>OX276473.1:0-2500000 GCA_946251955.1 Acronicta psi | reverse complement strand
TGCCAATACATTTGCTAAATGTTTAAATAATATCCAGATATTTGTAAGATCATTTTCCTAGTAGTAATAAAGAAAGCGAGCCAATTAAAAATCTAATAATAACTTCACCATCTTAATTAAAGTTTAGCCAATCAATGTAATAAGAACTTAGAAACAGAATTGTGTCCAATAATTTCGGTTTCTCTAAATAAGCCATACAGATTAGAGCCTATCTTATCAAATTCCTGTCACAAAGGGAATCAGAGTTCGGTTATTTCTAAGGGTGATCAAAGAAAACACAACACAAACCGGGGCATCATAATTTTAATGTTCAGTCATGCTTACAGAAGCTCACAATCACCAGTGCGCTCGTGCGTTAGGGGCCCAAGCTAATCCCCGACGCCCCAGAAGTCTATTTCTTCCTCTTCCTCAATTACCTCTTTCGTTTCATTCGTTTCTTCCTCGAAGGAGTTGAGTTTGGGAACGTCTTTCAGTTGCGGCTTTAGCTCCGCATTGTCATCGGAAGCCACGCTGTCCACTGATGCTTCCACGCTCCAGTGGTCACTCCTTGGCTCCCTCGAGTTTTCCCTCGACCGACTTCTGGAATAAGAACGCGCTGATAGATTAGGAGTGCTTCCGAATCCTCCAACTTTTTCGGCTTTATTCATACGCTCGAACTCAGCTTCCTCGAGTGACGTAAACATCTTAAGTTCTTCTTCGCGGGACGCGCGCGACTCTCTGGAAGAATTCGACGACGAAGAATGTCGCTTTTTGAAACTCCGTCGCCTGCCACTCGGGTCGCTTCGTTGTAATGGTCGAAACTTAATCCCATCAAGAGATCTTAAACAAATTCATAACATATGAGTAGGTATAGTACAGGTGAATCGGATGGTGCCATGAATTAGCTCTCTACTCGTGCATATGGTGGTGTCCAGATGAGCAGTGATCACTCATGGTAATGAGATGTAGCTACGTCACTACCGTACTGTAAGCATGAGTGTCTACATGGGGGATGTGCCTGCCGGTATCAATGAATATTAACCTGAGAAAGTCTTCGCTGTAAACGCCTTTATTGTCGTCGTCAAATGATTGGAAATGTATTTCGGGCGGTGTTTGCGGGGTGCGGGAGGGACTCAGTGGTCGGTAATGCCATGTCAGTTTTTCGTCATCAGCCCCGTCGTCCTCTTTGTTGTCAGGCGCGACAGAGTTTGAAGTAAAGCTGTTGTGATTTGAATCTGAAATAGTTTCACGAGGCGTAGGTGATCTGTTTCTTTGACCGACACTGATCGACTCTGAGGTGTTCGTTAGAATGGTTTTCGTTTTCGACGGTATGTACCTGTCGCTCCTGTAGTCTCCGTTTGCCTGGCTCTCCTCCAGGGACTCCTGGCCGAAGCTCGAGATTTTCGTAGAGAACAGTATAGCGGTCGAGTTAGTTTTGTCACCGTAGTACTTGACGGCGGCCGATTTTAGTTTTCCATTTTTATCCTCTGCTAAACATAGGTATCCCTGACCGCATTCCTCACTCCAGCTCCCTGCCGAGGATGGGTTGGTCGCTTTTCTGAGTAGTTCGCTGTAGTACTCCGCGAGTTCTTGGAAGTCCGGTTGCGTGTTAGGTACGACGCCACTTAGTAAATGTTTTAAGCACTCGAGAGCTTCGTTTACCCCCGCGTACGAGATAACGACAGACAGCAGGAGTCCCATTTCAATGTCCCGAACAAACACGGCTGTCAAAAGGAATGGAATAGGGGTACTTTTGAATAGGGTCTCAGGGGAGCGGGTCGGTGCAGCGCTATTACGCCGAGACAAGATTTGAACAACTGAAATTAAAGTGTAATAGTTGCCAAACTTTTGTGTCCGGATTTAGAATTCATTTGGCGATGTGGCCAGACATTAGCTTTATGTCTCGTTCGATCATTCGGCAGAAGGTCACGGGTTTACGAGACTATAAAAATGTTTTACCCAATGATTGATTTAGCTCGTATGATTGTAGCTGTGGTGAATTATCGTAATTGGTAGCCATTAGGCTTTTATTTGTTTATGTTTTAGGATGAATGCAACATTTTCATTAAGTCAAGATAAGAAGTTAATTCAGTTTTTTTATGTTTTGTGCTTTATTTATACATTGCGACGTAGCTGCCTCATTTCTACGACGTAGTGACATATTCAGGCAAAGTTTTATTAAATTCAGATCGGCTTTAGTTATGGATACTACTGTAAATTTATAAAATAGCAATCTGCACTAAATTGGATAAGTTTATGCTCTTATAAATCCATAGCGGAACCGATAATGATCTGATGTGTGAGCTAAAATACTGTCAAAATCCGTTCAATAGTTTTTGTGTGAAAGAACACCATCCATCCCTCCCTCCATACATCCTCAAACATCCATACCTTTCACATTTAGTATTTTAGTAGGATATTTGTTTGTTAGATTGTTGTTTTCACTATCTTAGCTGGAGGTGAGAAGAGTACCTACACTAGAGCCCTGTAGCTAACCATGAGTTCTATCGAATGGCTTTCGATAGGTTTTTTACGCATCGAAACGCTGTAATCTCATAGCAGATTTTAGTTCCTTACGTAACCGCTAGAGGCGCTGCGAGGGTTTTACATACATATATTTTACGGCGTCGCTAGCGAGTCTAGTGAGAAAAACTCATGGTCGAGGCACTGTAGGTCAAGTAAATACGTCTTTGTTTTAATAATTATCCCATTTTAGACGCTGACTAATGCCAATTGTTGCCAACTCTAGCTGAATGACCCTCAAAGGGTGGGCTAATGTCATTTTCGCGATTAGTTGTATGTAACTAAACCCGTACTGATAATATTATTTTCTTTGCCTGTCTGTGCTACCTTTCAAGCCTAAACCGCTAAACCAATTTTGTTATAATTGGGCAAAGCGATGGATCCGGAGGAAAGACATACTTAGGCTACATTAGTAATAGTAATTTTAGGCGAGTCCGTGGGCGTCAGCTAATTGTATTAATCTGAAAACAATATGTTGTCCTCTTTATAGCCAATCTACAAAAGACACAGAACATTAATGATTTTACATAATCCAAGCAATGAACTATTCCTGCTAGCTCTATTGCCAATCAAGATGCCCGTGAAATTTTCCCTAAACGCCAACAAAATAATTTTACGTATGTGTCATCGACCTTTAAGAAATTGAGAGAAAAACCCAGTTGCACACGTAACCAATGTTTTTAAATATTCAAATTCCGAACACCACAACCAAATGTTTTTTTTTTAAGTTTTGTCAAAATGCCAGCAATTATTTTATAGTTGTAAACTCGAAATATTTAGCTCTTTATATTGTCATGGATTTACAAGATTAATAATGACAACTGGTCTTTATGATTTTATTTGATATTTGATTTACTTCTTACATTTATAACGCATATTTATTAAAATTTCATGTTAATTGAACTCCTTTGAAATGAAAGCTAGAAAAAAAAAATTCGATTGACGTTAAACGTCATTTAAGTAAGCGTCAACTGATCATGTGACCCCTAGCGCTTTGGTGACCCCTGGGTTACTTAGATGAGATGATTAGATGTACCTACAACAAATTTTGATATTTGATTTACTTCTTACATTTATAACGCATATTTATTAAAATTTCATGTTAATTGAACTCCTTTGAAATGAAAGCGAGAAAAAAAAAATCGATTGACGTTAAACGTCATTTAAGTAAGCGTCAACTGATCATGTGACCCCTAGCGCTTTGGTGACCTCTGGGTTACTTAGATGAGATGATTAGATGTACCTACAACAAATTCTGAGGGGTGACTTCGATCCTTATTGGAGAAATCGACCCCAGTTAATCAATAGAGTAGGAGGAGAAGGGCATCCGATAAGTTGGGAAAGAAGATACATCACTATTCTTTCGAAGTTGGCAATTGTGCTTCCTACTCTTCCAGGGGAGCTAGACAAGTTGCATTTTGACATTCCGACAAACAAAATGTATGGAAATGACATAAGCTTTCGACAAATCGGGCTGTCACTAATGTCATTTCCATACATTTTGTTTGTCGATTCGAATGTCAAAATGCAACTTGTCTAGCCCCCCAGTACTTAACATTCATGTTTTCGTTATGTTGCCTGAAGTACATATAAGTAGCAACGAAAAAACGCTCAGGACACGTCACCCTCGTACGTGAGCCGTGACAGGATTCCAGCTCATTGCCAAAACAAGAAAATTTTAAAGAAAGTACTTAATAAAAAGTTATTTTCATCATTTAAGGCAATTGGGTTAAAGAAACCATTTTGGTAATACGAAAGACGTTGCAAGCGGGTAATTCAAAATTTAAATTTAAATTGGTTCTTCCTTCTTCCTAGCCTTTTTCCAACCATGTTGGGGTCGGCTTTCAGTGTAACCAGATGGGGTTGAATTTTAGTCTTTCAGTATTTTATACGAAGCCGCTGAATTATAAAGGAACTCCGTAGTAATTTCAAATTGCGATCATCAGTGGGAAAACAATCGAGAGAAGTTTCTAATTCCGGCCAGGTTTTTTATGGCTAGAAACTTTTTGACGTAAGACTTTTTCGTTGACATAAGCTACGGTCCGCTCCGCTAGTCTACTGCCAGTCATTAAAAAAAAAATTGATTGGCAGACTTCACACACCGCCGCTCTGTCGGCAAAATGTATCAGGCATATTTCCCCACGATATTTCATCATTATTTTTTCATTTTCATTATTTCATATTTCCTTTACAGTCACTAACTGCGAGATCAAGATACAAACACAAATTATTAGTACTCCAGGCATTCCACAGGTATGTACAACATACATCTAATTACGGAGCGATGACGTCACAGTGACGCGTAAGGCGAACCGTGTGAAACAGTGTGGGCGGACCTTTAGTACAAAACGATGCGCGGGCGCCGGTTATTTCAGCGCTATTTGTTTGATTAGTTACATAAGTTCAGTGGGTGCTGCTCGATTCATGAAAACTGTAAGGTTTTTAAGTTTTAAAAGAACTGCCTCATGTACGGTTCTCGCCAAACTTATTGTCCGGGTTGAAGTTGGCGCTAGCTAACTTTAACCCGGTCGTAAAAATCGGAGAAAGAAAAAATGTTAGATAGTAATAAATAAAAACGAAAGCTCAAGTCGTAATCTGTCGGTTTAAATTATTCTAATTCAATATTTTTCTTTCTCCGATTTTTACGGCCGGGTTGAAGTTGTTAGCTCGTGCCAACTTCAACCCGGGCAATAAGTTTGACGAGAACTGTAACTGGAAACCAGTGCTGGGCAACCCCCAGGGGGATCTAAGTATAAGCTGACGCTTGGACCTATTTCTTTCGGTATTATAGTTAATTTGTAAGTACCTCATTACTACAATGATGGCTGTAATATTGAAAACAATAAACCACTATTCTATTCTTTCTTATGGGCTCAAGAGCGAACGTATTCTCGTGAATTCAAGCCCAGGTATTGGGATTTTTGAGTTAGAAGTTTGGTTTTGTCCCCGGTTTTATGGCAATAATCGCGTTTTTTTATAACATGGGACATGGATCCCAGTAATACACCTCTGCCTAAACCCTTGAAAATACAGGCGTGATGGTATGTATACCAAATATATTTTAGGGGTGAATATTTATCACTTCATAGTATAAAACAAAGTCGCTTTCTCTGTCCCTATATCGCTATGTATGCTTAAATCTTTAAAACTACGCAACGGATTTTGATGCGGTTTTTTTAATAGATACAGTGATTCAAAAGGAAGGTTTATATTTTTGTTATTTGTTATTTATTTATTATCTGTTCTCTTCAAAAAGGTATAAAAAATAATAAAGGTACTATATCTAGGTTAAAATTAGATTTTAATTGTTAATGTTGTCGGTGCAACCTGTTTTGTTTTGTTTATATGTATACATACATGACCACGCGGGCAAAGCCGCTGGCGGAAAGCTAGTTTATCAATAAATTTTAAATTTATTTAACAATAAGTTATAAATATTTGACAATAAAAATAAATTTACCAATAAATTATAAATATTTAACAATAAAAATAAATTTACCAATAAATTATAAATACCTATTTAAGATTAAAAATATTACCATAAATTATAAATATTTAACAATAACAAAAATAAATTTACCAATTAATTATAAATATTTAACAATAAAAATAAATTTAACAATAAATAGCTACATAGAGAGGAAAAGTCGCGACTGCAATATCATCATTCAAAAATACGCAGTCGACGTAGGCGTCAACTCGGCTAGGCTGAAGGAAAGCTGCGCTGCCCACGTCGCTGCACCGGATGGGTGGGCGAGACTAGCTACCGAGTGGCTGAATAACTGAGACTATCGACGACGTCATTCGAAGAGTATGGCAGAATGATACGGTGTCATTCAAAACCAATGATCTATTGATCATTGAGCCGTGAGTGGTTGGAATGGCGCGGATATCATTTTTAATGTTAAAACACATGACTGCTTTATTGGTCTAGTGGCAGAAACTGCAACGCTCTCGGTCCTAGGTTCGATTTCTAAGTCGAATGTTGTTGGATTTTTCAGGTTTTCTGTTTGTTTTGGTGAAATTCTTAGTAACTTGAAGTTTGGAATTGTGATCGGCTGTGACCGATCCACAATATGACCGCGGCAATGCAGGAAAATATTAAATTATTTTCCTACATAATGTAAAACTTATTTGTAAACAATATTACTAGGCGTGACGCCCACGGTAACGTTGTCAAACACATTACTACGCGCTACGCAGTCGGTAAACATACAGGCTACTTATAAATATAAACATTGCGTAAATACTTGTTTTTCTTAATATTATTTTATTTTAAAATTTTGTTAGGATGAAAGGTTTCGTTTCAGGAGTTCCTGAAATAGTTAAATGTTTTTTTTTTCAGTAAATATTGTGAACAATATTTAGGCTAATATTCAGAGAAGACGATAAGCGTAAAGTAACATTTCCGTATGTCAAATTTGTATTACAATTTGACGTACGCAAGCCTAAGTTTATGCTTAACATCGTCTCTGAATATAACCCTCAGATACTCTGAAAAGTATCTTATTCTTAAGCACAAAATTACGAGTATAATTACTGTGACCGTCTTCGTACACAAGACGTCATAGTTAATGGCGTAACCACTAATGTTGGGCATGCATGACACTCATCATCACACCCGTATTCCCGAAAGGATAGGCAGAGGACTGCAGACTGTTCTTAGAAGTAACGAACTGGTATTAGGTCCCATGTAATATGGCGGACACATTGTCATTAACCGGGCAAAAAACTAAACTCGAAGCTGCAACTCAGAATTTCATAGAAAAACCCAAAAACACTTTTCTCAAGCTGGAAATCGAACCAATCGCATAGCACTAGACTAACTGAGCATATAAACATAAAGCTTCCGAAAAATTTAGTACAATATCAATAGATGCACTACCTCAGTTCCAGAGTGGTGGAATACCTTCCCTAGAGTATCTCCATCCTGTAGAGTAGCCAGGAGACCAGCGATAGCGACTATTAATCCCTAAACTAGTAACTAGAAAACAAAACGTCTCAATAAAAAAAAATGGACCTACTTTTCAAGCCTTATCCAGCCTATATTTGCGTTCACCCAAATAGAAACAAATATTGGTGTCAAAGACAAGGTCGCAGTGAAAGTAACCGTCCGAGTACGGCACAGGCGCGCGCGCAGAAACCCGACACCGGCATGACGTCACTTGCGGGCCGTGCGCACGAGCCGACGCGCACTAGTCGAAAGGGAACCAGGATTTCAGGGGGAAAATTACAGCGAAGAAAATTGATTTCTAATATTCATTTGTTTTTGAGTATTCAAACATGGAATGGTAGAAGATAACTAATATTTCACGATTCATGAAAAGTCAGTGATAGCCTAAGGGTATGATCACTGGACTGCCAAGTCAAAGGTCTCGAGTTCCAATCCAAGGCACGACTTTTAGTAATTATCAGTAGCTTTAACGGTGAAGGAAAACATCGTGGAAAAACCTGTGATTTTCTCGACATCATGTGAAATCTGCCAACCCGCATTAGGCCAGCGTGGTGGACTACGGCCTAATCCCTCTCATACTGAGAGGAGACCCGTACCCAGCAGTGAAACATCGAATGATGTACTCGTAAAGAATACTTTTTTCACTAAATATTTCACGCTAAATGAAAATTCAGTTTCGCAGATGTGAAGGAAAAAATAGGTTAACGGTTGAAAAAATTAATAGCTAGTTTCATTCATGATACGCCCCCGCGAACTTGAATGAGCTTTGGCAATGGAGGGGCGTTCCCCCCACACATTATATTTGAAGGTTTGTATGTATTTTAAGTTTGTAGTAAGCGTGTTGCGTAGGATGTATGTGAAAAACATAAGTATGTTATGTGTATCGGTGGGTTGTAAATCCTAACTGCCTTATTAATCTAGTCTAATTCTCCCGCTCTGAGTTTGTTCGGGATAATCTCAGAAAATACTGCACGGAGTTTTATACGGTTTTCACCAATCGATAGAGGGACTATCTAGGAAGGTTGAAGGCTGTGCGAAATTCGGACCAGTCTAAACATAAATTAATAATTCTAATATGATACTGACATTCCATTTATATTATTATTGTTTTTATTTTTAATATTCTAAATTTAATGACTAACAAATTTGTAATTTGTAAAACTTTTATAATGTTATAGTGTAAAATTATTGATTGTGAATTTTCTGAAATAAATGTTTTATTATTATTATTATAAATATGGATTTATGACACTGCTAATAGGTAGGTACTATTAATACTTCTGCCATAAGTTTTGGTATTTATAAACGCTAAGATGTCTTATAGTTTACGGCATAAGATCATTCTATGTTTTTACGGGTTGGCAACCAGCTAACAAACATAGGCACACACATATATGTATTCAACAATACTTATAAAAGTTGTAATTCAAAGTAATTTATGATTTTAACATTTAATAGAACTTGTCACATGATTTATATTAAGCACTTGCTTGTTTTATAGTTAATTAAATGTGTTAGTAGCTTTTAATGGCTTTTTTAATGTAGGGACATAATATTTGAAGAGCAAGAAGATTTTGAGGGGTACTTAATATCTTGGGACATTTTTTACACAGCACCATCTAGTCCCAAACTAAGCAGAGCTTGTACTATCGGTACTAGACAATGGATATAATACTTATATACTTTTTTTTTTGTAAATACATACTTATAATATATAAGAAACCCAGACAAACACAAACACCTAAGTTCATCACATAAATGTTTGTGTCTTGTGGGAATCGAACCCACGACCTCGTGATCAGCAGTCCGGTACTCAAACCACTAGACCACAGACGTCGTCAAATAAAATCAATTAAATAAAATCAAACTTTATATTATAAATGCGAAAGTTACTCTGTCTGTCTGTCTACGCTTTCACGGCTAAACAGCTTAACCGATTTGATTAAAATTTGGTACAGTGATTGCAGAAGGACATAGGCTACCGTGTTCTGTTCTGAAGGGGTGAAAATAGGGGATGAAAGTTTTTATCGGAGTCATTTTTGAAGATTAAATAATGAAAGTTTGTATTTAAGAACTTGAAAATAAATGAAACTTGTAATCTAATATATAAAACAAAGTCGGGTTTGTTACAACACTTATAACTCGAGAACTGCTGCACCGATTTTCATGGTTTTTGATTTTTTGAACAGAATAACAACTAGAACGGGGTTCAACCTTGGCCCGAGCGAAGGTGCAAGAAAAATATAGGGAAATAGGGGATGAAATTCCGTATAGAACAAAGTATGTAACTAGTAGCGGGAACAAGCTAGTCCTATCCAATTCCTATCCTACTAATATTATAAATGTGAAAGTTTGTGAGGATGGATGGATGGATGGATGTTTGTTACTCTTTCACGCAAAAACTACTGAACGGACCTGGATGAAATTTGTCACAGAGATAGATTATAGTCTGGAATAGCATACCTATAGGCTACTTTTTATCCGGGTAAAATGTATGGTTCCCGTGGGATAGCGGGCGAAGCTGCTGGCGGAAAGCTAGTGATTAAATAATTTAGTGTTATGTAAAG
Organism: Acronicta psi; assembly: GCA_946251955.1. Classification (NCBI taxonomy): domain Eukaryota; kingdom Metazoa; phylum Arthropoda; class Insecta; order Lepidoptera; family Noctuidae; genus Acronicta; species Acronicta psi. The sequence continues at coordinate 2,489,977 of OX276473.1, read as the reverse complement.
TTTGATTATTTCAAAATAGTACGCAATTTCATCCGGATCTTACTTCTACTGACGTGGGATGTTTTCTTCATAATGTTTTTCTTTTTTATTCCACTAGTTTTTTACGCAGCTGTCTCCGATTCGTGAATGGCGTAGTTATTTTATTTTTAAAGTGAGCTTAAGCCGTCACCCACCTCACTACTGTGATAATACATGAAACATATTTCGACATATTATAACATAACATAACATCACGCCTGTATTCCCCGAAGGGGTAGGCAGAGGTGTACCTACTAAAGTACATACACTTGCATTTTTAACCCCCGAAGCAAAAACGACGGGGAGTTATAAGTTTGACGTGTCTGTGTGTGTGTGTGTGTGTGTGTGTGTGTCTGTGTCTGTCTATGGCATCGTAGCTCCTTTTTTATTTATTTGAAAGGTGAATTAGTCGGGAGTGTTCTTAGTTATGTTTGATGAAAATGGGTCCAAGATGGCCGCCCCCACAAAAGCGAATTACTTATTTTTTCACAACTCCCTCATTATGGGTATCAAATGAGGCTTAACTAGGAGAATACAATACAATATGATGCATTTCAAATCCAAGATGGCCGCCCCCACAAAATGACAAATTACATTTCGTGTCGGGGGTTTTCAAAATTTTTAATTTAGGTTAGTTATGTTATTAGTGATATTCCTAATCTGTCTTAGAGACCTTGATTTTGTAAACAAATATCAGAAAACAGTACGCCCACCAGTTTCGCGAATTGTATACAGAATACTTTTCTAATAACATATCAGGGTATACAGGGGGGCTAGACAAGTTGCATTTTGACATTCGAATCGACAAACAAATGTATGTAAATGACATTAGTGACAGCCCGATTTGTCGAAAGCTTGCGTCATTTCCACACATTTTATTTGTCGCTTCGAATGTCAAAATGCAACTTGTCTAGGCCCCCAGCTCTTTAGAACGTTTCGTGTTTGAATGTCACTCGGCGTGGCAGACAACCTCAGACTCTTTGGTGGCGTGTCATCGACCGATCTGTTCGAGCAGCCAATTTCTTGTTTACTGGACACATCTCATGTAACCTTCCCTCAAAATATAGCTTTAAGAAAGCTTGTTAAAAATACGACGTAAATTCAGTGTCATTAGGTATTTATTTTGCAAAGTTTCCATAATTACTACAATTTTCATAAATTAAGAGAGGGGTTTTGACAGTTTTTTTGCCGCACTTCCTCAAGTGCCGCCTGCATCCAACGACTCCCAGCATCATCTTTCCACCTCATTGGAGGCCGTCCCACGCTGCGTTTTCCGATGTGTGGTCTCCACTCGAGAACCTTTAGAATTGGTTCAGCGGTTTAGGTTGTTAAAAGGTGTTATTTTCGCATTCATAGATAGGTAATTGCTTTTCTTTAGCCATTACTGTCTAATAACCTTCCCTAGGGCTTTACTGTTACACTTTTCGTCGATTGTCGATGGTCGATGGTCATGGAAGTCTATGGGGGAGGCCTTTGATCAGCAGTAGACCTCTTTTAGCTGATGTGATGATGATGAAACCGATGAACATATTACTTAAAAAGATACTCGTAGATAGCTTCCTGAACGTAAGTACCTTTTGTCTCACAAATTTATTTGGGATGCACGAGAAACGGGTAACACCTGTCATACCATCACGCGTGTATTCCCCAAAGGATTAGACAGGGGTGCACTCATTAACACCCACATTCACAATTCGCTATCGGTATGTTAAGCCGCATCAGGTTGGGCAAAGGGAAAAGGCTAGGAGGATGCTAAAATACATTGACAGTCCTGAGTTTCAAAGACGAAGATAAATTAAAACATGTATACAGACATGAAACTAATACTTCTGCCACCAAAACCAATCTCTTCAGGAAAATAGAGCTGTCAGTCTTATGCTTCAAATACAACATTTTAAATGCCGCCTGAAAACTAATATTTAGACGATTTTCAACAATGTCACATTGTAATAAGGCACTGTACATGTGTGTTGGATGGTAAATATAAAGTGGACAGGCTAATTACCGATTAGTATGAAAAACAGTGTTGACTTGATAATCTTGAGATTTGTTACGGTTTGCGGTACATTGCGGTAGGTGCCAATTTTTTTTAAGACATGTCTAAAGGAGTTGACAGTTTACAGATGGTCACGTATTTCGTAGATGTTATGACTGTCGTAGGGTTCGATTCCCAGGTTGAGTAGGTTTGTTTATGATACATTTTCAATAGTAGCTTTCATTAGGAATTCATTGGGATTCTTATACCTGGAAGCTACTGCGTAATCCATGATTCCGTACTATGTACTCACGGCTTCAAATTACACATCTTTACAAATCATCAATCTTAAATATACCTACATCTTTATTATAAGCTGACCTCTCCTTGTACGGAAAATCTGTATAAATTGCGAGTCTATCTTATACTGGAACTTGTAGCTCGCAAATTGTATCACGTTTTTATTTTATTTTTACAATAAGTTGTTTGCTGTGTCACTATATGAGACAAAAGGTAAGCTATATCCTTCCTCTGGATGCAATCTATCTCCTTGCCAATTTTGATTAAATTCGGTTCTGGAGGAGTGGAAGATACCTAACATAATTAATATACTGAAGAGTTATTTTCGTAATTATGTATTGGATAGATTTAATTTAGTATGGATTTTAAAATTAGTATCTTTAGAAAGAAAAATAAACCTAGATATGTTTTAATAGAAACTATAAGCGCCTAACGAAAATGATGGCGCAACAAGATTGGTTTTGCAGTAACAAAATGAGCATTTTAATATAATAATTATTTCTGACATTAAAATGTTGTCACTGGCAAATTAAGTTTATGCTAGTTTTCACTCACATACACAGAATGTTTATGTATAATTTCCTTTTAATAAATGTGAAGTTTAAAAATTAATTAATAATACATTTTAATTTGAATTTAAAATTATTACGATCTGCTGGATTGATTTAGATAGCTGCGCCATCTGTTACCGAGTAGCCGAACTATGACGACTACAAAAAACTCTTTGTCACTGGTAAAAGTTTTTGACAGAACATGTAAAGTTGAAACAAGTACTTCTCAAAACGAAAATTATCTACAACAAAATATTGCAAAGATAGATTATACCAACATTAAAAATACAGAAAAACTATTAAAATAATATAAAAAATTCAACACAATAATAATAAAAAAAACATGCTGATTTTCAAACCACTCACAATAACTGTCTTCCTAGTCGGTTTATATTCGAACACACCAAAAACGCTGTGAAAAAAACGCGCGCAAATTCAAATTTCGTATCCGGCCGAATGCACCACGCAACCGTCGCGTACCGATTTGACTTTTTAAAATTATTTTTTTAATTACACTGGAGACCAAGGTATTAAATTTAATTCGCTGGAGGCGACACGTCCTCGGTAGCCGTCGAAAGAGTATTGAGTTCACAGTTGGCGAACGCTGTCCGGTTAAGAGATGGTCCTTGTCGTGTGTGCGCGTCGATTATATTTATTACAGCAGCTTGTAACTATAAACAAGCTTGGGCGACAGACACTTCAAAGAGATCGATAAGTATTTAAAAGATCGATAGACAGGAACATCACCTGTTCTATCGAGAGTATAGCCATCATCCACGCCAATAACTTCTAGGGATAATGTCAAATCAACAGTTTTGCAAAACATCAAAAGCCCTTTTTATTTTGACCGCTTTTACAGTTCACCTTCAGAACGCGAAATAACTTACCTCGAACTAAAAATCCTTTATATTTCCTACATTAAAATTAGATTTATTTACTGGCACAAGTTAATTCTTGTACCTAATTCCCACATCAAGACAGAAACTGATATGATGAATGTAGCAACATTCGCAATAATTCGTTCGTTGCAAAATATAGGCCACCACTTCAAATGCTTCCATTACGATACATTGGAAACTTTATATAACTCATAACTGTAATTTAGTTTGATGGCTCAAGTGAATTAATATTAACGTGTTGGTATCGAAAACGTTTAATACTCATGATTATAAATAAACGAAACTGCATACACAAAACAAATCGAATTAAAAAAAATGCTTACCTCACTACAAATTCAAATTAAGAACTAAATCACTGCTAACAAAATATAACTTTTTAAATCAGCAAAAAGTATGGACACATGGAAAAAGGCACACAAACCCGCAGCGAATGTAAGAACTGACTAAAGAGGTAAGGTGTGAACCAATGTTCAGCAGTTACTAGTTAACAGTTTATTTTTGTTCAGTAACCTCATACCAAACATATTTCATTCGGTAGTTTATTAACCGATTGAGGAGCAGACATCGATGGTGCGAATTAATCTGGGCTAAATAGGGTGTAAACTGGGATTGCTAATGTACGTAGAAAGTGCGTTAGGTGCGAATAAGAAGTTCTTCACTTTTAGGTAGAAATTTCAGCGATATGACGAAACGCTTAAAATTATTTATTCATACGAACTACTACTATTGCAAACTTAATTTAAAAAAATGTTTATAACGAATTACGTGGCAGGTGACAGATTTGACAGGTGTCAACTGTTACAAAAACTATAATTTTCCTTCTCGGAAACTCCAATTATTTTAGTCTTTATTTTCGAAGTTCTACAAAACTAATTATAGAGAACACCACTGATCTTCTGGAACATCGGTACCAATAACCGATAAACTAATCCTCTAGTTTTAGAAACGGTAATAATTTTGCGTCACGGTATGCGCTTGTTTGAATGAATGTGAACAGTTGCCCGCATCAATAATATTGTCATTAATGCGAAACGCAGTGAGTGGCACATATATGCATTATAATGTAATACGCTAAAATTAGATAACTGCGGTCTGCTCTGGTCAGGAGTAGTCTGAATGGGAAATATCAATTCATGGTGTCCCATGTTTTTCAAATCTTAATAGGCAATTATAGTTCAATAAGGTAGGACATTAAGGGCCTGTATCACAGTTCCAAGTTCCAAGTAATTTTATAACAATTTTGTTATATTTTTGAATTTATTCGGCAGTTAGCGGCTATCCAGAGGTAGTGAAACGGGCCCTAAGAAACACAAAAAGAAACAGCAAACCTTTTCAAAAAAATTCAATAGATCGGTTAAGGTTTTCAATCAAATATGATGAAATGTAATAAATCTAAAAATATGTTAATTTCATAATCAAACTGTACTTAATTTCCATTAGGTTTAAAAGATCTTTTGAATAAACCAAATAATATTGTTTGCAGATTTGTAAGAAGAAACTGCATCATTAAGTTTGGTTTTCACAAGATTAAATAAATAAATACTCTATAATAAAATATGATGGTATTCTAAGATTTTATGTTTCACCTAACGTTAACACTGACATTAGTACGTTTATTATCTAGCTAACCAACAGTGCGTTGAGTATCATCGTAAAATCTATTTGTCTGGCTTCAATACAATTTCAATGAAGCTTTTTACTTATTTGAACTTGCTGTCATCGTATTACATGAATTTTTATTATGTTGTCCTTACTAATAATATAAGGGGATAAAAAGGGAAATAGGGCATGAAAGTTATAAGAAATACCCAGATTACCCGGGCAAAGCTGCTAGTGGAAAGCTAGTTGCTTATATTTTAATTGTTGTTATTTTTATTTTATTAAATACAAATATAATTTCATCTGGCATACATATATAAATCAGAATCTGCCCTCTGAAGGACTTAAAAACTGATTTTTTATATATATGTAAGTAATAACAATAGTTATGACCCACGGTTATTCAATTGATTAATCAATCAATTATAAAAAACATTCTGTAAACAACTGCATGAACACCTGTTGTTTTAATCTGATGTTATGTGTTAAGTTTATTTCCTGTTTAAAATCCGTGGTAACTATAGCGTTAGCCACATAACATGTGCTTTTGTTATTTAGGGAATGTTGTGGCCAAACTGCCATTTATCGTATTAAAACTAATACATATATCCTGTAAGTACCTAATCATAAAATTAGTTTAAAACATTTCGTAGTTAATACTTTATGAAATTTCCCCCAATACTCTGAAAAACCTTATGTTCGATAAATACAAGGTGGAAGGGACATCGACGCACAAACGTCGTGACAAGATTTCACTCAAGGTCAAAAATAAAATGACCTAGGTTATTCATGTAGAAAATGATCTATTATTACAGATATTGACATTTTTGACCGCGCAGTGTATTGCTAAAAACGCGATTATAACGCTCTGCGGTGAATGTTATCGCGCGCGCGATCCAAAATAAATGAAATAATGAAGTTTTAATTATAAATCTAATTTGGGTAGATAGATATAATGTTTTTTTACACGTTCAAGTAAAAAAAACTGCAGCAAAATTGGAAAATTGATAAAAAAAGTTACAGAAAATTTCAACGCAGGGGGTCCAGAATCATGTACTGAACTCATGGTATTCGGATGTGCGTCGATGTCCCTTCCACGTTGTATATTCATCGAGTTATTGAATCTGATAATTTTCTTAATTCGCCCCAAACACATACAGGAATTGACAGCCTATCTTTAGTTACCAACCAGGCATCGCAGGCCATATAAAACGTGCATTACATAATGCCCTGGCAAATGTCAGCCGTCAGATCGCGAGCATCGTCCAGGAATAGTCCACGTGATTTGTTTTGTTGTCTATTTGGAATACGTCGAGACTAATCGTTGGCGGCACTAAGTATTAATACCACCTGTATTAATAATTAGCACGCTGAGATTATTTTATTCGCTTGCAGCTAGTGCGTTTGAAATTGGAAGCTAGCATCATGTACGAAGCTTTTCTTTCTTCTTCTTTTTTTAAATATTCGTTCTTTTTCTTGGCGTGTCGATGACAAATAAAAATATATTATGGGCTTATACTTGTCCGGTCCAAAACTCAGCAACGAGGACCGAGTTTATTTGCTATAAATGTTTTTTATACTATTTCTAAGATTTAAAATGCGGAAGATTTGAACTACAAACATAACATTGTTACCTAAATTGGCTTGCGATAGTGAGTGGCCTACTTGATTCGTTAATAACAGAAAACAAAATTGACAGAATTGGTAAGAAACGTTTTTTGTTTTAATCGTTACAAAATTCCTTCAGGCATTAAAAAGAATATAATGATAAAAGCAACTCAATTACTTCAATATAAATGGTGTGGAACGATACCAAATTGATTTGTGACAAGCCCGTAATTTATCTAATGATAAGGCATTTATTTCTGTAACATTCAAAATAAATGATGTGTCAACACCTAGTTGCGCCGTTGATTAAAAATAACTACTTATCATTGCTAAATAAAACGTAGAATTTTTGATAATCCTTTGAATATTACTCATCTATATTAATGGTTGATGAGGAAGAAATATTTTCACCATTAATTATCGATAAGTACATTCAATTCATTGAATTATTTTTTATAGTCTGTAAAGTATGAGTTGACGGGGTCCTATAAGGCTTTATATTCAGAGACGATACTAAGCGTAAACTTAGGCTTCCGTATGTCTAATTGTAATACAAATTTAACATATGGAAGCGTTACTTTACGCTTAGCATCGTCGTCTCTGAATATTAGCCTTATAGTTGAATATCGAACTTAAAATAAATTCAAATAAGATTAAAAATTGAAAATAGACTGAATGTCTTCAATCAGACGATTACTTCAGTTCTATTGTTTACTGTATCTTACTAGTATAAGGATTGTTTTGGCGTAACTTGATAGAGCCTATACGAGTTTGATAGTCGAAGTTGATTAAACTACGATTCTAATAGTAAGTAGGTTGCTGTGTCCTAGTGCTATTTAGAAGTCTGAAGTGCAGCAGTATATAGGCTGATGAAAATAATGTCTAAAATTACTAAATAAATGTTAAATGGACTTAATACTACACTTACCTCGTCACAAGCATGACATCTGGGCTTCAACCGCTCCGCATAATGCCGGACGCAATATAACCGACCGTCTAACGCGCAGTACGCTAGTTCGACCAGTAGTTCATCACATTCCGCACAAGAAAAGCATGTTGGGTGGAAATATGCCTAAAACAATATAAATTATTCAATACATCATTTTAAATTATCTCCTACTTTTGCCATCGTTCGTCGAATAGCAGAACTAAGTCTGCAGTTAACTGATCTTTATGTTTGACATTACAAAATAGATTGCGCTGTAATAAAAAACAATGTTCTCACCTCTTCGCCTATCCGTGGTGCTTGTACGGTAATGCTTCCACTACGAATTGGTTTATTACATCCGGCACAATCAACAGATGCACCGTGATATTGACTAGCGACGCCTGAAACAAATGTTCCTACATAAAGCAAATATATTTGAATTCAGCTACTCGCCAATAGATGGCGCTGTATTAAATAAATAATGTTTACCAATGTCAAGTGCAATTTCATTACGAGCCGCGACGAAGTCTTCATATTGTTTGCGATGATTTTCATCAATGTGTCGGCAATGTGCTAAAGAAAGATCTTGTTTTGGTAATTGCGAGGCTAAAGCTCTAGTTCTCCAGGCACGCCATGCTGCCGCGCCGGTGGCGCCCCCTAGGCCGGTTGGAGCGCGCTCTGCTAACGACGACCAGTACAATTCAGTCTGGAAAGGAAAACAATGTATTTAACTATAAATATCTTTGTGATTATTATTAATTTTCCTCCTAAAAGTTAATTAAATCGATAACTCACTGTTTTAGTATGCAAGTACTTAGGTAGTGTGCGTTCACCTTAAGTACAGTTCTAGCCAAACTTATTGTAGGTATCTTGAAGTCGCCGGAGAGAGAAAAATATTGGATTAAAATAATTTAAAACGACAGCCTACGACTTGAGCATTCATTTTTATTTATTACAGCCCAATATTTTTCTTTCTCCGATTTTTACGGCCGGGTAGTTAGCTCATGCCAACTTTAAGCCGGACAATAAGATTGGCGAGAACTGTACAGTGCCTCGACAATGAGTTTTTCTCACTAGACTCGCTAGCGACGCCGTAAAATAGTTGTATGGAAATCCCTCGCAACGCCTCTAGCGGTTACGTAAGGAACTAAAATCTACTATGAGAAATCTACAGCGTTTCGATGCGTAAAAAACCTATCGAAAGCCATTCGATATAACTCATGGTTGAGGTACAGGCGAATGCCAAGTGAGGGCCAAGCACCTATAAGTAGGAGGTCAGTAAGGGAGAAGTCAAATGACACGCTCCATAAAATGAAGCTAGCTTTGAATAATGACTGCAGAGCCTGTGGTGAATTCAAGGAAACTATGCAGCACATCCTGTGCGATTGTGACGTCCTGGCGACGAAACGGATGAGTCTTCTCGGCAACGGGTACCCGAAGCCGGAATTTTAGGTAATTTTAGGGTAGATTTTAGGTTCCTTCCTCTCAGTGGGTTAGCCGCCTTCGTGAACCACGTCTTCAAAGAGTAAGGAATATACGGTAATGGGGACAACACAAAAGATCCCATTGGGTGGAGGTATTGCTGGTTGTACCAGCCCCCATAGTAAGATAAGATAAGATAAGGGAGAAGTCAGGAAATGTATAATAGAAGCTGCCAGTCCTCAGCCTCACCTGCTTCGCAGTAAGTCCTGGCGGGCTGTCGTAGGAGTGGTGGTTGATCTTGGACTCCCGCAAGCCGAGCCGGTCGCGCACGGAGCCCAGCTCCTCGTGGTACACCGAGTGCTTCAGTCGGTCGCAGCCGCACGACTTGCATGTTTTCCTGTAAACAAACAAATGTGAGTTTAGAAGTAAAGTTATAAGGTCGATATTGCAGTGGCAGAATAACAGCGTTATAAGGTCGATATTGCAGTGGCAGAATAACAGCAATAAGAACATTATCAGGTTTTTTTTCTCTTTAGAGGGGCTCGGCTAAGTTTTAGCAACTCTGATCAACCGATCTGCAAGGTTAAGCTACGCTTGCCGAGGTCAGTCTATGGATGGGTGACCATTCTTAACACATCGAGACCCCTCCGTGCCTCGGAGAGCACGTAAAGCCCGGTCGGTCCCGGTTGTCATACGAACAGCTATGACAATCGTTAGTGGTAGTCAGAAGTCAAAAAGCCTGACGACCTGTCTATCCTTCGAATATCGGTATTGCCCAGAAATTGGGTTGCGGAGGTCTGATGGCAGTCGCTTCGTGTAAAATACTGATATTCAGCCGCATCTGGTCAGACTGGAAGCCGACCCCAACATGGTTGGGAAAGACTCGAGGCTAGGAAGATGAAGAGATCAGTATTTTCTTTCTATAGAGTCGGTAAAGCAGGGTCTCTTAGGCTGCGATTCAGAGAAGAGACTCAGCATGAACTTACGCTTCCGTATGTCAAATTATAAAGCCTTACTTTACGCTGAGCATCGTCTCTGAATGTTAGCCTTAGGCTAATATTCAGAAACGATGCTTAGCGTAAAGTAATGCTTCCTAATGTCAAATTTGTATGAGAATATGAGAATTTGTAGGAAGCTAGGACAAGCCTCGTACTGATGGGACCATGGCCACAAGTGCCGTTTTTAACTTTTTAGTCATCATCTGACATGCCTTGCTGGGCCTGGCGCCTTCCCAGGTGGATGTGATCTATGAGGATTTTTCGCAAAGCAAAAAATCAAGGCAGCTTTTTATTGAAGTTTCACAGAGAATTGGGCATATTTCCCAGGAAGGACTAATAAGTTGTCACGCTTTCTTAAAACCAAGATAAGTACTTATTATGATGATCTGTAGAGATAAACCTAGGTTTTAGATACTAGAACATGTTTATCTCTATAGCCTACGAACAAATAAAATCAGTGGTAGCTTCTGCTTATAAATTGCGACAACTTTTACAATATTAATTTTACTGCTTACAGTAAAAATCAAAAGCATTGCAACAACAAAGTAAAAGTATTTACTTAAAAAATGCTGCACACAATATCTTTGACTTATGCAAACTCATTTGTACACGTAAACAAGTTCTAAAAATAGCCGCGGTGGGGCGCTGGTGCAGTAGCGTGACAAAGACGCATCGCTTATCCTAATAAGACAATCGTTTCGATGTCGAGATGAGGATCAATGTAACATGCGGCGCTAACAAGCTCAGCTATAAAATATTGAATATATTGCCCACTCTCTGGTTTAATAGGGTTTGAAGGAGATTTGCCTTGTTAGTTGACCTTTTTTGAGCTCAGAATTATACTAAATGAACATCCATAGTTCGACCGTGTTTAGGTCCCATGTTTAGGGGCGAGCCTATTTCCAATAACCAACCGGGCACAATTCCAAACTCTTCTCTACTTTTCCAAAGCGTGGAAGGTATACCTTACCTCTAAAATAATTACCAAACAAGGCAAAGCGGACTATTTTGACCTTCCTCCTTTAGACTAACAGGTCTAATAAACGTCTTCGGCAAGTTTAATATAAAAATAATAATAAGGGAACCCTTTTTAATTAAATTAGTTTTATAGTGACACGGAGACTGCAGTATTACGTGTCAAGCTAAGTAAAAGAAGGCATCAAGCGGTGTGCGTAAAAAAACATTATTGAAGTGACCAGACTTGACGTCCCTTGACGATATTAATCGTCATGAATTGTAGGTTAAAAAAAACCTAAATGATGACTCACCTCACCTCACTATATTTATAACCACAATATTTTATGTGAGTAATCGTACCTATGTGAATATTTAGTAGGTAGGTACAGTCAGCGTCAAATACATCGTTCGAATACATTTTTAAGCGTTATTTCAATGTTAAAAAAACATCAGATAAACTGTGTACTGTGTCAATTCCGAAATATTACCGTAATAAGTGCTTTAATATTATAAAAAATATTTTTGCTTTTTTCAGATATTTTGTTTTCGTAAAAAAACTGACACCTTTTACCTCACCATTTACGGAGACTGATAAGATCGCCTATATCGTTAACTAGCGCTAAACACCTGCTTGTTACATCATAAAATATATGCATGGTATAAGAAAGAACTATTATATTTATATCCTTGACTGTACATGGGTTAAAGTGGCCATATTTAGCCATTATAAATTGTCTTACAATAAACAATTATTATTTAGTATGTATTTAGAAAAAAAAAGTACCTATATAAGTATTATATTCCATTCTAGGACCCATAGTACAAGCTCTGCTTAGTTTGGGACTTGATGGTGCTGTGTAAAATGTCACAGAATATTTATCATTACTTTAAAAAAACCTTTGAAATTGATTCATATTAGGAAGTAGGAACCCATACTTTAGGAGGTTCTCAGCAGTTTTCTAGTTTAAATAATTATTATGATTCTTTATGATAGTAACATAACATAAAAAAATGACGTATTTTGTTGGGAAATCCCACAGGATTGGGAAAACATTTGACAAACGCGGTAACACCGCTGGGAACCGCTTGTATTGTATATTTTTCATTCCACTGCAACTTGTCCAAGCCTATATTGGATTACAGTATGCGCGTAACTAGTTGACCGCGCCTTAGGTATGTGAGCGGTTGGACGGAGGGGCGGGGTCGCCTGCGCACGGTGAGACGGAGGGGCGGGGCGCTTGTTTTTGTTCACAGTAACCCGCCGCCTCACCCCCGTCCCTACCAAGGCCAACTAGTTCCGCACGGGGTTTATGAAATGCATAACCAATGAATCCCCTTAGCATTCTAAACTACACCTTGTACTCTCGGCAACACAGCACCCTGCAAAGTACAAATATCACCGCTATGGCGACAGAATACGGGTGTTTGTACCGTAAACTGTATAGCTCGATCTGTCGAGTGTACACGAGCGATCATGGCCTGATTCACGGCACTTATCCCATTAAATCAGTCTTGTATCCAGTCAGTCATATCAATGCATCCTCCACTTAGCATATCAATAAGACGGCGGGATATTGTCGATTGCATTGTCATTTTAATAACAAGATACTCATTATCAATAAAAAAAAATTACTGTCTTACTGCTGGGGACGGGTCTCCTCTCAGAATAAGAGGGGTTAGGCTATAGTCTACCACACTGGCCTTAAATTGACATACGGATGTGTCGGTCGGAGGAAGAAGTCGTGGCTACGAAACATCAGAGAGTGGACGGGGATAGTTAGTGCTGCCGAACTGTTTAGCCTCGCTAGAGACAGGCATGAATATGCTAAATTGACTGTAAACCTTCGCTAGTCGGAGAGGCACTATGAGAGAGAGAGAGAACACGACGGACGTCGAGAAAATCTCTTAGGCATGCAGGTTTCCTTACGATATTTTCCTGTCTCGATAGTCTAGTGATTCTAAGCGCGGCTGCAACGCTCGAGGTACCGGATTCGATTCCCATATCGAGCGGTTATTGCTTTTTTCTATGAAATTCTCAGTAGCAGCTCGGAGTTTGAATTTGTGCCCGGTTAATGGCAATAGGCGCGCACCCTACGACATATGTATATGGGACCGAAACATTCCGACGAAATATGGGTGTACACTGTACATTAATACAGCTCAGCCTAACCCTTCAGGAAATACAGGCGTGATGGTATGATGTCTATACTAATATTATAAAGAGGAAAGATTTGTTTGTTTGTTTGTTTGTTTGTAATGAATAGGCTCCGAAACTACTGGACCGATTTCAAAAATTCTTTCACCTTTGGAAAGCTACATTATCCCCGAGTAACATAGGCTATATATCATCACGCTACGACTAATAGGAGCGGAGTAGTAATGAAAAATGTAGCAAAAACGGGGAAAAAATTATAAGACCACGCGGGCGAAGCCGCTGGCAGAAAGCTAGTTGTAGATATTTTTACAAGAATTAGGCACAAACACTTTTGACATACATACGCGAGACTAAAATTCAGGTTGATTTCAGTAATGTTTGACAAATTACTGCTGAAACTGTATTACTCATAATTACATGGAATTTGACAATGAAATCAGAGTGTTTAGTCGCAAACAGTGCGTGTACGCAGCGTTTGACGTCACGGATGATACGAGCTGAGTCAGTGACCCAAAGAACAGAAGGCTTTAATCATAAAAATATTTGAAAAATAATCCGTAGTTTAAATAGAGTTTAAATTAAGATTAGGGTTTGATCGCCTAACGGATAATAAAATTACGTTTTAGGAATTTTGAGAGTATACTACTCGTAATATTAAAGTTACTAAAAAGTATTTAAATAAAATAATTAATAAAAATATAATAACACCGCTCAAATGTTGTCAAGTTCTATTGTAACTAAATGTTTCCAAATAAAATTACTCAAATTTCAAATTAGGATAAAAGTCATGAGTCGGTATTTCGGAGATTGATGGCAGTCGCTTCGTGTAAAATGCTGATAAGTACTACTCTTTAGACTGAAAACCAACCCCTATTTTGTGAAAACGAAACGAAAAAGTTGCAAAAAAGGAGGGTTTAATAAAAATATGTTCGTATGTTCAACTATTCCAAACAGTCAATACAATAAATACAGAATACCAATCTTCAAAAATATTTCATCACATTACAGTTTCATCGCTAGATGGCAGCACCGTCTCCCATAAAACTGGTAACCTCACCTTGAGTTTAACGTCCACTAAAGTGCAATGTTATCTATACGATGGGCCACAGCACTATCATGGTGGAAACTTATCTCCGACCTTCACCGTGAACGTTTTAGTATGGGATATTTAATGGGCAAGAGTGAGGCCAAGCTTTTATCATAGAGAATAACTATTTTTGTTGCTGAGTAATTTTTACACGACTGCGCACGAAGGAGGGTTATTAGTTTAAAAACTTTTTTCTTTAAATACTTTCTTGTACTACTAAAGGAATATCTGTATTCTTCATTTAAACCTGTCTAGGTACGAAATTATAACACAAAAGAAGAAAACATATTTTTTCTTGGATTCTCAACCTTTTTTGGGTCGAGCCTCCTTGGATTATAAATAATATTTTCATACCTCTCGTAATTTTTTTCCTTGAATATATACAAGCATAGGAATTCTAAGCCCAGCAGTGGACATATACTGATGATGATGATAAAAGCATAAATATATTTTTCTAAAATGCAAAGCATGCCGTATCTCCTCGCACTATCTCTATGGCTAAGAGGTATCCATTCTTTAATGATTATTCGGACTATGACCATAGACAAACTACAAAGGTTGGAAGACCTTCACCATGAACGTTTGGTTAAATTTAACTACTGATTTATGTCGAGCGCTTCCGATTTAGATGCGGTCCAGATGTGGTGAAAATATTATGCGCTGGTTGACCGCGATCTTGGCGATGCTGGATATTATTAGAATAATTAATATTTATGGGATGGGAGACACGAGGAAGAGTTGTGTACCAATTTTTATGGGTATATGGTGTTTATTTTTAAATAAAACTTCTTTTACGGATGTTATCGCGTTATATTGATATCACTTTAATTCCGACGTTCCGGACCCTTTACAGCTTTACTCGGGTACTTTATTTCAAGCTTTACTTACTTTACCTTTACTTTTATTGCAATGTCTGTTATTCGTGTAAGTGTCAGAAATCATTAAGGTGTTTACGTCGCGCACGCACGCACACACGCACGCACGCATGCGCACACACACACACACACACGTCAAACTTATAACACCCTGTCGTTTTTGCGTCGGGGGTTAAAAAAGAAAGCTCAAGTCGTAGGCTGTCGTTTTAAATCATTCTAATCCAATATTTTTCTTTCTCCGATTTTTACGGCCGGGTTAAAGTTAGCTCGTGCCAACTTCAAGTCGGACAATAAGTTTGGCGAGAACTGTACTAGCTATATTTACTAGTTTTTGCCCGCAGCTTCGCTTGTGCCAAATTCGAACACCCGTTACACACCTTTAATAATGTTTTTTCGTGATATTTTTCAATGTTTTAATTAGTAGTTATTGTGCTATTCGGGATCGTGACAAATCACAAATTCAACAAATCAAAAATCAAGAAAATCAGTTCGTCATTCTTGAGTTATAAATGGTGTTACTTACACAATTTATAACTCAAGAAAGACGAACTGATTTATATATGTATTTTTTGACTAATTCGACTTTGAGCTTGTTTTACCACCTCACATACTGAAAAGTTCCCGTTAAATTACTTGACAGTAAATTTCACACAATTTTTGTTCCATTCTTAAATTTATCCGGTGGTTACCGGCTAATCGGCTATCGAAAGGTAAGATGATCCGATATTAATATTATGAAGATTTTTCATACTAAAAATAGTGTTTTTATGTACCTAAGAGAAATGTTATCGTGCGTTTATCATCTACTGATATGATCAAGTAACAAGTTATTTCAAAGATATTTACTTTGTTGACAACGAATATAATCTGATCGAAATTAATCGATCATGTTGCTAATACGATAAAGAATCATTAAATAATTTTCTTTAGAACATGATAATAAAATAAAGGTAATAAAAATTAATATAAGGTTTATAACAAAAAAACTGTATATTGGGGGCTCTTTATTAGAGCAATAGAAGCCATGTTTTGCCTATAGACACAAAGTTTTTATAATTTTTGTCTCCGTCTGTAAATATGTTTGTACTCGCATCACGCAAAAACAACTGCATGTATTTGAGTGCAGTTTTCACCAATGTATTGCTTGAGATCTAAGTTAGTAAAAGTTAATAAAAATAAATATATATATTGAAATAAAACTACCTTTTTTCGGATTTTATTTTTTATTTTAAAAAAACTGCAAGAACGAAGGATACTGTGAGCTCGTTCTGCGTGAATCGGATTGCCAACAATTAACAAAAATGTAGGGTAGCTGTTAGTAATTGAAACGTCAAGACGCCTACCACCTTAGTCACCCGTGACCATGGACGCTGTAAAGGGTCCGAAACGTCGGGATTCAAATAATATCAATATAACGCGATAAAATCCGTAAAAAGTAGTTTTATTTCAATGTCTAGTATTCGCGTAAGTGTCAGAAATCAGTTAATAATATACAGTATAATTATACAGGGTGTTTGGTAGAACGTTGAACATACGAAAATGGTGGTTAGTTGGGGTCATCTGCTACCCACTTGGCCCAAATTATTTGACCTTGGCCGCACCGTTTTCATTTTTACTTTTTTTAATTTCACAGAAAATTACCAGTTTTTTTTACTTAAAATTCGAATATAATTAGACATTAATACAAAACAACATCCTGCCTGTTTTACCCACCACAAGTAAAGATATTCGAATTTAAATTGATAAAAAACTGATAATTTTCTGTGAAATTAAAAAAAAGTAAAAAAAAAACAGTGCGGCCAAGGTTAAATAATTTGGGCCCAGTGGGTAGCAGATGACCCCAACTAACCACCATTTTCGTATGTTCAACGTTCTACCAAACACCCTGTATAATACCCCTATCGAAGCGAAAGTGGGTCTCTGGAGTCATAAACAGCAACATTTTTATCCTAATCCCGAGTACTGTGGAGGACGAGAGCCTCCTCAGTACCTACCTACAATAAAACGGATGTATTGATAATTAATCCTAATATTTCCAATTTTAATATGAAACAAATTATGATAATTCTAGTTCTATAAATAGGTCCATTGATCCCTCCTCTCGCTTCTTAAGTAGTTATGAGTAATTCACAAGTTTCCCATGGTAATAGCAATGCACTTAATTGGCATGCACGCTGACAAAGTTGCGCGTACGCATGGGTCAATGACGTCTCACTGTTTACTATTTACCCCTTTGATTGTGTGAGTAGTTAAGATTAGTTAGATGATACGGAGAGTTTGAATTTAGAATTTCGGAATTCGAAACGGACCTTATTGTTATGTATGTAGGCTTCATATGTTTTCTTCGCGATAGAAACAAAAGCCCATCGGAACAGAGAAAAGAAATGCGCATGCGCAAACAGTCTTTTCTACGAAAAGCTTGCCCTATACCAAATTTTAATTTCCTCACATCCGCACTATTGATATATTGACGTAGAGAGAAGTTAATGATAATCTACTTAAGTACCGAAACCCATTAAAATATTCTATTTGTAACAATATTTGTTACAAGACATTGTTTTGAACTTATAGGTTGTCATAACTCTGGCACTAAGGAATCCATTTACATTAAAATTATGTCTCTTCGCAATTTACGTGGTTATACAGGTTTATGACGCATCCTAAGCCTAGCCTAGTTTGTAGACAACTTCTTTGCTTTTTGTTGTTTGGGTCTGTGGAAATAAACCTGACATACTACCATACCATACAAAAAAGTATAACTAAGTATTTGTTTATTTTTTGTAATTCGAACTATTTCTTCTCTCTCGAACTCTTTAATTCAATTTTAAAAAGCGAATTATCAGTATAATTTTATGTCAGCTGTCAAAAATCATACTTAAAAAATATATTTTATTTTTATTTTTAAAATCATTTCAAATTTGGAACCATTACGAAATAGTTTCGATGCACACAAGTCACAATTCATTCAACCATTGCGTGCTAGACTTGCCTGCTACTTGCACCCATTATCCACGGTCTAGTGTAACGCCAGCGACGTTGTCATAAAATATATTTCGGCTAGTTTTATTGCTAGTAATTAGGTCATGCAGATTGCTGGCTGCAAGGGCACCGCTTTAGTGTTGCGCTTTGTACCAACTTAAAAATTTTGCGTCTCGTACTTGTCGAAAGAACGGCACTGCAAGCTGTTAAAAAAATACTTCTCTCTTTAGAAATATATTTTCCCTTTTTTATATCGATTATTGTTTTCATGTTTTTAGTTTTTATAAGATTTTTACGTGACATGGAAAAGTGAAACTTGACTTTGCATAATTGATTTTCGTGACAGTTGGTAGTATGGTTGACAAATATAATGTTTATTAATTTGAGTAGTTGCCACACATACTTCCAATTATTTTATTCTAAATTGGTTTTGATTGTTGGTTAGTGTTACAGTATATAATTCATATTAGTAAGTAGTATTCATAATATTAAAAGATCTGCTTATTTAAAATTCATACATGGCTACAAGCATAAACGCCTTCCTCCAGTGGTGTAAGCAGAAACTCCGAAATGCCATGTGCCACAATTCTTGCATATCACTTGTGCTTCGATATGTTATAAACGCAGTTGACGCTTTAAATGAGAGCGAGGTACACCAACCTTCTTGGTGAGGTCAAAAAATCAGGTGAGTGCAGTTACTCGCATTCGGCTACTTGCTACGATTCTTGCATACTTCCTATCCTATGCAAGAATCCGAATCTTGGATACTTCCTATCCTATGCAAGAATCCGATTCTTGCATACTTCCTATCCTATGCTAGAATCCGATTCTTGCATACTTCCTAGCCTATGCAAGAATCCGATTCTTGCATACTTCCTATCCTATGCAAGAATCCGATTCTTGCATACTTCCTATCCTATGCAAGAATCCGATTCTATGCAAGAATCCGATTCTATGCAAGAATCCGATTCTTGCATACTTCCTATCCTATGCAAGAATCGTGGCAAGCGGCGTTCTATTGTTTCTAGCTACAGGAAATAGGCGTGAGTGTGCGTCGTAAGACAAATTTTAATACACGCTAGACGTAATAATATAAAGCACAATAATTTGGCCAACATCCACACCGGTTCTGGTGCAGTTTGTTTGATCTTACATCCAACCAAATAGAAATGATGTATCATTAAACAATTCGCGCGTGGCTTCACCTTAAAATTTAATATATTGTTGACTTACGTCGCTCAAAATAAGACATTGCAGAAGGTTAATCTCACGATGGCATTATTTACGCAACTTTCTTTCTGTCTTTCAATTATGTAAGATATCTAGACTCTATCACAAACACACCTCTTGGTACAAATGATGGTTTAAGTTTTAGGTTAATATTTCTAGCACTCGCTGTCATATATTCACCATAATTATCCATAAGATTTCAATCTGAATTTTTCAGTAATACGTTTCTATAGTTGTTTTAATGTGTTTTTTCTTCAAGGACGTCTGGGGGCCTAATTGCAAATTGACATTCAAATCGACAAACGAATAGAAAGAAAATGTATGAAAATAACATTATCGGAAATTTGAAAATGACATTAGTGACAGCTCGATTTGTGTCATTTCCATACATTTCCTTTCTATTCGTTTGTCGATACGAATGTCAAATTTCAACTGGTCTACCGGCCCAGAATTTCGTTTCTTGTCATAAATGTATTGACACTAGATGTATTTAACTTACGCTGGACTTTCTGTATATTGTCTTATGTTTGGCAGAGGAACTGGCTGCAGACGTAAAGACATAAATGACTTATAAATTAGGAACAGATTTATGTATTTGTATTGGACGAGGCCCGGTATTATGTATTGCTTATTTGTGCATTGTTGTTTAATTAAAAAACGTAATGCGGGAGGATTTTTTTCTCAAGTTTTATTTTAAATGGCAGCGGAATCTTGTACGAGGCAAGAAAGGTTCTAACTGCTATGACTAGCTGGCGACCAGCGATCACACGTCGGAGTTTGTCATAAATTCTCTTTTGTTTATTTCGACTTTTGAGTCAGTATCTTCTTTGTTAAAATATGAGAGAGAAAAGAATACATAAAGGTACTCCCTCACTTGGAGCATGCGTCTGTAATGTAAGGTTTCAGATTCGATTTTGAGCATTACATTACAGAATTGCCTCCCTAACATGTATTTCTTTATTTATTATGGTTAACCAGTAGCTAATAAATAATAAAAATAAAAATCATTTATTTTTTGCCAAGAAACAACATTACAATATTAATAAATGTCCTGCGGACCCACACTAGGCAAGCCTGTCCTGTGAGTGCCTGTTACAATCACATTTTAGAAAGTTGACATAAATCGTTTGCTTGGTCGACACTTTAAAAATAAATTTACCTAATTAATTGAGCTGTTACATTGTTCGTGTACATCTTACATCAAAAATATAATTACTGTATAACGAGTAAATGCACAACATTTTCATGTGTAACAGAATGCATAAAATTGTAACAACGGTAACATGATGAACATTCGCCTGTAATGTAACATTCTGAGCATGATGTTACAAGTTGTATCAAAATATTATTGACAATCCGCACTGTGATGCTTAGTTCTCCCTCACCAACGTAATGCTGGAATCTGTAACATTACAGTATACGCACTGTAAAGCTCGGTTCTCCTCCCTCACTGATGTAATGGCCGACTCTGTAACGTTACATTACAGGCAAATGCTCCAAGTGAGGGAGCACTTTAACAATTATACGTCGAATATAGGTACCTACGACGTAAATAATTTCATTCAATCGTCTTCTATCAATTTA
Source organism: Acronicta psi (assembly GCA_946251955.1). Classification (NCBI taxonomy): domain Eukaryota; kingdom Metazoa; phylum Arthropoda; class Insecta; order Lepidoptera; family Noctuidae; genus Acronicta; species Acronicta psi. Next base: position 2,468,812 of record OX276473.1, on the reverse strand, counting down.
GCGTGTCTGTCTGTGTACTCTGTAGGCCGATGTAAGTAAACAATGATGCTGAAAGAGTGATCCTGAAGATATGGCTAAATGTGTTGAGTAATTATTATAAACTGTTATTTGTAAGGTGTCTCATTAGTAAGGTTATTTTAAGGTGTCTCACTAGTAAGGTTATTTTTAAGATGTCTAGTGGTTCTAAGCGCGACTACTACGCAGAGATCTTGGGTTCGATTTCCAGGTCGAGCAACGTGTTATTGACATTCGAATCGACAAACGAAAAGAAACAAAATCTATGGATATGACACAAGCTTCCGACAAATCAGGCTGTCACTAAAGTCATTTCCATACATTCTGGGCCTGTAGACAAGTTGCAATTTAACATTCGAATCGACAAACGAATAGAAACAAAAATGTAAATGTATGGAAATGACACAAGCTTTCTACAAATCGAGCTGTCAACTGTCACTAATGTCATTTCCATACTTTTTGTTTTTATTCATTTGTCGATGTCCAAAAAAATTTAATCAGACTCTGGGTGGCTAGCCACCCAGAGTCTGATTAAATTTTTTCCTAAAAGGAGGTTCGTTGAATTTATCGAAAAAAAAAACTACGTAATCTACGTCAGCTTTACTTCAATACAAAGAAAACGTATGAAAACGCACATATAAAATAACAAACATTCGCGCTAAAAATATTCCCATTCAATGGCGGAACTGTATTTTTCCCGCCGATAATAATTGTGAGCACATGGCCCATATTGTTTATTTTCCACGACGGAAGCAGTGATGGGCGGCGCTGTCATTATTTTTAAATTATTGTTTCTTTTATAATATTAATGGTGGCGATGGGTGGGTAAATTCTTAAAATGTGTATGTTTTTTCTAGGGGTTTTCTTTTGTTGTGTTTAATTTTTGTTTTTTCTAGGCGTTTTCTTTTGTTGTGTTTATTTTTTTTTTATTTTAGCACGAATTGTCCCAAAATTGAGCAAAGACCTCTTTTCCATGCCAGATGGTCGCGACGTTAGACTAGTCTGGTTGGAACGTATCCAACTAAACAACTAATTGCGACTTGTCTCTAATAAAAAAAATATGAATTTGAGAAAAGTAAAGGACTTACTTCAGTAAAGAAATTTTAGCCTAACTTCGAAAAAGGCGTAAGTTAGCAGTATAATATTATAATGTAACTTCAGATTTTGAAACAAAAATCTTCCGAACCGTACTTACTACTTACTTATTTGTTATAACAGTTTTGTCAATAAATTCTGGAATTTATTACGTAACCAAATTTTACATCATTTACCAAAAAAACCCAATGAATATGTGGAAACCATTACAAATTCAAAAACGTACGAGTACCGGCTCCATTCTACCACAATGATTTAAAAGTATAAACTTAACAATTTATTTTCTCAATTTCAAATCAATCGCCCGTGCGACCTTGGTGCGGAACCACTTACATTACATCCATAAATAATAAATAATAATACAGCGAGCGAATTTCACCTGATGGTCTACATGAAGGAACAACAAACAGACGCGCTTATTTTTATATATTATTGGTACCTACTACTACTAGCTTTTGCTCGCGACTTAATCCGCGTAGAATAGTTACTTTAGTTAAGGGTTATTCTTTAGGGTTAAGGGTTATTCTTCTCTTATGGGGTATAACCCATAAGAGAAGAATAACCCATTACCATACAAAATTTCATCCCTTTTAACGTCTAATCTAGGTTTTTCTTTACTAAATTTCATCAAAATCGGTGAAGCATGTATACAAGCGTAACAGACAAAGATACAGACAGAGATACTTTCACATTTATAAGATTAGTGAGGATAGTTTATACAAATGTTTGGCCAATCAGTTGGCAAGCGGCCAAACCCTGCTCCCCATCTATGTCTTGTTTTTAACGCTGAAAGATATCTGATGTTTATTAATGTAAATACAGGGTATAATTGACATTCTCAAGGAATCTTTAGGATAAATAGAACCGGCTATTCCTAATACGTCTGTGGTCTAGTGGTTCGAGTACCGGAATGCTGATCACGAGGTCGTGGGTTCGATTCCCACAAGACACAAACATTTATGTGATGAACTTAGGTGTTTGTGTTTGTCTGGGTGTTTCTTATATATCATAAGTATATATTTACAAAAAAAAAGTATATAAGTATTATATCCATTGTCTAGTACCCATAGTACAAGCTCTGCTTAGTTTGGGACTAGATGGTGCTGTGTAAAATGTATTGTCCCAAGATATTTAATACATTTTGCCGGGATTTGAAAATGGAATTGCAATGAAATCCTGCCTTGTAAGAAGCCAGGGGGCCTAAGTATAGTTATCCGACTGCGCTAGAAGGAGGGTTATTGCAATTTGACATTCGAATTGACAAAGGAATAGAAACAAAATCTATGAAAATGACACAATCTTTCGCCGAACAGGGCTGTCATTAATGTCATTTTCATACATTTTTGTTGTTTATCTATTTGAATGTGAAATTGCAACTTGTCTTTTAGTTTTTCCCTCTTTCGGATTTGAAAATAATATAAATGTAAGTACCAAAACAGATGTTGCGTGTAGTTTCTAAATAAACAATAGGAAATTCGCCTATGCATTGTAATTTTCCTATGGTACCGTTAAAACAATTTATTTCCTTAAACAATGACAATACCTAAACATTTGCAATATATAATATTGTGATAAGTGATAGTGTTGATAAGTGCATCATTTTTAAATTATTCTAAATATGTCCCAGGAGTGTATAGTTTATTCATAACATTATTTAAAATTTGTACGAAATTATCTGCCAAGTATGTAGTTTAGTGTTAACTTACTAGAAGGTGGTGAAACAAGCCCCCAGTGTTGTAAATAGATACAGTTCGCGCCAAACTTATTGTCCTGGTTGAAGTTGGCACGAGGTAATTTTAATCGGAGGAAGAAAAATATTGGATTAAAATGATTTAAAACGACAGCCGACGACTTGAGCTTTATTTTTTATTTATTACAATCCAATATTTTTATTTCTCCGATTTTTACAGCTGGGTTAAACTTAGCTCGTGCCGACTTCAACCCGGACAATAAGTTAGGCGCGAACTGTATATTAGTTATATTGCTGTACTCAGTGGTTTAAACTTAAAACATATCTAACTATCTAATAATATCACAGACGAGGTCGTGAATGATCACTAGTTAGTAGTTACAAATAATTTATTGGTCGTAAAACACCACGCCTGTATGACATTCTAGTCATTAAAGATTTTAGTTTGCACTAGAAATGTTCTAAGAAATCAATCATGTAGTGCAAATATTGCAGTGACGTTTCATAGCTTCTAACATCTGCTTGTTTTTTTTTAATTCTCGTATTTGCATTGCACTGAGTAAAACCTGTTTTCTATAAAAACTTCTTAGATAATAAAAAGAGTTCCTAATTAATTAGAGCGCGAAAAATAATGATCAAAATCAGTTCACAATAAACAGGATAAGGAGAACTAATGATGGAATAGACAATTTAACGTGTAGCTTTAAAAAAGTCATTAAATCTAGCGTCATATTCAGATAATCACATTAAATTTAATGATTTAAAAATGTCTACAGTAGGTAATTAGGTATTTATGCATTGTAACATCATTTATGTATGACTGACTATGGCTAACCCATGTCACACCTGTGACACTCCATACAAACTTTCCGATACCGCTGCACACTACAATACCAAAATGTCAAACTTGTCAAAATTACGTTTGTACACGTGCAAATGCAAATGTGTGCGTGAGAGTGCGTAGGGTTTGTTGGCAGTCCGGCAATAACCCCGGCAGAATGCGGGGGACCTGAAGTATCTGACGTTAGGGAGTGGCTGAGAGGCCATTCTGATATTATTTATTCTGTGCCCATGTTAAGAATACAAAGTACATTGACATTACTAGGCTAGCGGTCAAGAGTTGTAATAACCCGTTTCACACATTTGCAACTCATGTAGATAAGCAGGTGGTATTGTAACACCATTTTTTCCCAGATCTGCATGGAAATACTTAATTTAAATTTTAAGCACAGGAATGACGATACAAACAAATCAGCTGATTAGAGCCATGTTTAAACTGAATGGCGGGAAAAATAGAACATCCGTCAAATGATGCCAGTATTGCAATGAAATAAATTTACAGTGCGTGTTTAAAGTTTCGTGGCGTGGGTGTTGTGTAGTCTACTAATGAAAATAAAAAAGCTTTACTCATAACAACTAAGACAACAAGGATGTATGATAAAAATACCTTCGCTTTGCTTATTGTTCAATAGATGTATGTCGTCATTTGTTTTTTTTTTTATGTTACTCGTTTATTGTTCTAAGTTTGAACAAAACATTCATTCTTTACATTTTTCTCTGATTTGAATTGGCAAGTTGTCTTTTACGTCATTTTATTTGTATACATCTTCCTATTCCTAGAGAGCGAACGGAACTAATTCATATTTAGAATGTGTAGCATCGTTTTATTATGCAATTATTATTTATTTATTATATTTGTAAGAAAGGTACACGATACAACTAACAGTGTTCCATAAAACTGTATAATAAACAGTTTGACTGTGGAATCAAAATCTCATAGGTATAGGTATTAACTTAGCGGTGCCCTGCAGCTGTTCTAAATAACTCTGATGATGTCCTTACATAATACGAGTGTCTTCCTTTTATCATTCTGTGAATATTTTTACCATGAAACGGTAGATAAATATACAGGGTGTTTGGTAGAACGTTGAACATACGAAAATGGTGGTTAGTTGGGGTCATCTGCTACCCACTTGGCCCAAATTATTTGACCTTGGCCGCACCGTTTTCATTTTTACTTTTTTTAATTTCACAGAAAATTACCAGTTTTTTTTACTTAAAATTCGAATATAATTAGACATTAATACAAAACAACATCCTGCCTGTTTTACCCATCACAAGTAAAGATATTCGAATTTAAATTGATAAAAAACTGATAATTTTCTGTGAAATTAAAAAAAAGTAAAAAAAAAACAGTGCGGCCAAGGTTAAATAATTTGGGCCCAGTGGGTAGCAGATGACCCCAACTAACCACCATTTTCGTATGTTCAACGTTCTACCAAACACCCTGTATACCAGACAGGAGCCAGATTGATAAAACTCCGCAGAACTGTTAGGTAAACCTTGCCGGTTATCTAGACCGGGCTTAGGTTGACATCATCGCCGAATATACTTATTGTAATTTGTATGTTTACCTTACCTCGTTACACAGAAGCGAGCACGCTATATCAATCCATGTTTTTACCAGTATTCGACGAACGAATAGAAATAAAATGTATGGTAAATTGGGAATGACAAAAGCTTTCGACAAATTTGACGTTTACAAATGTCATTCCTGTGCCTCGACCATGAGTTTTTCTCACTAGACTCGCTAGCGACGCCGAAAAATATATGTATGTAAAACCCTCGCAGCGCCTCTAGCGGTTACGTAAGGAACTAAAATCTGCTATGAGATTACAGCGTTTCGATGCGTAAAAAAACTATCGAAAGCCATTCGATAGAACTCATGGTTGACGTACTGTACATTTTGTTTGTGTGTACACTAACAAAAGTGCTAAAGCGATTTTCTTCTAAAGTACTTTAATAGAACTTTTGTGATATTACGAACACAATATATATACGAACCAATACTATAGTGACGTTGGTGTTAGTTCAAAGTTGCAATCATTTATTCATGTAAAAATCGCTTCAGCACTTTTGTTAGTGTGTACATGTTTTTGCTCGTGACTGTACCTACATACGAGGCATGTGTCGCATTTTGCGAGTGTACATGAAAAAAAAAAATTCAAACTTGTCAGCGTCTCTAAAAGACATACAACGGACATTCGAAAGGTCTGTGATAATTAAATTACAATTAAAATTTCTCCTCCAAGATCGAAGCCACGAAGGACCGAAGAATTTTCTCCGCTACTAATAAAATTACAATTCCAATGCGGATGTCAATGTCATAATATTTTCGCAATAACCCCATCAAAGATAAAATTTGATGGTTTTGGCAGTACTGACAAAGACATCCGCATTCATCTTCCAAGATCCACAATAATGATAGCCAAAGTGGCAGCTTTGCAAAGTTCAATGAAACCGTATAAAAATAACCGCGAGATCAAAGGACCGTGCCTTCATTTGATGATAGATACGGAAAAAATAATTACGTGGCTTCTAAATTCGAATTTAAATTCTTTTTTTTTATTTTATGGTTATTCTGCAGGCGTGTTTCTACGCTATCGCAAAATTAAATTTCGTACAATAAAAAGATGTGGTGATCTTCAATGGTTTTCATTTTTCTACTCATTATCATTATCAACTCATTAATCGTCTCATTGATGGGCACGAGTTATTTCGACCAAGACAACTAATTCAGTGGAACAGTACAGACAAGGACAACAACTGCAGATACTTGTCTATGGCTTCATGGGAATCACGATGGGAATCGTGTGGATCTAGTACAGTGCGTATCTAGTAAAGAGTAATCATGGAGTTTCTTGCCGGTTCTTCTCCATAGGAAACGACTAATTTGGCACCGTGCACTTACCTACCACCTTAGTCACCCGTGACCATGGACGCTGTAAAGGGTCCGAAACGTCGGGATTAAAATAATATCAATATAACGCGATAAAATCCGTAAAAAGTAGTTTTATTTCAATGTCTAGAATTCGCGTAAGTGTCAGAAATCAATACCGTGCACTTAGTTTCGACATTTCATAAGTGCCTGCATAAGGTCTATGTGAAAATAAAACTATTTTGATTTAGTACAGATTAGATAATACCTATACTACTTACTGATATTACTTGCAGATTTAAATAGGAGAAATAAGTAAATCTGCATCATTCATTACAGAATTGAATGGACTATGAAAATATTATATTAGTACCTACGGTTACAAAATTGTAATACGTTAGCTACCATGTTGTGTTCAGTACAGTAATAAAATTGTAATAAAGATGGTCGAATTACACTAAACATTTGATCTTTGTGCCAATTGATTATGAAATGAAATTATACATGGGAAGTACAAGCAGGCAGACGCTAACGCAACATATTATCTCTATAGCGCCCCAGAGGGACACACATAGGCTGATAAATACATTACCTTCCTTTGCGCCGCATAGTCGGGTAAAAATAGGTTCTAGTATCCTTGCCCCACCATCAATATCTACCATCTCACTGATGGTTGACAGACTTCACACACCACGCCGTTACGTCACAGAATATTATAATTATTAGTCTATAGTCGTGTCGTCGTGGAGAAAATCTTTCAGGCTTGCAGGTTTCTTTACGATGTTTTTCATACAAATACAAATTCCACTATTCATTTTTATCTTATTATAACGTAGTTGTAATATGAATAGCTACGCTTCGGGTTTCTATGTAAGCTCCGCAAATTGCTAATGTGCCTGGCGGCCATCTTGGTGACGTGAAAATGACGTAACCGCTCTCAGTACGCGCTAGCACCACTATCTGGCAAGTACGGCGGATGACGTCATATGAAGGTTAATTAGACAAGGTTCCAGCCCAATAGCAATTTGCGAGACTTATACCCCCTTTGAGTGCCAAGCGGTTATTATTTATTGCGAGGACAAAAAGGGCTGCAATTTTGTAGAAATGACTAAGCACCGCGTAGGATGGCGCCTGGAAGACGATTAACCTTGGCTGGGAAACATTTTGAGTCTATCTGTGAATGTTATGAGCATGTATGGGCCATTTCAGTAATAGTTCTTATTTGCAGTTTATCATAAGTTGAATGAAATATAAGTAAGTAACCCATACTAAATTTTTTTGCGACCGGCTTCCCGTCTTACCTTTTTATGCATAACCCGCTAAACGGATTTCGATGATATTTAGCAAGGAGATAGGTTTTTACTTTCAAGAAGCCTTTTTTTTTTCGAATACTTTTGTTTCTATCCGAACATCTGCAATTCTGTACATTGCAGCTTGTCTACAGATCAAGTTTTTTTAGTTGATAAAAGGATTAATGGAGACAAAGATGTTAATTAAATCAAAGTAATAATACAGTTTTTTATACCACTAAGGTGGCAAACAAGCATACGGCCCGCTTGATGGTAAGTGGTTACCGTAGCCTATGGACGCTTGCAACACCAGGGGTATCACTCGCGCGTTGCCGACCCAAAAAACTTCTTGCGAGGTTTATGGAGGATTTAATGCGCCGACAGTTTGAGGGAATATTCCTCTTACTGCCAGCGCAGCACATCCTTAGAAAGAGCTCTGGCAACCTTACTGCAGGAACACAACACACAATAAAGTCGGTAATTTGGCTGCAGTTTTCTGTAACGTGGAGGTACTTCTCCAGATGGGCTGCTCCAGATGTGAGCCATAAATGGCTGTGCCCTACCTCTCTTAAAAAAGGTGCAGCATAAAAAACAAAAGAAAAGCTTTTAGCTAAACCCATCCTGAAGATGCACGTCCTTGAATCTAACCTTAGCACTATCTAATGGATCGCCGTGCCCACCGCCATTTGCAAACCGATGCAAAGTACCGGGCGTTGTTTAACGTCGGCAACTTCTTGGAATACTGCTTTTATTTTTCAGTAACTGAACCTGTTTTAAGTGAAAACTGCCTTTATAGGAACAAGACAAACAGTCAGGCCTTCTCCAAACGACCATCTTTTTGGAATCTTGAAAGTAGTTTTCGACTTTTCAGTATAAGCTATGTCTTGAAATAAAATATTTTGAGAGTGTTTTTTATTTTATTTGGCATTAACAAAAATTTTAAACATCTTTAAGTTCCTAAGAGCGAAGGTTAGAAATGCTGTCTGGGAGTTTCTTTATTCTTTCGCAAAAAAGTATAGGTATTTTGACTTTGGATAACAAAATATCGATTCTCTCATTCTAACTTTATTGGCACTAAAATGAAAAAACATAATAATTTGACGTTTAATTAAGTTTGGATTTAGACTAGTAAAACCCATAAAATTTTATCGAAATATTTCTTAGATGAAAAATAAAAGCAAATTAATATTTTTCAGTCTAAAATCATAAATTATAAGCAAATCATTCAGTCTGTTTGTGCAGCGATATGTTTTATTGTAAACATCGTAATTGAAATCACTGCAAGAATGTTTATTTAATTGAAGCTCATTCATTAGTATAAATAAATGGCTGCTAGTTTTATGCGGAGTAGTGTTTTCTTTTAATTTATCAAATGTTTTGGATTCTATTTACCTTATCATTATCACCCTATTAACAATTATGGGCACGCGTATCTTAAATATGAGTTAATAGTTAGCCTTGAGAGAGGTAGGGCACAGCCATTTATGGCTCAAATCTGGAGCAGCCCATCTGGGGAAGTACCTCCACCTTACAAAAAACTGCAGCCAAATAACACACTTTATTGTGAGTAGTGTTCCTGTGGGAGTGAGGTCGCCAGAGCTCCTTCTAAGGATGCGCTGCGCTGGCAGTAAGAGGAATATTCCCTCAAACTGTCGGCGCAGTGAATCCTCCATAAACCTCTAAGAAGTTTTTCGGGTCGGCAACGCGCGAGTGATAACCCCTGGTGTTGCAAGCGTCCATAGGCTATGGTAACCGCATACCATCAGGCGGACCGTATGCTTGTTTGCCACCTTAGTGGTACAAAAAAAAGGCTATAGTCACCAAGCCAGCCAATGTAAGTTAATAATTGATAACTATATTAATTATTTTTAAACATTATCATACATCATGACGTTTGTATTGTCCGAAGGATTAGGAAAAGGTGTACCTACTGATAAATATCTACAGGAACCAGTAGTTTGCCCTACACTCAGCAACGCGCTTGCGAGACCGAAAGACCAGTATCTCAGTTAACTTTTTAAATTAAAATTGGTGTAATATCCTTTTTATTCTCGAATCTATCAAGCCATTAAAGTGACCACGACCGCGTGTCTTTGTGTACATACAGAACACATTAATACTAAGTAACATTTCCGTTCCATTTCTATTTCTCCATTACGTAACCACCCTGAGCATAGACAACGGTAGACCTTTCTGCGACCTCTTTGTAACCCCATTTGACTAATGAAATGTGTATGCAGTGTGAAAAATCGTTTTTATTTCTGTTTGTCTACTATGACGGCCTTGTGGTCGTTAACTCGACGGTTATGTTATAGGTCCTGGGTTTATTGCCTAGGTCAAGCAACAGTGTATCGGGTTTTCTAAAATTCTTAGTAACAGCTTGAACTTTGAATTTGTGCCCGGTTACTGTTGATAGGCTTGTCCTCTATTTGATATGTAATGTATACACTTAAGTACAGTTCTCGCCAAACTTATTGTCCGGGTTGAAGTTGGCACGAGCTAACTTTGACCCAGCCGTAAAAATCGGGGAAAGAAAAATATTAGAGTTGTGAAAAAATATATGTTATTCGCTATTTTGTAGCGGCGGCCATCTTGGACCAATTTTCAACAAACAGCTAAGAACACTCCCGACTAATTCACCTTTCAAATAAAAAAAAACGAAATTAAAATCGGTTCATCCGTTCGGGAGCGACGATGCCACAGACAGACACACAAACACACACACACAGACACGTCAAACTTATAACATCCCGTCATTTTTGCGCCGGGGGTTAAAAAGTGGACTTAACTAGCATGGCCCTAATCTAGTTTGGAAAACAATAGAATGATGAAGAGCTCTACTCAATTATTTGATTGAATTTTACCTAAGCTGGGGACAACAGGGTTACAATAAATGCCAGAAGCAATTTAGCGATTTACCGTTACGTGCCATTTCATAGGGTTGCCAGAAGGACATAAGTCAGCGTTTCTAGGTCAAAGACGAGAACAGAAGGTTAGTAAGCAACACAAGACAACATAGAACAGAGAATTCGGCTACTCGGCCATTCAGCCGTAACGTTGTGGTCGGCTTAAAGTTTAACAAGAAACTGATGCATATCAGTATTTCACAAGAAGCTACTGCCACCAGCTAGACAAGTTGCAAATTGACATTCGAATCGACAAACGAATAGAAAGAAAATGTATGGAAATGACATTAGTGACAGCCCGATTTGTCGAAAGCTTGTGTCATTTCCATACATTTTGTTTCTATTCGTTTGTCGATTCGAATGTCGAAATGCAACTTGTTGTAGACAAGTTGCCTTGCACAATTCAACTTATGGGGAATATCTAAGAATAAAATCAAAATCGCCTTACGAAATTTCTGCCTGTCACTAACGATCATTCTATAATCTATTGTTTTGCTTTTCAAATAGGTACGAACAGGGTTACCGCGTAGGCATAGAGGTCTCGTAATTTTGATGTTCTAAAAATAGTCACCCATCCAAATCTGACCGCGGAAAGCGCAGTTTAACCTTGTAGATTGATTAGTGTACTTATAACTTAGCAACGAACCTCTTGCGTGTAATATTATTAGTAAACAGATTCGGAAACACCGTCTGTATGTTGTACGACAGATATAGGTCATTGATCAAGGTGTGTTATGTTTGAATCTTGCAAATAAAGCTGTCAGCAACGAGTCGCTCGTTTTCCCGAAGATTTACGGAGTCTTACGATAGAGTTCTTATTTCAAATAGGGTTTGGCTTTGATTTTTCTGAAAAAAGGGCGTTACACATATCGACCCATGCATTGCATCTACCTATATTTGTATGTTGTAAAATACCAGAAATCCGTAGGTACATCGTAGTTAAGTAACGTACCATTAAAATTATTTGGTACCATTAAACAGGGTGAGTTCACCAGTTGTCAGTCACCTGTTTCGCCCTATTTATTAGCTGTAACGTTGCTCCTAATGCCAGGGCGCTCATTAGTTGAGCTATAATGCGTTACGACCGCCTCATCCCGGCTAACGCTCCTTTATTACCCGCAAAACCGTTTTACTATCCGTTTGATACCGATAAAATTAGCAAAACACATAAAAATTGGGTAATTAAACATAAATAGAGGGGTTTACGATTTAATAAACATGTCTGATCGTTTGTTGTATGAGTTCAAAGTAATAGCAGCGATTGAAATAATTATTGGCGTCATGCATTGAATGTTTATGTAATATTATCAATTATCATAACAGGATTTGTTTGATTATTGGACAATGAACATGAAAATTCGGCTGATCCATATCAAATATCTTGTCAGAACTGCCAAATGAGTTGCAATTTATACATAGGTGTATTTTACGCAAGAATTATTAAACAAAAAAAACTAAACTTTATAAACGTGGTGTTCGAGATTTTGCTCAGACTTCAAACTTGGTTGCTAAACTAAATAAAAAAAATACTTATACATATAAACCTTGAATAGACAATGATGATTTTAGTTCCCTTGGACCGTGCTGGTATGTACCATTATAAAGATACTGTAACCGTTTCAAAGATTTATTTCTCTATCAAACTCGTTATAGAACGGAGATATCGAAAGTACCACTAAAATTAAATCTAAACGACCATCATAAACACTACTTATTGCAAAGACTACGCAGTACGCATACCTAAAAATATCCCAGACCGATTTTGTATGCCTACTGGACAAGAAATCGATCTTTTACCCTGTTCTTCATTAGACGTAACAGATACTCTGACGCGTGACGGTAAGGTTTTAATTTCGTAAAACCCGAACTTTAAAAAATATAATATCTAATTGTCTCATATTAGTGTCACAAGCGGACCGTCCCGGTTTCACACGGGTAAAAACGGAACCCAGTAAAGTGAGACTAAAATTTAAACACAATTAATGCGTTTGCTACCTCATAATTAATACACTTTTTAGAATAATTGAGTATATCTTAGTAAAAATTGAAAGTACACAGAATTAACATTACCTACTTTTGACCAAATGGAGATCTCGAAAGCATAGCAGAAAAGGGCAATATTTTTTTTTAATCGGTAAAAAGTAAGACTAGAAAGAATACATTTGTATGATTACGTTAGAAACAAAACATTTTTATGCATTCTCTTTGGAATCCGGATTTAAAACAAACGACTATAATCTCTGATCTTGTTTGATTAAATATTCACATAAACGTACGTTTCTATAAACACTGACTTTTGACGTTTACTTTTGTGTTGCATGCATATCGTAAAATTATTAGAATGCGGATTTTGGCACAACTTATTATTGTTGATTTTAACGCGTATGTATACAGTGATATAAAAATGAAACAAAAGCGTAGTGACTCCTATTTAATTACAAATGATTATACTAGGTACTTTACTACACTTAAAAAAACCTTTTTTCCTTCTCTGGCTAAAAAAGTGGGGCTTGCCGATATTATGCAAAAAAGACGCAGGCACGACCATTTTTCGTCAACTTCAGAATTACTTTTTCTTATTGACACACATTTTAATATGTTCTAGAATTCTCATTATAAAATATTCAAAACTTATATTGGTCTAAAAATCTAAAATAAAATAATTATCTCTGTGTGACATTCAGGCAGGAAATGCAAACCGGTTCGGAACATATCCTGAGCATCGGCGTGGGCGCATTGCCTGATTTGGCGATTCCGTTAATTACGAAAAATATATTAGAGTCATTATTAAATATTGATGTGATGTGAAAGTGCTCCGTTGCAATTATCACTGACTTTAGACATGCGTTTAAATATTGGCATAAAGGAGATTCCGTGCTCATCCCAGGCTAGTCTGGTACCACCCCTAGGAGTCTGAGATGGCAATTTAAAAAGCACCAAATAGGCCACACCAAAAAGTCGGCTAAATATTTTTTGTAGGATCAATAAATTAATTTAATTCGAATCTGGATGCATTTTAAATTGTGTTTAGTGACACTGGTTGTTAAAAACATGTTTTAAAGAATACTAAGTCTAAACACAAAACTCACCTAATAACCATATCCAAGACATCTTCTTTCTCGAAGACCTTGCAGTACAAATGCAGGACTTTCAAGCAGGTGTACTGCAGGCCGGTCCAGTTGACGTCAGCGGACTTCAGGGCCTCGGTCCAGGGGCAGTTATCGTGACGCGACAGGCACAACATGCCGTCTACCGGCGTCTCCGTAGGAGGCATTTAACTTGATATCTTTGGTATACTTTGGTCACAGTTTTTGGTCTTAGGTTGTGTCATTAGCTGCGTATGAAAGTGGAAATCATGAAGAATGACGGCTTTCCGATAGCGGTAGTTTTACAATACCATAAAGCCTTTATTCAGCTGTTGGATCTCCTTTGGGCTGGTAATATGACACTAAACAGATAGTCGGCAATTGGTCATAGTTACTATATTTAAGGCGATTTGAGATTTCGTTTAGTACTATTTTAGCAGTACAGTTCTCACCAATCTTATTGGCCGGCTTGAAGTTGGCACGAGCTAACTTCAACCCAAAACTTCAGTCAAATATATTGGACTATAATAAATAAAAACGAAAGGTCAAGTCGTGGGCTGTCGTTTTAAATCATTTTAATCCAATATTTTTCTTTCTCTTATTTTTACGGCCGGGTTGTATAATAAGTTAGGTCGTGCCAACTTCAAACCGGACAATAAGATTGGCGAGAACTGTAAGTAGGTACTTGCATAACAGATTATGTAGTCTTTTTGGGGTGTAGGAAATCCTCATGGATTGTCTGTCACCAGGGGAGGCAGCAGGATAATATCTCGGACTCTTAACGACTAAACACCGTATTTACCTTCACTTGCGCTAGTTACTATCTAACAACGATTCCAGACATTCACCATGACCTTTATAGGTGATTATGGGCCTATTCTACCACCTCCTGATAACTTCCCGTTAAATTACTTAGCAGATAGCTGAATAAAAATTTTGTTCAATTTTTAAAATATCCCACGGTTAACGGATTTTTTAAAGAATGGATGAACAGCTCTCCAGAGCTGGTGAAACAGGCCTTAAGACTATAAGGCAGAGTTGTACTTATGTGATGCACAAGAGGAGCGGTTAATTAATAACCGATCAAATTAATCAATCAATCTGCAATATTAAGCGGTGCTTGATATGGAATGGATTGATCAGTAATCGTCCAGAAATTATGTTGCAAAGATCTGATGGCAGTCGCTTCTTATAAAGTAAACGTAAGCAAACGGATCTGATTGGACTGGAAGCAAACTCCCATATCTAATAGGGAAAAGGCGAATATAACTTCACGAGTATTTCTTTAATATGAAATCCTTAAAGTTATTAATAAAATCAGTTATAATATTTCTGAAAAACCGTAAGTGCTTCACTTGTTTGGTAATATCATTTCTAAAATAAGACTAGATTGTTTAGTTTAAAACAATGCGATGCGTTATGCGCTAGCGCATAAATCTGTTTTATAGGATTAAAATTTATCTACTACATTAGGAGCTATGGAAATACGTATTTAACATAGTTACCAGGAAGTTCCAGAATAGTATAATTCAAAAAAAGAATAATTTGTGATTTTTAAACGCAAAAACTTTTTGGACAAATACTTTTTTGACAAATACTTACTTACATCTTTCAAATCCGTTCTATGACTGTATTTTTTTAAAACAATCATTTCAAATTTCGTTCTAAATCGCAAGTAAGGAGTTCCAAGAAAGTAAGTATCAGTTTCAATCTGTCAAAACACACGTGAGTGACATTTTAATTACTTGATACCGTAAAAGATACACACTCATGCATTGAGATCAAAGAGAATAAATTGGGTTTGATTGAGATACTGTGTGGTAGACACGACGCAGAGGCACGTGTATATACGTTGTTTCTTGTGCGTTATCAACCACGACATCGTATATAATTTACATACATAACAACTTACTGAAATTTGAGAAAAACTAACTAACAAGGCATCTCTTTCTTTGCATATGTACCTATATTGCTGCTCTAGTACGGGACTACCTAATACCTCATAATACTAATGACATTTTGCATATCATTTTAAATTGCAAAGAAAGGACATTGACATAGAGATCCGTTATCTAAGAAGTTTACGATTTACGATGAACGGAAGCTTACACATACCTGTACCTACGCAATTTATTTCAAGAATACACGTTTTATGTGATGCGTGGGAGAAACGTACATACACCATTCATACAAGGGTAGAAGACGGATAAGACGTGCGGTCATGTCTATTTTCAGTTTTACTCAATCTTAGGATTTGTTTTCTTCCTGCGATCAATTTATGTGGGTTGCTGAGAACGTTTTAATAATTTTCTCGTCTTAGGGTAGATCTCTTTTGCCAATTTCGTTGTTCAATGTCACTTTGATAAAAGAGATTGAATGATTTTTGATGACTTCATGAAAAATAAAGAAACATTCAATCAACGTCAAATCAAATCTTTGAACAAAATAAGTATTTGGCCCAATATATTGGAAAATTAAAATGAAAATCATTCGAACAGTGGCATACCAGCCAGTAATTCAAAATCTTAACAAAACTCCAAATCAATTAAGCACGTTGGATATAATTATAAAAAAAGCGTTCTATTTTTAAATAGAGATTTAAAAATAAAAAATAGGCATTTAAAAATAGAGTATTCTTTCCGTATTACAAAAGGTTGCATAAATTAGCGTTTATCACACAATGTCAACGGCGGTCGTAATACGCTCACAGTGGGTCATTTAGTATGAGTGGTTGGACAAAATATTTTTATGTAAGCCATAAAGATTTTTATTGATCCAGTGTTTTCGTATTTTTCGACGTCGTTAACTTTAAATTAATTACCCTTAAAACTTGGTCTTGTTGTGGAACGTGTATTTTTTACCATTTTTTTATCATTAGCTAGAATCAAATCATCGATCAAAATATTTTTGATTCGTGTGAATTGCAAAAGAAATGTAAAATCTTGTCTTGAATTGTAGCTTAGGAAAAGTAGCCACCTTCTTTACCAACTTCGTAGCGTAGTGTAAAGTATTCGTCGCTTTCTGTTATAACAGCATTCAATGTTTGATTGTGTCTTACACAGTCCAGTTATTCAATAATTATTCAAACAAATAAAGGAAGCGATGCAACAAGGACCGCGGTCTGCCGCGACCTCTGCCGTCGGAAGTTCTAATTTAAACAATTCGCCGTTGATGGCCATTGTCTCCGCACTCTCAAACAATGTGTTATGCGCTTAGCTCGACGCATTTTGATTACTACAGGCAATGAGTACAAATAACGAGCATTATTAAGATAACCGTAATGTTTAACTGCTCCATTAGACTAGTGGTCTAACGCGCGACTGCTACGCTTGAGGTCCTGGGTTCAAGGTGCGCAAGGTGTTAACTATTGGGATTTTCTAAGAAATTCTCAGTGGCAACTCGGAGTTTGGACGCAGTGCCCGGTTAGTGGAAATAGGCTTGCTGTTTTATTACACGGGACCTAAAACGTACCGCGGGTCGTATTAAGATAACCAACATGCATAATACAGCCGTAAACTTTAGTTGGGACACATTGCTTGAGAGTGAGTTACGTATAGTACCTATTCGTCAATCTGTAACTATTCAGTTATTAAAATGTTAACAGACAGCTTTAGCACAATAGTGACATCACTGATTGGTACATTTGATGCTGCAATATTGTCAATCATAGTGCAGCATAGATCATAAGGAAATGATTGGTTTAGAAAATACATTCTATTGTATTGCATTTTATTTATTTCATGATGGCCTGGGGTAAACTCTCTTGACTCTCTCACAACTTCAAAGCTTAGAGCAAAATAATCCTATTGTTATATTAACCAAATAACTTAATTCGAAGTTATCCAACAGTCAAAACAAGTATGATTATTTCTCACGTAAGGTTTCATAACGTCAAGTTACCTAGAAATGCGAATTAAATTAATCAGACCTCAAAGACGAACTAGTCGTGTTGCAAAAAAAAACCAGACATAAGTACTAGACAGTGATTTGTTGAAATGTCAAAGAATATATCACTTTTTGTTTAATTTAAAATCGGTTGACAAGCACATGAGTTTGCTTGTAGAATTAACGAGGACCTTATATGGCGCCTCATTAGACATTATGAAACAGTTTTATGTTTTGTTAAAGGTTGTTAGAAACGTGACTTGATTATGGAGTAATATAAATATATGTCATTCGCATTACTTTAAATTTAACTAGGGCTAAGGTAACCCTCATGTTTATTAAATTTTGTTTTTTAATAGTAATTTTTTTATAAAATAATAGTAATTCTGAAATGATCCATTACGTTTGGTGGATCTCAAGCTTTTTAGTTCTAGTGAGAAATCATTTGAATTTCAGTTCAGGGATTCCGCTGTGCCTGTCCCTGCCAAAAAGCATTGTGTTTCAGCATGAAGTGCTATCGACAACATATATTTTTTGTTTGTTACAATTGAAACTCAATAAAACCAGCACCCGTTCTGTTCATGTGAATGAATCATTCACAAGTGTGCGCAAACGCAGTTCTATTTCTCTCAACGCTAATAGCATTATGCAATCCTTGACCGCGGTGAGCCAATTTATTCAATACGAAAATAAAATATCCAAATACAGATAGATATTTACGCAAAAACATAAAATCAACCAACACTGGCTAGAATAGGCGTTATTACTTAAACTGCCCGACTCCTTATGGTATGATTACATTTAAACTTACTTTAAATATCTAATAAGCTCAACGAGTTTCTGTTTAGTCCATGTTTTCTTTAACTTATGACCGCCATTTTACACTTTAACAGCCTCGAAGTTTTGTTATTATTTTAGTCGTAAATATTACAGATGCTGATTATAAGCAATAATATACTATAACTCGAGATTTTTTAATCTGAGTAAATGTATAGGCATAAGTAGCTTGTCTCATGATCCGCTTTTTTGTCCAGTACAAATCGAAAGCCTAAAAAGTAAAAACAGTATTTAACTAAAATAGTTTCTAAAAATGATGAAGGTCTTAGTTAATAAAAACATTAGTTTTAAAATAAATCATTGCGAGTTGGGAATGATTGGATGGGTGTAGGTCTTCGTGACGGAGAGAAATGGCGTAGCAAGAATTTCTTGACATTCGGACACAAAAAATCATATTAATTTGTGTCAAGAAAATCTATAGGAATAATATTTTTGGACGACATAATTATACGTGAATATTTGAGTAAACATAATTTTAGGTTTAATGATGTTCACATAAATAGGTATCTACTTTTGAGAGTGTATGTTATCGAAATTATATTATCTTATTTGTAACAAAAATTTAAAATAAATATAAGAGATAGGCGCACCTGTCATACTAATAAAATGATACTTACGTACGCTTCGTGTCAGTAGATAGGTGAATTAAGCAATTAGGTATTATTTTTTTGATAAATGTTCACAGTTCACACGTAATATGTAACAAATTCAAAATGTATCTACATGTTTTTTTCTAGAAAGCGGAGCAAATTGCACTGTGTTAAAATATGAACGAACAAAAATATTACGAATTGAGAGGACACCTAATAAAAATATTTTTTAAAGTACAATATCCAATGAATGATCAATATCCAATGATCCATTTTACTTTTCCAACTTTATATAAAACATGTTGGGCTAAAAGACAGCATAATTCTAAGAATATTGCTAAGTATTCTTTCTTTAAACAGCCTTAGCCTAGCAACCCTTAAAAAGGGTCCTAAATATACATAGATTGATTCGAGAATTTGGGTATTACTTTTTATTTGAATGCTTATTTAGACAGTAAGTATTCCTCGATATAGTCTCGATTTTAATCATTATTTCATTACAGCAGTCATACAATGCTAATATGGAAAACGTGCATATGTACTTGTTTGGCGCTCAAGCTGTAATTTAATTATACACAAGTTGCGGAGTGTCATTCAAGTTATTAATAGTTGCGTTGCTGCTGTATTTCTTTGCGTATATTTTTATTACGTTCAACATCAAACTATAATAGTTTAACTGTAACTGTAAACATAATTTCATATTACAAGGACTTTAGTTTATTTAAACTTTTTTCCAAAAACAACTTTTTGCAACCCTTGATCCAATTAAAAATTAACAATTGTAACGGACGAAACCGTGTCAGATCCTGGTGGCACCTACATTTAAAAATATTTAAAGAGTTTGTAAACTTACTCAACTATCTATAAAATGCGTAAGCTAAATGATAGGCGTAGCATGAAATTCAGAGTATCAAGTGTATCAACATATTTATACTACACAGTACATATTAACGGCTAATCCATAACGCTGGGGATCTTAAAATGTGTCAATGTGTCAAAAACCACTATAAAAATGGAAGCCAATTGATTCGTCGTAAAATATAGTTGATATAAAACAACAAGACATCGTTCCGGAATTTTCACTGTCAAACTATTTAATGATGTGTGAAAATGGGACTGGGACCAAGTTTTAATAAATTAGTTTTTTATAAAACAAGATAATTGCCGCGTGTTAAAGGTTTGAAATATTTAAGCGTTGATTTAGCGAATGAATGGAAATATCAACAGTTGTCGTTGGCATCCTGTTCTTTTTACGGAAGTTTCCGAACTCCCACGCATTGTTTAGACTGTATTTTTAGGAATAAACATTATCATTACCCTAGTTTTAGTAAGAGACAGGAAAATATTAGAACAATTCATCAGTATTAACTAATCCAGAAATGTGTCCGGTTTGGCTCGAGTTCGCCCCACTGTGAGATAGTATAATAGACTTTTTCAAAATATCCTCAATTTCAAAAGAGGTTTCAAAAAATTTTAACCTTGGCGAGAATAAGAATAGGAATCATTTATTCGTTTAGCAATTTAGAGTAATCCATACGTTTTGTGAAACTATCTATGACAGTCAACATTTTTTTCTTAGATGTAAATGGTGCAATGAACTATCACACAGTGAGACGTAAATTGCAAAAATTTGGCAAAAATAAATAGTAATGTTTTATCTCAAAGTCTGGATTTATAGATAATTCATGACAGACACTAAGATGCTTTAACACCAACCAATAAAATTAGTCGAAAATTTTAAGTTTATGTTCTCATTATTAAATCACTGACGCGTCTGTATTCTGTAGAGATCCTTTGACACTCACGTTTCGCTTGAGAAAACAATCATTTGTTTTTGCTCAATATACTACGTAGTCTAACAGCATCCATGTAAGGCGATACCTTCGCAGAAATATAGGGTAATGTGTTTCATATACTGGTAAATAATATATAATTCTAAAAAATATAGTTTGTTTCTCACTGGCCTACGAGAACTCTTTCATCTGTGCTATAAAAAAGTAATTAAAATCTGCGTTCTCAATTCAAATACAATATGTTGTCCAGTGAGGATGTGCGTATTATACATCAAAGAGGGCTTTGCTATGGAATAATGCTGATGTACGTTAAGACATACATACACTAAAGCAGATCTGTAAAGTAAGGTTTCAGTAAACTAGGGCACACGGATTTCTTTTAAAACATGGCAAGAGTTGTCAGTCGACAAGTAAAAGACCTAGGGTAATAAGGCTTCTATATTTTGAGAACTAGGACGAACGTATTAGATTCCATTTAAAAATTCTATAAAATAAAAAAAGGCAGTCGTAATAAGTCAATTTTGAAGTAACAATTCATTAAACCTAAGTTAACCACGAAAAGCAATCATTGCTGATTTTATGTGTGTTACAAAAAGCTACCTGAATTATTTTTATCAAAAGCTATCTTTACGGTATACATACATAGTTTTAAATAATATTTGGCATAAAGAATGAAAGGTTCAATGACCGCATCTGCATATTACAAATGTGTCTCATATTTTTATATCATAAAGAGACGTAAGAAACGTCCAATTAATGCGACATAAAACTACACAACGAGGGAAATAAATTCAATGTTAAAATGATTTGTCGTTTAAAAAAATTAAATAAAATGTCTCATTTTGAAGCTAACTCAGTGCACAGTGTTTATTTTTTATGACTGGTCAAAAATAATATTAAACACGCATTAAGTTATTCGTAATTCGCGATTATTATGAACCTTTCTGCTTATTAGTGATAACATAATCCCAACCGTGGACTGTAATTTTTACCTTATTTTCTTTTTGCTATAACAAACTACAAGAAATAAAACAATGTACGCATAGATACGATAATTTTAATGGCAAATCACAATTTTGATTGTCATTCTTCACCTTATGACCTCATCGACATTTTGACAACAAGTTTTGTTTCTTACAAACCAAGGTCGAGTGCAACGTTTCTAGTAATTACTCAGTATTGAAGGAATTCATCAACAAAAGAATAAACATGTACTCGGTAACCGGTGACGTAATACGTCACTGATTTTTTTAATTTAATTACTTTTGAGATTAATTTTGTGTTAAGCTGGTATACTTAATTAGCGGAATTGGATACGATGCGTGGAGATTTTAATTAGAAAAAAAAAACAGTTTTTGGAATACGTAAAACTATAAAAAATGGCGACGAATGTTAATTTTATGCGTTCTCAAATTGTTTATGGTTGACGCCAAAGAAAATGTATCAGTTCAGTTATTTATCACAAGTATTATTATATCAATCTAAAAGTATAAAAGCAAAATAAAAAACACAGACGGAAGCCATGAATCGAAATCATAACGGAAATACAGCTCTATTCGATTTTTTTTCGTATGACAATATGAAATTGTTATAAGTAAAGCGATGAAATATTAACTGCGCCTGCGAAGTATGTAATAATATTTTACGGTGATCGACCTTATAGCTCATGAATTTTCATGTGTTTCTTCAAGTAAATGTGCAGCTTGTTAGTGTCGAACTTTTTCCAAAATGAACCCTCTAAAAATTTAACCATTTATTCTAAAGAGAACTTCAGAAAAAAACCTAATAATACTTTTAGTGAAGCGTATTTTGTTCCGAAAATGTATTGATAAGTTTAGTCGATATCATTCTTAAGTATCTATTTAGTAAATAACCTTAACTGACCCACTGCTAGGCAACGACGTCCTCACGACCTTCACTTAAAAATATTGCGATCGTTAAATAAATTCAGCAAGTAATTAGATAAAAATCACTTAACGACACACTCATTATCGGTAATCTGTACAATTATCCATATTTACGACGTTTTTAACGCTATCGTGCCTGTAAGTAACCATTAATTATGAATGAATTAAAATAGTATCGTGTTCTGCCACTTACGATTTTTCTGCAACAGTAGATAGGCATTTACATTCTTCGAAAAATAATTTATTCGGAAAAGAAAATCGTTTTTTTTTTGTCCAGAAATCTGTCACCAATGCGCATTAGGTATGTTGATAAGCAACACCGTACCTTTGTTATAAGCTTATAATGTTTTATGATAACGCTTAAAGGATTAATAGTAACTTATTGAAAAACATAATTAAATACTGATTTTTATTAGGGGTGATTCAGTAATAATCCACTTTATTATAAAAGAATTTGAATTTTAAAATAAAAAGAGGATCTTACTTTGTGCGTATGTTCTTTATTTTAATTATTTATTTTACGGCCCTGGATACAATGTCCTTTAAGCCTATGCGTATTTGTTCTTTTTGGCTAATGTTGCCTCACCTAAAAAGATTTCCAACTGATTTGAAGATTGTCCGGGTTCCAAATTCAAAATTCGCGCGCCGCGCGCCGTCTTGAATATTACAACTTCAGTTTTTTTTTGTGGAATTAGATTTAATTAGTCACGTTCAGCGAAGCGCATTAATAGTGCTAATGACCTTTTCTATACTAATATTATAAAGAGGAAAGATTTGTTTGTTTGTTTGTTTGTTTGTAATGAATAGGCTCCGAAACTACTGGACCGATTTCAAAAATTCTTTCACCTTTGGAAAGCTACATTATCCCCGAGTAACATAGGCTATATATCATCACGCTACGACTAATAGGAGCGGAGTAGTAATGAAAAATGTAGCAAAAACGGGGAAAAAATTATAAGACCACGCGGGCGAAGCCGCTGGCGGGAAGCTAGTATTTGATAAAATAATAATTAGTATTACTATTCAAGTACTCCTTTTGATTCTGAAATGAATAACAAATGCACAGACTTCTAAAAATAAGCGCAGGCGAGATTTTTTCTTTCTGTTTTAGTTCACTTTCATTATTGAAAGAAAAATACACACTTGCGATAAGTACAATTTTACTTTATTTCACCACGTGCGCTTAATAGCTACCATATGTTATCTTTCGTTGTAATCTTCCGATTCGCAATATATTTTGCAGATAGAGTAAACATTATTCTGCCTCCAAGGCTCCAACTGGATTGCTTTGGAAGAAAACTTAGCACAAATACTTAAATCTAGGGCAACCTTCTTCATTTTTTTAGATTGGATTTTATTTTAAACTAGCCTTTGCTTTTTTAACTAGACTTCGTTCCCGTGGAAGTTGAATTTTTTCCCCGTTTTCACAACATTTTTTATTGATGCTCTGCTCCTGTTGGTCGTAGCGTGATGATATATAGCCTATAGCCTTCCTAGTTGAACAGGCTATCTAACACTGAAAGAATTTTTCATATCGGACAAGTAGTTCTTGAGTTTAGCGCGTTCAACCAAACAAACAAAATCTTCAGCTTTATAATAGCTTTATAATATTAGTATATATGGCGCCACTATGATTTATCTTTGGAATTCCCTTACTGTTTTGAACCTGAAAGATATATTACAGGTAGCAGGCTAGAAGGTAAACACAGATTAACGGGCGGCGCCAGAGTGCCAGAGATATCTTTAAAAAACTCGTAAGTGCTTGGTCTTGCGAGCTGGAGCTAGAGCAATTCGATAATGATGCATTTTAAAAAGTTACTGATAGAGCGTTCCTTTAGTTTTTGGTTTTTGGAGCTTTTAAAGGCAAAGGAGGTCATCGAAATCGGCCCAAATGAAGTACCGAAGGTACAATTATTGGAAAAAATACCCTGTATTATGCTGGTTAATACTCTATTCGTACTTTTTTTTAATGTTGATTGGGGGATGAGAAAAATATTTTTTAATTTGAGATAAATCACGCCATTTTGGCACAGTATTATCTGTTTCATAGTGAGGTAGGTCTAGGTACTTATAAAAGTAAGAAACTGACTGGTGGACTGGCTGCCTAATCAATCAACATACACCTGAAACCACTAGGTCAAGAAGCAAGAAATTTTGCACAAATGTTCTTTAGTTAACGTAGGTAAGAAAGGATATTGGGATTTTCCCACAGGATTGGGAAAAATTTCATGAACACGAGGAATACAGCGGCAAACTGCTAGTTCCTCAAGTAAAATCATTTTTCTCGGTTTTTAAAAAAAAGCGTATTTTGTAATGGATCATCAAAATAATTTGCGGTAAAGCTATGAGTTTCGGTTAAATGTATTTTGACGGATAGAATGCCAAGGAAAACTTGGCACTGATTCCTAATGTTGTGGATATTGATATCATACAATGAGGTTATATTTGATTGACAGTTAAGCCAAAAGAATTTATTTATAACAAATGAGTATTGTTTTGAAAATAGGTTTTAATCATACATCAGAGTTTTAAAAAAGCTAGACTCTACTACGCAGTCGCGATCATGTTATTGTAATTCAATAACTCTAGGTAATTCTTATCGACCGCAGTAAAGATGCAATAATATTGATACTCGACTTACTATTTTGACATAACAACATAAAATGTTTAGTGTGGAACTGTCAGCTAACAGATAAAAAAAACTGTATAGAAAAACAGTTTGGTGATAACTGATAGGTAGTAGCAAAAGGAGAAACTAAGTAGAGAATATTTAGTACATGGCGTCAATAATATAACCTAAAGGACTTTTTGAGACAAAAGATATTCTTATCCTATATTCTTCCCCAGGCTGAGATCTATCTCCTTACTAAATTGTATCGGAATCTGTTACGCGGTTTAGGCGTGAAAACGTTACAAACACACAACCAAGCAGACAGATTAGCTGTCATCTTTTTTCAATAATTACCGCGAAAACAGATAATAAATCTAGTTCTACAAACGAAGATACGACTAAGGAAGAGTCATAAAATGCGTTTATGAAGTCATAAAGTCATCAAATAAAATCATTTGAATTTACGTCAACATAAAATGACAACGGTAATGGCACGGAGTACTTAAATAAAAAACGCGCGTAAAAATAAACATTTTATGTTAAGGGAGCGGCCAACCTTGGTGATCTGTATATGAAGACAGCTGTGATATATTTAATTAGGATTAATTAATATGAATACGCTTTTTAAAAAATTAATCCAAGTGTATCTGATGATGTGACGTTTGCGTGCGTGTTTTTTTTCTATTGCCAAAGTGGACGCGTTTGCAAACACTTTAAATTAAAACCTAGTAAATCACACTAGGTACTATACGTATATTATTTTCATTGATCAAGGATTCACGGCACTTCCAACAGCGTCGAAACACCAAAAACATTCTTATCTAAGTGCAGTTTGAGGAACTGTGACGTCATATTATCTAAAGTAAGTAAAGAAAAATATTGCTCATCACACTGAATCCAATTTCGCGCCATAACAATGTTTGATGATGACAGACATTGTAAATACCATGTAATTGGACCTGCCAATCAGCTGGTGAAGATCTAAAACAGATTCGATTGAGTTGTTGCATAAACAGCTGTTTAGATATTTTTTTACAGAAATACTTGAAGAAATCTTTTCTTTTTCCAATGATGTTCTTTTTTTAAATTCGTCCTTATTATTGTAACCTTTATCCAAAGAGGTTCTGTTATAGCAAGAAGTTTAGATTACTTTGCATTATTAAAACTGTGTTTTACGAATTTGTCTTGAAGATGCAGGACAATTTTCTGCATATCTCTTTGTCGTCATCAAGTTAAGCCTATTTTTTTTAATTCCGCACTAAATAAAACTCTAGGACCACGACTTTCAACACTAAAGAAGGTTTCTAGAAAAGGCTTCTTCTACAAGCAACTGTGAACTAACAATAGGACAGAATTTATTGTATTGCTATTGTTTATCGTTTTCTACCTATATGTATAATTTATTGTACAAATATGTTAATATTATGAATCATCACAGATGTTTCCTGATGATATTATTGTATTTTACCTTATACATACTAGGAATAAATGCAACAAATGTTTTGATCGTGTTTCAAGTCAAAACGAAAATAAAATAGTTTCATATCTTGGGTTTCAGAGAAAGAAGAAATAGCGTGGAGAGTCTACAGTGGAAGTCTATCACTCTTCCTTTCCATTCACAGAAGAACTCAAGAAGTTTCATAACGTTTCTATAAGAAATTGAATCATTGACGAAGTCAAAATACTAAGTAAGTCAACTTATCTAAAGATTCTTGAAAATCTAGTTCTGTACTTGTTGATAAAGTGAGATAGCACAAAAGTTAAAAGCTTAAGACACCTACATGAATGTTTTGGAATAAGGAGGAATATAAAAGCAAGCAGTATAAAAGATGTGCCAGAAAACAAAACTGATGGTATAGCTATTGGGATCAATGAATTATTCAGTTAACGTTGCGCTTCTACAGCTTAGCATCTAGGCTGCTATGATTACGTGTTATAAGTTTTACTGCAAAATCGTGCAATCCTATTTCCACCAGTGAATGAAAGAGTTAAAAGAAAACTGCAATGAACTATGAATGAACGGAACACATGTGTATTCGAAACAGCCAATTCATCTAAATAAAACACAGACTGGAAATTAATGATCACAAACTGCATTATACTGTTGGCTGTTCAAAACATTTTTGCGCACGTGCAGATGAAAAATTCATGAATACTGTTCGCGATGAAAGATTGAATGTTACGAAATAGCGGTGATGTGAAGAGCCGAGATGAATCTAACAAACAATCTTGAGACTATGGTTTCAATGTAGCTAACATGTTACTAGCTATAGATGATACCGTTACTGATACTATTACCTATAAATGAAATAGATGAGATCAAAATATGGATTTTACTTTATAGTATTCATAGAATTGCCGTCAAGTACTTATCTATTGAAAATCTTGTGTAAAAACAACTGCATAGTGACAACTACATGACGAAAATTGTAGAATTTAAGTTTGTAAAAAGCAAATTGAAGCTGAACTTGATTTAGCGTAACTTGATTTAAATGCCTAGTTTGTAGATGTTCAAAATAGACATGCTAATTAGACTCAAAAAGAAAAGTAAAATAGGTACTGTTAAAGCTAAAAAAATATGTTAGTAGAGACCACGTGCGTTTGTTTTATCATAACACTAATAAGAATATAGATAATAAGAGTTGTTGAGTAATTAATGAAGAATGAACGTAGAATTTTAAATGTCATGCTGAGATTATATTGATTGAATCGTCAGTGCATAAGAGGTGACCTAAGCGACCAAGGTGCGGCTAATTATAATGCAAAAACTAAGACTCCAAAAATAAACTAGAAATACCTAACACCACAAATTTTCAAAGCATAATATTGTGTTTTTTGCTCTTTAGGACACAAGAAGTAATTCTAGAATTAGCAAAACAAAACCGGTTTATGTTAATTTACTAACAAAAGGTTTGTAATGGTTACCAATAACCATTGTGCTGTCAATAAACGCAAGTGAAAGTCGTATGTATTACATTTTAAAATATGGATATATTTCCTAGTTATTAGATGCAATGTGTAATAAATTCAACAATTTACTGTAAGATTCATGCTTTTTATATGTTAGGTTATTTCCATAATGAGTATTTCCTATCTGAAATCATCACTTCAGCAGAAAGTTATCCTCATTTACCCATGTAAATCGATGAAAGTTGAAATAAAATTAAAATTTGCTGTATAATTATAACCGAGATACATAATAATATCAATAGTGTAATTGGAGTACTATAGTTTTCTCCTAATACTTGATATTTAAAATGTTTTGTGTATCTTTGGCTATCATTTCACCTTCTCTTCTGATGATGTATATTTTTCTTAGAGACAGTTCTCGGATAGAAGGCCATTTAGCATTGCACTGACCTTCCGAAGCTCAAATAAAAATAGTTGGAAGTTTACATCCAAGATCCATATTGTTATGAAGAGTTCCTTTATTCTATCACGTTGGAATATAAATATTTTCTTATGACGTTTTGTTCCATAAACAATTTCATCATTGATTCGTCCGTTGTTACGATATTCGAGATCATCATTTGCATCATTGCTGTTATTTTTTTTTTCTTAATCATTTGCTTGTTGTTACCATACACGATTGTTAGCAAACAATAGATTGTCTTATGTCATTCTAGATTCAATGCAAGATACGTTCTATCAGACTATGTAAAAAATGCAAAATATTGTGTTAACAAAGGCTTTCGTAAAAAAAAGGTTGTTTATTTTTTACATGTCATGTAATACTGATTTCGTTGTAGAAGATTATGTCATGTTATCTTAAAAAAAAAAACAAATATTTAAATTTAAATTTACGTAGCTATAACATAAATACTTAAGTTCTAAAGAACTGGTTGCAAAAGAGTCCCTTCTAGAGGCTCTTTTGCGTAGGATGTTATGGATGATCGTTCACTGCACCCTGGCATCTCCTATCACCCTCGCTATCAACTTGACTGAATCCTCCTGCTGCTGGCTGAATTTTTACTATGCGATTTACTATTGATGTGTAGCTTATGACAAAACGGCAAAAAAAAATTAAAGATTTTCAATTATTGAAAAAGACAAGTCCAGTGTTGATTTAGCAGTTACTTATAAGATACTAGCTTTCCACCAGCGGCTTCGCCCGCGTGGTCTTATAAATTTTCCCCCATTTTTTGCAACATTTTTCATTGCTACTTCGCTCCTATTAGTCGTAGCGTGATTCTATATTGCCTATAGCCTTCCCCGATAAATGGGCTAACTAACACTGAAAGAATTTTTCAAATCAGTCCAGTAGTTTCGGAGCCTATTCAATACAAAGAAACAGTTAAATCTTTCCTTTTTATAATATTAGTATAAAAGTATAGATTAGCGCTACTTTCACTCTCTGTAGCAGTATTCACACGCATAAACCACGCATCCATATAATCACACCGATATGATCAATTGATCACAAAGAGTGCATTGTAACATCACTAGCATGATCGCTATACCGTATTTGTTTAACAAATGAATTAGTTCAGAGAAACATTTGCTTTGACGCCAATTAACTGGAGAAACTAAACAGTGGTGTTTACTTTAAAATGGTAGAACTTCGATGTATGGTGTGTATTATACCGGGACTTTGTTCGTGGTCACGTTTAAGGAAAATACTCGAATATTGTGTTATTGGAGCTGAGGGCCGTTGTTCCAGAAATGTAAGTGGCTGTGTAGTTTCAATGGCTTGTTTCACGCTCACACCTCGTCATCGACTGAGAAGTTTAGATTCAAGAGTGTGAACACGTCATGGCACACAATCAATACAACTGATTATTGTTGGAGATGGGAGAATAGAATAAATTAAATCAGTCTACCGAGCTGGCCGTATAAATAAATAAAAAATACTACACTACTGACATCAGAATCCTGTGATTTGAAGGGAAAATTCCTTCATAATGATATAAACGATCATGCCTGTATTCTCCAAGGGTTGGAGAGAGAGGTACTTTTTTACGATCACCACCAGTTATGAGCATTGTATTTTTAATTTCACAGTGCCAAGAGCCTCGGTATTGCCCTAAATTGTGTTGCGAAGGTCTGATTGCAGTCTTCTTTGTAAAATACTGATATTCAGCCGCATCTGGTTAGACTGGAACCCGACCCTAACATAGATGGGAAAAGGCTTGGGAGGAGACTGCCAGGAAGTCTCACTAATGTCTATACCTCTCTCTTGCTGTCTTTAAATATCAAATTAATTTGTAATCTTGGATTTTAAGGGAATTAGATAATTCATTCTATTTTTATATTCTTTTTAGTTTTGTGTCTTTATACTTTCTAATCATGACGATAATGAGGTCGTAATGCGATAAAGAGCTAGTTTATTGACATTTTAAATAATAATCCATCCATTTTAATAATACATGTTTCCTTGTACCATGTATTTAGGTACTATTGTAGTATTTGTCCATAGTACGGACCTGAAAGTCATCAACTGCAAGGAATTTTGAGTCTTCAGACAGGGGAGGCCCATGGCTAACTAAGCCCAAACTTTAACACAAGTTTGACAAGACGAGACTGACAGTTCGCTTCGGAGATAACGATAAGCAGTCAGCCGTCATAGGTACCACTAAACAAGCGCAGTCAATGAATCTGCTTATAATCTTAATTTCTGAACAGATAAGGTAAGTACTAGAAAGTCGTAGAATCAAGGAAATAATTAAGAAAGGTATTCCAATAATTCCTAACCAGTCATAAAATGTCTCTGGATCATTTTTTTTACCAAACCAAGCGGTTGACTCAGAATCGCGAAAGCATGACTCAATGGGTACGCGCTCTCGACCCGTTGATTATACATAGAAACTAGTCCTGTGTCGATCGTGATTGAACGAATCCAAATGAACGAATCGCGCTCTCTGCGTGACCGACCGGGTCGTCAATCTCTAAAGACCCGGGTCGTTCGTGATTGACGCGCGACCCACGATCCGCGGCACATGCGCGTGTGCTTACGACCGACCACTCGACCAGTACCGAATGACCGGCGACCGGCGTGCGACCCGCGATTGATACAATGCCCAACCAATACTCAGGACCGACTCTCGGCTTCGTCTCCCGGAATTAGACAGAATCAAATTAAAATGGTCGATTATTACTAATTTTTTTTATTTAATAAAATTCGACTACATATTTTATTTATAATATTTTAAAAGCTCTCGGCATAGAAAGACTCGAAGCATTGTGATTGACTTGCATGACTCAATCGCGCTAAACTATGATTGCAGAGCTAAATTCGACTTTATGTTTATGGGCTAAGGTATTTTTTTAAGTTTCGGTTCTCGTGACCGATGACCGACGTTTTGATCGAATCTTTTCTGTCGGTCACTAGACTCTTCGGTCACGATTGACCGAGATCTCAGAAAATGACCGATCGACACAGGACTAATAGAAACCTGGTAAAGCAGTTATGGAATGAGAATAATTTAATTTGAACAAGTTGTGACGAGGAGACGAAGATTCAGCCGTACTGCCTGCCTTAAGTCCAGCGGTGGACGAATTAAGGGTTTCATTCTCAGTACCAGCTCGGAGTTTGGATTTGTGTGCGACTAATAGCAATAGGCTCTGTATGGCTCTACACTTCTGCCTAATTCTTCGGGGAATACAGGCGCGACGATATGTATGTTCAAATGGCGTGTATGATTCGGATTTGCTTTGAAAAAAAAAAAGGTTCGATTTTGAATTTTTTGCTGGTGGCTGTACTACAGATTTTCTTTAGTCACGAGCAATATTTGAAATATTTATTTAATCAGAGTTAAACACCCGAAAGAACTATTCAACAAAAAAGATTATTTATCTATACGGGAAACGAAGAAACGTTCCCATATTAATTGGCTACAATGAATGAATTCCTAAACACAGACACACAAACTCACTCCTTTTCCACAGAGGTAGGCAATTAGTCATTGAAGACATTAATATAATTTTACGACATTCATGATATATATTGTACAAACCCACCATGTTCTTAATAAAACTAGACGTGGGTTGTGCCCTGAAAACCACGATAGATAGCCACATGCATCATGTTGGAAGTGAAGTATCGACGTGCTTCCAGTGCCAACTGTTCAACACGAACTAATTCCGTCTAAAATAGTTGCTTACATACAAGGGAAATTAATATGCCGCGTGCGTGTTTGAATCTATTCTCTTTGATTATTCCAAACAATCGTTTGTTAAATGGTAACAGGTGATTTTATTTATTTATTAGCAAAAACATACATGCAAAAAAAACACTGCAAAAAAAACAAAACTGTTACTGAAAAAATTTGTGGCAGAATACTGCATTGTCTTTGCTCATCCTGATGTCTAATAAATAACAAAGAAGGTAGGCACCTAGTGGTAATTCGTTTTTCGAATCGAACATTGAATGACAGACGCCCTTTACAATCCCTATTATGATTTTATGTAAATTTTGATTGCGTATTATTATAAAAAGTTTAGAAGTGGCGCTGCCAGACGGATAACTTGAAGGGGGTAACGTTTGTCTTCGTATGGGCATGATGAGGAGGGATGAAATGAAACGCATGTGACTAAAAGAGTGATGACCGTGACATCGAATGTTGAAGGATGGAGGGATAGAGAAATCCAAAGAAAAGATGGATGGATTCTGTTAAGGTTGATATGGTGGGAAAGAGAGTGAATGCGGGAGGTGACGGCTAACAGCGATGAATGGAAGAAAAGGATATCGGCTATCCTTATCTGTATGATGTGTGGGTTTGTCAATAGACTCAGTAGCTTTTGCCCACAACATTTGGCAATGTGCATTTGGCAATGCAATATAATGATTGCGACTTGGAAGAGTACAAGAAATGCGTCGTATTCAGAGTCAAAAGGTACTCTGGTTTGCCTCTTCAACCATGATTTTGCCAAACTATGCTAAAGTAAAACCTACGTCAAGTTTGTCAAACTTGTTTGACAGCGTGCTTGTATGTTTTTTAAACACTCGAAAATGCGTAAATGGTATTTGACAAACGTCTGATGGTTTACAAACATTGTAGCCACATGGAGCGGAAGAAATACCCAGTCGCAAGAGCCTAGGAACAGTTTACCACTGCGTGAAAATGATTCAATTTTGTACATTTTGTTTACTGTTGATTTGAGGTAAGCATAATTAAGTTTACGAACGCTTTTATACAAAACTTGCGACTCGCCGGTAGCACTGAGTTATAGCCGAAAATCCCAATTTCTATTAGTGAAAATCCGTTCAGTGATTTTATCGAACAAATAAAATCAGTTTCAACGTACAGTCCTCGCCAAACTTATTGTCCGGGTTGAAGTTGGCACGAGCTAACTTTTACCCGGCCGTAAAAATCGGAGAAAGAAAAATATTGGATTAAAATTATTTAAAACGACAGCCTACGACTTGAGCTTTCGTTTTTATAAATTACAACCCAATATTTTTCTTTCCCCCATTTTTACGGCCAGGTTAAAGTTAGCTCGTGCCAACTTCAACCCGGACAATAAGTTTGGCGAGAACTGTATGGGCTAAGTAATCTTCTAAAAGTAAAAGGTAAGGTAAAAGTCTTTTGTCTAGTGTAATCTGTTTCCTCGAAATGTTCACACACATATTATTTTCTCCGGTATCCTTAGGCCGCATCCCCATTTAACCGGGGGGTAATGAGGGCGAGCCTATTGCCATTAACCGGGTAGAAATCTATACTCAGAGCTGTTACTCAAAGTCACAGGCTTAGGCTAACATTCAGAGACGATGCTCAGCGAATCAGCGTAAAGTAAGGCTTCCGTATGTCAAATTGTAATACAAATTTGACATACGGAAGCATTTCTTTACGCTTAGCATCGTCTCTGAATATTAGCCACACCCTTCTTGCAAAATTAAGCGTAGCAATCGCGCTTACAACCAACAGGGTTATCACTATAGTTTGATTTGTGCCCGTAACTTGAGACCTAAACATACCGAAACTGTGGGCGTACATTAGTACACCTCTGCCTACCTCCTCGGTGAATATAGTCGTGATGGTATGTACCCATTAAATCTTTGGTCCAGTTCTATGTGAACGGTTGACTGGCAAATCAAAATCGATCGTAATTCTGTTAATGCAGTTGGTAATGTAAATGTTGTACCTATGTAGGTACCTAGCAAGTCTGTGACCTAGGCAGGTGGTTCGCCTGAGTAAGTGTATCGAAATGTGATGGAATTCCATATTACGAGAATCCAGAACAATAGCAGTACGTGTTACTCATTTCAAATTGAATTTCGAATTATAATAAAATACCTTTTCGGTGCGTTGTCCAGCCAGTAAGAAATACGCGCAATGATTACGGATCTGTCAAAGTGAAATAGGCCTACAATTTTTTATTCCTACTCCTGGATTTTTTTTGTAAAGATCGCTGGGAGTGGATGCATACGGCATAGGTAGGTACAGTTCTCGCCAAACTTATTGTCCGGGTTGAAGTTGGCACGAGCTAACTTCAACCCGGCCGGAAAATCGGAGAAAGAAAAATATTGGACTTTAAAACGTCAGCCTACGACTTGAGCTTTCGTTTTTATTTATTACAATCCAATATTTTTCTTTCTCATATTTTTACGGCCGGGTTCAACCCGGACAATAAGTTTGGCGAGAACTGCATAGTACCTACCTAGGTATAACTGGTCAGCAGTGGATCTGTTTTAACTGATTTTAGGAATTCTTGCCAGGTAGGACTACCAACAAAGTAGGCACCTAGGTAAGGTGCCTAAGTACCTAACTAATATTGTATTACTAAATACCTACTACTTTCTAGGTACCACCAATAAACACTAATTTGATGAATGAATCTTAACTAAGTAGTGACCTACAAGACTGGTAGTGTTTGGTGGCTTGCTCAGCTGTTTTATGATGATGTAATATACCTACATGTCTACCAAAGCACCTAACTAACGTACGTAATAAGATTAACAATAACTAATGATGATACGTGGGAACCGTTGGCTCAAACAATCGGTTGCCTAGGAACTATAGGTAACAGTACTTAACGGTAACATGTCTCCTCGATTATAAACACAACAAACGCAATCATTGATTTACAAAAATATGTTGAGGTTATGTTATGACAACTTGTCAAATAAAAACAAAAAGATTCCAAATTCGAAATGACATGACATGCCGCCGCTGCGTGCGGGGCTGGCCGGAAATAAACAAAAGGTTTCCTACCTTCCTAGTTTCGTGTCATCATAGTAAAATAAACAAACAGTGGTTAAAATTCATACTAACGAAATCTCAAAATTGCTTATTCAACCAGCATATAAACTCGCTGTATCAGCCGCTTATCGGTCATTCTGCCGTCATTTCCTTCATGGACCACAACAATTACTTCAAATTAACAACAAAAAACACAATCACTCACTTTACCAAAACACACACTGCAAAATATAATTTAATTCCACACAAAATGGAATGCACTGTTTCAATTTTGAATTTCGAATACCGAAAGATTTGTTGTACTACTGGTATTGTTGTTAGTTTTTTTTTCAAGTTGCGAATTCCGCGTCGCGTTCGTATATTATCGCGGAGCGCGCGTACGACACTGGCGCTAGCGACTACTAGCGAGCGAGCCGCGTGCGTTCCAAATGACAAATGCGCGTCAACGGGTTGCCCGATGTTTGTTTACCTCGCTTCCGCTCGCTCAAGTTCAAGGGATTAGGCTTTATGTGTGAACGTCCAGTCAAGCCTGACCTTTCATTGTTTGTATTTTTTATCGCGTTACATATCTTGCGATCTGGTAGATTTTTTGCAAATAGTGACGAATGTAAATTAATGTAATAGCTGAGGAGGGCAGACTTAACCAGTGATGTCATCCGCTATGTTGATAGTAGCAGCTGATAATAAGGTGATGTCTTATAACAATGGATTGTTCAGCATTCTTTGTTTTTTATAAGATTTATTATGATTAAGATTGATTGAACGGAGATAATCTGTGATCTCTATAAGCTTGCGTGTGCTTGACCCGCCAAATTCAAATTTTATATAGTGTTCGGGAGATGTAGATCTATCACCTTTAGGTTCATCTTGATAGTAATCACGACATTAAGGGCCCGTTTTACCACCTCTACATATCCGCTAACTGCCGGATTAATTCAAAAATAGAACAAAATTTGTATGAAATTATTTAACTAATTTAATTTAACGGTGACTTATCAGCTGTAAAACAGACCCTAATTAGATCCCTATAAACAATACAATATTCACAGTCATCATTATGACCAGGACAGGTCAAGTGTGGCAGCACCTTTAAAATGTGTTGCCATACTTTTTCTACGCAGAGGTACAGTTCTCGCCAAACTTATTGTCCGGGTTGAAGTTACACGAGCTAACTTTAACTCGGCCGTAAAAATCGTAGAAAGAAAAATATTGGATTAAAATGATGACATGACATGACAGCCGACGACTTGAGCTTTCGTTTTTATTTATTACAATCCAATAGGCAATATTTTTCTTTCTCCGATTTTTACGGCCGGGTTGAAGTTGGCACGAGCTAACTTTGCTCGTGCCACTTCAACCCGGTCAATAAGTTTGGCGAGAACTGTAACTAGACTTCTTTTAATCTAATTTTGTTGTGACAATGACACTGAATGCATTAAGTTTGGCACTCAGTGAAGCATACCTATCTAAATTTGAATGGGTAGGTAATTGTAAAAGGTTTTGGTGCGGGTGATTAGAGTATGCACAGACTAAATAATAGTACTACAGGGTCTACGGAACGACTTGGAAGCAACAAGTAGCAGACACGTTATTTAAAAACAATAATTGTTACGTTACTTCTAGGATTGTTGACTGAAAATGTCTCAAGTTCTCAACAGAGTGGTGAGTGGAAAACACCGCGCCGCACCGACAAGAGCATTGTACAATTCTCACCATTCGCCAAACTTACTGGCCGGCTTGAGTTGAGTTGGCACGAGCTAACTTCAACCCGGCCATAAAAATTGGAGAAAGGATAATCTAGGATTAAAATGATTTAAAACGACAGCCTACGACTTGAGCTTCCGTTTTATTACAATACAATACTTTTCTTTTTTCGATTTTTACGGCCGGGTTGAAGTTAGCTCGGGCCAACTTTAAGCCGGACATTAAGTTTGGCGAGAACTAATCATGTTTAAAAAAAAGAGTGAAAATATTCTGGGCGCACTGTGCGCCCAGAATATTTTCACTCTTTTTTTTTTTCTTCTAACCTAACCTAACCTGTAATTTTTTTACACGCACGTGATTCACCTGTAACTACTTCTAATAAATTAACCAATCGGTTTACAATTAGGTGAAGGAAACTGGGACATTAGGTACTATCTTATCTGAAACATTATCGCGACATTAACAGTTGATGTTTGTTCGGAAAATAAATATTTTTATCAGTTCAGTTATATTTAGCGTGACTCATCGATATAAAGAAGAGAATAGCATGTTTTAGTTACTTATTTATAATATTCTATAAAAGCAGGCTGGTATTAGGTACTTTTAGGTTTTTAACTTATTATCATTGTGCACCTACATAAGTTAGTACTTGTGGTTTAAATCTGCTTTCGTTAAAAAATAAATGAGGTATCTATTTACAAAACCACTTCTGAACTTATACACATAAGTTTTGCACTTCCTTATCAAAAAGGGAACGGTGTTGATAAACCTCCATAATTAAAACACAACAACTCGTTAGCGCAACAATAAAGTTTATAATGTATTTTTATCAGTATAAATAACTTGATAACAGCGCCATCTATTGGAAAAGGTGGTACACACTTCACAATCCAGCCAAAAATTTACGGCAGATGTCGTGCTTCGAGCTTCTACTACTGCACCACAGATGTCACTACGCGCCAAGAAATTTTCTTCATATTTTTTTCATACATAAGATGATGAGTAACATTCATAAAGCTTCTACGAATTTCGCGCCAAAACAATGCATTGGTCCTTTGTGCTGCATTGCTTTGATGATTCATCGCTTTTCGCTCTAATATTTAATAATAATATTATTATTTTTCCATTTTACTGCGTAGTTATTGGAAACGTGGATTACGAATACACACCTATTACAATGTGTTTTGATGTCCGGGTGTTATCACTAGATGACAAGATCAACCCAAGATATACATTTACGCGATAATAATTACACATATCTATTTATATTTGTAACGTGACTCGATTGTTTTGCAAGTAATAATAAGTAAATTATACGTAGATACATAAAGTAAAAAATGTTGTAAAGGAAAAGCTCGAGCATCGGCGAACTTTACATAAGTAATTTTGATATTTATGTAAGTAGTACTAGTACTAGATAGAGAGAGAATCATGGTTTCTTTCAGTCTAGACATGTAGTATCAATTTAAGTGATAGTCACGAATGTTCCAAACAGTTCGAGGTGATAAAAA
This sequence comes from Acronicta psi, assembly GCA_946251955.1. Lineage (NCBI taxonomy): Eukaryota > Metazoa > Arthropoda > Insecta > Lepidoptera > Noctuidae > Acronicta > Acronicta psi. The sequence continues at coordinate 2,430,036 of OX276473.1, read as the reverse complement.
CCCAATCGTATGAGTCTTGTGACATAACATCATCGGTGATAGGTTTGCTGGTAAATCAAATTCTTGGCCGAATCTCGGGTTTTTAAGTACAGACGTGATTCGGCCAAGAAATTAGACATACCATCACGCCTGTATTCCCCTAAGAGTACGGAAGAGGTGTACTAATGTACACCAAGAGTTCGCCTATATGTTCAGGTCCCATGTAATAGGGGCTAGCCTTTGCCATCAACCGGGCACAAATCCAGAGCGGCTACTGAGAATTTTTCGGACTGCTGATCACGAGGTCGTGGGTTCGATTCCCACAGGACACAAACATTTATTGTGATGAACTTAAGTGTTTGTGTTTGTCTGGGTGTTTTCTATGTATTATAAGTACATATGTATTAACAAAAAAAAAGTATATAAGTATTATATCAATTGTCTAGTACCCATAGTACAAGCTCTGCTTAGTTTAGGACTAGATGATGCTGTGTAAAAATGTCCCAGGATATTTATTATTTATTTTATTATTATTATTAAATTTCATCTTTCATAGAGACACCCAATACCTAACACTGCTCGACCTGTGAATCGAACCTCGGCCTTGAGCGGAGCAGTCGCGTTTAGACCCACTATGCCAACGAGGCAGTTAGCTAAGAAGCCAAGAAATTGGCCAACAAAATGAAACGCAAAACGTAGACCATAAAGTCATTAAAATCGACGCACTAATTGGTTGTGACAACAACGTTTATATTTAGCGCGTATTAAATTGTAAGAAGTCTGGTGATAATTATGCCAATTATATTATTTACATTGATATACAAACCAGATACCTACGATTAATTATATAATGTTTGTCATGACATTGGTATTGTTTTGTTTTTCGGTCATTAGAAAGATCCGAAGAATGATGACATTATTTTAAATGGTCTTTCAAGGACATGGTTTTTTTTAAACTAAATGGCACCGGCATTTTCTAACTGACGACCTCCGACTTTTCGAAATCATGTGCGTAATTATCATTCGCTTTAACGGTAAAGGAAAACATCGTGAGGAAACCTGCATGCCTGAGAGATTTTCTCGACGGCATGTGAAGTCTGCCAACCCGCATTAGGCTAGCGTGGTGGACTACAGCCTAATCCCTCTCATACTGAGAAGAGACCCGTGCCCAGCAGTGGGACAGTAAATGGATAGTTTTTTTTAATATAATTTAAATGAGTGTCACAATGCAGGGATAATCTGAGAAAGGCCTTTTGAAGAAAGGGCCATTGCGGGTTTGAGGAGACCAGTCCCTGCCGACGGCATGCACTCGTCAGTCATTGTGTAGCTCAGAGATCGGCAACCTTTTGAAAGCTACGGGCCAATACTTATAAAACGAATGAAGTCACGGGCCATAGGTACATAAGAAACAGGTTGAGAAGAAGGCTAGTCTTCTTTCTTGTCAGACAGACAAACAAGCAATGACTGAAATGTATCCTATTTTACGTGTGATTTGAAAATATTTCGCGGGCCGAATTAGAGGTCGGAGCGGGCCGTATCCGGCGGGCCCGGGCTTGCCCATATATGGTGTAGCTCAACCATGTCGTAGGGAGCTCAACAATCCGTCGCGCGACGATACCTGTACGTCAACCATGAGTTCTATCGAATGGCTTTCGATAGGCTTTTTACGCATTGAAACGCTGTAATCTCATAGCAGATTTTAGTTTCTTACGTAACCGCTAGAGGCGCTGTAAGGGTTTTCCATACAAATATTTTACGGCGTCGCTAGTGAGTCTAGTGAGAAAAACTCATGGTCGAAGCACAGATCGATGGGACGTTTGCGTAGGCCCACATAAAAAGTCTCAAAGCCACCACACAGAACTGTGTGTGTTTGTATAAATAATTTGATGATGTTGTTAACTGCCTGTCTATACATATAATCAAATCATTTAACGGCATTTTTATTATAACTCAATATAAAGACGCAGATATCGTTTGCTGCCTGCAAACCTCTTCTGTCGGCTGTACCTCTGGTGTTAAATGAAACGTAATGCTTAGCACACGGTCTCTCCAATAAATTAACACCTATATTCAACATAGCGTTACACCAATAATGTTACAAGAACTGCATTATGACAGCGCCTGCAGATGAAGTAAGAACGTCCAGATGTCTAGATCAAAAGATCTCTTGTCAAGGAAAATCTTTAGATATTTTCAGGTCGAAGGCACTGATCCACAGAAACAGTTTTTAGGTGCTAGGTGATATGCAGAGAAGGCGACACTACATATTTCTTAGTCGTAGCTCGTTCTAATAGTATTGCTAAAAAATTAATTTGCCCGACTTGGGAATCAAAATCGAAGCTTTTGTCTCCTGTTTAGCAGCTGTTGTGACTCTAGAGTCCAAAACATTATTAGTGAAATCTAAGCTTCACTGAGTTTGGCTCTTGTTGGGGGAATTATCGCCGCTATACTGTCAGCCTTAAAAAAGAGAATTTCTGGCCAGAATCTGTCTGATGATAAATATAACAGTAGGAACTCCTCTCTGAGGGTTCTCTCCTTATAGAGAGAGAGAAAGAGAATTTCTTTAGAAATAATTTCCTCTTTGAAAGGAATAATAGCCCAGGTTTTTTTTTTTGTTTTTTTTTGAAAAATGGTCGGCTTAGGTCTATATTATATTTATGTAAAACACAGTAACAAAAACATATTGACACTACAGTAACAAGCCTTATTAAATTGTTCTCTTGTAGAATTTATGATGTCAAAATAGTTAAAACATGAAAAGCAGGTTGTACCACTCCTTGAATAAAGTAACAGGTTGGTTATGCAAGCAATCTAGCTTTTATGTTCATGTTAAATTCCTTGCGGACTACGCAAGATGTTATTGAATTGAACGCATATACCTACATTTAGTTGTGCAAACTACTTCTTCTTCCTAGCCTTTTCCCAACCATGTTGGGGTCGGCTTCCAGTCTAACCAGGATGCGACTGAATATCAGTATTTTACACGGAGCGACCGCCATCAGACCTCCGCAACCCAATTTCTGGGCAATACCGATATTCGATGATAAGACTGGTTGTCATGCTTTTTAGGTTTCTGACTACCACTAACGATTATCATAGGTGTTCGTATGACAACCGGGACCGACGGCTTTACGTGCTCTCCGAGGCACGGAGGGGTCTCGATATGTTAAGAATGGTCATCCATCCACAGACTGACCGCGGCAAGTGTAGCTTAACCTTGCAGATCGGTTGATCAGCGTTGGTACAACTATTCGATATTACTTTTACAAGCAGGCAAGACTGCACTGCAAAACAGACTTGGGTTCAGAATCTAAGTGCTTGTAAAATAAATATCGAATAGGTTGGACTGAAACTACTTACGAAATTAACTAAAATTCAATTTTATTTTATTGTTATTTCAATTAGACCATAATTATAATATAAATAGGTACTTTTGAATGGACAGTTTTTTGGACATGTTTACACAGCACTATCGACTTAGTCTTAGTCCCACTAAGTCGATAGTGCTGTGTAAACATGTCTAAAAATTTTTATTTTGAGAATCGGTAATGTCTGGAATGGCTCTTTCTTACTGATACTGATCAGTACTGACACAACCCTCAACCATTAATGATCTAGGCTGCTCAACAACCCGTTTCACGACAATAGATTAGCAGAACATTTGCATATAATTAGCGGGAAGCGTTTGGTATAGTAATTAACCAATCCTCGATAATTACACAGTACATAGGTATCATGCAATACGTAGCTCCTTTTGAGGCGAGTGCGAGGTCTTGCTTCATTAAAAACTGGGCCAAGGCGTCCACCGACATGCCTAGGTTTGACGTGTACAAAAAGAACCTAAGTTTTCATACTTGCTATTAGTGTGCTCACTCAAATCGTATCAAATAACTTTACTGTACCATATAAGTAAGTATACCATAACATACCATCACGCCTGTATTCCCCAAAGGCGTAGGCAGAGGCGTACTAATGTACACCCACATTTCTGTAAGTAGGTCCCATGTAATAGGGGGCGAGCCTATTGCCATCAACCGGACACACACACAGACTCCGAGCTGCTACTGGGAATTTCACAGAAAACCCAACAACATTTTGCTTGACCCGGGATCGAACCCAGGACCGCAGCAGTCGCGCTTGGGACCAATAGATCATAACACAATGAATACATACTTAATTAAGTATTGTAATTTTCTACTATTTTGGCAAAACTGATTGCCAAATACTAAGGGGCCAGTTTTACCTCGTGTTATAATGATATCATTATAATTACGACATTTCGGAACTTTTAGAAAGAAAAAAGACAGCAATGCTTTTAGTAAACCCTTTATGCGTCCTCCATGCGTCCATGGTCACGGCTGCTTGTCACCTGTGAGTCTGTGACCATGGACGCATAGACAAAGAGAGAAATCAAATCAAATCGGGATCAACGTTTACCAAATTAGCAAAACAATAAACGAAACTCTACCAAACACTGCTGTAAAAACGGATGATTTTAATCAAAATATAATTGCTACTTAATTCACATACTGTAACGAATAAAAATTAACTGCTGTAGTAAATCGAATTGTGCAAGATCAACTATGTCTTGACCTTGGCTTCAACTTATGAAGTTGGTTTGAAGAACATAAATAAATATCTCCACGCCTGTATTCCCCGAAGGGTTTTTTTTTTTGTTTTAATTAATTACAAAGTTGCATTTTGTCTGTTTATTTTCTTGCATTATGATGTTTGTTTTATTTGTGTGTTTGTCTTGCTTATATGCTTAAGTTGCTTATTCATTCTGTAATTACATTATTAATTTTGTATCTGTCTTTTCTTTCGTACTCCATTTCCTCTTGCTAATTATTGTTTTCATTTTGTACATGTATCTCAAGTAGTTTCTTGTTGGTTTATTTGATTTCCTATTGTTACTGTTAGTCTCTTCTATTGTCTTAACTTCAACATATTTCTTCTTTAACCGCCTTAGTCTTTAGGGCCTCAAGCGTTACAGCGCTTTGATTTTAGGGGCTTTTTATGTCTATTCCGATGGTTTTATCACCATCCATCCAATTGTCGGGGGGCAAAGCTTCTTTTCCGTGTTCGTCTGGGTGGTACGTCTGTTGTCTCTCCATCAACGTCCGTATATTCGCCTCTACTTCGCCTATGCTTACAATACTATATTATTCCCCGAAGGGTTAAACAGAGGTGTAATTATGTACACCTAACAGTTTGCTGGTATGCTAAGGTCCGATGTAATAGGGGGCGAGCTAATATTGCCATTAGCTTAATGGCAATGGGCTCACCAATCTCACCTCTCTTCATTATGAAGATTTTAAGTACTTACCTCATTCAAAAATGATATTATTTATGGTTGTAACGTGATAAGGCTGAGTTTGGCCTGATTAGTTAAAATGGGCGGTAAATGTGCAATGAAAATGCGATCAAAATCTATATTGCGACTATTTTGACATCTATAATAATAAAAATTTAGAAAACCGCCGACACGAAATGTAATTTGCCATTTTGTGGTGGCGGCCATCTTTGATTTGAAATTTATCATAGTGTATAGTATTCTCCTAGTGAAGCCCTTTCATTTGATACCCATATTGAGAGTTGTGAAAAAATATGTTATTCGCTATTTTGTAGCGGCGGCCATCTTGGACTGATTTTCATCAAACATAGCTAAGAACACTCCCGACTAAATGACCTTTCAAATAAAGAAAACAAAATCAAAATCGGTTCATCCGTTCGGGAGCTACGATGCCACACACACACACACACACACACACACACACACACAGGCACGTCAAACTTATAACACCCCGTCGTTTTTGCGTCGGGGGTTAAAAATTATGACATGACATGAATGACAGAAGTCAATGACGTTTGACAACTGATATTATGAAAATGATTACATGATACTATTTGAATTAGACCGCGCTCACGCTTTACATATTATGAACCCAACATTTATAATGGCCTCAATTTCTTCTAATATGTAGTATCATGGGTTATTACACGACAATAGATAATTTCCTCGACCTACTAATAAGTCGATCGAGGAAGAATAGGAAGAGGAAAAGTACAGGTCTTTCCGAGTCCATATGAAGAACAATGACAATGATGTCTTAGAAAAACGTTAATACTTGCAGTACTAGCACCCAAATAATACAGTGAGTAATAATTTATACACACTACCCGGTACGTCTAAAAAACCCACCTATTAAATAATACTTCAAAATGTCATGGCTGGAGTGTCTATTTGTAGTTTTTGATTTAATATGATCATTTAAAAAGATAAATTATACCTACACCTAAAGATGATTTTCTAAATCAGTCCGCACATTAAAGCGCATAAAGTCCGCCATTTTGATTATTTTAGAATTTCATGTACCCAGTGACACTCGTGCGATCAAGACGAATCCAAAGAGGTAGCATTTATCTAAATCGGTTGAGCCGTTGAGTAGTTACAAGCGAACATAGGAACGGACATACCTACATACATTTCGCGCCAAACTTATTGTCCGGGTTGAAGTTGGCACGAGCTAACTTTAACCCGACCGTAAAAATCGGAGAAAGAAAAACATTGGATAAGAATAATTTAAAACGACAGATTACGACTTGAGCTTTGTAAGTTTGTCGAGAAATGTACAATTAACGTGTAGGTATGTACATTGTACACACGTCAAACACATAACCCTCCTTCGGCAGTCGGGTAAACTATAATTCTTCTCATTCTCAACTGAAGCTCATCATCATCTTCCTCTTGCCCGCATCCCTATTCACTTGGGGTTAGCACAGTATGAGTTTTTTCCCATACATCTCTACATTCAATTCCTATAGAGTCATATCCTTTCCTAAACACTCTACGCATCTTTTCTTTGCCCATTAAAAAAATTGTGTCTACACAAGATATTTGCTTCGAGTCGGGTATCCGTTAATGGCATTGTTTGTAAAATACTACACGATACAGACTACAGCGCTTTTGCCCTATTGGGAGAGCTAAGAAAGAAAAAAAAACTTACACAAAACTAACAAAAAGGTACACACAACACAATGCACGTACACATTTCTATGACTCGTGTAAAGGACAATGACCTCTGATGACAGACCACTCGTATCTGTGGTAACTTGTGTAACTATGATAATTTGAACATATACTGTGTTTAACAAATGTATAACCCAGAAATGGGTATAGACTATAGTACTTAGGAGGTCAAGGTAAGTCGTGCATACTGCTCATGGGTATACAATGATCACTACCATTGTTGGTATTGATCCTGTATTTCCCTTCACCTTCCCATAAAGCCTTCGAGTCAGGCTCAGGAGTCACAGATCCATGATCCATAAGCTCCAAAAATAAGCTTTAAAATACATATTATTATTAAGGCCCACGAGACAAGAGGCGTCATAGTGTAGGTTTTTATTTGGCCATCGTGGTGAAAGGATTAGTCCGCTAAATAGATGGGATCACAAGTTGCAATTTGACATTCGAATCGACAAACGAATAGAAACAAAATGTATGGAAATGACATTAGTGACAGCCGGATTTGTCGAAAGCTTGTGTCATTTCCATACATTTTGTTTCTATTCGTTTGTCGATTCGAATGTTTAAATGCAACTTGTCTACAGGCCCTGAAGGTCGCGTCGATAAACGTAGTCCGTGTTGCTGAGTTTTGGGATGAATAAGTGTTAGCCCATTATATTTATAATTATTTTTATAATATACACCGACACGCTAAGAAGAAGATCTAGATCCAAAATTAAGTCCTAAAATAAATTTAGTTACTAAGCAAATATCGTTTAGTACTTAGCAGTACACTATATTGGTGTCGAATATTGTGTTAGTTTCTGAAGTCCAAGGCGCTCCTATACTGTGCAAATTGTTATCGGGTTTTTCGTTATGAAATTCTCTGTAGCAGCTCGAAGTATGGATTTGTGCTTGCGGGTAGCAGGTTACGTCCCTAGGACCTAGAATAACATGTAGATGAAGATGAGTGTACCACAGCACCCTTCAAGTAATACATGCGACATAATAATGATACTAGGAATATTTTCAATTAAGTAAGTAGGTACCTACTTAGCCAAGATAATGGAAAATTAACCCTCTAGATGTTACTATAAGAATCTGTTTAAAAAATATAAACATTTGCTAGTACTGAACAAACATTGTACTTAAACATGAACGTTATTGTTATTAGTTTAAAGGTCATGTTATCGTAATGGAGCAAAGTGTCATTATATCACCTCTGAGCAATAAAGCTATTATCTTGAAGCTCAAAGGGCGTATGAGACAGTTGAAGTTGTTTACACCCTTTTGAGGTTATTAATAAACGTTATTTTAGGTTAGATCCCAGTAGAACAACACAAAATTATCAGTCTTATCAGTCTAATGCGTGTATTCCAGAAGGGTTGGCTAAATGCACTAATAAAAATGCACCCACAGTTTTCCCAAATCCCCATGTGTAATAAGTGGGGAACCTATTTAAAACTTTAAATAAATGTCAATTCGAACAGTAATAAATCAATGACTCTTCATACGTCGCTTCAATGTCAAATGTGAAAATAAATTCAAACGAGATGATAATGTCTAGCCAATGTCAAATGTGTAATCCGCTGTCCGCCCGTCTGTCAGCGGGATGTATCTCATGAATAGGTGGGGGGGTTGAAATTTTCCGTCAGATACTATTTTTATTGATACTAATTAAATTTGATTTCTACACTATAATAATATTATAAAGAGGAAACATTTTTATTTTTGTATGTAACGAATAAACTCAAAAAGTACTGGACCGATTTGAAAAATTCTTTCCATGTTAGATAGCCCATTTATCGGGGAAGGCTATAGGCTATATATCATCACGCTACGACTAATAGGAGCGGAGTAGTAATCAAAAATGTTGCAAAAACGGGGAAAAAAATTATAAGACCACGCGGGCGAAGCCGCTGGCGGGAAGCTAGTATGAGATAAAATAAAATGACTCTTAGAAATAGTACGATACCCTTTACGTGCGGGTACGACTCGCACTTGACCGGTTTTTAGTGCAATGTATAATAAAGGGTAGGATAGGTACATCTATGTACTACATAAGTTGATGCCTAGTGACTTAATTGTACAGCTTCGTTTCCTCAGTTATAGGTATTATTAGGTACTCATACATACACACATACATAATGATTATGTAATAAAAAATAATATAATATAATAAGGTATTTATTTCTCTCATTCACAAAGGTAAGTACAAATTACATATCACAATACATATAGGGCAATTTTCATTCCTTTGTGAGAGACTGGTGTCAGTATTAGGTAGACCTGTGTTACAGATCACCAGATAATGTTTATTGCACTGAATAATGTATTGAAAAAATGTGTTTCTAAGAGTTATGGAACAGCTGAAAAGGTTATACTTACTCCTCATCAACTAAAACAACAAGCTATTAATTATCGTCTACCTAACTGACAAGAATAAACCAAGACGAATTTCATCAATAGCTGAATACAGTTAAAATATCAAAACCTGATAATAAACTACCTAACCTTTGATCTCAGTTCAATAAACTATTAAGAGCCGATTTCACCATTTAAATTAAACGCGATCAATTCAAGTTAATCTCAGTTCTCGCGGTTAACTGAGTTCAGGACGCAGGTTTGCATTTCACCAACATAAACTGAACTCAGTTAAGGCTGATCTTAGTTTAAATTCTGAACGCCCGATTTTGGACGTTTAGGGCCAATTTCACCGTTCGCATTCAGAACTGAGTTCAATAAAACTAAGTTCTGCTTAATCGAGTTCATATGTTGGTTCTGATCTCGGTTCACGTCTTGCAGATTTCACCGGGTAATTTTTGATCGTGTTTACGAGAACTAAGTTTACTTTGACATAGAATGTAAATATTGTCAGTTCGTGACAATCATAGACAAATTACGATGCGCTTTGCAGTTAAAAATGGTAAGTTATAATTTTTAAGTGAGATTTGAGATGACTTTAAGGATAGTGAAGTTCGAGTAAATTCAGAGAGTATTAAAATAAAAAAATACAGCTTGTAGGCAATATAATTACGTTGAATAAATATAAATTTCTATGATAGCTCATAGATGTCTTTGTAAACATTTTGTTGGATAGTATCTTCGTAAACGTACGTGTTTCGTTTCCGTTTTATGACACTGGTGGCGCTGTTTCTCTTCTCCATTAAATAATGTCATTTCGCTTCTGCATAATTATTAATTATCGTGTTTTAAGAATTCTAACGAGTTTTATTGAAATACTGCCGAAACCCAATAATATAGACTACTCATATAATTAGAATATCTCTAATAAATTAATTAAATTTTGAATTAGGTTATCTTTTATAGCTTTGACAGGTCTTGATCGCGATCAGATACGTTAAACGTCCAAAATCGGGCGTTCAGAATTTAAACTAAGATCAGCCTTAACTGAGTTCAGTTTATGTTGGTGAAATGCAAACCTGCGTCCTGAACTCAGTTAACCGCGAGAACTGAGATTAACTTGAATTGATCGCGTTTAATTTAAATGGTGAAATCGGCTCTTAACGTATCTGATCGCGATCAAGACCTGTCAAAGCCATAAAAGATAACCTAATTCAAAATTTAATTAATTTATTAGAGATATTCTAATTATATGAGTAGTCTATATTATTGGGTTTCGGCAGTATTTCAATAAAACTCGTTAGAATTCTTAAAACACGATAATTAATAATTATGCAGAAGCGAAATGACATTATTTAATGGAGAAGAGAAACAGCGCCACCAGTGTCATAAAACGGAAACGAAACACGTACGTTTACGAAGATACTATCCAACAAAATGTTTACAAAGACATCTATGAGCTATCATAGAAATTTATATTTATTCAACGTAATTATATTGCCTACAAGCTGTATTTTTTTATTTTAATACTCTCTGAATTTACTCGAACTTCACTATCCTTAAAGTCATCTCAAATCTCACTTAAAAATTATAACTTACCATTTTTAACTGCAAAGCGCATCGTAATTTGTCTATGATTGTCACGAACTGACAATATTTACATTCTATGTCAAAGTAAACTTAGTTCTCGTAAACACGATCAAAAATTACCCGGTGAAATCTGCAAGACGTGAACCGAGATCAGAACCAACATATGAACTCGATTAAGCAGAACTTAGTTTTATTGAACTCAGTTCTGAATGCGAACGGTGAAATTGGCCCTTAGTAATAGTTAAGATAGTGTATGAATAGATGTTTGTAGAACCACTACACTAGGATAAGATAACGCAATAAATATAGATAAATAAAGTGGTTTGAACTCACGAACTTGTTTATTTATAGTCTTTATATAACCTCCATCTCAATTCCACCCACTTAAGATGCATCATTGTTCAGTATGCAAAGATATGTGTCAAATATTCATACAAATATTCAATAGAATTGTTTATTTTTTGCAAACTTCAAAACATCCGTGGAAACCGGTATATAGGATAATGTTTATACAATTTTAAATCATAAAGAGTATACATAAGTGTTATATTCGAATGCATTGGTAGCATCCGGGATTGTCGATAACAGTTATTGATAACATACACATTGTATTTAAACTAAAGACACTATTAATAATGAAACATTAACAAATTATTTATATAAATTGCTTAAACACATTAATAAGTATTCTGGTTTCATTAGCAGCGAATTCAAATTCATTGTTTACAAAATTCACATTAAATACAATTACGAGTTTAACAGTTTTGATAACCAGTCCAAAGTCAAATTCCTTTTGTTTAAATAAATACCTCTACCTTTTACATTAGAATTTTGTAATTTTAAATACAATACTAATTAACATTGTTAAAACTTCAGTCCCTTGTAATACATCCTGCCATTATATTCATAAACAATGCAAACTTTGCCAAAGGTATTGCAGAAATTATTTTCGAAATTTTTGAGCAACAGTCATGGAATGGGGTTGAGCAAAAATATTGTAGCACCAACTTCAGAGTATCGAGACAAAGCTGGGTCTTTGCATTATACACTTACTTATTTATATCGTATAATGTAAATATCACTTATGTTTGTCGAGTTATCGTCAATCACATTGTAATCACATACAATATCGATCCGTAGATCCACTAAATCCTGCATTTTCGCAGTCTCACACTTCACTGAACACTATCATCTGGTTTCTTTCTCAGCTGCTCTTGCGCAACTCTCGCAATTCACATGGGACCTCATGTTGTTGTTATTCCTCCTTTTCACGGCGAAATTTCGTTCCCTGGATGGGAACTTTTGTATTTTCTTCTCTTTGACCGGTTCTTTATCAGTTCCAGTAATGCGTCTGTATACATCCGCCCACTCCAATTGTTTCAACGAGAGACACATTGTTGGTTTGTTTAATTTTCGAGCTACACGTCTGTTCCGTGTGACCGCGGGTACAAGAGTGGACAATTCTCTCGTTGCGATGCGCACGCGCCGGCCTCACCACAAGGCTGATTATCCCCTCGTTTAGTTGATTTCGATCACGTCCGTTGTCGTGGCTTGAATGATTGTTGATAAGCTATCTATGACCTGGTCACACTAGTTTGATAACGTGGTTAAACGCGTTTTTATGTAATGGCGGTGCAATGGGTACTTATATCATTTATGATAACGATTGTAATATTTGGAACGATCATTAAATAACTATTTGCCTCATATTGTATTGTTTCTGGTTGCAAAATATTTAGAAATTGAAGTAAAGTAGTTTTGGAATATTTACATTATTTCAGGCAAATCATACGTTTCGTATTAGTAAACTCTGTACAAAGAGACGAAAACAATGCAGAATTTAGATTCCGTGCCAAATTCTTTGATAAATTCTGACAAAGGTTTTCCAAATTCGTACAAAGGTTTTGTTATGGTTAATGAAACAATAGACTCTCGTCTCTCTGATCCATATATGACGTAAATATATAACCTTGAGACTGAAAGCGCGTCAATATAAAGCCTAAATGTCTGTATTATGAGACGATTATTTCATACGCCACCATAAATAAGAAACAAAGAAACCAGACAACTTGAGTCACCTAATGTCAACGGAAGACTGATAGCTCTATATGCAAATTATACATAGATACGAAAGAATATTTTCTTTATTTGTATTCACAAGGTATACGTCGTACAACCGCTTCGGGGTCGTTTAACCAAGGTTCAATAATAAACTTCCAATTTCCGTGTCCTATCTTAGTAACTTACCTCCAGGCGTGTGGGATGAATCCAGGGCAGAGCTCCGGGCAATTGTCACAGGGCCTGCCTTCTGACACTTCTTTTATCCGAACGCCCTGGAAAGAAAGAAAGGAATCGTAAATACAGAGAAAGACAAAAGCTGGACAATTTCAGTAAAAAAATATTTGCTACAAAGAAAGAGATTGTTTTCAAAGAAATAAATTAGCACATGAACAGGAAAACGTTAAAATATATTTTATAAACAAGTAGTAAACTCCTTAGAATTCTAAATTTTTATTTGTTTGTAAATTACAATACAATTGTTTTCGCAGAATCTCATCAGTCATTGTTCAATGGTACGCTACGCTCAAAGTAAACTCTGAAATTAAGTCATCAAAAGCTGCCACTTTATCGACATAATCAACAACAATATTTGTCCAGATTAAATCTCCTTTCAAATGTTGAATACTATTTTGCAGCAACAGCGTGTGTGATGACGAAATTTACATTTGGAAACGAACTAAGAACACCGAATACATTCAAACGAACCTCGGAAATCCTATCATCAGATTCGCAAGTATCCAGTTCATTGAGATAACTTATCATATCTTCTACATCATCTTCGTTAGTCGACCGCAATCTCTCAGACGCCTTCATGTCTTCATTAGAATCACATTCGCTGTAACTATCCGAGGTCGAATATTCACTATCTCGCCTATAAGTAAACAGTTTGAATATCCCTGTCTTGTCCCGCCAAGAATCGTCCTTTAAATCTCCGTTCTTCCTTCTCTTTCTGTGAATTTTGAAAGGCACTTGCTTCAGTCTTGGTTGTGTGACATGAGACACTTTTGATATTATAGTTTTCTTGTAATTTTTATCGTAATCTTCTTCTGAGATACCGCAGTGATAAACAAGATAGTCTTTTCTTATCTGTTCCTTTCCAGCCGGATCTCTCCAGTAGTTCTCTCTCTTTCTAACTCCTAGATAGTAGTCAAGGTCTCTTTCACCCAAATCGTCATCGTCTTTCGCTGTATCATCGACTTTCTTTACTTCTTCACCGTTTTCTTCTAAATCTTCCGTAGATTTTGGTAGTCTAGATCTTTTAGTGTTAGGCATTTTCTTTAGAAAATTTGCCGTGTTTGATGTCAGGAATTTAGTAGTTTTTCTATACACAGAGGCAACTGATTCTCTTCTTCTGCGCATATTGTTCATCTTCTTGCTTCTTCTGCACAAACGAGACGCGAAAAATTTTTGTATGTTTCTCAAAAATTTTGCGGATTTCCAGTTCATTTCCAACGGTATCAAATCATTTTGTATTATTCCCTAAATCGAGCCTTTTAGTTAAATGGACTGGCAAGGGAGTGAATTAGGGGAAGGTTCCCGTGACAATGTCGGCGGAAAACTAGTCAAGTTTTACGATTACGGTACCATTGTGAAGGTGACGTGATCGTGGTCACCTGCCAATAGGTACACGAAGTACTGCTACACCAGTTTACCAAGACCCATCACGTTGTAAGAGCTTCCCTTCGTTGGTGTTTAATTGAACTGGCGTAAGGGACGCGACGGGTCACAGTAGAGTGGTGCAGCGGGTGGGTGGTTATAGCTAGGGCGTGGACGCTTTACGGTCATGCAAACAGATCTAAATGTGTCCACAGTAAATGACTCGACAAATTGCAACACCCTGGGGTAGTATTGCCTGTAAAATTTCTTCCCTTATTAGCGCTTTTATTTGAGTACGAGGTGTGGGTTCAGTGACATTATGTTTTGTATATAGCTGTAAACAGGTTTTATTACGGTTACGAGGACATAAATTGTTATTGTTGTAATAAGACTTTAAGGTGAAAAATAATAAACAAAAAGCACAGTAATTAAACAAATCAAAAGGTTATTATTTGATTTATTAACAAAATTTGATTTATAAACAAAAAAGTCTTATTAAATTGCAACCATTTGCACGAGCAACGCCATCTAGCGAGTAACTAGGAAACTTCACATAGTTTCATTACACTGCAAACCGTGGGTGGAACTACCGCCATCTGTTGTCGAGTAGCATAACTAAATTTATTTCTTAGAAATGATTAAATTTGTGTTTTAGTTGAATTATTAGTATTTATGTTCTGAATATTAGATTCTGGAGAGTATACACTAGGCGAACGATCTCTATGTAAAAAAGTGACGCTCAAAATTAATTAAATGGTAAACATTAATAGGTGGCGCCACAAGAACACATAGGAAAAAACGCAACAAAATATTAGAGTAGGGTATGAGCTAAGAATGAATCGAAACAAAACAGGCGATTTAAGGTGTGTAAACCTTTCAAAATAATGGAGATCGAACTAGCAACTCGTTGTGCAGAAGCCGGTCGCCCAGCCACTACGCCAAACCTGTCGTAAAATAGGTACTTAACTATTTAAAAATAAACACACAAAGCGTTTTTTAACTTAAAACTCCGAGATAGGACCTAATACACCCAGCAAACAAAGTCTTGTTCTAAACCTAACTTAAAATTAATTTATAAGTTAGTAACTTTGCCGCAGTTAGTAACTGTGTTGACCTATTTCGTTTGACTTGTGCTAGCTAACCTAAAATTACTTCCTCTCGCTACAGAACAGTTCGTTTTACTTTCATTTAAGAAACTATTTAGCCATAACAGCGTTGTTGTGGCCCAGAAACTATTTTCCAATGTTTTTTTAATATTTCAAATTTGCCTAATTCGACATCACAGGCAATGTTCTCGGTGGCTTAGTGGGCTAAAGCGTCCCGTGTACAGAAACAAAGGGACGCAAGTACGAAACCCTGACTGAGATCGTATTTTTCTTCCACTAAAAATAATTACCTATATATATGTATCTTCTTCTTCTTCGAAGTGCCTCTCCAATTACTGGAGGTTGGCTGTCATTTTGGAAAACTCCCTTTGGAACAGTTCAGCGGCACTGTTGATGCCGGTCCACTCGCGAATATTACGTAGCCATGTATATCTTAGCTAGACCTTTATTGGAAGAATTGTTCGCATAAATGGAAGGAGGGTGGGAGGGCTTTGCCTCGCAGTAGGACGTAACGACAAATTTTTAGTTTAGTAAATGATTAATGTTATTTTAAAGTTTATTATGGTTATAAATCCGAACAACTTTATGATAGTTTTTATATTAGAAATTTGTTGTTTCAGAAAACAACATAAATCACATTTCCTTATAAAGATTGTGATTGATTAATGGTGCTTTTATGTAAATGTGTTTTGATTAATGTATGCCTTATTGATTCAGGGCCTTAAAATGGAGTTGCGGCGTGTGAGGTTCTTAGTTTGACTCCTAGATCGATTGATATTGGTTTTTTCTGTAAGGAAATTTTGAGTGACAGCTGTGTAGTGTAGGCAATAGTTAAGTTTGCCACACTTTAGACTTTAAAGCATCCTATCTTTTTTTATGGACTGCAATTTTAAACTTACACCGCTACCTAACCTTTTATGGAATAAAAGCGTGATGGTACGAAAGTGTTCACAAAGTGATTGACAATCAACCAGTCTGTAGGTAATTACTTAAGTATGCATTAGTGTTTACAGTGATTAAACAGAATACGTAAGTAGGTAGTATAATTAAGTAATTACTGAACACACTTGACCTACTCTTAAATAATAAATAAATAAATATGCTGGGACATTTTTACACAGCACCATCTAGTCCCAAACTAAGCAGAGCTTGTACTATGGGTACTAGACAATGGATATAATACTTATACAACTTTTTTTTGTAAATACATGCTTATAATATATAAGAAACACCCAGACAAACACAAACACCTAAGTTCATCACATAAATGTTTGTGTCTTGTGGGAATCCACTCGGACGGCCACACGGTCCGGTACTCGAACCACTAGACCACGTCCGCGTCTTGTTGGCGACTAAGGCCTTTTTTTATTGTCTTCGGTGGCAGACGAGCAGGTGACCCACCCGATGGTAAGTGGTAACCACCGCCCATGGACATCAGCAACGCCAGGGTCAAAGCAAATGCACGCACGCACCAATACCAATTTTAGTTATATTAATGCGTGCGTACTGCCTCGTTGGTCTAGAGGTCCCAAGCTCGACTGCTACGCTAGAGACCCTGGTTTCGATCCCCGGGTCGAGCAGTGTTGTTGGGTTTTCTGTAAAATTCCCAGTAGCAGCTCGGAATCTGAATTTGTGCCCGGTTGATGGCAATAGGCTCGCAATTACATGGGACCTAAACATACCGGCAAAATATGTACATTAGTACGCCTCTGCCTACAGGCCTGATGGTATGTTTTTATGCGTGCTATCACTACAACACATCACACACCGTGCGTGGGTGTTTCATATAAATCATTTTAATGACATGCACTTATAGAAACTCGCTCGTGTCACGTAAACGCCTGTGCTGTGTGCTATAGTGCTGTCATCGTTAATAACCACCGGATCACTACTCAAAATATTCGATTACGCAACTGTTGTGACCTTGTGTTCCAAATAGGGTGGAGCGAGTGTGGTACAAGTGACAGAAGACAGCGATTGTTAAAAAAATAAGCGATTAACAGTACGCACGGTCGTACTGAAGTTAGCCGTTGGAATGCGCAAAACAGGCGTATCTACAGTCGCGGTTGTAACCACAAGACTAGATACTTAGGCTTGAATATTAGCCTAGAGACGATGCTAAGCGTAAAGTAATGCTTCCGTATGTCGTATTACAATTTGACATACGGAAGTCTAAGTTTATGCTTAGCATCGTCTCTGAATATTAGCCTTATGTGTACATCTAAGTTGAAAAAACTATCAGTAAATAAATACGGTCCCTAGTCCTTATTTAATGTAAAACCAACTAGCATTAAAATCGGCAGGATTTTAACATCCTTGCTGATATTATAAATGCGAAAGTAACTGTCTGTCTGCCTGTCGCGCTTTCACGTCAAAACAACTGAACCGTTTTAATTGAAATTTGGTACACAGATAGTCTAGAGCCTGAGAAAGGATATAGACACACTTTTTAATGCGAAACAAGGGCTGTAATGGGTTGAAATAGGGGAAGAAAGTTATAAGAACTACCCAGAACTACCCCACATCACGCGGGCGAAGCCGCGAATAAAAAAAACAAAGGATGTGATCGAAATCGGCCCAAATGATGTACTGAAGGCACACTTATTGGAAAAAATACTCTGTATTACGCTGGTTAAAACTCTAGTCGTACTTTTTTTAATGTTGACTGGAGGATGAGAAAAAAAACTTTAAATTTGAGAAAATTACGCCATTTTGTCTCACTTTTATCTGTTTCGTAGTAAAAACTGTCAGTGTCAGTTTCGGAATGTCATACGCAAGCCATTACGGCAGATTATTATCAGTTTCATAGTGATTTCATGTTGAAAACTATCAACTTGACAGCTGTCATGTACCTCCGGTACAAATTTGGGCTGAGTTATACGGGCTTTTGATGACCTTTTTGAATTTATGACCTACGGCTTTACAGAAGCATTGGTCATACAAATTCAAATTTCTTTCAAGGTCATACAATTTATATGAAAAATCGTAGTCAAAAATCAAGCCATATGTTTAAACATATCACCCGCTATTCGCTCATACATTGAGGCGTTCACCGCGAATCACACGCGTTGTAATTCAGTGAGCATTTTGTTTATAAAACCGTTGCCCAAATAAAGGAAACATGTGTTTTCAGTTTGCTGAAGAAATGTGACTCCGCTTATAAAGACGAGCTTAATGACTCATTGGCATATATTTATTTATTTATATTGATTACAATAACGTTATGATGACGTAGGTGTATGTTATTGTATGTACTACTACCACTACGTATTACCAGCGGTAGATGGTTGCTTTTGAAGGTCCTTCATCCATAAAAGCAATTCGAAGTCGATCAAATGACTCATCAGGTTTTAAGCCACATCTAATATATAAAACAAAGTCGGGTTTGTTACAACACTGAGGCTAATATTCAGAGACGATGCTCAGCGTAAAGTAATCCTTCCGTATGTCAAATTTGTATTACAAATTGACATACGGAAGCCTAAGTTTATGCTTAGAATCGTCTCTGAATAAGTATTAGCCTTATAACTCGAGAACTGCTGGACCGATTTTCATGATTTGTTGGATTTGTCTCCGCCCCGAATAACAGTATAACAAAAAAAACGGGGTTCAAACTTAGCGCGAGCGAAGCTGCGGCAAAGAGCTAGCTCAAATCTTTGAAATCATAAAAATCATTGCACGAAAATGTTCTCAGTGCAGATCTATTTTTTTATGAGACAAGAAAACTTGAATTGGCTCTTAAAAAAATGCGGAGGGAAATTTGAAAATCAAACAGTGGTATTTTTATCTACTTTTAAATAATCGAAGTTTTCAAGATAATTACAAGTGGCCAGTGTCTTATACATAAAAACTTTTTGTCGCAAAACTTTCTGAGTGGCCATCCGGGCTAACATGCACCCCGCGAGAACACTTTGTCGACGCTTGTCGTGCTTTTATCTCATTTTCGCACGAGAAAGAGAGCGAGACAAAAGAGTAGACAAATTTTTTTCGTGGCGCGCATGTTAGCCCGGCTGGTAAGTTTCTCGACTCTTTTCAAGGTTTAGAAAACATGGTATCAAGACTGTATTTCTAAGGATTAGGCAGTACTGCTGTAGATAGAGAGGTTAGTTGAAATATATAAAGAAATTTTGCTCGATCTAAGTACCTCATTGGCCTAGCGGTAGCAAGCCCGATTGCTGTCCTGGGTTTCCGGGTCGAGCAATGTTGTTGGGTTTTTATTTTTTATGTGACGTGGCGACGTTTTGATTTCTATTGCAGTTTCCAGTACCGGATTGCTAATCACGAGGTCGTAGGTTTGATTCCCACAGAACACAAATATTTATGTGATGCATGTAAGTGTTTGTGTTTGTCTGTGATATTATAAGTATGTATGTACAAAAATATTATATACTTAAGTATTATATCCAATATTTTAGTACCCACAGTACAACTTTGCTTAGTTTGGATGGTAATGTGTAAAAATGACCCAAAATAGTTATTTAGTATTTATTTTTCATAAATCAGTGATAGCCTAGCGGTATGACCACTGGACTGCCAAGTCAAAGGTCTCGAGTTCGAATCAAGACCTCTGACTTTTCGAAATTATGTGCGTAATTATCACTCGCTTTAACGGTGAAGGAAAACATCGTGAGGAAACCTGCATGCTTGAGAGATTTTCTCGACGGCTTGTGAAGTCTGCACGGTAGCCTAATGCGGGTTCGCATTAGGCTACCGTGGTAGATGTAGCCTAATCCCTCTCATACCTCATACAGAGGAGACCCGTGCCCAGCAGTGGGATAGTATATGGGTTGTTTTTTTTTATATGATATTCTTACTAAGTCTCAAACACTGATTCCTAAGCCGTATCTACAAAGTCTAGACACGCTAATAAATGTCATGCAATTATGATTTCACTCACGCATTGCACAATAATTTCTATAATGTACTGAATGCTACATTGATCGTCCAAACACTCCATTGGCACACAAATGGCGCGAACGGACGGACGTGATGCACGATTTACATACACATTCAAATGTTGTCGTGTGGATGTAGGATTGGAAATAAAGGGTGAATTGATTTATTTGCTAAAGAATAAGGCATGTATTTAAATGATACTTTTGATTTTGCAAAAACAGCAAGCGATAAAGATTACCTAATTTGTCTTCTTTTTTAAGATGCATGACTTATTTGAACAGGACAATCTTTAATTATGTAATACCTACCTACACATATTTTCTAAATAAGTTGTTGGTGTGCCTTATATACGGCGGCCATCTTGGATTTGAATTTTTTCATAGTATTCTCCTAGTTAATCTCTTTCATTTGATACCCATATTGAAGGAGGTGTGAAAAAATATCTAATTCGCTATTTTGTGGCGGCGGCCATCTTGGACCGATTTTCATCAAACGTAGCTAAGAACACTCCCGACTAATTCACCTTTCAAATAAAAAAAACAAAATCAAAATCGGTTCATCCGTTGGGGAGCTACGATGCCACAGACAGACACACACACACACACACAGACACGTCAAACTTATAACACCCCGTCGTTTTTGCGTCGGGGGTTAATAAATGACCTAGGTCATTTTATCTTTGACCTGGAGTTCAACCTTGTTACGACGTTTGTGCGTAGATGTCCCTGCCACCGTGTATACCTATAGTAAAATATAAACATGAATAATAGTTAGACACGACAGAGCGTTAGCGTGACAGAAACTCTTAGTTAATTATATAGGTGCGGTTAATTCTTTAGTTATGGCCGCGGTTTAACTGAACTTGTATGTGTCCTGACGGGCGGGGCGGGTACCTAATGATAACTACTTATTTCCTAACTAATCTAGAATTTACCTACTAATCCTTATTTTAATGATAAGATTTATCGCATCATTACCTAGGAATCTAACCCAGGCTTAGCAGTTTGCCTTTGACCTTATGACATAAGGTCCTTATGGCCTGTGGCTCGACCGTGAGTTTTTTTTCAAATGTATAAAACTATTCTATTGACACACTATTGAAGTGAAAATAGTGTTAGAAAATAGTAGACTTAAGGCTCAAAGGTTTTCAAGCAATTGGTTAGTAGAAACCAACCCTGTTTTAAACTTAACATAACATAACAAAATATTGTTTTTATTTTATTATTTTGACAAATTTAATTATTAAGTAATGTAATATTCTAAATTTAATTTTGTACAGTAATTAATCAATTATGGACTGGTCTGAAATAAATGTTTTATTATTATTATTATAACATATCTTCACCCCTATATTAACCGAAGGGTAGAGGGCGAGGTTAAGCAAAGGCGTCCTAATGAACAGTAACACCCACAGTTTTCCGGTAGGGTTCTATGTAATATTATTATATATTTTTTTCTATTTAATAATTAATATTCTTAACGACATATGTGTTAATCTATTAACTAAAGTCAACTTTTCAAATTGCCTTTTTTATATTTTAAATCTTTATTGTTTTTTACTTGATACTTACTCTTGCTTGGAATAATTACAACACTCTGGTGAAATATTGCCAGTAGCTTTATATAATTTTTTTTTAGCTTCACGCTTTGTTAATGAGAAAACTCTTTAGACATATATTTCAAGCCTAGCTGTATTTTATTTCCTTAAAAATTTATTGTGTATTGGATTTTGCAAATGTTTCTAGATTGTTTTCTCATACTTGTGTAAGTATCTTTAAACTATTGTATCAGATTAACTGTAAAAAACCAAAATTTCAAAGAATAACCATGGAGTTTGTTGCCGGTTCTTCTCCATAGGAAACGACTAATTTGGAACCGTGCACCTAGTTTCGACATTTCATAAGTGCCTGCATAAGGTCTATGTGAAAACGAAACGCGACAATATTAATACAAACTCCGAGTTGCTACTGAGAATTTCATAGAAAAACTCCAATCAATTGCTCGACCCGGGAATTGAACTCAGAACCCCGCGTAGAAGTAGTGCAAAGCCCACCGGGATAACGAAGCAGCTAAACTTAGTTTTATTATAAAACAAAATATTAATATCAAGCCCTCAAAAGTTTTCAAAGAAACGAATCTCCGTTATAAAGGCTCCGAGCAAGTGTCGAAGGTTGCAACTCAGACGTGAAACTTTGAGAACCACACCCTTTAAACACTAATTGCAGCGAATATCTTGTTACATCATTAAAACTTTCAGAGTTTTGCATTCGAAAATCTTTTTGTTTACCAAACTTTGAGCAAGAGAAGTTTCAATCGATGTTCAATATTAATTTGGTGCTTTGGTTTTTGTTATCTTCTTTGCCGTTACGCTGTTTGTACGCATAGACTACGCAACGGATTTTATTTTAATGCAGTTTTCAGCAATAGAAGGTTGATATGCTACGTACATGCCTGCATATACAAGGCGGAAGGGACATCGTCGCACATCCGAATACCATGAGTTCAGTACATGACTCTCGCCTCTGCCTTGAAATTTTCTGTAACTTTTTTAATTTTTTTCTGCAGTTTTTTTTACATGAACGTGTAAAAAAACATTATTTCTATGTACCCAAATTAAATTAATAATTAAAAAATCATTATTTCATTTATTTCGGATCGCGCGCGCGATAACATTCACCGCGGAGCGTTATAATCGCGTTTTAAGCAATACACTGCGCGCTCAAAAATGTCAATATCAGTCTGTAATAACCGATCATTTTCTACATGAATGACCTAGGTTATTTTATTTTTGACCTTGAATGAAACCTTGTCACTTTGTATTATACTTAGTAGAAAAGAGCCGAGTATCTACATTGTACCAGTGCGAAGCCGAAGTGATTGGTACAGTAACGAGAAAAAACCTGTATAAACTAACAAAAGTGCTAAAGCGATTTTGTCCTAAAGTACTAATAGAACTTTTGTGATATTACGAACACAGTATCTACGAACTAATACTATAGTGACATAGGTGTTATTTCAAATTTGAAATCGTTAATTTTTTTTATACCACTAAGGTGGCAAACAAGTATACGGCCCGCCTGATGGTAAGCGGTTACCATAGCCTATGGACGCTTGCAACACCAGGGGCTCTCTATCACTCGCGCGTTGCCGACCCGAAAAACCTCTTAGAGATTTATGGAGGATTCACTGCGCCGACAGTTTGAGGGAATATTCCTCTTACTGCCAGCGCAACGCATCCTTAGAAGGAGCTCTGGCGACGTTACTCGCTGCAGGAACACTACACACAATAAACTGTGTTATTTGGCTGCAGTTTTCTGTAAGGTGGAGGTACTTCCCCAGATGGGCTGCTCCAGATTTGAGCCATAAATGGCTATGCCCTACCTCTCTTAAATTCATTTAAACTCATTCATGAAAAATTGCTTAAGCACTTTTTTTTATGTATTTATTTAGTGTATATTACTGATTTTGCTCGTGACTGTACATCCATCACAATAATAGCTCATCTGAAACTGAGGTGCGGAGACGCATCGGAATGGCCAAGAGTGCAATGTCCCAGCTGCAGAAGGTTTGGAGGGATAGGGGTATTTCCAAAAAGACTAAAATAAATCTTGTCAGAACTTTGGTATTCTCGATCTTTCTCGACCTGGACCTTGAAGGCGAGTGACCGAAAACGCATTGATGCTTTTGAGATGTGGTGCTGGCGGAAAATGCTTAGTATACCGTGGACAGCACGACGGACCAATGTTTCAATTCTAAAAGAACTCAGAATCACCATGAGACTATCCACCATATGCCTACGCAGGATTTTGGAGTACTTCGGTCACATCGCAAGAAAGCCTGGTGACAATTTAGAAAAACTTATTGTCACTGGCAAAGTGGAAGGGAAAAGACAACGAGGCCGCAGTCCCACGCGTTGGACGGACCAGATCCGCTCCACTCTTTCAACTACGGTTCACGATGCTGTCCAGGCGGCGGATGACCGAAACGGGTGGCGAAGTATCATCCGAGAAAAAGTGATTCCTAGGGAAGGTCACGACCCTCAGCATTGAGGAATGCGACTAAAGGAGGAGGTACATCCATATTTCGTAAATACACTTTGCTTAACTTTGGATTCGAACCCAGAACCCCGCCAACTAGACTAACTAGGCAGTCCATGACAATTTCCGAATCATGAAAATTTATGCATTAGGAATTAATTTTATCGAAGCAATTAATTAAAAATGATGCTTAGGTACGGCAACATTGCTACGAATAAATTTATTATTCCTAAATGTTATGCAATTCTAGGATATTTTTATAGTTCCTAGTATTTTTAACGAAAAATACCGCGGGAGTTGTTGTTGCAGGATTTTTTCTTATATAACTTTATTGTGATCGTTGCGCTGGCAACCCTGCATTTCTTTTTTAAACTTGAGCTTTTACCTATGAAATTACGTAATTATTACGATAGCTTTTTAAAATTACTTGTTCAGAGGTACATGTGTAACTACAAGATATGACCTTTGCGCCTGTATTCACCGTCGGGGATGAGTAAAGATGTACCTACAATTCACATCTTTTATTTAATATTTTTGGCGTCGGTATCGATAAACATGGCGCTATTCTCGAAATTATTGGCGCCGGTGTCGATATTTTTGGCGACGGCTTTGTTGTTATTAGCGATGGTATCGATATTATTGACGTCGGCCTCGATATCATTGGCGTCAGTACCGATATTATTGACGTCGGCCTCGATATCATTGGCGTCAGTAACGATATTATTGACGTCGGCCTCGATATCATTGGCGTCAGTACTGATATTATTGACGTCGGCCTCGATATCATTGGCGTCAGTAACGATATTATTGACGTCGGCCTCGATATCATTGGCGTCAGTACCGATATTATTGACGTCGGCCTCGATATCATTGGCGTCAGTACCGATATTATTGTCATCTGTATCCATAAACATGGCGGAGTGAGAGGATTAAAGCTATATTAGTCCACCAATCCATGAGGGCCTGCTCAGCTCAGCAATCAGCTGCTTGATTTCCCCACCATGTTTCATTCAATAATATTTATGATATTGACTGACAGTCTAAAGACCAAGGTCGTGGCTTGGATTTAAATTCGTCATATTCATTCGTCCATTGATCATAATTAAGTTATGAACTTATGACAAATCTCTTCTAAACCTTTTAACCCCTTCATTCCCGCTTACTCAGTTAACACTAAAATGGTTATGAATGCCGTGAATATATTAAGCATTCACTGAATCCCCTGCGCTGTGTTGTGTCACGTTTATGCCATCATTCATGCAATGACAGATGTAGCACACAAATACTGGGTAACAACGGCCTTCAGATCTATTAATAACTCTAAAACTGTAATATGCAAGAGTGCTTCGGTATTAGACTAGTTTCTGTATTGGAATGCTTCGGTATTGGAGTGATTCGGTATTGGACTGCTTCGATATTGGCCTGCTTCGGTATTGGACTGCTTCGGTATTGGAGTGATTTGGTATTGGACTGCTTTGGTATTGGACTGCTTCGGTATTGGAATGCTTCAGTATTGGAGTGATTTGGTATTGGACTGCTTCGGTATTGGAGTGATTTGGTATTGGTCTGCTTCGGTATTGGACTGCTTCGGTATTGGAGTGATTTAGTATTGGACTGCTTCGGTATTGGACTGCTTCTGTATTGAACTGCTTCGGTATTGGTCTGCTTCGGTAAGCTAGTGGTCCATAGCGCGACTCCTGCGTTCGAGGTCCTGGGTATATATGAAAGTTGCACGGAAAACTTCACTTGCGCGATTCAGGATTTGTCGCTTCGTACAAGTTCTTATGTAACTCGACAGATGTCGCTACAGTATAATAGGCTCACCCGTTATTACATGGGTTAGGACCAAAAACTAGGTGACTTGTTTAATGATGAATAAACTTGGTATATAATATGTTAAGCTCCAACTAAATAATTATTTTCAGTAATATTAGAATACATAATGATACAATGTACGATAAAATTTCATTTCAATGGCTTTCCTCTCATATGCATGAATGTTTACAAAGCCATATTTGTCTGAGAAGGGTGTCAATAAATTTGCATAATGTTAGGAGTCGGTGTCGGTGCAGAGCGCTCTGTCCAGATGTGTGAACATTTTGTAAATACCCTACATGTTGTGAGTTTTGTTACAGGGGCGGAGTTGGGTAAGCTATGGGGCCAACAACTCGAGGTGATGAATAAATTTTAATGCATATGTTATGCTATCCAATGTGTAATTAAACCTTAGTAGCGATTTCTAGCATTTATTTGGAAAAAAATATTATACATTTTACGTTTGCCTTTGCGGATAAAGGGTGTTTTTGTAGGTTTGGTTTTTAAACTGGCAGCATTGGTTTTACAGACTATCAACTTTTGTTACGAATGTATTATAAGTAACGTTCAAGTTCAGGTTTAAATGTTTTTATTTCAAATAAGCTTTTACAAGCATTTATGAAACGTTAAATGATTCTAGATGCTCGGTTCTAAAAACTTGGTCAAGAATCCGCCAAGAAACTTCATGGACTCTCTTTTTATATACGTGAATGAAAGTTTTTGAGATTATTAACCCCCTTCAAAAATACCTAATTCGGTCCTGTCCTACATTATACGTTACAATAACAACAAAATCTCACAATTACCTACAATTACCGTTCATACAATATTTTGCTGATCTTGTGCCCGGCAGGCGACGCGGGCGCCACGGATTAGCATATTTGTAAGTAGTAACATTACAAAGCTTATTCAGCAGCTTATAATTTTAAATGTAAAGCTTTGAAAGCTTGTAAAGTCATTTGAATGGAAGTTTGTTTTTTCCGTCCGAGAATAATTTTGATAGAGGATTCCCCGATGACGTTAATTTCCACACATTAAAAGAGAATGAACTGGGCCCATAGACAAGTTGCAATTTGACGTTCGAATCGATAAACGAATAGAAACAAAATCTATGGAAATGACACAAGCTTTTGACAAATCGGGCTGTTACTAATGTCATTTCCATATAATATTTTCTTTCTATCCGTTTGTCGATTCGAGTTTCAAATTGCAACTCGTCTAGGCCCCAACGACTCGAAAATAGGTTAAAGCAAATGAGTTTCTTATTTCGAAATTACATTATCTCCCTTTCCAGAAAAGTTGCTGCTTATTAAAGAACTAATTACATAACTGCATGACATACCTACATGCTAATTAGTGTGTAGTAGCATCGTGTATTGCGGCCATGTCTAAAAAGTTAAAAACGAGTTTCGAGTTATGTTGTTTGATGTTTGATGTTTGATGTTTGTAACTTTTTATTGTGTACTTGGTACACAGCGCATTTTTTATTCGGTACATTTTGTTTTAAAACGTTACATAATACACATTAGGGGCCGGTGAAGGGTTTTAGGGGCTGTCTAAAATATAAAATTAACGGTGGCAGAGTTGTACAGTCTTGGAGGCCTGTGAATTCCCAGGTCGAGAAATGTTATTGTGATTTTCAGTGAAATTGACAATATCAGTTCGGAGTCTGGATTTGAGGCCGGTAGATAGCAATAGGATCACTTCCATGGGACCTAAACCTACCGGCAAACCATGGGTATACATTAATACAAGTGGCGTAGCACGGGTCACTAGCACCCGGTGCGGATCCCGAATTTGCCGCCCTTTGATTTTTAAATGAATAACAAAAAATGTAGAACATGATAAAACTAAACCGAAAGTAAAGTAAATAAGTTTCCTTAATAATAGTTATAGGAGAACGTTGCATCACCCATGCAGCATAGATTCATGGAAACAATATAAAAAAAATGACGAATACAAACATTTTTTTTTACTACCAGAGAAATGCCGCCCCCGCCAAAGTGCCGCCCGGTGCGGACCGCACCCGCCACCCCCCCCATGCTACGCCACCGATTAAACCGCTGTCTAACCCTTCGGATAAATACAGGCGTGATGGTATGTTCGAAAAGCTCGTTATCGTCACACTAAGTACCTTGTAAGTACTTACATACTATGACTAAGTACAAAGTTACGTAGGAATACGATGCAACCATCGAGCCAGCGACATGACATCATCTGTGATTCAAATGAAAGGAGAGGCGAGTGCTCAGTATTGTGTTCTTACTGTTACAACATAGTTAGCGCATACCTTTATGTAGTCTGTGTATTTATAATAAAAAGGTGACTGACTGGCTGATCTATCAACGTAAGCTCAAATCAATGAACGGGCTGAAATTCTGCTCAAAGATATTGATTGCGCTCCCAGTAGGCTAGATTAATTATTGTATGCTGGATTCTTGGTACTTTATGTTGTACTAGGTACTTTAAATTGGAGAATTGAAGACTATAGAAAAACTATACCTAACGCCGGCACGGCCATGGATGCAATCCTGTCCCTTTCGTGTTCGTTGACTGTCTATGATTTTAGCGCGAACGCTCTTCACCTGTCAGTTAACGATGACAGATGACATTTAGCGGTGACGTTAGTGACGTTCACCGCATCGTTCAGGAATGGCTTCAACAGACTTTGACAGGCTTTTTGAAAATCAAACTTGGCGGTAGAAAAGCTGTGCGCTCTAAAGTTAGTTTACTGTAAGTGCTTGGTTATTTCAAACTAGCTTTCCGCCAGCGTCTTCGTCCGCGGGGTCATTTATATTTTAGTCAATGTATACAAAAACTTGAAAAAATATACCTTCCTCAAGAAGCACTTTATCCATTGGTGAAAACAGCATGAAAATCGGTGCAGTAGTTTTTGAGTTTATCGCGAACAGACTCAGATGCGGCGGAGGACTTTGTTTTATAATATGTAGAGAATAGAGATGCTTGTTTTTTTTTTCAAATAAGGTTTGCGTCTTACTTGTTTTAGTTTTTTAAGAAACCCAATAACACGCTTGACCTGGGAATTCGAGGCCTTCCAACTTATGTCTTTAATTAATTAAGTTTAGAATTAACTAACACCTTTGTTGTACACTTCCATTAAATAAATAAGTAAAAATATCGTATTTTTTCGCGGTCTTCGAATTACGATTAGTTGAATCGTGTGTGGATTACTTTACTCCAATCGAGGATATGGATGAGGAGAATACGTGCGTTAGTGCGTAAGGGATAAGGCAGGGTCATCCTACCATAACAATTTCAGCCATCTTTTTCTCTGGTTGAATATTTACCTGGAACAAGAACAACGAGTTATTAGATAAATATAAATATGTTGAATTACAATCGGAACAGACAGCTAAATAACTGTCAGTCCCGATTGTACTTCATTCATGAAATTTTGACAATCGTGATAATTTTGTTTGTGAGTTTCATGGATTTTTTAATCATATCAGCCTACAGAGGTCCACTGCTGAACAAAGGCCTCCCCCATAGACTTCCACAAGGACCGGTTATTAGCCACCTGCATCCAACGACTTCCAGCGACCTTTATCAGGTCATCCGTCCATCTCGTTGGAGGCCGTCCTACGCTGCGCTTTCCGGATTATTCAATATCTATATTTATTAATTTTACTATGTACCTATTTTATGATTTCGACAAGGGATCGACTGAACAAAAACAATGAATTAGTCGACTCATCCCGCGGCTCAAATGCATAGGACCAGTTTACTAAAGTGCCTTATGAGAGTTTAACAACTGAGGTGTCTGGATGACCATGCTGGGTATAGTTCTGGTGTTGCTGGCGACTATAGCTTGCGGTTGCCGCATTATCATCATCATTATAATAACAGTCAGAAGAGGTGTACTGCTGAATAAAGGCTTCTATATACTTCCACAAGGACCAGCATCGAATGATTCGCGACGACCATTACCAGGGCCCCAATTCTACTATTTTAGTTAAAACTACACTGACATACTACTGAGATTCTATTGAGATTTTGACAGATTGGGTATTCTGCTAAATATTTACTATCCTACCAATAGTGTTCGGTAGAGTGTCGTTTAACTATTCTATCGACACACTATTGAAGTGTTAGTAAAATAGCAGACTTGAGGCTCAGGTCGTCAGTTCATCTCATTGGAGGCCATCCAACACGTCCATACCCATAAGGCGGCCTGGAAGATTCTGTGTACCATGTGATTTAAAACTTTCTAGTCAGACTGGTAGCTGACTCAAACACATTAGAGAAGGTTAAACAAATAAAAGTCTAGGTCGACCTGTATAGGAACAGGAGCAAACGTCCTTTGAACGTACACTCGCGGCCAGTAACTATACTTATATGGTGCAAGTGCTTCTAAGTAGTAACTTGTGAGAGGAATGCGAGCCAACAATGGACTTCCGCGTACCTGTCTCTATTACTTTTGTGCTCGAGTGTATTTTGTTATTTGTTTTATTATGTGTTGTGTGACTATGGTGTGAGAGATTTTGTTCCATATTTATTAAGCGATTGGGTTTATAATGGAGCTATTGCCATTCTGTTTTGATGTATTGACAAAGCTTTTTTTCCAATCATCATCATCAATCGATTTACTGTTCCGACAAAACATAGGTAATTTGGAAGACTTAAATGTCGTCGAGAAACTTTCAGGCATGCATATTTCCTCACAATGGTTTACTTCACATTTTTAACGGAGTGATAATTATAGGTATTATTAATACGCACATGGTTACGAAAAGACAGAGGTGTGTGTGTTGGATTCGAATTCGTTACCTACGACTTGGCAGTCCAGTGATCATATTCCTTGGCTTATTAGTGCTTTAAACCCATGATAAAAGTTTCTAATAAAATTATAACTCTTCTTCGGAGTATGTAGATTCTGGAAGTAAGCCAACAAATTTTTATGACCAATTTCTCAAGATCATATTTAATTTAAGTTTATCACGAGTATGTGGAAATTTGCGATAAAAATGCTTATCTTAATTTATTACTTAGCAACGGGTGCAAGCAAAATAGAATATAAAGGGGATTGCAAACCAAAACTTGGCTATTCAAGTCATTATCATCAGATGGCAGATCATTATGATCAGATTTCAGATGGCCCCAAATAAATTGGGACATTGGGACATTGGGGAATTTTATAAATGTAAACACCTCGTCAATCCCAGTTCTCATATGCATTGTTAGTGATAGTTAGAAATACGAAAACACACTAAGTATATCCTTAGAAGATCGACATTTCCCAGAATTTTAGTTTAATGGTAGTCGCTTCCTGTAAACTGGTACTGATATTCAACCGTCTCTGAAAGCCAAGCTCAACATAGACGGGAAATGACTAGAAGGATCAGGATAATAAGTTGTTCCATATTTGGGACTTTATGGATGTTAAAATTTGTGTTTGTCAACCCACTCACGGTACAAGAGAATGAAAGAATTGAAACCGTTAATTTCCGTTATAAGTTGTCAATATTATGACATTAACAGAGACAAAACTTCCTCACATCATTCATAATATTGAGAATTATTAACAACAGTGAGAATTTCCTCCTGATCAAGTCCGTAAAGCCGTCATATGAACATCCATAACCATCTTAAAAAGCCAGTCTACCCTTGAGATATCGGTATGATCCAGAAATTGGATTTCGGTAGTGTGATGGCTGTCGCTTCGTGGAAAATACTGATACTCAGCCTCATAATAGTTAGAGTGGAGAAAAGGGAAGGGGAATAGTGGTGAATCCAGGATCCCGATTTGGCTAGAATAGGGGGGAGGTGGTTAGAATATTACTATGATAAGTGATGGAAATTGGAGTGTAGTCATAAGGAAAAATGTTTTAAGCCTCCTGGGTCCGCTATTGAGAATGGAGGATGCTCAATGAGATTTTCTGCTTTTTCTTATGATTATCCATACGGATTATACAACGGATCCAACTAATATTGGGCAAGGTAGAGTCTAACGTACCTCGGTGCCTCTGCCGGGAAATTTTTCTTTGCCCAATATCTTTATACATACATACATACATACAGCTTGCCTGTCTCCCACAGGGGTAGGCAAAGACTATAGATTTCCTACGATCTGCGACTTGCTACAATCCTGGCACACCACTTTCTTTTCATCTATGTTCATCAACCTCCCCATGCAAGCTCGTCGGTGTAAGGTGCTCTTAACCTTGCCTTTTTTGAGAACCAAAACCTTTATTGTATTACAAAAATGATCTCTATTGCGACAGAATATGGCCCAACTGTGTCTAGAGCTGGATGTGTCGTACGTACCAGCTTCAAACATACCTCCTAAAATAAACAGTTCCCTTAAAATATCACCGCGAAATCGTGTCGTTAAGTGAAGCACAGACTGTATTCTTAGAAGAACGGTCAGAGACATTAAGGGCATGTTTCACCACCTCTGGATAGCCACTAATCGGTGGATAAATTAAAAAATGGAACAAAATATGTATGAAATTATCTGCCTAGTAATTTAATGAGGCCCTATAACTCTGGGCCTAAGTGTCCTTTACACTATCTATTTACCTACGCTTTGTGTGTAAATTTATGTTCTAAATTACACATCAGTCCTTACTCCTTACTAATATTTATTAAAAACCGAAAGTAACTCTGTCTGTCTGTCGCGATTTCACGCCAAAACTACTGAACCGATTTAAATGAAATTTGGTACAGAGATAGTCTAGATTCTGAGACAGGACATAGGCTACTTTTTAATGTGAAAAAATGGCTGTAAGGGATTGAAATAGGGGATGAAAGATATAAGAAATACCCAGACCAAAACTACTGAACCGATTTAAATGAAATTTGGTACACACATAGTCTAGATCCTGAGACAGGACATAGGCTACTTTTTAATGTGAAAAAATGGCTGTAAGGGGTTGAAATAGGGGATGAAAGTTATAAGAAATACCCAGACCAAAACTACTGAACCGATGTAAATGAAATTTGGTACAGAGATAGTCTAGATCCTGAGACAGGACATAGGCTACTTTTAAATGCGAAAAAAGGGCTGTAAGGGGTTGAAATAGGGGATGAAAGTCATAAGAAATACCCAGATCACGCGGGTGAAGCCACTGGCGGAAAGCTAGTATAGTATAAATGCTGCCTTAAGGCCTAGGCTTCCCGAACTCATTACAACTTAATACAATAGTAAAGTGGGGAACATTGCCCGACCTTATCTGCATAAAGGAACGCCTTTCATGAATACGATAGGAGCAATGTTTGAAGAAACTGGTTTAAATGGGGTTCGTTATTGTATGTACTATGGAGAAGAAGTTACAAAAGACGTTATATAACATATTATTATGTCTATATTCCCCAAAGAGGTATAGAAGGTATAGCTGTACTAATGTACACCCATAGTTCGCCAGTATGTCTCAAGTAATAGGAGCCTATTGCCGGCAATATATCCAAGCTTCGAGCTGCTTCTGAGAATTTCACGGAAACCGATGTTTTTTTCTCAACTGTGTGTTAAATCTGGCAACCTGAACAAGGCCAAGGCCGAACTAGCCATACTCTTAACAGTACTCAACTGTGGGTTAATGACGATCTGATGCGCTAAAGATAAGTTTTGTGCCGAAAACGGTGTGATCTGTGAATTCTGTCCTTTTTGTCCCATATGTGGGACGTTGTGGGTCCCTGATATAGGATAAAAAGGACTGTTTTTTAATATTCTCTCTCGTCGGTCCCTCAGTGCTGAGGATCGTGACCACTATGTCTTCTAGGACGCCAGCACGGTCTTCAACCGGCCCGGTCGCCCGCAGAGTTGACTGCCTTTTGCAGTGTTTTTAATATTTTCATACCAAAAAACCATGATACGTTCAAAGCAACCTCTACGGTAGAAAAAGTTAAGTTTTGAAGAAATAACAATTTTATAAGTTGTCGTCGACACGAGGAAAAAGAAAAATACCTACTCTGATGCATATCGTCACCTAGCAAAGTTAAATGACCTTTAAATACAAGCCTATTCCGCAAGCTAAAGCTCAACACAAATAATGCAAAAGCGAAACAAAACGAACGTTGAAATAGGTACAACCCTTTGCAAACGTTTCCAATTAATTTCCATGAAGCAACATCACGCGGTTTCATCGGAAAACCGCGCTGTTTTGTCGCTAACTCACTATTAAAGTCAAAGTCAAATGTTTTATTTAAATTAGACCATAACAATAGGTACTTTTGAAAAGTCAAACTAGTTGCACGGTTTCAAAATGGATCCCATGGAGAGGAGCCGGCAAGAAACTCCATTCCTCCACTCCTTTTCCTTTAAAAAAACTTTGGTCATAATATCATAAACGATATAACCACATAGATCTCTAAAAGGCATTTTTACCTGTCAATTGTTATGATATTAATACTAGATGGCGCTGGCGTTTCCACAACACAAAAAAAAATATCGATGGAATTGACAAAAGCCTTCGACATGTAAGCTCTTCGAAAGCCGTCGAATATTTATGGGGAGATTGATGAGCATAGATGAAGCGAAAGTGGTGTGCTAGGAATCGTAGCAAGTGGAAATATACAGTAAGTACATATTTATAGTTTCTGCCTTTTTTTGACGCGGGAAATCCTCATATTCCTCATGGATGCCTGTTACCTAGAGGACAGGGTGTATCGAACCCATACCGACTAAAAACCGTATTTGCCTTCCCTTGCCCTATAAGTCATGGAGTTCCATGACCATGGGTGTACCCAGGGAAGCAGAGATCCATGGCATCAGAAACATTCACGGACTATGACGGGAGGCGTAACTTATCTAGAAGTTGCAATCTTTAGGTTAGTGAGAAAGGAAGAAATTGTACCACAACTCGAACCAATTTAACAATTATTAGAAGTCATAACATCAAAGGGAGCTTGGGTTGTTATATCTGCTATATAAATAAATATTATTCAGTAGCATTCGTTAAAGTAAATTGCTTAGCCACGTGTAGGAATATTTCGTGAATAGCTGCAAAACGTTTATTAATTTAAAAACCGTTTGAATTTATTAAAAGGAACGTTTCATTTCAAATCTATTCATAACATCCTCCGGGTAATTATTTTTATTTTGCAAACGCAAGCAGAAAAATATATTATACTTAGATGAAAATACGAACATGTTTTTTTTAATCTACTTATCATCAGTGATATCCTTAGTATAGGGATTCGAATCCAAGGCACACACCTCTGAATTTTCCAAATCATGTGCGTAATTATCACTCGCTTTAACGGTGAAGGAAAACATCGTGAGGAAACAGAGATTTTCTCGACGGTTTGTGAAGTCTACCAACCCACATTAGGCTAGCGTAGTGGACTATAGCCTAATCCCTCTCATACTGAGAGGAGAACCGTGCCCAGCAGTGGGACAGTTGGGTTGCTGATGATCATACCATGACTCTTGTTAGGCAAAGGTTTTCCAATGTTCGCCGGTATTTTTAGGCCCCAAGTTATTACTTGGATTAGTTTAGTTAGTTATTACTTAGGGGCGAGCCTATTGCCAATAGGGGGTTGCTATTGGGAATTTCATAGAAATACCTATAACAATTTACTTGCCTGCGCTGCTGTTACTGGCCGTCTGTACAACCACTAAAAGCTTCGTGTACGTGACGCTTATGGTTACAATTCCGGGTATTTCGGAGATATTTCAAAGATCATTTGAATAACACACATGTCAATATTATTCGTCGGTAGACCGTAGAACATACATCCAATAATCGTGTTTGTCTATTTCATGAAGTTATGAATATATTAACTAAACCTTATTATTTTAATCAAATAGGAAGGGAAGTTACATTTGTTATACGTTTGGATTGCTTGAAGCGATTTTTATTTTAAAACAATAGGGTTTTATTTTTAGTAGCACATGTAAAATTCACTCATACCTAATCATTAGGATTCGCCTGCTGGCGTAATAAGCATGTGTATAAACTAACCTAAATTAAAAATTTAGAAAACCCCCGACACGAAATGGAATTTGCCATTTTGTGGTGGCGGCTATCTTGGATTTGATATTTATCATAGTGTATAGTATTCTACTAGTTAATCCCTTTCATTTGATAGCCATATTGAGGGAGTTGTAAAAAAAAAATGTAATTCGCTATTTTTTAGCGGCAGCCATCTTGGACCGATTTTCATCAAACATAGCTAAGAACACTCTCGACTAATTCTCCTTTCAAATAAAAAAATCCAAATCAAAATCGGTTCATCCATTCGGGAGCTACGATGCTACAGACAGACAGACAGACACACACACACACACACACACACACACACAGACACGTCAAACTTATAACACCCCGTCGTTTTTGCGTCGGGGGTTAAAAAGGACAACGCCAACATAAGTTCAGGGGGGCTAGACAAGTTGCAATTTGACATTCGAATCGACAAACGAATAGAAACAAAATGTATGACATTAGTGACAGCCCGATTTATCGAAAGCTTGTGTCAAATTGCAAATTGTCTATACGTTCATAATTCAAAGCGTTTTTATGGATTTATCTACGACACGTAGGTACCGTACACAGATTTGTCAGAAATTTCACGACGGCCGTTTAGCGTTATTCTTTTTAATATTCGGTAGTAAGGCTTGCGTCGGTGCTACTGTGGTTTAAGTTTAATAATTGTGAAATAAAATCTGGTCCTTTTTAATTTGAATTCGTTTTAGTTATATATCGCCATTGCCCACAATGAGGTCACTCTGTCCTTAGCGCCAACAATATTATGTCCCCTAATATAATCGAAGCCATTGTTGATTACACAAAGACTAATTTGCAAGCAAGTGTAACTGGTAATGAATTGGTGTTGAATGCAAGCCACTGATTCATTGCGTTTGGTACAAGTGAGAAGAGGACGAGGAAATAGACTGACATTGACAGGTTGCATTTTGACATTCGAATCGACAAACGAATAGAAACAAAATGTATGGAAATGACATTAGTGACAGCCTGATTTGTCGAAAGCTTGTTGCAATTCCATTAATTTTGTTTCTACTCGTTTGTCGATTCGAATGTCAAAATGCAGGTCTACAACCCAGATGACAATAGCCCAATGTGTCAGAACCTGAACTTATTCAATTTAGAATTTTAGTATACGGTGCGTTCATTGGCGTAGCATTAATTTAATGGTAGATAAACGCTGTAAAACATTGGACGCTTTTGATTTTTTATGTAAGATGGGAAACGCAACAAGCCCTTGTCATCGTTCTTCCCCACTTCTGGCTACGCTCATGCGTGGGTCGTTAATATACTCGTAATTAGGAGGAAGTTATGTTCTGCAAATCCAATCATTCGGTTGCATATGTATTTATGATAATCATGTTAATTTACTAAAAACCTTGCGACTGCTGCATCAATCGCTTAAATAACTCTGAACCACAAAGGTTTTGGTATTGTGAAGTTTTTGGTATTGTGAAGTTTTTGGCATTGTGAAGTAGGAAGAAGGCGGGAATATAGTCTGAAATAAAAGGAAAGGGTAACTGGCTGACATCAGTCAGTCACAACAACAACGCACAGGTCAAACCACTGAACGAAATGGACTAAAATTTGGCACAAATTTAATTATTATGATATAGAAAACTGCCAAGAAAGGATTTTGTAAAAAAAAACCACTAGGATTGGGAACAATTTGATGAACGGGAGTAACAGCTAGTATCCAATAAAATAATTGGGTAAAGAGTTACATAATACGCTGATGTTTTGTAACTTGGACCAATCGCTCAAGTGACTAAACGGGTGCGATTCTGGCGTAGTGGAGGGCCCACGAGAATACAGTGAGCGTAGGTAACCAAAGTGTTTGCACAGTGATATCATCGTGTGCACAACACTATTTACTTGATCATCGATAAATTAAAAGTGTTACATCGTAATACAAAGTTGCAGATAACCATTATAATTACTTATAGTAAATATTTATGATTACGGTGCTTAGCCGCTAATGGTTAGCCCAGTGTGTCCCACTGCTGGGCAAAGGCCTCCCCCGTTCCTCCCTAGTCACTCCATCTCTTTTTTGATCTGCCGCGTCGGCGCTGATCGATCAAATTGATCATCCACCACTGATCATCGGACATTTAAATAAAAAAATAAATTATTAAATGAAACAAAAAACGCGACTGCGTAAAAAGTACTAACTAAAAACCTAAAAACAAGCTCTGTGATGTTGGAAAATGTATTGCAGGCGGGACAAGCAAAGAAATAACTTTGTTTGTGTACGAACAGCTTGAATAGTTACGACCGGACATAAAAAACCTCAAGGGTAAACCCTCCTTCTCCGTCGGCAGTCTGGTAATAATAACACACCTTCTCTAGCCCTATATGGCATAGTCTTCTAAATCGGGCACTCTTGTCAGAGTGGTCGTGGTAATAACGATGGTGTGCTCGCTGGGTTCTCGTCGGTATCGTTCTCTCTTCTTCGTCACGGCTTTTGAAATGCTTCGCCACTTTTGACGATTAGTGGCATTACGAGAGCACTGTACTATTGTAGTCTGGGTTGCTTTTATAATAAGGTCAGTCCAGCGCGTCGGAGACCGGCCACGAGCCCGTCTTCCTTCAACTTGGCCCTCAACAACCAGCCTTTCCATGGAGCCCTCGTTTCTGGTTATATGACCAAAGAACTTCAGTATATATGGCATAGTCATAGGATCCCAAACATTCAAGCTACCTAGTCCTAAACTGTATGTATTTGAACAGTGACCTCATCGGAGAGGACCGTGTTTGTTTACTGAGTCGTTAATTAGTGTACTCTACTCATTCAGCAGTTTGTACGCAGACAATTGGTAAGTAAATACATAAACATACCATCACGCCTGTAACTCCTCGTAGTTCGTGCGTATTTTTCGGTCCCATATAATAATACCCCCTATTATGTGGGACCGAAAAATACGCACAAATACTATTGTCATTAAA
Source organism: Acronicta psi (assembly GCA_946251955.1). NCBI lineage: Eukaryota > Metazoa > Arthropoda > Insecta > Lepidoptera > Noctuidae > Acronicta > Acronicta psi. The sequence continues at coordinate 2,390,693 of OX276473.1, read as the reverse complement.
ATGGCACAAATCCTAACTTCAAGCTACTACTAAAATTTTAAGGAAAACTCAATACTTAACACTTTGCTCGACCTGGGTGTCGCACCCAGAACCTTCAGCATAGCAGTCGCGCAGACTAACGAGGAAAGCCTATCTTGCCACAAATTGTAACTCCGATACACTTCTGAGCCAGTCAACTTACAGTTACTAAAACATAACTAAGTTAAAAATACCAAAGACAGATTGCATGAAGTAGAAAACGACTTAACCAACTTACTGGTCCCAACATACTTTGGAATGCAGCCAAGTTTCTGCAGAGCTGTCTACTTATTAGGATTTATTTTTAAGATTTTTGGTAAGTACCTACCTTATATATAGTAATGGCTGGCGAAAGGCACTAGGTGTGGAGAATTTCTTGTGCCAATGCAACGAAAAGTGAGAAAGAATTGTAGCTAAATATAGCTTCCATGTTTTTTTATCAATGGCTAGCTTATCCCGCAGCTCCGGTCGCGTCAAGGCGGAAAGCTAGTATGAAATAAAAGGAGGTCATCGAAATAGGCCCAAATGATGTACCGAAGGTACACTTATTGGAAAAAATACTCTGTATTACGCTGGTTAAAACTCGTCGTCCTTTTTTAATGTTGACTGGGGGATGAGAAAATTAACTTTTAATTTGAGATAACTCACGCCATTTTGGCAAACTATTATCTGTTTTGTAATTATTTAAAGAAGAAGAAAAAGAAATATATAATAATATAGTAAGAACTGTCAACTTGACAGCTATCTGCTGTCAGTGTCAGTTTCGGAATGTCAAACGCCCGCCAATAAGGCACATTAATACCAGTTTCGTAATGATTTCATGGCAAAACAGTCAACTTGATAGCTGTCACGTACCTCCGGTACAAATTTGGGCTGAGTTGTATGGGCTTTTGATGACCTCCTTTTTATTTAAGTTTCATTTCATAAAAGTTTCAGTTCAGTTGTTTATTGCCCGTGACTTGATTGGCGGCAAAACAACTTGTGATGAATCCATCTCAGCATCATATTATGATACTGAGATGGATTTGAGAAGTTGATATGTTGACATACCATCACGATTATGTGAGGTGTACTAATTTAGAGGTACACCCACATTTCGCCGGTATATTTATATCCCATATAATAGGGGGCGAGCCTATTGCCATCAACCGGGCACAAATCCAGACACCGAGCTGCTACTAGGAATTCACAGAAAACCCAACAACACTTTGTTGGGTTTTCTCGAAACACCTAGGACCTAGCGTAGTAGTCGCGCTTAGTACCACTAGACTAACGAGGCAGCCTGATGATGCAAAAATGATGATAAATTGATAGAACTATTTATGTCCTACACGTGTTTGTCATATTACGTGTGGTCTGTATGCACCATAAACTTTTATTATCTCTAGATCATTACAAGCATCAATAGGAAGTTATCCGTAGGTAATTGATGTCCTATGAATGACATATTGTGCTATGAAACAGTTGAAACTGATTTATAAATCAATATGCATATGATGCAAAATAAAAAAAGAAACTGTGCTTCAATTATTTCACATAATTGATAATTAGTTGTTTTTCCTTTTTCTTTGGTAAATCATTATGCATATTATAAAGCAAATTTATTTTATCCATATTGGCCATTACTTAATTATATTCGTCTTTATTATTGTTTAATTAGCTGTAAGTTTTCTAAATCAAAAAATAAAATATTTGCATATTCTTCCAATCACCATCAACCCATTTATTGTAGTACTGATAGGCACGGATGCACGGACTCTTTGAATGTAAGGTATTTTATAGGCTAGTCACCACAATCTGGCCTAGTGAAATTTGACAGTTTTCGTTGAAAAATCTCTGTAGCATGTTGATTTGCTGATGAAGTTGTCCTTCACCTTTTGTCCGTCTTCAATTTAATAGTCTTTCCCTATTACATAAAAACACCAGCGATATCTTGGTTGTTCAGCTTTGCTCCTCTGCCTTCACCGACACCGGTACAGTAGTGATGGTATGGTTGGTAAAAATCAGTCAAAGAAGTATTTATTGCTTTCATGTGTACATTTCGGTGTTATAAAATAGTTTCGATTCATCATGAAACCCCATCAGGGGCTCAGGGCACAGCACAGAATACATAATTATAATATGAAGTTACATAATAAAACTAACTTAAGTACTAATAGAATTATAACACATGGTAGTAAATTTATAAACATTAGACTAATATTAAGATAAATCATTATAGGCCATTTGAGAAATTATTAGGGACTAGGTATTTATTTTATTGCACATAGTTTTTATTTCTACGTAGGATAGGTATTTATTATATTTTTATTTTATCATCAAAATATAAATAGTGCAGTTCCTAATCTGTACGAGTGAAAAAAGGTGAGTAAAAACACTTTGTGCCTTTACTTCGTGCGTATAGTCAAATAATTCAAGATCAACCGTATATCCTTGGCAATGAACTTGTAACAAAGCGAAACTATTGCGTTTATACGCCTTACAGTCTAGTTAAACAGCACTAATCGAAAAATGGCCGTCAGAAAAACTTAAGCTGTCTACAGACGGCTTCCTGATCAGGTTTCCGAATCACGAATTCAGAATCAGGAATTTCCGCACTGATTTGGAATACCTGCTCCCGATTGCACGCATTTGATATTAATTTGCAAAACTTAATATGTTTTTTTAAACTTACATATTATTTTTTTTTATAATATTAAAACTTTTTGCGCACTCATTGTTATATTATTTTCCGTACGGATAATTGCGGAAGTTCGTTTCAGATGAAACCGAATGACGTCATTCCGAATCTATAAATGATATTTATTTCTCCAAGTAGATCTTTTAAAAACAATTTTACAAGTCAATATTTTACATTTGTTAAACTTGATAAAATACAGGATCTCATAACTGAAGACTTCTGAGAAGAAAAAACTAAGAGAATCATGGTCTCTTTTAAAGTCCAGTCAAAACAGAATACATATAGTGTGTAACACAATGTAGGGTAATGTCTGAAATGGCCTTTTGAGAGAAAACCAAAGCGTTTTTAAGTAGACCAGTCCCAACTGACTGATTAAAATTCCTGACTCGCAAACCTGATCAGGAGACCGTCTGCAGTCAGCTTTAGGCAAATCAATTAGCGTAATTATCACACCCACTGCTTGAGTTCATCAAGCTTTGTTGATTCATCATTATTATTCTCCATTGCGTGAATCGGTATTCAAACAGTTTTGTTTCGCGTGTTTGTAACTCAATTATGAGTTGGGGTAATTTTTGTTTGACGTTCTTTCCTTATATGAGGTCAGGGGCCGTATTATGAAAATTTTGAGCTATCGTCGTTCCAGTGTGAGAGAGAGATGCTGCTACACAAGTTAGGTTTTCCATCTCTCTTTTGCAATGTAACAATAATGGCCTTAGTACATTATAATACGGCCCAGCTCTTACTTGATGGGTCAATATTTTTTGTTACTTATTATCAGTGATCGGCGTAGGTAGTGCTATTTTCGGTCAATGACCCTGAATGATTATGTTAATATGGACATGTCCCGGGATTTTCGGGGTTCACGGGAATATTTTCCGGAATGTTGATGTAAATGAGTTATACTGTTAAAGATACCATGAATATGCACTGCGTCATATCAGACTACTTATTTCTGGTTTAACTGGTCCCGCACATTGCTGTTTGCCATATTACTTACTGATCAATAGGTAGGATCTGATTATACCCGAAACAGGTGGCATGATATGTCGTCATGTGTACAACTACAATTACTTTACAATTGCTCGTCAATGTGATATAAATTAGTATGTAACATGTATGCCGGGATTTAGACGGCATATCCATGTTAAGTTAACGGTCACTAATTCCCGTGAATAGCACCTACCTACGCCGATCTCTGCTTATTATAATTACGTTAATTGTATTCATCAAATTGCATTAAATAAATAATAGTTATTATTTTTGGATATCTTACACAGCACCATCTAATCCTAAACGTAGCAGAGCATATACTGTGGATACTACACATATCGATCAACGCGCAGCTCGGGATTGCTGCGGGATTTGGAAAAAATAAATGAACGCGAGTAACACAACGGGGAACAGACCAGACAAACCAAAAAATATATTGTCCTATTTATCACATAAATATCGGTGTCCTATTTATCACATAAATATCGGTGTTCTATTTATCACATAAATGTTTGTGTCCTATTTATCACATAAATATTGGTATCTTATTTCATCACAGAAATATTGGTGTCCTATTTATCACATAAATATTGGTGTCCTATTTATCACATAAATGTTGGTGTCCTATTTATCACATAAATATCGGTGTCCTGTTTATCACATAAACATTCGTGTTCTATTTCATCACATAAATATTGGTGTCCTATTTATCACATATGTATATATTGGTTTCCTATTTCATCAAAGACTAGTCTTATTTATTACATAAATATCGGTGTCCTATTTCATCACATAAATATTAGTGTTTTATTTCGTCACATAAATATTGGTGTCCTATTTCATCACATAAATGGCGTCCTCTGGCAATGGAAACCACAACCTCCGATTTTTGCCGAATTCATCACGAATCGACGTCATGATCGAATTCAAAAACTATGCACTCGAATCGACCGAGTCACGTCACTCGACAGGCGCCACTTACGATGCTACTACTTCTAAGAAATGCTAAAGACTAATACAAAATTCAAGCACAATCACGGAGTGTTTGCGCTGTGATTCAACGATTAATTTGTGTGGCGATTGTCATGCCATTCACATCACGTACATCGTGTCCAGTAGTGACGTGACACATGCCACTTTGGAGTTCGTCAATGGAATTGCCAAGCCATATGTAAGTGACATTGTGATTGGTTGAATCGTTTGCTCTGAAAGATAAGTTGCAATGCTGCCTTTGATATCTTCGGTACTATAATCAGGTTACGAAGTATTTTGATGAGGATTTCTTGTAATTCTCTTGAAGTTAGGTAAAAATAAATAATATGTGGTGATTGGATTATTTATTTATTTTTTCTTACATGATTCATGTCCATCCTAAGGTTGTCTGGTACACCATAAAGAATATTCTATCTATTTCAAATTATATATTTTATATATTACTAGCTTCCCGCCAGCGGCTTCGCCTGCGTGGTATGTTATTATACATATAAACTTTCCTCTACAATCACTCTATCTATAAAAAAAAACCGCATCAAAATCCGTTGCGTAGTTTTAAAGATATAAAAATATAAAACAAAGTCGCTTTCTCTGTCCCTATATCCCTATGTATGCTTAATACATAGGGATATAGGGACAGAGAAAGCGACTTTGTTTTATACTATGTAGTGATGATAGAGGAGTGATACCTAGGGGTATGACCACTGGACTGCCAAGTCAAAGCTCTCGAGTTTTAATCCAAGGCACACACCTGTGACTTTTCAAAATCATATACATAATTATCACTCGCTTTATGGTGAAGGAAAATATCGCGAGGAAACCTGTATCCCTGACAGATTTTCTCGACGGCATGTAGTCTGCCAACCTGCATAAGGCCGTGGTGGACTATGGCCTAATCCCACTCACAGTTAGAGGAGACCCGTGCCCACCAGTGGGACAGTAAATGGGTTGATGATGATAATCATTTTATTTTATTTGTTTAAATGTGGACACAGTCTTACGAACATTGGTTTTTCATCCAGCACATTTGTCACATAATTAAATTGTATGCCAAAAATTTTAAATACATGACAGAGCAATAGCTAATTTTTCGATTTCGGTATTTAAACAAAAAGGAACTGACATAATATTATGCTTTCAAAAAACCCGTTCACAATTTCTACACATTTTGTTTAGATTCTTTTGTCGCGTGGTTTCGGACGGTAAATTGCAAGCTGTGTTTGTCTATCAACAATTGCATTCCTTCATGCAAAACATTATATAACATCACGCCTGCATTCCCCAAAGGGTTCGGCAGAGCTTTACTTCTATACACCTAGAGTTCTACGGTATTTTTATTAAACACAAATCCAGCAACACTTTGCTCTACCCGGGAATAGAAATCAGGACCTCTAGCGTAGCAGTCGTAACTCTAGGCTAATGACGCAGTCCTGGGGGGCTAGACAAGTTGCATTTTGACATTCGAATCGACAAACAAAATGTATGTAAATGACATTAGTGACAGCCCGATTTGCCGAAAGCTTGTGTCATTTCCATACATTTTGTTTGTCGATTTGTCTAGCCCCCCTTAATGTTTACTGTTGGATATATACGGGAGACAAGTAAAACTACTAACGGCTACATGCACACTGGTTTATTGACGTTTAAAACATAGGGTGGGGTCGCCGACACACACACACACACTTGTAAACACGATATCGACATGTACATAACATATACATTTTCTAAAGTTTAAAAAATACACTTTGTGCACTCTTTGTGTTCTCTCTGTGCACTCTCTCTCAAGTTCTCAAAATGTTCTTTTTTCAAATGAGCTTAAGCATTTATGAAACGTAAAAAATTTTTAGTTGCACGGTTACAAAAAGTTGATTCCATGGAGAAGAATCCGGCAAGAAACTGCATGGAAACTCTTTGGACCCCGAAATCCGCTTTGATTTGGTTAACAACGAATAATATTAGTACATCGATCTTCCGAATTAAGGCCCAGCCCACACTAGTCGACGTTTTTATGGCAAACATTAAAGTCATTATTCGTATAGTTGAGATAACGACTCCCAAACGAAACGGCCAATTGGTGGTTCATTTGAAAATTGTCAAGAATGCGTTTATGCACCTAAGCTAGACATTAATGCTGGAATGTCATACCTATTTCGAACACCTACATTTGAGTCTAGAATTCTAGATCGCGTTATTAACTACCTACTAGATGTAATTCGCTGATTTAAATAACAGGTCTGTTTGTATTAATTTACTAGCTAACTCGTTTTCTTTTTGCTTTGCTCCTAAGAGTTGTAGCGTGATGTTAAATAGCCTATAATCTTTCTTAAGAAATGGGCTGTAAATGGCGTACATTTTTTTTCAAATATCATTGGTAGGTCCAGAGATTACTTGCGTTCAAACAAACTCTTCGGCTTTTTTATATTACTAGCGGCCCGCTCTGGCTTCGCATGGGTGCAATTTATATGCTAATGTGGTGTAGTGTGGCCAATAATATGCATTTATAACTACATATAAACCTCCCTCTTGAATCACTATCTATTGCTAAAAACTATATTAAAATTCGTTGCGTAGTTTAGAAGATCTAAGCGAACAAACAGCGGGAGCGACTTTGTTTTATACATAGCTTCACGCCTGTTTCCCATAGGGGTAGGCAGAGACTATAGATTTGCTATGATCCTGGCACACCACTTTCGCTTCGTCTATGTTTATTACCTTCCCCCGTGCATGCTTTTTGGCTTAGGGTGCTCTTAACCTTACCTTTTCTGAGAACGTCCGCAATTTGGTTGTGGTAGGTTCGTCGAGGTCGACCCCTTCCGACTCTTCCATTCGTACTCGCCATGTATAAGTACTTGTTTCGTCAATCTCCGTTCATCCATCCTCTATATGCCCAAACCATCTTAACATACCTTTCTCTGTTTTATACTATATGTTTTATTAAGATTAAGAAGATAAAGATAGTATAGATATCATAAGTTAAATTCAAGTCTGTATGTATGTTTAGATTACATTATGTAACACCTGGGAATTGGGAACCTTGGACCTCCCAATATAACTTAGGTAGGTATTAACTTTGATTCAAATCTACCTTTGTAAGCGTTCTGTGTTCCCTTCACTATTCAAGCAGTGGATAGGCAAAGTTCGAAGTGATTCTAAGACCTACAATAGCCGCGGTCGCCAACATTTGGCGAACTGTTGCCTTTACAAATAGAAGAGAATTTGAACTAGTGAATTGAAGATATCGGTTAGTCCCGCTATGCCATAATGTAACAACGAATAGTGATCCATCTTCTTTGTGTGGAGGCTAAATGCCGACAATCGTCTAGACACTGAAAATAGGATCCAGATCCCAAATAAATTGGGACAAGGGCAAGAGTGATTCCGTTACAAATACAACGACCCAACCCCAGAACCTGTAAGCTATATAAATATTTCCTTCATGCGGTTATCGAAGACGCGACCCGAAGCGCCAAAGCCAATCGCCATGTCGTTCAATATTAAAATGAGTATCTTGTATTTTGTAAGCATTTTCCATGCTAAGATGACCAGGGGGGCTAGACAAGTTGCATTTTGACATTCGAATCGACAAACAAAATGTATGGAAATGACACAAGCTTTCGACAAATCGGGCTGTCACTAATGTCATTTACATACATTTTGTTTGTCGATTCGAATGTCAAAATGCAACTTGTCTAGCCCCCCAGAACTCGCGGTGGCTTAACGGTCATAGTATCTGGTGAACCGAACCAGAAGACGCAGGTTCGAATCCTGCTCACCAGTCGATTTTTTCTTCATTAAAGTATTAAAAATGAGGTTTAATAATCAATATTTGCTTGTCATTGGCCTTCACAATTATAGTGTTTGATGTATAATTAAGTATATACCAACACCTACATAAAGCTTTTTGTTGATTTGAGAGTGAAGTCATCGATGTACGTAATGACCAGTATAACCTGACCTGTTATTGTACAATACGCCTGTACAATGCGAGGTCAGCTTATAATAGTTATATATAACTTGCTTGATATGTACGCCAACACATTATTGTTACATTAGTTATTTAATCAGATGCTCAACGAGCCTATTTACCGAAGTTATGTGGATTCATTCAGTATTTTTTTTTATTTCAAACATTGAGTCATTGGGTATTAAGGTAGCCACAGAAGCGTCCTTCATTGTATAAGGTTGTGTGTGGGAGCCTTAATTTTATAAGTAATGTTTAATACGGTAATCAGTAAAGAGAATGAATGATCTTTATTTTTTTTCTGGTAAAAATTTTGGCGTGGAATAGAGACTAGATTTGATTGTGTCTGTCTGTTCCCTTAACACGCCTAAACAGCTAAACGGATTTAGAAAAAACGCAGTACACTGACTGCTTCCAAAGTGTCTGAAAACCGCGGACAGAAGCTAGTTTATAACAATAATAAAAACTACTTTTTTTGACTTACAAAACTAAATGTTTATTTTACCTTTCTGACCTTATCTCGTTATGATTATGTAAATAATTTTAATAAACAAATGGACAAAGCAGCTAAGGGAAGCCGAGAAGCAGGTCCAACTGATGATGAAAAAAAAAATAAAAAAAAAGAAACAACTATTATGACACAATCTATGTTAACATATTTTCACTATTGTTCAATACCTATATTACATATGTTTACATCACGGCTATAGACCTAGTTAGAACTTTTTCTTACAGAGTGTTGGCATACCCTCCACTCGCATGTAGGTATATGATCTCAACCTTTCTAGGTATATCCTCATCAGGCCAGTCGACCGAATTCACGATATCTTTTTACCCGGACTAATCCCATTTGGCCAACCTTTCAATACCCATATTCAACCTTCATACAGAAAGTATTGCAATTCGTCATATCCTGCCTTCCACTTTTACGTTTCTTTTATGATATTCGAATTTTAAATTCGAATATGGAAGAGTGAGTATGTAGTATCGAATATCGTTTGATATGTTACAAACTTTTTCAATATTTGAAGAGACACCAAAGAGATGCCCAATGTAATAATTATGTGAAATCTCACTTTATTTACATGTAAATAACCGAGAAAAGTATATGCAGGATGCAATGTAAAGGCTAGAATTTATCAAAGGGAATATATAAGGGTAGGTTTATGTAGTATGACTGATTCACGTATATTTTAAAATAGAAACGACCTATAATAAGATACCACTCAATCACAATATGCTTTTACTAAAATGCAATTTGGTAACTTTCGGAAAAGACTTTTACTGCGCCCGTCACCCGCACTGAGGGTTGCGGAGGATGCGCATGCGCTCATTTGTGGAATGTTATCAGAATTGATTATACTTTTATCTCCTTAAAGGTTTCTTGGATTCGCATATACACCCACTTTATGTATAATTGAAAAATATAATTTAAAAAAAAAACAAATCACCTATATCTCTGAGGTTAAGTTCCAGCTAACATATTTTTTGCTAATGCTAATCTATGCCAGACACTAGTTTTTTAAATAAATTTTTTTTTGCCTTTCTTGTTTATGTACGATAATGCATGTCCTCTAAAATGGCCGTAAAGGCCGCATATTACACTTGTTGATTAACATTGGAGTTTATCGTAACGCTCTATTTAGAACGACTTCCCTCCGTAATGCCGCCATTTCGCAAAAAGTATATTACTTGATATTATCATCATTATGAAATTAAAGATTTTATCAGAATGTTATGACGAGGTTATAGTTGTATGTAGACACAATAGACTTCATTAGGGTACGGGGCCAAAAAGGTATCATCAAGGATCATAAAGGAACCCCTGTTGTGTGATTTTGGTGACAGTCAGTCTTTGTTCGTGGGCCTGTCAGTCACGCCGATTTTTCGTAATCGTGTGACTAGATCATACCTGTGTAAGTTAATTTGCTAACAATCCCCAAACAATTTATTATATTTTCTTTGCTAAAATTACTATGCCAATATATTTCCGGTGCCTAATACCAAATACTAAATTTGACGGGTATTTGGGCATGTGGTTTCGACACGTCACCCAAACGACCAGCCAGTGACGAGCCCAACACTCCGTTCCCACATCAATTTGTCTTTATTTTTGGACGAACAGTGTCGTCAATTTATTGTTTTAGGTAGGTATTTCATGTAGTATAAGGATTATAGAGACTGAATATAGGGTTGACTTAAGCAAATAAAAAAATAATACTAACCACATTAGTCAGCAATGGTTTTTGATAAAAATGGGACCAATCCTATCCTACTAATATTATAAATTCACAGAGCTCCTTCTAAGAATGCGCTGCGCTGGCAGCAAGAGGAATATTCCCTAAAACTGTCGACGCAGCTGTGAATCCTCCATACACCTCTAAGAGATTTTTAGGGTCGGCAACGCACGAGTGATACCCCTTCCTGGTGGTGCAAGCAAGCGTCTACAGGCTACGGTAACCCCTTACCAGCAGGCGGGCCGTAAGCTTGTTTGCCACCTTAGTGGTATAAAAAATGTGAGGTTGGACGAATGGATTTTGGTTACCGCAACTACTGAAGGGATTTCGATAAAACTTTACAGTATTATTGTCACATCAGAATAAAATATAGGCTATAATTTATCACGAGTTTTTGGGAAATTCCCAGGGGATTGGGAAAAAATTATAAACGCGTGTAACACTGCGGGGAACAGCTAGTCCTCATAATATTATAAATGCGAAAGTAACTCTGTCCGCCTGTCTGTCTGCTGTAGCGCTTTTACGCCAAAACTACTGAACCGATTAAAATGAAATTTGGTACACAATTATTCCAGAGCCTGATAAAAGACATAGGCTACTTTTAATGCGAAAACAAAGGCTGTAAGGGGAGGAAATAGGGGATGAAAGTTATAAGAAATACCAAGACCAAGAAAACTAGTCTAAAATTTTTTTTTTCTATATCGGTTCATAAAAAACAGAAAATCTTGCAACTGAAAACTGATTCCAGACAATAGAAAACGTCACAGTGTACATTTACTCCGCACCTAACTATTGAAACGTAATATCGTTATGTCGCAATTCAATAGGCGCATCCACGCGTGAAGCAAATCGTTTAAACATTGTTGCTTGTAAACATTAATTGCTTGTTAAAAAAACAAGAGTTGAATACAAAAGATGGTGCAATTTTTAGTGGGTAGGTACGAGGCCCACATACCCCGTCACCAACAAACAGTAGTTCCATTGAGCATTTTCCGCACTCTTCAAACACATTAAAGTAATACTGAGTTGTTACATATTATAATCCTTATAATCGTCAACTCATACACTATCCCACTGTTGGGCAACGGTCTGCTCTGTGTGAGAGGGGTTAGGCTCAAAATTCAAATTCAAAATTCAAAATATATTTTTTTCAATTAGACCATATAAATAGGCACTTTTGAATTGTCAAACTAGTTGCACGGTTCCAAAAAGTGGGACTTATGGAGAAAAGCCGGCAAGAAACTCCATAGTTACTCTTTTAAAAAAAATATAGGCGAGTAACAATAAAATTTTGTGATGAATAGTGTGAGTATAATGCAGTATGATGTGTATGACTAAAAAAAAAAAAATGGACAAAAAAACAAACAAAAGAACATAGCCATTGCAGTAAGAGCTGACCAGTCCCGGCTATGCGGGCTATGCCTAGTTCACCATGAACTTCACACCCCGTGCGTCCGTCACACATCGTAAAAATCTCTCAGACAGACAGGTTTCCTCACAATATTTCCTACATCATTATTTTAAATACGCACATTTCGAAAAGTCAGGGTCTTGGATTGAACTTGAGATCTTTGAGTTGGCAGACCAATAGTTATATTACCAGGCTATTTATTTAGTTATTTTATTTTAAATTATATCACTGCCACACAACAGGTAGGTAAGTACATAATATATGTACATCTATAAGTACTAATATTATAAAGAGGAAAGATTTGATTGTTTGTTTGTTTGTAATAAATAGGCTCCGAAACTGCTGGACTGATTTGAAAAAATCTTTCAGTGTTAGATAGCCCATTTATCGGGGAAGGTTATAGGCTATATCACGCTACGACTAATAGGAGCGGAGTAGCAATGAAAAATGTTGCAAAAACGAGAGAAGACCACGCGGGCGAAGCCGCTGGCGGAAAGCTAGTTAATAATAATATATTTAAAATAATCTTTCTTATTACATATTTGACACATTAAATTAAATACGACCCCGTAAAGAAGGAACCTAATTACGTCATGACGCAATAAAGTACCTATGTTTTGCAAAATTAAACCTCAGGTCACTTGATAATAACTAAAGTGCAACAGACATAAATTACACATATTATTAGTTGATAGCATCGTTAGGTTAAACAGTGATTCAATCCCCAAGTTAATTGGAATGCCAATAATATTGTGTCGTTACTGCGAATTATATGAGGAAACTCCTATTGTCGTGGTCTGCTCCAAGATCTTACATCATCAATTAGGCGTGAACTAATTATAAGTTATTGCAGTTTTGGTCGTGTTTTGAGTATTTGTACTAATTGCTAATTGATTAAATACTAATTTACTGTTTTTTAAAGTTATGCGTTTGACACAGAATTGTATGTAGAACTAAGGAAAATGGAATAAATAATGCGTATGCAATTTGTGACTAACAATATTTTTGGGCAGTCCAAATTAATATTGTTACCCTTACGCCTCTATTTCCCGAAGGTATAGGCAGTATTGTACTGCTGTGTACCCCCAGTGCGTCAGCATGTTTAGGTTCCATGTAAGAGCGGGTGAGCCTATTTCCATCCAAACTCCGAATACTGAGAATTTCATTGATATACTTGGCTTCTATGACAATGGTCCCGGCAATGTTGAAGCAGTAACAAAATATTTGTTAGGCCTACAGAATTATCCCTATCTATAAAAGTATTTTTTTTGCAATTTATATTTATAAAATTGGTTACGTTACTTTCGTGAAAATGACTAATAATCGAACTTCAGTCCAATCCAATATCTTTCTTTCTCCGATTTTTACGGCCGCGTTAAAGTTAGCTCGTGCCAACTTAAAGCCAGACAATAAAGATTGGCGAGAACTATACCTACCTATCATTAAAAGTACAACTTGACAGATACCTACAACATATTTAATTTCTTCACGCAAATTAGCTAAATAATTACACAAATTTGACGACGTCTGTGATCTAGTGGTTCGGGTACCGGACTGCTGATCACGAGGTCGTGGGTTCGATTCCCACAGGACACAAACATTTATTGTGATGAACTTAAGTGTTTGTGTTTGTCTGGGTGTTTCCTATATACTTTTTTTTGTAAATACATACTTAGGTATTATAAGTATATAAGTATCCATTGTCCTATCCATTGTCTAGTACCTATAGTACAAGTTCTGCTTAGTTTGGGACTAGATGGTGCTGTGTAAAAATGTCACAAGATATAAAAAAAAATCGTTCGTAAGTTGCCTACTATTATTTTAAAACTACATAATTATAATGTTAGAAAAGTAAAAGTATTCATATCAAAATGAATGTAAAAGTTATTTTTAAATTTTGCACTTTACGCTTCAGAAATCTCCAGCGAATTTCCACTCACCTCAACCTGGTTAACACTTACCACTAATTAAATGTGGATAAAATATTTTTAATTAACTCATGGTTAGCATGTGAATGTTCTGTGTTCAAGATAAAAATAAAAATATCTTATTAGGTAGGTACTAGGTAGTTATATTTTTAATAATACATAGACAGGCATTATCGAGTCTAGTCGAAGAAATGGCAAGAAACACTACGGTTCATCATAATGTTCGATACAATAATAAATGGATACTTACAGAAATAATATGAAGGAAGAATGTAGTTTTTTTTACGAAAAGTGCTTAAGAAAATTTATAAATTATTTCTTAAAGCAGCATTTCTCCGATCAAGAACTGCACCGGACGCTTTAGCAAGCTATCTAGAGGTGGTGCATCAGGCCCTTTATATTAAAAACAAAAGATTAGGTTGGCTTACTTAAGTCATACTTAGAACCACACTCAGAAACGTCAATTAACATTAATGTATCGTTAACAGTGGCTACTATATATTGGCCTACTTTTCTATACTTCAGTTTGTTGTCAGTGTACTAAGATAATTATACTAGGTCTTTATTAGCTATTAATGATTAATTACATTAGTTAGTGTTGAAAAAAAAAGACCCACCACAGTGTAATCTTTTGCTGATTATGCCTACTTGCGTCTCGCACCAATATTTGTAACAAAAATGATCATAATTACACAAAGTATCCTTCGTGTTGGCGCTTTAGTGAGTAATAGACTGTACTATCACACATCATCGAATCGTTACGATGTACTGAACAGCGTCCCTTATATCTCACTTTTTAAGACCGTGTCGTATCCGTAGGACCAGTATCTATTCCGTGCCTTGATTACGACTCCCAAGAAAGGCTTAGATATTGCGACTTAGAACTTTAACGCCTCTGCACAACGCCTCCAATCAAGACGTCTATTCAAAGTCTAGGCTAGACTTAGTTCTCAGATCTAGTGGGCGAACTTACAGTGAATTAGAAACCGCTTTATCCTTGTATTAGGATTAATTCTGACAGGCGAAATCGATTAATGATAAACCTGTCTTCAAAAAAATTTATTCGCAACCTGTTCAAAAACTAAAATAACATATTATTAAGTACTCACTGATCGCGAGGTCTTAAAAACTATTCATATAAGGTGTACATTTACCCTTAAAGAACTTAAAACTACGCATAATGTACTCGAAACAATACCCATTGAGAGCAAAATAATCGCTGGGAAAAGATTTTTGCGCCTCGTATGTGTTTTTCGTTTGATGAATCATTGCGTTTTGTATTTTCAAGAACTATCAAATAACTACCTATACACATATAATATTTCTTGAATGAAAGTTTAGAATAACATTATAAAATTTAGGTAAAAATAGCATACAAAATTATACCGGCTTTGACCTCTAATATCGCCAAAACTGTGGTCTTAGAGTAAAAAAATTATGGCAATCTTTTTTTATTTTTACTAAGCATTTTCCATGTTAAGATTACTAGTTATTTTAATGAAGGAAAAAATCGACTCGTGGCTCGGCAACTTGGCGTGTAGTACTCTAGAATGATGGTATTGCAATGTTGGGATTTTTTTAGGTTTCGGGTTAAACTTCTGTTTTTTTTTCTAGTGGTCCCTTCGATTCGACATACTTAATATCAATACGTTTTCCCTTATAACGTCATCATGTACCTAATTTCGATTGTTCAACAAATAGAACAGTCAAAGTTTTTTCAAACGAAATTTTGCTGAGTTGAACCCGTTTCCATGTATAAATGTTGCAAACTACGAAATTGGGTCACTTTACCCACAAAAGGGAGTAAAACCTGCTTTTAATTTGATTAAATACGAGGCATCATGTGCTATTTTATCTGCATTAAGTGAAATGCAAGTGTCTGTATTATTTTTATAATATTGCCAGGAGTTTTTGTGTTCCTCTCTTTAATAATTTAATAAATATTCCTCTCCTTTTTTGCTATTACGTCACAATGATCGTTTTAATCTATCGTTGAAGTTTATGAACAGTATTATTATATTCTTTATTTAGAAAAAGAATGACAATCACATTGCATTCTTCAGACTATAATATTAATAATATAGTTATATGAACTTTTTAATCCCAAACATTAAGTGATATGACGTTCACGTTACCGATTGGGTTAATGTTTGCGACGTGTCGATTGCGCTTATCCCTCGGATAGCGGTGACGTGGAGCAAAGCTGGTTATAGGGTTGGCAAAACATTAGAAAATAAATTTTGTAGTGTAGTAGCTCACCTTACCATTTATGCCCTTTTTTCGTATTGTGAAGAATAAAGCCTATGCCCTGTCTCAGGCTCTAAACTATCTGTGTACTAAATTTTATTTAAATCGGTTCAGTAGTTTTCGTGTGAGAGCGTGACAGACAGACAGAGTTACTTTCGCAGTTATAATATTTGTAAGGATGTAAGTGATGAATATAAGTCTGGATTACTGAGTTTTGCCGAAACGAATTATTTGTTATAAAGGAAATTGGCTAAGAGTAGAGCCCTAGCTCGTTAGCCAGATTGATCCCCCATATCAGACAGTCTCTCCATAACGATAATCTATAGAGTAGCACTGTGTTTACTTTGAATCCCACATCTGTTTATTATGATGGTTTGTATACCATAAAATAATAGTCTTTAAAAATTCAAATTATATTGGTTGCTTATAGACTAATTTAAACAACTGAGCTGTATAATTAATCTTTACTAAATTCTCCAAAGTGTATATACGATAGAATGTTTATTTATTTTATTATGAAGGAGTCTGAATGTTTATATAACGATGACGGATTTTGGAAAAAAAATTAGAAATCCCCCGACATGAAATGTAATTTGCCACTTTGTGGTGGCGGCCATCTTGAATTTGAAATTTATCATAGTGTATACTATTCTCCTAATTAACCCCTTTCACTTGATACCCATATTGAGGGAGTTGCGAAAAAATATGTAATTCGCTATTACACTATACACGTCAAACTTATAACGCCCCGTCCGCGTCGTTTTCGCGTCGGGGGTTAAAAACAGATTTTGAAATTGCTCAATGGAAATACCCAATAAATAGTTTTATAAATAGAAAATTATTTTATTAATACATCCTATTTCAAATGAAACGTAAAAAGAATGTCAGGTAAAGTTAAATAAACTGTTTTACAATTTTTTTATTCTGTTCCATTTATTTCTCTACCAATCTGTGATTTTGGCAATCTGCGATTATTTTTGCTGGAACAGCATCAACAAAAGTATTTTCCAGCCAAAATGTATATATATATATAAACCCCCTACTGCAAATGACCATCAATTTATAAAAGAACGAAAATACTTAATAAGCACGAGGTTATAATATGGTCGATTGTGGTCGGCCATATCGCCTTTAAAGCCCCAGTTACGAAATCAAACGACTAATTTTGACCACAGAAGAGGTACAATGTGAAACGATCTTACATATTAAGGGCTGGTATCAACTAAAGTGGAGAGATATTACCTAAGCTAAGCGGAATCTAACTGAAGCGTTTTTTTTAGAATTTTAAATTAACATTTTACACAAAAAAATATGATGAGGAAGGTGAGATTCCAGGCGATTAATAAATAAGACAAAAAATATATCTCAATAACTGTGACACTTAGAACAAATAACAATCCGAATCACTCAAAAAACGTGTCGGTCCCAGTAACAAATATCCTGTATATTTACAAAAAAAACTTACACGCAGTTACCTACCCATTGTCCATACCCATTCCAGAACATCTTAAATGCAACTACTTGCCATATGCATATGACCAACATATCGTGACCCCACTACTAAATAAGGAACTATAATAAAATGTAGTGATTTTAACATTTGCTATTACTAGTGGCGCCTCTATAAAGTGTCAAGATATATTGGATATGCAGTGTGTGTTCATGATTGATACTGTAAACATTACAGACGGTCCCGTTGATTGATGCGTTCTGTCATAGATTAAAGTTATTTATTATTCTTAAGGTTCCGTACAGATTGCAGTTGATGACGTAAATCAAACGGCAAACGATTTTATCACGTATGAGATTTAAAGAGCGGTAAAGTACCATAAATGGTAGTTCAGGGTCAATGAAGTTCACGCACCTCTGACTTTTAGAATTG
This sequence comes from Acronicta psi, assembly GCA_946251955.1. Lineage (NCBI taxonomy): Eukaryota > Metazoa > Arthropoda > Insecta > Lepidoptera > Noctuidae > Acronicta > Acronicta psi. The sequence goes on along the minus strand of OX276473.1, from coordinate 2,372,346 downwards.
ATCTGCTTTATTATTATGCAAGAAATTGGACTCAGGGCCGGATTAAAAGGAGGGAAACAGGGGCTACTGTCCCGGGGCCTCCACAAAAGAGGAGTCCTCACAATAGAGACTTTGAAAAATAACTCCTTTGTTGCCCTGAGGCCTTCACACCTCTAAATCTGGCCATGATTGGCCTTATTTGAATTCTTATTCCTTAGATAATTAATAAGAATTCAAATGAGGCCAACTTCCTTGCCACAGAGGTCTACCTTCTGGATTTTATGCAGCGACCATATTTAGCGTGCTGATCTGCTCAAAGTTCTTCTCCAATCGGAACGGCATCTGGGGTTGGTTTTTCTTGTAGTTATCTGCCTTTTCCATTTGCTTCTATCCTGCGCGTTTGCGGTATCCAGTCCTATTGAATTGTTGTCAACTAAATGGCTATGGGTCTTGGCCTAAAATGAATTGGAAATATCCCAAGCAGTAGTTACTGTATCCTTCCATGCTAACTGCTATACCACTTGCTAGGTCATGTCCACTTGGGATGAGTCATTACGCTCCTAACCCAGACCCAGAGACCAAGTCTCACATGCCCGAAGCACGTAATTTTACCGGTACCTATTATCGTTCAAACTTTAAAACTGTTTTAAAGAAAAACTCTTTTACACGAGGCTATTCGGACTTATGAAAGTGTGATAATTGGCTGCCTTTGTGAGGAAGGAAGCAATCGAAATGAAAGTCAATAAGGAAGAAAAAAAAAATTGGACCTAAACTTGTTACACTTACAGCAAATTGCTGAACGAACTAAAGGCTGTCTACTCACTGAGCTGAGAAGAGCGAAGCGCTCGGAGCTAGGATAATACTAACTTGTGAACGACGTGAATTACACAAATTCACGTCTTCGCTCCACTCTACGCTGGTGGGTAAGGCTTGAGTTTCACAAATTTAAACCACAGGATTTATGCAAAACTGTGTAGCGGATTGAAGAAGCGGAACAAGGAAGCAAAACAAAGCTGGTTGGGGTGGTGGGTGAGGTGACGTTTGGTAAGTAAGGTTATCCCCGTTCATATTCTACGCCTCGAACACTTTAATGCTTTTGTTTGAGTCAAAGAAAAAAAAGCATTCTTTTATTTTGGGTTCTTTTTTCTTATTATTCATTCTATTATTTATTCATTCTTAAGGACAGTGGGCAGGGACAATCCGTTTAAATGATCAGCAATTCCATCAATCGCTATCGCTCATGTCGCTCTACTTTAGTGGACAGGCAGCTTAAGTTTATGCAAATGAGGTCACGAGTTAAAGCTAGAATATTTAAAACCTATTTATAATCGGCCTTATTGGGACTAGTAGTCCTTATGGAAAGGACTTATTATGGTGTGTATACTGTGTATAGATCACCTATTACCGGGTAAATAGTCCGTTTCGATTTATTGCAGGTGCTTTAATGGTTATATGTGGGTGTAAAGGTCGACTTAATGAACTATTGTGCATCAGTGTACGAGATGGTATGTGGAATGGTTTTAACTTTAATCGCGGTTCTGATATTATGTTAATGATTAATCTTACAGGTCAAGTAGCTCGCGTTTAATATAATTTCCAAAAAAAAATGCATTACGTACCATTTTACAGGACTTTTATACCCAGGTACATGACAGTCCTATCATTTCATTTATTATTAGGGATTTTTATACCCAGGTACATGACAGTCCTATTGTTTCATTTACTATTAGGGACTTTTATACCCAAGTACATGACAGTCCTATCGTTTCATTTATTATTAGGGACTTTTATACCCAGGTACATGACAGTCCTATCGTTTCATTTATTATTAGGGACTTTTATACCCAGGTACATGACAGTCCTATCGTTTCATTTATTATTAAGGACTTTTATACCCAGGTACATGACAGTCCCATCGTTTCATTTATTATTAAGGACTTTTATAACCAGGTACACGACAGTCCTATCGTTTCATTTATTATTAGGGACTTTTATACCCAAGTACACGATAGTCCCATTGTTTTATTTCAGATACTTAGGGCCTGTTTCACTACCTCCTAGTAATTTCCCATGAAATTAGCTAGCAGATAATTTCATTTGATCCATTTTTAATTTATCCGACAGTTAGCGGCTAATCAGAGGTGATGAAAATTGCCCTAAAATGTACATAATAGTCAAATATTTTCAAAAAAGGAATGCACTTTGCACAGTGAGCCGTTTAGTCGATAGGATCGTATCGTATCCGTAACGCACGCTCCACGCATCCGTAAATGCTCGGTATTTGGATTTGCGATTTTTGATTCGTGTGTAAAAGACAATTTGTAGTTTTGTCCGACCCAATCTTAATCCCATGTTAAGCATTCGATACAAAATTCTATCTTTCCATCGATCGTTCCAAATTCCCTTGACACGTGCATCCAGTGCGAAATATCGGTATCTTGAAATCGGCGTATTTTTCGATAAACCCAAGTATTTAATTCCGTTAAATAATAATGAAATGTCATTTCGGTGAATCGGTATTCGAAAAGATATCAGAAAATTGTAAATTCTTACTTTTTATTTGACCTGCAAAACTTGATTGCAGTTGATATTATCAGTGAATTCATGTATATTGATAATAATATGTTTTTATTTTATTTTATGTGTACCCCTAGTGTAAGGTTGTCTGTACATCTATACGTTTCATATAGTTTGCTTAACTCGGGAATCGAACCTAGGATACTCAGGACAGGACCAAACCATAGGATCTAAAATTATGTCGGTGCACTGTTTATTTATTTATTATAGGAAAACCAACAGCTATACAGAAAGAATGAAATGAAATTATATTAAATAAATATCTTGGGACATTTTTACACAGCACCATCTAGTCCCAAACTAAGCAGAGCTTGTAACTATGGGTACTAGACAATGGATATAATAATTATATACTTTTTTTTTGTAAATACATACTTATAATATATAAGAAACACCCAGACAAACACAAACACCTAAGTTCATCACATAAATGTTTGTGTCTTGTGGGAATCGAACCCACGAACTCGTGCTCAGCAGTGCGGTACTCGAACCACTAGACCACAGACGTCGTCAATATTTCTGTAAGTAGATCCTTTAAAGACACTTTTACAAGTCATTACATATATATTTTTTAAACACTAGATGGCGTCGGCATTTCCTAACTGACGACCTCTGAGAAGAAACGCCGAAACAAACTCAGAGAATCATGGTCTCTTTTAAAGTCCAGACAATCGTACTATATAATAAACAACTAGCTTATGCTATATGCCTGCCTAACCCACAGGGAATATAGGCGTTATGATATGTGGGTTCAGTAGCACAGCTGATGTCTATTAATAGAGGTTTGCATTACCCATGAGTGCGGTGAAAGTAATCCCCAGTTATAGAAAGCGGTAGCTTTGACCAATGTCGATAAGGACCAGTTTTGTTTGAATATATTTATTAATTTATTTATGATTGCAATTATTTTCATTTTGTGTGCTGTTAGAATATCGGTGTTGCCTAGAAATTGTGTTTTGGAGTTTTAATAACAGTCGCTTCGTGTAAATTATTGATATTCTTTGATGTGACGATCATTTTCATAATCGATTAATTGAGTAGTGCCTAAAATAATCGATTTCTAATAGCATTTTGTTTTGTCGTGTCGTTTTTAGAGCTGGAGGCGGATCCAGCCTTCGCGTTAGGGAGAATCACAAAGTCTGCCTCTACCTCTACTCACAACCACACAAAATACTCACGCCATTTCCTCGTGGGTAGGTTGAAATTACATAATGATTCTTGCATACTTCTGACTACAAAAAATATAACCGAAACAAGAAACTCCTCCTTTTTTTAAGTCGGTTTAAAAATTACACAAAGTACTGTATTATGGCCTATGGACTATGGCCTACCCTCTCATACTGAAAGGAGACCCGTGCCCAGCAGTGGGACAACATAGGTTGATAATGACTGTATTATGAAGGAAATATATACATTTGAGTTGGAGCGTTATCGAGGATTTCAGCACAATACGTCAAAGGCACAAGTCACCATCTATTTGTAAGCTGCAGAAGCCATTACCGGCTGCGTTTGAACTAATAGCTGGAATAGAAATGTGCTGCAATGGAACCTACCATTTGTGTGCCAAATCGAGCTAGGGATGTGCCGCGACATCGGATTGCAAACTGAGTTATTGGTCGGATTTGGCAGTAAAGCTTTCAATATATTTGACGAAATCTTCGTCGTCGAATCGTCGAATCGAGTCGTCGAAACGCGTCGTCGAATCGAGTCGTCGAATCGAGTCGTCGAATCGAGTCTTCGAATCTTTATAGTGGTGTAGTGGTGGGCGGCTGTTAAACGCGGTCCTAGCTTCAAGCTGAGGAGAGCTTCTCGCTATTTGGTTTCTCTTTTAGGAAATCAGTAGCAACGCGAAGTTTGGACTTTTTTATACCAAAAGCATGGTAAACAAGCATGCGGTCCATAGGCGGTTACCACAGCCTATGGACGTTTACAACACCGAAGCATCACTCACGCGTTGCCGACCCTAAGTGAATTTTTGGGCCCTAAAACATAATTAGTGAACTTTGCAGGTACATCTGCTTTTTTATACCACTAAGGTGACAAACAAGCATACGGCCCGCCTGATGGTAAGCGGTTGCCATAGCCTATGGACGCTTGCAACTTAGCGGTATCACACGCGCGTTGCCGACCCGAAAAACCTCTTAGAGGTTTATGGAGGATTCACTGCGCCAATATAGGCGTGATAGCATATATTATGTTACAAGATTAATTGGCATATTTGTGTACGATTTTAATAAATGTCTGATCCTGACATATCCAATGGCACGTAATATTAACATTCCTTTTAGATTGGGTTTGGTTCCGTGTGGTTATACTTTTAATTAAGTTTCGTTACTTTTAATTTAAGTTGTTAAACGTTTTACGCAGGGAGATATTAAATAAGTAGATATTAAAATTTTTCACCGACTTCGAAAATAAAAGAAACATAAGCCATCATTTATTTTTTGTCAGGTATTTTGGTTGTAAAGGTAAACAATAAATAACATTAGACCTGTATTCTCCGAAGAGTTAGGCAGAGGTCGAGGTACTGCTGTATAACCATGGTTCAACGTCGCTTTTTAGGTCCCATGTAATACGGAGCAATCCTATTGTCAAACAAACAAATTACAAATCTACTGCGTCAGTAGTGTTCCTTCACTACCATTGGAGCACAAATCCAGACTCCGAGCTGCTAAGTATTGGGAATTTCACAGAAAACTCCAACACCATTTTGCTCGACCCGGGAATCGAACACAAGCCCTATAGCGTAGCAGTTGCGCCACTGCAAATGCAGTTTGTTTAAGAAACGCTGTAATTCCTCGCGCCTCGATTTTTTTTTGCAAAAATGGCGACACATTATGTAAGTATATGAAGATATTGTATATTGCCTTCAACTTTGCTCGTTTGCGGCCGACCTTATGGCTTGACATTATGGAACATAAATATCACATGCGGTGAGTCACCGAGGCGCTCGAGGCAGCCATGCGTTGCACCAGTTCTCGTTTGTGAACATTGAGACACATTTTCTCTCCTTTCCGCATCGCATGCAGAATGAAACTGAATTAAATGTTGATTTTTACTGCCTGCTTAAATACTTTCCAAAATCTTTTTATATTTAAGCGAAAACCACTCACAAAAGAGGCTTTAATGTTGTATTTATTAAATATACTAGCTTTCCGCCAGCGGTTTCGCCCGCGTGGTGTACGTATTTTTTATAACTTTCATCCCCTATTTCAACCCCTTACAGTCTTTTTTTGCATTAAAAAGTAGCCTATGTCCTTTCTCAGGCTCTAGACTACCTGTGTACCAAATTTTATCTAAATCGGTCTGGTAGTTTTGGCGTGAAAGCGCGTCAGACTGACAGTTACTTTCGCATTTATAATGTTAGTAAGTGTAATTAATATTACGCCTGATATTTAGGGCTGTTTCACTACCTCTAGATAGCCGCTAACTGCCAGATAAATTCAATAACAGAACGAAATTTGTATGCAGTTATCTGCCAAGTAAGTTAACGGGAACTTATCAAGGGGCGGTGAAAAAGGCCCTTATACCTTATTAATTTGTTAGTGACCCACCCCGGCTTCGCATGGGTTTGAATTTCTTGTATTTTCTGTACTATAATATGTATGTATTATACAAATAAACCTTCCACTTCAATCACTATTAAAAAAAACCGCATCAAAATCCGTTGCGCAGTTTTAAAGATTAAGGCACACATAGGGATATAGGGACAGAGAAAGCGACTTTGTTTTATACTATGTAGTAATGATGTAAGACACTTTTACTAGTATTTTCTTGTGTCTTTAAAAAATCGCAAAAAGCATAATTATCACGTTTTTATCAGCTTGAACTTCAGTCATTATATGTTATCGTAACATATAGATATCCATCTCTCTTCGTCATCTTGGCTTTCATCCCGGTATCAGAAAAATAGTCATAATTAAATCTATTTAATCTATGTATCAATTTATCTGAATTAAAATGATTATTATTATTATTATTAAAATAACTTGTAATCTTAGCATGGAAAATACTGCAAAAAATACAAAAAGATACTCATTAACCCAATAACTGCTGGGCACGGGTCTCCTCTCAGTATGAGAGGGATTAGGCCCTAGTCTAGAGTCTACCTCGCTGGCCTAATGCGGGTTGGCAGACTTCACATGCCGTCAAGAAAATCTCGCCGGTATGCAGGTTTCCTAACGATGTTTTCCTTTACCGTAATGCGAGTGATAATTACGCACATGATTTCGAAAAGTCTGAGGTGTCTTGGGTTCGAACCTTTGAATTGGCGGTCCAGTGGTCACACCCCTAGGCTATCACTCATCATAATATAATTTAATTATTTTTAGCACTACCTCGTTCATCTCCGTTCATTTCTCGCTTATCTCATCTGACTTAAAAATGCATAGCAGCACCATCCGGTACGCGCCACCGTAGGCAGCAACCTTCGGGCTGCGCGACCGCCGAACGTCCCCGGTTCGGCGAAGGTATTAAATTAAGAACAAAACAGACAATAACAGAAGGTATAGTTCTCGCCAATATACAATACATGCTGATTTTTTGAGGGTGTAGTGCTCTCACCAATGTTATTGTCCGGCTTAAAATTGGCACGAGCTAACTTCAACCCGGCCGTAAAAATTGGAGAAAATATTTTTTTATTAACATAAATAAAAACGAAAGCTCAAGTGTGGACTGGTCGTTTTAAATCATTTTAATCCAATACCTATTCTTTTCTCTGATTTTTACGACCGGGTTGATGTTAGCTCGTGCCAACTTTAAGCCGGACAATAAGATTGGTGAGAGCACTACCCCCTAAAAAATCAGCATGTATTGTATTTAGCACTAATCGTACCTTTACCTTGCAGTTCGTTTGACTAGCGTCATTAATACCTACTTTTACACAAGTTTCTGATTGGGCCATGCGGCCATAGCACGAATTTGTTAAAAATGTCGACACGTCAAACTCGATAATTCTACCGTTAACAGCGGCATGTGACTTCGGAATTTGACGATGGATGATTTTGTTGATACCTTAGTATTGAAATTTTTTGCCAAGGAAGGTATAAAATATCGACAAAGATTAAAAGATTGAAAAAGCGCTAGTATTATACCTGACGATAAGACTATTTTTAATTTTTTTTACAAGTTGTCATACCATTCCACCGTTTTCATTGGTACGAAATGGACCTTCTATATGACTTCTTACATTGTGATGAAGCCTCAAACCAATGACGTAATGTGATACAAGAATTAGTTGTTTTCGCAAAATCGCTTTATAAATAATACTTGATATGTATATTGGAATATTTTACTGGAACTTGTTATATTCGTTGACACCCAATTAAAATTCTGTTTTAAAAATAATATTTTTTTTAATGCGACCGATCACATGGTAAGCATCTATTATAAAACTCTTGGTGTACGCAACACTCGCCCCGTAGATTTTGGCCCCTCTAGTAAATTAAAGTATATTACAGTGTACATGTTACTGGAAGGGGCCAAAAAGGACACGAGGGCATGTTTTAGCACCTCCTGGTAAATTCCCGTTAAATTACTTGGCACATAATTTCAACCAAATGTTGTTCTGTTTTTGAATTAATGAGGCAGTTAGACCAATCCAGAGACAAGCCCAGAGTGTTGCTCACCACTCTGATATTGGAGATTTGAGTCCAACTCTTCCATAAATTACAAAATTATTATAGAAATTATACCGAATACGATACATAAATACGTTGCTACCTCGTTTACGTGTCGTACGTGTATGCACTACTAGATTTCACCCCTTCTATTAAAATGAGACATTGCAGTATACATTTTATTACAAGGGGCGAATTATAGGGGGCGAATAAATCGCACGCTGGTCCGCTATACACCCAGAGGTGTAGATAAATTAATTTGCGATAATATTCTTAGTAATAACTTGTTGTTGGATAAGGAAGGAAGTTCGCGTTAATATAATGAACAGACTGTCATATGACAAAACAAATATAATGATGTATACTGTCTAATTAAGATTAATTACAGCTTATATAAAAGAAGTGAATGTATAGTAGGTAGAATTAAAATAATGAACAACATATACGTACATAGAAAATGAAAGGAGAGAAAGAGAGAGGTGATGTTGGTTCGTTACGTAGTTTTCTTAATTTAAATAGTTTTTTTCTTTTATTCATTATAGGCCTACGTTTAATCGCCAGTTCGCCTGATGTTTTTTAAACAGTTCTAGTTGTGTCGATAGCGTGGTTTATTGCGAAATAAATTCTTAGCTTGTATTTATTTAAAATAATTACTGGTTTCGGACACATAAGCGAATATAACATAGCATAACATACCATGCCATAACATACCATGACGCCTGTATTCCCCGAAGGGGTTAGCAGAGGTGAACTAATTTACACCCACATTTCGCCGGTGTGTTTAGGTCCCATGTAATAGGCTGCTACTGGGAATTTCACAGAAAACACCATCAACACATTGCTCGACCCGGGATTCGAACCCAGGACGTCTAGCGTAGCAGTTGCGCTTGGGACCACTAGACCAACGATATAGTCACGTGAATATACCTAAGTCAAACAAATTAGTCAAATTTCTCACGTCACATTGATCAGCAACCACTTCAAAGTTTCCGAAACGTCAGTTATTTAAGTCCCTAGTTACAATTTAAAAAGTTGAAGCATAACATAGGTGAATCACCTACCTTCCCCGAAGGTTTAGGAGGTGGAGGCCTACCTACACCCACAGTTCAACGGTATGTTTAGGTGCCAAGTAATAGGGGGCGAATCTATTGCTATTATAAGGGCACAAAACCAAACTCCGAACTAGAACACTGTTCGACGTGGGAATCTAAATTAGGACCTCTAGCGTAGCAGTACCGCAGTTATATTTATTACTAGCTTTCCGCCAGCGGTCTCGCCCGCATGGTTCAATTTTGTCTTGCAGTCTTACCATTGTTTTTATCCTACTATTGGGATATGAGGGCTGATTGTCCTTAATACAGGCTACCTTGTAACCTAGCTAGGGCATCAGATCTGAATATCTATTGTTACTAATTTAAATTTGAACTACTTCTAACTTGTTTATCTAAATTTGTAACAGACTGTACCATTAATTTGTGAATTATAAATAAATAAATAAAAATAAAAAAAATGGTCTGTGTATTACTTATAAATTATACCTTATGTCACCCGGGGATAGTGTAGCTTCCCAATGGTAAAAAAAATTCAAATCGGTCCAGTAGTTTCGTTCCTATTAAAATTGACATTATGTCATCAGAATTTATAAAAGGCTTGCCAGGGGAGCTAGACAAGTTGCATTTCGACATTCGAATCGACAAACAAAATGTATGGAAATGACACAAGCTTTCGACAAATCGACCTGTCACTAATGTCATTTCCATACATTTTGTTTGTCGATTCGAATGTCAAAATGCAACTTGTCTAGCCCCCCCGAACGTTACTTCACTCTCTTCTGCTCGAGATCTCGGATAGAACCAAAGACTTTGGATAGAACAGACGTGCTATGTCCGAAGCTGTGTATTATGATTAGTGAGTTTAGTTCTAATTAGATCCTGATTGTGTAAATTGTTATTTTAGCATGAAGCCCAATTAAATCATTTTTAAAGTTAATTTCAGTCTTTATTTACAAAAGTATAGATACAGATTTAATACGTAAATAAATATCCTGGGACATTTTACACAGCACCATCTAGTCCCAAACTAAGCAGAGCTTGTACTATGGATACTAGACAATGGATATAATACTTATATACTTTTTTTTTGTAAATACATACATAGGAAACACCCAGACAAACACAAATACTTCATCACGTAAATATTTGTGTCTTGTGGGAATCGAACCCACGACCTCGTGATCAGCAGTCCGGTACTCGAACCACTAGACCACAGACGTCGTCAATTTAAATCATATATTATCACTTTACACGTCCCGTTAAGAATTACAAGCGTGAGGCGTGTAAATATTATATGTCTCGCATGAGCAAAGTTGTACACAGCTTATTAAATACGCTCATTAGCGTCTTTAAGATGAGCACTTATATTAAATATACTACTGTTATAAATAATTGTTAATTGCTTTTAAACAACACTATTTGTTTTTCACCCGACATGACAAAAAGGTGAAGGTTCTCATTTTATCTGATGTCTGCAGATCTCCCTTAGAGTTTCTTGCCGCTTCTTTTCCATAGGAAACGACTAATATTTTATCGTACCTAGACTCGATATTTCATAAGTAACCCATTCATCATCATCATATCAGCCTACAGAGGTCCACTGCTGAACCAAGGCCTCTCCCATAGACTGCCACAAGGACCGGTTATGTACCACCTGCATCCAACGACTTCCAGCGACCTTTATCAGGTCATCCGTCCATCTCGTTGGAAGCCGTACCCATTGGCTGAATAACAACTGGGTGGACTGCATGTCAAAATGACACCGGGCTAACATGCACGCCGCGAGAACATTTTGTCTACGCTTATGTCGTGTTTTTGTTTCGTTTTCGCACAAGAAAGAGCGAGACAAAAGAGTAGACAAAATTTTGTCGTGGTGCGCATGTTAGCCTGGCTGATAAGGTCCCGATAAATTACTTGGCAGATAATTTAATACAAATTTTGTTCCATTTTTTTAATTTATCCGGCGTTTAGTGGCTATCTAGAGGTGAAACAGGCCATTAAAATCATAATAATATGTGACCTCACAGGTCATTGAACTTACGGCCTCTGGATCGAAAACGTCAAGGTATCTTGCACCTTATCTTGTATTTATTTGTGTCGCTGTCGCATGCTTAATTATCGTATACCTATTTAAAAGGTGATTGATTGAAAAGTCAGGAAAGGACACCCTTTGCTGACTTGCAGACTTGAACGTGGACCTTATAACACACTAGACGACTAATAAGAATTTCTTTACGGACTTATGGGTTTAAAAAAATATATATTAAAAAAAACATTGGTTGTCCAGCGAGTTGGAGATCGGCTATGAAAAAAATTCTAATGTTTCAGATCAGAAAATTGAGGAATTCTAAATTGAATACTAATAGTGCATTTTTCTTGGGACTTATGAATAATTTATTTGGATAGGATAAATTACGATCATTGACAGCCCTAAAAGCCTACACAATAATCTCATTCAAAGAATAAAATGTACCAAGAAACAAACATATTTTACAAATTACAACGAAAAGTGAGAAATTAATTTAATAAATTCCTTCACTTAGGGCCCATAACCTGTTTAAACGCCTCCTGGTAACTTGACGATAAAATACTTGGCAAATAAATCCATACAAATTTTGTTCCATTTTTTAATTTATCTGACAGTTAAGTTAAACAGGTCCTTTATCTCATAAAACTCCTCAATCTCTCTAGATTAACGACGTCTGTGGTTTAGTTGTTCGAGTACCGGACTGCTGATCACGAGGTCGCGGGTTCGATACCTACAGGACACAAACATTTATTGTGATGAATTTAAGTGTTTGTGTTTGTCTGGGTGTTTCCTATTTATTATAAGTATATATTTACGAAAAAAAAGTATATAAGTATTATATCCATTGTCTAGTACCCATAGTACAAGCTCTGCTTAGTTTGGGACTAGATGGTGCTGTGTAAAAATGTCCCAGGATATTTATTTATTAAGGGCTAACTGAATTGTATAGAGATACGATTCAGTTGATTTAATTACAGGTTGTATGCGTATGCGCAGTATTTACTGCATTCAATGGCTCCTCTCGGCCGTGACTCCCTTGCATCAGTTTGTATGGCAGGTGGGCGGCGCATGAGTTTCGATAAGCATCGTATTGCTTCCCTTCCATAATGTATCTGTATTATTATTTCTTAAGGCTACTTGGGAAGAATTAGATAATAATTTATTGTACAATATACTTTATAGTACTAATATTATAAAGAGAAAAGATTTGATATTTGTTTGTTTGTATTGAAGAGGCTCCGAAACTACTGGACCGATTTGAAAAAATCTTTTAGTGATAGATAGCACATTTATCGGGGAAGGCTATAGGCTATATACCATCACGCTAAGACTAATCTAATCTAATAATCAACCCATATACTGTCCCACTGCTGGGCACGGTTCTCCTCTCAGTATGAGAGGGATTAGGCTATAGTCCACCACGCTAGCCCAATGCGGGTTGGCAGACTTCACATGCCGTTGAGAAAATCTATCAGGCATGCAGGTTTCCTCACGATGTTTTCCTTCACCGTTAAAGCGAGTGATAATTACTCACATGATTTCGAAAAGTCAGAGGTGCGTGCCATGAATTCGAACTCGAGACCTTTGACTTGGCAGTCCAGTGGTCATACCCCTAGGCTATCACTGCTTGCACTGCACGCTGCGACTAGCAACGAAAAATTTTGCAAAAACGGGGAAAAAGTTATCAAGACCACGCGGGCGAAGCCGCTGCCGGAAAGCTAGTCTATACTAATATTATAAAGAGGAAAGATTTGTTTGTTTGTTTGTTTGTTTGTTTGTAATGAATAGGCTCCGAAACTACTGGACCGATTTCAAAATTCTTTCACCTTTGGAAAGCTACATTATCCCCTAGTAACATAGGCTATATATCATCACGCTACGACTAATAGGAGCGGAGTAGTAATATATAAGTAAAAATTATAAGACCACGCGGGCGAAGCCGCTGGCGGGAAGCTAGTGTTCTATAAGTTTGAACTTAGTTTTTATAGACTATTTTAAAATCTAAGTTTTTTTAACCATTTTTTTTTGTTTACGAGTAAACGTAACCATTTAAAATTGATTGAGCGCACAATGCATACCCATAATTACTTACACAATATGCTATTAGCTTTGCTAGCGAGAGCATACGTACAAGGAGCATAGGATAAAAAGAAATTATATTAAAAGTTGACGAAGATGATAGATTTTATAGATGTCGAAATGTGTACCGATCAATCGGTCATGTAATTAAATGTTTTTAATCAAAAAATTAGATCGAAAAATAAATAAATATCCTGGGACATTTTTACACAGCACCATCTAGTCCCAAACTAAGCAGAGCTTGTACTATGGGTACTAGACAATGGATATAATACTTATATACTTTTTTTTTTTGTTTTTACATACTTATAATATATAAGAAACACCCAGACAAACACAAACACCTAAGTTCATCACATAAATGTTTGTGTCTTGTGGGAATCGAACCCACGACCTCGTGATCAGCAGTCCGGTACTCGAACCACTAGACCACAGACGTCGTCAAAAAAAAGATTTTACCCTAAAATTAACACCTTTGTAGGCTATTTAATTAAAGCTTGATGATAATCACCGAACACGTAATTAATAAAATTTACTGTGAGAATTAATTTGTCGAACGAATGAATGGAATTCGAGTGAAGTAAAAAATAAATTCCTGTTTTATTGAATCGAATCGGACGGAACGCCTACGATTTTATTGAACACAAACTGAATTCCATTTTCCAATTTAAATTCCGAATGGTGTACGTACGCCATATTTGCTTTCGATAGTTGATATAACATTCTGATTTTAAATAAATTATGAAAAATATATTTAATATAGCGCCTCTTTTTAGAATTCTACCTTTTTGCTTTTTTTTTCACGGTGAAACTTATTATTATTTATTAAAATGTATTATTTTTATTATTGAATGCTAAGAAAAATACACCACGTTGACTATTATTAGGAATATGTTGAACGGTGTTATAAATAATAATGTCTTCCGTAAACAACTGACCTTGTTTGTAAGCGAAAAACATAGTTTTCTTAAAAAATCTCGGTTATGGGCAGTATCATCTACATTTTAACCTAATAACACCGTATTGGGTCAGTCCCCCTGCCAAGAGTGTCGGGAAGTGATTATGGTAATGTTACCGGGCTATGGGCAATTTCTCTTAATGGTTCCAGGTACAAAATAGACTATTATGGACATATTTCAACGTCTAGTCGTGTGATAAATAAATGTAATACAACTATGTTTTACCCGCGGTTTTATTCGAGAATTACTTTTATCATATCCTTCCGCAGGATTTAAAATATCTTAGGCTTTTTATGACGCATATGCGTATGACGCTTATGCGTATGACGCTTATGCGTATGACGCTTATGCGTATGACGCTTATGCGTATGACGCTTATGCGTATGACGCTTATGCGTATGACTAGTGTTGCCCAAATTCAGTCTTGGTCTTGCAGTCTTGGTCTTGTTCTTGCGTTTTTGCAAGACCAAGACCAAGAACAAGACCGCGTATTTTTAGCAAGACCAAGACCAAGACTGACCGTGCAAGACTTGAGCAAGAACAAGACTAAGCCTGCAAGACTCTTGCGTCTTCACGGAGCGCTATTTCACGGAGTAGTTAGGTGTAACAGTTCGGTGTATAGGTACGCTTAGGAATTCTATGAGACGCAAAAAACTGTATCAAAGAATATGAAAAACTGGACCTATGCGCATTACGACTAATACCATAAACATACCTACATAGCGAATAAAAAAATATCCATTAAAATCAAACTGAGTGCATGCATAGTTATGTTAGGTATGTATTGGCGCAAGACCAAGACCAAGACTGGCTAAGTCTCGTCTTGTTCTTGCATTTGGGCAACACTACGTATGACGCAAGCGAATTTCGTAGCGTATGTCGCTTATACATACATATGACACTTATGCGTATGAAGCTTATGCGAATTGACGTTTATGCATATGACACTTATACGTATGAAAAAATGAAGCTTATGGGAATTTCGCCGCGTATGTCGCTTCTACGTATGACGCTTATGCGTGTGAGGCCTTAGCGTATGACGCTAATGCGTTTGTCGCTGCTTGTTTGTCATTTGAAGTCACGAGTATCATAATATTAACCATAATATTATAACGGTGGCACAATGTTCTTCGTCTGCTCATCTAAAAACTAATCTATATATCTTCGAAATTCAGGGACGTGTTTAAGTTTTTAATTATTAAACATATTATTATGACCTTCAAACATACAATGAACTCTAAGTTTACAGTGTACATCAGTTCACCTCTGTTTAAACCTTCAGCGATGCAGGCGAGATGATAATATGTAGATATGTGTTGACCAAACTCAAATATGATTTAGAATACGCTTGTGCCTTGGGTAAATTTACACTAATCATTATTTAGTTAATCACAAATCTTTGCTTTTTATTTAAGTACTAAGGAAAAACACATGATTGTATGTTAGCACACAGTATGTTATGAGTGGTGTCAGGTACTCAGGTAGATCTAAATAAAGATCACAAGGCCCTTTGCAAAATTAACCCTTTTCTGCTCGTTAGGTGCCATTTACTTGGTACCTACCACGGTAACCACTGTTTATTATGCCCTTATTTGTATTTATACCATCATACCATCACGCCTGTATTCCCCGAAGGGGTAGGCAGAGGCGTACTAATGTACACTCACATTTCGCCAGTATGTTTAGGTCCCATGTAATAGGGGCCGAGCCTATTGCCATAAACCGGGCACAAATCCAGACTCCGAGCTGCTATTGGGAATTTCACAGAAAACCCAACAACATTTTGCTCGACCCGGGGATCGAACCCAGGACCTCTAGCGTAGCAGTGGCTTTTGGGACCACTAGACCAACGAGGCAGTCTTAAAGTATTTGTATTTATGTAAAACTAAAATAGTGGCTGTCTATATCTGTAGTTATTTAATCTAGAAACTAGAAATAATGTTATGTTCGTCATAGTACATGTATGAGCTCGTGTTAAATATCTTGGTAACTTTAAAAAAAATACGGAAGAATGTCCCCTAGAACACAGGATTCTGTAGTATTAGTAGGCTTAGCGGTCATAGCGTCTAGTTTATTCAACCAGAAAACGCAGGTTCAAGTCCTGCCTGCGAGTCAAAATTTTCTTTATTAAGAATTACTAGTAATTTTAGCATGAAAATCCGTACAAAAAATACAAATATATTTTAAATAGGTAATGTATTTTAAAAGTGTTTTTAATATTTAGAGGTTTGGACTAAAGTAAAATGTACGACAAAAATGTATAAATTTGCTATAACGCGATGACACCAAATAAAATCAAGATTAGAATTTTATAAAAGGTATCTCATTTGCATGGCATTTCAGACTTAAACTTGTATGATAAGTATCAAATATTTAAATTGAATAGGCAAATATTTAAATTGCGATGATTATATACATTTATATATTGACATAGGTATAAAACTGTTATTATCAAGCTATTTACTGTCCCACTGTGGACACGGGTTTCTTCTTGAAGTGGTTAAGGTATGGTCTACCATACATACCTAGTATTGGCTTACTTAAACGGTTTGAAATTATTTATTTCTCTAAGATTACAAATCACTAACAAGGAGAAATAAATTATAAATCAAAGTTAAAGTTATTTGGGTTTTATGACTGCGCATAAGTTGACGGTACTCTTAAAAAAAAATATATATAATAACCTAACCTAAATTAAAAATTTAGAAAACCCCCGACACGAAATGTTATTTTCCATTTTGTAGTGGCGGCCATCTTGGACCGATTTTCATCAAACATAGCTAAGAACACTCCCGACTAATTCACCTTTCAAATAAAACAATCAAAATCAAAATCGGTTTATCCCTTCGGGAGCTACGATGCCACAGACACACACACACACAAACACACACAGACACGTCAAACTTATAACACCCCGTCGTTTTAGCGTCGGGGTGTTATAAGAGTTAAGTTATAATGTGATAAAATAAAAAGATGTCAATTTGAAATTACAAACAGACACCTTTTTATTTATTTGTATAGATGGATAGGTAGCAACATTAGCAATTCCTTCAATCAAACATGAATTGCTATATGGCCAACTTGTAATTTGTTCCTGCCAAGATAATTCCTTCCTGTGTACGTGTAATGTATTCTTAATGGCCATAGACCAGTTGCAAGAACATTATGTTGGTATAATACTCGGAATTTTAAGTCACATTCCCTTATACGTCCGCCTAGGATCGGTTCACGGCCATCAACTAAACTACAAACAACAAGTTTAGTTACCGATAAAAAAAACTTTGAAGAAACTGTTTTAAAATGTCTTGCAGAAGTTTTTTGTTGCTATGCACTGTCTTGAGCTGATTTGTTTAAGAATTATACTATATAATATACTATCACGCCTGTATTCCCCGAAGGGGTAGGCAGAGGCGTACTAATGTAGATCCACGTTTCGTCGGTATGTTTAGGTCCCATGTAATAAGCGAGCCTATTGCCATCAATCGGGCACAAATCCAGACTCCGAGCTGTTACTGGTTATTTCACAGAAAAACCCAACAAGACTTTCCTCGACCCGGGATTCGAACACAGAACCTCTAGCATAGCAGTCACGCTTGGGACCACTAGACCAACGAGGCAGTCAGACAGAATTACAACGAAATACTGTAAATTAGATAACTTAGTTCTGTGTATCATTGCCTCGTCAAGCACGATTGCTACGCTGAGGTCCGAGTTCGATTCTCAGGTCGAGCACTGTTAATGGGAAATTCAAAATAGCAGCTCGGAGTTTGATAGGGTCGCCCCCTATTACATAGGGTCTAATCATACTGGCAAATGTCTAGATTCGGTAGCTTAGTTGCCTAAAGGGCTTACTTACCCTACCTGAGATCGTATTTTTTTCACTAAGATGGACATCTTTAAATAAAATTAATACAATGCTTCATTTCATAAGTCCATGTCCATTAATATTTATGTAGTTTCCATGTAGAAACTAGCTACTCATATTAATTGTCAATAATTGATAATTAATAGCGCTCCGTCAGCCTTGAACCTAATTACATGGCTATCTAGATTATCAACGATAATTCAGTACAACCAGATACCTAATTATAAACGGAATTGAGAAAACAAGAAAAACAAATAGTGGACTAAAATTATGCAAATGTCAAACATTATAATGTCAATATGACATTACTTACTCATCAGTTATCAACAGTAAACAAAACAATTAATCATACAATATCACATACAGGCTTTATTGATCAATTAATTCGCAACGCAAACTGTCCTGCGTGTACAATATTTGTTTGTAACCCTTTCAAATCTACGGGGGACGGTAACACTTCCCCGCGGCAAATATCCGACCTTCAACCGCTTCAACACCCTCATAAACCGTGCCACGAGGTAGGGCTGTCACCAAAAAATGGCTACGACATTACCAATTCGATAACAAAAAATGTAGTTCAATACCCTCTACTGAATCTCTCAAAATGAACTCACCATTTCAGAGAAAGCGCTCTTAGGCCTTCTAGCTGGCGTCCCATTCATCCTGCTACCGGACACGACCCAACAAAACAAAACAAACCGACCAATCGGATCGCACACAACTTTTTTCACGGACACTTGTAGAGTTCACCACTGTCAAACTTTAGCATTGAACCTTCGCAACTTTTATTAGGAAACTAGTTAAAACAATAACAACGTTATGAGTTATAAACGTTAAAGTACACTTAATTTAATCGATGACTTCATGCAATTATTTGCTGATAAGTTATCGAGAAGTTGGGACTTGAAACCGGTCGTATCGAGACGAGTCGTCGGCCCCGAGGTTCGAGAGTGACTGTGTTGTACCAGCCGGCGACGCGCTCTCGCCGTCCCGAGGAGGTGCGTACTAACCACGCCGGCCGGCCACACCGGGCCTGCATTTTTTACGCGCCGGACAATGGGTTAAGTATTTTGGAGGTTATATTTTGAATGCACGCGGTGAGTGAGGCTGGTCTCGGCTATTTAGTCCTGTGTAAAAAAAAATAGAACGCAAAACTAAGGCATAGTGAACAATCAAGATATTCAATGCCACGGAATGTTTACTTACTACAGCTGAAGCGAGCACACATGATTCACTTAAGGCATGTTTACACTCTATATTTAGTTGGTCGCCGGTTAATCTTAGGTTGCGCCTGCGACGGTGACGTCACCGCCACATTTTTATCGACAGATAAAGGACAGCAATTACTGCTGATCTTTTAAGTGACTTGTATTATGTGACTGTCGATCTGTATATCATTGTTACGGGTCATGTATGAAATTCTTATCTCATATTATGATTGCGAATTGTTTAATTAAAATAGTTTGTGTTATTTATTAGATAATGTGTTTAAATGTGTTATGTTATCTTCAGTATTGGTAATGTTATGTTGAATGTGATAGCATATTCAGGTGACACAGTTTGTCAATAAAAATATTTACTTAGATATTGACATCGTGATAATTATGTTAGACAGAACCTAAATATGAGTATTTATTTGAATTGAGGCTACTAATACAAAATTATATAATAAAACTTGTTTGTACTTTCCATAAGGCATATATGTATATTTTGTTATTCGAGTGTACCATAAAGTATAAAATAAAATAAATAGGTAAATATGAGTAAAAACACATTCAACTATAGAAAAATATACAGATACTCAAATTGAATGTTTGTCTTTATTTTCCGCTTGGTTATATAATTATCTACCTCCTTCATTTTATAGAACATTTATTAGTTATCTTGAAGCTTAAATACTGTTGTAATAGGAAAGATTAGATTGCGTTTGGTATTTTTGAAACACAAGGCGTCTCGGCCTTTCACATCCTTAGGAACCATTTTTTTATAACAATGTTAAATACTAATAACTTAATCTAAATTAAAAATTTTGAAAGCCCCCGGCACGAAATTTAATTCGCCATTTTGTGGTGGCGGCCATCTTGGATTTGAATTTTATCATAGTCTATTCTCCTAGTTAAGCCCTTTCATTTGATACCTACCCATATTGAGGGAAATGTGAAAAAATATATAAATCGCTATTTTATTGGCGGCGGCCATCTTGGACTAATTTTCATCAAACATAGCTAAAAACACTCCCGACTAATTCACCTCCCAAATAAAAAAAACAGAATCAAAATCGGTTCACCCGTTCGGGAGCTACGATGCCACAGACAGACACACACACATACACACACAGACACGTCAAACTTATAAACACCCCGTCGTTTTTGCGTCGGGGGTTAAAAATATAAAACTACCAACTAAAATAATTGCACATGTTTTCTGTTGATAATAATCGCAGTGATATAATCTATTATGTCTAGACTTAGCATAAACTATTGCAAATTATGTGTTATGTATTTGCATACCTGATTCCTTGTATGTTGGACAGTGAACGTGTTTTGCGTTACCTCGTAGTGTGATTAAATTGCGACAATTCTTAGGCCTTCATAAGTTCTCCGACCTCCTGGGAGAAAGACAAATAATTATGTAAGTTTTTTTCTAACTTGAATCTCACGTACAGTTCTCGCCAAACTTATTGTCCGG
Source organism: Acronicta psi (assembly GCA_946251955.1). Classification (NCBI taxonomy): domain Eukaryota; kingdom Metazoa; phylum Arthropoda; class Insecta; order Lepidoptera; family Noctuidae; genus Acronicta; species Acronicta psi. The sequence continues at coordinate 2,351,500 of OX276473.1, read as the reverse complement.
GTTGAAGTTGGCACGAGCTAACAATAACCCGGCCATTAAAATATTAGATTGTAATAAATAAAAACGAAAGCTCAAGTCGTAGGCTATTTTAAATCCTCTACGCTCATGACCACGAGGCTAACGAGGCAAGTTAATTCTACTAAAATTTATCTTAAAACAGTATGTCACAGTGTCATGTTGGCATGAAATGCAGCCAAGAAGACTGTTTTACGTCGAAAAGAAGTGTAACTACCGATTGTTATTCTGAGAATGCTAAGTGCTTGGTATTTGTCGTGATATGAATGCATAAGTACTGTATATAAGTCAGCTGACTCGCACAAGGACGGCACAGTAGCCTTGGACGGTATGGATCGAATATCTATTATTATATGTATATTTTTATCGAAGATCAATAACATTTATATCGTGACGTAACGTAACATCACGCTTGAGCCTGTAGACAAGTTGCAACTTGACATTCGAATAGAAACAAAATGTATGGAAATGACACAAGCTTTCGACAGATCGGGATGTCACTAATGTCATTTTCATACATTTTGTTTCTATTCGTTTGTCGATTTCAAAAGACAAACTGCAACTTGTCTAGCCCCCCTCCCTGTATTCCCTGGAGTAGTAGATCGGCCAGCACAGTTTGATATGCCCAAAATTTGCTGGTATCTTTAGGTCCCATGTAACAGGGGCGAGGCCATATAAACACAAAGACACACAAACTTCTTTCTAGCCTTTTCCCAACCATGTTGAGGTCGGCTCGGCAGTCTATCCTTCGAATATCGGTATTGCCCAGAAATTGGGTTGCGGAGGTCTGATGGCAGTCGCTCCGTGTAAAATACTGATATTTAGCCGCATCTGGTTAGACTGGAAGCCGACCCCAACGTGGTTGGGAAAACGGCTAGGAGGATGATGAAGCTTCTTGTAAACATTCGTGTCATGGAATTCTGCCTACCTCGCGTTACAAGATTGAACATAAATAAATGTCCCCCAGTTCGCAGGTCCGCGTTCGCAAACCAGTCGGTAATATTCTAATAAGCCGGGCCGAGCTAAAAGTAGCGGTAGGTACTGTGGTGACGGCCGCTGGAATGTGTAGGTCTTACAGCCAACCAGCTTTATATTACACTAGCTTGTTCTCGAGACTTCGTTCACGTGAAAATTGAAAAAAAAAAAACAATCAAAAACCAATAATGATAATCTCTTCTTTATTTAAAAAAGGAAGAAATAAAGGAGGTCATCGAAACCGGCCCAAATGATGTACCGAAGGTACACTTATTGGAAAAAATACTCAGTATTACGCTGGTTAAAACTCGTCGTACTTTTTTTATGTTGCCTGGGGGATGAGAAAACAAACTTTTAATTTGGGAAAAATCACGCCATTTTGGCACACTATTATCTGTTTCGTAATGATTTTATAGTAAAAAAAGTAGTCAGTGTCAGTTTCGGAATGTCAAACGCACGCCATTACGGCAGATTATTATCAGTTTCATAGAGATTTCATGGTAAAAACTATCAACTTGACAGCTGTCATGTACCCCCGGTACAAATTTGGGCTGAGTTGTATGGGCTTTTGATGACCTCCTTTCTTCACGTAGCGGATAGGATCGGGTCGTCACAGTTACCAAATATACGACTACAGTTTTAACCAGCGTAATACATTGTATTTTCTCCAATAAGTGTACCTCCGGTACATCATTTGGGCCGATTTCAAGGACCTCCTTTCATTACTTTTATAGTACAGCTTACTTTTATAAATATTTAATGTTTTTAAAATTTTATTTGGTAATTTGATTGGGATTATATGTCCCTTTCGGATTGGACACAATTTTTTAACATAGTGTATCTTATCTTTTTGTATTTTTTAAGCATTTTCCATGCTAAGAATACAAGTTATTTTTAATGAAGGAAAAAATCGGCTGGCGAGCAGGATTCGGAAAAAAAAGGTTTCGTTAAACTAGCAGATATCACATTACAAATAATACTTATAAGTACAGTAAAAGCTCTTTAGAAAGGTCTTCTAACTTTCTCTCGCGGAACTTGTTTGGCTCGACTCGACTTGTTGCTGTTGTGTATTAGAATCTAGACTTAGGTAAGGTGTCAGTTCTGGCGATTGGTCTAATATTTTTATACGACTGCCGAATGAGGGTTATGTATTTGACGTGTATGTATGTATGTTCCTATGTTCGCTCGTAACTACTCAACGGCTCGACCGATTTAGATAAATGATACCTCATTAGATTCGTCTTGATGGCACGAGTGTTATTGGGTACATGAAATTCTAAAAAAAATAGAATGGCGGATTTATGTTAATGCAGGCTGATTTTGAAAATCATCTTTAGGTGTATAGTTTTTTTAATATTCTATACTAATATTATAGAGAGGAAAGATTTGATTGTTTGTTTGTTTGTTTTGAATAGGTTCCGAAACTACTGGACCCATTCGAAAAAATCTTTTAGTGTTATATAGCCCATTTATCGGGGATGGTTATAGGCTATATGTCATCACGCTACGACTAATAGAAGCGGAGTAGCAATGAAATATGTTGCAAAAACGGGGGAAAAATTCATAAGGCTACGCGGGCGATGCCGCTGGTAGAAAGCTAGTTACTAATAAAATAATAGGCTGGACTGCCTCGTTGGTCTCGTGGTCCCAAGCGCGACTGCTACGCTTAGAGATCCTGGGTCGGGTAAAACGTTGTTGGGTTTTTCTGTGAAATTCCCAGTAGCAGCTTGAAGTCTGGATTTATGCCCGGTTGGTAGCAATATTTTTATATTTTACTAGCTGACCCAGCAAACGTTGTTTTGCCATATAGGGGTGGGTCATTTTAGGGGGATGAAAAATAGATGTTGGCCGATTCTCATAGATACCGGATAAGCACACAAAATTTCATACAAATCGGTCCAGCCGTTTCGGAGGAGTATGGCAACTAAAACTGTGACACGAGAATTTTATATATTAGATTTAATATTTTTGTGGAATTTGTGTGTAAGTTTGTATGTAATGTGAGTTTGGAATTTGTGTGTTTGTGCCTAAAGACTACAAATTCATAATGTAATTTAAAAATATGAAAAAAAAGTGTTTTTACTTTCAGTGAATCTATCTACATTTGGAGGGCGTTGACCCCAGAATCAGCTGATACTATACAACTTTCAGTGACTCCACATTTGGAGGGCGTTGACGTTTTATTTATAATCAGCTGATATTATTCAATTTCCAATTAGACTCGCAAATTAGATACAATTTTAATTTTATAATTATACTAGGTACGGCTAATTCCGGGGTGATTGACCGATGCCTGCTAAAAAAACATTATAATAGTATTTTTTCCAAGGAACAAAGTATAAACACCCACCACGAAATAAATTTCATAGAAAATACCAGTAATACTAACCCGGAAACCGAATCCAGGACCGCAGCAAGCAGTCGCTTACGACCACTAGACTAACGAGGCAGCCTTTTGTGCTTATACTTAAATAAATACCATCACGCCTGTATTCTTCGAAGGGTTAGTCAGAGAGGACACTAACAGTTCACAATTTGACATTTGAATGCACAAACGAATAGAAACAAAATGTATGGAAATGACACAAGCTTTCGACAAATCGGGCTGTCACTAATGTCATTTCCATAATCTTTTTTCTATTTTTTTTGTAAATAAAGTAGTTATTTTTATTCCTAAATATAAGTAAAATAAAATAATAATAAAATAACTATTTACAATAAGGCATCAAAAAACTCCTACGCATCGCTATCAGCATGAAGGGTACCCAGAAGGCTGGCTGCATTGCCACGTTGTATGGCAATGCTGATTTGTTTGTTGATTCAAATGTCAAATTGCAACTTGTCTAGGCCTCACATCCTACGTAATAAAGGACGAGCTCATTGCCATACCGATATTATGAACATACCATACCATCACGCCTGTATTCCCCGAAGGGAAGGCAGAGGTGTACTACTGTAAATAAATAAATAAATAATAAATAAATATCTTTGGACATTTTACACAGCACCATCTAGTCCCAAACTAAGCAGAGCTTGTACTATGGGTACTAGACAATGGATATAATACTTATATACTTTTTTTTTTGTAAATACATACTTATTATACATAGGAAACACCCAGACAAACACAAATACTTATATTCATCACATAAATATTTGTGTCCTGTGGGAATCGAACCCACGACCTCGTGATCAGCAGTCCGGTACTCGAACCACTAGACCACAGACGTCGTCAAACTGTACACCCACAGTTCGCCGGTATGTTTAGGTCCCATGTAATAGGGGGCGACCCTATTGCCATCAACCGGGCACAAATCCAGACACCGAGCTGATAGGAATTTCACAGAAAAACCCAACAGCACTTTGCTCGATGGACATCGAACCCAGAACGTCTAGCGTAGCAGTCGCGTTTGGGACCACCAGACCAACGACGCAGCAAGTTATTACTGACACCATAAATACAGTCACCCTTTACACAAGGTCGGCTATTAATACATCCTGTAATATATTGATTAGGCAACCTCAAATGTTGCCTACTACACAATACCGTGGTTAAAGGTCCCCAGAGCTTGACGAGGACACGCCACTAATTCTGTTTGCCTGACCTTAACCCATGTAAAGCTAATTGTAACTATTTTTAGATCACTACGACTTGGTGATAGACGAAAACACGATAGGGTTGAAATATTTATGGGGTTATTGAGGTATTATGTGATATGGTACTAGAGTGCAGCGACGGCACTTTGTTTGAAAAGGATTGAAGGAAGAAATTGTGGTACAATTTACTATAATTCAAACAACTCAACTCACTCTCACTCAACTCGTTTGGATTCTTAAGTTACAAAAATGATTATGCAGCCCAAATTAATCCAGAAATAAATTAAGAATTAAGAAACCTAAAAAGTAAATATAAATACTTAGGTACTAAGCCAATCATTTTCGATCCATAATAGTAGATACTTAATACAGATAAATAATTTATACACTTTATGTGAGAATCGGTCTCTTACACCTGGACAACTTGCAATTTGACACGAATAGATTTAGAATGAAATGATATGTCATTTCCATACATTTTGACAAATCGGGCTGTCACTAATGTCATTTCATACATTTTGTTTCTATTCGCGTGTCGATTCCTATGTCAAATTGCAACTTGTCTACAGGCCCTGAAAGTAAACTAACACTTACTGTCACTTAAAATCCATAGAACTTTGTACGGGATCTTTTATAGCTCACTTATCAAAAAAAGAAGACGAAGTAGACAAGTCTCAAGGTCAAGGTTAATTATTGTCCCGACATTGGGCCGAGATCCTTGATAACTTAACCCTCTACGCAATATATTCGGCCGCGAATTCCGGACAATAATTTATTGCGAAAAAGTGATAAACTTACAGTAAAATATTTTCATGACAATAAATGCTTTTGTGAAAATGTGGTTTTGGAATTGTGGTTGACTGCAATGCAGTTGCGTAAAATTCTATCAAAAACCACAGCTGATTGTGACGTCATTTAATAACGATTTTATATACAATGCAATAATTTAAAATGCATTACTTACGTTTGTATATTTTTTACAGAATTAGGAAACCTCTTATTTACATGACATTGAAATCACAGTTTTCATAATAATAAAATGGTAATCCAAAAGGTACATTTACCTAATTCTTTTTTTGTTGTTTTCATTATTGTCACGACAAGATTTGTGTGTATTTGTTTAAATTAATCCACCGGAAGACGCAGGTGAAGCTGCGTACGAGTTGCTAGTTTGAAATAAAAGCATTTAAAGTTGGAGGAAAACCCTGCACACTAACACTGCGCGACCTGGAAATCCAATATAGGACGTAGCAGTCGTGCAAAACCACTTGACGAATAGGAAATCCTGAACCTACGCCCTCCAATGTAGCTTGTGCTTAGCACCGCTACATCTTAGATCCTACCACAGGACAGCGTTTTTTAAATAAACACCGCTAACACTAGAACCACACAATAATTTTAATCTGAAAATCTATAAAGCGTGTTGTCGCTTCTCGATACTCTTGAAAGGCGTGCTTCATCCAAGATCCAAACAAATATATAGATAGATATAAACAAGGTACAGTTCTCGTCAATCTTTTTGTCCGGGGACCCAGACAAGTTGCAATTTGACATTCGAATAGGAACAAAATGTACGGAAATGGAGTGTTGCGGCTCAGCCCGGCCACAGTTGATTTCGTAATATAAAGACGTATCAATTAAATGTTCCTAAATTGTTCTTGCTGTACCAATGAATAGATTAAATGTACCACAAATATATCTTGTAAAAAAAGCACTTCTTTGTGGCCGGGCGGTACCGTATAAGTTGCAGCCCGGCCACGTGTATATTTTCTGGTAGGATGCCCAGAATGTTCTTAAATATAAGCCAAATAAATGTTTGACAGCCCGATTTGCCGAAAGCTTGTGTCATTTCCATACATTTTGTTTTTGATATCAAGTTCAAGTTTAAATGTTTTTATTTTAAATATATATAAAACAAAGTCGGGTTTGTTACAACACTTATAACTCGAACTGCTGGACCGATTTTCATGATTTTTGATTTGTTGGATTTGTTTCCGCCCCGAATAACAGAATAACAAAAAAAACGGGGTTCAAACTTAGCGCGAGCGAAGCTGCGGCAAAGAGTTAGTTTTATAAATAAGCTTTTACAAGCACTTATATATTAAATGACTAGCTTTCCGCCAGCGGCTTCGCCCGCTATCCCAAGGGAACCATACATTTTACCGAAATAAAAAGTAGCCTATGTGCTATTCCAGACTATAATCTATCTCCTTGCCAAATTTCATCCAGATCCGTTCAGTAGTTTTTGCGTGAAAGAGTAACAAACATCCATCCATCCATCCATCCTCACAAACTTTCACATTTATAATATTAGTAAGAAGTAAGATAAGATTCTAGGTGCACGGTTTGAAAAAGTTGATCCTATGGAGAAGAATCCGGCAAGAAACTCCATGGACACTCTTTTATCGAAGTGAATTTCGACATTCGATGACACCTCTTACTTGCTATGACAATCAACATGCCTCGTTGGCTTTATGGTCCCAATCGCGATTACTACGCTAGAGAGGTCCTGGGTTCGAACGAGCAGTGTTCTTGGGTTTTCTGTGAAATTCCCAGTAGCAGCTTAGAGTCTGATTTGTGCCCGGTTGATGGGAATAGGCTCGCAACCTATAACATGGGACCTAAACGTACCGAAACGTTGGTGTACATTAGTACGCCTTTGCCTACCCTTTCGGGGAATACAGGCGTGATGGTATGCATGCAATCATTATTATCAATCCATTAATCATCCCACAGCTGGGCACGGGTCTGCTCGTCTGTCCACCACGCTGGCCTAGTGTTTGAAGACTTCACACGCCATTTAAATGACAATCTGCTCGCAAAACATACCGGCGAGGCTTGCGACTCTGCCTAACCTTTCGAGGAACGGAGGCGTGAGGTGTGTTAATAACCATAGCTCTTGAATATTTAATCATAATTATTCTCTAGAGCATCGACCTCGACTAAAAAGCTAATTTAGCTGTTCGAAAGTAATTAAGCTACACCTGCATTCTACTGTTCATTGTACATAATTAAAGTAAGTGTTAAACTAACTAATTTAGTTAATGGACTGCATAAACTATTGCGATAACAAAATTTCGAATTACGTCTGTCGCATAATTACATATGTATTATACAGTTAAATTTTATCATCTTCATCAACAACCCATAAACTGTCCCACTGTTGGGCACAGGTCTCGACGCGCCACCACGCTATTCTTTTTCTTTTTCCTAGTGTTTTTCCCAACCATGTTGGGGTCGGCTTCTAGTCTACTAGAAGCCGACCCCAACATCCAACATCCTGGTTAGAACCAGGATGCGGCTGAATATCAGTATTTTACACGAAGCGACTGCCATCAGACCTCCGCAACCCATTTCTGGGCAATACCGATATTCTAAGAAAAGACTGGTTGTCAGGCTTTTTAGGTTTCTGACTACCACTAACGATTGTCATAGGTGCTCGTATGACAAGCGGGACCGACGGCTTTACGTGCTCTCCGAGACACAGAGGGGTCTCGATATGTTAAGAATGGTCATCCCATCCATCCACAGACTGACCGCAGCAAGTGTAGCTTAACCTAGCAGATCGTTTGATCAGCGTAGTTACAACTTGGCCACGAGCCCCTCTATTCGACGAGTCCACCACGCTATTAAAGATTATGTATAGTCGACCATAAAATTGCTTTACCACTTTTGTCAAAAACTTCCGTCCAAATTAAATTTACTAAGGCTCATTATCAATCTGTCAGTTGGTCTTGTAAGCAAAAATAGACCTTGTTGTTTTGTGATGTGCAAACGACATTCACTCTAAGGGTGGTATAGCAATTTAACGTCGACTATACAAAGCACTATTTAAGATAGTTTTGTACAAAGCTCAGTACGCCGCTATCCACTAAGCAAAAACTAGGCAATGTTAAGATGTTTACGGTCCGGCAGTGCTGCGCGGGCGCAGACGACGCACGCGCATCGGTCAACGTAACGGTACTGTGTAGCGTGCTTTATTCCACTAACACTACAATACGGTATCAAACATACTTTGGGAGAAGCTGTTTTACGCGACTACGAAAAAGGAAGCGTAAAGAGTTTAATTTTTTTAAAGAACTTGTAAAAACGACAACTTGCGCTCAGTTTCTTCGGACATATTATGCGGTCCCCAGGGCATTGTCTAGAGAGGCAAATTATCTTGGGTCAAGTGGAAGGCAGACGTGCATGGTCGGATGTGGCGAGGAAGTCGGTTCGAGGCAGCATGCATCGTCTGTGGAAGCAAGCAACTTATGGTCGCGATCCTTAGCACGTGTGGGCACGAGGAAAAACGTGGTGGTGGCACGTGGTCTTATGAAATTTTTCCCCCGTTTTTGCAAAAAATTTCATTGCTACTCCGCTCCTATTAGTCGTAGCGTGATGGTATATAGCCTATAGCCTTCCCCGATAAATGGGCTATCTAACACTGAAAGAATTTTTAAAGCGGTCCAGTAGTTTCGGAGCAATTCGGAAAAATTCAATACACACAAACAATCACATCTTTCCTCTTTATAACATTAATATAGATGATTCATTACACTTAAACGACGTCTCTGAGTTTAACAGTAATTAAGTAAGTAGTTATTTAGTTGGTAAGATTGATTTGATTTGATTGTTGGTAAGTTGATAAGAATAAGATGTGTGATAAAATGCACAAGTCAATAGGCTCCGCTTAACCATACGATCAGAACCAGCAGCCGAGGGTAACGCAATAACGGAATATAGAGGAGTGTTTTGCAACGGGGTCAACCCTTCTCAATTTTATAACCAACCGAGATTTTTAACCCTGCACTTTATTGTTATTACGTCTAAGGCTATCGATGCACTTAGCTTTAATACCACCGTATCTGTAAATAGGAGTTTGAGGAAAAAATACTGTTGGAACAATTACATAAAATTGTGCTTACAATCTTTAGGTTTCCTCATTTTTCATTCGCATTAAATTCATTCTGTTATAGGTAGTAATTCTTTGGGAATCCAATATCGGAATAGCTATTCTATATCACTTTTAGCCAGTCCATCTGTTCAGCCAGGTCCAGTTGTTGCAGCGCATAGTGTCATCCAAACAAACGTTAAAAATCCAGAAATATAATTTTACGATTCCTTGTTTCGAAATCACACCGATTCCTTTTGCAATACAACCTTCGATCATGGAGACTGTACATGTACAATCTTCACTTGCCATAGAAGTTATAATTGGCGGCAAATAACTTAAACTAAAATGGCGGATGCGCAGTAGTAGATTTTTTAGTACATGTTGCATGCAAATGCACTGCTTGACTAATTTGACATGCCGCGAACTATATCTTGTGTTTACCATTTGTATATCTTCATGTGTCCCACAGACCAGACATTGATGTACACTGTACAGTCCCCTCATGCAATCCAATCTATCTACGTGTGTACGTACTATTTTCTACTTAATTCTGTGGCAAGGCCTTCAAATAATAGCGCGCTAATGCTACATTCACTAAGTCAAGATTTTTTGAATTTTCAATGTAAATATTCATAAGTTACGCAAAATGAATGGCCGTTAGATGCTAAGTCTTATTTTAAGATGTTGGCTATTAAATTTATAGCGGTGATTTTGATTTGTGTCACAATTTTAACAGTAAATAAATACTAAATATCCTGGGACAAGTTATTTTTAATGAAGGAAAAAATCGGCGGGCGGGCAGGATTCGAACCTGCGCCTTCTGGTTCGGTACACCAGACGCTCTGACCACTAAGCCACCGCTCGCCCTATATATCCTAAAATCCTGGGACATTTTACACAACACCATCTAGTCTCAAACTAATCAGAGCTTGTACTATGGGTACTAGACCATGGATATAATACATATATACTTTTTTGAAAATACATAATTATACTTGTAATTATATAAGAAATACCCAGACAAACACAAACACTTCATCACATAAATATTTGTGTCCTGTGGGAATCGAACCTGCGACGTCATGATCAGCAGTCCGGTACTCGAACTACTAAACCATAGACGTCGTCGAAGTAAATCAGGTCAATAGTTTAACTTTAAGCAGTTTTTGTAAATTTATTATGTCATACAGGTTACATGTTATTACAAGTTCTGTTTAACTTTTTCTTTGCTGAAAGATATGATATTAGTTACTCGATAAGTTTTGGTGAAATGAAGAATGTGTGTATGATTGCGTCACTTCTTTAAAAATGGTTCAGTTGCAGGCAAAAAACTCAATATTTGGATCCGAAACGATCTTTGTTTTTTTAGATCACTCGAAGTTTGCTGCAGCAAAAAATTAAATGGTTGCCCCAACTCACTTTTTTGTTAGCCCGCTGGGAAATGACGGGCACGTTACGTGGGCACAAGTTAGCAACGTTTATCAATTTATGCCTATGTTTGTTTGAGGTTTTGCAAATTAAAACATTGGCGAATGTCGCTGTTATTTTTCGGGACGATGAAATTAATTTTTTGGCGCAGTGTGACATAAAACAGCAAAATGAAATATTTAGGTTTTATTTCAGCTTAAATTATTTTGAACCGGTAGGTAACTATGTAAACCTATTATATAATGACTTATACATATACACATAGGTAAGTACACGAACTACCTCATAGGTCTAGTGGTCCGGGAATCGAACCCAGGTCCTGCTCCAAGACCTTATATTTTAGTTATAAACAACATAAGTAGCTCATGGTTATCTAATAATGGCGCTGATTAATCGCGCTGCTCGCCGGGGTCAGTCTATGGATGGGTAACCATTCGTAACAGATCAAGACCCGACAGTACCTACCTCGGGGAGCCTGTAAAGAACACCTATGACAATCGTTATTAGTCTTAATTTGTCAGAACTCCAAAAAGACATTGACAACCTATCCATCCTATTACCATCCTATTACCCAGATATCGGTATTCGGTATTCGGGTATCGGTATTCGGTATTCGGGTATCGGTATTCGGTATTCGAGTATCGGTATTGCCTAGAAATTTTGACAAGCATTCTATCCCGTTGCCCAGATACCGGTATTCGGTATTCGGGTATCGGTATTCGGTATTCGGGTATCGGTATTGCCTAGAAATTTTGACAAGCATTCTATCCTGTTGCCCAGATACCGGCATTCGGTATTCGGGTATCGGTGGCCTAGAAATTGAGTCGTGGAGGTCGGGTAACAGTCGCTTCGTGTGAAATAAATATCTTGGGACATTTTTACACAGCACCATCTAGTCCTAAACTAAGCAGAGCTTGTACTATGAGTACTAGACAATGGATATAATACTTATGATATATAAGAAACAAAAAAAATTACTGATATTATGTGGCTAGATTGGAAGCCGACCCCAACATAGTTGGGAAAAGTCTACGATAGTGACCTGACAAAATAATCTCATATTAAAATTAAAGCGCATAAAAAATTTGCCATTTTGATTTTCTAAGAATATTATGTACCCAGTGACACTCATGCCACCAAGACGAATCTAATGACGTACCACAAAATCCGTCGAGCCGTTGAGTAGTTACGACCTGACATAGGAACGAACATACATACATACACGTCAAACACATAACCCTCCTTCGACAGTCGGGTAATAGGGTATGTTTAATGTGAAAACTTTTGCTTTTAGCATTCAAGTGAATGAACTTATTTGAATGACAGATTACGGCACGTAGTTTGGAAGGTAATACACACATTTATTCACAGCTAAGGATAATGTTTGCACGGAGCTGAATGCTCAAGTCACAAGGTTTCCCTTCGCCAGCCACTCGAGAAGTCTGAGTCATCAATAATGATCTGCAAAGCTGTGCCATTCTAAGGTATTTGCGAACATTTTGCTGGCCATACTGATTTCTGACACGCGAATACTAGACATTGAAATAAAACTACTTTTTACGGATTTTATCGCGTTATATTTATATTATTTTAATCCCGACGTTTCGGACCCTTTACAGCGTCCATGGTCACGGGTGACTAAGGTGGTAGGCGTCTTGACGTTGAATGATTCGTGAGGCCATTGAAATTAAAAAACATCCAAATTTCAATAGAGAAGATGGCTGGGTCTTACCACCTGCTTGGAACCCTATTATAGATTCAATTAAATCTAAATCCAAGCCTAAAAATGCAAGACCGAAGGATACAGTGAGCTCGGTCTGCGTGAATCGGATTGCCAACAATTAACAAAAATGTAGGGTAGCTGTTAGTAATTGAAACGTCAAGACGCCTACCACCTTAGTCACCCGTGACTATGGACGCTGTAAAGGGTCCAAAACGTCGGGATTAAAATAATATAAATATAACGCGATAAAATCCGTAAAAAGTAGTTTTATTTCAATTTTGCTGGCCAGTTTATTTAGAGTTTATTTTATTATTAATTATTAACTAGCTTTCCGCCAGCGGCTTCGCCCGCGTGGTCTGGTTATTTCTCATCCCCTAATTCAACCCCTTACAGCCCTTTTTCGCATTAAAAAGTAGCCTATGTCTTTTCTCAGGCTCTAGACTATCTGTGTACCAAATTTCATTTAAATCGGTTCAGTAGTTTTGACAGAGAAGGCAGAGTTGCTTTCGCATATATAATATTAGTAAGCTGCCGTCCTCAAGCTAAAATGCCGTTATGTACCAAAAAAATTTTTTGAGTTATGCACGAAAAAGTGGGCAGTTTTTAAAAATGTACGCTACTTAATAACTAGAAGTCATATTTGAGACTTAGAAGTACTGACTAACAGATCTCACGACTTCTGATTGTGGTTGAAAAATTCAAAATCGGCGGGATGTCAGATAACGGCATTTTAGCTTGAGGACGGCAGTAAGGAAGTAATGATAATAAGTGTTTTGGTTTGTAATTATGCTGTTTCAGTTTGCAATTACACATCGGTTGATATAAAGCAATACTTTTATTTATTGTATGTTTTGTAATCAGGTAAGTATAATTTAATCATTTTACTTAACACTCCAGCCAGACAAGACAAGCATCTTGTAGCGTCGCTAGGGATGTGTAAACATACTAAATATGCAAAAGTAGTGATGTCCCCAAACAATAAGATTGTTCCCACGCAGTGTTACTTGCGTTCAATCACCTTTCTCAATCCCGTAGGAACTTCCCAAAGTCCTTTCATTTAAGGAACATTTGTGCTAAATGTCTTGCTTATAAACCCAGTGGTTTCAGCTGTGCCTTGATCGATCACTCAGCCAGTCCCTGTCACATGTTTGTATGGAAAATCTGCCGCCGTCTGCCACATTAGTTTTTTTTTTTATGCGATATCGCCAGGTTATTCCTTGTGTCCTTCGTAGCCCTGTATATCATGGCTATGTGATCGGTAACATTCACCAGACCATGACAGGCTGTGCCGTGTGGCACCTGAGGACTTGAGGAGGCGGGAGGGATGACTATCTGATTCATAACGAATAAAAACCGCACATTCCTTGCCTTGGCTAATGTCAGAAACCCAATGGCCGTGATTCCATGGGGTTTCTGACATTAGCCACTTGTGCCAGGATCGTAGCAAGTGGAAATCTATAGTCTCTGCCTACCCTTATGGGAAACAGGCGTGAAGCCTCAAGCCTGTTCTATATACAGAAATATGTAGTATGCCGGAATCCTTATTCACAGAGACCTATAATTTGGGTGTCTTCAAGACGAGAGTGAATCGATTTCTTTTAGGCAACCACGCTCCATCGTAGGCCACATCGTTGCTTAACATCAGGCGAGTTGTGGTCAAGCGCAGGCCTATCTAAGATAAAAAATAAATAAAAAAATGTAGGTACCGCACAAATATCGGAGCCCATCAGATCAACATACCCTAACACGCGTTGCCTAGTGGGACCATTCCCAGGTTGAACAAATTGTTATTATTTTCTATGAAATTCTCAGTAAGTTGGATTTGGCTCGCCCCCTTACATTTTTATTTTATTTTATTAGGAAAACAATTGTACATTTTGTTTTACATCTAAATACATAAATGGTGGCATAGGTTAATGTGCAATCCACAACGTTTCCACAGATTACTAATAAACATAAGTATAAGGTGTTACATTTTTTTTGGGGTTTTAGTACATGGGACTTAACATACCGGCAAACTATTTGTGTGCATTAAGTACACCTCTGCTTAACCCTAGGGGCTTAATACAGGCGTTACGGCATGTTGTTATGTATTTTCTACAGGGCCGGATTTAGAGGTGTGAAGGCCTCGGGGCATCAAAGGAGTAGAGGCCCCCTGACCCCAAATTGTGTTTATTAGTCGGAATTTAAACGTTTTTATTTCGAAGTCTCTATTGTGGGGGCCCCTCTTTTGTGGAGGCCCCGGGGCAGTAGCCCCTGTTGCCCTCCCAAAAATTCGGCCCTGATTTTCTAATGACATTCCTTGGTTCTGTTACTACAATTCCCAATTCGGATAAAATCTTGTTTGTGTAAGACATTCTTGATCTAGATTTAGTCCATTCACAGGTACATTTTGGTACAAATATTTACCTACCAAGGTCGTTCCCCTTATACGTAATACTGATGACAAAATTATACAGATCGGGCCATGAGATCACTGGCTTTTTTGTTATGGAACTGCCTACAGTTTATTGTGTAGCTGCAAATTGCTACAAATTGGTTATTCGGGTGAATTGCTGTATTTATGTTGCTTTTTTTAAAGTGGACGTTTTTGATTAGGTATTTATGTTTTTTCCTCTTATTTTAGTATCGAAGCTTTGGCCCGTGACTTTGGTCACGTGGTACAAACTGGTTTAAAATGATTTCTCGATTACTCGGAAATTTGTAAAATCATTATCTACATCGAGTAATAAAGTCCCCCGCTCAAAGCGTTGGTGTTTGTTCGGGTTAATATCAGAAAAGACTTTGTTGTATGGTTCGAGCTTCTTGAGGGTAAGCCATCATCGGCCACCTGCAATGCAATGATGGATCCTTCCATCGGATACCTGCAATGCCAGGTGTTGCTGATGAGTTGCCCAACCCTAGAAACAGCACGCACAAACTGATGACTTCACTCAGATCAGACTCAGATGCTCCTGAATGTCAGTTTGTGCGTGCGTGATCAGTCAGTCAGATCAATCAGAAAACCTTGACTGACTGATTGATCTATACACACATAACTCAAATCACTGAACGGACGCTGTTCGGCACGTGTGCCAAACAGTAGTGTGTATACTATCTGTATAGTTATTATGAAATGGGCAATGGCCGCAAAGAATGGATTCTTGTAAATTCAACCCCCCACTTACACCAAATGATATGAACGAGGGTTCAAACTTGGCGCGACCGAACACGGCCTAGTCTTGCTTCCTGCTGTCTTGAATATCTTTGACAGGCTCTGGAATGATTTCTTAAAAAGTAAAAAAAATAAAAAAGAGTATTTGTCAAGAATTAATAAGATTAAGGGCCCGTTTCACCAGCTCTAGAAAGCCGTTAACTGCCGAATAAATAAAAAAATGGAACAACATTATCTGCCAGCTAATTTAGCGGGAACTTATCAGTAACCTGTGAAACAGGCCCTAAGATAATTGTTAGTACAGCTAGTCAATTCACGCAATCGCTAGGCAATAGGCATGCATAATGCGTGCGGGCAGCGGGGGGTGGCGGGAGGTCGTTCGATGACCCGCGTGGGCGGCGCGGGCGCACTGTGCAGCCTTTGACCACGACACGTACGTACACGTAGCCTCGTAGCAGCCTGTGTGGGACGAATACTTACGAGTGATGAGTATAATGATTCGACGACGTCTGTGGTCTAGTGGTTCGAGTACCGGACTGCTGATCACGAGGTCGTGGTTTCGATTCCCACAAGACACAAACATTTATGTGATGAACTTAGTTGTTTGTGTTTGTCTGGATGTTTCTTATATATTATAAGTATATATTTATAAAAAAAAAATATATATATATATATTTATAAAAATATACATATAAGTATTATATCCATTGTCTAGTACCCATAGTACAAGCTCTGCTTAGTTTGGGACTAGATGGTGCTGTGTAAAAATGTCCCAAGATATTTATTTATATTTATTATTATTATGATAAAATAAATAAATAATCAACCCATATACTGTCCCACTGCCGGGCACGGGTCCCCTCTCAGTATGAGAGGGAATTAGGCTATAGTCCACCACGCTAACCTAATGCGGGTTGGCAGACTTCACATGCCATCGAGAAAATTTCTCAGGCATGCAGGTTTCCTCACGATGTTTTCCGTCACCATTAAAGCGAGTGATAATTATTATTACGCACATGATTTCGTTAAGACCGAGGTGCGTTCGTGCCTTTTGATTCGAACTCGAGACCTTTGACTTGGCAGTCCAGTGGTCATACCCCTAGGCTACCTATCATTATGACGACAAAATTTGATGACATGGTCTACTGGTGGTACATGGTCGAACCCAGGACCTCTAGCGTGGCAGTCACGCTTGGGACCAGTAGACCAACCCAAATATCTATGCGAAAAAAAATTAATGAAAGAAAACTACCAACTCAGGCAGGATTCGAACCCTGTATCCCTCCAGTAAAGTACACATGATGCTTTAGCCAACTAAGCTACCGAGAGAACTAAGTAGACCCATACCAATGATATAGTCACAAATTGTTGAGTTTAATTTTATGCTCTTGTCTCGAATAATAATTTTAATACACGTTGGTTGTATAGCGCCATCTAGTAGAGAGTAGGAGAACTACAGTTACCGCCATCTAGTGGTAAATAGTTTTATAACCATTCATGTTTCTTCAACAAGATGGCGCTGGCTGACACACTGTCAATCTTAGATTACATTTATATTCTAAGTTTTTTGTGGTTTAGTTGTAAAAAATTTGACGTAACATCACGCCAGTATTCCTTGATCGGTTAGGCAGGGGCTTACTAGTACTCAGTTCACCGTTATACCATTAACTGGACACAAATTCAAACTCGTAGCTGCTACTGGGAACCTAACAACACTGCTCGACCCGAGCATCGAGCTTAGCGTAGCAGTCGCGCTTGGGACTAGACTAGACAAACGGGGCAGTCAGGCAGTAAAAATATATATTGTAACTAGCTTTACGCCAGCGGCTTCGCCCGCGTAGTCTATATAACTTTCATCCCCTATTTCAAACCCTTACAGCCTTTTTTTCGCAATAAAAAGTAGCCTATGTCCTTTCTCAGGTTCTAGACTATCTCTGTACCATAATTCATTTAAATAGGTTCAATAGTTTTTGCGTAAAAGCGCGACAGACAGGCAGAGTTACTTTCACATTTAATTAAGTAAAGATTATTTTCTTATAATCCCATCAATTCCACCGCGTTCCAACTAAACGTCATTCTTATCAATATGCAAATATTTATAATTCATATAACCCAGTGACTGATATAAGCACACAAAAAGTCAAAAATGCAAGGTCTTCGTTTAAAAACTTTACAAGATACATCATACATCTTATTTTAAGTGTCATAAAGGTTGAAATCCTATTATTGGGACGCAAAAATAAGTTTGTGAAAATATGCCTTATCTCATTCGGATTAAAGTGGGTTATTTTCTTACTATGTAATATGTTCTTACTATGTATGAGTTACAGTAGATCCATTCCATAGTTTGACAATGCAGCTACGCCTATCTGTATATATGTATGTATCTTTATTAAAACTTTCAAAATTACATAGTTATGCAAAGCCCCACAAAACCGTCTTCACGGTTTGTCTGTGGGTACAGTGCCTCGACCATAAGTTTTTCTGACTAGACTCGCTAGCGACGCCGTAAAATATTTGTATGGAAAACCCTCGCAGCGCCTCTAGCGGTTACGTAAGGAACTAAAATCTGCTATGAGACTACAGCGTTTCGATGCGTAAAAAAATTATCGAAAGCCATTCGATAGAACTCATGGTTGAGGTAGAGAAAACAACTTAAGTACGCACTAATTATAAAAACTTATTTAGCTTATTGCACTAAACATAAAAACTTAGTAGTAATTCTACAATTACACAATTTCTGCAATATCTATTATCTAGTGGATATAAGCGCGACAGTTATATTAGAGGTTCTGGGTTCGATTCGCAGACCGTTTTTTTTTAGGTTTAAGAACTTTATTTTCTCATAAGAATTATATAAATTCACTTACTGAGAAAACTATTTATTATGGTTGTGAATATTGTGGTTTTCTATGTTTAACTTCTGTGTTCTATTTTGCTTGCAATACCGGTATTAATGGTGCAATGTCGGTTTTTATTGTCTAGCTTTACTGTGAATCTAGTGCCCATTCTGCACAGAAGTCACGTGTAAGTAATTCTATGTATTATCGTTAATCTAACTATGACGATCGTTTGAAACTTTTAGTGGCTAGAATACTTACCTAGATACATAGATTTACCTGGACAGATGCATTAAGTAATATGCAATGTGCAGACACTTGTAATATAATGTCAGCGTAAAATTGTTAAAACCGTTAAGATTATTGTCTATACTTCGAGATTGTGTAATAATATAAAGAGGAAAGATTTGATTGTTTGTTTGTATGGCTCCGAAATTACTGAAAGAATTTTTCAAATCGGTCCAGGATTTGAAACATTCTTTCAGCTTTAGGAAGCTACATCTTTACCAAGTAAAGATACTTTATACTTTTTACTTTATATACTATATATAATTGATAAAAAATACCTAGACAACACGGGCGCTGGCTGAAAAGAAAGCTAGAATTAAATATGGCGCCTTGATTACTTAAATTAACAGGCAGTTTTTAACTGCATTCAATTCCATGCAGCAGTTTTTCTGTGATGCGAGTAAAAACGTACAGTTCGCGCCAAACTTATTGTCCGAGTTGAAGTTAAATCGGAAAAATCGGAGAAAGAAAAATATTAGATTTTAATAAATAAAAAGAAAACTCAAGTCGTAATCTGTCGTTTTAAAAAATTTATAATCCATTTCTTTTTCCGATTTTTACGGCCGGGTTAAAGTTAGCTAGCGCCAACTTCAACCCGGACAATAAGATTGGCGAGAGCTGTACTTACAGACAAAAATAAATAAGTGTTGTTGTTTTGGCTTAAGCGCAGAGAGAAAGACTGGCACCACTCCAGAGTTACCACCCCTTTCAATAAAACTTTCTTTCTTTCAGACACACAGACAGACGACCTGGTATAAACGTCGCTGATATGCATTGGATGTAGGCGGCAAATTACTGATCCTTGTGGAAGTCTATGGGGTAGGCCTACAGACATAGAGGTAGGCCTTTGTTTAGCAGAGGACCTCCTTTATAATAATAATAATAAATGTTTATTTAGAAAAAGTTCACATACAATTTACAATAATTATCTTACACTTTAAATAGAGCACAGTTTCATGTATATGCCTGAACTAGGTTGGACCTGTGTTTCAGGCTACCGAGTACAAAAATCTATAGGACTTAACAACTACATATAAACTTATACATTATTGAAGTAAAGTAAATATTTATAATTTGCAACAAGCGATTTTATTTGAAAACTACGAGTAAATCTTCTGTTTGGTCATAAGAAATGCTTTGTAGGAACTGATTTATTCGCTTCTTGCAGAAAAAATAATTTAACTTATAAATACTTAGTTCTCTATTTAATCTATTGTATAGAAATGGGCCTAGGACAGTAAAAAATCTAATTATAAATACATGTTTTGAGGTTGAGTTAGAGGTGCAAACCATATCATTCCGTCTCTTGTTAATAATGTCAGCATTGTAGGTAAATGGCCTTTGGCTGATGATGATGCACTAAAAACCACTCTATCATGAGCTTGTCTATACTATAAATCTGGTATCAGTATGTGTCTGGTAGTCTGGTATCTAGGTAAATGGAACATAAAAATATTGTTTCAATTTCAATATTTGTAGTTGACATCCTTTAACGTAGATCAAAGGGTAGGTTATTGATAAGCCAAGGGACAAACCGGTAGTCGCTGGACGTAACTATGTATTATTGTCAGTTTGTGTACAACGCCGATTCGTAGAAAAATAGAAACTGCCCGTGCGCACAGGATGTTTGATAGTGTTTCTTAAGAATTCATTAAAAAATTGTTCTATTAGTAATATCAAGTTTGTAATGTTCAAAGAGACCGTTTTCATTGTATGAAAATAGATTTTTGAGGTTCTTGAGTGGAGACCACGCGCCGGGAAGCGCGGCGTAGAACGGCCTCCAGGTGGCATATAACCGGTCCTTGTGGAAGTCTATGGGGGAGGCCTTTTATTTATTTATTCATACACTCTTTATTGTATACACCAAAACCATAAGCGAATAAACTCTTTTGGCTGACATGATAATGATGTGCGTGTGTGTGTGTGTTTGTATGTCTGTGTCAAATCAGCCTAATCGATCGATAGATCATAAACCTAACATAAACCTCTAAGAGGTTTTTCGGGTCGGCAACGCGCGAGTGATACCCCTTGTGTTGCAGGCGTCTATAGGCTATGGTAACCGCTTACCATCAGGCGGGCCGTATGCTTGTTTGCCACCTTAGTGGTTTAAAAAAAAACAGTCAGTCAGCATTTCATTTTAGGTATACCTACCTACAGAAGATCGGTATCAGCCAACTAACAGTAGCAGATCTTTGTAAAATATTCCTTTTGTAAACCAACATAAATATCCTCACTTAAGTAGGTACAAATATTTATTTAAAAGTTAAAACAAATAAATTATTTCATTATGATATTTATGTCAAGTGTCGGGTGTCCTGAGATTTACTGTCGAAGTGTCGAGAGTTACGTCACTAGTTGACATCGTAAGCTCTGATTGGGATGCTTGAGTTGCATACGGTGTGGTCCCACTGATAGCTGTCGTTGCGTATCGAACAAAATAAAGCGCACTGTACATGGTATTCTTGACTTTATACAGTACAGTCAACCTTAAAGTGGTATTCTGATCGGAAAATGTCTTGGCCATTGTCAATGATCAAGGACATAAGATGACATTTGATGAATTCGTCAAATATACGAGCAACACTCTGTTAAGGCAACTGTCAAAATGAAATTTTGGTCCTCTTGGACCAAAATTGGACCTGTGTGTGATATTGTTGGCTTATCACCCTTATTCAATAGTAATTGAATAAGGGTGATAAGCCAACAATATCACATAAAAGACCAAGAAGTCAATAGAATGAGAGTTTTAGATGTAGGTAGCCAACATTTTTTTAAATGATGCCCTTGTAAAGCATAAAATCGGATGCCAGCTGACCTAGACTGGAGGGGTTGGCGCTCATTGGGAAAGGCCCACGTTCAGCAGTGCACGGCAATAGGCTGACATAAAGCAAAAAAACTGCAAACACACCCAGCACCACAGAAAAACAAATACTATTATTGCGTTAGTAGCTTTCATGAAAAATTTTCCCTCTTTTCCCCTTTCCTCTCGCAGTAAGGAGGCTGACTTAAAATAAGGCAGAAATTCACCCAGTACTCCCGCTCTCAGTGGCACCCCACAACTCGAGCAGCAATTGCGGCGATATCAAAGAGCCTTCGTTACATATAAAAGTTTTATTTAATACTGACGTAACGAATCGTGTCGTGCGACTACTGTTACCATGTATTGTAACAATAATATCAGGATTTGTTTTCGGATAACGTTTATTAAAAATGGAACCCTAATAAAATCACTGAGTTATCTGCCCGTGTCTGATACAGGTTAGAAAAATTAAAATATAATAAAAATACACCTTAATAAAATAAGTAGGTATGGTATATTATGTTACAATTTACAATTCAGATTTTTAGGAAAATTTGTTAGTAAATGACTATTTTAATATTTATATGTAAGTCACATGCTAATTTTAACTATATATAATTTAACCGACCATGGCATCCAATAAGGATATTATTGCATGCCTGATTATAAATATTTTTCACATTTCCCTGTGTAGGTGCTAATTTAAATTTAATAATTATAATTTCTACGAAGCATAGCATCAAATATTATTGCACTTAAAATATAAATAATTATGTATTATGTTTGTTTATAAAATAACTATATCAATAACAAAGTAATAATGTATAATTTTGTAATGCAAATACAAAAACAAGCTAGTAATAACGGGACCTATAAATGCCCCGGAATCCTACAAAAAAACTATCCACTATTCCCCAAACTCATAGTCACATTACGGCGCTAGCACACACAAGTCATAAATGAAAACGTTTCATTGCATCACACGTACCCATTGTTATTGGCTTCAAAATAAACAGAGTCATGGGCCATAAATATTGAGTACCGATGCATTTCTCACTCAATGACCTTGGTATACTTTGTAGTTGACAGCTACCTATTTCTGGAGGCTATTCCTGTTGATGAAGTCAGGTGATGCAGTAATGGATGATGCATTGCGGTTAGTGCATGCATATTGATATAAATTAATGACATCTCGGAAAAGGAAAATTACGTGTCGTGTTTAATTTAGAAAAATACATAATGTAGACGTGCTTGCATTTATATCAGACTCTTCTGTTACATAATTTTGATCTTTTTCTTTGATTTTCAATATTTTAATGACATAATAGCATAACATAACGCCTATATACCGGACTACGGCTTGCTACGTCCTCTATGCTCATCTCGCTTCATCTATGCTCATCAACCTCCCCATGCATGCTCTTTGATTATTTTTTTTTGTGAACGACAGCAATTTGGCTGTGCGTTCGCCGAGGCCAACCTCTTCCGACTTTAACCGCTTTATTAATAAACACGGCGTATACTGGGTGTAGTTTTTTTTTATACCACTAAGTTGGCAAACAAGCATACGGCCCGTCTGATGGTAAGCGGTTACCGTGCCTATGGACGCTTGCAACACCAGGGGTATCACTCGCGCGTTGCCAACCCTAAAAACCTCTTAGAGGTTTATGGAGGATTCACTGCACCAACAGTTTGAGGGAATACTTATTCCTCTTGCTGACAGCGTAGCGCATCCTTAGAAGGACCTCTGGCGACCTTACTCACTGCAGGAACACAACAAACAATAAAGTGTGTTACTTCGCTGCAGTTTTCTGTAAGGTGGAGGTACTTTCCTAGATGGGCTGCACCTGATTTGAGCCATACTTATATGGCCGTGCCCTACCTATTTTAACCATGTTTAACTATGTTTTGTCTCTTTCCTAGTTTGGTCACTTTATAATCATCCGACAGTGACAAAACACAAATAAACTACTCCTACCCACTTACCTATTAATAAAGACCCAAACCAAACCAAGTTACCCAAACCTTATCTATTAATAAAGCTGAAAAAGATTTTATTTTTCAGAATCTCACGGGTTACATAAACCCTAGTAACACCGTGGAGAACTGCGAGTCTTGCATATCGTTGTAACATTTGTATTGGGTTACATCTAAACAGTTACGAATGATGCGATAAAATGCCTGCAACTCGAACCGTGTGATAAGCCGTAACTGCGCCTGCGCCAATCGAGACAATACCTCGTGTAAGCCTGCGTCTCCACTAGAGTTGTAAGAGGAAGCTAAGCGGTGCGAGAAGAAAAAATAGCGAAATCGAAAAATGTGTTTATATTTTATATTTGGTATTTCATTTGCTCAAATTCTAAATAGCTGGGTCCACACCAGACGATCCACGGCGCTCCGATTGCTCGCGGTAGGAGTGCGATCCAAAGACGGGTTCAAAATTGAACCTTCGAACCTTCAAATTTGGACGCGTCTTTGGATCGCGCTCCTGCCGCGTGCGATCGGAGCGCCGTGGATCGTCTGGTGTGGATCTGGCTATTCAAATATTTTTATTTAAATTAGACCATAATAAATAGGTAGATACTTTAGAAAGGTCAACTAGTTGCACGGTTCCAAAAAAGTTGGCCTCAACCTAGGACGTATAAGTAATTTTAATATTGTTGTACTAAAATATTTAATAAACCGGGCACAAACACAACCTCCATACTGCAAAAATGTAATCGATCCATTTAATCGATCGATTTTTCCTCACTCAGTTTCCTCGCAAAGCTCTGGTGTGTGTAGTGGAAACGCAGCCTTATAGAGAATGAAAGGGGTCATATAAAACGGTTGTACACGTCATACCTGCCCACTACTGAACGATTCGATTCGATTTGAAATTCGATTCCCAGGTCGAGCAGTCTGTACTCAGTATTTCGAATTTTCTCTCTGTTTGGTGGTAAGGAGTAACTTAGGCTACTTATTTTATTTCGACGACGTCTGTGGTCTAGTGGTTCGAGTACCGGACTGCTGATCACGAGGTCGTGGGTTCGATTCCCACAGGACACAAACATTTATGTGATGAACTTAAGGGTTTGTGTTTGTCTGGGTGTTTCCTATATATTATAAGTATTTATTTACAAAAAAAAGTATATAAGTATTCTGTCCATTGTCTAGTACCCATAGTACAAGCTCTGCTTAGTTTGGGACTAGATGGTGCTGTGTAAAAATGTCCAAAGGTATTTATTATTATTATTTATTTAAAAATTGGATAACCGCGTGGAGCAGTTAATAAATAACTAGTCTTTAGCCATTGTCTTACCTGACACTAGAATTATTGTAAAATTATGCCGAACCATAAAATTAATAATCGTTTACGTTATAAAATACCTCATTAGTACTTTATCGTTCTTTATATCGCTGGCCTTATCAATAGGAATTTCAGTGAATTGCCCATTTTGCACAATGGCGCGCACCATGAGCTTTACAAGACCTAGTTGTATGGTACTATGGATTGGTATTTTGAGTACCTATGCAAATAAAAACACTATGAAGTGATAGTTTATTGATCTGACCATTAGACTACAAAGTCCAATTCAGAAAGAAGAAGTCAACTCTGACTTTTCGAAATCATGTGAGTAATTATCACTCGCTTTAACGTTGAAGGAAAACTTCGTGAGGAAAGCTGCATACCTGAGAGATTTTCTCGACGGCATGTGGACTCTGCCAACCCGCATTAGGCCAACGTGGTCAACTATAGCCTAATCCTAATACTGAGAGCAGACCCGTGTTCAGTAGTGGGACAGTAAATGATGATTAAATTAAAACACTGAAACATTTCACTAGCGCTCTGCTTATCCCTTCGGGAAAAACAGACGTGATTATATGTTGATGATTCAATCTTTTGCATCTTAGCAAAATGACGCATGCAACCGTTTTGACTGCGCAAGAGATGATGCAAATCTTTCGTGATATTTATGAACGAGTTGCAGAACTTGCAGATGAAAAAACTGTATGAGCGATGAGCCAGGAAAGTGGGCTTGTGGGCGAACTAATAGGTAGTTAGGTAAAATCATTTTACGTGCACATTTGCAATTTTTTTTTTAAACATAAATGAGACGTTATTTAAAAATAGAATCACCGTTGCAGTCACATTAAAGAATGTGCGTAGTAGCACTTGAATTATCATTAGCTTTTAACGGTTAAGGAAAACATCGTGAGAAAATCTGTGCGCTTGAGAGATTTTCTTGACGGCGAGTGAAGTCTGCCAACCCTTAGTAGACTCGCGTGGTATAAGACAATATCTTAACCCCTTTCATGCGGAGACGATACTGGAAAACATTAATGGGTTGATGATGATACTCCTTTGAGCAATTACGCAACTGAAACTAAATAAAACCTTTTTTTAAAAACGGTAACAGTACTTTACTCGACACCATTCAAAAGAAGGCCTTCTGCTACTGAAGATAAGGATCTGTGAATATATTGTATGAAATCAAACAAAAAAATTACTCATTCATGAGTTGGTAGCCTAATTCTTATTATAAGTATTTAGGTCAAACCATCCATCGTTTGAACGGTTTGTTGGATGACAACGCGACCATAAAGATAGAGTACGTCATCTGACAGATTTATTAATTTATTTGTTTATTTTAGAGATTCTGGTAGGGTGTGTCATAGATAAGTCGAGGGTATGGAGAGGCTTGTGACTAAAATCTTTATGGATCTACATGATTTAACGAAGTGAAATGACTGGGACTAGGACCACACCTGTGACACTCCATACAAACTTTCCGATACCGCTGCACACAACAATACCAAATATCAAACTTGTCAAAATTACGTTTGTACACGTGCAAATGTGTGTGATGGTGCGTAGCGTTTGTTGGCAGTCCGGTAAGAAGATTCGACCGAGTTTTTCTCACTAAACTCGCTAGCGACGCCGTACAATATTTGTATGAAAAACCCTCCAACGCCTCTAGCGGTTACGTAAGGAACTAAAATCTGCTATGAGATTACAGCGTTTCGATGCGTAAAAAACCTATCGAGAGCAATTCGATAGAACTCATGGTTGAGGTACTACTTTTTAGTTCCTGAAGTAACCGCTAGAGGCGTTAGAGGGGTTTCCATACAGATATTTTACGGCGTCGCTAGCGACTTTAGGAAGAAAAACTCATGGTCGAGGTACTGTATGTCTTTACAATATTTATTCAGTTTGCTTCCTAAAACTGTGTTATAAGATAGCATCAAAATAAGTACCAATAAAATAATTAATTCGATGCATATTAATTGAGTATAACATGATTTCGTTCTGAATTTTAATAAATCCATAAAAATGCATGTCATGCATTAATTAAAATGTTGATAAAACTTGACGAGATAAATAAAACCAGGTTGATAAACGATTAATTAGTCGGTCTTATTAAAGATAATGTGATTTATGTCGGTATATTTTTGGTTTTTTTTTTTTTCAAGTTTTTATTTTTGTTACGTTTTATAAACAACTAAATAAGTAATGTGATCATATGGAGCGGGCTCTTATCCTTAGAATAAAAAATCGAGAAAGAGCTTTGAGTGAGTTTAGGAGACATTTTTTAATAATTTGTGCCTCTAATACTTACTATACCTACGTGTCTTTATAGAATACACATTCTACCATATGTACGGTTTTATTTTATGTTAACTTTATTTTATGTTAATTTAGGTTCAACAATTAACTCCACGGAGCACCCCTTGAAATCACACTTACGAACAATTGACCAAAAAAATTCTAAAACAAAACATCATCTAGAAACCGAGAGTTCGATCTTTAAAAAAACAACAGCTGATAGGCCGGCTGAAGTGAAAAGCGGTTTCATAGATTTGCGCGGCCGGCCGGCACTCGGCAGCGTCGCTCAGTCGAGTTTACCCTATCGCGGTGTAAGCACGCGTGTGCACGCTCCGACAAACACTCTCCGACACTGTAAAATAAATTCGCGAACGACTTTTCGACAGTTGTCTTGTTTTCCAACTAATAGTGCCACAATAGTGTTACCGTGCAGTGCTTTCAACCGATTCGTCGTTGCTAAGGTAAATAAACCGGCACTAATCCGCAACTTATTCAATGTTTTGTGAACTAAGTTATCGCTAAAACGGAATTTGAATGCTTGAAAATATTGAAATTTATTTTCAGTTACTCAAATATTTTTTTCAGTGGGTTTGAAATAAGTTTTCATTCATGTTATCTTAAAAGTTATAAATGATCATACCGATAGCATGAAAGAAATTTATTGTTTACAATAAAATGTCTACTGAGGAAAGTATTACACATGAATTAAAAGATTTATTTTATCATTCTGGAACGGAATGTCGTATCGCAAAAATAAATTCTTCAGCACTTAGAATAAATAAATATTCATAGTTAGGTAATTTTGTATGAAACTATGAAACAATACTTTTTGATAGTTTGAGTAGATATTAATAGTAGATAGTAGTTCGAGTTCTGATATTAAAAATTATCAAAGCCATTAGATAAAAAAACAAGACCAATTATGAATAAAATTCAAAAATAGAACACCTCATTATAAGGCGCGAAAATGATGGTAACTACAATGTTTATTTAACAAATCGCCGGCCATTAGCAAAAGCAAGAGATGCTAAGTATTCAACTCGTTTACAACTAACCACCTGTTAAAATTTAACCGTCGAAAGATACTATAATACTTCAAGGAACATTGAAGTATTGTGTAAACAAATATGACGGGCGTATCTTTGAGAAAATCTTTCCTGATTGAAGTAGTGTTGACGAAAACGTTCCGTGTGTGGTTATTTCATCCACTAATGTATTTCAAGTGGAAGACAAGAAGATATGGTTTGTATGACTATTTAGTTGTTTCAATGTTCACATATCTGATAATATAGCACATTGTATTAAAAAGACGTGACATAGAAAATAATAAAAAGACGTGACATCTATACTAATATTATAAAGAAGAAAGATTTGTTTGTTTGTTTGTTTGTTTGTTTGTAATGAATAGGCTCCGAAACTACTGGACCGATTTCAAAAATTCTTTCACCTTTGGAAAGCTACATTATCCCCGAGTAACATAGGCTATATATCATCACGGTACGACTAAAAAGAGCGGAGTAGTAATGAAAAATGTAGCAAAAACGGGGAAAAAATTATAAGACCACGCGGGCGAAGCCGCTGGCGGGAAGCTAGTAGAAAATAATAATGTCTCGAAAAAAACAACGGATTGTTATCTTTTAAAATGACCAGATTTCATTTTAAAGATATCAATCTTAAATTAATTAGAATCACAGATTTTAAGATTAAAATAAAATTATAGCCAGTATCTGCCAGGCTATTATGATGTGGTAGGTAGGCTACGTTTTTGTTAAAATTGAGTAGAGCCACCCATTTAATGCAAATAGCGCAGTCTGATCGGTTTCTGTGGGTCGCGGGTTCGATAAACGGAGCAAAATATATTATGGCCTAATAGGTCTAGGTGTTGAATATAACAAAAAGTGAATTTCTAAAACAGCGACCTGCGTAGCAGTCGTGCTAGGGACCATTTTTTTTATTTTTTTTAGTATCATTTGTTTTCCCTAACATGATTAGGGCCTTTATTTGCATTTGGTCGTTTATCTTTCTTGCATTATATTTTTTTGTGTTATTTGTGTATCTGTCTTCATTGTACACTGGTTTGCTGTTATTTATTCTGTCTCTGTTTATTTGTTTGTTTTTATATCTGTCTTTTCTAATTGTACTCTAATTCTTCCCGCTGGGGTTTATTGGATCCTTCCGTTACCGTTAGTCTCTTTTGTTGTCGTTTACTTGTACATATTTCCTCACTAAACCACTTTAACTTTAGGGCCTCAAGCATTACGGCGCTTTTGTTATGGGACTTATATTCCTATTCTGGCGGTGTTTTCCACCACCTATCCAATGGTCTGGGCTGTCAGCTTCTTTACCGCGTCCGTCTGGGTGGTATATATGTTGTCTCACCATCAACGTCCGTATGTTCGCCTCTACTTCGCCTATGCTTACAATACTATATTATACACAATATAGCTAGGGACCATTAGAGCAGCTCGGAGTATGGTCATCCTAAAAATACGTGCGAATTAAGGGTGAACATTAGTACACCTCTGCTTATT
This sequence comes from Acronicta psi, assembly GCA_946251955.1. NCBI lineage: Eukaryota > Metazoa > Arthropoda > Insecta > Lepidoptera > Noctuidae > Acronicta > Acronicta psi. The sequence goes on along the minus strand of OX276473.1, from coordinate 2,321,686 downwards.
CCTACGGGGAATATAATATGCAGGCGTGATGGTATGTTGTCATCATGAATGTCAGCGTAAGCCCGCATCAATGGGACGAATCGATACTTACTTACGAAAACAGTGCCTCGACCATGAATTTTTCTCACTAGACTCGCTAGCGACGCCGTAAATTATTTGTATGGAAAAACCTCGCAGCACCTCTAGCGGTTACGTAAGGAACTAAAATCTGCTATGAGATTACAGCGTTTCGATGCGTAAAAAACCTATCGAAAGCTATTCGATAGAACTCATGGTCGACGTACAGGGGGGCTAGACAAGTTGCATTTTGACATTCGAATCGACAAACAAAATGTATGAAAATGACATTAGTGACAGCCCGGTTTGTCGAAAGCTTGTGTCATTTCCATACATTTTGTTTGTCGATTCGAATGTCAAAATGCAACTTGTCTAGCCCCCCAGGTACCTACAGGAGAAAACAAAATACATGTCTGTAAATTGTGATAAACAAGTTTATTAATCTCGGAGTTGTTATTTTTAACTTAATGCTGTAATACTTGTAATCGAGAAAGGAGATAAGAGAACAATTTTATTAATGTTTTACGTATCGAAAGAATCAAGGTTAAACTCTATTAACTCTTCAGGTTAGGACGGAGGGATAGAGAAAGGCCAAAGAAAAGATGAATAGATTGTGTTAAGGTCGATATGATGGAAAAAGGATTGAATGAGCGGGTGACGGCTAGCAGGAATGTATGGAAGAAAAGGATAGGCTGCGCCGACCCTAAATAAATTGGAACAAGGACAAGAAGATGATGATGAATATAGGCCACAGTCCGTGCTACGATTATTACACACTTCCTTTGCTTAGTCCACGCTAATACATGTTGATATACACACGCGCCGGTAGCGAATACTATTCACCTGACCTTTGGATGAGCTCACGGCGGTCAAGAGCGTCCCCTCCCGGTAGCTTGCTGTTATTTTGCTCGTCTTCATTCTCTCGACTTGCCCAAACTATAACTACATAATATAACTAACTTTCCGCCAGCGGCTTCGCCCGCGTGGTCTTAAAATCTTTTTCCCCGTTTTGCAACATTTTTCATTGCTACTCTGCTCCTATTAGTCGTAGCGTGATGGTATACAGCTATAGCCTTCTCCGATAAATGGGCTATCTAATACTGAAAGATTTTTTTAAATCGGTCAAGTAGTTTCGGAGCCTATTCAATACAAACAATCAAATCTTTCCTCTTTATAATAATAAGATAGATTCTACTACATACTACATTGGTCTTTACATTAGTTTTTGATGTGCAATAAAGAATATTCTATCTATCCATCTACATAATTCCTTTAATTCGTGTGAATCTTTTTAACAGTTGTACAAGTAAAATATTTTCATACATTTTTCTCCGTAATAATTTCTCCGGTTTTAGAAATAGAATTAACATTTTAATTAATGTTTATATTATCTTTATTGCTCTTTACATCATCATTTTCGACCTTGGCTTTGAATACGTAATATAGTGCGAAATTGAAATAGTTTGTTTGGAGTTCGTGGCTACATAATCAGCAGATTGATAAGTCTTGTGAAGTTAAGCCGTTCTTGTTGCGGTAGGAACCTAGATAGTGAAAATTCTTTCTCTTCACTAATATTATAAGGAGAAATTATTTGTATTTTTCGCCATTACTACAATAATTCAGAATTCAGTTCCTGTACCTAAGATTTTGAATTTTAATAATCACGACACTCCTATGGCTCTGTTGTCTTAAAAATTTACTACTTAATTAAACTATAGCATGTTGTATTGCCTAGAAATAAGGTTATGGAGGTCATAAGGCATAATGACTAAATAGGCTATGCGACTAATTATTTTTTATGGCCTCATGAAACAGTTGACCATAAATAGAGCCAATTATCAAAAAACCTAATTTAAATTAGTTCAAAAATAACGAAGTTAAAAGCATTTTAATTTTATGCTAGAAAGTGAGCGCACTATACTTACAAATGACGTCAAAAGTAGTGTGCGCCATACTAATTCTATACTAACACTCGTTTTGCGGGAAAGGGACAAAGCATCCCCTTTCAATCCCCACCAAAAACTTTTAACGCATTTATCTCAGAAATTTCTTGGTCGATTTAATATTTATTTTTAATATACGAAGTATGCTAATGCTATTTTTCAATAAGCGTGTGATTATTAACAAATTCAACACCAGTCTTCTCCCCTATTAATTCAAAAGCTGAAGTAAGATCGGAAGCTGATCGCAATATAGTTCGGGAACAGGCTAAGATACATTTTAAAGAAAAGAAAGAAAGATCCGTAAGAAACTGTCTTTGTGGGCTGGATTTCGGAACATTCGCTGATGAACTATGTCACGGAGATTAATCTTGACCTAGAGTCATGGTCGGTTATCACATAAATTTTAATCAAACCCATTAACGAATGAGACTAATTCATAAAACTAGTTAATTTCTTGTGGTCCCATGGACCGCTTCTATTAATACCAATTAAGTAACCTCAAAGAGTTATGAAACAATAAATGAAAATATTATTTAATGATTTGAATATTTAGCACCACAATCAAATTGCGAATGTTCTCACAAAAGCAAGAGCACCCTTTTTACCCGACTGCGCCAGAAGCAGGGTTATGTTTTTTTTGTTTACGAGTTTGGAATTCATGAATGTCCCCCGCCCCGTGGGTACGGAGGGGTCTCTATTAAATTTTTTCTCATTTTTTTTATAAATTCATTATTCAAAGATAAGGGTCAATAATCTTTGACGGAACATCAGAAATCCGCCCTCGGGGTTTGCCAGCGAGCCATGGAGCGCAGTATCTTGGGAGTCAGATTGTTAGACCGTATAAGGAATAGTATACTGTGATCCAGAACTCAGATCGCCGACGTTGGTCAAAAAGCCGCCAGCTTGAAGTGGAACTGGGCTGGTCACATCTGCCGCATGTCGGACGAGTTGTGGGCAAAACGTATTACCGAGTGGAGCCCACACAACGTTAGACGACGTCGCGGTAGGCCCAATAGGAGATGGCGGGACGAGTTAGACCTTTACTGGAAGGATTGGCCGCAGATAGCCCTTAACCGTGACGAGTGAAAGATGGGTAGGGAGGACTTTGCCCTGCAGTGGGACGACAACGGCTGAAAAAAAAAACTATGACTCAAAGACTGTAAATAGCCTTTAATCTGCCGACTGTCTTTTTGGCCAAAGTATGAATTAGGAATAAGAGCTCATGATAACATTAAGGCCCCAGTCTAGCAAAATTTGGCAGTTGTCAAATTATTAGCTCATTTTCGCAACGTTTTTTTAAGGAAAGGAAGGATATAGTGTCATATATTTTTATCGCGATAGAATATATGTTATATTAGCTTTATCTACGTATTTTTTTCACGTTCCTCTGGTTAGTTTATGTTATATAAATCAGGCGTCAAAGATGGCGCTCTCGCGCCCAACGCCATTTAGAGTCATGTTTGTGCACGTTAATCGAGATAATCAAGAATAAATTCAAAAATCTACTCAGCGCAAAATTAGCTTAAGATAGTCGTCTTCAAAATGCGCTGAGTAGATTTTTAATTATACCTTTAGTTTTCTTAATCCGAGTGTCATAACATCGTCAAATTTTCCTGTTTTTGGTCCCAAAACAAACGGTTTTTTTTATAATAAAAACTAAAATTATTGATGAAATCATTTGATCATTTTAAAGTACGTGTATTAAATGACACAACCAATTTAAAAAAAATGTGTACCTGCTTCACAAATATTTTTTATAGTGTTTTCGACAGGCACGGTTTATAAACGAAAATCTCAAGCCAATTTCTTCAGAGGCGGCCAGTCGGTCGTAGCGGTTGGACGTGGATTCTATGTCAAATTCAAATTTGTACCTCTCGCTCTAAATTTTGCTCTCTCTCTAACCTTGCTGGCGTACTATCGGGCATTGACACTTGCTCTACTTCATTATTTTTATGTCAATTTATCAGAAATTATTTCCGACGCGCGTTTCCCGATCACGCGCGTTTTTATTCCACAAGCAGTTTAATCGATCGATTGATTTAAAAAATGCGGTGTGTTTAGGCATTTATTGGACACCTAAACGCTTGGATGTCCGTCTAACTTTATGGTCCCGATTCTTCTGTCCCTAGTAAACACCTGGGTACAGAAACAACTCGACGCCATTTTTGACATTAATAACAGACATAGACTGTTTTGTTAGCAGTAAAGTGCGATAGTAACAAGTTTGTTACTATGGTTCATTAACTTGTTACCACTAGGTAACAAGTTTGTTACTATGGTCCGTTAACTTTTTATCACTAGGAAACAAGTTCGTTACTATGGTCCGTTAACTTATTACCACTAGGTAACAAGTTTGTCCGACAACCAAAAATCTACCTATGACCCTCCCCAGTTTGAATCACACAAATTGAATAATTACTATCCTAATATAATTATAATTATCAGCCAAAAGAAGTCCACTGTGCATGTGGAACAAAGGCCTCACCCATAGACTTCCACAAGGACTGGTTATATGCCGCCTGCCTCCAACGACTCCCAGCGACCTTCATCATCATTGCAAAAACCCACTCCTGTGTTCTCAATGATGATGAAGTCCTGTGTGTTCGGTTTCCGTACTTAGTCCTGCAGTGGACCATTATCCCAGCTACCTTTATCGGGTCATTAGACCATAGTTAAAAAGTGAGAAAGACGTAGTTTGAAAGTGAGTGTGAAAAGTACTGAAAAGTTGTGCAGTGACCGCTTATCTACGATATATGGACATATTATGATGCGTAGAAGTAGAGAGCCTAGTTACAAAACAGGTTTTGAACATAAATGTGGATGGATATAGTAGAATAGGAAGACCAAAGAAAAGATGAATTGACAGTGTGAGAATGACGACGACGTACGTAAGAAAAAAACACTGCGCCGACCCCAAGTGAAGGTGAGGTGGTGCCTATAGGTGTACATACACGAGCTAGATGGACATATGATATACTGGCTGGATGTAAACGATTGCAGGGCAGATCACCCCCCGATTGTCGGTGAATATGGCAGTGGCGTAATAGAGAAGAGGCCCTGACTCAGCAGTGGGTTTTACCGGCTGAATAGATAGATAGATAGGTATATTTATAGATAACCGTTGCACGCGGTTTTTCATTGACCCCACTTCATGTGCCCCGAAGAAAAGTCTTTTAATCGATTTTTTGGTGTTAAACATTTCTAATCCCAACTAGGACATGAGCTGTAGCTTTTGAACGGTTGAATAGATTTACATGAAATATGGCTAACAAAAATCCCATTTAATTTAATAGAAATTTTTAACAGAATTACAAGACTAATCTGTGGAGGGATTTACAAATACAATAAGAGCTGGATTGAGCTGTGGGCTAGTCATTTGTTGCTGAGCTATAAGCTCAACGGTTGAAACCCGTGTGATCTGGTTCATCTAGCTCATTGAAAGCTGAGTTTACACACCTCTGATGATAGCCAGACGGGTTACTTCTCGCTCTGAATTTTGCTCTTCCTCTAACCAGCTTAGATCAAGAAATAAAACACAAAGGTCTACTCCAAAGCAAACCATCTCCTGGAACTTGAACTTATAGTGAATCAACCTCCTTCTTTTTCATGTCTGTTAAAACGAAATTAAAACCTCGACTAAAAATACGTTCTGTTCCATAAATCATAAAGTACTTAAATTATTTCAAACGACAGATATTTTTTTCAGATTTTCAGGGTATAACACTGATCCCACAGGCCACAGTAGTGTTGTTCATTATAATTAAATAGAAATATCTTTTTGTATTTTTTTAAGCATTTTCCATACTAAGATTACAAGTTATTTTTAATGAAGGAAAAAATCGGCTGGCAGAATTCGAACCTGCATCTTCTGGTTCGGTACACCACGGTACACTACGGTTGGCTGGTTACTCGCGGTAGCTTAGTGGTCAAAGCGTCTGATGTACCGCACCAGAAGACGCAGGTTCGAATCCTGCCCGCCAGCCGATTTTTTCCTTTATTAAAAATAAATAGAAATATTTTATTTTGTAAAGTAGAGCAACTTTCATTTCGTAGTACTGCTCTACACTTTGTAATTTACGTATCACAGGATGATACAGAGGGTGCCTCGCGGGGTTCGTGCCCGCGAACTGTCAATATACTGAATTCGTTTGTTGTGCACAGCTAGACTGGGGCCTTAAGAGAAAAATAATGGCAGTATTTTTAATGTAACACCAAAATTTTCAATTTAAGAACGACAGTATTCCCACCAGGATTTACTACAACAGTACACGTTAGCGTCAGAGATTCGTTCATTTCTGCTGAAGCTAAACCTGATTCGTTCTCTCGATGATATTTCGCTACACTAGGATAAGGATTATCAACGGAGGATTTCTTTAAATTCATTGTAAAGCCTTATTCAGCACAGACGATGACATCATGTGTTATGTATTGTCAGTTGTGTGAATATGTAAATATGTATCATTGTGTAAACGCGACGTTATCTCCACGTAAGTACTTGTTTGAACAGTCACTGGTTACAGTTCTAGTTCTGAGGCCATATTATGGGATCTTAAGTTATCTAGTTTGTCCTCATTCGGATTTTGTAAGTTACTTTGGAAGTCACTATGTATAAAACTAACTTGTTTCTTATTAAATACTTTTTTCGATCTTATGAGAGAAAATAATGTTGTACATAAAAGTCGAAGATATTAAAAAGAAATCGGAGTCTCGTGTATGAAATGGTCGGTGTATTATGTTATAATATTATTTACGTCAATAATTAGCCTTATAGCTATAAAACCTACTGAAAATAAAATAATGTTGTCCATTGAATGCTTCCATGTTGGTATTACTCGGATTAAAAGCCTTAGCGAAAATAAAATTTTTTTAAAGTTCCTAAATAGTTTTAAACCAGTACATCACAAGCAAAAGCAAATATAAAGCACTCGCAAAATCATTTTCACTTACCTGAAATACCATGTTTTTAGAATAGGTGCAATGCGTTAAAAATACACGAATTCTATTCAGACTATACTCAAGACTTTTTACTATTTGCAAAAGTTTTCAATGCCAAATGATTCAATGCCAGAATGCCACTGCAAACTGAGTGTGCAAACTGAAACTTGGCACAAGTATAACGAGAGAATTATTAATTGTGATAACAATTTGAGAAAGTCTGGAGCAACCAAATAAAGTAGCAACAGCAAAAGTAACACTCACAACAAAATTATCGGAGTGAAAATAAGTTCCGTTGTTCATTAATTATAATTATATACAATAAATTGGTTTACTGTCCTAATGAATACGTTTGCACATCTCTAACAATGGAAACAGAAACAGACTTTTAGAAAAAAAGTTTTGTATCACTTAACAAATTTGAAAACACTAGTTTCAGCTTTAGTAATTTCGTTTGATGATCCAACATCTGTTATCAAAACTACTTCAACCAGGGCAGAAATATGTAGAAGTAGGGTGGCTTCAAATGAATCACATAATACAAACATTACAGATAGACTACAATATGTAGAATGTTTTGCAAAAACATTTGCTAATTATTGCAAAATTTTGCATACGAATCGCAAAGTCGGTTTTACGGATCAGCTAAAAAGGATTTAAAAGTAACCTTTTTTCTCCGCCAAAACCAGGCTCAGAATCTCAGATCATTAACATTATCAAATTGCATTGTTATTGTTAAAATTCCAAGGCGATTCTTAGAATTAAGTCTGTTGAACATGTTTTGAGCAAGTCCATTCTGTTATCATCTTTGATGATTTATTACATTGATACTTATGTTTTCGTTTTGATGATGATCGTCTGAACAGATAGCTCTTATAAGCCATGTTATTTTAACTTTATTGGTTTATAATTAAAACAAGTTGGTTGTTGTATTCGGACAAAATGCCGGATCAGATATGATTGGGTTTATGAGCTATGTTGTTGGGATTCAAAGAAGATGGTTTATTTATTGTCCAAGACTAAATTGTCTGTGTTAACGGATGGAGGAATTATAATTATATGTGACTTGTGTTTTCAATTTATTACAACTTCAATAATATTATTTGCGTGTCTAGACAGGATTGTTGGGAACGTATTGTTATTAATTATGATAAACCCCAACTGCCAGTAAAAAAACTTGGGACCCAGATACGTTATTACAGCACAGCAGTAAAGCATTAGAACAACTTAGTCGCCAACAAACATATCTATATTATATGTCAATCCTAATTTTATTGCAAAATATTGCAGAATGAATGTAGTTGGTTTAAACACGGTCAAAATTGGTTCAAGCAGTGACAACACATATCTCGGAGAACCGACAAGCGTTGAAGCAAACGAGTTCTCGACTGGAGACCACGTCTAGGCAAGCGTAGTGTAGGAGGCCTGCCGGCCAGTTGGAGTGACGACTTGCGGAAGGTAGCTGGCAGTGACTGGATGAGAAAAGCCGAAGATCGGGCGCTGCGGCGTTCATTAGGAGAGGCCTACGTCCAGCAGTGGACGAATACAGGCTGATAATGATGATGATTGGTTTAAAGCTTTTTATTACACATGGTGTCTCTACAAGTCTAGATTAAATCACATCACGTTATTTACGATCGGATCATTTGTGTCAATTTATCTTTGTGCCCTTCTACAATTCTGAGAAGCTACAAAAATGAGGGACTCAACTGTATTGTGACATTCGCGCATATTCATCTTAGTGTTGGCAATGACACAAGAATCTGTTGCATCATATCGCAATTTATATTAGTGTGGTACATTACATGAAAGTGTATTGGGATGCGGCTTCTTGTTAGACTTACAAGACTAAATTAAAAATTTAATAGACCACCGACCCATTTTGTGGTTGCGACCTTCTTGGATTTGAAATTTATCATATTGCATAGTAATTTACTAGTCAAACCCTTTGATACCCATATTGAGGGAGCTGTGAAAAAATATGCAATCCACCAGTTTGTGGCCGCGGCCATCTTGGACTGATTTTCATAACACGTAGCTAAAAACACTGCAGTTAAGACAATTCAGTTCGGCAGCTACGATGCCACAGACAGACACGCTCACACACACCCCACACACAAGCATGTCAAACTTATAACACCCTGTCGTTTTTGCGTCGGGGGTTAAAAAGTGTCATGATATCATTGACACTACAAAATATAACTTGATTTTCGCATTCCGTGATGTACTAATATACAAGTGTCGCATGCTAAAAAGAAAACAAACATTAACCAATAAGATATACAGGTGAAGTATTTTGCACGATAAAATAAGTAATTGATTACACCTACATTCAGATATTGTAATACCAAAGGCATCTGGAATTCACACATACAATGACTCTTTACCATCAGCTCGGTAGCCGGGTTAACCATAAAAAAATACCAGAATCTCTTGAAATCTGTTGAGGATCAGCGAAGATAAACGTATGGCAAACACAAAATAGGATACGGTTTAAGAGAAAGCTCCCTCCTTTTTCGAAGTCGCTTAAAAAAGAGCAGATCTCTTTGAAGTATTATTTGTTACAATTACAATTTGTTATTATCTCTTTGTCTCTTCCTATAAACCTAGTGATAGACTCGCAACTGAATTTGATAATAGTTTCAATAATATTGAACAGCTAAATGTGTCTGATTTTAACGTGAAAACTCTTGTAATTTATTTACCTATGTCGTGTTCATTAAGTGACAGTTAACGAACCAATTTTCGAATGTAAATCGGCACGAGTTCGAAGAAATAATTATAAAGATACCTTTCGTGATTGCAACGTGCAAAATATTTCGAATGTCAGAAATCAGGTGCATTTCTTCGAATAAGATAATAAATTCGTGCATACGCGCGAAGTGCGAGAGATCGTTAATGTAATTAATCATTTGTTTTGTTGACCGTTACGGAATGTTGGGACCGTGCAAGACTGCAGTAATTAAAATCGAAGAATGTGTATCTATGCGCGAAATGCCTTGCGACAATTTGCTTTTTTAACCCCCGACGAAAAAACGACGGGGTGTTATTAACCCCCGACGAAAAAACGACGGGGTGTTATAAGTTTGACGTGTCTGTGTGTGTGTGTGTGTGTGTGTGTGTGTGTGTCTGACTGTGGCATCGTAGCTCCCGAACGGATGAACCGATTTTGATTTTGTTTTTTTTATTTGAAAGGTGAATTAGTCGGGAGTGTTCTTAGCTATGTTTGATGAAAATCGGTCCAAGATGGCCGTCGCTACAAAATAGCGAATTACATATTTTTTCACAACTCCCTCAATATGGGTATCAAATGAAAGGGCTTAACTAGGAGAATACTATACATTATGATAAGTTTAAATTCCAAGACTTGCGACAATTTGCTTTTTTTATGTTGATTTAATTAATTGTATTTGAACGAGATAAAGATGTTTTTGTGGAGAAAACTAATCAACTCATTCAATATTATCCTCTTGCCGTTGCCCAGTACCCGGTGATAGCCTAGGAGTATAACCACTGGACTGTCAAGTCAAAAGTCTCGAGTTCGAATCCAAGGCATACACCTCTGACTTTTCGAAATCCTGTGCGTAATAATTATCACTCGCTTTACGGTAAAGGAAAACATCTTGAGGAAATCTGCATGCCTGAAAGATCTTCTCGACGGCATGTGAATTGTGAAGTCTGCCAACCTGCATTAGGCGATCGTGGTAGACTATCGCCTAATCCGTCTCATACTGAGAGGAGACCCGTGCGCAGCAGTGGGACAGTTAATCGGTCGATGATGAGGCGCTTACGACTAGACTACAATATAGATAGATAGATAGATAGAATATTCTTTATTGTGCACCAAAACCAATGTAAAGAACAATTACTCGTATTTAACTTACTATTTACCAAAGAAATTGAATTTCCGGTGTTTCAGTTTCACAATTTATTAGGAAGCAGCTCTATCATATACGATAACACTCTAAATATCATGCTTATCATATCGGAACTTGTCAGGAGCACTTGAGATTGAGTATTTCATGGAAATTGAACAGGCAGACAGACAGAAAACCCTCTGTAAATGCCACGTTTATTTTTAATCAAGGTTGCTTGATAAAAGCACAGATAAAAGTATGAAAGTATCCTGCGATAAAAAATATAACAAAACATACCATCACGCCCGTATTCCTCGAAGTGTTAGGCAGTAGTGTACTTATTCATACCTACAGTTCGCTGGTATGCAGCATATTGCCAACAACCGGGCACAAATCTAGACTCCAAGCTGCTACTGGGAATTTCACAGAAAAATGTAACGACACTCTTCGACCCGGGAATCAGACTAAGGGCCAGTAGCGTAGCGTCTGTGATAAGAACCTGTGATAAAATATCAATTTATAAACACTTACGTACTTACTTACGTTTTTGCGGTCGACACGTATGTAGCCTTTGTGTCCCAAGGTTATCAATATTATCGAGCGTGTCCTTGATTAAAAATAGGACTGGAAGTACTTCAAAAACGTCAGGGGGGGTAGACAAGTTGCATTTTGACATTCGAATCGACAAATAAAATATATGTAAATGACATTAGTGACTGACACAAGCTTTCGACAAATCGGGCTGTTACTTATTAATGTCATTTCCATTTTTTTTCTCGATTCGAATGTCAAATTGCAACTTGTCTAGGCCCTCGGTGCGTAGTACTCACAACCGGCGCGTGTGTATGACAAGATGTATGAACATAGACAAAGCAAAAGAAGTAAGTATGAAAGAATCGTAGCAAATATGAAAGCATCACAGAAAAATGTAACGACACTGTTCGACCCGGGAATCAGACTAAGGGCCAGTAGCGTAGCGTCTGTGATAAGAACCTGTGATAAAATATCAATTTATAAACACTTACGTTTTTGTAGCTGACACGTATGTAACCATTGTGTCCCAAGGTAAAATATTATCAATTTTATCAAGCGCGTCCTTGATTAAAAATAGGACTGATTTTCCCTGTTTATATCAGTGCAAAAGGTATGTGAGGTACTTCAAAAACGTCAGGGGGGTTAGACAAGTTGCATTTTGACATTCGAATCGACAAATAAAATATATGTAAATGACATTAGTGACAGTCCGATTGGTCGAAAGCTTGTGTCATTTCCATATATTTTGATTGTCGATTCGAATGTCAAAATGCAACTTGTCTAGCCCCCCTGGGCCTGTAAACATGTTGCATTTTGCCATTCGAATCGACAATCAAAATATATGGAAATGACACAAGCTTTCGACAAATCGGGCTGTCACTAATGTCATTTCCATTTTTTTCTCGATTCGAATGTCAAATTGCAACTTGTCTAGGCCCTCGGTGCGTAGTACTCACAACCGGTGCGTGTGTATGACAAGATGTATGAACATAGACAAAGTAAAAGAAGTAAGTATGAAAGAATCGTAGCAAATATGAAAGCATCACGGGACGCACTGGGGGGCTAGACAAGTTGCATTTATACATTTTGTTTGTCGATTCGAATGTCAAAATGCAACTTGTCTAGAGGGCTTGATTGACCCTGTCTTTAGGGATTGTGGGATCGACGATTTAAAGATAAATAAATAAATATCTTGGGACATTTTACACAGCACCATCTAACCCCAAACTAAGCAGAGCTTGTACTATGGGTACTAGACAATGGATATAATACTTACATACTTTTTTTTTGTAAATACATACTTATAATTGTATAAGAAACACCCAGACAAACACAAGCATTTAAGTTCATCACATAAATATTTGTGTCCTGTGGGAATCGAACCCACGACCTCGTCATCAGCAGTCCGGTACTCGAACCACTTGACAATCTAGTCTAGTCTATAGCAGTTAGGGATAATGTGCCTTTCGAACAGTGAAAGAATTTTCAAAATCGGTTCACTAGATCCAGAGATTACCCCCTACTCACACTGACAAACTTTACTTCTGTATAATATTAGTATAAATGTATCAATTGATAGTCGTCAGCTTTGTGCAATCCATTGAACAGCGTAGGTGACCGTCCACACAAACGATCGGCCATGAACTGATACCAGTTTCATTGAGAATTCTGTAACGAAAACGCTTTAGAATTCAATGTTTCTAAAAAAATCATCCAATATGCATTGTTCTAGTAAAAAATGTGACAAATTTACCTAGACAGAATAAATAAATTGGATTTGCTAAAATAAAAATAAAGTGTTGGTTTAACAAAAAAAAATTAGGCAGAATAAGTAGACAGACCTTGATATTCCTTTTTTTAAAGTAAGTATTTAATCTGTTGACATGACTAAAAAAATAAAAGTAAAAATAGATAGAATCCTCAAATGTTCTCATTTAAAATGTCAAATTAAGAATAAGCATTTTTTTTATTTTAATTTAATAGAGCCTGTATCGAAGATATCGCTGAAATATCTTTGCAAAAAAAAATAGAAAATGGAATGTATTTTAATATTAAACCTGCATTTGTCATAACAACAGTTTTCCAGAAAAAGACGTAAGTAGGTAATAGGTATTCCTAAAATGTCATGTTCTAAAAATGATCTTGATCCAGCTTTCAGAGCGATATTTTTTCTGACACCGTTACAGTTCTACGGTACTAGATTACCGCGGAACTTATACTTCATTGTAGAGTTCTGGGTTAAAGTTGGCACGGGCTAACTTTAGCCCGGCCGTAAAAATCGGAGAGAGAAAAATATTGTATTAAAATGGTTTAAAATGACAGTCTACGACTTAAGCTTTCGTTTTTATTTATTACAATCCAATATTTTTCTTTTTCCGATTTTTACGGCCGGGATTAAGTTAGCTCGTGTCAACTTTAACCCGGACAATAAGTTTGGCGAGAACTGTAGTCATGATGAATAATCAATTCCTTTTACAATGTACAGTTAAATAGTATCATTTGCAACCATGCAGCCTGCTCTCAATGACGTATTATTTGGTGATGTCATAAGACCAAAATCTAATACCACCGTTAGCTGTCAAAACGCATAATTGATTCACAAGCGCTAGCGACATTGAGTTGAATCGACTCATTGACAGTTATTAAGTGAAGGTTGAATACTTCTATAGGGGATAATGTTGAGTGATAAAAACAATAATTTAATTAATTATTCCCTCCAGAGGTTCGGAACAATTGTTATCCGACTGCCGAAGGAAACAAAATCCTTATAAGTAATTATGTTTTTGTGGAAATATAATGCAATGGAAAATGACAGCTTGCAAACTCATATTCTGAATTTCATCTTAAAAGTTTAAAAGAAAATAGATTATAAACAAAACGCCATGCTCATCTAATTATGGTCGTGTTGTTTTTCGTGAATCGGGATTTATAATAGGTACTCCTGTAACGAAACGTATCTACGGTTACAAACATGGTTACAAATAGATCCGAAATAGTAGGCAGTCATGAATTTCATGTGGGTAACATACCCTAAACCTCATATTTGTGTAAATTCACGACACGAATGACTGCTCCGTTTTTCGTACCGTTAATTTTCAAAAAATGTGGCAATAATGGTGGCAGCTTTTGCCCTAATACTTTACTGACAATGACTTAAATGTCAGATTTAGAAAATAATGTAGATAGATACTCGTATTAGGGGAAAATTTCATAGTCACGCGATTAAACTTAATTGTACCTATACAATAACAGCCAGAACAATTGCGGCGTTGAAGGGACCAAAACATCTGTTGACGCCAAAGGTCCGGATGTTAATTTAAACGGGACATTCGCAACTAATGGCCCGCCGATAAATGACCCAGTCTCTGGGGTGTTATATTGCAATATTGTTAGTGTTGTAACACGAAGGGATTTGTATGAAATTAATGAAAGCTGTTAGATTTTATTTTGTGTGTGAGTTTTATTGTTTGGTTTGAAAGTTGTGTTTATTACGGTACGGTTGTAAAGAGTTGTATAGTAATATTTTATAGTTATTTAATTGAAATATGTAATAGTAAAATATTGTAGAACTAACTTGTTGAAACAATAATATGAAAATTACGTATAATTAATTCTTAATGAAATAAGACTAGCTTTTGCTCGTGAACGAAGTCGATTTTTCCCTCGTTTTTGCAACATTTTTAATTTATACTCGACTCCTATGTGTCTTAGTGTAATGTTAAATAGCCTATAGCCTTCCTCGTTAAACAGACTATCAAAAAGTGAAAGTAATTTTCAAATCGGACCAGTAGTTCCTGAGAGCGAGTCCAACCAAACAAACAAACATCAGCTTTGTAATATTAGTGTAGATTTTATTCACATGTCGACT
The DNA here is from genome assembly GCA_946251955.1 of Acronicta psi. Classification (NCBI taxonomy): domain Eukaryota; kingdom Metazoa; phylum Arthropoda; class Insecta; order Lepidoptera; family Noctuidae; genus Acronicta; species Acronicta psi. The sequence goes on along the minus strand of OX276473.1, from coordinate 2,306,492 downwards.
GACGGTTGCTATCTCGATCATACAGTATGATAATTTACAATAAGTCCATACAAGTCTAATAATCATAGATCATAATTACAGTCTCATTTCGGGACAATGGTGTCGCGTCTCCAATTGAGGCGGGTGAACCAATGAACCAATCAATTGTTGTTACTCAGAAATTCAATTGAAGGCATTATGTGCGCATCGACTTAACGCTATAAGAGATACTTGTATTAAAAATATATGACTTACTGATTTCTGACACGTCAAGACGCCTACCACTTTAGTCACCCGTGACCATGGACGCTGTAAAGGGTCCGAAACGTCGGGATTAAAATAATATCAATATAACGCGATAAAATCCGTAAAAATTAGTTTTATTTCAATATGACTTACTGTTGAAGATACTGGCGTAAAGAAGTAGTTGGCGCGGGCGAAGCCGCTGGCGGAAAGCTAGTCTATTACAAATAGGTATTAAAAAAAAATTTATTATATTGAATTTGAATAGGCTCCGAAACTACTAAACCGATTGGAAAAATTTTTTCACCATTAGAAAGCTATATCTTTATCGAGTAATATGGGCTATAATTTATAATAAATACCCAGACCAAGCGGGCGAAGCCACTGGCGGAAAGCTAGTTACTTATAAAACATAATAACCTAAATTAAAAATTTAGAAAACCCCCGACATGAAATTTATTTTGCCATTTTGGTGGCGGCCATCTTCGATTTGAAATTTATCATAATGTATAGTATTCTCTTAGTTAAGCCCTTTCATTTGATACCCATATTGAGGGAGTTGTGAAAGAATATGTAATTTGCTATTTCGTGGTGGCGGCCATCTTGGACCGATTTTCATCAAACATATCTAAGAACACTCCCGACTAATTCACCTTTCAAATAAAAAAAAACAAAATCAAAATCGGTTCACCCGTTCGGGAGCTACGATGCCACACACACAGACACGTCAAACTTATAACACCCCGTCGTTTTTGCGTCGGGGGTTAAAAATGTGGTATGACAATAATGAGCGACAAGCAAGTCTGTGAAAGCACGAACAAGGGACTCATTTCACTAATAACTTTAATAAACTAATTATTTGCAACTAATCACTTAGAGGGGTTGGCATATCTGGAAAATGAACAATAAGAGAGGGATAATTTGCTCGCACTGTTGAGCAGTCCCCTTATAATCATTAGTCGCCAAATTACAGTATTGTCGACAACAGATGTTCTCCAAAGTAGTACTTTACATTACGAAACAGAAAACAGTATCTAATGACATAACTTGGTTGACTAAACCGAAGGAAGCAGAGGGGCTAGACAAGTTGCAATTTGACATTCGAATCGACAAACGAATAGAAACAAAATTTATGGAAATGACATTAGTGACAGACCGATTTGTCGGAAGCTTGTGTCATTTCCATACATTGTAATTTAAAGTTTATCGCTAGTTTCTAATATTGAAATGTCTTTAATAAATTCACCTTACAGCAGAAAGACGCTGCCTGCTATATTACCTTAAAACAGAAAAGAAAAATAAATTAAAATCATAAACCGTTGACCAAAGATTCACCCCTAAAATCATTAGCCCAACTTTTATTCATACAAACGAAATGGTAGAGACTATTTGTCGCCAAATGGCGTTTGACACGGTACCCTTCGCGACAGATGTCCTGTGTATCGTAAATAAATCACGCTATAGCTGTTCCGATCAGCTGTCAGTGAACTTGACACGCAAACCTTTTTGTGTTTACCTTTTTTTTTAAAGTGTAACGTTGCAGCTCTAGTTTTTGTTTATTATTTCGTTGTGAGTTAAGTTCTAGGTAACCATTATAATATCAATATTTCCTATCATCATATTATCATCATCATCTTCATATTATTGTAAAACAAAGTCGGGTTTGTTACAACACTTATAACTCGAGAACTGCCGGACCGATTTGATTTGTTGGATTTGTTTCTACCCCGAATAATAGAAAAAAAAAACAAAATATAACATTAGAAAATTTGGGATGTAACGGGGTTCAAACTTTACGCGAACGAAGCTGCGGAAAAAAACTAGTGACAAATATTCGTATTATTTGTAATCACAGTCTCGAAAAGTTGCAGTATAGGGATTTACGGAGGCGAAAAATCGATGTAGCTATAACTATAGGGATAGGCATTAATAGTAAATTATCGGACGGCCAGAAGCACGAAAAAGCGACATCGTTTTATGGTGGACATTCCGAAAATTCGAACAAATCACTTCAAGTTCACTTTTATTGTGCATACTGCTGACGTGTGGAATGGGCTTCCTGAATCGGTCTTCCCCGATAGGTAGAATCTGGGCGCCTTAATGTTACCAGTGCGAGTGAATTAGTTTATTTTACACAAGTATGCTCCATAATAGACTGCAGGGTTACTTATCATCCGGCGAGCTGTTGGTCAAGCAAGCCTATCACGAATAAAAAAATCGCCGCAAAATACTTTACTTTTAACGACATAAATACAAATAAAACACTTTTGGCTTTGACCTTTATTAATATCTCCAAAGCTAAGTGGTTCCTAGTACCAGATATGGTTTACGTTAATGGTCAAAACACACGCACATTACATCAGTCTTTCAGAATAATTATTACCTTCGTGCTAAAATATTGACATGAATTAATCGTTTTTTTATCAAATAAATCACTACATACATGACACAATTTGGCGATCGGCTATCATTAGCAGATTAAATTCCTAAATGCTTAAATTCGTTTTGCACCCGGATCTTAATGAACAAGACAACAATGATGACTGGTATCAATGGGATAGGTACATCGTGATAATTCCTATCATGAGATAGAACTCCCTATTAAATTGTTGAAGGTGTGTTAAGTTTGCCAATACGCATTACGTAAGCTTGGTGCAACTAGGTATAAATTAAATCCCCACCCTGTATGACATCCGTATCCCGGGATTAGGGCAGTATATTAATCTGTAATTTTGTGACGTGCCAAAGGCAAAGCACAGAAGGAGCACCGGTGCGTTCACCAGAGATCCCGGAGTCCCTCCACAGTGTGCTAGAGACGGCCGTGTGTTTTTAGTCGGTAAGAGTCCGACATAACTCTCTGACTTTCCTTTTTGGGGAGCCGGAGGGTATCCATGAGGATTTTCACACGAAAAAAAAAGGTATAAATTAAATATTGTTAGGAGTTAGGAGAACTTTGACACTAGGTGCGGAAAGAAGAACACCAAAATCTGCCGAAATGATGTACTTAGGTACACCTATTGGAAAAAAATATCCTATAAGTATTACGCTGGTTAATACTCTAATCATACTTTATCATTCTTACCGGTACGAGGGTTATGAAAAAAAAAAATTATTTAAAACGCACGCCGCTTGTCTTTGGCGACGTGAAGTACTTCGTGTATTTCAAAGATACATAGATGGTGAATGTAGTCAGAACAGAACACCTAATAGGAATTCAACCTCTAGAATGTTTGCCATCGATTAGGCTGGTCAGCTATAAGATGGGAAATTCATAAAGAATTGGGAAAAATTTGTTCATCACAGAACCGCTGTTATACAACTAAATAGTACATACATAAGTCACTTGTCTTTTCTCTCAATATTCGATTACAGTCCGAAGACTGTAATACTCTTTTGTCGAAACAAAAGAGTATTTTCATAACTTTCTTTGTTTATGAACATTATTTACTGTTATTTAATTACCTTAAGACACGTTTCGAAAGTTCAACTTTCCAACATAAACTGTTGTAAATTAATTTCATGTAAAGACAATTTTCTTCAAGACAAGTATGGGCCGAATTTAGGGACTTTAAAATTTTGTTAATTATTCATTTATTAACATAAGGCCATCCACCAAAGTATTAATACGCCTATTAACTCTTAAGACGCTTGATAGTGATTCTGATAAAATTATATTATAACTTTTTTATTCTGTGGAATCTTCGTCACCACCACAAAAATAACTATTTCAATTGAAATGGTTTTACTGTGATGTTCAGGGGACTTTGTTGTATTTAATCAAATATAACACCATTTAGAGAGTGAATCACGACTCCACGAGGATACCTGGGTCCTAGGCTTGACTTTGGCCTTATCCTCTTTCAATTTCAGGGGCGCCCCGTGCGTAGCTGTGAACTATATCGTATGAGGGACTACAAGATTCTAAGACGTGACATCCATTAAACAATACTGGGGGCCGACTTGGTGAAATACGGCCCTGTCGTGCACTGAATGAAACTTAAGTCCCAGTAGCTTGAAACATTAGTATATAGGCTAATTCAAAACAAGACAGATCACAATAATATTTCCTATCTTCTATTTCTGAATGGATTTGTTGCGAAATTATCTATTGAAATATGGAGAATAAATCGATCAGGCACCAATGTCGTAATGTTGCCATGTAAATATATTCAGTAGTGGTGACAATTCAATGATACGTCTGTCCGCCTTGTGACGTGTCTGCAAGTCAGTTACTTGTTCATTGACGGGACAGGGACGTATTTAGCGGGAGTCTAGTCTAGAGGACTATAATTTTGTGGAACTAGGAAAAGGTTATCGGAACATTATAGTCCACGCAGAACTAGTTGGCAGCGCCTTAGGTAGGGACGGGGGTGAGGCGGTGGGTTACTATGAACAAAAGCAAGCGCCCCCGCCCCTCCATCCCACCGCTCACATACCTAAGGCGCGGCCAACTAGTTCCGCGCAGACTATAATTCGCATTTGAAGTGAGCATTTTCATTTCTTGTCTTTTTAAAAGCATTAATTTAAACCGATTCTGTCAGCATCAATTATTCTATCCCATACGTAGCAATATTTTTTGACAGTAAATAACCATAAACATAAACCCATACCTTATAATATTATAAGGTATGGGTATGCAATAGGCATTTAAATTCAATAATTATGTTTTTGATATTATACTTTAATTCAGAATGGTAAACCAACTTTTATAAAACAAAACTAAGTAAAATCTTGATTGAGTCAGATTTTAAACAAAGGCACTGGATTGACCGTAATTAATTTATCAGTTTTCTAGCCTGTGTCCGCCATATTAAGACAAACTTAGGCTTAAAATAACGCTTATAATTAAATGTAGGTATTACGTACTAGTTTCTTTGGAGTGATTCTAATCTCTTTGATCCGTTTGAGCAATAAATTACCTATGCTATAAATCTTAGCTGAATAGAGACTTGGTTGTGATGTTAATTGGTCCGTCGGATTAATGTAAAGGTGTAAAATATTAAGCATTACTAATAAATATTCAAATACCACTTAAAAATCCAGGTTTAATATATTTAAGCCTTCGTTATTGACTTTGATAATGTAAATAAGAAATAATATTTGTATAATTAATATTCATTTATATATTTACATAGTTAAGATGTTCCTAATGGTATAATAATTAGATCCTTTAGCAATTTGTACAACACTTCTATGAATACCATTTATTAATGAGTTAATAAGCAAAATCTTGTAAAAAAATATAAAATAGTCCTCTTCTAACAACATATATCCCAAATTTCACGTTGAGGAGATGAGAGCAGTATTTAGATGTAAATTAAATAATGGCCCTTATTAAAAGACCTAAGTCCGTCTCTGCCTCTATCGTGAAAAGAAGGTTAAAATGTATGTCAGGTTCACAAAAGTGTATTGAAACCTTCAATATTCCTTTTTATTTATCCATTACCTAACTATAGTGGTGATAATTATTGGTGTTAATAGACTACAATTGGAACACTGTTTCTCGTAAGTACCTTGGTACTAATTAAAATATTTATCAAATAAATATTCAGTTACAGAAACTTGTTACTTATTTCTAAGGAAATACCGTTTCATTTTGCTGAATATTGATAAAAATCTTTGTTGGAGTAAATGCAGTGGAAATGTTTATCTTAAAGCTCTGTTAAAAATTTCTGATCCACTTATTCTTATCTAACGTAATTATCATTTTATCATCGCAACAAAATTGCAACATTAACATAAAATATACGTATAATAATGATACAATGATATTAAATATTAAAGAAAGTTAACTTGACAAAAACAGGATGTGGTAACAAAACTTTTCTAAAAAAATAACGGAAACAACGCTATCTACGTATTTTTTCACTTACCACATTTCTTACAGACCATCATTCATTCATTCAAAGTAATGTTTCTGAACCACAGCACCGCATTTATCGGAAGCCTAACAAAAAAGTTCTTTCAAGTTGAAAACCACAAGCCGTGGAACAAGTAACCAAAAGTTTCCGAAAATAGTTGATCCAAGACAGGGGGCGCCACAAGACTGTATTATACCTCGCCGTGGTCACGAATTCCCATTGTTTCCTTGGCCAATAAAACATCAAAGGGCCTGGTGTGTTCCTCTTTGGACTTTTTCATTGCTTCCTGTGTTGTTCGAATTTTGAACAGGTGTCGTGTGCTTTTATTGTTTTTTTTGCGATGCATGGCTTAGGTATGGCCATAGCCTACGTCTTTTGTATTAACTTTTGCTTGTGTTTCAAACCAGACTATGCAGTCGTTTATTCCAGACGATTCGAATCTTAAGAGTATAGGCAGTAAATAAATAATTAATTATAATGAAAGATACATATCTTAATCTGCAGAACATTGTAATCTGAAGAACAGGGTGATCAAATATTTATTCATTTTTTCACTCTCAATACTTGGCTTTTTTATAGCTCAATAAAACTATAAAAGCGAACTATAATTTGATCCTAAAATACCTGTGCTGGGTTTATTGTATTCATATAAAATTATACCATGTGTTTGTAAAATTTATGCAAATCCTATTATGATCCGCGGCACATGTTGATTGTTGATCCGTTTCGGGTCAATAGAACATCCGCTAACGTTAAACATCCTTTCTGTCTCACCTAGTGACACAAATTCAGAAATTGACAAAAACTATAAAACCGAATTGATTTTTTATTTCTTCTATTGCCACCGAGGACTTAATTGATTTTAATGACAATGCCACTCGCTTACAGTATTGTCATGGTAAAGATTTTTTTCTATGACAAAAACATACCTACTTAACCATACTATTATCGTCATAAAAGTCAGTGGGTGATAAGTTTGATAACGTAATTATTTACCCGACTTCCTAAGGAGGGTTATGTTTACGTACTTAAGTTAACTTGATCGAGGTCAATAGATAGTACACTTCTGCCTTACCCTTCGGTGAATATGGGCGTGACGGTAAAAAGACGAATAGACCAAATGCGAATAGCTGGTGACAATACTCAAGTCTTATACGGAACCTTATAACTGTGCACATCTTTGGTTCTCGTGGTGTTTACGCTGAGATATCAGTAATCTTAAGTCTGAATCGCTTCCGTGATGGGTACAACCGAGCTCCTTGTATAAACACTAGGCTTAGCAGAGTGGCTTTAGCTTGTGTCTAAAGTAAGTTAACTGATTATGTTAATCTATGAACAAAAATGACTAATTTAAATTCCAATAATTAACTTAAGTATTTATTGAAAAAAAAAAGTATTTCTCATGATGTTTTTTTTACAATATATTACTGTTTAATCTATAAATAATGAAAAGGAAGTTGATACACTAAGTCACATAAGGAACACACTAAAACGTTGATGAGCCTGTCGCTCATTTATTTTAAAAATAAAATAAACAAAACTGTTCCAATTATAAAATTCCAATTTGAATTGTGAATGAGAATGAATCACACCGTCTCGGTCGTACTTCATTCATACTTTCGAGTTATTTGTGTCCGAAAAATGTGTTACTAGGCCACCTTTGATGTCCGATTCATTGCGTTGTTTTTCTTATGAATTTTCATTGACAGCTGGTTTTATTATGAAAATTTTGCGAAGAATTTTCTGACATGAGATGCAATTAATCTAAAGGGCTTTCGGAATATTTATTTTGAGTTAAAGATTACGAAAATTATATTTTTACGTTGATAAACAAAACTTGATCTACTTTTTTGACACAACAACATAAATGATGTATTTTCGGCGGTCACAAAGAGATTAAATTGTGGATAATAGAGCGAACATATAAATCGACAATCATATCGATAAAATTGCATGATAACTGTTATTATGATCGACGAGTTGCGAATTGTGACGAATTTTATTGTTTTTGTTACATGCGCGGTAGCTGTGATCTACAATATTTTAAATGTTGCCATTATTAATAATGGTGCTTATTAAATCAGTCATTCGTTCATTCATTGCTCTTCTGACATTAATTTAAAAAAAAATGTCGTAAATAAAAAAAGTGTTGTTATTTGGCAACTAACTTCTGCTATGGTATTTATTATTATTTTCTTTGTTTGCAGGTAAACTTTGTTACTGATTTGGTGTGTCAGGTATGAATTTTACCAGGGTTTTATGCAGAAACAGGCACACAACTGAAGAAGTATGTTCGCGACAATACTATCAAGTTGCAGTTCTCAGTTTCTCCAAAGAATAATATGTTGATTTAGCGTGGGGATTGCTAGGGTTTTCTTCTTCCATATATTTTAATTCAATAATATTTGCTTACATGATCATTTGTTACATTAGTCTTCACCTACTTATATTATAAATAAAAAAGTACTTATGCGTACTTTTTCACGAGTAAATTACTGCACATCTTCATCAATTGTCCCACTGCTGGGCATGGGTCTCCTCTCAGTATGAGAGGGATGGGATTAGGCTATAATGCAGGTAAACTACATATTTCTTTAGTTAACATTCTATATAAAAAGAAATACCAATGTTACCGAGTTTTCCCGCAAAAATAGGTTGTGTCAATTGAGGATATTGAGTTTTATGACACGTCCAAGGCTAATCCACTACACGTCATAAAAAATTGTCGCATGCGATCCCCATAAACACACCATAACACGATGCACTTAGTGCCCGAGGTCGAACTCATTGTTTGAGGAGGTGAACAAAAATGGCGGCTTTTATAGCTGCAATAAATGCAACCCCAAGGCTGAATGAGATCATTCGCCGAAAATTAATTGTGAAAGTTATGTGTCAAGTCAGAGGAGGTAGCGGCGCGATTTGCCATGAGCACCAGTTCAATCATTCAAAACTTCAAATATGTAACAAATAACATTTTTGTTTTTTAACGATTTGATTTGTGATAAATAGCATCAACCGTTTACAGACGGGTCATTAATATTTTTTGTGACATACTTCAAAATTATTATCATTAATTAAGCATTGTACACGTACACATAACACTGTGACGTCTGTAACGGTGCGGCCTTATAAAGTTTAAAAATAGTTTTAAAATACATATAAAACAACTTTTATTCATATTCGAAAGTACTTTAATCATAACACAGTGCAAAGTTGCGTAATATATTATATTGAAGTGGAGAGTAAATAGTGAGCTTGTGGGAAGTAAATAAGCTATAATCGACATAGTAATAAAATAAACAACTAAAGGAAACTAAAGGAGCTTCCGGTTACGAAGCAAACACAAAATTTTCAAACGATAAAAAATATTTATTTATATAAATATATATTTTTCAAGACAATTAGAAGTCAATGTTTTAAATTTGTAGTGAAGCGATGGCACCGTGCCGGTACTTCCAGCAGTAAAGTAACATACACTTTAGAACCCTTATGTAATAGGGGGCGAAATTCAGAGTTGTTATTAGAAATTTCATTATTTCAACGTTTTCAAAGAACTACAAGTGTATTCCCTGCTGTGTTCCATCAACTTGTACCATACACCAAGAATGTAGAGAATAATGTCACCACCGGGAGATTTACGAGCGTAACCCACATGTTCTCGTTTACCGACTGGTGACATATTCGCACCACTACCATCTATTATGACGCGTTACCCACCAACGTTATTATTAGATATAGACGGAGTTTAATTGAAATAGCTCCGTTTATTGGTAATAACCGGCGATTGTCGGTTGTTTTATCTTCATAGACATGGAAGAGGTGTGGCGATTCGTTTCAGTTAACTGGTAAATGTTTGTTGTTGATTTGCTCTGTGCATCTGCATAAATATTCTTCATAACTACTAGCTTTCCCCCAGCGGCTTCGCCCGCCTGGTCTGGTTATCACTACATATTATAAAACAAAGTCCTTCGTCGCGTCTGTCTGTCCCTATGTATGCTTAGATCTTTAAAACTACGCAACGGATTTTGATGCGGTTTTTTTTAAAAGATAGAGTGATTCTTAAGGAAGGTTTATATGTATAATAACATACCACGCGGGCGAAGCCGCTGGCGGGAAGCTAGTTTTTTATAAATTATAAATCTATCCCACGGGAACCATACATTTTACCGGGATAAAAGTAGCCTATGTGCTATTCCAGACTATAATCTATCTCTGTGGCAAATTTATCCAGATCCGTTCAGTAGTTTTTGCGTGAATGAGTAACAAACATCCATCCATCCTAATCCATCCAGCAATTAACATATTTTTTTGCTACTTTACTTCAATCTTTCATACTGTGTCAAAGTGTGCGATTCGCTAAGAAATTCTCATTAGCCAGGTCGGAGTAGGTATGTAATATGTATGATAAACCATCTAAATAAAAGTAAAGCACTTCCAACAGTCCCTTTTACCCTGTTCCCTCAAAGTGTATTCATATTAACCGCTGCCTTCCAAAATACAAGCCAGACACGAAAAGCTGTCAAACATTATGAAATACCAAATTCTAAACGGTACCATAAGAATAAACCTAATGAATATTAAAACTCGGGTAAACGGTAAAGCGTGACATTTTTATTTAACTTGTGACCCTTACAATGCGTACAAGTGCATCTGTGTCAATACGCATGCGTAAGATACAAATATGAGACAAAAGATAGAACCAACATAGTGAGGAACGTGCAAAGCTATGCACATTATTGTAATGTTCTGTTTTTGAAAATATTTATTGTGTGTTCCTTTTTTACTAACAGCACTTACAGTTTACAAATGAGGTTTTAAATAATAAAAACTTTTTTTAGAGTTTCAATGCAGACATTAAAGTATTCACGGACCATGATAATTTAAATGTGGAATAGAACATCCCTGCGTAGAAGGGGTTGCAAATTCTATGTCAAAAAATCATAAAGCTTAACACGTGCTTGATATAATAAAACCTTGAGAGGCTCATAACACCTTTTTCTAACCGCAAAAAATCTGACAATATCTAAAATATGTTGAAAATCAAGCATTTAAATTAAATTTACAACCGAAACTTCATCAAGTATTTACACCAACGCCATAAAAGGAACAAAAACTTTACTAATTGATGATGTCAATACACAAATTCAAGGCTAACAATAAAATTATAACTGATTCATGAACGCATTGTTTTCGCATCCCACCTTTGTATCAGTAATTGCCTACACACCGCTCCTTAAGGCAAGCGAAAATACGCACAAAGTTACGAAAAAGACATTGACACACCTCAAGGATATTATCAGATTTAAGTTACCACTATATCTATTCTGTTGAACAGTTAATTGCCAAGCTATACTACACCTTAGCAGTTTCGATTTAAGATGTTATTCAAAATTGACAAACTGCCAAAATACTGTGCAACATTCAACCCGTCAACTGCTGCCATCATGTCAAGTTCACTCAATTTCGTAATCGATGAGTCACTTGTCATATTTGCATTATGTCATTTTAAGTTATTCGAATTATAAAATACACGTCATTTTGAATTTCAAAGCTGCGATGATTCAATTTGCATAACGTTTTCATTTTAGTTTTAAATTGTTCGTCATGAATATTGATGAGACTTGATCTGATGCGTTTAACTCAACGGTTTCCAGATAGAATAAATAATCTTAGAATTTAAAGGTCTACATAAAATATTATATCTTTATTAAAAGAGTTAAATAATCTTTAGAGAAGATTGGAAATTTTAGCAAAGAATGATGAATGATGAATGAATGAATGAATGTTAGCATTATGTGACAATAAAATTGGTATACAATAAAATTAAAACTCAAAATAATCTTGCTTGCTAATTAAAGCGTACGTTTTAAGCTTTACTCGAAGTCGGCTTCATTAACAACTTGCTAGCTGGCTCAATAAAAGATTACTAAGCGAGTCTATTGATTATTTTTAACCTGACACATTCTGGGGTTATGGATGCTTTTAACAGAAAAACCCAGTGGTAACTTACTTTACAACAATGTGCATCCATAACTGATGTCCCCTTGTCGCCATGAAAGGCAAATATTTTCACCTGTTTATTAACAAAAGATGTGTGTCAGGGCATTGTACAAGTGTCAACATGTCACTCGTGTACTAATTAGTTTCGAGGTGACGGACCGACTGACAGATTGTCAGCATTCTAGTGAAAGTGACAAGTCTGATGACACATTGCGTCACTGTCAAAACTTATTAGGCCTTTGTACATGATAACTTTTATGAACGCCATTAATTTTAGAACGCATTTTACGACGGCAGCGTATTAGGGTTATTATCTTTAATTTATAGATAAATAAATTTGTTACGCGCATATTTATGAAATATTTGAGATATTCTAAATGCTTAATTTAAAATATAAAATTTTGCATGACATAATCGCTTGGAAAATATGGTTGCGACGTTTAAATTAAAATTGCTATTAATATGTTATGATTGCCTAGTTTTTCATTTGATATAAATATTAATAGGTTGATATATTATGACATATAACTATGTATTTTCATTTCATAAAGCGCGTCTGATGTGAATATTAATTTAATTTTAACCACACCGGTTGGGTACGGGTTGTATTTTTACGAAGCCACTGATTCCTGATTTGTATGTTTAAGTTGTTTGTGTCTGCGTGTTTAAGTTTAATGCATTAGAATCTACTTAGAATTTCACAAAAAAGCACAATAGAACGGAATTGAACCCTCCAGCGTAGACCTTTCACTCAATTTACAATAATATAATGTTTTTTTAACAGAAATACAAAGGATATTAGACGTTTCACACCTATAACGACTCAACTGCAACTTAACTTCACAATTAGACCACAACTTAGTCAATAAAAAAAATACAAATTAAACAATAAAAACGAAGAATTCTTAATTATTGTGTAAACAATTGATTTATTAATGCATCCAGCGGAGCTGCCTACATGAAGCCGTGACCCACAAACGATGACGTCACGAGAGCCCAAGCGACGTGGGTGACATACGGACGCATAACTCATCGAGCCTTGCACCTGCAGCTTTGGCAGATGATTGATGCAAATTATGGACAAGATGAAGTTTTTACGGTGTTTTTTCGGGGAAAGACAGGTGGCGGTCGTGACTTTGGAGGTCGTTATAGAGGACGTTATACGAATTCAGTTTTTAATATAGTAATTGATGACGGATGTTCTTATTGATTTTGATTTAGATATTCTTAAAAGCCACACTGTTTTTAGTCTTGTGTTGCTATGAATTTATGTTACATTTAATGTGGACAATAAAATGAAGCGTTCCACGGTAAGTGTCAAATTTTATTTTAATAAAATACATAGTTACTTGATAAATTATTTTTCAAACAAAACTTATGCTAAACATTTCTAAGAATCCACTTCAATCTTATTTGTATCACCTGAAACATGTTTTATAAGACCACAAATACAAAATTTCTATCACAGAAATGATAATATCTTATTTAAAACGAAATATATAGCAAATATTGAATCATCACGAGATCTCTAAGATTTTTTATAAATTAAACTTGTAAGAGATTCAAAACAAGTCTATAAAGTTTCTAAATAATGAAGTCGCAGGCCACAGATAAATAATGCTAAATAAATAAAACATTTCAATCGTTCTCGTCTGGAATAAATAACTTTTTGCCAGCGTCGGCGCAGGCGCATGAAGAGTGAAGACACCTGTCTCATATTCATTAATCTTTGCAATTTCACCGATGCGGGTTAAGATACCGGTGTAATGTTGTTGTTTTTTTAAGTATTTTCTCGTCGTGTGTGACTAACGAGGTTTTATTTTAATATCGTAATGTATAAGATTAAAAGTATGTTTCACCACCTCTGGATAGCCGCTATCCACCAGATAAGTTAAAAAATGGAACATATACAGGGGCTTACTAGGAGATTCTATTAAAGTGGTCAGATTTTTATTTACAAGGATATTTATGTAAGAAATTGGATAGTGTAATTTAATAATTTTAGACTCTTGCGTACTTTAGGTATACTATCAATATTTACTTGGTATATTCTTTTACTTGTCTGTTATTTTATAATGATAAACCATATTATTATTGTAAGATATGTTTAACACATTATTACCCCTGTAACCACTGAAAGGTTAAGCAGAGATGTATTGATGCACGCCAACTGTTAACCGGTATTTTTAGTGATGACTTGTATGAAAGATTGGATGAAATATAATCTGTCTCTTAATTATTAAAATCCTAATCTTAATATATAATTTCCATAATGCCGTTTTGATATGAGTTATAAAATATGTAGTTTTATAATACCTATAGATATCGTTTCCGGCTGATTTTCTAACAAAGGTTAATGCAGATTCGTATACATAAATAAATTATTATGTTTTAACAATATTAGCTATGAATATTTAAAAATTTGATTATTTTTATAATCGAGTGTGTAAACCAGATTTCGGATTTCCGCTTTAACAAATATTTATATTAATCTTTTAAATTTTTATCACAAATTATACCTATATTAATGCCTTATTGCCTTATTCGTTTAGTAACCTATTAGTGTAGCTGCTTATCGTTATTCCCGACTTGGATCAAAAAGTAGCACTCGCCTCGTAAAATAATACTCAATATTTTGTACTGAAATTAATGAAAATAGTAAGACACAATACAAGGTGGTGGACATCGACGCGCAAACTAAATAAAACACTAAATAAAATGACCTAGGTCATTCATGTAGAAAATGATCGGTTATAACAGATATTGGAATTTTTGATCGCGCAGTGTATTGTTAAAAACGCGATTATAACGCTCCACTGTGAAACGCGCGCGCGATACGAAGTAATTATGAAATAATGTTTTTTTAATTATAAATCTAATTTGGGTAGATAGAAATAATGTTTTTATACACGTTCAAGTAACAAAAACTGCAGATAAAATTAAAAAATGGATGAAAAAAGTTACAGAAAATTTCAACGCAGGGGGGTCCAGAATCATGTACTGAACTCATGGTATTCGGATGTGCGTCGATATCCCTTCCACCTTGTATAGTGTAAAAACAACGATTAAAAAAAAATACCATCACGTCTTGCATCCCCGAAGGCCGAAGGGTTAGGAAGAGGTGTAGGTAAATCCCATCTGGGGGGCTAGACAAGTTGCATTTTGACATTCGAATCGACAAACAAAATGTATGGAAATGACACAAGCTTTCGATTCAAATTCAAATTCAAAATATTTTATTTCAATTAGACCATATAAATAGGCACTTTTGAATTGTCAAACTAGTTGCACGGTTCCAAAAAGTGGGACTTATGGAGAAGAGCCGGCAAGAAACTCCATAGTCACTCTTTTTAAAAAAATATAGGCAAGTAACAATAAAATTTTGTGATGAATAGCATGAGTATAATGCAGTATGTGTATGACTAAAAAAAGGACAATAAACAAACAAAAGAACATAGCCATTGCAGTAAGAGCTGACCAGTCCCGACAGACAACACCCGTTCACGAGCATGACGTGTGTATCGGCGCCGATATCGATTAATCGGGTGGTCACTAATGTCATTTACATACATTTTGTGTGTCGATTCGAATGTCAAAATGCAACTTGCACAGCCCCCCTGTAACCGTTAGCTTACGAACTTAACTATCGTTCCAAATTCCAAGGGTGGAGACCTAGCGACCTGAAATACAGGCTTTTGCCTAGTTTGGGCACCAGTCTCCCTCAATGCCATCTACACCCACTATGTAATTGCCATTATTATAATATGTTGTGGAGAGAAAATAAATGATTATTATGTTATGATTATTACAAGTAATAGGGGGCGAGCATATTGGCATTAACCCGGCACAAATTCAAACTCCGAGATGCTATTGAGAATTTTATAGAAATCCCAATAATACTTAGCTCAACCTGGGAATTGAAACCAGGATATCTAGGCGCGATGTAATTCAGACGACGTCTGTGGTCTAGTGGTTCGAGTACCAGACTGCTGGTCACTAAGTCGTGGATTCGATTTCCACAGGACACAAATATTTATGTAAGTTTGTGTTCGTCTGGGTGTTTCTTATGTATTATAAGTATGTATGTGTTTACATTTAAAAAAAGTGTACAAGTTAGAATTAATATTCGTTGTCTAGTTCGCATTGTATAAGCTCTGCTTAGTTTGGTTCTAGATGGTGCTGCGTAAAATGTCTCAGGATAATAAAAACGAATCAAATCTGTTAATAAAACCAAGTGAAACATCAAAGCACAGCCATATTAGAATTATTGGCGTGCTAAATTAAGCTCGCCACACAATCCTTCCGTGTGTCACACACTAACTAAAGCAGATGGATTTGAAACGTTTTATTTATCGTATAATTTGTGTTACAAAATGGCGTATAATTTACAATGGACCGCCTGAGGTACATGTCGTGCCGAGATTAGATGTACAATATTGCTTGTATGATTTTTTGTAAGGAAGTATTGTGAATGAAATACTAGGACATTGACTGAGCTTTGACGACTGGGAAAAGAATTTGAAGTGGCTTGATTGTACAGTTGACGCCAAACTTATTGTCCGGGTTGAAGTTGGCACGGGCTAACTTTGACCTGGCCGTAAATATCGTAGAAAGGGAAATATTGCATAAAAATTATATGAAGCGACAGCCTCCGACTTCAGCTTTCGTTTTTATTTATAACAATACTATAATTTTGTGTCTCCGATTCTTACGGATGGGTTAAAGTTAGTTCGTACCAACTTCAACCCGGACAATAAGTTTGGCGAGAACTGTACAAAGGGCTTGGCAAATTTGAGTCCTAAGGCAAGACAAGTCAAATGCAGTTTTTGTCTAGTATTATACTAATATTTTAAAGCTGAAGAATTTGTTTGTTTGGTTCAACGCGCTAATCTCAGAAACTACTGAGCCGCTTTGACAAATTCTGTCTGTGTTTGATAGCCTATTTAACAAGGAAGGCTATAGGCTATATATCATCACGCTACGACCAATGAGAGCTGAGTATAAATGAAAAATGTTGCAAAAATGGGGGTAAAAATTCAACTTCTACGGGACCGAGGCTAGTTGTAAACTGCTTCGGCCTTCCACGAGAGAATTTTTGGCATATTTACGATTGATGTTACCTGTTTTATAGACAGAAAATGAAATTTTTATAAGATACTTGTAGAACCAATAACTAACTCAACAGAACTTGAATATCGCAATCTGGATTCTTGTCAGATGTTAATATAAGATACTTGCCTCATTGGCTTGGTCGTCGCAAGCGCGACTGCTTCGCAAAAGGTTCCTGGTTGGATTCCTGGGTCGAGAAAAGTGCTATTGGATTTTTCTATGAAATTCTCGGCTCGGAGTTTCGATTTGATTTCGTCGATGGGGCGCCCTGTTTTAGATGGGACCTAAGAATACCGGTAAACTGTGGGTTTACCGCAGTACATCTATACCTTAAACCCTTTAAGGAATACAGGCGTGATGGTATATATACGTAATATAAGGTACCTAGAAAAAGAAGAAGAAAGAAGAAGAAAAAAGATTTATTGGCACAGTCACAAAGCACACAGAACAGAAATAGTAGGTATAGTGATTAGATAAAATTTAAGTTAAATATTGTGTGTCCCACGGCTGTGCCAAAGAGGCCCCAGTTCAGCTATATGCCAGACCACTCGTGAGCTGCCTGGCGCTGATTTTCAACTGGACCTTTGAAAAGTGAGGTCCTGTCGACAAATGCTATGGAATACCGGTTCTTATGTACAACTTAGCGGCGTCGTATTACAAATAATAAATAAAAAACAAATTACAAAATGGAAGGAAATGTAACTGTCATTTGATATTTCAGCACCCATAGATTAATGTCAGTGAAGGCTTACTATAAAATAACTCGCTTACATATGAATATCGAAAGTTATTATAAAACGATGTCTAGTTTATTCGCGTACATTCCCCTGGGGAATAAGCAATCATACTGTGTGTCAGCTTATAGTAATGAAACGTCATTGCACGAATGCGTTTGCGTTGGATTTTATAGCGTGTTGTTTTGGTCCTTGTGTCCGCATAAGGACCAAAATAACGCCTTATGAAATTCAGCTGACTATCCCTAGTTAGGCGAGTTCTTTTATTGACGAGGGCTATTTGGACATACCGTATCGACTTAGGGTGGGATTGACACGTCTTCAATAACCCTGTAAAATCGGGAGATACAAACCCATTTTTTTCCGTATCGTTAATATTAATTTTTAATGCTGTACGGCACACTAATCTCAAAGTGACATTTATAACCTACAGAAGATGACAACAGCAACTAAAGTAATTCCGGCAAAAGATTAGGGACACAGAAAATAATTAATAGTCGACTTTTATAATTTAAGCGCTTTTCACCTACAATCTACGTGAAGGATTTATTACATAAAATAGCGACTACATTATAAAGAACCCATTTGGGTTGTCTTGTTAAAATTATTTCAGCTAAACATTTCAAATGAATCACTTTTTCTATAGCAAAATTGTGTGTGTATTTTTTGTTTGTCACCTAATTTTACTAGGTGCTGAGAATTCTAAAAATAAAGCGCTTGATAAATGGCATTTTTTTAAGTATTAATACATTAACCAAAACTAAATGTTTTTTTTTAACTCAGCGCCACGTTCGGATATTTTGACGAAACAAGATAGTCACGCGCACGTGTGGGTCTAAAAAAAAGCAGTAATTTTTTGCGATAGGTATTATGTCAAATAGCCCATTTTGTAATCGAATCGCGTAACACAGACGCTTGTTAACTGACAAAAGGTTGTTTTTATTGGCAAGCTTCGTGTTTCCGAGAATATGTTTAATACTTTGCTCTCGACAATAATTTCAATTTATCAAACGTTTGGAACTAAAATTGTTTGGTTGGTAAATTTTATTTTTACGTTCGGATACGCTTGCTAGAGTTCTGGGAAAGTGTTTAAAATCGGAGATTATTGTGAAAGTTATTTAAAAACATTCAGCATTTTGGCAACAACCTTTGTTTGTTTATTCTATTACAGATAAAAAAAAAACATATCAGAACTAAATGTTATTAACTAAAGGATAAAATTTCTGGAATATGCACTAGATGTTTCAATAGGTACTTCGGGCAACCCTAGTACAGGTATGATGGTACTGTTATATTATTTTTTCCAAAAACCAATGTATTTGTCCAAGTCCTAATTTGCATAGCCTCAAGCGTCCTGCTGCGGTTGAGTTGTAAAACATTACTCATGTGGCTGGAACCTTATTTATGAGTTGTCTGCTTACAATCGTAAAACGGTGACTAAGTACTGATGCAAGTTACTTGAAACAAGATACATGCAATTTCTTCCAAGACTTTATGTTATCCGTAATCTGTAGACATATCGTTATTTAAAAGATACTCGTATAAAAAGACCAGAAGCCGTTGCTATGTAGTATCGAAGGAATCAGCTACCCACCCCCTGTTGGGTACGGTTCGCCCCTCAGTATGAGACGGATTAGGCTTATGGCCTAATGCGGGTTGGCAGACTTCACATGCTGTCGAGAAAATCTCTCAGGCATGAAGGTTTCGTCACAATTACGCACATGATTTCGAAATGTCAGAGGAGCGTGCTCGCTCGTAGCTCGAGACCTTTGACTTGACAGTCCAGTCGTCATTACCCTAGGCTATCCCTGCTAGGCTAGGATCGATGAAATCAACTGGAAGAAAAAAATAACTAGCGAAGAGGTTCTACAAGGGATAAAAGAAAATAGGTACAAATCCATAAAGAACATGATAGAAGGAGTGATAGAAGAACAGGGGTAGACCGAGACAGAGCTATAGTAATGTAGCTCTATCTCATCGCGACGTCAGTAGTGTATTTAACTGAAGGTAGTGACGTATCAGGAGTTAGTTCTCAATAGCAGTGGAAGACGCTGCACTGACAATACCGTCGGTCTGATACAGGAGAAGTTTTTTTTTATACCACTAAGGTGGCAAACAATCATACGGCCCGCCTGATGGTAAGCGGTTACCATAGCCTATGGACGCTTGCAACACCAGAGGTATCACTCGCGCATTGTCTACCCACAAACCTCTTCGAGGTTTTTTATGACAGATTCACTGGACAGTTTAAAGGAATATTCCTCTTGCTGCTAGCGCATCTTTAGAAGGAGCTCTTAGAAAGAAGAGAAGACGAAAACCTTACTCACTGCAGGAACACAACACATAAATAAATAATTATGTTATTTGGACGCAGTTTTCTGTAAGGTGGCATGACCTTATTACCTACCAACAACTTCGTTAGACAGTTCGTTATAGCAAATCTCCCGAATGCAACATGCATATAAAATATCTAATACAATAGATTACGTAAGATACATTACCATAAAGAATACAATTCACCACAAAAAATTACTTGCTAATATAATGAATTAGTCTGGACGTCTAAACGACACTCATTGTTTTTTTATTGCCTTTAATAACTTGTGTTGGTAGTATATCTTTTAGGCTACACATAAGTCTGAATGTTTTATGAATATATTTTGATGTGGCATAAATTAGTATAAAATTACATCGCTAAACAATTTGGTTTCAGTTATAAATCTCTACATGTAGATATCGTAAACGGGATATTTATACATTTTGATATTAACCTGTTTACTGACCCACTGCTGGGTTCAGGTTTCCTCTAAGAATGACAGGTGTTAGGCCATTCATGGTGCACTATGACGTCATTCATGTTGGCAGACGTCATACGCTGCGCCCTCAAGAATTTGTCAGGCATGTAGGTTTTCTCACGATGTTTTCCTTCACCATTCAAACGAAATTGAATTTACGCAGAATTATGATTGAATTTCAAGATGACTTTGGTTACTAAATGAGGTTAGATTTCTTAAATATTCTATGGGTTAAGCTTCTTACAAACTTAATATCGATCGGGCTCAAATAACTATCTGTAGAAGAAGAAATATCTAAGTCTTTTTAATTTAAAAGCTATCGTTGATGGAGCCACCGCTACTAACTACCTTCTCTTTGACCTCTTTTTTATAAAGAGGTCAAAGAGAAGGTAAAGGCAAAGGAGCTGCTGGTTAAAGAAGGAACTAGGCACTTGAATCATCCTCCTTTACTTGTTGTATTAATAAACTTTTATCTAAGTCTCTATAATTACAGTTCTCGCCAAACTTATTGTCCGGCTTGAAGTTGACACGAGCTAACTTCAACCCAGCCGTAAAAATCGGAGAAAGAAAATATTGGATTATGATTCCAAGCCAACCAAACCGAAGTTCGCCGGTATGTTATTAGGCCCCATGTAATAGGGAGTGAGCCTATTGGCATAAGAAATTTAAAGGAAGTCCTAATAAAGTGTTATTAGGCTCTCGGCCGCTCGGCCTGGTAATGGAATCAAGACCATAGCAGTAGCGCTTTAAACCAGCATATTAATGAGGCACTCCTAATCCACCTCCAAATTTTAAAATTATGTAAATTTTAGTGTCACGTGACGAGTCATTGCGATGATTAAGGTAAATATTACCCTACCCTCGATGCAGTCTTTTATACACATGTTCGTTGATATTTGGTATTCCAAGAACAGTAATACCTTCTACCTACTTCCATTTAGAATCGAATTCTCAGAAACATTGACGGCATGATTAGCCGCACATACAGAAAAGGTCCTTAGTGCTCTTTAATGTTAAGTTGTTAACCAACATTTGGAAACACGTACTCAACATGAATTTATCGCTAATCCGAGCTTTGAAGGGAAATCTTAGAAAACCGGACAATTGTAATATATTCTAGGCATGTATGGAACTCTGGTAGCGGTCCGGTATGAATCCTTATTGCGGTTACGTCACTGCTATTACATAGCTATAAGATTAATATGAGACCATGAATAAGTTTTCCATAAATATGTCATTACCGAGGTACAGAATGCCTTTATTATCAACTGCTTTTACTGATCCACCAATAAGTACAATCCTCTTCTTAGATCTTCTCTGGGGAGCTATGAATATGATATAATAAGAAGCTACGCGAGGTATTCACTTCCATGACGGTCACGTGACTGTCACTGGCTCAAGTGACGTTAATATGTATTTGATTGACTGCTCACTGTCAATTTCAAACATTTTCGACGTTACCGCGTTAGTTCTTTTTAAAAAACAAAAAGCTTTTAAATCTATGCAAGATGCAAGTTACTTGAGACAAGATACATGCAATTTTTTCCAAGACTTTATGTTGTCCGTAATCTATAAATAAATATTTATTTACTTTAAAAGATACTCGTAAAATTAACGGAATCAGGCGTTACTTTGCGGAAATCCATGACAAAAAATTGCAATGAAAATATTTAGTGTTAGTTCCGCTTATGCTGAGATGCAAGAGCACCGCCCTCCCGCCCGCAAAATTATGCACATGCAGAGAGAACTAAGTCGTTAGTGCAACATGCATACCCAAACCTATATGACGACACGTGTTTCGCCTCTCCGCGAGGCATCATCGGGTGCGACGTCGAAGTGTTGACTCTGCGCTGGCTAGAGCGAAAGTATCTTTCGCTCTCTCATAAGCGGAATTAACACTAAATATTTTCATTGCAATTTTTTTTTTTAAAGATACTCGTATAAAAAGACCAGAAGCCGTTGAGATGTAGAGCTGGATCGAAGGAATACACTGAAAGAAAATAAAACTAGCGAAGAGATTCATAAAGAACATGTTAGAAGAGGGAGGGCTAGACAAAACATATTTGACGTTACCGCGTTAGTTCTTTTTAGAAAACAGAAACCTTTCAATTCTATTTAAGGCGGTGAAAGAGTACAAACTCTTTGAGGAAAACGCACCCAAATTTCGAATATGACTCATAAACAATTTCGCAACGCACTCGAAGTCCGAAGGATCACGCGTGCATGTTTAATTCTGGTCATACAATCCTTGCTGATACAGTTCTGCGTCCAGCATTATAATTTCCTTTCGTAATGTAGATCGTGAGTCAGCAAGGAGGTGCTGTGACTAAGAAGATGACAATACCTAGTTGTTAAAATGCAAATGCGTATGAATCGGCACGGAATATCCGTAACCGCATGACACCTTAGACAAGAAACAATAGTATATGACCCGTAGGATCATTTTACAAAAAAACTTGCTCAAATAAAACTTGCTTCATCCAAAAACCTGGTCTGGCAGCAGTCGCGTTTGGAACCACTACGCTAACAACAGCCTGTGGTACTATATTGTCTGAAGCTGCTATATTTATATACAAATTGTATTTACATAACAACAACAGTATATAATATCTTGTTCTACCACTGACCCACCATCAGGGCATTTTAAATCTATATAAATAAATATAAATCGCTGAAATGTGTGGACGCGCATAACTTCCAAACAACTGCACCAAATTGAATAATTCTTCTTTTGTTGTGTTCACTATTGTCAGGATAAGGTTTGTGTGATTTTAAAACCCACCGGAATACACAGACGAGACTGCGCACGAGTCGCTAGTTTTAAATAAATAATCATACTACATTCACATCACAATATTAATATAGCATTCCAATTTCCGGGCGTACGAATTGATTTATAAATAATTACGGCTCGACCCACATGCGTGTATGGTGCATTATTCCATGTGATGCAATGTGCGCGTGCGCAGGAGTGGAACGCTTCCTAGTAACTGGATACTGTGAACACCTTGTGTTGCCCTTTGATCTGTATGAAACGGGCGGATAGTTGGACTAGAATGACGTTGGAATTTTTGGCAATTCGTTCAGATTTGAACATAACATTCCATCACGGATATATTCACCGAAGAGGGGCTCGTGGCTAAGTTATAGCAATGCTGATCAACCGATCTGCAAGGTTAAGCTACGCTTGACGAGGTCAGTCTGTGGATGGGTGATCATTCTTAAACATATCGAGACCCCTCCGTGCCTCGGAGAGCACGTAAAGCCGTCGGTCCCGGTTGTCATACGAACACCTATGACAATCGTTAGTGGGAGTCAGAAACCTAAAAAGCCTGACAATCACTCTTTCCTTCGAATATCGGTATTGCCTAGAAATTGGGTTGCGGAGGTCTGATGGCACTCGCTCCGTGTAAAATACTGATATTCAGCCGCATCCTGGTTAGACTGGAAACCGATCCCAACATGGTTGGGAAAAGGCTAGGAGGAAGTCGGGCCACCAAGGACCAAACTAGCGAGGCAGTTATCCACAAGTACTAACTTATAAGTATCCATAGTTAATTAAGATTGTGTAAACATAACGAGTAAAAAATCACAGTTAAAACATTGAAGTACGATAACATGCGTACGCGCTAACCGCAATCAATCATAACTACGGTTAAAGCGACCGTCATAATTATGTCACAGCGTATCATGAATGAGTGAACACGTTCATTCACTTGGTTCATCCGTCACTTAATTATCAACAATTTGATGGGCGTCAATACGTTTATCAACATAATTAAATAAAGGTTGAGCTTAATATCGTTTGGGTTAATTGATTTAAGTTAATAGTTAAAAACATTAATTTAATGAAATGTTTGTTGTTTTTAAATATATTAAGAACTGTTGCAATATCCGTTTAGAAGATATATAGACATGTGATGCGTAGAAGTGAAGAGTATGAGTTAAAGCCTTAAGGCATTAACGTGGCTGGGTAACTGGAGAAAGGGGAGGACCAAAAGAAGGGTGTGTAGAAGATGAATTGATGGCTGATAGAGATGTATATAATACGTAATATTCGCGAGTGGACCGGCATCAACAGTGCCGCTGAACTGTTCCGTCTCGTGAAGGACAGACTGGAGTTTTCGGAAATGACAGCCAACCTCCAGTAATTGGAGAGGCACTTCGAAGAAGAAGAAGAGATGCATAGAAGAAAAATACACTACGTAGACCCCAAGTAAATTATAATAAAGGCAGAAGAATGAAGGATAGAGATACTATCAATTAATTCGATGGTGTACTTAGTGATTAAACGTTGGAAATATTCTGGTTAAAAAGCTGTGTTCTATAGCAGCACAAAGGATAATTATTATTATTTAATTAATAATTAATTAGCAGGTCGCTACATATCCTCAGAGCTTGGAATATTTTTATCTGCACCTATTATAAATGTACACTGTAGCTTCATTATTATTAAGAAATATGTATCTTAGTTTTAGCTACAACATAAGTTGAAGAACTGTTCATCCTTTGTTAAGAATATAAATCAAGATTTTATTTATTTATTTATTATATAAAAGAATAGGTATATAAATAATTCTTTATAGTACACCAAAGGATAAAGCGAAAATATCATAAAGATATTTTGTTCTAAAAATCAGCGAGTATTCACAGAAATTTCCACATATAAAATTCCTATCTTCCTCAACATATTTTCTATAGCTCATAATCCAATATTTGATCCCAGATAAAACCATACCAGCATTGGATCTATTTTCTCGGAGTAACAGTAAAAGGAATACTGCTTTAAGAAATTCTGGGAACTATGCGATGTTTTTATATTCTTTCTTATATTTTGAAATATTTTGCTATCCTTTGAACTGAAAAGATTGCCATGTGGCGTGTGAAATAATGTGCCATTTGCCTTTTTCAATATTTGTATTTATATTGCTCGGAATAAGAATATGCGTAACGTAATAATAACATGTATAACAGCAACACACCTCTGTTTAAACCTGACGACACTGTAGAAGTGGCGAAGTTTTGGCCAAACCAAATTTAATTTGAATTTGAATCTCTTAGCACCGACACTAAGAAGAAGACCTTAGTTTAGGCTGAGGCACAGCGTAACTTATAGTTAGTAGGTGCTTGATCGGAACGGTTCCACTCTTATCATTAGATATCCCAACTGTCCCTTGCGCTGTAGTATTAATTGTTTCTGATGCAAGAGTGGAGAAAGAAACACCAGCCAAGATAATATTAAATCAATTATAAAAACCAACTCAACAAAAGTTTAAGACTAATTATTCAGAGACGACACTATGCGTAAATTTAGGCTTACGGAACTTACGAAAGCGTTAGATTACGCTAAGTGTCTCTGAATATTAGCCTAATATTTGACACAGACACACATGACAACTTTTGCCTGTTGTTGCTGCTGACCCGACAACAGTATAAGCAAGAAAAGCAGCCTCGCCACCTTTCATGTCTCCAATAATTATAACCGATACAATTTAACGGTCCCTTTCTCTCAAGCAAAGGTGAGCGCCTTCGAAAATCTCAACCAGCTTTACATTGGGAAAGCCAATTAAATTTACCCTTTAGGCTTATCGGGCTAACCCGAATAAATTATGTAAGTGTCATTGGCGTATTCTCACATTTATGCGTTTAATATGTCTCCGATACCTCTCGAGTTTCGACATGCCCTGTAGCGATCTGATTAAGAACTTGATTACTTTCACCAGGGTTCAGGATAAGTACCGTTATCAGTTCTTTGGTAGCACAGACTTGGGTAGGCATGTCAACTTTTAGACTGAAGTCTGTACTATAAAGATTTTTATCTCTGCTAACCTCACGCTTCGGTCTAGTGATCAGTGTTGATGCTGTCTAAGATCCTGGGATCGATTATTTTTTATAGAATAGCTCGGTGATTCTACAGATCAAACTTTTTAAAATTGATCAAACTTGGAGTCTAACAATAGACTTGCTTTCAGTTATATGTTATTCGAACTAGCCAGGACAAGTTAGCGCCTTACCCAGACTATTTCATTCATTCATATCAGCCTACAGAGGTCCACTGTTGAACAAAGGCCTCCCCATAGACTTCCACAAGGATTCGTCATATATTGCTCTATAACGCAATGCTCCATATCATACTCCTTAAAATTCAATGCAACTTGTTAGCACTGCTTCAAATATTCGAGTTGTATTAGCATCAATCAAAATGTCTAGTTACGTTTTTCTATCGTCATTTTTTGTGCGCATGAGAGATCGATTAAGAAGTTCAAGGTTACGCTAAGGTGCTCGATCGAGTAGTAAATTGCATACATATTACTCACTAAAAGGAAATTAAACTTTAATATCTTCCGAATGTTTGACTACTTTATTTTGAGGCTACTGTATATCTAAAGTGTTTTGATCCAGGAATTGGATACTAAAATAATGAGTTTTGCATCTTCTTTTTCTTTATTAGAATTAGAAAGTTGTTCCTTTCTTTTAGCCAAACCTATATTTGATTATTTACTTCTTCATATACTTACAATAAGATCAAAACTTAGTCTAAAGATCAAAATCTCTTGAAATCATCTCCCACCTTATAAAGGGTAATATTTCGTAAATTATTATTAATCGTAGTTGGAGGTTCCTCTTGGTACAGTCTTGTAGTCACAGCCTCACTTTTCACAATCAAAGTTTTATTTGTAAGATTCATTACAAATCGCGGTACTATATAGTGTTCCTTACTTCATTGTAATGATGTTTCATGACATTTGACTTAAAGACCCTTTCCGGCAATCGTTGGACTCTTTCAAGGAAGAAAGCCTAGTCTCGCATCCTACTCTAAGCAAAGCATAGCATAAAATTAGCAAATTATAGACTGTAATCACTTTAGATAGGCGTTGCCCTTTAGCAGGTGTGTAGCTGGACGTAAAATGTACACCATATACCTGTTTGATATGACACCGGTTTCTTTGGCTAAAGTTCAGCTTACAGTTAGGTACTTATAATCATTTTAAAATGATGTTAATACCTCAAGATAAGTAAGTAACATCTTTTTATGAAAATGCAAGATGGTAAAATATATATCAAAACTTTTTTTTATAATAAGTACATATAGATAATAAGGTCGAATTTTAACCATCGGGTCAATACATATTGATACATTATATACCTTGCTTCTATTTTATAAATCCATATGTTAGGATTCAAAATTTCAAATGTAGCTAGAATCTTTTTCTTCTTCTACTTATCAGCTATTAGCCAGACAACAATAGACCGTCGTGGCAAACACATTAACCGATCATTTACATATCGTCATTCTTAGAAGCTAGCAGTTTTGATTCAAATAAAGTTATGCAAATCAAATGATTATCAAATAAAATAGGTAAGTAATTTGTAAAACTGTATCTTAATCTATAATTTGAAGGAATTTCTCCTTCTCGATAAGGTTTTAGTGGTTATTATATGAATAAATGCTAATATAAATTTATCTTAAGACCGAGCGAAAATTAATTTAATTGTATGCCGATTGATAACGAAGAATAAAGCAAAGTTTATGACCATTGAGATATAATCCATTAGAGACAAAATTCAGGTTTGATTCTATTTTAGTTTGATAAAATATAACATATAAAAAGACAAGCTATTGCTCACGGTTTCATTCGCGTCTTAAAAGACCATTTCAGACAATATACTTTCAGCCTCAGGATGCAACATATTATCTTCTATCATTAATTTCTTATGTCATTTTATTTCTGATTATTATTATCTCATGTATTTTTTCGAATTTTATTCAACTAATTAAGGCGTCAAAAAGACAGACAGACAGTTACATCCACATAATAATATTACGTGCGTATATTGTGGATTTACGAATTTCACCCATAAAATAGTCTGCTAAAAGAAAAACACTCCCATATTTGAATTCTTAAAATGATCCTACAAATTCACAATAGGCAAAGTAATAAAGCTCAGAACACAATTCCAACATTACCAATGCAGCACACGTATCATAAAAAATGTTCAAAAAGACATCCTGGTTTGCAATTAGGCTGCCGGCGCCACAGAGGTCGTTGAACAAATAACTGTACTAGAGACGGGTATTCAAGCACCAATCCTTCAAATAAAAATAGAGCCACTTCTCCATAGAGTGAACATCTGGTTTTTGATGTTCAAATGTTTCTCGAGGCTAGACTTGATTTGGCAAAAAATGCTTAGACATAGCACGTGCGATCTCCAGTTTGATCCGTTTTGATGTTGATAGATTCGGTGTGAAATCCGGTTTGAAGATTTTGTTCCACTCCATTACCGATTGGTGTTGAAGGAATGTTAAAATTACTAAACTTCGAATTATACGTAGGTGTATTTTATTACGCAACTTCAATTCGATGCTGAATTTAAGACAAGAGTAAGATTAACTCTTGGCTCAAATATAAAAGATTTTGATTCTTTGTTTGTTTGTTTGCATTGAATAGGCTCCGAAAGTACTAGACCGATTTGAAAAATTCTTTCACTCTTATGAAGCTACATCTTTACCGAGTAAAGAAATACCCAGTTTTTAAGAAATACCCAGATCAGGCGGACAGAACTGCTGGCGGAAAGATAGTCTATCTATACTATAGTATTAATATATTAATAGTATTGAAAAGAGGAAAGATTTGTTTGTTTGTTTGTATTGAATATGCTCCGAAACTACAGTACCGATTTAAAAAAATCTTTCAGTATTAGATAGCCCATTTATCAGGGAAGGCTATAGGCTATATACTATCACGCTACGACTAATACGACACGAGTGGTGTAGTAATGAAAAATATTGCAAAAACGGAGGAAAAAAGTCATCAAGACCACGCGGGCGAAGCCGCTGGCGGAAAGTTAGTATTTTATAAGAGTTAATATGACTCTTGACTTTAATACCTTTAAATTCAGCTACTCGATATCAAAGATTTTTTGCTTTAAACTTAACTGAGGCCGTGTTATAAAAATGTACTCTGGGGGCCGGGTGACCTCAAAATTTCCACCATAATTTTGCCAACATTTATTATCGAAGGCAAATCGTTAATTGGCCGTGAAGCACCAATAATTATTAGCAACATGCTTATATTACTCGACGATAACTGTTTATCCTGACCCCGGAACAGGCAGAAGATTACACGGCTTGGGCCTAAGAACAGTGTTTAGGCGTGATGCGAGAACATGTTCCGTTCTGTTACTTTGATTATGAGATTGAGATTGCGGAACAGATGATACGTCTAGGCACCGCAAGATTGACGATTGAAGATGACGTATACCAACATACCATCACGCCTGTATTCCCCGAAGGGTTTGATTTAAGTGTACTTTATATACACCCATAGTTTGTCGGTACGTTTAGATCCCATGGAGGGGTGAACAAATCCAGAATCCGAGCTGTTATTGAGAGTTTCACAGAAACACCCAACAACACATTGCTTGAATCGGGAATTGGAATCCAGGACACAGAATAAATAATAACAGAATTGCCACTCTCCGCCCCTCCCTAACGTCAGATACCTCAGGTGATCAGGTCCCCCGCATTCTGCCGTGTTCGTGCCGGACTGCCAACAAACCCTACGCACTCTCACGCACACATTTGCTGCACGTGAACAAACGTAATTTTGACAAGTTTGACATTTGGTATTGTAGTGTGTAGCGGTATCGGAAAGTTTATATGGAGTGTCACAGGTGTGTCCAAGACCAACATACAATACAAGCGTAACAATCGCACTTGCGACCAACAAACCAATAAGTTAGTTTTTTAAATTATGTTTATTATTTGATAAATCTACAAAATGCTAGATTTACAACACAAATACAATAGAACAAAAGGTTAGATTCTAATCTAAGCTAAAAATCAAAAGATATCTATACCTATTGATACATGAATACGATCATACAATAAAATACCTACGTAGTTGTGCAAAACAAAACACTTTTGAAATTCTTGCCACCAAAAAGGAATAAGATGAAATTCGGCAGACCAAAATAACAAAGATACAAGAAACATGGCTTACAAATTCCACTTCAAGTCTAATAATATACGCAGACATATCTTTAAGCACAAACATAACAATTCCATTGTGTGGAATCCGTTCTTCACATTCGGAATTTATAATGTCATCTAGATAAACTGACTGCTTGCCTGAGGGGCTCATGGCTAAGTTATAACTACGCTGATCATCCGATCTGCAAGGTTAAGCTACGCCTTCGCGATCAGTCTGTGGATGGGTTCTTAACACATGTACGTGCCTCGGAGAGCATGTAAAGCCTTTGGTCCCGTTTGTCATACGAAAACTTATGCCAATCGTTAGTGGTAGTCAGAAGGAGAAGCTCAAACAACCAGTCTATCCTTCGAATATCGGTATTTCCCAGAAATTTGTTTGCAGAGGCTTCTGCAAAGATCTTATGGCAGTCGCTTCATGTAAAATACCGATATTCAGTCGCATATAGTTAGACTGGAAGCCGATCCCAACATGATAGGGAAAGTGATCTAAAATTCTAGATAACCTGCCTCTTTGGTCTAGTGCTCCTAAACACGACTGCTATACTTACTATCTAGGTCCTGGGTTCGATTGTCGAGTCAAGCATACTGTTGTTGGATTTTTCTAAGAAATTCTGGATTTATATCCAGTTGATGGCATGGCAAGCTCGGCTCTAAACGGAGCAAACTGTGGGGGTACACAAGTACCCCTCTGCCTAACCCTTCAGGGAATACAGGTATAGCATTCAAAAGCCAAATCTCGTTTGATCTAATCCTAAAAAGTAAAGAACGACGCAGAAAAAATGTCGCTATTGCAAATGTTATTATGCTTACATAAGTTCATTAAACCGGTTACGTTGGCAACAAAAACTTTGATAATTGTATATTCTTAATTGTTATAAACTTGACCGTTACTGTCGGGGTCATGGCCAAACGTTTTGAGATTTTTGTTGTTTTTTTTTCTGACTTTGTTACTAACTTTATGAGTGGTTTGGGTAATTTGGAAGGAAATGAAAATGTTTTACCTACACATAGCAGATTATCTCCGGTCGTAGAAAATATTCGATCGAACCGGCGACCAGGGGGGCTAGACAAGTTGCATTTTGACATTCAAATCGACAAATAAAATGTATAGAAATGACACAAGCTTTCGACAAATCGGGCTGTCACTAATGTCATTTCCATACATTTTTGTGCCCCCCTGTAGGTATACAGTCTAGAGCAAAAACATGTCGCCAGGGGGGCTAGACAAGTTGCATTTTGACATTCGAATCGACAGACTTGAAATTTTTGAGCGCGCAGTGTATTGATAAAAACGCGATTATAACGCTCCGCGGTGAATGTTATCGCGCGCGCGATCTGAAATAAATGAAATAATGATTATTTTAATTATAAATCTAATTTGGGTAGATAGAAATAATGTATTTTACACGTTCAAGTAAAAAAAACTGCAGAAAAAATTTAAAAATTGATGAAAAAAGTTACGAAATTTTTTCACGCACGGTATTCGGATGTGCGTCGATGTCCCTTCCACCTTGTATATCTTTGCTCGTGACTTTACATCATTATATCCTCTGCCTTCCCTTCGGGAAATACAGGGGTGATGGTATAAGCTTCAATCTTTCATACTAGTTCTACTATACACATAATATCCCTTCATTTGTTCTAATCATGACAATTTAGCCAACCGTCTTGTAGAGAATAATTAAATAATAATAATAATAATAAAGATACGATACAGAAATAGAAATATACAGAAAGATACAGAAAGCGGTACTCCTAGATACGGCACGTATTGTTAGGAGGTTCCTTTCCCTGGAGCCCTGACCGCCGGTAGCTTGGACTCTGTTCCCGATACCGGTGGGCTACTATTTTTTATATTTTTAAATGTTTTTATATTTTCTGTTTTTTTATAAAAATATTTAAAAATACAAATAATATGTATAAAGACAAATAAAGGAAATAATAATAATATCCTGGGACATTTTTACACAGCACCATCTAGTCCCAAACTAAGCAGAGCTTGTACTATGGGTACTAGCCAATGGATATAATACTTATATACTTTTTTTTTGTAAATACATACTTATAATATATAAGAAACACCCAGACAAACACAAACACCTAAATTCATCACATAAATGTTTGTGTCTTGTGGGAATCGAACCCACGACCTCGTGATCAGCAGTCCGGTACTCGAACCACTAGACCACGGACGTCGTCAAGTATTTTTACTACTAAGTACTACTACAATAACTACTAAGTATGTCTTTTCTAACTATGATACTTATCATATTAACGCTGCCGTATCTTTAACCTTTTCACAGCGGACATGGATCGCGTGACCACGATAATGAACGAACTACTTACTAGATAACTAGATGATGGGGATCTACAATTATCCTGACGGCTGCTTGTTTAAATTATCTTATCCCACCCGCTCCCTAATTTTAATTAGGACTACTTAATAGGATTTGGCTAGTGAAGGGTAAAAAGTATCGATAAATTGAAATATCGATCGTCGATATTTTTTGATCATGTTAACGATTTTCAATATCCTTAAAAAGTTGTGCATTTAATACAGTATTGTTATAAATATGATATTAGAAAAATATAATAACTACTGGATGTCTAATAAATAAATAAAAAGCAAGTAAGTAAGTATAGAATTCGTAGGTATCAATTTTGATATATTTACTTACGCCATTCAGGTTTCGTATTTTAATGCTTCTCGTGATTTACAAACTTGGCACTATCTTCTCAAATGTACTCCTTGTTCTCTTGGATGTACTCCCATCCCCGAGTAACAATCCAATGAATACAATGCTATGAATTATAAGTTCTATAAGTACCATAAACAAAACAAAAGCGTTCATTTGTTTTCGTTTTATCTATGGTCTTGCTGAAAGAATCATCATGCAAAAAATTTCACTTTATCGATATTTTACACTCGATACTTTTTAGAAATATCGATACGATAAAAACTGACTTTTTTCATTTGTCCATCCCTATTTTTAACATCACAAATAATTATGATAGCTACCGTAGTGAGTGGAGTCATCTACTCGTGTTCTTTTTATGGTCAATGATCATGTAATAGATATGTATCTGTGGTTCTATCTTAGTGTTAAATAATGATGTGTGGCCTGTGTGGGTGTTCGAATGAATAAAGATTCACACACATTATTCTATGATGTTAAACAAATTTATATCTTATCTTATTTATTTTATTCTTACTAATATTTGTATATGCGAAAGTAACTGTCTGTGTGTCGCGCTTTCACGCCAAAACTACTGAACCGATTTAAATTAAATTTGGTACAGAGATAGTCTAGAGCCTGAGAAAGGACATAGGTTACTTTATATTGCGAAAAAAGGGCTGTAAGGGGTTGAAATAGGGGATAAAAGTTATAAGGAATACCCAGACCACGCGAGCGAAGCCACTGGCCCAAAGCTAGTGAAAAATTATTGTAAAGTACAGCTCGTGCTAACTTCAAGCCGGACAATAAGTTTGGCGGGAACTGTAAGTATTTGAGTCTCAGGAACCGGTGTCTCGTACAATTATCGCGAGGTGGGGTCTCTAGCGGAAAATACCAGTTATGCTTTCTAATATATCTAGTAATTAGTCATTTCACGATTAAATGAATTGATATAATAATAATTTATTAATTACGAGGGCATTGTCAAATGATTGTAATTAGTTACCTTTGCACGTAAAGCAGTAATATCTGATGAAATATTGCATTCAGTGTAAAAGCTATAAAATTTTATAAAACTTTACAATTCATTTACGATAGGATAGCACTTACCTATGTAATTGGTAAACGACGACGACGTCGACGATTTGACGACGTCTGTGGTCTAGTGGTTCGAGTACCGGACTGCTGATCACGAGGTCGTGGGTTCAATTCCCACAAGGACACAAACATTATGTGATGAACTTAGGTGTTTGTGTTTGTCTGGGTGTTTCTTATATATTATAAGTATGTATTTACAAAAAAAAAGTATATAAGTATTATATCCATTGTCTAGTACCCATAGTACAAGCTTAGTTTGGGAGTAGATGGTGCAGTGTAAAATGTCCCAGGATATTTATTTATTTATTATTATTTAATTACATCTATAATATAAAAATGAATCGCAAAATGTGTTGGTAAGCGCATAACTCAACAACGCCTGGACCAATTTGGCCAATTCTTTTTTTTAAATGTTCGTTGAAGTCCAACGATGGTTCTTACGGCGAGAAAAAATCGAATAGTTGCCGGGAAAACCCTAAAAACAGCCCTTTTCTTTTTCACATACAAACGTTTTCTAACTAAAACGTAGAATCAATTTGAGCTTTATTGCTATTGTATAAAGTTCATATCAAATCTATAATATAAAAATGAATTGCTAAATGTGTTGCTAAGCACAAAACTCGAGAACGGCTGAACCGATTTGGCTGATTTCTTTTTTGTTGTGTTTGGTGAAGTCTGAGGAAGGTTCTTATGGAGAGAAAAATCCTAAAAAATACGAGGAAAAAAGTAAAAACAACAATTTTCTTTTCCCATACCACTTTGGCTGTCAAACATTTGACGTCAATCAAAACAAAACAACGTTAGGAAGAAATAGAAATGATATGCAACCTCCAATCAACTAAACTAAAATGCATACGAAAGATAATTCTACCGGGGCAGAACAAGGTCTGCCGGGACAGCTAGTTTCATAATAAAAAAAACTCTAGCTAATGCTTATAAGTTTTACAAAAGTTATATAGTTTCATGAGTAAACAACTACCTAGTACTATAAAAGCCGATTCTTTAAACAATGTCTCAGAGATCATTAGCCTTAGGAAATCAAATTATTGTAGGTACTTACTCACTTACTTACTTTAAAATATACTACTCATAAGGTCTATTTATAAGTAACACACATTTTTCTGGTTAAATCGTGATCAAATTTAGAAAAAGTTTTACTTAATATACCCAAAAAAACGCAGTAAAGAAAAACATGTTAAATCGTCCAACTTAGTTAAGTCATGTGTGATGGGTTTTGTCATTGCTTGACAGTCTCTCAGCGTCGTCGTATATCGTTTGCATATCTTAAAGATAATTTGTATTTAAATTGAAATTATGAATGTCCTATTTGCTCGAGAATGCTTTTTGTTTTAAGTGAATTTATTTTGTTTTCGCCTCGGGCTGATGCTGTGTGTATTCAGGGGGGCTAGACAAGTTGCATTTTAACATTCGAATCGACAAACAAAATGTATGAAAATGACACAAGCTTTCGACAAATCGGGCTGTCACTAATGTCATTTTCATACATTTTGTTTGTCGATTCGAATGTCAAAATGCAACTTGTCTAGCCCCCCTGTACGTCAACCATGAGTTCCAACCGACTTGCTTACGATAGGTTTTTTACGCATCGGAACATTGTAATCTCATAGCCGAATCTTTTAGTTCCTCACGTAACCGCTAGAGGCGCTACAAGGGTTTTTCATACAAATATTTTACCGCGTCGCTAGCGAGTTTAGTGAGAAAAGCTCATGGTCTAGGCACAGATTTTGTTTACGTTTACCATCTGTTGAAGTGCAATTACATTGCAGTTTATTATACCCAGAATCTGATACGTTTCCTACTTTGTTACTATGTTACTGTGCTCAGGGATAGCAAGCTGCGTTTCCACTTGTTACCACGAATTATTGTAATGTAAATATTTATTCAAAATTAATAAGGAACCACAGTTCTGATTCATAATTTTCTGGTACGGTTGTAATTTGACCTCAATGTTCAGTTTATTTATTTTGTAAAGCGTTTGTAAATAATTATCTGAAAGTCTGTTTCTCTTCCTTAGGTACTACTTAGGTATTAATAATGTTCTTTATTTACACTAAATTGTCAAAACAAACAGGAGAACGTTTTTCTTAATATACATTATAAGTAAGTATTCGTAAAATTATGAAAATAAAGTAATGGGCAAAATTATCGTAATTTGCAAAGGACTTACAACTTTATTGTATGGAACCTGGCATACCTAAAGAGAAAATACCCGAAAATTACGTGTTTTGGTGTACCTACTTCTATGAACATAAATAATATACTTTTAAAACATTTCAGTTTCGGTGTTAGAAAGTAACTTTATTGTAATTGTCAGACAAAAAAAAAATTCGACATTTTGTCAAAGAATATTATTAGTTGTTTATTATTTAATTTCTCTGTTGATTGGCATATGTTTTTATGTAAAACAAAAACATGTAAGTAATCTTAATACTTGCAACTTTAGGCATGCTAATGAGGTTCGATATCAGAGGATTAACTAATGTTGATACTTTGTACTATGGGACCCTTTAGTTCAGTTGGACACAACTGAATAAAAATACGGTTGACTGTCCAATAAAGTATGAAAGTATCAACATTAGTTAATCCTCTGATATCGATAGCAGAAATTAATAAAACATGCGATTAAAATTAACTATCACTTTAATCCGCGGAATGTTTGATTTCTCATATTATTAATCCTCGCGTGATAATCTGTCGTTAACTCATATATGTGTGTAATAATTGTGTTTTTTTTATTTCAGGTAATTATACGTTGTTTATAACGTGCGAGACACGCTGTTGGATTAACAGGTATTTAAAAAAACTCATCCGGATTCTTTATAATTTGTACTTACAGTTCGCACCAAACTTATTGTCCGGGTTGAAGTTGGCACGAGCTAACTTTAACCCGGCCGTAAAAATCGGAAAAAGAAAAATATTAGATTGTAATAAATAAAAACAAAAGCTCAAGTCGTAGGCTGTCGTTATGAATCATTTATATCCACTACTTTTCTTTCTCCGATTCTTACGGCTGGGTTAAAGTTAACTCGTGCCAACTTCAACCCGGACAATAAGTTTGGCGAGAACTGTAAATATTTATTGTTGTGCTACTGGTATAATATGTACCTATACGGTATGTGTTTCTGAATAAATATTATTATTATTTCCTTTATTTATCTTTATACACATTATTTGCATTTTTAAATATTTTTATAAAAAACAGAAAATATAAAAACATTAATATTATTATTAAATGAGATTGTTAGGCATCATCACTTACTTAATAACCTTCCTTCAAAAGTCGGGTAAAAGGCCTGAAGAAATTACTGAGGGAGGGAGAGGCCTTTGTTCACCAGTGGACCTCTTTTGATATGATGATTTTCCTGGTTAACCTGATGGTCGTAAGAACGACTGTTACGCTCGTCGTCCTGGGTTCGATTCCTCAGTCGAGTACAGTGTTATTGGGGTTTTCCTATGAAATTCCCAGTACCAGCTCGGAGTTTGAATTTGTGCTGTGTGAATGACAATAGGCTAATAGGCTCGCTGCCCGTTTTTACTTAAAATAGACCTATATAAAAAATGGATAAAAATCCTGGCCGAGAGACCTATGCAATAATTACCATCTGCTTGTAATAATTCATAATTCTGATAAGTAACGCTTTTATATATGCGCCGGCGCCGCTGTTGACATACTTCGCAGCACAAGGAAAAACATTGCGATGAAATCTAGATACCATAATTTTATCGATATTAAGATTCTTTACGTTTTACAAGAATATTCAATTAAATAAAGTGTAAACATTAAGTAGTTAAGGGGAAACTTAATTAATAACACGTTCAGTGCGTTGCGTTAGACGTCTTAGGCTGATATTCAGAAACGAGACTCAACATAAACTTATGCTTCCGAATGTCAAATTTGTATGACAATTTGACATACGGAAGCGCTAGTTCATGCTGAGTCTCTTCTCTGAATCTCAGCCTCAGGCTAATATTCAGAGACAACGCTTAGCGTTAACTTATGCTTCCGTATGTCAAATTTGTATGACAATTTGACATACGGAAGCATTACTTTACGTTTAGCGTCGTCTTCGTTTCGTCGTCGTCGTCTTAGTTTGCGCGCCCTGACTAAAATCTAGGACGTTACCAGATAAATTAGATTAAAAGATTTAGTAATCAAATTGAGTCTTTTTTTTCACAAACACCTGTCGTAAGACAATTTTGATGTTATCCGGGGTTCACAGTTAAACTATATCAACATAGGTACTTAGAATTTGCGGGAAACCAAATCAAAGGTGTACACACCAGATGAACACAGATGAGAATTTCAGAGATCGAATTTTTCTTTCCCTATTCAAAACCAAATAAAATTGAGGGTCAAACGAAGAACTCCACCTTAAGTAGATATCTACTACTAATGCATTTCTTTATTTTCTTGTTCGCTATCAGTTGGCATAATTTAGAATACTGTCTGATAGATAAACAATCAGTCGTTTAACATTGTATGGTAAATGATAACGTATCAATATAAATATCAAAAAACTCCTTTAAATAATGACAATTCTCATTCACAACTATAATAAACATCATTAATTCGCACTGGTTCGCACTGTCTTTCAACAAAGCCAAATTAATAATAAATAAATAATAAATACTAATAAATATCTTGGGACATTTTACACAGCACCATCTAGTCCCAAAATAAGCAGAGCTTGTACTATGGGTACTAGACAATGGATATAATACTTATATACTTTTTTTTTGGAAATACATACTTATAATACAAAAGAAACACCCAGATAAACACAAATACTTATATTAATCACATCAATATTTGTGTCCTGTGGGAATCGAACCCACGACCTCGTGATCAGCAGTCCTGTACTCTAACCACTAGACCACAGACGTCGTCTAAATTGATCTATTGGTCATTAGCACTAGCCCGGTTGCTAAATGTAAGGTCCTAAATTCTGTTTCCAGGTTAAACAAAACCCATCACACGTCATAATAGAAACATTTATCATAAATGCCGCCCATTCCTATCAAGTCATTATATTCCTATTAAAACCTCCCTGATGACATGGTTGAAAATGATCTGCAACTAAAAGTAGGTGACTAGGTGGAACATAAGCAAACAAGATAAGAGCGTTATCACTCGCCTACTAGATACACGATAGGATTGCGTCTGCGCCGCTCTAGGTGGTGTTACGAAATAACTAGGAATTTTGTGTAAGTACGGATTAGATATGCGACTGGTTTCCGTATTCGGATTTTGAATATTCGTATTCGTAATGGCACTTCTAAGGAGATTTTGTTCGAATATTTAGCTTTTTGGCCAGTGCGAAATAAATATTACTTAATTTGAGTTTGGAGTACGGTTGGTTCTTTTTTTTAAATATTATATACTAGCTCTCGCCAGCGGCTTCGCCCCCGTGGTCTGGGTACCTATTTCTTATAAGTTATAGGCTATGTCACCCGGGGATAGTGTAGCTTCCCAACGGTGAAAAATATTTCAAAACGGTCCAGTAATTTTAGTGCCTATTAAATTTAAGCAAATAATCAAATATTTCTTCTTTATTATTATTTATATTATATAGCTCATAAACAAAACA
Organism: Acronicta psi; assembly: GCA_946251955.1. Classification (NCBI taxonomy): domain Eukaryota; kingdom Metazoa; phylum Arthropoda; class Insecta; order Lepidoptera; family Noctuidae; genus Acronicta; species Acronicta psi. The sequence goes on along the minus strand of OX276473.1, from coordinate 2,266,395 downwards.
ATGGTGATGTACAGTACTAATTTAAGGACCGCTAGCTGTCGAATAAACAAAAAAATGGAACAAAATTTGTACGAAATTATGTGTCAGCTAATTTAACGAGAACTTATCAGTAAGTTATTAAACAAGAGGTCCTTAGTCTATAATCAAGTCAAGATGAACCCTGTCATCTCTATGCTTTGTTGATGTCACTCTAACACCTGCCGGGCTAACATGCACGCCGCGAGAACATTTTGTCTACGCTTATGTCGTGCTTTTGTTTCGTTTTCGCACAAGAAAGAGCGAGACAAAAGAGTAGACAAAATTTTGTCGTGGCGCGCATGTTAGCCTGGCTGGACGAAAAATTCGATTCACATATTTCACAGATCACAAAAGTGCACAAATAGTCTAAAGTGCACGCACTTTAATCCTGCCTGAAATAGAATTTTCATTCGCTAAAAATAATAATCTTCAATTGTCTTTTTGTATTTTTTAAGCATTTTCCATGCTAAGATTACAAGTTATTTTTAATGAAGGAAAAAAATAAAATTTAAAAAATCATTAAAAAATAACTTGTAATCTTAGCATGAAAAATGCTTAAAAAATACAAAAAGATAGTTAATAGGTAAGGCGGTATCATACGACATCGAACTAGCTGTAAAGTTAGTCGTGTCGGTTGTGAAGCATTCTTCACAATAGATGTCGCTACGTCACCTTTAAGACGTAAATTAGAATGTGAAGGAAGATTTCGACTGGCGAGCAGGGCGAGCGGTGGCTTAGAGGTCAGAGCGTCTGGTTTACCGAACCAGAAGGCGCAGGTTCGAATCATGCCCGCCCGCCGATTTTTTCCTTCATTAAAAAATAATCTTCAATTGTATTAACCGCTTCGACAAGCCAAGTCAGTCACAATAAATATCGATGCAACAATGCATTTGTCCCTGAAACCTTTTAATTCGCGTCTGAATCAAAATGGGAGATTATCTCATTGCAATTCAATGCGCTAGGCACAATACCATAGACCCGCTACATAAGCCTGTAACGGGCCAATCTATCGATACAGACGATCAAGGCTATTCTGATCAGGGAGACACTGACATTGTCAATTGTTTGAAATTACAATCACTTAGTCTGGATATTTCAAATAATATAGATAGATACAGTTGTCCCCAATCGTTTTGTCCGGGCTGAAGTTGGCACGAGCTAACTTTAACCCGGCCTTGAAAATCGGAGAAAGAATAAAATTGGATTAGAATAATTCAAAACGACAGACTACGACTTGAGCTTTCGTTTATATTTATTAAAATCTTAAATGTTTCTTTCTCCGATTTTTACGGTGGAGTTAAAGTTAGCACGTGTCAACTTCAACCCGGACAATAAGTTTGGCGCAAACTGTAGGTACAGTGAGAATGCTACGCGGAATGTGTGGAGTTACAAGAATGGACAGGGTCAGGAATGAGTATATAAGAGGAAGTTTGAAAGTAGCACCGGTTACTGAAAAGTTGTGCAGTAACCGCTTAGCGTGGTATGGACATGTGATGCGTAGAAGTGAAGTGCATGTTACCAAAAAGGTTTTTTGCATGAATATGGATGGATATAAGGGAAGAGGAAGAACAAAGAAAAGATGGATGGACTGTGTGAGAAAGGATATGACCACAAAGGAAGTGAATGATGAGATGACGGCTAATAGAGATGTATGGAAGAAAAAGACATACTGCGCCGACCCCAAGTGAATAGGGATAAGGGCAGGAGGGTCATGACGAGTTAGAGAGAGAGAGAGCCGGGCTGAAGTTGGTGCGAGCCAACTTCAAGCCGGCCGTAAAAATTGGAGAGAGAAGATTGGGATTAAAATTAATGAAAAAGAACTCGCGGAGGTCTGATGGCAGTCGCTCCGTGTAAAATACTGATATTCAGCCGCATCTTGGTTAGACTGGAAGCCGACCCCAACATGGTTGGGAAAAGGCTATGAGTCGCGCCACCAAGGACCAAACTAGCGAGGCAGTTATCCACAAGTACCACTTACGATTACGTTAGTGGTAGTCAAAAACCTAAAAATCCTCACAACCAGTCTTCATATAGGTATCGTTATTGCCCAGAAATTGGGTTGCGGAGGTCTGATGGTAGTCGCTCTGCGTAAAATACTGATATTCAGCCGCATCCTGGTTAGACTGGAAGCCGACCCCAACATGGTTGGGAAAAGGCTAGGAGGAGGAGGATGAGATTGAAAAAACGGGGAAGGGCTTTAAGAATAAAATGAAAAGGTAACTGGCTGACTTATCTATCATGCACGGATTAGGCTGAAATTTGGCACCTAGATAGTTATTTATATGGGAATGTTATTATTGATGATAATAAGCCCGGTTGATGACAATAAGCTATAATAAAAGACCCTATTACATGGGACCTAAACATACCGGCGAAATGTGAGTGCAGAGGTACATTAGCACACTTCTGCCACACCTGTGACAGTCCATACAAACTTTCCGGTACCGCTGCACACTACAATACCAAATGTCAAACTTGTGCGTGGCAGAATGCGGGGGACCTGAGGTATCTGACGTTAGGCAGGGGCGGAGAGTGGCCATTCTGTTATTCTTTATTCTGTGTCCAGGGCTTCAAGCATAGCAGTCGGTTTTACGACGGTTACGCATGAGGCAATTGAGACAAAGACTGATTAAAAGATCTTTTGGGATATCGCCAGAAACCTAATTAAAATATATCGACTATTATCGTAGCGGTATTCGTGGCCAAGACCACCAACGAAATAAATAAATAAACATTATTTGTACGAAATAATTATGTACCATCATAAAACATGTCGATTCCGCCCATAGAGCCTCTTAATTAGGTAATTATAACATTCCACAAACATATAATTGCATTTTTCCGACAACATATAAATTATTATTTTAAATTTTTAAAACGTACTGTGCTCGGCCCGGATTGGCACTACTTTACAACTAAACTACTGCATTAATTTTGATGAAACTTTGCGCAGTGATAAAAAAATACATGATGAAAAGTTAGGTAGGTACAGTTAATTTTATTGTCACCTAAATTATATAGTTCCGTATTCATTTAATTAAGTAGAAAAAATGATGGAAATTTTTAAATATTTTCTGATAATGATTCGATTCGGTTCAATTCTCAGGTCGAGAAAAGTGATAAATTGGGTTTATAAAATTCTCAGTAGCAGCTCGGAGTTTTAATTTGTGCCCGGTTGATGGCAATTTGTGCCCGGTTGATGGCAATTTGTGCCCGGTTGTTGGCAATAGGCTCGCCACATATTACTGGATGAAAAGAGCTTAAGATCGAGCTCTGTGGCGTTCATTAAAGGAGGCCTACGTCCAGCAGTGGACGAATACAGGCCATACCGGACTGTGTGCACTCTGGCTATGGCAAGCCTGCCTAAACCTTCGACGAATATATAAAAAAATAAAAAATTTGCCGCTGTCGCAAGCAACAGCTAATAATATAAAAACAACACTCATTAAATCCAAATATGGCTACACCAGTAATTCTCCAAGTAATGATTGTGTAAGCGGCAGTAATTATGCAAATGTTAGAGAGATGACAGAATAACTCTCTTAATCACAGAACCGCCCACTCGTCAACTTTAGTACCCATGGTTGACCTGTACGAATTATCTTACTAATATTATAAAGACGAAAGTTTGTAAGTTTGGATGTATGTTGCTCTTTCACGACAAAACGCCTGAATCGATTTAGTTCAGGTTCAGTGTTATTGAATTTTTCTATAAAATAGAATAATATTTTTTAAGAGAGATAGGGCACAGCCATATATGGCTCAAATTTGGAGCAGCCCATCTGGGGAAGTACCTCCACCGTACAGGAAACTGCAGCCAAATAACACACTTTATTGTGTGTTGTTGTTGCAGTGAGTAAGGTCGCCAGAGCTCCTTCTAAGGATGCGCGGCGCTGGCAGTAAGAGGAATATTCCCTCAAACTGTCGGCGCAGTGAATCCTCCATAAACCTCTAAGAGGTTCTTCGGGTCGGCAACGCGCGAGTGATACCCCTAGTATTGCAAGCGTGCACAGGCTATGGTAACCGCTTACCATCAGGCGGACCGTATGCTTGTTTGCCCCTTAGTGGTATAAAAAAAAAAACAGTAGCGGCTTACAGTTTGCAGTTGTGCCCGGTTCATGGCAATAGGCTCGCCCTATTATATATTTACATAGGCATAACATACCGGCGTACTATGGAGTATCGGTGTACATCAGTACTCCTCTGCCTAACCCTTCGGGAAATACAGGCTTGATGATGTCTTATGATTGAATTCAGTTTTTATAGGTTTCAAACGTAACAAAATTGTAGAATTAGTTCATCTATAATAATATTATAAAGAGGAAAGATTTGATTGTTTGTTTGTACTGAATAGGCTCCGAAACTACTAGACCGATTTGAAGAATTCTTTGTTAAGTAATTCAGTGTTAGATAGCCCATTTATCGGGAAATGCTATAGGCTATATACCATCACGCTACGACTAATAGGAGCAGAGTAACAATGAAAAATGTTGTAAAAACGGGGGGGGAATTTATAAGACCACGCGGGCGAAGCCGCTGGCGGGAAGCTAGTTTATTATAACACACAAACGTCTGTTGATTGTAAAAAACAAATAGTTCGATGTGCTATGTGAAAAATCGATTTCCTTATCAACATTTATCGGTGTTACGGGTTTTACTATAAAAGCAATCGATTGGAAACTGACACATTTCTACCTATTTATAACTTGTTTTGTTGTTGTTACTAGGATCCCATTTTTTTTAGTAAACTAGCGATCCGTGTGCAGCTTCACTTGTGAATAAAAGCGGGCAAGTGCTAGTTGGACCCGTGCATAAAGGGTTCCGTACCATTTTTTATTAGTAACAATTAGTATTTGTCATTCTAGTGGCACATCAAATGTCAGCCAATCTCTTTGGAAAAGTGACGTTGGGCAAAGTTAGAGTTGAAATTTAAAAGGCTGTATTTGACCGATAAATGTGTGTATGTGAGCAAAATGGCAATTGATTTTTAGTGTCTATTACTGACAGCTAGCCCCAGTTAGCAAACGTATCCTGGCCGAAAAAGCGCTTCTAAAAAAATGTAAGCGCTTTAACATTTTTAGAAGTGCTTTTATTGGCCAAACATAGTCAATAAGTGACAAAACACACTAAGGTTTACCACTATAAAGCCACTAACTGACAGATAATAAAAAAATTGGAATAAAAAAATTATGAATTTATTCGTCAAGTAATTAAACGGAAACTTACTGGGTGTTGAAACAGGCCCTAAGACGAGCAGCCCAATCCATATACTGACCGCGGTAAGCAGCTTAAGCTTCCAGATCAATGGATCACCGTATATTGTATTCCGATCCACGTATTATGCTAAGCAATGGTGCGTGATGTCAGTTAATATGTTCGTAATATTATAACCACGTGCGCAAGAGTGTTTTGAATCAATATATCATTTGAAATCGGAATTGATGTCGCACGTGGCCGTTACTTATTGTATAAATGTTTGTTTTTAATATTTAAATCATATTTTTCTGAGAAATGTATACTAGGCGTCAAATTACACGTGAAAGAATGTAAATAAGAGATAGATAAAAGTAATATTATTTTCACGGGGTTAGAAGTTAATTTTCGGTCCCATAAAATATGGGGTGAGCCTATTGCCATTTACCGGGCACAGCTCCAAATTCCAAGCTGCTACTGAGAATTTCATTGAAAACCCCAATAACACTTTGCTCGACCTGAGAATCGAAAATAGGACCTCAAACGTAGAAGTCGCGCTAAGGATCACTGACGAACGAGGCAGTTACCTATATGTCCTCTTTTTGCTAAATAAAAATCGTTGTCCTGAAGCTAACAGTACGAATTGTCACCTTGTCTAGAGCTGCGAATGCAGAGAGTCCCCAAAACGCGATGCAGCATCGAAAACGCGCAATTTTGATACTGCGATCGAACGCAAATTCGAAAAAAATACAGATAATCGCTGATGCTAAGAGTAGCGTCTGCTATATCCCTTACTCTCTCATTTTTTTTATACCACTAAGGTGGCAAACAAGCATACGGCCCGCCTGATGGTAAACGGTTACCATAGCCTATGGACGCTTGCAACACCAGGGGTATCACTCGCGCGTTGCCGACCCGAAAAACCTCTTAGAGGTTTATGGAGGATTCACTGCGCCGACAGTTTGAGGGAATATTCCTCTTACTGCCAGCGCAGCGCATCTTTAGAAGGAGCTCTGGCGACCTTACTCACTGCTGGAACACAACACATAATAAAGTGTGTTATTTGGCTGCAGTTTTCAGTTCATTTAAGCTAATATTATAAAACTAAACAGTTTGTTTGTTTGTACGAGTATGTTTTTTTGGTTGAACGCACGTTTCTTAGGAACTACTGGTCCTATTTAAAATATTTGTTTTAGATAGCCTGTTTAACGAGGAAGGCTATTCAATTCAATTCAATTCAATTCAATTCAATTCAAATATTTTATTTCAATTAGACCATATAAATAGGTACTTTTGAAAAGTCAAACTAGTTGCACGGTTATATTATATCATCACGCTACGACCAATAAAAACTAAGTATAAATTTAAAATGTTGCAAATACGGGGAAAAATATACTTTAAAGGGAACGAAGTCACGGGCAAAGGCTAGTGTCTAATAAAACATCAAACAACATATCATAATACAAACAACTAAAGGATAAAACACTAACAACAATTAGCGCAGCAACAATTAAAACAGCAATTAACACGACAGATAAACTTGATAAACACTAATAAAGATATTGCAGTGTTTTGGTTATCGCATAGCACTGCCGGTGATAAGGACTTGGTAAGGCTTAGTTAGACCACTATGTATAGGTACTAATATAAATGGTAAGTTGGTACTCCTTACAGTCAAGATAGAACCGACTTGAAGACTTCGAAAAAGGTGGCATTAAAAAGTTCTAATTCGAAATCGAAAAGCTCTATCTAAGTCAATTAGGAATAATATCGGTAGGTAATACAACGCCGTCCATCTTAGGCCACATCTACACGTCATCAGGTGAGATTGTGGTCAAGAGCAAATCCATTCATGATAAAAAATAAATAATAATAATAAGTTGAAAGGTCGACTACCTATACCTTTACAAGAATACACGTCTCTATAATCTTTGAGTAAATTTTAACTGCTCGCTTTCTTACAAGCGATCAGTTAAAATTTTCTCAAAGATTGCTTTCTTACAAGCGATCAGTTAAAATTTTCTCAAAGATTATAGAGACATGTATTCTTTCCCTTAGCGTAAGAATAATCATCATCCTTCCGCTAAACATCGTACGTAAATATATATTTTTTTTCTTCTATAACCTCATATTCCCTATCTTTTTTTTGCAGGTAAAGATCAATTATTCCTCATTAAGGAATTCGCTTAATGAGGAATACTAAAATATGTAGACAGCGTCCTACGAAGTACTAAACATTGAAAATAATCAGGTAAGCAGAATAAAATACAGAATAAAAAATAAATCCTCGTGATTTGAATTTCGAATATTTAAATCTCACAAAAGTTAGAAAGAAATCAGTTCAGTAGTTCCAAGTTCAAAAATTTGTACGGACTTTTCTAACGATTTTAAAACTTATTTTTTTAATTTGAAACTACTTATTCAAATATGTATTTTTTTTTTCAAATTCGAAATATGATAATCCTAGAAAAATATAGTGTTTGAGGTTGCACATTACGAAATATTTACCTTCCGTACATAATTCCTGGTAAGAAAAGACAGCATTTACAAATTGCAATATAGCCAATTTTGTTTTTATACTAAATATAAGTTGCGTAAAGACAGCGAAGTAAGGTCCATGTTTTATCAATTCTAATGTAATGACAGATTCGCTAATTGAATTAAATTTAACAACCCAAACGATTGTCTCACTATATAATAGAACTTTTTAGGTTTATGGTTAGTTTAATACTCTTTAATTATTTACATAATGTTTTATAAAACGTATAAGGTACTAATATTAACAAAATAATAAATAAAAACCAAAATTTCCGCACCTAGGCGTCAAAGTACTAACTATATAGATTTTATAATTCGAATTAAATTCAAATGTATGATGTAAAACCCATTCCTAGGACTATTATTAAAAGTCGTGTACTCTTAAGTGAAGGCCAATTAAGACCGTCCATAAACTGTCATTGTCTATTGTGTATTACGGCCGGTCGTTCGAAACTCATAAAACGGAATGGCGTTAAAACATGCCTATCAATGTGACATTATAATTCATTCCTATTATCTGTTCCAGTGCTTAGCTAGATGACCTCAACATTTAAGGGTTGATGAAATAGAATAATTCAAATTAAATTAATATTAAAATATTTTTATTTCAATTACTTAAAATAGGTAGGTACTTTTTTTAGGGTCGGCAAAGCGCGAGTGATATATATACCCCTTGTCCATAGGCTACGTTAACCGCTTACCATCGGGCGGGCCGTATGCTTATTTGCAACCTTCGTGGTATAAAAAAAAAAACTTTTGAAAGGTTATTATATTATATATTTGCACGGTTCCAAAAAAGTAGGACTTATGGAGAAAAACCGGCAAGAAACGCCATACACGTAGTCCTATATTTATACATCTGTACAAGTAAATAAAATTAAAGTGTCTGTTTGTAATTTCAAATTAACAGCTTTTCACTTAATGCATATTTTATAAAAAGTATACGGCACTTACATAAAAAACGAATTTTAAAATTTTTGCCCGTCTGTTTGTGCCGGCTAATCTCTGAAACCGCTGGAACGATTTTGACGAGACTTTCACTCGCAGATAACTAATGTTATAAGGATTAACTTAGGCGACTTTTATTTTAGAAACTTTTGTTCATTTAAAAAAAATGATAAAAGCGACTAACACCGCGGGGACCAGCTAGTTTAGCATAAAATATAACAAAATCATACCTACTTTTTATGACATGCCTACATAATGTGCATTTTATCGAGTCCTTGCCAAAACGCGATAGTCATTTCTGAGAAAATAAAAGGTTATTATGCCTTATCAATTTAACATCTCATGCAACTGCTTGTATGAGGTAAGATAAGACTAAATAAATACTACATTTACAGTGTATTAATATTGTTTATCTATTTTTTACATTACCGACTAATGAAATTTACATTCTCCTATGTCGGTAAGTATGTAAAAGCCAGTTAACAGCATTTTTTTTTAAGTACATGATAATTGAACATAACTTCAGGTACCTACATGAACAAAACTTCAAATACCTTAATTTCATAAAAGACAAAATCAGTTCTTAAGGTATCGGTAGTTATAGACCAATTTTCGCTAACATTCCCGTTGTTAAAAACTATATCGCCAATTCGTTCAAGTTATCTAGATCTAGATTTTATGTAACATGTGCTATAGTCAAATGGTTTCCGACAGCGAAAGAATTTTTCAAATCGGTCCAGTAGTTTCGGAGCATATTTAATTCAAATAAACAAACAAAAAATCAAATCTTTATAACTCTTTATATTTATATATTTATTAGGATTTTCAACGATTATAATATTAGTATAGATATTCTAGGGTATTATAGTGGTGACCTTGCCCCACTTACAGCATGATTGTACAAAAAATATCCGATGAAAATGCTCTATTAATACAGTAGGTAATAATAATTAATGTGCATCATTATAAACACAGTGCACAGCTTTCGCCAACGTTTCAACGCAACATAATTATCAACAGCTGCGGTTCGGTACGAAAAATTGCACAGAATATTTTCACTACTACACACTGCATAGTGGTTTGTCTAAGAGTCGACAGTCAGACAAAATATATTCCCTATTAGATTTTCTATACATACACAATAAATAAGTTACTCAACTAAATAATAATGACAGCAATTTAAATTATTATTTGGACCTACCTATTTCCTTTACACTCGAACAATTTAAAATCAAAATCTTGATTGATAATAAATTATTTTTTTCAATGCTTTTATTTTAATTATTTTTTAACAATTTAAATATTTCACATTTCCATGGCTACAATTTAAGGACCATTATTTTTGTTATGCAAACAGTAATAAAAGAAAAATTGAAATAATTTAAGGTTCTGTTTTTAATTTGTATTTAAAGACTGTTTAGGAATATGTAAAACATTAAGGGCCTGTTTCATAACCTCTGGATAACCGTTAACCTCAGGATAAATACAAAAATGGAACAACATTTTTATGAAATTATCTGCTAAGTAATTTAACGGGAATTTATCAGTAAGCTGTGAAACAAGCCCTAAGTTGAATCATTATTGTTTTTGTCCACCTGCCTTGTGCTTGAATTACTGTGCAGTGAAACAAAGGCCCGTTGTTATCGGTGCATCGGTGGCAGAGACACTGACCTATATCCACTGGCTTTCACCAAGTACTGGTTTAACTTGCCTATAAGTAGTATTTTACACTTATATTGCAAATCCAAGTAGGTAGCTTTATGGCGGTAAAGATTATCTGGTTGGTTTATTTATTGTTTCAATTTCGCTAAATGTAATAAGACTGATGGATACACAAGGAGAATTGTGTCGAGAATTTCATTCTGCGCACAAAAAAAGGTCTGATAGCTATTAACGTTGTATTTTTTAGTGTTGTCCCCAGTATTTAAGACTGTCTCAGACTCGAAGGAACTAACTATTTATAGTTCATACAAATATTAACGAAGCCTAAAACAATAACGACTCAAACGAAGTTTCATTGTTTATAAAACCTTTATTTTCTATACATTTGTAAAGATAATGGAGAAGCCACTACTATTATAAGATATTATTATTGAAAGCTTTTCAATCTTTATTTTTTATACAGTACCAATTTGGAAAAAACACGGTGATGAAATTCGTCCGGCAGTTTGTTACACAATGAGTTTAAAATAACAGAACGACAAAGACTAATAGGTACGTAACAATTTTACATTTATATTTGCAAACCTTGGCTGCAGCCACTATTAGCGCAACATTAGGCGGTTTTAAAATCGGAAATGTACCAAGTTTCAAGGAAAAATGTGCTGTGACACTCGCGACGTTGATCTAACTGCACGTAGGCGGTCGGTGGATCAAACTGTGTCAGTCTGTCAACTGCCCCGCAATTCGTTGTAGACGGCCCGCCGAGAATTTGGTCACGTATTTTTTCACAATTTTTGGGCAATTTTTTCGGAGATTGATGTCTGTAACTATGTGATATGAGTTGTGAGAGCTATAGGGTATCGTTATGTGATAAGATTAATGCCTGATTTTATAGAACAATGAAGTGAAAAGGGGGGCTAGACAAGTTGCATTTTGACATTAGAATCGAAGAACAAAATGTATGTAAATGACATTAGTGACAGCCCGATTTGTCGAAAGCTTGTGTCATTTCCGCACATTTTGTCTGTCGATTCGAATGTCAAAATGCAACTTGTCTAGCCCCCAAGGATATCTTAAATCAAAAACAAAAGTAAAATGTTGAGCCAAATTTTAATTTGGTTTAAAAGACGTAATATTTCCATTACCTATACTACTAACTTAACATTTTTTTTTTATTCCTACCTAACAATACCAACAAATACATGATGACCACACAATAATGTAACAACAAATACAGTATTGAATTTTTTAGTCATTATATTACACATCTCCCAACAAACTGAAAAAGCAATATATCTAAAAAGGTCAGGCAGAGAACACTCGAGAAAATGCGCCAGGAATAGAAAAATAAAACTTGTTTACGTTTTCTCTTTCACTGTGATGTGACAGCTTAAAGCTTCGGAAGTGTAACATAAAAAAACATAGCAGACGAAAAGAAAAAAAAATGCTTACGTCATTCCAAATATAAAATCGCAACGAACGTGAACGCTCAAAATTGAAATGTTTGTTTATATGGAATGCGTTACCGAATTCCAAAATTAAATTTTAAATAAAGTATCGGTTGCCAGTGCTAATATTATAGTTTCCTCGAAACCGTTATGCAACATATACATTACTTACCTATGTGTAAAAATACTCTTGTTTATAAATTTATTACTATTGTAATTTGTAACTTTGTAAATTGAAATATTTTAAAGCGGTTGGCAACATTGCTTTTGCCCTTGACTCAATATGCTACTGGATATCCGATGTTATGATTGGCTTACAAAAGAATCTCTGTATTATAAATTGTAATAAATTTTAGTGAACAAAAACGGTTTGTTGCTCTGACTCACTCACGTTATGACTCGTGATTGCCATCTTATAAAAAAAACTGATTTTAACGTTTTTTCTTTCAATAGGTTAAATAACCTACCTATTCGTTTATATTGTACCTCCTATTGTATTTATTTTGTGATAAAAATGTAGTCTTTACAATAAAACATAATTTAATGGCTTATTTGTATGACTTTAAGAAGAATACTCACTCCATTTGTCTTCGGAGTCTTCATATCCATAGACTTTTCTCATCCTCCTTTCGATCTGAAAATAACAAAGAACATTCAAAATTCATCAAGTGACACTACTTGAGCTCTTAAAAATATGAAACACATAACCAAAACAGCCAAGTACATATATTACTAATTAAAGTACTATGAAATACAGCGCGATGACCCATAATTATGACTTTAAAAGTCCGATTCCAAACATCGCAGCATTTGCTGATCAAAATGATGGATATGAATGTGGGAGGATGGACGGGTAGAGGATGATCATGAGAAACGTTGAATGGATGGCGTTAAGGACTATGAGATTGAAATGGAAGTAAATAATGAGATGACAGTTAATATATGAATGGAAGAAAAAGAACATGCTGCGCCGTACAGGACAGGACAAGACTAAAATGACGATGATGCACAAACACACACTACAGATCTTCATACAAAAACACTGTAGTAGAATTTAAGCCTTTGGGAATGTATGCTTCAAAACTAGGTCATCAAATCCGAAGGACCAGTTTTTTAATAATCAATTAAATGGAGGAGCGGAAAACTGGTCCTTCGGACTCATCTCCTTTCCCCCACTTTCCTAAAATTTCACATCAAACGCCTAATGTATCTAATCCCTCCTTGAAAGCATTTAGCGCTCTATAGCAATATTTACTGTTCAGTGATTTCTCGATATTTTCGGTATCAAGGGAAAACACTGAATCACCTGATTTCGACAGCACAAATCAGAACAGGCGAATGTTTGTCGCCTATCGAAATAGCGTGCTATATTTTTAGATTTTAACGGTTGTACCTGAAGCGAAATTATGATTCGCAATCTGAATTTTAACTGGCAACACAACGCTAAGTTTGGTTTGTTTGTACATTACCTGGGTGAATTGCGCAAGCAAAAAAAATACACGGCAAACCTGAGAACGGTAGTGCAATGTGCTGATTTTTAATTTTATAAATTTTTCCTCAATAGTTTAAGTACTCCTCTACCTTGACAAAAAAAATCATTGATTTCTACCCTTTAATATACCAAAAAAAAAATTATAAAGTGTTATTTTATCATCACGGTGGCCTGTCCTGAACCCAATTCCGTTCATAAAATACCTTCCCCTGCAAATACATTCGTAATATGGATTTAAATCGATTTTGATATCATTAAATTATTACATATTCGATCAAATAAAACTATTTTTGTTTCTTTATCTTCTTTCTCATGGATTTGACAGGCAGTTAACTTTTGTCTGGAAAAAAGTTATCATTTCAGAGGACAGTAAGTTTTAGTAGAATAGCCACGTCAACATTGCGTTGTTACGCCCCTCTCACCTTTCCTCACTTCGGATCAATCCGGCTCAAGCTCTCGGCGCAAACGCACCGGTCCCAACGTCTTGCCGTTTCCCGCCAAAAAAGTAATTTTATCATTTCAGTAATAAGGGGACAAAAATAGTTTCATTTCGGTGGCTGATATATATAAAGTTTTAGAGATACTTATGTCAGATACAAAGTCATAGTTTTGTAATGTAGGTACTTTTACCTAGAGTGTAGATTAGATTATTCGGGTGTATTTGTATTTAAATATATAAAATATATACATATATCTATCTAGTTAGTACATGTATATATTTTAGATACACATTTGTTCGGCTCAACGATGATGTGATGCGTGTGTAAGTCAGCACAGTGTAGACTATTATTTCTAGATACTAATTGTCAACAAAATAATTACTTCGAGGGTGTACCTTCATTATAAGTGCCTTACCTTTATTTTTATATAATTTATTATGAGTACTGAATTACCAAAGATTATATAAGTAAAGAAACAATTCATTCATATCATAATAAACATTACATAATATCATTCTTTGAGGTTATTAAGTAAAACCTCAAAGAATGGTATATGTAATACTAACTGTAATTCTGTATATTAATTATGATATTAAAATAACTGTCTCAGTGTTTATCTAAAATTTGTGAAAATCAAACCTAACAAAGTACGGAACCCTGGCTGCCCGGCACGGTTGTTCTTAACTGTATCATTTCGGTGGATTTATTTCATTCCGGTGCACAGTCTATCATTTCGGTGGTAATTTTTATCATTACGGTAGACACTTTTCATTTCAGTGGACTCTTAAAAATTCATCCTTAAATATTTATGTAAGTTTTGATGATATTTAATGTCCACTCACGCACAATGTTACAAAATAGGCTAAAGTTTTATTTGTCACTAAAAATATGTAGATAACATTGAAATAAAAAAATCCCACCGAAATGACACATAAAAATCTCTTGTTGAAATTCACCCACCTACTACATACAATCGGTTAAAATATCAGAAGCCAACACTTTTGTGAAACTAGAAGAAACCTTATTTCAAGTAGAGGAAACGAACCTACTACGTCCACTCAATTTTTACCAAGTTAGTCAGGTTGGCTTGATATTTAAATCAAGAGCTTCTTTTTTGAGGCAAATGCCTATGCAATTTATCTCCATGCCAAATTTATCGAAACCTGTTCAGCGGTTTTAAAATGAAAAAGTTACAAACAGACATACAGGGCCGTATTATGAAGCTTTAAAGCCATCATCTTTCCAGTGCGAGAGAGAGATGGAGCTATCTGGGATTGATGGCTCCATCTTTGTCATCTCATCTCTCTAAAGCTTCATAATACGGCCCCAGGCAGCGTAATGTTTGCAGTACGAATTATTCTCAACGCTGAGGTGCAAAAATAATTGAAAACATCGCGTCTTGCTCTTAGTAGTCGTCTTTGCACCATCAACCGCTCGAGATGCAGAGTGTAGACTTTCCAATTCCCTTTTCCGTCTTCAGTATATCCAGTCATCCAGGTGTCTGTCAAGGTTGCAACTCGTCAATTACGGGAGATAAAATCTCACAATTTCCCAAAGCAATGCCGATAGTTGCGACGTGATACTTAAAATTCCGGACCTGCCCTTTGTGTCTGTTAGAATGTAACACGCGTTTACGATAAATGCTAGGATAAGAATATTAATGTTTACGGGTTTCTTAGAACTCTTTAGTAAGTAGTTGCGTTTAAAAGTCAACTTTGTGTCGAACGATTACGTAAACACTAGACTTAGGTTTTTTAGATAAGTAGTACAGTTCATATCTAGTGTTAAGGCGGTTATGCACTGAATATTTTATGCATATAATCAGCTGTTCTCTACCCGGCTCAAAAAGGAGGAACTCGCTTGTTTTTCTATTTGCCCGCATATCAGAAAGAGATGTTTTCTATTAATAATGTGACCTAGTGTACTCATGAACCTGATAATTCTGCTCCTCCTTTCTATTTCTTCCTCTGCATCTATCTCTTTCTAAGGCTAATATTCAGAGACGATGCTAAGCGTAAGTTTATGCTTAGCATCGTCTCTGAATATTAGCCTAACTCTCTGTCCCTATCTCTATCTGTGATCTCTTTTTATGAGATTATTTATTTATTCACTCAAATCTAAAGTTTTTAATAGCTCACCATTTTTAGAATGGTTGCTGCTCAAATGCTGCTGGTCAAATGTCTCTGCCCAGTGTCTTGGTTTTCTTATGTAGCTCGTATATTTGAAGAAGTCATCAAAATGACATTCAATCACTTTGATCAGTGACATTTGACAAGTGACATACCTTTAATACCGGCAATCCAGTATTCTCAATTTAAATCAAAATGAATATCCTCAAATTAAATTTTAATAAGGATGAAAACGAAGTCGGCAATGTAAAAAAAAGTTACTGAACTTTATAAATATTTTACGTTGCCGACTTCGGACCGTAGGAACCGATTCCTATCCAATACAATGTACAAACGTCCTAATGTCACTGTTTTATATTCATGTCATTGTTTTATATGCCAATAAATAAATTATTATAGGTAAGTAAATGTCATGGGTTAAGGGCAGTCGTTATCTCGATATTGTATGAATACCGTTTAAATCTCTGTATATTAAATACTGTACTGTGACTATAATTAAATAGTAAGTAGGTACTTATCACAAAATCTTAGAAACTATTAATTCTATATTTTTTTAGAAATATTTTATTATTTATATAGACTTCGGATATAAGGAAAGTTCAGGACAGCACATTCGCTAATGATAGGAACTAGTTGAAATGTTATGCCATTGCGGTATTAAAATTTGTAAGTTCACCTTTGGTACTAATCTAGTAGCTAGAAGATTAAATAAACAAGTGCCTTACAAGTATGTATGTACTGCCTAATGTGTGGCACTTTTATTTTTGTCTTAATAACAGCAGAATCATCAAATCATCATATCAATTGCAAGTACTGACGGATGCCACAACAGAATAGTAACGCAATCAATTTACACAAACAAGTTCAAAGTACGATGCAATCAGCTAATCTAATTTTGGGCAATGCGGATCGAATTACACTAGGCGAGAAGTTTTACGAACACACGTATTGAAAACGAAAACAAAGGTTTGTTTGAAATGTATGATGAAATATGCGGCGGCGGAATGTTGGTCCTTCGATACAGTCGGCGTTGTAAGTTGGTATAATGTTTCGGAATCTTGAAATTTTATATGAGTGTGTAAGTGGGTACTGTGGAGGCTGGGATTATTATTATAAACAAAATAGAGCTACGATAACTTATGTATTTTTATTTGAAAGCAAAATACTAGTACAATAGTTTAGTACACTGTAGAGTAATAATCTAATTAAATATATTCAGTTTTCTGTTACTGTGAATTCACTTTAATTGTTTAAAAAAAGGAAATCATTTTGTCTGTTAAATCAATATTAAAAAATTAAATAACATTGGATCTGTATTACCAATATTTTTATACCACTAAAGTGGCAAACAAGCATACGGCCCGCCTGATGGTAAGCGGTTACCATAGCCTATGGACGCTTGCAACACCAGGGGTATCACTCGCGCGTTGCCGACCCGAAAAACCTCTTAAGAGGTTTATGGAGGATTCACTACGCAGACAGTTTGAGGGAATATTCCTCTAGCTGCCAGCGCAGCGCATCCTTAGAAGGAGCTCTGGCGACCTTACTCACTGCAGGAACACAACACACAATAATAAATAAAAAAAATTATTAAGGTGGAGGTACTTCCCCAGAAGGCTGCTCCAGATTTGAGCCATAAATGGCTGTGCCCTACCTCTCTTTTAATAAAAATACACAATATCGTTAATCTGTCTCCAAAACAATCAATAAAACAATTGCTTATTCGACTGTGACCATCAGATAATTGTGTTTAAACATCGATTTAATCAAGATGTCTATCTGATACGGTAGGACTGTTCATCTTGTCATACCAGATATTTGTCACGTCATGGTGGCCTGGAAGGGAACAATATGATCTGCGAGAGGCAAAACTGGGGTATAAATCAATGATTGCCTAATCTATACCTTGACTTTGGTGATTATATGCTGACGTAAGTTCAGACTGGTAGGGCTATGAGGATTCATCATCCATTACTATATCAGGTACGACCGATAGGAATAGATTATCAATGTTTTTTTTTAAATAACATAACATACCCATGCTATGCGGGACGGGCCGCTTTTGGCTAGGCCAAAAAACTTTTGCTGTACGGTTTTTCCCAATTGCATCTAGGTACAGTAAGTAGTTGTAAAGAAGAATGAATGAATGAATCTTTATTTGCGATAAGTATTGGTTTATTGGATTAAAATTAATAAAAACGAAAATTAATATAATCTTGAAATAAATTTTCTGAACGATATAGTATATATGTATGTAGCAGAATGCAAAATAGTGTATATAAACACTATTTTGCATTCTGCTCAACGTCTCGCGTCAACTTCGGACCGGCCTAAAAGATTGGAAACTCCACCCGCAAATATAAAATTGTCTGACTTAAAATAAAACTGCATCGTCTCGCTAATTTAGTAGCGACACGCCCAAAAGAATAACTCAATTTCCTCAAAATCTGAGCATAAATTTTGTTACCATAAATAAAAACTGTTTAAGAACTAGTTAAGGCCCGCATTTTCGTGCGCGATGTAGACTAGTAAAAATGTTTTATGTAGAGTAAAATCTAAAAATTTTTGACTAAGCCATAATATGAATAAATGAAGCCAAACCGCATTAGGCTAGCGTGGTGGTAGCCTAATCCCTCTCATAATGAGAGGAGACCTGTGCCCAGCAGTGGGACGGTTTCAGAGTTGATGATGAATAGTATGAACTCGATTTTTGGAAATGTCCAACGACAAAAATCTAGTTCCAATGCACCTTGAATACTCTTAGTAATAGAATAAATCTGGCATGTGCCTCGATGACATTCCTATCTTATTGCAGAACCAATTCTGATGCCACTATACAAAGTTTCATTATAATTGGTTCAGCAGCAAACACACAAACTCACTTTTACATTTATATTGAATACAGGCCACCCAAGAAGTCCTTGAAAAGTCAAAACACGTTATTTTCATTTGCCTTATTTATTTGAACATATAGATCCCCGTCGACAGTATATAAAGCCGCAATCTCTGTTTTTATGCACATTTATCAAGAACCGCTGATCCACATTTCGCGGGATTATCTTAATGATTCTCTTTTCCGTTTATTTTTGTTTTATAGAATACTTTCAGCTATTTATTTTTTAACGACGTGTGTTTTACATTTGTTTTTTATTTAATTTGATAAAACATTGCATCTTTAACGTTTGTTCCTAAGCGCGACTGCAACGCTCCTGGGCTCAATTCCTGGACTGAGCACTGTTGTTAGGTTTTTCTATGAATGGAGCGTTTCTTGCCAACAAGCCCACACAAATCCAAACGTAGACCTACTCAGAATTTTATATAAAACACAAATAACACTTTGCTTGACCTGGGAATCGAATCCAGTAGGTACATTATATCTGGTTTACCACTAACTGGTACTTATGATTCTCATAGATTTAAACCAGAACCATTTAAGGTTTGATGTAATTCAGACATTGTGTTGCCAGATTTGGGCAGTGAAACTAAATTTAATCCTCTTTCTGCAAAGAAAGTGGGTCTGCAATCAGTACTTTTTTATGCTTAGCTTAAAGATTTTGCAAATTTATTTAAGTACGAGTATATACTCGTACTAAGAAATCTATAACACCTATAGTTATTAATCACAACTTTGAAATTTGCACATGTGTAAGTGAGTGTAGCATTTTTGACTACGTTTAAAAAACATTCAAATTAACTTAAGGTTTCTTGAATAATAATAATAATATCAGTGCAGTGCACTTTGTTTAAAAAAAACCAATAGAATTTTTTCCTTCATCGTGGAGGCTTTTTAATGTCTTTCCTAAATCATAGCACAAACAGCCTTGAGTATATCCAATGATCTACGCAAATATCCTACTGATTGGTAGTGTCGTGCGTCGGGTCGTTGAGCTCCCTATGATATGGCCGAGCTTTACGATGACTGATTCATGCTTGCCGTCTGTCAGGATAGATCAACTCATGGCTGCTTCGGCCCTTTCCTCAAAAGGCCGTTGCAGACATAGTCCTACACTGTGACACTCACATATTTGATAAAAAAAAAATACTATGTCTGGACTTTAAAAGAGACCATGATTCTCTGAGTTTGTTTCGGCGTTTCTTCTCAGAGGTCGTCAGTTAGGAAATAAGCCGACGCCATCTAGCACAAAATCGCAAAACAAAACATTGACTTGTAAAAGTGTCTGAAAAGATCTATTTGCAGAATAAATATCATTTCAATAAATATCATTTCATTTCAATTTCAAAAACCTAACGTTTGGTTCCGAAAAGAAATTAAATAAAAATGCATGGTTTTTCCTAAACTGTGCATTTTAATGATTAACAAATAAAAGGTAGATTTAACTGTCAAAATTCTGATTATAAAATATAGCCGTTATAAAACTAAAATATTTTGTTTCTACGTTTTAAAAAGCGTTTGTCAGATTTTTTATTTCTGCTATCAATCACTGATTTGATGTTCGTCTTCAAAGCGTAATTTTTAACGAAGTTTTTTTTAAACATGGATCTATTTAACACCATCGTTAGCCTACACTAAGATTTCTAATGTGTAGTGTGATTATTTTTTACATGTTTTAGGCTAAGAACAAACATTGTATGTATGTATATGCATTTAAAACAGAAGCAAACGCAGGCTATTGGTGGTTCTCCGCGCGCACCGCTCAGCTATATCGCCTACCTCTGGTGAAAACGCAACCTATATCAGTAATATTCGTTAATTTAAATATGTACCTCCTAAATATAGGGGTGTCCGAGCATTTGACAGACGCTCATACACAGAAACACTAACGCCATCTTTGTTATAATAGCTTGGCATTTGTTTTTAGCCGATCGCGCAATAGTTCGCTTCGGTTTAGAGTAGGCTATTTTGGGTCCAAGTTCAGGGGTTGTCATTTTAACATGCGATCGGCCCAGTCCTTCTACAGTAATATATAGTCAATGGTAATATTCAAAATTCTAAATGTTTTATTTCAAATAGACCATATAAATTGGCACTTTTTAACAGTCAAAACTAGTTGCTCGGTTCCAAAATAGTAGGACTTATGGAGAAGAGCTGGCAAGAAACTCTATATAGTCACTCTTTTAAAAAAAAGATAGCAGGTAATATTCCAAAACCTTCCATTACACAGGCTCTTAAACTTATTACAAACTACTTTGGGGAATACAAGCGTGGTAATGTTTTGAAACATATTACGAAATCTTGATACTTACTTGTGTGTAAATTACTTTATAGCCCTAAAATGTTGCAATTAAACATTAGCATGACGTCAGAGTTACCAACCGTGATGAAATAAAATGGCACCCATGAGGTCAGTATATCCGATAAAAAATAGTAAATTTTACATAAATATCTTGTGATTATGAATTTTTTAATAATTTTCTTACCTTTTTATTATATTTTTTTACATAAAATCTATGGATTGAACTTTACATAGTTCATAAATCGCCTTTGAATTTTGCATTATCTACGTAATTGACTCATTGGCATATAGATCGAGCTACTGGCTTCTGCGCTATAATTAAAAACAATAAAAATTATGCGCGATCGTAAAAAAAGTTGAGAACCGCCTTCTTCTTTTTTTTTCAAATAAAAAAATACAGCAGAAATCTTTATTAATTTTATTAGCTCGCTCATAAGGCTCCCATTCACCGATCCTTGAATAAAGATTAGTGCTCATCATGCATTAAATTAGGATTGTTCGAGGCTCCGTTCACGGGCTATCCGACTAACTAATTAATTCTATGGCCCCTGTCCGCCATTCGCGTATACATCGTAAAATTCACAGAACAACGCCACATCAAACATAAGTATTTAGCAGCGGCATTGTATAAATTAATTTATGACCATAAACACAGAGAATCATTTTTTTTCATTCCTCAAGGCAGAGTTTTTAAATCAAGACGTTTATCACCGGAAACGAAGCCATAATGACATAAATAATTCGGCGTATAAATAAAAATGATCGAAGTGATTCATTCATTCACTAATAAGTCAATCAATCTGTTCGATTAATCGAATAAGATATTATGCAAATGTATCGGTTAACAATGAAGGATCGTTATCTTCCGGAGAACGATGGACGCGTTCGATTTATGAAAAAAATATTTTTGTGCGTTACGTCAGTCGGCCCAGAAACACGACCTTTACGCGCCAATGATTTATGCGTGCATAAATTTAAATTGACATAATATACACGCTGCAACGCTGCGGTGCGTATTCATTTACAACTTGTCCTCCGATTATAATAGGTTTTGACCTACCTTCTTTAATTATTTAAAATTATACTTGTCCTATTAATTCGAGTATCGTATTCACCAAAAATATTTCCGAGATTTTGAATCGCTGTATAATATCAAAGGTAGCATATCGATAAACAATAGCCCCAAGTGCATTATTATACATACATAGCTTCACGCCTGTTTCCCATAGGGGTAGGCAGAGACTATAGCTTTCCACTTGCTACGATCCTGGAACACCACTTTCGCTTCATCTGTGTTCATCAACCTCCCAATGCATGCTCGTCGGTTTAGGGTGCTCTTAACCTTGTCTTTTTTGAGAACGTCCGCAATTTGGTTGTGATCCGTTCGCCGAGATCGACTTCTTCCGACTCTTCCATTCGTACTCGCCATGTATACTCTCATCCATCCTCCCTATATGTCCAAACCATCTTAACATACCTTTCTCAATCCTCGTTACTATATCATCTTTCATACCACAACGCTCCCTTATCACGCTCAATTTCTCAGTGTTATAATATTTTATACTAGGTATCTACTTTTTCCATAACATTAAACTCACAAAATATGATATAATTTAATGCAGTAAAAGCAAATCAGCTTAATCGATTGAATTATACTTCATTAAAATTCGATTTCAAATCGATTATCGAGTTAATCGGATCTCACGATCGATATTCTCAGTTAAATTACTTACTAATTTCCCTTTACCGTCAAATAAGTAGAAGTTTCTATAATTAGTGAAGTGGCTTTCACGGATTACAATTGTCTTGACAAGTTGTTAACTGCCTTATCGATTGCAATCGGATATTTAATTAATTGACAGAAATCGATTTGTAACCGGTGCGACCGGTAGCTCGACTCTTGTATTTGGAACGTGTTAATAAGTTTACCATTAGTAGACATAAAGTCGTTAGTTTTTTTTTACAATCCTGTTTGAGGTGTTGCTAGTGTTCGACAAATCATCGCCATTTCTTTAATAATTATTAATTACTAGCTTTCCGCCAGCGGCATCACCCGTTTTTGCAACATTTTTCTACTCCGCTGCTAATAGTCGTAGCCTGTATATAGCCTTCCGCGATAAATGGGCTAACAATCACTGTTTTTTTTTATTATTTTTTTTTAAGAAGAAACAAATCGGTCCTCTAATTTCGGAACCTATTCAATACAAACAAACAATCAAATCTTTCCTCTTTATAATATTAGTATAGATTATCGCTTAAAATATTGAATATGTACATTTTAGTGTCTTTAATCTCGAACTATTATAACTTAGCTTGCTAGTTCTACTAAATCGTTTTTTTTCTAATACTTTTTTCTATCAAAAAGCAAGTTTAAAGTTTTTTTTTTAGCTCGTTCCACATTTCCTGTATATAAAACTGCATCTGATCAGTGTTTGCTCATCGACTTGTCAGTGAAATATCTAACAAAAAAATATATGCTTAATCTACTACCGTTTAAAATCGTTACATTCCAGTCAGAGCCGATTCTATTAAAAAAATAAATAAAACTAAGCATCCGGAAAAGAATAAGAAAAAATAAATAAATAAATAGTTAATTGCGCGAAAAACGTCAGTACATTCCGTCGATGCGCCCGCGCCGATGCCGATGGCACGTTGATTCGCGCAGGTGGCCATGCTACACAGTAATTCCTAGATAATTCCCGTCAAGGTCAAAACATTGGTAACTATTTTCGTACTAATTGAAATATACAAGTGGTTGGTTGTGATGTGGCCATCTGTTCAGATTTTCTCGGAATGTGTCTCTATAGTGCCTCAATTAGAGCAAAATGGGCGATTTAAATTTCTTCCTGGTGGATGATTATTCCGAAAAAACAATAAGAAATAAGAGAATGTGTTGCTACTCTATCACAACATAATAAATATTATCTTCTTGAGGTTTTTAATAAAATAAAAGAGAACATTTTGGAAAGAAAAATTTGACCTTCGGCTGGCTACCGGGTGGTGTATATTTGTATAATCCTTAGCATGTGACTAATTTTTTATATATTATTGCCCAACGGTAGAATAGTAAAAAGAGTTAATGATTCTATGTTTATTATAGCGGCATCTGTATATAACAATAGTTCAATACCGTTTACAATTAAAGCACACATTAAACAGGCTGTTAAAAAAACCCTGCCTGATCTTAAAAGACATTAACATTTTAATAAGCCTGCGTATTGCCATGACATACCGCTGTCCATTTAAAAGATGCAAATACAGATAAATCTGTTCCTAATAACGGTAGATTACCAAGAGAAAAACAATGATACATTAGCGGCTTCGCGTTTAAAATCACACAAAGATTACACAAACAACAGTACTAATGGCAATTGCGCATTAAAACTGCCTAATTTTGTCAACACGGTGACACAAAGATGACGTACCTAAATGTTAATCAATGCTTAAATACAAGTGTTGTAATTATGATCAATTTATCGATAAAGATCGGAAATGAAGTAAGAAAAGGTCATACAATTTTATGAGTTTATGTGAATGAAGAATTTAATTTACTACTTGAGATGTAATCTAGCATCTCTAGCATTATTTTTTTACTAAGAACACCTTCCTTTTAATGAACAACATCTCGTTAGACTTAACCCCGACCCCAGCATAGTTAGAAAAAAATAAGAGGATCATGAGACAGTTATTGTAAACTATAAACTAAATGATAGTGGTTCTTTGATATAATGTTTTTTTACGATAACATTACGCATGTCTGCCTAATTTTTCCACCACGGTTTGTGCACCGTTCTTTTAAAAGAACAATGTTTATATACAATATTACAGTTCATCTTTGTATCCCTGTACATGTGGTTACCCTACACTCGGTAGCAATCGACTCGGCGCCAGTAATTTGGCACTATTTATTGCCGGGATCACAAACGACGTGACTTCGTCTTATTGGATCAACTAGTGGAATCGTACATAAATAGTTTCACGCCTATCTCCCATTGAGGTAGGCAGAGACATTTCCACTTGCGATCCTCATGTACCGCTTCCGCCTACGCATATCAACCTCCCCATGCATGCTCGTGGATTCAAGGTGCTCTTAACCTGCCCCTTATTGAGAACGTCCGTAGGTTGGCTTCCAGCTAATAAAAATGTAGACCACAAAATTGTTTAAATAATTAATTTAATAAGTAACTAGACAAGCACTTATGGTTTATTTTTAGACCACTTAAAATAATAATCATAATATCATTAATATCTATTACTTTCTATCGTAGAGAGCAGGTTGACTTATCCTTCAAAAGAAGTGTATTATAAACTACTGTAGAATAATATAAAATTTATATTTATTGCAGAGAATTAACGAGCTTAATTTTTTTTTGTTTGATCATTGGTGGCGATATAATGCTGTTAAATCCTCCTTTCACAACACCTACTTCAATTAACAAATTAATACGCGATGACACATTCTTTGGAGAGAACGTGAAAAACATTGTATATGAAATCAACTTCAGTACCGGTACATGTTTCTAGGAAATAGTCACGATAAACAAATCATATAGTATAAATAGATGTGAAACCCAAGTTGGAACCGATGAATTTCGTGTTGTTCAACGACCCAATTCCCCCAGTAATGTGTCCACGCCAACATGGTTTACATTACAGTTTTACGACTCAAACATCGGCCCGAACTTTGGCCGGGCCGTAAGCCCTGCTGGGTTTTATGAGCGAAAAAAAAATAAACGATACTATATCAAAAGCTAACAAATTGGCACAAGTCATATTCTGATATGTTTACACAGGTTCATCCTATCGTTCGTGGCGTTATTTCAAGGGCTTCGATAACTTTCGACAGACTTACACAAATATATTACCGATATAATCATTCATTTATTTCTGTAACACGATTTGTTGAAATAATTTTTATTGAATCTATAAATCAGCATTACAGTTTATTTTTTCGCGAAATTGTAAGGAATATAAATAGGGTTTCGGTACCAAACTTAAAATTTCGTAACGCTCAACGCCCAGCTATAAATAATTCAATGAAAATAAACGCGATTTGTAAATTAGTGTGCGCCTCAATTTAAGTATCGTGGGAATATTGGTAGTTTAAATCTTGCAAAAAATGTTAGGAGTTTCAAATTGATCGTCATTCATTAGCATAGGTCTAGACTCAGTTTTTCGGTCATAACAAAGAAGGCTTTATTGTGTGGTATTATGATAGTGTCAAATAGTATTATAAATAACTCTTACCTTAAAACGGTAGCCTTGCAACATTATTATCGACGACGTCTGTGGTCTAGAGGTTCGAGTACCGGACTGCTGATCACGAGGTCGTGGGTTCGATTCCCACAGGACACTAACATTTATTCTGATAAACTTAAAAGTTTGTGTTTGTCTGGTTGTTTCTTATATATTATAAGTATGTATTTACAAAAAAAAATTATTTAAGTACTATATCCGTTGTCTAGTACAAGCTCTGCTTAGTTTGGGACTAGGTGATGCTATGTAAAAATGTCCCAGGATATTTATTTATTATTTATTTATTATCAAGTAGCAACTTACTCACGTTCCAAAATAATTATTTACTTTTTTTACATAAAGAAGCATAATTATGAGCAATTTTTATAGAAATCTGTCCAACGATTTAGGCATGAAAAGGGCATAGATTGACAAACATAGTTAGTATTGAAATAAGAATGTACTTACTATCATTAAATCTTATTTCATTCTATTAATCGCAAAATGTTTAATATTACCAATTATTTATTGTGCACTAACGAATTTCACTAAATATTTCGCGCTGATTACTAAAATCACTCGTAAAATATACATATATTACGTTACGTCAGGTGATTTACGCACAGACAATAAAAATATTGTCAATCTTACAACACTTACATTTATCCCGCAGACTATAAATATGTTTTAGTACTGTGTTTTAGTGAGCACCCACTTCAACTGAAACCAACTTAACTTTGCTGGGAAAAAACCAATTAGCTTATACATACGAGGCTTTTATGCCTTAGTAATAAGGTTGAAAATGTCTGTGTAATGAGTTTTTAAACAATGAAGTAGGTTTTATACTAAAGTTACACAAGAGAAGTAAATCTAGACATGTACCTTGGACTGAAAGACATTATCATTACATTTTTAATGGTGCTTCTTCTAAACAACCTTATTACGCGTTTTTTCGTAGCAAAATTTATTGCCAACTACCATTTTATAGCTAAAGAAAGTTTGTTATTTTCGTGGTCTGAAGCTTAGATCTTGACGTAAAAATTGTGTTAGGAGTATTTAGAAATTACAGAATAGCAGATTATGTCATAGCTTTACATTGTGAGTCGGAATTGAGGAAATAGGTTATTACTCGTCTGTACAATGCTTTGAAGTCTTGATAATTTGATGGGCACTTTATATTCTGTTTTTTCCTCATTTTTTGTTTTGTATATCTTCAACGTCTCAAAACAGATTAAAAATTATTTATTATAGGTATTATATTATTATCGGTAAACTAAACGACGAAATATTCCACTAAAATTTCTTTTATTGCATTTTTTATTTTCTCTATGAGCGATCCCGGTTAGAACACGTCAAGATCCCGATCCCACTTGCCAAACCAACACCTTTGACAATCATTATTGGTTGTCAACAACCGGAACACCAAGTCAGGTCAGGTCAAGGCTCAAAAATTGAGGTTCGGAGTTCTGGTAGTAGTCTGGTCTGGTAGAGTAGTCGCTTTGTGTAAAATACTGATATATTTTTTTTTTTTTTTTAAATAAATAAATAAATATCCTGGGACATTTTTACACAGCACCATCTAGGCCCAAACTAAGCAGAGCTTGTACTATGGGTACTAGACAATGGATATAAAATACTTATATACTTTTTTTTTTGTAAATACATACTTATAATATATAAGAAACACCCAGACAAACACAAACACCTATGTTCATAATATAAATGTTTGTGTCTTGCGGGAATCGAACCCACGACCTCGTGATCAGCAGTCCGGTATTCGAACCACTAGACCACAGACGTCGTTTAGCCGTATTCTTGTTAAAACACTGGTAGTCGATCCCAACATACTTTTTAAATTAAGAGTTATAACTTGAATGCCATGCCGACAGTCCTGCCATTCCTATACTTTTTTCTGACGATAAAGTACATTATAGTCCCGTCACGGGTAAGACCAATCTTCATATTTGTAACGCGTTAGAAAACAGTGTGGGCTGAGAAAGTGCCTGTCGCGACACTAGAGAAAATCGGCCGGTAATGACTTAGTCATTAGGTGACGTAACATAGGTATGTATTTATGCTGTGTTACTAATTTGCTGACGGGAGATGCAGTTTATTATGTATTTAGATGGAATACGAAAGACTAAATATGCGTAGATTTAATGTATTGATTAAATCCTTAAAGTTTTATATTATAGAAGCCTGTATAAGGCCTATTAGGCCATCCGGTCATCCCTGAGCTCCAGAGGGACTCTAAAGGGGTCTCCCCTAAACACTGAGAAGGACCATAGGGGAAACCCATCTTCGACGTTTGAACCATTCCATAAACCATAGGAATTTAGGTAATTATTTTTTTTAACATAAAGTAGACCATCTGGACATAGCTATTCGCATATTTCTTATAGTAATTACCATTTATTAACAAATGCTACATTTTCGATGAACGCTAGCGACTATCGAGCTTATGCAGGTAAATTCATTATTACTTAGTTTTAATATAAGCAAATATCTCACACACTTTAATTCTACGTTTAAATAGCTACATACTTAATTGAGCGCCAGCCCTATAATTTCACAGTGTTAACCCTAAAAAGCTGTGGCAATAAATAAAGTGACCACAAACGGGGTCTCTCTAATTTCCCGCGCTCTAATGGTCCCCGTGAATTATGTGGTCAACTGGGTAATTATGTGTAAATATGTAAACAACATAAATTAAATAAGCGCGCCTGGGGCGAAGGGCTGGCGTTTTTATGTTGAGTGTTAAAATGATGGCTTTACTGTTTCGGAGTTTAAGCATTCTTTTTACCATTCGTGTAGCCAGACTAGCGACTGCAAAGTAACCTGGTGCCTACCCTAGAGTTCTATGATTGCTGTTTAAAAACTTGGAAAGAAACACACACTATGCTCAATAAAGATGCTTATCCAAATTCAAATCAAGTTAAGTAATTGTACGTAATTACATCAATAAATAAGGTATCAAGAATGCTGCTTATCCACTTGTGTCGATAGCTTTAAGATTTCACAATTGTGACTGGCTTTTATCTGACTGATAAATGAGACTGCATGTATTCAATCTTGCCAATTAAGGCGAGGGAGAACAAGTCTAAAATCGAATTAATTGTAAAATGAGCTTAATTTTTAACTTACTATAAAAAAGGAGGTCGTTATGTAGTAAATATCATCTTGCTCATAGTAGATAAATTATCCTTTTATAATTTTTATATCCATTAATTTCAGTACTTCGTTCTTTTTAGGGTTCCATACCCGAAGGGAGCCAACGGGACCCTATTACTAACTACTACACAACTAACTCATCTCGTTGGCAGTGACGTCCCGGTGACGACGGTGGCGGTAGCCAAACAGACTAATAGGTAGAAAGTTAGAATTTTCACAGTTTCTATTTCTAGGTCAAATATAATGACAATATTGATACTAATTAAAAATTGAACCCTATACGTGCGGGAACGACTCACATTTGTTTTTAAGCGGAAAACCTTACAAATCTTTGAAAAAGCCATAAAAAGATCTCGAAAGATCCGTCTCAAAGGACTCAAGATATTCAAATTGCAATTACGCGGTTTCTCAGAAGTTGACTTGTCAGCTCTTAACGAGAATACTGGCATGTCCTGTTGCTTGTTTATTTTACTGCTTCAACATGACAAAGGTACTTTGGAAGTTTTTTAAAAACATTATTTGTGATGTTTTTTTTATTTAGTCGTACCTATACCATCACACTGTAATCCCATGAAGGTTGAATAGATGTCAAAAGTTTAAAAGATACAAAGATATATTATGAATTTTAATGAAACCCATTAAGGAAAAAGGGCTAATTCATTAAAGTGTAAATTTTATTAATTCTCATGGTGTCGGCAATCGATAATATTAGCACACCTGTGACACTCCATACAAACTTTCCGATACCGCTGCACACTACAATACCAAATTTCAAACTTGTCAAAATTACGTTTGTACATGTGCAAATGCAAATGTGTGCGTGAGAGTGCGTAGGGTTTGTTGGCAGTACGTCCGGCAAGAACACCGGCAGAATGCGGGGGACCTGAGGTATCTGACGTTAGGGAAGGGCGGAGAGTGGCCATTCTGTTATTATTTATTCTGTGCTTAAAGATAAAATCACCATTAATTAAGGTAGTCTTGCTCAACGAGTGATAAAAGATAGTTTTCTAGTACCGACTGCTACGTAAAAGATCCTGGAATCGATCCCCGGGAAGAGTAATAGCTTTCCGCCAGCAGCTTCGCCCGCGTGGTCTGGATGTCTCTTATAAATTGTAGCCGATGTTACTCAGTAAAGATGTAACTTTGTAGCTTTCTAACGGTGAAAGAATTTTTAAAATCGGTCGAGTAGTTTTTAAGTTAAATCGTAATAAAGAAACAAACCGAACATCACTTCTTTCCTCTATATAATATTAGTTTAGATTCTTAATTTGGGGGCATACACTTGTCTTGTCATAAAGATACGTCACACCCAAAAATGTGCATGAGTGGGCGTTGGATTGTTAAGTGGCTCGCGAAATCAAATACTACTTTAATCCTTCGAAAAAATCGTTATGGCAAATTATATTTTACGATGTAGATGACATTCACAGAGAAACTACTTTTTAAACTAATCGGATTTGCAT
Organism: Acronicta psi; assembly: GCA_946251955.1. Lineage (NCBI taxonomy): Eukaryota > Metazoa > Arthropoda > Insecta > Lepidoptera > Noctuidae > Acronicta > Acronicta psi. The sequence goes on along the minus strand of OX276473.1, from coordinate 2,235,463 downwards.
AAGTAAATGAGACTTAGCGGCTTTGAGATCCTGGAATTGGTAACATAATTAGGATATTTTTAATCTACACTACATTTTATAAATAGGTAAACTTTGTGAGTTTGTTTGAGTAATTAATCTAGTAATCTCTCGAACTATTGAACTGATTTTGAAACTTCTTATACCAGTAGAAAGCTACAATATCCCTGAATGATAATTAAACCCACAGGATTGCGAAAAATTTGATGAATGCATGTAACATCGCGGGGACCAGCTAGTCTAACTAACGGCAGTAAATCTTGAGTGATAATGATACATAAATAATAAATAAATAAATATCCTGGGACACTTTTACACAGCAACATCTAGTCCCAAACTAAGCAAAGCTTGTACTATGGGTACTAGACAATGGATATAATACATACTTTCTTTTTTGTAAATATATACTTATAATACATAAGAAACACCCATACAAACAAACACAATAAATGTTCATCACAATAAATGTTTGTGTCTTATGGGAATCGAACCCGAATCGTAATCAGCAGCCAGGTACTCGAACCACTAGACCACAGAGGTCGTCTCCTAATCCTAATGATACTAAATATATAATATCTAACGTATCATAAACACTCGCTAAAAAGCTGCCAACAAACATTACTCGCTTGTCATAAAATCACTTTGTGCTATCACAAAGTAACATCACGTTTCCTGAAAAGTGATGTGATGACATTACCTTACGCAGCGGTACTGCGGTAGTCAACACGCGGTAGTCGGAAATATTCTAATATTTTTGTGATATTGTAATCAAGACCACTTTTCTACTTGACTATACAAATAACAAAAATTAAAAAAGCCGGACGAGTTTACTAAAGAGCCGGTGGAGGAGGCCCGTGACTGTATTGTAATTTTTATATTATAGTTATTATCAATGTTATCAATATAATTACGAACTATCATGCCTCGCCGTTTCATCGGACTTTGTACCTCAAGGACCAAAAAATGATAAAAAGACCAATGCCTACCATAAACCATTTCATCAGCGTCAATTAGACATTCAATAAAGATAATAAAGACAAACAGAGCACAGACAATAAGTCGCATAAAACAAATCAAATCAAATTGACGTAAGTATTTAAATTTTGACATTCGCAAAAGGTTGTATAAATTGATTCATTAAATTCGGATCAACACAGATCATCACTAATAATAGTAATGGGCATTTTATCAACATTTTAAAATAGTGATTGATACTTCTTTGCTCTGTTGTTCGATACTCTATTTATTTCAGAATTGTTTTGTTTTTCACTGACCATTCTGCCTGTAACACAGAATGGTTAGGCGTAGTGATGTGCGGTATAGTTTACCGGTAAGTTTTTAGCTCCAAACCCCTACCGAAAATTTTCAAATGAAAATACTTAATAACTCTACTCAACCTGCCAATCGAACTGAGATCTTCATTCTTGGCAATCGCACTTGAAACCAGAAAATCAATGAATAAGTTTTCTTTCGTTTACTGTTTTATGTAGGCAAACCTGTTAACATAAACGTTGACATGTTATAAAAAAAACTATAAATCTACTTCTGGAATACCTGGAAATGTATCTTCAGAAACACTTCCCACGTAAAGTATGATAAGAATTATGGAAGAAAATATTAGGAAGGTACTCGTACATCAAATATGCAAAACGGTTTATTACGAGCGCCAACATATTCTCTTTGAATCCAAAAGTGGGCCAGAGCACATATAAATGAAAGAAATATATAGGTAAGTAAAATGTAAAGCTTTATGAACAGTGAGTAATATGAATCACTTATGATATTTCCTTGAACAAATCACCGTACATTATAAATGTTAGGGTTCCGCCATAAAGGAGGTCATCGAAATCGGTCCAAATGATGTACCGAAGGTACACTTATTAGAAAAAGTACTCTGTATTACGCTTGTTAAAACTCTGGTCGTTCTTTTTTTTAATGTTGACAGGGTGATGAGATTTTTTTTTTAATTTGAGAAAAGTCATGCAATTTTGGCCCACTATTATGTTTCGTAATGATTTCATAGTAAAAACTGTCAACTTGACAGCTATCTGCTGTCAGTGTCAGTTTTCTATAAATTTTCTTTAAAAAATCACATTCTACACAAAAGTTTATATTATTATGCTGTGTATTTGTCACTTCTGTGTATCGGTCTAGTTGTTAAACTAAATATTCACAATTTTAATTACATTTTACACAGACCCTGACGCATGGAGAAAAATAATATGTAACCTATTTTCTAAACAACGAGAGCAAAGTCGTAAACAGAAACTATAGTCTAAAATAAGCTAATTGTTAATAAGTCAATAATTCACAAGTAAATTGACACCGCGCACATACCGACATGTTTACCCGACGTACATGACGTCATAGAGCCAACAGATTTTATGACATAAACCCTAAAATAAAAGTCATGTCATGCCCTTGAAGGTTACATGTCGTATGTGAATCGGATGTACGCGTAATGTGCGCAAACGCATGCGTGATACAAAAAAATAATCGACGCTATTATTGATCGATGCGTAATGGCAATAAATTGTAGGCTAAGATTAACGGCTCATATGTTTTAAATACTTAAAATTCCTGGAAGAAATTCTCTTAATGATAAATATTTTTCAGATAGTCAAGAAAAACATTAAGTACCTGTTTCACAACCTCTGGATAGCCGCTAAATACCGAATAAATTAAAAAATGGAATTAATTTTTTTATGAAATTATGTGTCAGCTAATTTAACGGAAACTTATCAATAAGCTGTGTAACAGGCCCTTAGTGTTTCAGGGGATTTGTGTGAGGACCATCCAATGTTTTTCTTAAATTAGTAGTTTATTTCTTCCATCTCTATCAATTGTGTATAATAGTTTGTATCTCCTTCGTCGTGTTGGTGGCACGATTAAAAAAATGACATTTTGGTTTGCCCAAAACTTCACCACTTCCACAGCGTCGTCGATGGCAGCGCAGAGAATTTTGGAACGCACCAAGGAGGTCGCACAAGTCATTGCAAACTAAATGTCAGTCTCGATATAAATCAAACACTTAGGTATGATTGATAATATAATATAAACAGATAATAATGACGTAATCAGTGCAACAATATGCTACTTTCTTTAATATAAAGAGCTCTCATCTCAGGGATTTGCATATCTTGTTAAATGGGTCAAGTACTGCCAATGAATGTACTTATCGAAATATTTAATGAATATTATATCTTCAAGTGAGACCTTGCTGCTTACAATTACAACGTCAAAGAGTCCATTTTCCGCTTATTTACGTGTTTAGAGTTGATTATTTACACAGATTTGTTTTAAATCAAATCGAGTACCGACATTAACAATCTTTGAATAAAAACAAGAATTCGCTACGATTCTAAAATCAAAATTTCGTAGTAATATTTTTTTTATAATTGCCCCACGATTTGCTTCTTAACGGTTGCGTTTACGCAAACTAATCTCATACTTATGACGAACTCATCTCTTACACTCCAACCAAAAATACTCGTACCGTATGCGGGGATCGAACCTGCGACTCATAGCGCAGCAGCAAATTAAATTTCAGTTAAATTTCCATACAAATAACCTCTATTATCTCTATGTTTTAAAGCTTTCTCCAAAAACTGTTTACAAAAAAGACCCAGATGGTACCTAGATGTTTTGGTCTTTGAAGTCGGTTATATTTTTTCGGCGGCATTACGTAGACGTAACGAAACACAGTCCGGCTATAAGGACCAGTTGGTGATACAAGTGTGTACCGAGCGCACCTCTCGAAGGAACTCGAGTATATCTTTAATCTCAAGTGATCTCTGAAGCAGAAACGGGTTCTCTGAAGTGCGTTACGCACAAGTTGGATACTTTATGAATAACTTTTTTTTTTGAGTTTTAAATAATTAATACTTATTGTTTAGTTATTTTTATTGACGTTTGGAAACATATAATTTACGTTTTCGCGGATTCAGTGTTTCCCTTTTTAATTGTTGGTAAGTACTTATTTATGTAATTAGATTTCTATTACTAATATGCGAACTGTATCAAAATTGGTAACGTAGAATCTAAAAACTATTTGTAGTTGAGTTCTTATTTGAATTTTATTCTAATAAAAAACAACTTATTTTCTTTTATTATTTCTTTGTTAGCTTCAAATATCTTCTCATTTAAAAAAAGAACGAGAATTTTTTGAAAACGGCTACAAGCCTCACTACAGATAAGGGATATAAGTCAACCTTGATTTCTGATTGTTGCAGCCTGAGGGACTAAGAAACATCCTAACAAAGTTTCACATTTATAATATTAGTAAGATTACAATATATTTTATTAATTTGTTATCACTAGGTTTCGTCTATACTTATTATAAAAAGGGAAGATTTGATTGTTTGTTTGTATTGAATAGGCTCCGAAACTATTGGACCGATTTGAAAAAATCATTCAATGTTAGATAGCCCATTTATCGGGGAAGGCTATATATAGGCTATATACTATCACGCTACGACTAATAGGAGCGGAGTAGCAATGAAAAATGTTGCAAAAACGGGGGAAAACAGTTATCAAGAACACGCGGGCGAAGCCGCTGGCGGGAAGCTAGTTAAATATACCTAAAAGATTTCTTGAGTTTTCGAAAGCCTTAAAAGTTAAGGAACTGCTACTCTAATCTGATACATATAGAGAATTGTACCTAATATAGGTCGGTCATTGCCTCACACATTAGAAAAAACAAAAAACCCGACTGCGTAAAAACTACTAACTAAAAATCTAAAATCAACCTCTGTGATGTTGGAAAATGTATTGCAGGCGGGACAAGCACAGAAACAATTTTGTTTATGAACGAACAGCTTGTCCCGCCTGCAATACATTTTCCAACATCACAGAGGTTGTTTTTAGATTTTTAGTTAGTAGTTTTTACGCAGTCGGGTTTTTTGTTTCTTTTAATAATTGATTTTATTTCCTTCTTTTTAGTTTATAAATCATCATAGAATCACTAGATAGATCCTAAATGATGATTTACAATATAAATTGATACAACTAAAGATCATTTTCAAAATCAGTTCGCACATTAAAGCGTATAAAATCCGCCATATTGTTTTTTTTTAAATTTCATGTACCCAGTGACAGTCGTGCCATCAAGACGAATCTAATGAGGTGTCATTTATCTAATTCGGTTGAGCCGTTGAGTAGTTACGACCGGACATAGGAACGGACATACATACATACATACATACATACATACATACATACGCGTCAAACACATAACCCTCCTTCTTCGGCAGTCGGGTAAAAAGAAACAAATGTTTTTTTTGCGTAGGTCACGCCTCTTTGGCAATTTATTGTAGGCATTAGACAGGCATGACAGTGAACTCATCTGTCAGCGTAGGCGTATTTAAATTACTGACATTGACAATAAGAAATTTAAAATCATTAGATCCTATTTGGTAAAGACTTTTAAAATTTGTCTCTGGCCACGAGTACAACGTAACGATACGTCAACGTTTTTTTCATAAGTACATCAAAATAAAAAGCTGAAGAAGCAGCACAAATATAAAGCACTATAACGAAAGAGGTTTAAACCCTGCCTGCGGTCGTATTTTTTTTTCACATGGTAAAGACAGTAAATGACTAGTTAAATTATTAGTATTTAAGAAAAAAAATGTTTGTGGCTAAGTTTACAAATGCGTTGATAAATCGGTCTTTAGGTGCACTTGCTGCGGTCAATTAGTCGATGGGTGACCATTTTTAACTCATCGTAAACTTAATGTAATGTACATCGTAACCTACGATTTGTGTGCAAAAAATATTTTACTTACCCACTTGAATTGAATTCTTTATAAAATTAAATAAGATTACTACCACTACATATTTAAAAAAAGATTTTATTATTCAAAATTCAAAAATACTGGACCTATTGTTCTTTTAAATTTGGAAAAAATATTCATCTACAAATTGTACCATTTTGCATAATACCATTATGAACAACATACTTAGCTTATGTCACCATTCAATACTATTGAGTTCTATTCAATGCCAAAGCAAAAAAATAGCCACACCTTTGATACGTTACGGTCAATGCTATATTCATCTTCATCATAAACACATTCTAAATTCAAATTATATGTCAATAAAGCAATTATGGCCAATAAAACCTGAAGTATACAATCAAAAAGGTTAGGCAATGCGAATAATTAATTAGTAACGGAAAACAATCCCACGTTCTGAACTAAATTATGTTGTAGGTAGATAGTATAAAAAGTGTAAACATAACACGCCTTTATTCCGCATAGGGTTAGGCAGAGGCGTACTAATTTATACCCACAGATCGCCAGTAAAATCCCATGTAATAGGAGGTGAGCTTCATATCCTAAGTCCGAGCTGCAACCGAGAATTTAATAAAAAAATCCAATAACATTGCCCGACTTGGGAATTGAGCTTAGGACCTTAAGTGTAGCAGTCGTTGTTAAGGACCAACAAGCTAACGAGGCAGTCATAAACACAATATACTTTGATTTAGTAATATTATTTTTTTCACAACGCAAAAGCTCTCTGTCGGTATTGCAAAAATGCCACAATGTATTTGTGCCTCTGGTAGAAATCGAACCCGCGACATAACACCTTAATCACTGTAAGAAAACCGATTGATTCGTGAGGCCATTGAAATTAAAATACATCCAAATTTCAATAGAGAAGATGGCTGGGTCTTACCACCTGCTTGGAACCCTATTATAGATTCAATTAAATCTAAATCCAAGCCTAAAACTGCAAGACCGAAGGATACGGTGAGCTCGTTCTGCGTGAATCGGATTGCCAACAATTAACAAAAATGTAGGGTAGCTGTTAGTAATAGAAACGCCGCCACCACCTTAGTCACCCGTGACCATGGACGCTGTAAAGGGTCCGAAACGTCGGGATTAAAATAATATCAATATAACGCGATAAAATCCGTAAAAAGTAGTTTTATTTCAATGTCTAGTATTCGCGTAAGTGTCAGAAATCAGTATATTGTACATTTCAAAAACAATTTCCATGTGAAATTCAGCGCGTTCTCACGCTTCCAAGTAAAATGCTTAAACTATTTTAACGTTAGTTACAATAATAAACAAAACTGTACGTGTTACAATATAACTTAACGTAACCTAAGGATGTATGCAGTACCCAGGAAAGCTGAACTCTACTACAGGAGTTCATCTGGATGGTAACCACAGAATTAGTCATTGCCAGATCTTCTTCCGCCAAGCAATAGAGATTATAGAGCAATTTTTGTATAGGTACCTTTATTTGTAATCACGCTTACAAAACTCCTCTAACGATTACGATGAAAGTTGCAATGTGGTTTAGGGGGATGAAAAATCGATGTAGCTAGGTCGCATATCCGGGAAAATTTCCCGTTTTTTTACGAAAAAAAATTTTGGAAAAATTTGTTTTGTCTATTTTTATCCGGGAAAACCTCGGTCGCCCAGAACAATCTTATTAAAATATAGACTAGCTTTATTTATAACATTTTTCCCCGTTTTTAACCCCCGACGCAAAAACGACGGGGTGTTATAAGTTTGACGTGTCTGTGTGTGTGTGTGTGTGTGTGTGTGTCTGTCTGTGGCATCGTAGCTCCCGAACGGATGAACCGATTTTAATTTTGATTTTTTTATTTGAAAGCTGAATCAGTCGGGAGTGTTCTTAGCTATGTTTGATGAAAATCGGTCCAAGATGGCCGCCGCCACAAAATAATGAATTACATATTTTTTCACAACTCCCTCGATATGGGTATCAAATGAATGGTCTTGAGTAGTAGAATACTATGCACTATTATAAATTTCAAATCAAAGATGGCCGCCACCACAAAATGGAAAATTACATTTCTTGTCGGGGGTTTTCTAAATTTTTAATTTAGGTTATTGCAACATTTTTCATTGCTACTCCGCTATCAATGAAAAATGTTGCAAAAACGGGGAAAAAAATATAAGACCACGCGGGTGAAGCCGCTGGCGGAAAGCTAGTAATTTATATACTCTTATTTTTAGTATTGATTTATTCATAACAGTTTATTTTAATAATTAATATTAAATAAATTTAAAATGTAATATGTGTACAATCTAATAAAATTATATAAATAAAACTACACTACAATAATGAGTACCTACATAATAATTAATATGCATAATGATATATGTCCAACATAATTAGAAATTGCGAAAATTTGAAAGTTGTATCCTTATTTCAATATACTAACAAGCAAGTATATGTTCTGCAAGCCTACATAACCGGATTAAAGCCATGACGCTCTCATGATAGTTAAAGGGAATTTTTGAACCTAAACTCATAATTTTACTTCAATTTAGACCCATAAAACTAATATCTTGGTATAAATATCCTGGGACATTTTTACACAGCACCATCTAGTCCCAAACTAAGCAGAGCTTGTACTATGGGTACTAGACAATGGATATAATACTTATGCACTTTTTTTTTGTAAATTCATACTTATAATAAGTACATAAGAAACACCCAGACAAACACAAACACTTAGGTTCATCACAATAAATGTTTGTGTCTTGTGGGAATCGAACCCACGACATCGTAATCAGCAGTCCGGTACTCGAACCACTAGACCACAGACGTCATCGAGACTGTCTTATTAGTCTAGTGGTACTAAGTGCGACCTGCTTCACTCAAGGTCCTGGGTTCCCAAATCTAGCAGTGTTACTAAGTTTTTTCTATAAAATTCCCAGTAGCACCTCGGAGTTTGGATTTATGCTCGGTTGATGGCAATAGGCTCGCGGCGATATGTGCTTAATGTATATCAACAATAAGTCCCATGGGACTTATTGTTGACTAGCTTCCCGCCAGCGGCTTCGCCCGCGTGGTCTTATATATTTTTCCCCCGTTTTTGCAACCACTTTCATTACTACTCCGCTCCTATTAGTCGTAGCGTGATGATATATAGCCTATAGCCTTCCCCGATAAATGGGCTATCTAACATGGAAAGAATTTTTCAATTCGGTCCAGTACTTTTTGAGTTTATTCGATACATACAAAAATACAAATATTTCCTCTTTATAATATTAGTATAGAAGTATAGATATACATTAGTACACCTCTGCCAACTTTTTGGGGATACAGGCGTTATGTTATCTCATCATTATATTCGCCATCATATAGAAGGCCTATATTTGTCAACTGCAAGACATAGGCACAGGCTTAGCTTCGGCTCCCCATATCAACTTTCTGCCAGCCACCATCCGCAAATCACTTTAAATCCCCAAAATTATCATCCATTCTCGCTTAATTAAATCATCATCATCAACCCATTAACTGTCCTACTGCTGGGCAAGGGTCTCCTCTGTGTATGAGAGGGATTAGGCCATAGTCCACCACGCTAGGTAATGCGGGTTGGCAGACTTAACACGCCGTCGAGAAAATCTCTCAGGCATACAGGTTTCCTCACGATGTATCCCTTCACCGTAAAGCGAGTGATAATTACGCTCATCATTTCGAAAATTCAGAGACCTTTTACTTGGCAGTCCAGTGGTCATACCCCTAGGCTATCACTGCTCCAATACAATTAAATCTCTAAGATAGAATTGACAGAAAGTTGTATCCTCGTATCCTTGTTAATAAACAAAATTCTTATAAAGCATAGCAGACTTCTAACTAAGCCCATTCAAGCACTAAGCCTGAGCTTATAGCTGTAAAGTTATTGCTATGAACTGCCAACTCGCTCGCCACATCTGGTATGCATAAACAACTGTGACTAATCTGCTTTTACTTTTCCTTTTTGAGATTACATTTTGTAATAAACACTACAAGATAATAGATAGGTGCTTGTGTAGTTGCAAATTGAATCGTGTGGATTAATTTTGTAGAGATATACATATATTATGATGTGCAGCGGATTAGGGTCGCTGATACGATCGTCTGTCGCCTGTTGTAGTTGGTCCTTGGGTACAGTCTGGGAACGTATGTCCGCGGTTGGATTCCCGCGATCCTGCCACTATGCAGAGTGGTGGTAGTGGTGACGGTATGCTGCCCATCTAGCCGTAGAGCCCGACATAACCGTCCCCGAGTGGGGGATGCTTATGGCGTATTTCCACCCACAAAAAAAAAGTCGCCAATATCAACTGACAGCCATGCACCGAAACAAAGGAAGTCAGCCTGAAAACGTGTGCAAATTGACATTTTCAAACAGAAATTCCCAGGAGATTAGGAATAACTTTTTAAGGTCGGCAACGCGTGAGTGTTGCTTTGGTATTGTAAACGTCTGTAGGCTGTTGTAACCGCTTACCATCAAGTGGGCCACATCTTGTTTTCCACCCTTACTTTACCATTAGTAAATTACTACATAGTTACTTAATTAGTAAAATATAATTATAATAACCATCCTTACGTTACTATTATAAAGTCAGCACAACTGCGGTTAACTTGTCACAACGATACTACGTAAGAATTTTCCAGTAAAAATAAGATCTAATAATGCAATACAACATAAATTGAGCCGGCAAATCTGAGGCTAGGACAACGAGGGTTCTGTACAACATTTAAAATGAAGAAGTAGAATTACATTTACTAGTATGAATAAATTAAGAAAGTATAAAAATATCGATGAACGACATGCCGCGCGTCGGGTCGCGGCCTTGCGGTTTCACAGGTTAGTTTGCCCTTCAAGGGTCCGTCCTACAAATCGACCCATTTTGATACATTTTGATCATCGATTGCAAGGAACCGAATAGGGGAAAATAAAAACTGAGCCATGAATTGTAAAGAACAGTTCCTTTTATGTTAGAGAGCCAAAATAATGTTATGAAATGTGATGAAATAATGTTATTTTTGGAAAATTTCCAGTCAAATATGTATTTTTTTCTATTTTTTAGAGGCACTTTTACGAAATTTAAAAAATAGTGTATTAAACTTAAGTTATCCTTTAACTAGAACGTAAATTTATATTTTCAAAAAAGTAATATTTTCACTGTGAAAATAATAGATACATTGAGCTATATTATCGAGCGCAAAAACTCGATCGCGCCAGTAACCATCGGGGCATCATTTATTTGTGATAATTATTATTGAAAAGATCAAAATTGTTTATACGATACTACGCCCAACCTCGAGCCGAAACATAGAACTCGATTGAATCAAATTTTGAAAAATTGAGTCAAATTTGTGCACGGCCTCTTAAACCTAAACCAAATAACATTTTTGCTCTTAATTACAAGGTGAGAATTTACTTGATGTGTATTCGCCCCATCATGACCTATGCGAGCGTCGTATTCGCTCACATTGAAAGTCCCGCAATCCATAGGATGCAGACCCTCCAAAACCGTTTTATGCGCAAAGCCACGGGCGCCCCGTGGTTCGTGCGCAATAGGGACCTCCACCTCGACCTAAAACTGCCTACCATCAAGCAGTACATGAAACGCGCCTCCAAGCGTTATTTCGATCAGGCCCCCCTCCACCCAAACCGCCTAGTAGTCAGTAGCGTAGACTACAAACCCTCCCTGATAAGTAGAGTACGCCGCCCAAGGCACGCACTCACTTACCCTGACGACCCGATTACCGTAGCACAAGAAGCACTCAAACAGGCTCGACGCCATCCGATTTACCGTCCTCGCCGGCGAGGCCCGTCGCGAAGACCCCGAAACGGTACCCCTCCCCGTCCCTTGCTCGAGCCGGCCCGCGCCGAGCCAGTAGTTTTAAATTCGTCCCTAAATAATTTTAACCCAGATCCAGCTGTCCCTAGCTGTCCCCCCAGCAACGCCCTAAGCCGAGGTCCGAGTCCCGTTAGGGGACGCCCTTAGCTGCTGTTGCTTAGTTTATAAGTGTCCATGGCTGGAGGCACAAAAGCTGCCTCGCCACCAAGCCCGGTTAAGATTCTAAAGCTCCTGAGCTAGAATCTACATCCGTCCTAAAAAAAAAAAAAAAAAAACATTTTTGCTTAGCAGAAGAATATTTGGTAATACGCTAGTAGCACCCCAGACGAACTTTAGTATCTACTTAGCTTCCTACCTTTAAAACCTTACTAAACTTTGACAAAGCCATTAAAAACCTTTAAATTATTGGTTCAATGTCAATCCTTATACCTATATTTTCATAGTTTTCGTGAAAGTTACATGAGCAAAATGACTTTATTGATTGAGAATACAAACAAACAAACTAGAAAATCTTTTGTGAGTAATGATTTTTTACCGTTTTAACATTTTAGGTACGGATTCCTAAACATTATTTCTAAATATAATATGTTTTTTAAACCTATTAAGTATCCTTGCGTTCCTACAAGCCCGCCACACCTGCGGTTTTCAATTCATATTATATTACGCGTAGGATTCAAATCCCTGCGTCAGCTAGCCAACCAGCTGTGAAATGTTGTAATTGATAGTGCTCACGAGTTTATAAATAAAAGATAATTTTATTTAATCTATGATGTACAGCGCTGTGGACTGGCCTCGACCCCCCTCAATGAGCTCGTGCACAGTAGTAGAATAGTGATGGGCTTAACTTAGATTATTGTACAAACGTACATGTCCTGCAATAATTAGATTTTAGTTTTAAAATTTATTCCAGGAAAACTTGTGACGTTGATATAAAAAGAAAGATAAAAATATAATACAAAGACACATTGAATCTTATAAAAGCAATACTATGTCAGGCAGGGTTCGAACCTGCATCCCTCCGTGTTTTTCTTTTCCTCAAATGTTTAATTCTTTAAACATATTTAGTACTATCCTATATTACTCGGCAATGATATAGCGTTTTAATAGTAAAAGATCGGTGCAGTAGTTTTGGAGCCTAATTCAAACAAAGAAACAATTAAGTCTTATTAAAAACACAAACAGTATTAGTTTAGAAGTACCTATACATTTGTTTTGTAATGCCAAATACAAAAAAGAACTAGCAAAAATTTTTTTTTATCTAATGGAAAAAGGTTGGTACTCATCGGAGTTCTATAAAGAGGAATTCAAATTCCAAGGGCTTCAATTTTTAAGCCGTAAATACTTTTCACTATAACCTACTTACAGACGGCATTGCAACTAATTTTCATAGTATTTTAGCTTTCACACAACGTGCCTTGACGTTCTGTGGTCACGAGCTGTCAGCCAATAAGCACTATCGTGAATCGAGGGCTGTCAAGCAAAAAACAGTTTGATTTTTATTTCGAGTCCCAGAACTCAAAACAATTGACACCATTTTTCAGGCCTTTGAACTTTTAGAGTTCACTTTAAAAAGGAGAAATTCTTTAGATTTTTTGTCTGTGCCTTGACCATGAGTTTTTCTCACTAAACTCGCTTGCCACGCCGTAAAATATTTGTATGGAAAACCCTTCAACTCCTCTAGCAGTACGTAAGTAACTAAAATCTGTCATGAGATTACAGTGTTTCGATGCGTAAAAAACCTATCGAAAGCAATTCGATAGAACTCGTGGTTGAGGTACTGATCATACTATCGTTTCAGTAAGGCAAAAGTGAGGTACATCTTGACTTGTATGTAGGTCAATCCCACACAAGTAAGCAATAGGTACGCAAAAAATTAAATTAAATTTTAATGTCTATTATTTATGAGCATTTTTGCTAGAAAACAATACAACGTTTTGCAGATCTATCAACATTTGCACGCGACAACCCTAGCTCTAATTTATAGTGCACTTTGACAGTAAAATGAGACTATACGTTAGAAGGACCGTTCATACTTCAGAGTCCAAATGCACAACCCTATAATAGAGCATTTCTCTTAGAAAGTCAACTGAATTATATTCGCATAGAATAAGTAAATGACTGGACAAAGGCTTTAAAGAAATTGTTCGAATTCTCCATTTGATTTATAGTTTATGTTTAGTAGATAGTGTCATATTAAGGGGTATTGTCTTCTGCCTTGTGGTCCTGCGCGACTTTTACGCTCGGGGTTCGATTTCCAGGTCAAGCAAAATGTTAAATTGTTAAAAAAATCTTTATTAGTATCCGCTCGGAGTTTGGAGTTGTCCACGGTTAATGGCAATAGGCTCGCCCGATATTCCATGGGACCTAAACATACCGGCAAACTGTGAGCTCTGAGTGTGCCTCTGTCTAACCTTTCGGGGAATACAGGCGTGATGGTATGTTTTTTATTATGTTGTCTCCTTATCCTTCTGTCTAATTAGTGAATAAGTGCAACTAAGCTAGTGATCATGCAGGCAATGCAATAGCAAAAGCAAAGAGTATTCAACAATATTGCGCCTAGGCACTAAGCCAGGCATTAAAGAAGTTTATCTAAACTGAAGCACGTTGCGCCCGCGCCGGCCGGTGACTTCAAAGCGAAGGATTTGCAATTTCATACTCAACATTATGATAATTTAGCCTCAGGACTGAATTACTCGGTTAATCTCTGTAATAACTAATGCATAAACATTAGATGCGATTAATTTTAGCATATTTTAATTAAAGTATAGCACGACAATTTAGACTAGGTAGGTCCATTGTGTCCCTAATTTCCTTATTCGTGATTCCGTAAAACCCTAAATCCTTTCTTAGCTGAACTACACTGCTTATCAGGACAGTGAGGGTGAGGACCCTGGCTGCTAGGCTTTCGAGATTTTGCGATTAGATAATTTAAATTTATACAGGTACGTGAAAATTAAAATAAAACTATAATAAAAAAACCGTCCTTGTATTTCTATTTACAAAGGGCACGGTTTACTTAAGAATTAATATCTATATGATAAAAAGCTATTTTGTAGCTAGATCTAGATATTTTTAGCACGCCTATCAGCTACATTTTCTAAATAAAAAACTAGCTAGAAGATGAGGTAATTTCGATTGAACAATGATTTTAACTTTTACAACTTCTAGCTACTTTTTGTGGTAAGATTTTTTTGTATGACTAAATGAAAACCGGTATCAGTGACCTATCTCCAGTCTATAATTATCTAGTTTTAGTTATTATGAATGCAACAGTTATGAAATGGGCCCACTGGGTCAGTGCGCTCCGTAAACGCCAACATCAGACGGAGACGTGTAGGTGTCTATGTATGTAAACGACTCTAAAACACCGGATATACCTATCTTTTTCGAATATTAAAACTGTATTCAAATTGGCCATTAATTTTGTGAAAAAGAGTATTGTTCTAGTTATATTTTTTTGCATTAACAAATGCTAGATATCTTTGTATTGTTCTAGTTAAAATTAGAACTAGGTACGTTTGGCAGGATAAATAAAAAACTATATGCCCCATATTAACAAATCTCATCTATCTGACAGGGCATTATTTTTATACCTACGGCACCGTTATAATTATGGTGGACATTCCACCTATACGCACTAAGCGTTATGCATCCTTCTTTCTAATGTCTTCTTTCTTTCACTAGGGAGTGGAAAGCTTTGCCGGAGCCTATGTTCCCAGTTACAGTTCTTGCCAAACTTATTGTCCGGGTTGAGTTGGCACGAGCTAACTTTAACCCGGCCGTAAAAATCGGAGAAAGAAAAATATTGTGTTGTAAATAAAAACGAAAGCTCAAGTCGTAGGTTGTCGTTTTATATAATTTTAATCCAATGTTTTTCTTTCTCCGATTTTTACGGCCGGGTTGAAGTTAGCTCGTGCCAACTTCAACCCGGACAATAAGTTTGGCGAGGACTGTACGTATTAACCTGGGAGTCTTCACGTCATGAATAAATAGGTTACTTTGAGGCAAGCTTCCTCTATGACCGCATCGTCATGAAATGGTTAAACGCAAGCCTACTAAAAAATACTTATATGGTGACAAACAACCATACAGGCAGAGCGGCAACCGCAGCCCATAGATGCCAGTAACATCAGTAGTATAAGTACCGCAAATTGCTGATGCGCCTGGCCGCCATTTTGGTGACGTAAAAATGACGTAACCGCACTCTGTATCGTTAGCGCCACTAGTCAGCGAGTACGGCGGATGACGTCATGTGCATGTTAACAAGGGTCCAGCGCATGAGCAATTTGCAGAACTTATATCACTCGCATGGAACTGATCAACTGACCTAAGCTTCACCCTTATGTCGGTCTACAAACCACAGTTAGACAATAAGTACTCATCGGTTTATGGTCCATTAAAATTTATGACTCTGTTAGGGTAATTGGAGAATTTT
Organism: Acronicta psi; assembly: GCA_946251955.1. Lineage (NCBI taxonomy): Eukaryota > Metazoa > Arthropoda > Insecta > Lepidoptera > Noctuidae > Acronicta > Acronicta psi. The sequence goes on along the minus strand of OX276473.1, from coordinate 2,219,395 downwards.
GTACGTATATTCTATTTCTATTTATCTTCGGGGACGCCTGCAGGCACCAGGCGGGCGATCAGTCCTCTTGTTGGGATTATTTCGCCCAGTTCCCCATTTTTGGTGGATCCCTTCATGGGTTACTGGCGCTCGGCGTCACGAATCTTCTGATTGCTTTGCAAAAGCCCAACAGTTGTTTGATTGGTATTTCATTTTTCGTTTACTTCATCAGTTCTTAATATTTCCCATCTGAGTAGTGCATACATTTTGCATTCTGCTACTAGATGGAAGCTTGTTTGTTCTGCTTCCCCGCATGCTGGGCATATGGGGTCTTATTTTCTGTACGTATATACGTTCTCTAGTTCGTTCATTCCACGAAGACTCGAAAATCAATTGAATTTGAACCCTATGTTAGTGACATTAGAATCACGGCGCGTGCTGTCAAAAAATGAACTTTAAGTACAGATTCCGCGTATTTAGGTTACCAGAAATTTTACTCGTGAACTGAAATCTAGATCCAAGTCGTTAAAAGTCTGAAACGCGGTAGTAAACTGGATTATTAAGACTATAAACGAACCAATTAAGATGTCCGTAATTTGAGTAATTGTTGCATAAAAAAACGATATGAATTTTCCTTTTTTCTTGAAATAGACTGAATTCCATTTAAATCTGTGATAAAAATACACATAACATACCATCACGCCTGTATTCCCTGAAGTGTTAAGCAGAAACACAGAATAAATAATACAGAATGGCCACTCTCCGCCCCTCCCTAACGTCAGATACCTCAGGTCCCCCGCATTCTGCCGGTGTTCTAGCCGGACTGCCAACAAACTCTACGCACTCTCACGCACTCATTTGCATTTGCACGTGTACAAACGTAATTTTGACAAGTTTGACATTTGGTATTGTAGTGTGCAGCGGTATCGGAAAGATTGTATGGAGTGTCACAGGTGAGGCAGAAGTGTGCTAATGTACCCGCACCCACATTTCGCCAGTATGTTTAGGTCCCATGTAATAGGGTCTATTATTATAGCTTTTTGTCATCAACCGGACACAAATCCAGACTCCGAGGTGCTACTGGGAATTTCACACAATAACCCAACAACATTTATTCGACCCAGGTTTTGAACCCGGGGCCTCTAGCGTAGCAGTTACGCTTGGGACCACTAGACCAACGAGGCAGTCTCGATCGATGCTGGTGTTATTTTAGCTGTCTTGTATTTCCTCTGGGAATAATTCGGTCTACTTTTAAGTATATTTATCTGCGCCAAACGGTCTAGACGTTTCTATCTTATCTGACAATGATAAATAAACCTTTTAAAGACAAGACATTTCTACTCTATCGTAAAAAAGGTCCTTAATAGGATAGTATGTCTGCGGATAGTGAATTATCTTTCTCAAAGTAACTGAACTGAATATATTTAGGGCCTGTTTGGACCTCTGGATAACTGCTAACTGTCAAATAAATTCAAAAATGAAACATAATTTGTATAAAATTATCTGCCAATTAATTTTTAGCAAACTTACTCCGGGACTGACACTGACAACAAACTCAAATATGGAAAAATAGGCTAAGACATAGTAGCCACTGTTTGTTAACTATTCATTAACGTTAATTGACGTTTCAGAGTGTGACTCTTAGTCTTTATTGAGTTTGTGTTTTGTATCATTAATATCTTAGATTGTTATTATTCTAAGACAGCAGGCGATTTTTACGCAAGTTTGAATCGAGCATGGACCAAAATTTTGTCTATGTGTTTGTGTATTTGTAAACACACCCACGATACTAAAGACTAGTGTGGGGCAAAGATTAAAAAATCGACAGAACAGTACATTCTATAAAGTTCATTGCTCGTAATATGAGCATATGAGAATGTTTGTGCTTACATTTTGCTTCTAAAGCACATTATACATAACCAGGTGCTACTTGGAACGTAAGTAAGTATTCAAGTTACGTTAGTCAGCGAATATCATGGTAACTTAAGCAGTGTTGAGTGTAACAAAATATACTATGAAAGTGAAATATATCAGGTAATATTATATGAAGGTCAATTTTGGAAATAAAAAGTGTTGAAAATATAGTTCCGGCTTAGTTTCGATATCACAAAATATCTTTAGGTGAATTTTCGATATAATTTAAATATAATTTACTTAACGTTTGACGTGGTTTTTCCACATTTAAGACACTGCATTTGAGACTGAATTTTTGATCGGAATCTAATCTAATCTATCTAATATTATAAAGAGGAAAATTTTTATTGTTTGTTTGTTTGTATGTATTGACTAGGCTTCGAAACTACTGAACCGATTTGAAAAATTCTTTCAGTGTTAGATAGCCCGTTTATCGGGGAAGGCTATAGGCTATATACTATCACGTTACTACTAATAGGAGTGGAGTAGCAATGAAAAATGTTTTTAAAACCACGCGGGCAAAGCCGCTGGCTAGTTGAACATTGTTTTATGTAAGTTCAGAACAGTGCATGTAAATTCGAATAATGATGATATTTCATTCTTCTTATAATTGACATAACATACACCTTATTATAAATTGAAAAGATAAAATACCTATCCATACATTGAATTTTCATTATCTCTACATACCTACGATTATTTATTGTATCCAATTTAATTTATGCACAGTCGATAAGATCGTCAATAAACCGTTTATTTAAAAATGCATATTAACCTACATACCATATGCAGCTACTTATATTTCCGCAAAACGATAAGAATAAGTAGTAAATAATTTAGATTAATGCCCGATAAAATTATAATGATAATATATCACTGTACCACATATTTTATTTAAAACATCACAACATTTAATTATAACAACACTACCGAAAGCACACAAAACGTTGCAAAAATTCAACTGCTATTTTCTTTTGTTTCAGGTGACAGTTACACATTCAAAATTTAAATTGAGTGAATTCTTTATTCGAAACGTCATAATTGTCAAAGATCAAGTTCTTTTTTTTAATAATTCAAAATATGGATTCGTTCAGAACTTTAGAGTGATATAGTGTTGAGAAGTGATAGTGTGTTTGTGTGTTGAACAAGTGAACTGTGAAACAAAATGGAAGCTATGGAACGGAGAGGAAGGTTGGTGGCGATCGCTGCCATCATGTTCATCGTGTTTTGGTCACAATGTGAGTATACCTAAAACTTTCTCATTTAGTATCCACATGTATTCTTTGAAGGGTAGGGCAGTACGTCAACCATGAGTTCTATAGGTTTTTACGCATCGAAACGCTGTAATCTCATAACAGATTTTAGTTCCTTACGTAACCGCTGGAGGTGCTGCGAGGGTTTTCCATAAAAATATTTTACGGCGTCGCTAGCGAGTCTAGTGAGAAAAACTCATGGTCGAGGCACAGAGGTGTATTAATGTCCCATGTAATAGGAGGAGAGCCTATTAACATTAACCGGGCTGAAATCCAAATTCCGAGCTGCTACTGTTAATTTCATAGAAAAGCGCCAACACTTTGCTTGACCCGAGAATCGAACCTCGAGCGTAGCAGTCGCGCTTAGGAGCACTAGCCTGACGATCCACTCAAATTTTTAATCCGTTGATTTTTCGTGTACCTACACTATTTAAATCTAGGTAATTGTAATATCAAGCTAGGTCACATCGCATAGCTTCCTCAATAACTCCTAGTTTCCGTGCTTACCGCTCCAGTTTGCCGGTTGTACGCCAGTTAAACTTAATGAGACATCTATTTTGGCGAAACTTTAGAATTTCAGTTCTATTCCCGATTTAGCTGAGGTTAAATTGTGTAGAAATTGTGACCTGTGTGGTTAAAACTGTGGCCTGTATAGAAAGAAAAAAGTTTTATTCAGGTCCCGCACAACCAAAAAAAATATTAAAATAATAGTTACTAAAACACCTGCATGAAACCAGGCCCTATCTCAGCATATTTAAGGCCCAATCTCAGCATATTTAAGGCCCTATCTCAGCATATTTAAGGCCCAGTCTCAGCATATTTAAGGCCCAATCTCAGCATATTTAAGGCCCTATCTCAGGATATTTAAGGCCCTATCTCAGAATATTGAAGGCCCTATCTCAGCATATTTCTGTATAATATATGAGTCCAGTAGAATAAAAAAGTTAGAGGAAATCTAAAAGATTTCATTGCACTTTTTGAGACAATCAATTTATCTATTGTCTGTAATTGCAGTGACATCGTTGATATAAGCAAACGGATAAATAGTAATAATACGTGACTAACTATTCCCGCGTTCTTGAAAAAACTGAAAACCATACCCGTTGCACTGAAAAAGCTAACTACCTATGATCTATTGGTCAACGTCGGTTCTGTAGAATAGTGTAGTTGGTTTTTCTGTGAAATTCTCAGTAGTTTCAGAGTTTTCAATTGTGTCCAGATGATGCCCAGGCAATTAAATATCGGGGACATTTTTACACAGCGCCATCTAGTCCTAAACTAAGCAGAGTTTGTACTATGGGTACTAGACAATGGATACAAATTCAGGCTTCTAGTTTCATCAACAACGAAGTTATAGGGGGTCGAAAATGGCCTGAATTGCTTCGAGAAAAGTATGGTACGGCCATGCCACTTTTTTGCTCGTCTTGGCGGGGGCAATGCCGTGCCCCCAGATAATACTTATATACTTTTTTTGTAAATACATAGGTACTTATAATAAATAGGAAACACCCAGACAAACACAAACACTTAAATTCATCACAATAAATGTTTGTGTCCTGTGGGAATCGGCGTGACCAGCAGTCCGGTACTCGAACCACTAGACCATAGACGTCGTCAACAAAATTCTGCCTAACTCTTCGGGGAACAGGCATGATGTTAGATAAAAAAAGCCAAACCCGTCTATTTTTTAACCTTGGTCGAGAACTTGATTGCAAATCTAACTAATCCGCCCACTGGATGTCTGCTAATGGAGCTAGCTAAGTGTTAGCTACCGTTTCCGATAAAAGATAACATACACAATGGAGTACCTTTCAAGAACTATCGTCATGCTGTCAGAGGTTCACCAAATTGTTGTCAAACAACTTTGAAGGTTGGCCACGTAATATTTGGTTTAAAACAACAATGTTTTAATGTATAAGTGTTGTTTTTACCTTGTGTACTGACAAAAACATACATGTAAGTTAAAACTGTGTAAACACGTTATCTAGAGAATAGACTGCCTTATTAGCCTAGTGGCTGCTGCTATGCTCGAGGTCCTGGATTCGATTCCCAGGTTCGCTTACATATCATCATCCTTACGCCCTTATCCCTCGGGATAAGGAGGAGGCTCGTGGCCGAGTTGTAACTACGCTGATCAACCGATTTGCAAGGTTAAGCTACCTTTGCCGCGGTCAGTCTGTGGATGGGTGACCATTCCTAACATATCGAGACCCCTCCGTGCCTCGGAGAGTACGTAAAGCCGTTGGTCCCGGTTGTCATACGAACACCTATGACAATCCTTAGTGGTAGTCAGAAACCTAAAAAGCCTGACAACCAGTCTTTCCTACGAATATCGGTATTGCCTAGAAATTGGGTTGCGGAGGTCTGATGGCAGTCGCTCCATGTAAAATACTGATATTCAGTCGCATCCTGGTTAGACTGGAAACCGACCCCAACATGGTTGGGAAAAGGCTAGGAGGAAGGATCCTTACGCTCTTATCCGATATCCATTATTGTCCTATTGAATATAATGGTCAAAAAATATTATATGCAATATACTATGGTAAATTGAACCGTACTGCCTGCTTTAGAACTAATTCATCTCCTCACTTGCAGGTAGAAGCGTCGAGGGTCAAAGGAACAACACGAAAATGTCCTACGTTTGCCCGCCAAATTTCATCCGGCTAGGACACAGCTGCTACTTCTTCAGCGAAAAGAAAGCTACGTGGCACGATGCACTATTCGCCTGCTCGGTAAGTCTTACAACTATAGAATACAGCTTTACAGAGGCATAGAAAGTAAGAAGGTTTTATTAAGAGTTTTATGAGGTTGGCAACGCGCGATTGATACCCCTGGTGTTTTCGTAAAAAGCGCTTGAGCTACCGTCAACTGCGCTGCACCAATCCAAGAAAAGGCAGACAAGTACACAAGCCCATCATCCGGTTTTATCATGCCACTGCGGACCATAAAATTACTTGTAGTGCACAAACGCATTTAGGCTTTTAAGAGAAACATAATCTTTATTAATAACTAGCTGTCCCGGCAAACGTTGTTTTGCCATATAGGGGTGGACTACCCCTAACATTTAGGGGGATGAAAAATAGATGTTGGCCGATTCTCAGACCTACCCGATATGCACACAAAATTTCATACAAATCGGTCCAGCCGTTTCGGAGGAGTATGGCAACTAAAACTGTGACACGAGAATTTTATATATTAGATTTTCATTTTCAGTAAGAGTACATATAGCGAAAGACCGAACCATATTTGACAGCAGATTAGAAATTTTAAGAGGAAAAATTCAAAATCCAGTTACTGAATGACCGTATTGAATGTTCTAGAAGCCAATAAAAAAAAATCATACCAACATTAAAACATTTATACCAATACCAGCTAATAATATGCCATCAAAGGAGATCTAAGTTCAAAAATAGAAGCAGGAATGTTATTAATTTTAATTGATATCGTATTCGTCTGGCGCGCTTTTTAACTTGTTTCTTTGGAACTGTATATTCTACTTTTTTATTAGAATACAATTATCATTGCCATTCAGATAGCAACCTCGCAAGAGGCGAGGAAAGATCTAACTTTCTCGATGGCAGGACCTCTTGCGGTTGGACTGGGTAGCGACCACAATTACGTCGGAATCTGTCAGAATTTCATAAAGCACTTGCGTTTGTTTCGAATTTTGAGCGTGAGAGTCAAACCTCTTTTGTTTCTCTGCAGTAGGTAGAGGCTTTTAAAAGCTAGGTACTTTATACCCGAAGAGAATCTTCGCCACCCCTCATCATGTTTAACCAGCGAATCACCTCAATGATAAATTATATTTATTTCTGTAAATAGATCTTTTAAGGACGCTTTTACAAGGCAATGTTATTAAATTAATTTTCAAGCGCACCTAATGGGTGCGCTTCGAGGGATATTTTAGGTGCGTTTGATTGGGTGCGCTTCAAAATGAGTGCGCCTCGAGGAATATTTTAGGTGCGCTTCCAAATGGGTGCGCTTCGGGGAATATTTTAGGTGCGTTTCAAAATTGGTGCGCTTCGAGGAATAACCCTTTTATAAGCCCGTGGTCTGTGTTGCAGGTGTCCATTATAGGTAGCAATGACAATTTGCCATCAGGTGGCTACTCTAAATTGCCGGTTTAACCATAAAAAACATTGTAAGATAGGTTTTCATGGCGCCACATCGCTTCTCTAAACCACTAACCGCAATATCGAGTTCAACGACCTCAATAAAATCTTAGCTCGTACAGTTTTTTGTTCCGAACTCATTATGGTAATATCTTCAATGAGTCGTTAAATCAAATATTATCTCACCACACAAAGTCATTGAGGCTTACTACTGATAATCAGCTAATTTTAAATGTCAATTTAGGAGAGGGGATTTCTATTTTAAAATAGGTACTAGCGGTTCCGTGCGGTTGCGGAACGGTACTTATCAACTACATTCGACTGGGCCTGTGCCTCGACCATGAGTTTTTCTCACTAGACTCGCTAGCGACGCCGTAAAATATTTGTATGGAAAACCCTCGCCGCGCCTCTAGCGGTTACGTAAGCAACTAAAATCTGCTGTGAGATTACAGTGTTTCGATGCGTAAAAAACCTAACGAAAGCTATTCGATAGAATTCATGGTTGAGATACAGTAGACAAGTTGAATTTAACCATTCGAATCGACAAACGAATAGAAACAAAATGTCTCGAAATTACACAACTAGGATTTGAAATTTTTATAGTGTATTATAGTATTCTACTAGTTAAGCCCTTTCATTTGATACCTATATTGAGGAAGGTGTGAAAAAATATGTAATCCGCTATTTTGTAGCGGCGGCCATCTTGGACCGATTTTCTTCAAACATAGCTAAGAACACTCCCGACTAGTTCACCTTTCAAATAAAAAAAACAAAATCAGTTCATCCATTTGGGAGCTACGGCGCCACAGACAGACACACACACACAAGTCAAACTTATAACACCCCGTCGTTTTTGCGTCGGGGGTTAAAAAGGCTATGAAGTTGATGTAATTAGTATCAAGATAATTATGAGAGAAGAGAAGAGAATATTCAGGCAGTACTAAGGCAATCAATTTATAATAGTTATACTAATTCAAAATATTTGTAACCTGTCAACAAATTTATTCGAATTTATAGCAAGCACAAGTGGTATGTCCTTAACATTATATTATCTGCGCGTGCGCACTGGACGGCGTTAAGCGAGATCTGACCGAGACCTTGACATTACATTTTATCGGTCGATATTATATCATGGGGTCGACAATTTGAATTTCGAATGTATTTAATTAAAAGTATCCTATATGTTTTTTTTATTTTACGCATAAGTATGACTTTGAAAATAAATAAATATGAGAATTTGTAATTCAAATTACGTTTTTAAAGTATTCGGAACATTAAATTGTAATACCAATAGTTTTCTCACAGTGTGTCAAGTTGCAATGCATTAAGTTTGTTGACAATAAACTATTTACCCAATTTACTTTCCGCTACAAAATACAACTCTCCAAATTACTATATAATGTATATAATATATATTATATCTATTTATCTAAATAGCTATAGTATCTAACAGTATCAGGTAAAAAAGGCAAGACTATATTGGACAATGAAAAAAATCGTAACTGTCCGAAAAAGGTTTATAGGAAAAGAACATTTCGAAACGATTGCCGGAAAATTGGAAAATTCGGGATGAACACAGTGCTTTTTTAAGAGATTTTTTAAATTATTTATTGAAATTTGGACAAGGCCAGTAATACTTAAGGCCTCACCACCTCCTGATAAGTTCCGGTTAAATTAATTGGCAGATAATTCATACAAATATTGTTCTTTTTTCAATTTATCCGGCGACTATGGTGGTTAAACATAGGTGGTTAAATAGGCCCTTAGTAGATTATTCGTAAAAATAACTGGCTGTTAACTGTTGTTGTTTGCTCCACAGTATCTCAATGCATTTCAAACTGGGTTAACCGCAATGGTACAATGAGGTCGATGGATTTGAACCCGTTTGAGTCCACACGGTGTCTAGACTCTGTGGGCTATTATTAGATGTGTTTAATAGTTACCAGTGATGACATATAACATGGAGATAGAGATATATGGCCTCTATGGATATTATATTCCGCGAAGGATTAGGCAGAAGTGTACTTTTGTAAACATTCACCTGTTTACGTCCCATTTAATAAAAGAAAGAGAAGAAAGAAAATCAGTTTATTTTCGCGAAACAATAATTTATTAAGCTAAAAGGCCAAAGTGTTGATTTGACAATATATGACAAAAACAAAAACAAGTGACAACCAAGTGCCTAGTTGACAACATATGACAAAAACAAGTGACAACCAAGTGCCTAGTTGACAATATATGACAAAAACAAAAACAAGTGACAGCCAAGTGCCTAGTGCCAAACTTAATAAAATAAAAAGTAAACATAACTCTTAATATAAAAAAATGGCTCGAGCCTGTTCGAATTTGATTTGTGCTTGTTTAATGGCAATCCATTAAACGGGCACAAATCAAATTACGCTGCTACTAAGAATTTACAAAAAAATACTTAAATCTTTCTTCCAATAAACCAGTGAATCAGTCAGCAAATTAATTATAATTTAAAACTAGGTAATTAATTCTTGACTTAATGATACATGAATATAACTAAACATGAATATCTTACAGACAAATATTCTTCAAAGCATACCGCGTGTTGGACTATTAATTCGTTTACATTTAAATGTGTGAATAAATTAATAGTTTCAAATATTTGTCAGGCCCGTAATTAAACAAAGCTAATTAGGTGTTTGTTTGACAATGACTTCAAGCATGAATCTTACAGAGTTGTTTTAAATTATCCGCGACAGCGGTTTTTTTATAAATACCGCCGACCGATATTCGACTTTAATTATAGTATATTAAGGTTCCCAATAATTAGATATGTATGATTAACTAAGCTTTTCTTATTTAGCTTGCTTCCTAAAAGACTTTTTTTTATATCCTATGTGTTATAATCATAACGTTGACTTATTGGATGGTATCAAACATGAACCCTGTTAGGGCACAACCGTATTTTTAGTACTTAAATATCAGTCTTAATTACTTAACATTATTTTATTTATCTATTTAATTTAAAAAAAACAAAATTGTTATTAAAACTTTTAATAATATCGTCGAATATCTGTACCTTACTAGCCTACTGTAAGGGATTAGACTATTTTTTTAAATCATCCCTCAACTGTGTAAAAATCCATTTTAATTTCCGTCGAAACACCTATGTTACGCTCCATAATAATATTTATAAACGCCTATTTGCAAATGGCGACTGTGAAGATAACTTGAAGACAGGTTTTCTCGCGTAAATAATAGAGTGTACTATACATACTCATCATCTCATCATCATCTTCCTCCCCTTGTCCCAATTTATTTGGGGTCGGCGCAGCCTATCCTTTCTTTTCCATTTATCCCTATTAGCCGTCACCTGCTCATTCACTCTCTTTTCCATCATATCGACCTTAAGACAATCCATCCATCTTTCTTCTTTCCTTTCTCTATCCCTTAGTCCTTCCTACTATTTGTACACAAAATCTTGTGGCCTACAAAGCAAAATCTAATAAAATATCAATCAATAAGGAAAATAAAATGAGTACTAAAATCATATTGTGAGCCACAAGCCTGGCCCACACAAGTCATTGTGTAAAGCCTTAGAACCATCCGAGGCTAATGCATTATCGTTCCAGTCTAAACAATGGCCCAGCATTGCACTATCTATTGCAAACTATATTATTATGCTCGCGTCACGCTGTTCCTTCAACTAAATGCGAAGATTAATATTGTAACTGTTCTTATAAATATCGATAGGATAGATTTACTTATTATTTCCTTTATTTATCTTGTACATATGATTTGAATTTTTAAATATTTTTATAAAAAAACAGAGAATATAAAAATATACAAAATAGTAGCCCACCGGTATCGGTAACAGAGTTCAAGCTACCGGTGGTCAGGGCTCCAGGGAAAGAAGCCTCCTAACAATATGTGCCGTATCTAGGAGTACCGCTTTCTGTATCAAGCCCTTATTTATTACTTATTGTTATTATATTAATAAAAACATTAGTTTCAGTGTTTCTTCAAAAACTTTCGGAACACTGCATATTTTGTGTTAATTTCCTACATACTGTAAAATAACTGTAACTATGTTGCAACACATTAAACTATGTTGTTATGTTTTATGGTTGTCAGGCTTTTTGGGCTTCTGACTACCACTAACGATTGTCATAGCTGTTCACATGACAACCGGGACCGACGGCTTTCACGCACTCTCCGAGGTACTCAATGTTAAGAATGGTCACCCATCCACAGAGTGACCGCGGCAAGCGCAGCTTAACCTTGCAGATCGGTTGATCAGCATAGTTATAATTTAACCACGAGCTCCTCTAGTATTGCTACCTACATTTTCATGTTCAGTCATCGACCATAAACACACCTAAACTTAGTTAAGAACATTTGACATTTCCATATGAATGTATTAGAAGTAGAACGTCCACCTCGCGAACGCTCGTGAACTACCAATATGATGCAAATACGTCTCATTACACGCTTTGAAACCGAACCCAACAATAAATTGCGAATAAATGTAATGTCAAACAGACATTGTGTTAACAACTGTCGCTGTCAGAACTTAAATAAACGTATACCGTTGTTGTTATTTCCTTTAAAAAATAAAAATAACCTAATCTAAATTAAAAATTTAGAAAATCCCCGACACGACACTTTGTGGTGGCGGCCATCTTGGATTTGAAATTTATCATAGTGTTCTCCTAGTAAATCCCTTTTATTTGATACCCATATTGAGGGAGTTGTGAAAAAATATGTAATTCGCTATTTTGTGGCGGCGGCCATCTTGGACCGATTTTCATCAAACATAGCTAAGAACACTCCCGACTAATTCACCTTTCAAATAAAAAATAGAAAATTAAAATCACACACACACACACACACACACACAGACACGTCAAACTTATAACACCCCGTCGTTTTTGCGTCGGGGGTTAAAGAAGATGCAAGAATCGCAAGTCTTGGTGTGATAATCGTAATCCAATGTACAAAGGCATCAGCATTCATCCTGGTTGAAAGCTTTCTGCTACCACCCCTTACAATATAAGTTAAGCTTACCCTGCAATCTCACACCTGGATCTGCCGCGACGTTTTTGAAGTTCTGTGGCAACCACACAGTCGTTGTTTTTCACCATAATTAATTTTTAGCCCATATCAAAGGCTTTTAAAAATATCATTATCATTTAATAAGGAATTATTCCCTCTTTTTTTGCGTCGTAGAAAAATTATCTTAAAACATTCAGATATTCGATAGATGTACCTACGCAATAAATTTCTCCTTGCTTGAAATGTTCCCCCATTCCCATTGTTCTCTAGGAGAATGTTAATGTTGCAAAGTACTTAAATAATTTTCCTTTCTGCCCATTCATTCCATACACAATTAATCATTCAAGAATGTATGTTGTAAATTCAAAACACAACGGTTTGTGGTTGAAGACTTTCGCGACAACTTTCGCTCACATTCACAGAAAACTGCAAAGCTTTGACTGTGGTTCATTTTACAGGGTTGTCAACAAACTTTTTGCTAAAAGTATTCAAGAGTGATGCCCTAGTGGTGCGACTATGGATTGGCAAGTCATTGTTGGTACCCAAGATTTTAAAATTATTGGTATGTAGATATATTGAAGTAAAATATATGACAAAAAACCTGCATGCCTTAGATATCGCATTTACAATAGGCCAGTTTGGTGGCACAGGGCACATCTGGTTGACTATTAGCCTAATCTCTCATATTCTGAGATTAAATCATTCAGGGTTTGTAGATTTAATCCTCAACCAGCCATCAATAAATTGGGAGAGTAAAACAATATTAAAAAGACTTGACACATACAGAATATAAGAACATTGTTGCTGTCATAAAAATAATGCGATATTTTATATCTGGTTTTGTTTTCTTGCGTTTTTGATCTGGTTTTGTTTTCTTGCGTTAATTGTTGTTGTATAAGTATGATGTCTATACATTGCCATTTACGGTTTTATTACAACGTAACAAGGAGTATTAACCTTGGATTAAAGACTTAACGATAATATTTTATGGTAAGCCTCTTAGGTCAAAACATAAAATGTAGATATGTAAGCAATAACTTTACATACTTGGTCCACCTTTACCACAATGTATTAAATAGACATGATATTTCACAGACTATAAAATATACATCATCATTAACCCATAAATACTGTCCCACTGCTGGACACGGGTCTCCTCTCAGTATGAGAGGGATTAGGCTATAGTCATGCTGGGCTATTACGGGTTAGCAGACTTCACATGCCATCAAGAAAATCTTTAAGGCATGCAGATTTCCTCACAATGTTTTCTATCACCGTTAAAGCGAGTGATAATTACGCACATGATTTCGAAAATTTAGAGGTGCGTGCCTTGGATTCGAACTCGAGACCTTTGACTTTTGCAGACTTAGACTTAGGTTATGACCTAAGTCTAAGTCTGCAAAAGTCAAAGGTCCCCCAGGCTATTACTGCTCAACTTATTACAATAAAAACGTTGACTAAGTATAGTTACTACAACATTACATAAATGGCAGTAAAAATGTAAAATTGAAATGTAATAACGAATCAAACGTAGTCATCATTTTCAAGCCTACAAATAACCTGCGCCCGCGCCGGTCACGATTACCTAGTTATCAGTTAAGTCAATACGCACTCCATTAGAACAGTTGCGCTTGCGTCTGTTCTCGGTAATGACGTCAGGTTAAGTGTTTCAAAATTAGAAGACTGTATTCACATAGTTTGCTCTTCTGTTAAAGTATTTGACGTAGCAAACGAAGTTGTTTCTAATTATTGAAGGCTCGTTGCCGTACACGACATAAGTTTGTATCGATTCGCATGCCGTGACATAATTTTGTCGTCAAATTATCTCGTCAACAAACATAGGCAAGCGATGACAAAATTATTATGTGGCGTGCATGTTACTTTTGCATTTATAATATAAGTATGAATACAATGTGTTTCTTTCTTTTCTTCTCAAATAAAAGAACAAATGAATGTTAACAGTAATTAATTTAATTAAACCAGCAATAAGTATTACATACCAATGACATTGTTTTCGCCCCAACAATGCGTGTTGAATGGCCGCATACTTCAGTAATAACTGTCCTCAACGGGATTTGTTTGGATGGAAAGTGACCTTCTTAAAATGGTCAAGGGCACTTGTAAGAAGATACCGGTCCTGCTGCCTAGTTGATTGTCCCGTTTTGAGAAGAGTTGCGTATTTTTTACTAGATTCCAGATAACTAGCTTGCATATTCCTACTACTAGGGACTATAGCCTAACCCCTCTCTCTCTAATTATATAAATCCGTCGTTCTAAAAGGGTTGATACCATACCATCACGCCTGTATTCCCCGAAAGTGTAGGCAGAGGTGTACTAAATATACACCCACATATCATCGGTATGACTAGATCCCATGTAATACGGGGCGAGCCTATTGCCATCAACCGGGCACATTACCAGACTTCGAGCTGTTATTGGAAATTTCACAGAAAAATCCAACACTTTGCTTGACCCGGGATTCAAACCCAAGACCTCTAGCATAGCAGTCGCGCTTGGAACCACTAGACCAACGAGGCAGTCAAAGGGCAGTAAAAGAGTTGATGAAATTATAACATAGGTAGGCAAAACATACTAAGTACCCACCAAATTCTTTATTCTCGGATGGAAAAAAATCAACCAAAATTCCCGAACCCTGTGCTCGATTTGAAACAATGATAAATATGTTTTCAACAAGTCAACCTGACCGAAATACGCAGCTGGCTCCTTTAGACATTTCGTTTGTTTGCCTCGTGTGCTTCTTTGGGAGAATGAGTTATCGCGACTCAGATATGAGTGGTTGAAAAGATTTTTAATTTCAGCCAAGATAATTGCTATGAATGAATATATATTATGTAATACGTATCAGTATCAGGGCCTGATTTACCCACAGGCTATTAAGGCTGAAGCCTAGGGCGCAAGGACCAAGGGGGTGGCGGGCGCGGGCGGGTGAAAATAATAATATAGTAATAGTATAAAATTCCTGCGAGCGTTCACACACCCGCGGCGCGGCATTTGCACTTTTTACGATACGGTCAAATTTAAACTTCATGAATTGTAACCTGTTGCACCTGTAAGTCAATGAATAATAGGATAGACAGACTGCGGGAGGGGGGGAGTAGCTCATATTTATAATGAGTCTAAGGCGGTCAGAACCCTAAATCAGGCACCGATCAGTATTCCTCGTGTGGAGACGGGTTAAAATACAATTCTTTACTGGAATTCTAATCGCCATCTCGTAAGAAGTGAGAAGAGAACTGACTTGCTCGGTCTTCAAGCACCAAAAGTCCTACCTCTTGGGCTTTGATTTGGTCCTTACGTTGTAAAGCAACGTTATGTTTCGACTTTAGGGCGTGAGATCCAGTAAGGGATGAATAGGTAAGGGCTAACCTAACCTAATCCCTAAAAGAAAGAAATAGTCAGTTAGTGTCTAGAACTCTAGAGACTTAAAATTAATCGAGTAACTATAACCAACAGTGTAACATGGAAATTAAAAGCAGAGCTCCTTCTAAGGATACCCTGCGCTGGCAGCAAGAGAAATATTCCCTTAAACTGTCGTCGCAGTGAATTCTCCATAACCTCTAAGAGGTTTTTAGGGTCAGCAACGCGCGAGTGCTACCCCTGACTTTGCTGTTGCAAGTGTCCAAAGACCGCTTACCATCAGCCGGAGCGTATCCTTATTTGCCACCTTAGTGGTATAAAAACAACTTGAATAAAAGCAGCCAATTTTTCCGTGGACTCACTGTCATTCTGTTCACCTATACTAATATAACAATTAATATTTGGAGAATTAAAATAAGCGTTTTATTTTTACGTAATTTGCCATACAATATTACCGGAACCAACAACACCATAATACATCTCGGAACACGAGAAAACCATTTAGCAGTCAAACTCGAGCCAAGAATATTAATTGACAACATTCCTAAAATGCTTTTTAAAATAATATTGTCACAGAACAAAAACAAGACAATTCCGTGTATCGGTTTATTTAAAGCCCTGATTATATCATTTTATTTTAAATTATATTATTGGACTAGACCACCCAAGTACGAAGACAAGGTAGAGTCTGTGGAAGGAATTCTCAACCTTTGGTAATCTGTAACATTGTATCATGCCGTACCGAATATATTATACATACGATACGTAAGTATTTCTGGGATGCACTGCAATGGCAAGCAAGTAGTACAAGGCAAAGGGTTTAATTTATCCCGCACATTTACTGTCACATTCTATTTCATTAATCATTAATTTAAGTATATAGATTATAGCTGTATGTATTAGTATTATTTATCCAAGTAAAATTCATTGCTTTTATAACATTAATTCCAATGAAAATTCCTTGAATTCATATTCTAAAACTTCTCTAAATGGTGAGGTATGACGTCACGATTTAAAAATATTTAATTTCATCTAAATGTTAAAAGGTTGTTAGCTCCTGGTCTACAGCGATCTTGTTTACGTTATCTCGGACTAAATTATTTCAGTGTGAGACGCGTGCTGGGCTGTTAAAAACATGTGCGGCATTTATGTGCACGCGCATTGAGTGTTTGGATCTCGTAGAGTACCTGCTCTTGCAGTAACCTTGGATTAAGATAGATCATGTGTGCATGCACTTATATTGAAGTGAAATAATCACACTACCTCGTTGGTCTACTGTTATCCAAGGGTTCGATTTCTGGGTCGAGCAGTGTTGTTGGGTTTTTCTCTATTTCCAGGAGCAACTCATGGTCTGGATTTTCCCGGTTGATGGCAGTAAGGTCGCCCCCAATAACATGGGACCTAAACATTAAGACGTAATTTTGATTGTGATCTATAGGAGCAATCTAAAAAATTCCCGGCTAGTCCCCCCAAACCCGCAAGCAAGAATTTATACTCTTGACATTGGTGTACTTACCCTACTTTGAAGTTGAACATTAAAAAAAGAAGTACTAGTAATAAAAATAAACTAACTTTTTAAAAGTCTGTTAACACCAGCCTTCAAAAAATGCTCTCAAATCTTAGAAATCCAAACTTAATAAAAATCGTGAATTTCTTACACATCGAGAAAGTTGGAGCCGGGGCGGCGCGGGCGCCCTAACAATAAGTCATCGATCAACGTCACTGAGTAACATATCCGTATTATACTAGAAGCTAAAGTTTAAAGAGTTAGGTATTTTTGAACTTATCGACTTCTGTAAGAGTTTTCTCTTTCACATATAAAATCTATGTATATATACTAAATCATTATAATAAAATTTTAACAAGCCAATATCTTTCGACAGTTCTTAGGCTAATATTCGAGACGATGCTAAGCGTAAAGTAATGCTACCGTATGTCAAATTTGTATGACAATTTGACATACAGAAGCCTAAGTTTATGCTTAGCATCGTCTCTGAATATTAGCCTTTATCTCGCGAGATAGATAATAATCTAAGGGTATTTACAATTTAACGGTTACCTATACAAAATATACTTTATTGCAAACAAAAAAGTAAGACAAAGTGTAGTACCTACATGGTTTAACGGAGATATATATATATATATATATTATATACCTACTTTATTGCACACAAAAAAATAATTACAAAGTACATAATTGCAACAAAAATGTTCAATGGGTTTTTATAACATTTAGCTTTTTTGTAACAAATCCAATAATTTCTAGTGTTCAATAAAAGCGTCAAAACAAACGTTTGGCACACGCTATCTAATTCGCAGAGTCGTGCAACACAAAAATAACTGTGAAGGTAAATACGAAGCATGACTCATCTGACGTTAGTCTTATGTCTAGATTTCTGGCTAGAGCACTGACGTAGACTACCTAGCGTGTCCTAACGGCATATACATATTAGCGCCGCTCTCATAACACAGAGGTAGGAAGTTAATAGCCTACATTTTGAGTAAATACTCAATCAACATTGACGTTAAACTAAAGTGATTTATATTTATTTATTTTACTCTAAAGAAAACTTACAGCTAGGTGTAAATAAGTAATAACTAGGTAAGTAACTACTGTAAAGTTTCAACAAGATCCGTTCAGTCGTTTTTGCTTGAAAGACTAACAAACATTTATTCCTACATCCTCACTCAACTTTTACATATTTTATAACATTAGTAGGATTATACTAGCTATATGGCGATGTTGTATTTCCCAATCCCATGGGAATTTCCCATATTCGCAGTTTAGTGTTAGTTTTTGTTCTTATTTTTAGAGCTTCAAATTTTAGCAGTGTCCTTTTTATATCCTGTTGACTGACTTATTCAATATCTAGGAGTTAATAATATCATTACCCCATCAGGCTTTCTTTAGACAGGGATTAAAAAAACCCAGTGAAAGCTACTGGGCCCGATATACAGCTCTACTCATCCAGGCACTTTTAGATCAAATCAGCAAATCTTTAGTTATACAAGGTGGGAGGGACATTGACGCACAAACGTCGTGACAAGGTTTCACTCAAGGTCAAAAAAAAATGACCTAGGTCACTGATGTAGAAAATGATCGGTTATTACAGATAGTGTCATTTTTGAGCGCGCAGTGTATTGCTAAAAACGCGATCATAACACTCCGCGGTGAATACTTATTACCGCGCGCGCGATCCGAAATAAATAAAGTAACGATTTTTTAATTATAAATCTTTTGGGTAGATAGAAATAAAGTTTTTTTACACGTTCAAGTAAAAAAAACAGGGGGGTCCAGAATCATGTACTGAACTGTGGTATTTGGATGTGCGTCGATGTCCCTTCCACCTTGTATAGATGATTTTAAAAACATTTTTACAAGTTAATACTAGATGGCGCCAGATACCAGATCGTCTGTCCATCTCGTTGGTGGTCGTCCTACGCCTTCAAAGCTATCCAGTCAGTATGTTACCGGGGCAGTGTGGCGTGAAAATAAAAATACCAGCTTATCACCGTGTAGGCGTGGTGCGCGTACGCATGAAGCAATGCTGAATGTGATACGTCATCGACGAATACCATAATTTATTTCGGTTCAGTTATTTACGCTACTCTGATACAGACACGCTGTTACAAAGAATTCTGTTTAGAACCTATATCAAGGACAGATTATTATAAAAGCGTTAATATAAAGATTCGTTACGTGTTGATGTATGAATTAATTATATCTTAACGACCATATTCTAGAGTAAACTGACGCAGTCTTTTGTCAATTTTTGTACGAAGCTTTCGTTTTTAAAAACATACGATGACGTATTACATGTATATAACAAAAGTGCTAAAGTGATTTTCTCTCGTAAAGTACTAATAGAACTTTTATGTTAAATTACGAACACAGTATTTACGATCTTCATGTTGCATTCGTTCATTCGTGAAAATATCACTTTTGTTAGTGTTTATACGATTTTGCTCGTGACTATACACCTACAAGTCGCCGGTATGTTTAGGTCCCATAGAGGTAATAGGGAACGTCCTTACTGCCATTATCTGGTCACGAATCCTAACTCTTGAGTTGCTACTGAAAACTTCATAGAAAAATCCCTAAATCTAATCTGGTTTTGGGTGACCAAGCAGTGTTATTACACTGGGCAGCGTAATAACTGGTAAACCTGGGAATTACACTGCTCGACTTGAGAGTCGAACCCACAATCTCTAGCTTAGCAGCTCGCTCTGACGACAAATACACAACCTGGTTAAATCAGTTTGTTTAAGAAACACTTGTCAAAGTAGCCAGCGTTTATATCCTTATCGAATCTGTTATTCTGGTGTAATGTAGCGTACCATGGACAATTGTATAAACGGCTGCCAAAGTGCTTCAACAATAAACGTACGCACTTTGTGTTTGAAGTCTGCCAACTGCATTATTGGCCTAGTCCTAGGTACTACTCCTATGCTAAAGATCCTGAATTCGGAGTTTGAATGGCTTATTGGTCTAGTGGTTATAAGTGCGACTCCTACGCTAAAGATCTTGAATTCGGAGTTTGAATTTGTACTCGGTTGCTTTTTTTTCGGTCGGACATAGTTTTTGTCGCGAGGGAATCTCAAAAACTTAACCGGACTTGGTGACGAGGCACTGAATGCCTCCATACCGCTATGTTTCTAGGAATACGGCATGGAGACATTAATCTAGGTAAGTATACGAGAGAGATTCCAGGCATATGTTTTGTGCTTGGAGCGGCCCGTCACCGTCAGTTATGCTAAGCACTTCTCAAATTCAAATTCAAATAAATAGGCACTCCCGAACCTCTCGCCGAGGTTCGAGTCTGGATAGGCCACCCTGAGCTGCTTAGTTGCTTAGCTGCTATCCTCAAAACTCACATATAAATTATAACTGTAACCATATTTAAAAAAAAAGTGACTACTTATGGAGTTTCTTGCCGGCTCTTCTCCATATGATCCACTTTTTTGGAACCGTTTAACTAGTTTGACTTTTCAAAACTACCCATTGATATGGTCTAATTGAAATAAAACATTTGACTTCGTCCTTTAGACCTCTACCGACCGCAAACCAGAGGGGTAACTGGCTGTCACACGAAAAAGTGCTTTACAACTCCAGCGTAAGGGTGCAACCCTCAAGAGTTCCCTTGTAACAAGATCCGTCATAACCCTACCATAACACCGTTGTTTGAAGGAAGCTGACGCCACGCGCTCCCATGAGTTGGCTCGCTCCCATATTGGTACCTGGAACCACCATGGTTTTGGCACGTACCACATATCGATAAAACTTTACGACTCTTCCTGTTGTTTGTGGGGCAGCGCTAACCAGATCACACGGTGCTTACTAATTGGGGCGTCGGTTTTGAAATGAAAGTTATGATGTCAATGTACTGTCGAATTGTTAGAAAGGGACGGAGATAATTCTGCGATACGCTCTTTTTGTGTAGTTAGTGATGGAAGAAGCTGATAGTCCAGTTATGACCCTACAAACTTCACTCTTCTTACGAGTATTACGACTGCACCTAAATCATGATTTAGACAAAACTAGAAAATAACTAAGTTGTTATACCAAAGGGATGTACAAACGAAGAATGTGTTCTACACATTTATTTATTTATTTAAACTTTATGTACATAAAATGGTACACAAGGCGGAATTAATGCCCTATGGCATTTTCTACCAGCTTTCGACAAATCGGGCTGTCACTAATGTCATTTCCTTACATTTTGTTTGTCGATTCGAATGTCAGAATGCAACTTGTCTGGCCCCCCAGTCAACCTTTCTACCTTTCTACATTTCGCCCTTATAATTCAAATCCCGAAAATGGGGGTCTGTTGCCATTTACCGGGCACAATATATCGACTCCAAGCTTCTACTAAGAATTTCATATAACATCATTTCGACTTGAGAATCGAATTCAAGACCTCTAGCGTAACAGTTGCGCTTCCGACCACTAATGAGAGAGATTGAAGTATAATAAAATTATACTGTCTTATAATATTTATTTATAAGTGAATGAATCTTCCATCGTAATAATTATGCAAGCTAACATTGTAAATACTACCTAACGTAACCATAATAAATTCAAGAATTATAAACAAACAAACACATTGTCTACTATTGTAATTAAATAATTACTATTGTAAATAAAATTAATATTTCTAAATAAATCACAAGAAGTAATTACCTTCTTTATAAATAACTTCTCGATTACATTACAATGCTACGTACCTACTTACTCTGCAAATGTCAACGTGTATGACATAAGTTCTACGTAAAGCTTACTCACGATTTAGTTATTAAACTATGCTTGCTCATCCCTCTGGCTACGCTTGCCTGGAATGTAATTATTTTCAGTACCTAATGAAATTAAATTATATTTTATTCACTGAAGTATGGTACATTACGGGTTCAAAGTTGCTAACGCGGGCGAAGGCGCGGTCAAAAGCTAGTTGTAACTATAAATTCAAGTACCTTACTCTTATGAATGAGAAATAAAACTTTTATTATTTATTAAAATAAAATATCTATTTGTCAATTTGGACGTTTTGTACAAACTCCTTCCAGACTTAGGCTAATATTCAGAGACGACGCTAAGCGTAAAGTAACGCTTCCGTATGTCAAATTTGTATTGCAATTTGACATACGGAAGCGTAAGTTTATGCTTAGCATC
This sequence comes from Acronicta psi, assembly GCA_946251955.1. Lineage (NCBI taxonomy): Eukaryota > Metazoa > Arthropoda > Insecta > Lepidoptera > Noctuidae > Acronicta > Acronicta psi. Next base: position 2,197,067 of record OX276473.1, on the reverse strand, counting down.
GTCTCTGAATATTAGCCTTAGATCTAACTCTGTATGTTTACTTAATTCTTGAACAAATAGGGATTTTTAGCAAGGAAATTAAAATATATTTAGCAAGGAAACCTTGAAAATATATAGAACAAAACACGCACGAACATTCTATTTGCATACAATATTTTAATGGTTTAGTCCATTAGGCTTACGTAATGTTTATATTTTACCACTCAATGGTAATCGGAGAACCTTAACCTCTCCCACGATTAGAAGGCAACCTATGCGAAAATGTGCAGTATGCAGGTGCATATATGACTATTATTGCCATCCTTTTCGTTTCCCTACAATTTTTGCAAATTAGAGCAGGAAAAATATGCCAACTTTTTGCAATGTCAAATTTGTATGACAATTTGACATACGGAAGCCTAAGTTTATGCTGAGCATCGTCTCTGAATATTAGCTTTAGGTACTGGGTATTAGTATTACACTTTATTATGTTTTGTGATGTTTATTAGATTCGTGTCAATTATGTTGACCTATTAAGAATTTTTATTGGATCCAATTGTTAATAGGTACTACTGGTTAGTCAAGGTCATGCAACTTTATATCCTACTAGCTTTCCGCCAGCGGCTTCGCCCGCGTGGTCTTATAAATTATAACCTGCTACTCGAGAAAGAAGAAGTACAGTTCGCGCCAAACTTATTGGCCGAGTTGAAGTTGACATGAGCTAGCTTTAACCCGGCCGTAAAAATCAGAGAAAGAAAAATATTGGATTACCCGAACCCGTGCCCAGCAGTGGGACAATTAATGGGTTGATGATGATAATAATAATAATAAATAAATAAATAATAACGATAATAATAAATATTCTGGGACATTTTACACAGCACCATCTAGTCCCAAACTAAGCAGAGCTTGTACTATGGGTACTAGACAATAGATATAATACTTATATACTTTTTTTTGTAAATAAATACATAAAATAGATAAGAAACACCCAGACAAACACAAACACTTATGTTCATCACACAAATATTTGTGTCCTGTGGGAATCGAACCCACGACCTCGTGATCAGCAGTCCAGTACTCGAACCACTAGACCACAGACGTCGTCAAAATTATGATTGGAACCTTGGCCAAACGAAAAAAGAACATTTTATTAGGAACTGTTTGATCGCCTGTGGATAGCCGCTAACCATGGATAAATATAAAAATTAAACAAAATTCGTATGATATTGTGTGCCAAGTAATTTAACCGAAACTTTACTAGGAGATGGTGAAACAGGCCCTTAATATTATAACATAAAATAAATAAATAAACTACCTATTTAGGACTAGTGACCTGACCCCTGCTTTGCACGAAGTGACTTCATCCAACTTTATAGTCATATTTCAGCCAATTTAAACAAAACCTTTAATGAAATACCTACATACATCTTCCTTGTAAATCACTCTGTTCATTGGTCAAAATCGTATGAAAATCCATTTGGTGGTTTTTGAGAAAATTCTTTTTTGAAGTGGTCGCAGTAGGCTACGGAAGCAAAACCGACGAAATAACAAAGGAGGTTCTATTATAATTTACTAATTTTTCTCTCTTTATCGCCATCCGTGAGAACCTGTAATTGGCTTTATGTAGTACTAGCTTTCCGCCAGCGGCTTCGCCCGCGTGGTCTTGATAACCTTTTTAACCCGCTTTTCTGTTGAAATTTTTCCTGAATTTTCTTTGCTATAAACCTCACGGAGCCCGAGACTTTTCCAACGAATGCAAAACCGTGGAAATCGGTTCGTGCGTTCTGGAGTTATAGCGTCAGGAAGGAAAACCCGACTTATTTTTATATAGTAGATAAACGATTTTAGCTATTTGTATATTCTATCTGTATAGCTGTTGGTTCTCCTATAATATATAAATAAATAATTTACTAATGATAGTTTTCATTGTTTCCAGGTAAGCATCTTAGTGTGTTTTATTTCTCCGTAACGGTAAGAATAAAATATTTAGTACTACATTTAATGTCCTACTGTAGAAATAAGCCATAAAACATAATAACTATATAATAAATATAAGTAAATAATCTTTATATGGAAGCGATTACAGTTCTCGCCAAACTTATTGTCCGGGTTGAAGTTGGCACGAGCTAACTTTAACCCGGCCGTAAAAATCGGGGGAAGAAAAATATTTTATTAAAATGATTTTAACCGACAGCCTATGACTTGAGCTTTAGATTTTATTTTTATTTATAAAAACAACTAAATCAAAATCGTTCATCCGTTCGGGAGCTACGATGCCACAGACAGACACACACACACACACACAGACACATCAAACTTATAACACCCCGTCGTTTTTGCGTCGGGGGTGAAAAAGGCAGCCAAGCGATCAAATATGCCAGCTACAAAATATTTCTGGCTCAATAATATACAAAAGTAAAATACACAATGGTGGCAATTCGCCCATCTTAGCAAATATTTGTTACGCTGTATCGCCATTCGCGATCTAGATGGAGCCGCTGCCAAATTATGTGAGAGATATTAACCATCCTACTGCGAAGCTATTAATGCGAAATGCACTACAGAAATCGATGACACACAATTTCGCAAATATTTAGTAGAACAATTTGCGAAACACGACACTTGTATTATGCATTATCTGCGAAATTATTGGCGGTTCCAAGACTTCTGTTTTATTTGATTGTCACGAGGGCCGGACGAATAAGTCATCTTGGCAACGGATACCCGAAGCCAGAAGACTTCAGGTGCGTTCCTCTCGGTGGCTTAGCCGCCTTCATGAACCACGTCTTTGAAAAGTAAGGAATGTATGATGCTGGAGACGACAGGAACCCTTTGGGACCCTTCCCTTCGACCCTTCGATCCATTGGATCTATGTGTAAGATTGCAACATAAGATACAACATTTGTCAGGTCAGGTGCCTAGAACTCACAACCGGCACGTGTGTATAACAAGATGTATGAACGTGAAGAAGTTAAAGAAGTATGCAAGAATCGAATCGTAGCATGTCGGACTCTCGGTGGCGGTCTCTAGCTTCTCTAGCGTCCCTAGCGGTCTCTAGCGTCAATGTCTTATGTATGTTTGTAGAACACTTCACCAACAAATAGGTAAAGGACATTCTGCAAGCCTGTGACATTCTCAACGGTGTGTGAAGTCTGCCAGACGCAGTAGGCGAATACGGAGGACTAGAGCCTAACTCCTCTCATTCAAAGTTGAAACCCGTGCACATAATTGGGTCAGTAAATGAACCTCCAAACTGTTGTTGTAAGTCTGGCTGTTAGTATATGTAATATTTGTAAATATTTACGAGATTAAAGTGTAAACTCTAAAACAATGAAAGTAGTTAAGGAGTGACACCAAACATTCATCTTCAGCTGCAAAAGCTAGAGAAGATATTTACTTAATGCGTCCTCCATTCCGTCTGTGTATGCTTTCCATTAGGCGAAACTAAGGTCAAACAAATTCTAGTCAATAATAAACAAAAGACTAATTCGGTTCGAGCAAAAGTATTGGTAAATATTTGTGAAACCTACATTTTCGCAACCAATACTTTCAGCTAACAATTGAGTCCCAAAATCTAATCTGTATTATACATACAACGAAAAGATAATAAATGAATGAAGATACTGAATGAATAAAGATTGACCGATTGACTGACCTATCAACGCACTGAATGGATTGGACTGAAATTTGGCACACAGATTATTATGACGTATGCATCCCCTAAGAAAGGATTTTGGAAAATTGTTACCATTGGAAAAAAATTGGTCAACACGAGTAACACTCGGGGACCAGCTATTTGTTATACATGAGTCACACTACAGTACCATTCTCTCAATTCTCGTCAAGACTATCAATGAGGCTTCCATCAATGAATGTCATCAGCAATTCATTTCCCATTATAAGTTCATCTCACACTTGTACCATCTCCGTGTCACATTCTTGACTTGTCCGATTAATATCAATTCAAGGGTGACATCATCTGCTTACACAACACCTATTAGTGCGTTGCTTTTCCAATTGCCACTGAGGCCAACTCGTGCGCAATGCACGGTGATATTATTTGCCTTTGATGGCAATCGTTAATTTGATTTTTATAGGACTGGTAACTTCGATGGCCTTGGCTGAGAATATGATTTGATCATCACTATCTTTCTCTTGTATGTGGGTTTTGGTTAAATTGTGACAGTCAATGATGTGTAGGAACAGGACCCTGTGGTAGATTACATTCAAGATATGCCTTGGAGAGAATGAAGACTGGCAGTAAGAGAAGCAAACAGAAGTTGAAAATCCAATAGCACATTTAGACTTAACAACATTTCATATGGTGTACTTGCACACCTACATTGTTCTAAGTGGCGATCTTTTGCCATTAACCGAACACGACTCAGAACTCGAGAGTGCTACAGAGTATTTTCATAGAAAACCAAATAACACATACTGCTGGATCTGGAAATCAAACTTTAAGTTTGAGCTTAGAAGTCGTGGTGTCCTAACCACGACACTAAGCTAACAAAACAGTTTTATTCAAGTTGAGTTTTTATGTTATGACAAGTTATATTGTCTCTATTATTACATTTATATCTACTTAAATAACATAAATAAAACATTTACATAAAAGAAAAATAATAAACACCTACAGAGGAAAAAAAAAACCGTTACACTAAGCGTCGAAGAATTCCTCCGCATCACTGTCGTCTGGCAACGTGCCCAGAAGACTGGCAGCATTGCCACGTTGAATGGCAATGCTTATACGTTCCCCTAGAAACAAGCCAGCCCTCTGGTCACGTGAAGAGTCGACCAGTCTCCTTGAAATTTCTTTAAAAAGGAGACGAGCACTCGGACCCCACGAACCGAGCGTTTCGACTCCAAACGGCTCAAATACATAACTACCAGATAAGTTAGTATACTTGCGCCGTTTGAGAGTCTCCGCAGCAGCAGCAGCAGCGCCAGCGCAGCCAGCTGAGCTTGAAAGATGGGATGGAGCAAGGGTGTCAACACAAGTTGCATCCCACACCAAAGGCCTACCCATTTTCCATGGCAAAAGCGTCATACCATCTGGTCTCTTACCATCGTCACGTACCAAGCCATTAGGTTCTAAAACAGCTGGTACGCCGGCGGTGGCAAGAGCGCGACGGAGAATGTCGTTAATGCTGGCATGTCGCGCTATGCGGCCTGCACTCCTGCAACACGACAGACCGTGATGTCCGAGGCTGCCGACAGCTTCACCACAGTGACACCGATGCGGAGCAACACAAGGAGCGCCTAGACGAAGACACGTAGCGAGCCGAAAAGTTGTGTCATCCAACATAGTCCCTATGTTGGACGACGGAAGTGCCCGAAGCCAGAGACCCGATTCCCATTCACCCACAGCCATCAGACGAGCACGCTCGGCAGTATTGACTGACGTATGTAGAAGTTCTTTCCGCGTCAAACTGCAAAGCGGCTCGTCCCACAGCCTCTGGGAAGATGGGATCAAAGGTAAAACCGTACTCGGACAAGCCATTTTCCATACGTTCATAGCATCAGACATGAACGGTACTTCAAAGTCAACCCGAGATGGTCCTAAGATATCTCTGGTCAACTTATCAGTACCGTGGACTGAGGATATAAACGCAGGTAAACTAATACTTGAAATTTTGCGGATGCCCAGGCCACCCAAACGAATGGGAAGCGATGCTTGAAGCCAAGCTCGGTCATCCAGTGCCACGTTTAAAAGAGAAGACAGAAAATTTCGTATGATTCGATCAACTTTTTCCAAAAGATGTGGGTACATCCACAAATGTGAAGAACGGAGAAAATACGTAAATTTTGGTCCAAAACAACAAAATCTAATAATAGTAAAAGCCGAATGTATATTAATTTTGAAAAGTCTTTCCGAAATGTCATTAAAATTTTGTATTTTTTCTTCGATGAAATACGGAAAAGATTCATCGAAGATTGGGGACCCTAGCAGATGAAGACTACTTTTTTCAACAATTTTGATGTCAGGAGCGATTTCATTAAATTTTTGTAAAGTCACTTGTCTGTCAGTAGTGTCTGGTAAAAAGATTTCGCACTTAGATGGATTGAGGTCAAGGCCAATAGAATTGAATTTATGTTTTAAAAATTTTAAATCTTCCAAAACTGTGTCTGCATCACCTCCTAGAGTCCCGTCATCTAAGTACCACAAGTTGAATTTTGAATTTAGTTCCTTAATAATAGGATTTATTGCTAAACTAAAGATGACTGGTCCGAGAGGGTCACCTTGTTGACAACCGACAGCAGATTCTAAAAGATGGTCCTTATATAATAATTTAGAGGGGTGTCTATAACACTGCCAAAGAAAACTGTAAATTTTGGGTATTTCTTTTTTGACTTCTGTCAACAAAGTGTCCCTATTTACGGAATTAAAGGCGTTCTTTATGTCAACCTTAAGGATGACCTCATCTTTTTTATATTTCAAAAAAGTTGATAGGGCGTGTACGGCAGCCTCACAGCCCCCTTTGGCGCCAAAACCTAGTTGTAAGGGCTGGAATTTTTGCTGAAGTAGATCACTATAAAAAGCACAACAAATTTTGGCTGCCGTACGCCGGTAAGTACACCCTACGGCGATGGGACGAATGCCGCCATCCCTCTTGCGCAGAGCACATAAATTGGCTCCGTACAAGACGTCGATGACGGCCTCGTGCACATTACCGGAGAGCATTAAGTTAATCAGAGCTGTCAGCTCCTTCAAAAGCGACTCACCAGCTTCCCCGGCGCTTGAACCCGTTAAATCTTTGAGATGCTGGGGTGTCAAGCCGTCGAGTCCACCAGCAGATCCATTTCGGAAAGAGCTGACGGCTGTGACCAATTGGCGAGCTGTAATTTGAAGGGAATCAGAATCAGGGTCGGGGGGACCAGGAAAATCGAGGTCATCCACTGGAGACGGGTGCTTACTCTCCAGAGCTGTAAGAGTCTCAGGAGAGTATGGTGCGACCACGTCGCTACTAAAAATTACCCTGGCAGCTCCACTTATGTCACCTTCACTTAATTTGGATTCCACATGGTGCAGTATACCTTTGTATAGTCGCGGTGCAGGCAATTTTGGGTCAAAAGTTAAAGAAGAGTTACAGTTTTCTTTAATTTGGGTTGTCAAAGATTTTTTACTAGCCAAATTTTTTTGCACATGCAGAATCCTGTAAGGGAAGGTGAGTAACTGTTCCCAAGCATTTTGTGAGTTCTCCCGGGTGGCGAGGCGAACACATCGCGCTAAACTCAGTGCAACTAAAGGCCTCGCCCCGCGGGGAACTCTCTTTAAAACAGGAGTTGAATTTTTTAATTTTGATAACTTTTGCCAGATTGGTTGAACAGAGGTGGTATTTATTGGTGATGATAAATTTAAAACCGTCCCGAGGTTAGAAAGTACATCGCGGGGTTGGGCTTTATGCACCTTGCCACAATGCACTTTCAAACCTCGTTCACCTTTAAAAAAAAAAGTTGAGTTTAAGTTTGAATATTACGTCCATTCTGAGGCTGAGATTCAGAGAAGAGACTCAGCATGAACTTCCGTGTGACAAATTGTAATACAAATTTGACATACGGAAGCATTACTTTACGCTGAGCATCGTCTCTGAATATTAGCCTTACAAGCCCTGCTTAGTTTTGTACGAGATGGTCCTGTGTAAAATGTCCCAAACATTTATTTATTTGTTATATGTTCAGAAACTTTACCATTATTCATGTTTTATTCATTTGGGTTATGAATGTTTCTACATTTTGAGTCATTCGGGTCGTGTTTACTGCAACTGTACAAATACTTTGAACTAATTTTATAATTTACAGTTACTACACAAGCCACTTAACAATAATAATAAACGTTAAAATGTCTGAGCCAGAAATATGTATGTCTTACTATATAATAAATCTGTACATACATACATAAAACAAATTAAATTAAAAGGTGACTGACTGTTCTATTAAACGCATAACTGAAACCACAACGGTTTAGGCTGTTATTTGGCATAAAGATAGTTATTATGACGTAACCATTCGCTAAGAAAGCGTTTTGGGAAATTCCCTCAGGATTGGGGAAATATAGATGAACTCGAGAAACACCGCGGAGAACAGCTTGTCTTATTATATTAGAGGCTATCACTCATTTCACCAGTAAATATACCACAAAAATACTACTACCCGATGTTATCGCGATTCTTCGTTATCTACAAAAATCATAGAAGCACAAACACTCCATAAATCCAGTTTTAATAACTTTATAACTTGAAGCATTCTCAATGCACCAATCAAAAACATTCCTTGTAGTCGGATGACGTCACCATACACCTAGCTGATTGCACAGATGTGCCGGCGCAGCGCACCGGTACGACCCACATTCGCGACATTGGACCTATCCAATGAACGTTTGTGTACACTGCCGCCATTGTATTAAAGTTTTTGTTAACAGAACCCAGAGGTCATGTTATGTTTATTTTAAACGTGTAAGTTGTTACACTTCCAAATGTGTTCTGTACAAGATTTGGAGATTGATTATATAGTTTTAACACTTGATCAACAATTTATAGGGTAACGTTTGAAACACTGTAAGCTATCATTTCTGAAACATCTCTTTCTGATCTGATTCATCTTTCTGAAACATCACCGTGTAAATCTTTACCAGGAACGAATGTTTCCAAAACTGCCGTCCACATCATCAGTTGTTTACATGTCACTCGAATTTTGTTCAGGAGCACAGAAACATGCCGACAAACACACTGTGTTTACAGAAACAAAATGATTTGATGATTTTTCCTTCATTAATAATTATAACTAAAATTATTTGTTTCAGAAACATTAATTCTTAGGGCCCTGTGTTTCTGTGCTTCTTAACCCTTAAGAAGCACATATTTGAGAATGATCTTCATGTGATTAAACTCAATACAGCCCAAATATTTTAAACTAGTTCTTGCCCTGAGTTTCACTCGCATCATCATCATCATCAATACATCATCCACAGCCCGATTCCACCCACTGCCTCTCATTTCTGGTCCTAATCTCCAGGTTTGTGCAACTATTCAATATCGGATACACAGGCAGATTCACTTTTGCAGTTACAATATTCGTATGGATGGCATTCCCAGAAATCGAATTTATTTATTTTTATAGTAAATACATAGTCGTATTGTTATTCATTATTATCTTTCTGTCATTTACTGAATAAGTAAATGATAGAAGATGTATAGTCTACTGCACATCTCTAATTCCACCACGATGGCCTACAGCGGATTGGCAGACTTCACAAGCCATTAAAAAGTCTCTCAAACAAGCTGGTTCCTCGCGGTGTTTAACCTTTACGATTTAAACCAGTGTTAATAAAAATATGAATACGCAAATGATTTCGAAAAGTCAGACATGCATATCGATAAAACACAATTCGTAAGCGGTCAGTGCCCTTATCCTTAATATATTTACGATCACTATTAAGTCATTTATTAACCTGCTCGGATCTAAAAAAGATATCAAATTATATCACAACACTCCTTATTGTTTTCCTTCTCTTTCTTTGTCTTCGTTAAGTATATGTCTATCTCTTTTACGCCTGGAATTAATGTGGCATTTAATTTCAATATTGGCTCTCGTCAATCTTTGGTCGTTAAGTGGTTCATAAAATTGATCGGTCATTATATTCAGATATATAGTGTTTTAAAACACCGTACACTTTATTGTTTGCCTGTGTTTGTATTTCTTGTTTTTTTGTGTAATATTGTGTTCTATTTTTGTTTCTTTGTTTGTATGAGTCGGTTTTTCCAGATCAAACTCTTTTCGTAATTCTCTAGTTCGGAAACTGCTGTTTTTATTAGTATTTGAGTATCTGTCATTTCATACTTAGTTAATCTTTTACATTTAATGGAATTACTTATTTACATTCATAATACTCCTCCGAATAACCTCTCGTATTTTCTAGTACCTCGCTTCTCTCCTGCCGCACTATTGTGATGTATAGCTTTAAGATAAGCTATAGAGTCACCAGTACAAGTATTTTCAGAACTTAAAAATATCTAAACCTTAACCAGACAGTGTATCCAGCTTTAAGCATCACGAAATATATATTATAAACAGTCAACATTATCTTTATAAATTGGCTAAACGAATATTGACATTTTATTGCTTATTCAGACGTCTGCAATGAAAATGGCCTCGCTGTCACAGAGCTTAAACTAAACTAAATAAAAATAATATCTGGGCCAGCTTTGGGTTAAGTCAATTGCACCCAACGGCTAATTTTATTCAGCCAAGGTTTGCTGATGAAGTGCGAAGGCCGATACTTAAAGATCTGACTCATGAATGAAATATGAAATATGGGATACCAGTTGACTTTAATTTATATGATCATGAAGGGCCTATAAATCTCCCCCTTATGCCAGGCGTTAATAATCCTCATGACGGTCACCTAAATCAATCGTAAAATATGTTGAAATCAAACAATACCTAATGATATACAACATCTGTTAGTTTATTCAGCTTCAGAATGTTTTTAAACACCGTAAGGGCAAATAGTTACATTTTCTTTTGAATAGTAGTTATTTTGCCAGTATATCTGTCTACCTGCAAATTTAATTTAAATAATGATTCACCTATAAGTTAGGCACACAAACGAATATTACTTAGTTTTCTCCTCCGAAATCTAAGGAGATTTCGGAAAGGAAATTTATATTTGACTGTAGCACATGTTACATAAAATCTGGTTACGTTAGATCTAGTTAGGTTGAACGAATTGGGGATATAGATTTTATCAATAGGAATGTGAGCGAAAATTGGCCTAAACCGATACAAAACCCTAATAGTAGTATCTGGCACCAAATACCCTTTTAGGCTTGCATTGCACTGGCCTGGCCATAATTGACCTGGATGAAGTCAAACTGGTTTGGGTTGCTCTTGGAAACCCAACCTAAAGAAGAGCAAGACAATGGAAGACTAATGACTAAGTACCTGAAACCTGATTCTAAATCACTTCTCAACTCGACCATCTTTTTGCAATGCCAATAGTAGTGTGATGTTCTAATTAAAGATAAGACTACTAATTAAACCCAAGCTTCGAGTATAAAAACAAAACCTATATGGACCAGTATACCGCGTTAGTCATCACAGAATGCAATGCTTACTGAGGACTCGTTAACAGGTTTTCTTACATCTCAATCGAGTGACGTGTTGCTACTAAGTGCTAACAATAGATGGATTCGCAATGCACAGAGGAATGCTTGTATAATGAGAATGGGGTCTAAAATAGTTTCCATGATATATGTGGATTACGGAGACGATCGCCTCCCCTGAAGACAAGTTGCAATTTGACACAACTAATAGAAAAAAAGCTTTCGACAAATCGGGCTGTCACTAATGTCATTCCCATACATTTGTTTCTATTCGTTTGTCGATTCGAGTGTCAAATTGCTCCAGACCTGTTAAGGGTGAACTTACCATCAGGTACGGCTCGTTTGGACCCTAATATTTTTTTTAATATAAGGAAAAAAGTTCCAGAAACCAATTGTCGATTATACCAGATACCAGTGTTGCTTATTGTACTGAATTCTTTAATCAAATATTAAAAACTAGTACTAACTATTAATAGTTAAAAACACTTACGTTATTAATCAGAAATAGTTTAGAAAAATGACACAGATATAGGCTAAAGCTCGGGGAGAGATATTTTTACCCCAATGGGCCCGCGCCCATATAAGGTTGTTAATCTCTCAGGAATTGCGGAATTCCTGGGAGATTAACAACCTTATATCTTACTCCTTAAAAGCTAGTAGTACTAGAACTATTAAATTTCTATCGACACTTACATTAGTATTTATAAAATCTAGTTTCTTCTAATGAGTGTTCAGGGAACCTTGATAACATATCTTATGCAGTTTATTGGCTATTAAACTATTATACACCGTATGTTGCTCAACACAGCTAAGACGTAAATATAAGCTACAAATGAGAAACAGACAAACTGACTAGACAGTGTTTGGTGCAAGAGAAAAGCGAATGTATTCTTGGACTTCGCCTTATATGTAGTATGTACTGCATAATATTGTATTAAATATATTCGCAGAGGCAAAGTATTTTTAATTCTGATACTTGGAATAATACATTGAAACAAAAGTACTTTTACGGGTGTTGTTATTTTTTTAATCCCGACATTTGCCGTGTCCATGGACGATGTAAAAGGTCCGTAAAGTATCGATATAACGGGTTTTTTTTTTATGAATTTGTAAACCATTTGTTTTCTAAATTTAAATTGTAGCTTATCATTCAATATAACATAGGTTTGTCTTACCCACACATTAGGTACTAAGACGAGACAAAAATTTTGCCATTTATTGTTAGTTCTTCAACATCACTTCTACACATGCGTATACGCATCATCCACCACCTTTCAGCTTTATACTCGTGCTGGCGCACGTGAGTTACAATGACCGATGGCATTGGCACAGCATCTAGAGTAAATGTCTGAATTGTTGCGCTGATAGTGACTGCACTGTGGTTGCTATTCTCGGCGCCCGGCCCACCCAGATATAAACACGTCAGGTGTTCCAAACACATTCGAATTATTTTTGATTTTGGAATAAACATTGCGTTTAGTTTAGTTTATCAACGATTTAGGGGCCGTCCACTTACGTCACGGTCATAGGCGAAGGGGGATTCATGCCAAACGGTAAACGGAAAAATAGTGAACATGGAACATCGGAAACAACGGAAAAATAGTGAACATCAACAATAACAAAACTCATGATTAACTAACTGACTAACTGATCTACCAACGCACAGCTCAAACCACTGAACAGATGGGGCTAAAATTTGGCACAGAGAATAAGAAAGCATATTGGGAAATTCCTACAGAATTGGGAAAAAATACACGCAAGTAACACCACCGTGGGGAACCGCTAGTAAGAAATAAAATGTGGCTTAATCATATCTTGGATTAAAACGGGAATTGTGAACGGGTAAACGCAGACCATCTTAGACCACACTTAGGCTAATATTCACAGTCGACGTTAAGCGTAAACTTAGGCCTCCGTATGTCAAATTGTAATGCCGAAAGCATTACTTTACGCTTAGCATCGTCTCTAAAAAAAAAAAATATTAGCCTTCATTCAAAGTCGACGTTAAGCGTAAACTTCGCTTCCCATATGTCGAATTGTTACGTTATTACGTTTAGCGTCGTCTCTGAATATTATAGCCTTATATAATAAATAATAGCATAAAGTAACGCATCCGTATGTCAAATTGTAATACAAATTTGACATGTGGAAGCGTTGTTGTCTCTAAATTAGCCTTAGGTACCACCAACGGATGAGATTGTGGTGATAATAAAGACACATACTTAAGCTAAGCAGTACCTTATATGTGCAGTTAAAGTATAGGAAAAACACCTAGAGAAAAATAACTTGTTAATTTAAAACTACTTTATCGCATACGCACGTAATTATTACGTTATAATAAATAGCATAACATAAACAAGTAAATAAAATATAAATAAATATCCTGGGACATTTTACACAGCACCGTCTAGTCCCAAACTAAGCAGACCTTGTGCTATGATACAATACTTATAAAAATAACAAAATATAAAATACTATAACATACATATTATAACAATAAATCTAACACATTTTTCACACTTATGGTCGGTGTGTGTTGTACGCTAGGTATCCGGCCTCGAAAGCGCTGGAAAACTACCCCTTTCGGCCAATACTCCTCCTTCATGAAGGTCGACAGATGTTCAGTCAGAACGTAAAAGTTTGGCGAGTTTAGAATTAAGTAACACCTTTGTTGTACAATTTATATTTTACAGAAAATAAAGCAAAAAAAAACTCTAACCGCAAAGAACTTGAAGTTCACGTTGTGTCTAGAGTCTAACCGTTCGACCCTCAGAGTGAAATTACTCTTAACTGCAATATACTCTACGACCTCTTCAGCCTTTTAATATGCAAGAAGAAACAATGAATCATAACGTCAGATATACACGGAAGCTTAGACCATTAAGTTATTATTAATTGGAGCTAAATATAAAGTTTAGTTAGCCAATGATTTATTTTAACTTGGGTACGTTCACCTGTGGCATCTATACATTATTTTTATGGTTACTCCTTTAAATAGAAGGTTAGTGGTCGTAAATTCCCCCCTTCGTATCCCACCACGATATTTTTTAAAGAAAAAGTCATACGGTAAAGTTTTGTTGCGGGTTTTACTATTAAGAAATCCTTGGCTTTTATGTGCCCAGTTATTGGCAATAGGCTCACTCCTTATTAGTACAGGAACTTAAGATCGTCACGATCACAATAGGTATACCAGTAAAATGTAAGGTGTTCATTACTAAATGTGCATAACTGGCAGAAAAGAAAATACATAGAACGAGGCCGAAGTCGCGAGCAAAAGCTGATATTTAACCGACTTAAAAAAGGAGGTTTTCAGTTTGACCTGTATGTATGTTTGTCTGCGATTATCTCGCGTTTGGCTAAACCGATTTTGAAGAGGTTTTCAGAAAAGTATTTTTTGACTTCTAAAAACTACTAAAAATAAAAAAGGTTTTTTTAAACATTTTAGTAAAATGCACCCCCTGCAATTAAGCCTGGCAGCACTCATGGCACCGTTATATATACATCCGTATATATACAACCGTAATGATAAAAGGTGTTTATAATCATGAGTACAATGACTGTGCTCAAATCCAAATTCCGAGCTTCTACTGAGGATTTTATAGAAAATCCCAGTAACTGCTCGACCTGGGAATCGAACCTAGAACTCAGAGCGTAGCAGTCACACCAACCACTAAACTAACAAGACAGATTAATCCTCTTGTTTATCCAGTTCAAACCCGTGTACCAATGCACTTCACAACACTAATTTCTTTTTTGATTCGTCATCAATCAACAATCCATTCTTACCAATTAAAATTTTCACACAATCTTAATTAGTTCAACTTGAGTCAAGTGAAGTGATATTTCACCGTACTGCAGTAAATTAATTAATCATTAACATTTCAATTATCGCGTTAACTGTCAAATGAGGCAGTATAAAGACGTAAACTTCACGCCACATCAATTTGAAAAAAAAAACGTAATGGCGCCATAATGATGCGTTTGAGTTTGACAGTTGTTGATGGAGAGGAATTTATTGTTGTTGAAAGTTGTTGTTATAATTATGTAAAGAACAATAGTTACAAGTGAATATATTTTAATGAATGATCTCATTAAAATTAATAGACTTGAGGAATTTAAAATGATGTTGTAATTACATTTAACAGACTCGACTCGAATAGTCTACATTTAGTTTAATTATGTTTGTTTTTTCTATAATTGTGCGAGTAAGACATACATAATATATCAGTCACGAGCAAAAAAATTTATACACTAAGAAAAGTGCTAATGAGATTTTCTCCTAAAAACGAAAAAAAATCTAATAGAACTTTTGTCATATTACGAACACAGTATTTACGAACCAATACGAGTACTATAGTGACATTGGTGCTATCTCTAAGTTGCAATCGTTCAATCATGAAAAAATGCTTTAGCCCTTTAGTAAGTGTTTATATGGCTGTGATCGTGACTATACCTGAGCCTATTACCATTAACAAGGCCCTAATCCAAAGACAAAATCCTCATAAATCACCTGGGGAGGCGGCAAAGTATGTAAACCGCATTTGCCATCACTTACCCTATGCGTTATGGCCTTATAGGATCAGGAACATTCACCACGACAATGACGGGAACAGCTCGACCTGGGAATGGGAACTTATGACCCTGCTCTTGCAACCACTAAACCAATGAGGCATTCATAGTTATATACAAGGGATTATTATCACAAGGCATCTTAGTAAACGAAGTATTTGTTGTTCCTAAGAAAAAATCCTGGCCCGTCGGCTGTAATACATGCACTGCTGGTGTCTTTTTTGATGATTTAAGCAGGCTACCGAAAACACAAGCTACAGTGATGGTAAGTAGTCATAGTCAATAGGTGTTGCTAATGCATTGCCGGCTATTGAACCCCCTGTCGACTGCCAAGCAACCGAGAGAGAGGCACTGATTCTCACGAGAAAAGTCGCTTTTATTAAGCTATACGCAATTATTTTCCCACAATGTTTTAGAAGTGATCATAAACAAACATACATCGCGAAATAAACAAAACTAGACATGTAATCTAAATATACAAAATATATAGTATAGCTTATGCAATACTTTTAGCTGTAAGCGGTGGAAGCGGCGCTTATAACTATCAAGCGCTATGATTAAAGACGTAATACAAGTAATCCGGTACTAAAAGCTTATAAAGAAAACATTCATTGATAAAAATACATCGGATCCCAGTTGCTAAGAAGATAAATATAGTAAAAACCGACGAATGATCGCTTTAGAAATTGATTTTGTTTCCATGCGAGTGATTACTGCGTTTAAGGCATGAGAGAAAAGCGTATTAGTAAAAAGAGGAGAAAAATATTTAGATTTAATGGACATAATTATTTTTTAAATATAGAATTGGTTTATCATTACCAATTCTATATTTTTAAAATATGTCTACTGTAAGGTTAATTAAAGATTTGTAATGTTATGAAATCAAACTTTTGGGAGAATTGTACTTTGTAGAAAATTTGGCTTAGTAGCGGTTTCGCCCGAAATTGGTTCGCCCGAAATGGGCGAATGAACTACTTTCAATTTTGAATATTTTTTAGGGCCGGTTTCGCCCGAGACAAATTTATTACCGGGCGAATCAGGTCAATTAAAATTTAGTAATGGACTATTCGCCCAAATACTACTATGCCTCTAAAAATAAGCCTTTATTTAATAATAAAATGTGAAATTATATAAAAAAGTACAGTTGCGTACACAATTGTTACTTACAATAAAACAAATACTGTTAGTGAATCTGTTTATTCCTGTATGTCTAATATTATCTACTCAACAAACGAGCCATTTATATAAATAGAATGTATATAACTATTATGTCAGTCCGTTGTTTAAATGGGATCCAGAACGGGTGGGTAAGTATTAAATAAAAATAAAACATAATAATCAGATATATTTTAATTTACACAAAACAATTTGAAATAAAAACTAATAATATAGAAACACTTACATATTTCTTATAATTATACTTCACAGTCTTCTACTCATTATAACTGTACTTACTAATAATCAAAAAATAGCACAAATTATATTAACACTTACATATTTCTTATAATTACACTTCTACTCATTATAACTTTGTACTTACTAATAATCAATCACTAAGTATATATTTACTACTTACTTCTTAGTGTATCCAGGCTTTTTTGAAGAAACATTAAACATAAAATAAATTATATTTCTGACTTCACATCATTCATGCGCGTGCATGAATGATGTGAAGTCAGAAAGTGTGTACTTTATGCAGTTATGTTGTTATACTGTCAGTATTTTAGACACACTAAACCAAATGATGGGAACACGCTGCACAATTTGCAAATGAGTGACAGAGACAGCATTATACTACTATCTTTGTGTTCCTGTGGGTGCGTTTATTTGCTGTGTCTTTAATTCTATCGCTGAGTAAAGAATGTCATTGTGCATATTATCTATAGTCCGTTTTTTAATCTCAGAGACTAGATTGACACATGCAACTGTCAAAATTACAAATAATGATACCAGCTTTTTTGTATAGGGTTGTACCAACGATATCGGTTTGTTGAATCGTAACTTTTAGACGATTAGCTTAAAAATTTTCTATTCCAAATCGTATAATTAAAACCCAAATTAATTAAAATTGTACGAATGCACAATAAAGTCTATGAAAGGTAAGTCGTCGTAGAGTTTTAAGTACCAAATGACGTAAAATTACCTACCAAAAAAAACTAAGAAATGACTTTAATAAATTTAGTCTTATGTTCCAACGAGGTGAAAAAGTATTAGAAAACTATATCAATCGCTGTAAAAAAGTTTTAGAAAACTATGTTGATTTCGCTGTCGTTATTTAGTCCTTCAAAACTCTACCTAAGCCGACTCGTGATTATTACGTTTTAAATAAGACCTACTATTTTTTTCACGATAATTTAATGTAAAAAACCCACACTTCAATTTAGTAGCGATAATTTTCGATAGAGGCACATTACTATTTAAGAAATGCAAAAAACTGGTATCCCACGTAATGTCACTTTAGTCTCTGAGATTAAAAAACAGACTATAGTAGGTTACTTACTATTTTCGAGTAACACATGTGCCTAAGTAAATCCTCTTTAAAAATATTTGTACATATTACGGTGTGCTCGACTGTACTTCTTATTTTTTCTAATGTATAATAGAATTTGGGCGAATAGTCCATTACTAAATTTTACTTGACCTGTTTCGCCCGCTATTTAATTTGTCTCGGGCGAAACCGGCCCTAAAAAATATTCAAAACTGAAAGTAGTTCATTCGCCCTTTTCGGGCGAACCAATTTCGGGCGAAACCGCTACTAAGCCGAAAATTTTAGCCAAAAAATGAAACAAGGTTTCGAAAGAAATAAAAATCTTAGATAAGATAATTTTTTTGTTTTATTTTTTACAATTTCAATGCTACAATCAAACTAAGCACTTCGCCCAAATTTGGCACAGATAAAGATTATAGTCTGGAATAGCACATAGCATCCTGGTAAAATGGGATCCGTGGGATAGCGGGTGAAGCCGCTGCTGGCGGAAAGCTAGTTATTCAATCTATATATATATAAAATAATTACCGCAATGTTTGTACGCGCATAACTTCCAAACAACTGCCCCAGATTGGATTTTTTTTTATGTGTTCGTTATTGTCAGGACAGGGTTTGGTATGTACGATGTAAAGAATAAAAATGATTTCAAAAACCTTTTTGTAACACTAAAAACAGTGACCATCTAGAGGATCCTAATCGTTGCATGAAAAAACATAAAAAAACATTTATTTGTCAATCGCTGTACGCTTATAGCATGCACCAATCATTATGCAATTACAGCCGTTGGATTCGGCCGTGATCTTGATCTCGTTCGATTCGATTACACTGTCAATGACGATCACATGTCCGATTCGATCAATCGACTCTTATTGCTTTATTTATCGAACCATTGTTCGGTGTTTCATTCGATGATGGTTTATCGATGTTTTGAAATATTCTCGGATACGTGGTGAATCGATTATCTCTGGCGCGTGCGGTGTTCGTGTAATTATTTTTGATGTATTGAGAAAGTTACTCCACATGTGATAGAACAATGATGACTGGCTTTTGCTTTCGATTTCAATTACCGTCATTCGATTTCATCATGAGCCTAGGTATATTCGTTTACTGCTAGATATAAGCCTAGGCCTAGCCTAATGTACGAACGGTAAAAGCCACAGAGCTTGCTTTTTGGCTTTCCATATCCAGGCACTACAGCGAGTCGTCACTCCTCGTTAGAATCCTGTCTAAGGTCGATTTTTTAAATTGTTGTCTTATGAATTTGATTTGGTTAACCGAGGGATAAACCTATAAAAAATTTACATATAAGATTTTGTATAGAATTCGAATTCATTTCCCCGATAAAGTTTCCAGAAGGTGGACCTCAATCTAATTGCTTGAAATTTCGTGGATTACAATCCACGAACTGTGTCCTCCTCGACACCGGGACTGTTTGCGGTTTGCACAGAAAATAATCACCATTTCGTCCACTCCTCAAATGCATATGAAACTGCATATATCCGTCATCAGCCACTTAAAAATCATCTCCATTATGTATGAAAGTTAGGATGCTGGCCATGATCTTGCCTCATCTCATTTCGCATGCCTGCAATGAACTGTATGTATGAATGTATGATGTATTGTCTGTGCCGTATTATTATGTAAACTCCACTATTGAAATTCACGGTACAGACATATTTGTAAGCGGAAATGGGGTAGGTATTGTATTGTACAAGATACTACTATACCTAAGTCATAATATTTCTTCAAAGATCGCCTGTAAAACTAAAAAGATTCCTGGGCCTAGTCAAGTTGCAATTTGACATTTGAATCGACAAACGAATAGAAACAAAATCTATGGAAATGACATTAGTGACAGCCCGAAAGCTTGTGTCATTTCTATTCGTTTGTCGATTCGAATATCAAAATGCAACTTGTTTAGAGGCCCTAATAGTGTGCGAAAACCATAAAAGAGTTGAGACTGGGAAGATAGGCAGAGATGTACATACACATGCCAACTCAAATAAATCATTACCCTCCTTTTGGGCTCTACAGTCGGATATTTAAGACAACAACCACAACAATGACTGGTTACTAAACATCATCTTGCATAAAAGTGTGTTGTAGCGTTATTGGAGTTCTTTGTGCATCCCTGCGTAACACTGCAGGTAGGTATACAAGGTGGAAGGGACATCGCCGCACAAACGTCATGACAAGGGTTCACTAAAGGTCGAAAATAAAATTACCTAGTACCCATTCATGTAGAAAATGATCAGTTATTACAAATATTGACATTTTTGAGCGCGCAGTGTATTGCTAAAAACGCTATCATATCGCTTGTGCGCGGTGAATATTATCGCGCGCGCGATCCGAAGTAAATGAAATAATGTTTTTTTAATTATAAATCAAATGGGTAGATAGATATAATGTTTTTTTATACGTTCAAGTAAAAAAACTGCAAAAAGAAATTGAAAAATCGATGAAAAAAGTTACGGAAAATTTCAACGGAGGCTGGTCCAGAATCATGTACTGAACTCATGGTATTCGGATGTGCGTCGATGTCCCTTCCACCTTGTATAGACGTGATGGTATGTAAGACGCAAAATGCAAAGCTCTATCATAAATTTTCCTCAATCAAAACCATACGTCGCTTACACCACCATTTACACCACAGCTTATAAATATTCAAGTGACCTAATACTAAAAGTGTTCTTATTTACATGACAACCATAGCTGTCTATCACCCAGCTATCACAATAGACTCCATGAATGATAATACTCCAACGAATGTCACTTTAGACATGATGTTCGAGTAATCTGAGATTACAAGCGAAACTTACCAAGTTAAATTCGTATATACCAATAGATGACACAGGAATTTAATTCTTATAACAAAGCCATTGAAGTGGTATTGACTGCATAATAAGTTTGTATAGTTCATTGAGGTATTATGTACATTTATGTACGATATACACATAACATGTTACCCTGACACCGTAGACCTTGTTTCCTAGAATAGCTTTTAAAATATTAAAGACTACATAACTTATGAAGACATTAAATATTCATGTTTTTAATAATGAATCGATATTATGTTCAGCGTTTGCCATTTTCGTCTCCCTAGTACGGCTAGTAGGGAGACGAATGGGTTTACCTCAATATTTAAACAGTCATAAAGGTGTAATTCCCCGCTATTGAGTGAAGTGTCAGATATTTTTATTGAGGAAATTTGAAGATAGTCACGTTATTTAAATATCTCAATATGTGAGCAACGGTATAGTATTGTACGGGATTACACAGCTTGTAAATTGTGTAAGCATTCGTTTCAATGCATATGACGTAAATAGGTGCTAATCTACCGAATGGACCCTTATTTGACCTACAGGAACCTGTCTAACGAACATCACTATCTTGGTAAAATCTTTCACTACTCAAGTAGCTGTATTTATTTATTTTACTACCTCTTGCCCGCGATTTTGTCCGCGTGGGATAGTCATTTATTTCTTCATCATAATTACATCAGCTGAAAGAAATCCACTGCTAAAGGCCACAAGAACCGGTCACATGTCGCCTACATTTAAGAATCCTCAGCGGCCTTTACCAGGTCCTCTGTCCATCTCGTTGCAGGCCGTTCTACACATAATTTTCTGGAGTGTGGTCTCTATTCACTTATCAGATACCTACCTTAATATAAAGTTAAATTGTTTTATCTTCAATAATGACGAACTCGCAACTCGCGAACTCGAGAATATTGCTATTTGGTCCCTTATTTCACCCTTTTTCGCGACAAAAGGTAGCCTATATCCTTCTCTAAGGTCCAATCTAACTCAGTACCAAATTTCATCAATATCGGTTGAGAAGTTTAGCCGTGGAACATTAACAGACAGACAGTAAATTTTTACTTTTTTACTTTTTACCCGACTGCCGAAGGGGGGTTATTGATGGGAGTACTTAAAAAACCAACAACGACACAACATAATACAAAAATTGTCTGTTATTATAATCTAGATATCGTATGCCTTAT
This sequence comes from Acronicta psi, assembly GCA_946251955.1. NCBI lineage: Eukaryota > Metazoa > Arthropoda > Insecta > Lepidoptera > Noctuidae > Acronicta > Acronicta psi. The sequence goes on along the minus strand of OX276473.1, from coordinate 2,174,920 downwards.
ATTATTAGTTTCCTATCTTTTCAAATACAAGAAATATAATATCTCTGCTGACATTTACTTAATCGACGTTTCCTTGAAATCAAAATTGAGATATTATACTTCCTGTGTTTTTAAGTCTATTATTATCCATTTGTCGATCATCGAACAGTGTTATTGATTTTCCTCTTCGTAATTATTTTCCTATCAACTTTTGATATTGTGCATAACAACCCTTTTCTGTGGTCTCATGGGCCATGTCTGCTGCATAACGGGGCTGAGATAATTAACCGTAAACTCACAGAGGAAATTGTAAGAAGACCCTGGATGTCTTCCTTTGGCAACAAAGAGAGAAGTGGAAGAAATAGGCGATAAATGTGCTCAAGAATGGGACAATAACAGGCTAAATAAACAAAACACTTTATACGCTGCAGCTTTCGATAAAAACTAGTGCTAACCTGCAGAACTCGGTACTAGAGTAGTACCACCTTCTAGCTTCATCTAAGGTTCAGAAGTAGAAAATACATTGCTGCCTCGTTGGTCTAATGGTCTAGTGGCATTAGCGCTGCAACGCTAGTCCTGGGTACCTTAGATTTCCAGGTCGAGCAAACTGTTGTTGGGTTTTTTGGTGAAATTCCCAGGAGCAGCTCGGAGTCTGAATTTGTGCCGGTTGATGACAATAGCCTCGCCCCCGATTACGTAGGACCTAAACTTACCTACTCGCGAAATATGGGTGTATTCCTCTGCCCAATATCTAACCTTTTTAGTAATAATAGAAAATACTCCTGTACTGAACCTATGTCTTAAACATTTTAGCTTATACATACATAGCTTCACGCCTGTTTCCCATAGGGGTAGGCAGAGACTATAGATTTTAGCTTATGTAGTTTTTTTTTTTTTTACAAAGCTATATAAAATATTATTAAGAAATATTTGCGACACCCTTACGGAGTCTATGTATGTTATGTTAATTAAGTATTTTCTGTAACTACATAATGCAATAAATAAATAAATAAATAACCACATTGTCTTTGCCTCTACCTACCTTTTCGGGGAATACAGGCGTGATGGTATGTTAAAATGTAAATCATAAACACAAATTAAGTACGTGTTTAGATTGTACCTAACCAATTTCTTTGCACAATGGGTGGCAAACACACGGAGATTTGCGTAGTCATTGCGAAGATGGCCTACATTGATACTGATGTCTGTAATGTGTCTGCGCAGATATATTCAACCAGTTTGACCCATTGAATAGCATCTAGATCTTGACAATAGCCCAGGCTAACTTGAATGGTAATTCAACTGTATGTAAAATTATCATTATGTGTCGTCTTAAGTTGCTATGGTGACATTTGTCAGGAAAAAAATCTTGTGTCAATAGGTACGAAAATTGTAGCTCACAAATTCCATGTAGCTATCAGGGGGGCTAGACAAGTTGCATTTTGACATTCGAATCGACAAACAAAATGTATGTAAATGACATGTACAAAATGTATGTAGTGACAGCCCGATTTGTCGAAAGCTTGTGTCACTTCCATACATTTTGTGTGTCGATGATAATGTCAGAATGCAACTTGTCTAGCCCCCCTGTATAACCATGTATCTACATGGAATTTGTAACAAGTGAGCTACAGTTAGACAATTTGGCCGAGTAATATACACATTAGAAACTAGTATATATATTTAACTAGCTTCCTGCCAGCAGCTTCGCCCGCGTGGTATGTTATTATACATATAAAGGTTTATATGTATAAAATAACATACCAGAGGAACCTTCCTCTTCAATCACTCTATCTATTAAAAAAACCGCATCAAAATCCGTTGCGTAGTTTTGAAGATTTGAGCATACATAGGGATATAGGGACAGAGAAAGCGACTTTGTTTTATACGATGTAAGTAGTGATGTACTCCCGCCTTCAACGGACCCTCGGGAAAATAAATTATATCGATGGGCTTGATTTCTGGGCGGTGCTGGGATGTTCTGTGTGATAACCAGTAGCAACTTGAATTCTGGATTTGTGCCCGGTTGATGGCAATAGGCTTGCCTGCCTTGCAACGTAGGGTTTAGGTCCCACGTAACCTAGCAAGCCTATTATTGCCTTAGACAGATGAACTATGGTGTACACTCTTGTACCTACAGCAGTACACTTTTGCTTAACCTTTCAAAGAATGTGGGCGTTATAGTATAATAGTGTAACTAACGCTTTACAAACACACGTTATCTCTATTAAAATCTATGGTACCTAAGAAACGACGAGATATAAAACCTATTTCAAAATTGAAGTTCTAGATTATCTATGACATCAGCTGTAATAGAATGTAGGGTTTGTTCGTAGACAGTTATGTCTATAAAAGGATCTAAAAGTTTCTATCCCAGCGGCCTACTTGGCTAATGGAGCCATAAAATTTTAATCGCTACACTTAATGACCTACTATTACTAGCCAAGAGTCGTTGTTCTAATATAAACACTAACTTTAGCGCCTAGGAACATTGTAATGGTGTATAAATTTAGTCTGGAGGCACTAAATATTGTGTACAGAAACTAGTAACAAGCTCTCTGCAATTTGGATGTAGCTGTGTAGCTTCAAAATGGCTTACACTTATTTGTATTTATTGTACACTTGACTCCTACCCCTGATATCACTAGCAAACGATCACTAAAAGGTTTGCTAATAATGACATTAATAATAATAAAATAAATAAAAAGTAATAAACTTACACTTATAATAGAACATTTCCAAAAAAGATTGAGAATATTTGGCGCTTAAAGAAAAATCAAAAATTGGAAAGCAACAAAACTGGTTTCTCTTATTTATTTTGTTGCTATATTACCTCTATACAGCCAACGATAGTTATTATAACTTCTAAATTTATGATGCAGAAATATTTAGCAATATAGGTATATATTTATGAAATATTGAGCTGAATTTATGTGCCTATTAATTCATTCGTTTCTCAAAAATTTATACTTAAATGGTAAGTAGGTAATATAAATGCTGAAATTAAAAAATATATGTGACTAACCTTAGAAATTATGTGTAATGTCTAGACTTCTCGAGGTTACCACATTGTAATAATCAAGAAGCCATCTGACGAAAAAATATTTAAGAATTTAGACTACACATCAGATCATAATCATAACTATCCTAACCCTGTGTTGTATCCATAAATTCATAATCAAATACCACTAATCCACCTTGATCTTATATCTTAGACAGGACTAATTACCATGTGATTAACATAAAGCCGTTGTGTCTCGAAATCAATAAGAAAATGAGGTCATCTTAGTCAATTGAACAGGACGGGCAAATAGTGTATGTAACTAAACTAACCTAAATTAAAAATTTAGAAAACCCCCGGCACGAAATGTAATTTGCCATTTTGGGGTGGCGGCCATCTTGGATTTGAAATTTATCATAGTGTATAGTATTCTCCTAGTTAACCCCCTTTTATTTGATACCCATATTGAGGGAGTTGTGAAAAATATATTATTTGTTATTTTGTGGCGGCGGCCATCTTGGACCAATTTTCATCAAACATAGCTAAGAACACTCCCGACTAAATACACCTTTCAAATAAAAAAACAAAATCAGAAACGGTTCATCCGTTCGGGAGCTACGATGCCACAGACAGACACACACACACACAGACACGTCAAACTTATAACATCCCGTCGTATTTGCGTAGGGGGTTAAATAAGACAAGCGGAAAAATATAAGTAGAAAATGAGTGGTCTAAAGTAGGAGCGATTAGCGGATTGGTAATATTTTTGTCTCCTATCACGCCTGTATTCTCCGAGAGGTGAGGCAGAGATGGTGCTACTGTACACAAAGTTAGCCCGTATGTTTATTATGTTCCTATATAATAGATAGCTATGTGCTGTTCAAAATCATAGAAAACTTATAACACTTTCACGGTTGAGCTTGCGACCAATCATGTTACCAAAATAAATGGTAAAATCCTATTATTTAAATAACAATTTTGATGAAAAGAAAATACACTAACTTATATTAATTATTTTATTTAGTTGACTAAAAACACGTTTCGAATCTATCTGTTACTCTTAATCTATCTATCTCTGTTTTTTATTTTGAGCAAATTGGAAATGTTTGTCACAAAGTATACATTTTAGAGAGTTGGCATCATGGGGCTTGTTTACATAACTCGCGTAATTAAAATAAATGTTATTTTAAACGTAATTAAATGTTATAAAAAGTGGTACAACTGAGAGTAATGACTATTATTTTCAAGTGACATTATTGGCGACAATTATAAAGCAAGTTAAATAGTGTTTATGACTTTGGTTTGACTTATTTCTGTGGCCAATATTAATTTGCGTCTTCCATCGCAAGTACGATTCCATATACACGCTAATTAAACTTAGACCACACGCTAACCCATATTAGCCCTACACCCGCGAGAGGCGCCAAAGTTGACGCCATCGTGGGCAAACACCGATAATGATGATATATGGGTCACATCACCATGAAACTAATGACCAAGGTGATTCCATGGAAATTCACAACCAATTGAACAAATTAACAGATGACATTATTGTGCCATAGTTTATGGAGTTCGCTCAGTAGAGCGTAACATCTCTCTATAGATACCTTTGATCAATCATTTCAAATCTCAAATCAAATTTCAAAACTAACACAAAAAGTAGCTTTATACGTATTAAATATTGGTGGATTACGAATTTTCGAGGTAGCCACACTAGGCAAGCCTGTATCGTGGATACCAGAATACAACTTCAATGTAGTTATAATAGTAATAATGTCATTATATCGAAAACGCCCTACAAACTCAAATTCGGCAATCTCCAGTATTAATACCGAATAAAGAAAGACGATTTAAAACTTTTACACAGAACATATAGGGCGCATTTTGTGTTCACATAACTTACATAATTAGATGACCCCATTTTGCAAGTAAAGCGTCATTCCCTTGACCGTATTAGTCCTGAATCTTGTTATTATTCATTGAAAAAAGATGTAAATAAAACTTAAAATGATACGCCCGTGCCGCTCGCCGCCGCGCCGCTTGCAACGCTAATACAACTAACTTCGTTCGTGTCCGATACGCTAGTATGGTACGGTATACTGGACGCAGACCTTAATTGTAATCGGTGTTAGTAACCCATTAAGACTTGATTTAGCAGTTTATTTAAGGGTCAGCATAAGATTGATTGCGCATATGAAACTCAACTAGATAATTTATATTCAGTGAATTGAATATGATGGGTGGTCCTTTGTTTAATGGAGTGTGTAACACGTTCCCACGAGTGTCGCAAGGAAATTGGGTGGCTGATAGACGTGAACATCGTCGACGTTTGACGATGTCCGTGGTCTAGTGGTTCTAGTACCGGACTACTGATCACGAGGTCGGGTTCGATTCCCACAGGACACAAATATTTATGTGATGAATATAAGTATTTGTGTTTATCTGGGTGTTTCCTATGTATAATAAGTAGGTTACAAAAAAAAGTATATAAGTATTATATCCACTGTCTAGTACCCATAGTACAAGCTCTGCTTAGTTTGGGACTAGATGGTGCTGTGTAAAAATGTCCCCAAAATAAGAAATAAAAATTACATCATTGCTTATTTTTGGCAATGGCTTTAGGTTGAAGGCTTTTTTATTAGCTTGGAAGTTAAGAAAAAAAATACGTAGAACTCTGCCTCTGAAGTGTGCAAAAAAATTGGCGATTTTTTTTATCATGGAAATTCGTAAAACTATATATTTCCTGCTCTAATTTGCAAAAATTGTAGGGAAACGAAAAGGATGGCAATAATAGTCACATATGCACCCGCAAACTGCACATTTTCGCATAGGTTGCATTCTAATCGTGGGAGAGGTTAATAGAAACGGAAACAATGCAATGCACATCAAAATCAATTTAGCATTCGATTCTCATAAAACCGAATAATTTTATTAACTTAAATCGATGATAATGATCCTGAACACGAGATATCGATATATTATCGTGAATAGGAAGCAGGGCATCTCTGTATACATATATTTATCGTCTATATATGAAGGCGTCTTCAAAGGCGTGGTATCTGAACATCAAAGAGATAAGTAGCTGTCTTGAGAGTACTAGCAGAGTATTAAGTAGAGCGCAGACGCAACACAGTGACAGTTCTGTCTGTTGTAGAAGAAACTCCTTTATTTTTATGCTTTGGGATAAGCGACCGTAAAAGGGGTTAAATATGTATAAATATCCAATGGCACTTAAAGACATGATGGACTGAAAGATTTCCTGACATACCTACATATAACTGTGTAAAGACTGGGTGGACATGTCACAATGATACCCCCGAACTTGGTCCCAGAATAGTCTTCTTTAAACCGAACTGAACTAGTCCGTGATCGGCTAAAAAACAAATGCCAAAATAACAAACATACCTATTAATTAAAAATAAAACACACGCCCAGCTATAAAAAAATTCTAAAACGGTGTGCTTGAAATTAAACCGTTCGAAATTCAAACTCATATAGAGTTTGAATTTCGAACCGTATTTAAAAAAAATTAAAATTCTAACAAGCCAGTTCAGAATAGTTTCAATGATACACAATATTTTTTTAAAGCTCTCTCCTAAAAACGAGGTCTTATTTCATGGTAATAAATCCAGAACATATAGGGTGCTCTCACCCATAACAAGCATCTAGTGTTGGAAAGCACTTACATGCTCTTAGTTTAGTAATAAGAAACGACCATTTCAGCTCAGCTTACTAAAACTCAAGTATTAAAGTACTAACGCGACGCGTTCTAATCCCAACCTTAACTGGTATAGCATAAAGCTGAAATTAAATTGACAGGATAAAATAAGGATGTGTACTAATAAAAGTGTAAAGGAAATGCGCTTTTAAGCTGAGTCATAAAGTTAGGAACATGTAGTTAAGCGCCTTGAATATTGAATTTTCTTCGAGATATCGTTGTAAGTAATAACGTTTCCTGTGCTATTTCATGATAAACTTCGTTATGAACGAGAAATAATTACCCTTCCCATGTGTAAGGTTGATCATTTTAAACAGCTTTTTAATTAGGTAGTTAAAGATCGGAAAATTATCACTTAGGTACATTAAATTTACTTTAAGTACTTACATTACATTAGATTACTTAGGGCATATCCACCATAGCCGGTACCCGCCGGATAAATTCAAAAATGGAACAGAATTTGAATAACTGTAATTGATTATAAATAACTGTAATTTTCAAACTCGCGTTTTCTAAAATTGTACTTAGTACATTTTAGTCGACTAAACTACCTGTAGTTTGGATGCTTAGTAAAAAATAAATCCCAATTTAATCAAAGTCAGTGTACAAAGTATACAACTTAATATTTCTTTCCGAGAGTCAGCAATTCTTTAAGACAGAGACATTTTCGTACATTGCATGTAAATTTTATTCACGTATATTTTTTTGTATCTAAAATATTTTACAAACAATATTTCTGTAGGTAACAATTCATCGAATACACCGATCACTCAGCCCGTAATCTAATCTTTATCTGAACTACCTACTTATTTTAAAAATGGAATGTTTGCATGCCCGACTTTAGCAGAACATAATGCACTTGCTATCTCGCGACAATGTAGGACGTAACCTTTTTACCCGACTGCACAGAAGGAGGGTACGTAGGTAACGTTTTTGTCACAACTATTGTGCAAATGAATGCTCGTGTTCCGAATGAAGAATAAAAATTCAGACACCCGAATGCACGGATTTCATTTTAAGTAGGTCCTACTGTGGAGGCTCTTGTCCTCCATAGTACTCGGGAGTATTATAAAGAATTTTCGTATTTATTTATTATGGACTTTGTTTATTTGGAGTACAAGATCAAGATCACATGTCATGGTGTCCGTGACACAACTACTTCTAGAACAGTCTACGTCAGTTACTTCAATCATAATACGAATGCTTGTTAACGACCAGTAATATATCAAATATTGGTAGCGACCTTTGTCGTCTCTACAGTACCTATCACACGCATGTTCTTATATTTTCCGTACGGAAATAATTCCAGATGTTCTGAGACCAGGAAACGTTATGTCTTCTCTGACAGGAATTCCGAATCTGAATTCCTGGCTCGGAAACATGATTGGAGGACCGAACGTCTGCGGCTGACATTAATATGTATCTCTTAATTATAATTAGGTGTTTAACGGCATAATTCAGAAAAAAATGGGTCTACCACGGTAGTTCATGGTGTAAAAAAAGATCGCATTACATATAACCTACTTGGCAGAGTTGCCCTGTCACAATTTATGTCATCACAGTACTATATCGTTTCCCACGCTAAATCTTACTAAATAGCTTTGTATTACGAAAAGACGAATGTAGATATGACGTGAAATTAATGTCAGCTTTGTATTTATGTTTCGTTATTTTCAATTTTCAAAAAAAAAAATCTTAAAAGTTGCTGAATTTACAAAATATAGTAATAGCTGTCACAATAATTATGATGTCTAAATGAACTTTCATTTATTTTGCGTAATTTTATTTGTCCGGAAAATAATTTTCCTGTTATGTTATTTTTATAAACCATTTATAATATTAGATAACACAAAAACTATAAAACAGTTATTAATGAACTAGAACTAAAAACTATTTTCGTATTTCAGTGTTATTATTAAAAACTAAATAATTTAAAGAACACGAGAATTTAAAATATAAAACACAAAAATTAATATTTAAAACCAATGTCCAATTTAAATTCAAATTTAAACGAAGAACACGAAAATCGGCCTGTCAATATTCCACATTTAAATTCGAATTGACATCTAACCTCGCTGTTCACATTTGTATATCGCAAAATAATTTGAAGATCAGTAGCTCCAGATGAAAGTGGAAGTCTTTGGACGGCCGCCAGACAACAGAACACTGAACTTGGCGGCGACTCTTACATTTCTATAAATTAATTGTTGGTAGTACAGTTCTCGTCAAACTTATTGTCCGGGTTTTAGTTGGCACGAGCTAACTTTAGCCCGGCCGCAAAAATCGGAGAAAGAAAAATATTTGATTGTAATAAATAAAAACAAAAGCTCAAGTCATAGGCTGTCCTTTAAAATCATTCCAATCCAATATTTTTCTTTCTCCGATTTTTGCGGCCGGGCTAAAGTTAGCTCGTGCCAACGGACGGACAATAAGTTTGGCGAGAACTGTACGTGAAGGAATTCTTTGGTCAAGCCGAGGATTTATTTGTTGTTGTTTGGGGGAAACGGTGCCGTTGATTTTACTTGTAATTACTCCTAGTGCTCCTTAGCTTAGTGATCCAAAACGCAACTGCTACGCTCGCGTTACTGGGTTCGGTTCCCAGGTCAAGCTTTGTATTATTTTTTTCAGAGTTTCAATGTATACGGTTAATGGCAATAGGCTCTCCCCCTATTACATGAGACCTAAATAAACCAAACTGCAACTCTGCCTAATCCTTTGGGGAATACAGGCGTGATGATACGTTGTGCTTTATGTTTCAGTCGCGCTTATGATTAAGTACTAAACAATTAAAACAGTAACAAAATTTTACTTTAAAAAAATACCACTTTGCTTCCGTGTCCGATGTTGCCTGTATTTCAATCTTAATTTCAAAATAAAAAAGATATACCTCAGTACTTTTAAATCTATCTTCACCTATCTACAAAGGTGGGCGCTCATCCTGATTGAATAACCTTGGAGGTAAATCATTCTCAATAAATCAGGTTAAATAAATCTAGACTACCGTCTCAGTCTAGACGTCTAACAAATATCTCGAAATAACATTTACCTCACGTTTGTGGAGGAATGAAGGCCTTTGCTTTTAAATGAAACCATTCAAGACCACCACCAAAAAAAATTGAACACTGGCTACACCCAAAAAAAAAGAAATTAAAATATTTACTAAATTTGAAAATTTTAATATTTAAAAATGTTTCCACCAACGAGAGAGAGAGACAGTGAGAGTAAATATCGAGAGAGAATAACTGTTTTTTATAACACTATCCCGAATTCCCGATGGCAGATTTTTCTTCCTGATTTTCCTAACTTCTGTCAGGTAGGTAAGCTAAAAAAACCTAATTATAATAATATGCCTAAATAAAAATTATGTAAGTCTTGCAAGTGTGTGCGACATCGATGCATGTAAAATATCAAGCTTTCAAGATGTCAAACTCCGTATTCCCATTTCTCCACGCATGCGCTACATAATAAATAATAATAATAATAATAATAATCTTTATTTGCAATAAAATGTGGTAGGTACATAAGGTGGGATAAAATGTGGTAGGTACAGGAAATAAACTGTCAAAACAGGGAAATGTCGGTATTGATGGATATTTTCACCGACCCATATACAAACTGTCTAAAACACACGTGAAATACGTCTATAAACTTCACTAAACGACTTTCGACATTAATGCAAACTTCATCAGTCTCAGTAATTCACTTTTTTATAAAATATAATATCGTTTAATAGCTTCGTATATTTAGTTGTGAACAAACGTGACAAAATAAATAATGAAATGTAAAAAGTATTTAACAATTATGTGGGCGTTAAAACTGTCATCGAAGTGATACTATTATAAAGGTGCTATTTTTGCTCATGGCTCCGCCTGCGCAAATTTCTTAGTAACAAATTCTTCCTATGGGAAACCAAACATTGTCCTATGTCCAAAGCCGCTTATAAAGCTATATCAAATTTTAGCCAAATCCGCACAATAACAAACATCAAAATTCCAAACGTTTTTGTCAAACAAACTTTTCCTTTTTATTTATTTTATTTATTTAAACTTATATGCACAAAAATTGTACATAAGCCATATGGCATTTTTTATTACCAGTCAACCTTTAGGTCAAAAAGAGAATCATGTAACAAAAACAAATGTAACTAAAACTTTTACAATATTAAGTAGTAGGATTTATTTTGAGTTGACTTCTTGAAAATAGTTTTTTTTTAACTAGTTTTGTTTAATTTATATTTTTTTTATTTTCAGGTAAGCCTCTCCACACAATTATTACTGAAGTTACTCAACAAAACACGGTGATGGTAACGTTTACGATATTTTTTCTATAGAAGAAACAAATGAATGCATCTCGTACCTATTTAGTTATCTTCTAACTTCGAGTTTGGTTTAAACTGAGTTCGGTTTGTATTGAATCAATGGGGATATCATTATTCATCAAAATAATTATTTTCAAAACATTATTCTGTTTCTGACAATAGCTTAAAGTTGATAGTTAAAGGCACTAGTCCTAAACGAAATTGCCTCATTTTTCTAGAGCGGTTGCTAAGAATAAGATGCTAAATTTGATTCTCAGGTCGAGCATGATAAAAGGTTTAAAATTTCGTAACCCTTTTTTAATCTCTTTGAGCACAGTATTTGGTTTTTCTTAGAAATTCTCGGAGTTTAGTCTATTCCTACTCTTCCTAACACTTTAGGGGGCGTCGTCATCGCGTTATGGTCAAGGTGAATATTACTGATCCCATGGCCATGACATATAGGACAAGGGAAGGTAAATGCGGATTTTAGTCGGTATGTATAGTCGGCACGCATACATGAGAATTTTCCGCATTCAAAAAAAGGGGGCGTCGTCGTTAGTAGGTATGTACCTAATTGAAACTGTAGGTGTTTCAATTTAGCAAAGCGAAAAAATACAGGATGACGCATTCCATCTGCAACATCAATCTATAATTGCACGGATATTTTCAACACTCGTGCTCAATCAATTTTGACAGATTAAAAATTCCCCATGAATCTTTGTAATAATTCTGTCTGCCTTCCTTTGGCTCGATCACTATTAATAGAAATTTATTTCTATTCCTAATGCATAGGAACACTTAGTGCAGTTACCGTTTATAATGAAAAATGGGCGGTCTGTTAACTGTCTAGATGCCAGTGTACCCTTGGAAATCTTTGAGATTATCAGGCGTTGATTTTATTTTGCAGCAGGTATTTAGGTCAAGTTTAATTTTAAATTCTTTTTTTAATGTTTACTGCATCTGCTAGTTCCGTATTCAAACTATTTAGCGCTTAGTTTATTTAAATTTGGAACTGTGCACCTAATCATTCGAATACTTTCCTTGAATAGGAACTTATTTGTTTTTTTATTTTTGCATTTTATGTGCGTTCACATTATGTTTTTGGAGTAAATATTTTTTTCTCGTTCTAGTCGATTTAATAATAGTATTATTACATTTTTAGCAATCTCATATCCGTTTTCAATTTTAATAAGATAGTTTCAAGTATTTTGTCTTCTACACTAGGTACACTTTGCAAAGCGATCAAGATAAATGCCTACGTTATATCAATAAAAAAATATTGGTACGCACGTGCGGCAATAAATTGCTTTGAAAAATTGCAATCATGTGGTGCGTAGCAAAAAGTTGTCATGACAACTAAACACCTTAAGTCGTACAAACAACTTCATGCACTCGTATAAATAACTGGTCTACTTACTGCCTTACAAGGATAATGAGCAATTCATTACTTATGTAATATAATTACCGCGCGCTTTAACGGTGAAGGAAAACATCGTGAGGAAACCTGCATGCCTGAGAGATTTTCTCGACGGCATGTGAAGTCTGCCAACCTGCACTAGGCTGGCTTATGGTGGATAGTGTAATCCCAATCATTCTAAGACGAGATCCGTGTCCTGCAGCAACAGTAAATGGGTTTAAGACGTAATATTATTGAACTGAAAATTTCTCATTTTCAATATTTTAACAATTTCAAAATTATTATCTGAAACACTTACTGTATATTTTCTTTACCGTCAATTTGAAAACTATTAAAATTATTCTTACATTTTATTATTGGTCTTTTTGAGCACAAATTAATATTGCATAATTAATGTCAAGCCCCCCAGGGTGTTAATCCAAAGTCAGAAACAAAATGTATGGAAATGACACAAGCTTTCGACTAATCGGGCTGTCGCTAATGTCATTTCCTTACATTTTCTTTCTATTCGTTTGTCGATCCGAATATCAAATTGCAATTTGTCTAGCCCCCCAGTTTTATCTCTCTCTCGCAAGAGTTGAGGCCGACCACTCTGTCGTTTCAATTCGCGTGGATTCCAATTTATTCAGCGGTTTCGGCATGAAAAACAGTAACGATAATCACCCCTCTCTTTCTCTCTTGCTACACATCAATAAAACACATTGAACAAGCAAATAAATATTCTTTAACACTATCACTATCGCACTAAACAATAGTCATAAAACTAGTCAATCTCATCATGCGGTTTTGCAGTAAAATTTCAATAGGGAACGTCAAATGCGTTTTTAGAAACATCGTAAAGACGGTGCTCAATTGATTAGATTACAACAGTATTACATACCATCACGACCGTACTTCGTAAGGGGATAGGCAGAAGTGTACTAGTGTGGTACTTGTGTGTTATAATTATTGGCACACCTAGATAAAACAACTAAGGCAATTCGAAAAATAAATTTAACCAAAATTCAATTTTTCAATTGGCTTAGTTATCATTTAAGTGTGGGTATTGTGTGTTTATATAATAAAAAAATTACATGCGTTGAAGTGGATGAAGTTACGGATGAAAATTGTACAGTGAGAATACATTATTTTAGATATAGGCTTCCGTTAATAGAAACACTAGTAGAAAATTCTAGCACTTAGTTTTCCAACACCATTATGACTTCAACAGCATAAATTCATTCAGAAACTTTTCTTCAGAAATTTTATTTATAAAACATAATAAAAACTCATTAGATAGTAGAGCTACATGCATCAATTTCCTAAACAACATTTTAAATGCAATACTGGGAAAAGTGTAATAAAACTGTAACCTCTAAACCTAAACACGTTAACTCACTTACATTGTTTTTGTAACACAAATATCTTCAAAGCCAAGGGTAAGTCGAACCGCAACAGGCGGCAGACGATTAAATTGCTTAAGGCACATTTACACTAGGACCTGTAGACAAGTTGCAATTTGACATTCGAATCGACAAACGAATAGAAAGAAAATGTATGGAAATGACACATGCTTTCATCAAATCGGGCTTGTCAATGTCATTTCCATACATTTTCTTACTATTCGTTTGTCGATTCGAATGTCAAGTTTTCACTTCTCTGAAGCACAATCTATAGTGGAAATCATCTTTATAATTTTGATCGTTCATTCTGTTAAACCTCATTCATTCATTCATGCCAATTAAAAAAACACTGCCAATTAAAAAAAGTTTTTTCCTTTTTCCATCCAACGAAAAACCAGAGCGGGTTCTCAATTCAAATATATTTTTACGCGAGTAGTCCGCTAAGTTATAGATTATAATTAGTTTTTTGCTATAAAGGTCATACCCTCGAGGTGTTCCCGTTTAAATGTAATAGGTAAATTCCACCTCCTGCGAATCGATTGTTTAAAGATAATCTGATAGTAGAGATTTTAGACAGACAATTCACTTTTCTTACGATATGTGTAAACTAGCCTTAAGCCGATGCATCCCATGGCAACAAGCTCGTGTGGCCAATAAAAGAATACGAAACAGCAATAATTTAGAGCTAACCATGTTGTTCTTATTTCAAATGCGCTTTAGAACACAAAGGAAGGAATTGGAGTAGCGAGCTAATCCTTGACCTTTTTGGATGCTTTCCAACGATGATTAAGACTAGTTTCTGTTGATTAGTTCTATTTTCAAATATTACTTAATTTATAATTTTGGCGATTTGTCGTCAGAAACAGTCGTTTAAAGAAGTATGATGTCACTGGCGACTTGTCATATGCATTTTTTAAATTTATGAATTTAGTCTAGTTCGATTTGAAGGGCCATGTAGTCAGTGAAATTACTGGGCAAATGAGACACTCGGAATATTCGTGTTATTACTTTAGTTCGCATTCGGCGGCAGCACTGTCGCTCTCAATCTCAAATAGGGCCAAGATGACATAAACTGTAAACGTTACTATTCCTGCTGAAAATTATAGCCATATTTGTTACCTAAATGATTCATGAATATGAAACTTTAATGTATTATGAATTTGACCGCATTCAGCTGAATGGTAGCAATTTTATTGGCAATCAAGTTTGGTGCTTTGAATATAAAATGGCGATAATAAGAACAGTTCATTGACCATATCTATCATTAGTAATCATCAGGCTTCTTTTTTAAATGGCAACAGTTGTTTTATATATAGGTAACTACTTATATACATATCACGCCTATATTAACCAAAGGGCTAGAGGCAGAAGGGAACTACACACACAAACCACCGGTATAATTTTAGGGCATCTCCTATTAACCCTATAACCAGTAACCGGCAATGTAACATTATATCCGACCTTGGGTCTTGGGTTCGGTTCCCAGGTCTAGCAAAGTAATATTAATGTAGCAGCTTGGAGTTTGGTTTTTTGTAAAAGATTCATTACGATAAATTTGATGAAATTTTCCGTCCATTCTCATTCTAGCCATTCTAGGGTTCAGATAAGATTAAAAAACTCCAATACTTGTCTATGAAATATTATATAAAACCTTTTTATTACGAACCTTGTGCTCTTTCCCGCGTAAACGTGTTATTTTAGCATGGAATGTAGGCGATAAATAGGGCTAGGTAATAACTACTATTACGATAAACACTAGATCATAACTATTAAAAATTAATCGTGAGTAGGATTACGTCATAGTACATATTAATGGATCCAAACGTCTTTATATTATCATTCCATAAGATACCATAAAGTCTGTATTCGCCGACAGGTTAACAGAGGTGCATGGATTAAGAGCATAATGACTTAATTGACTTCAAAACCTTTTATTTATCGATAATGTATATTTATATTACAACGACGTCAACTAAAAAAAAAAAAAAAACATTTGAAAATAGAATTTCGCCGACCAAGCATCTTTCGAAACTATGCACGAAACAAATTTGAGAAAACGTTTGAAATTAGAATTTGGCCGACCAAGCATCTGTCAAAACTAACTTACATACACGAAAAAATGTTGAGAAAACATTTGAAATTAGAATTTGGCCGACCAAGCATCTGTCAAAACTAACTTACAAGCATGAAAAAACATTTGAAAATAAAATTTGGCCGACCAATCATCTTCCAAACTTATTTACAGCTTGATATTCCTATCAGATTGCCCACATACATCACACGTAAAATGACCCATAGACAATGGTGTCCCGCGTATAAACATGCAAACTACATTCATTCTTGGAATAGTAACTGACGAACAGAGCGGCTCTTTAGATATAGTACGCGATTCGCGATGTAGGACAATTGACAATAAACTGCTATACTGATGACTTCATTGTCAACAGCTTGACGTGTGGCAATAGGATTGGAAAATTTTGGTAATATTGACAGTGACAACCCACGTACATAAATCACTACGTCATACTTATTTTTTAATTCAAAAGGCAACAGTAATTGCCTGCCTAGCCTTTTCCCTGCTGTATGTTTCGCAAGGAACTCAGTCGGATATTTTTTTCGACACCTTCAACAATCATCGTCGTATTTCAGCTAATTTAATTTACAATAAACCTGAATGAATTACTCATTGAAACCTGCGTGTAAAACGGTCTTACGTGTGCATGTAAAACTGCCATACATGTGCATGTAAATCTGTCTTACGTGTGCAAGTAAAACTGTCTTACGTGCTCATGTAAAACGGGCTTACGTGTGCATGTAAAACGTCTTACATGAACATGTAAAACGATCTTACGTGTGCAAGTAAAACTGTCTTATGTGTGCATGTAAAACTGCCTTACGTGTGCATATAAAACTGTCTTACGTGTGCATGTAAAACGTCTTACATGAACATGTAAAACGGTCTTACGTGTGCACGTAAAACTGTCTTATGTGTCCATGTAAAACTGCCTTACGTGTGCATGTAAAACTGTCTTACGTGTGCATGTAAAACGTCTTACATGAACATGTAAAACGGTCTTACGTGTGCACGTAAAACACATCCGTTTTCCCATGGGCACAACATTGGAATTATCTTGCAATATCTCGCAAATATCTCGGAATTATAATATGCCAAAATAGGAAACTTCTCCACAATAGTTTCTGAATCTACTGTGGTAATTGGTTATCCATTACTATATTACTAATTTTATAACAATACGACATTTTGCTATCGATATACTTATTCGATTAAATGAAACCGAATTTCTGAAATGACAAAAATAACGGGACTTTATTTTTCGCTCCTATTAATTGTCAGTTTTGTAGAAAGGGCCAGCACTTAACCATCCTAAACTTAATGTAAAAAGAAAGGAAGTTCCTAATATACAATGAAACGAAAGTCACGTTCGCAAGTTTACGTTAAGTACTTGGCACCGCGCCAAATAGGCGACACCTATCGCCACACTTCATTATTATTTCACTGGAGCGTACCTAATTTCATTAATTCTCGCCCACAACCTAACAAGCAATTTCGCGAAGCCCTCTAAATGAATACAAATGTAAATATAACAATAAATTTTGGAAATCCCAACGGTACGAAATACTATATAGATCATAAAAATAGTTCCTAGTTTTAACTTTAATTAATATTCGTAATACATGACTTGTTGAAGGCTTTGCCTGAATGATAATCGGAGCTTTGACTAATAAGCATATAGATGACAAGTTTTCATTACCAGGTGACGTGTTAGATACCTTGACTGACTCCGATGACATCAGATATTTCCTGCCACTCCCCGCTTACAATTTTAGAGTTAATTGGGAGCTTTGACAATGATGTAGGTGTTGTTTAGCAAATGATACAATCGCAGTTTAAATTGTACGGTACAGTCATGATTATTGAAACATATATGGTCACGAACAGTCCACTGAATGACCTCCCGAATATGACCTAAGAACGGTTTATAATAATAGTCAGTGAGAATGATAAATATATTTAAATAACTGTCTATCTTAGAACTTGTCCAGAACCTATCCGCATGTATAGTTATGATTCTATGTGGGACAGAAATAAATTTATTTATATTCAAGTGTTAACAGAATAGTTCCTTTAACGGGCACGTTGTTGGCGCTATCATCATCATTATACAAGTATTAATGGACTGACTTTTCGTTCCAGGACCAAAGCAGCAACCTAACGGTGCCAGCGCGATGGGAGGACAGGAATCTCCGCAAGTACCTCAACAAACCTGATAACAGTACGTATATAACGTATAATTTAATGTAAAAAAAATAGTAACTGCTTCGATAACCTAGTGGACGTAAGCGAGATTGCTACGCTTGATTCGTTTCTGGGGGTCTACTTCCTAAGCACGAAGTCCGTAGTTTCGGCCTTCGTTACAGGCGTATCCTACTCCGTATCTCCTACGGACGCATGATTCGTTCGGGGCCCGAACTAAGAATGAATGAAAACACAATTATCAAATTATGTCTACAGAAAAGGCGAGCCGATGGATCGGCGGCGTGTACGACTTCGGTGCTAAGTCGTGGCGGTGGGGCGGTGACCTGCGCAAGATGCACTACCAGTCCTTCTCCAAGATGAAGAAGATGACACCGGAGGAACTGAGATTCCACTGCATCGCTATGATGCCTGAGCTGCTTTACAGGTTGGTGTCAATTACCTATTAGATGACTAGAATTCTAATCATTGATTCTCATTTTATAAACATAAAATTATGAAAGAAGATGTAGTAGCAAGGATAGAGAAAGGAATCTTAAGATGGATTGGGCATGTAGAGACGATGTACCTTGGCAAATATGGATGAAAGAGACAAAAGTAACCGATCTCGACACATGAAATGTAGATAAAGTAAAATTAATTGTAATAGCAAGTGTTTAGTGAAGTCTCTGCCTACTCCAATGGCGTGAAAATATATAAGAATAAATAAATAAAAAAGTGCTCCTTTCTACCAAAATGTATCACAAGTTCAAATTTAATAAAAGCCTTCAAAGAACAATAGGCAATAGAAAACCAATATAACATTTATTAGATCTTCAGATTCAAGGAGCAATATAGAATTTGTGAGACTGACTCAAGGATGCCCAAATGCCGATATATTTGGAGTTCAAAGTAGTTGAAAACGTATAAATCACAAGATCACGAACTTTTTAAGAAATAAGTACTCCTTGGAACGTATTCTTGGTAAAATATTAGGTTTTGTTTTTTATTGTATTTGAAACAAATGCTAAATATCTTTTTAGAGAAAGAAAAAAATACGATCTCAGACAGCGTCTTAGCCGCAGGTTCGAACCCTGAGATCGAATTTTTTTGGATAAAATTTTTAACTTTAAAAATATTAGTATTTTTGAAGACGCCATTGCCATAATGTTAATAGAAACACGAAAATTTCACTTGAAATTCCCGTATTAATCCCTAAACATTTTTATTAAAATTCTTCGAACCGTTTCGGAGCCTATACTATACAAGACAAACTTTTAGACAATCAAACAAGTCAAATATTCTGAAAGTCCGTCATCGTATTCCACCCCATCTTTATATAAAATCTATTTCACACAGACAGGAATTTCAACTTTATTCTTGGTATAGATTTCTTTACTCTCTTATGCCTTGCAGTTACACAAGTCACCAAAATCGAAGCCGGCCATCAAAAGACTAGTCTTCAAAAAGCAATAACTTTTACGATCAGTGGCTTCCATGGGTCCTTTGTCCCTAGCCCCGTTTTGACGTCATCATGCCAATATACTCTATTTTTAGCATTCACATTATTATGATTGTTTAAAATGTTGAAGGCCACAGTAACGTCTTATGGTGTGATCATGGGTTTTCACATGGTAATAAAAAGGGACATTTGAAGATGTAGGTTAGAATATATTACGGTTAATGTTCCATATTGTTTGAAACATGGTATGGTCTATTTATAGATATTAGTAGTTCTACTTGTGAGTTGTATGTGCGAAACGACTCAATTTTAGTAAGTTACTAAACCTTTGAAGCTATAGATATTTTACATATTTTTATATCAGCACTATCTCACTGAGGAGGAGCCCTACTTGCACCAACATTCTTAAACATATTTAAATTTTGTTTAAACACATTCTCTCATGACAAATTGTATTTACATAAAATTTAAATTCCCTGAAGAGATATTGTATTGAAATCTTTAATTATGTTTTAAGAAAGTTGGTGCAAGGCCTAACTCTAAAATGGTCATTACGTTTCAGTTAGTTAACACTATCGACAACAATTTACACTAGAATAACTGATCGTCTCAACAAGCGAATTGCTCCTCCTCACCAATTACATACTGGTTCCTAATGCTTCAGGTGGTCACCGCGCAACTGTGTCGAGGCTCGCCACTACATCTGCCAGACAAGACTGCAGAAGGTGGCAAAGACAAAAATAAAGGAAATACGTCGCCGCTGGCAAAGAATGGGCAAGATTAACGAAATTACGGCGCCAAGCATCAGCAGGGAAGTCAACGACCCCATGATGGTGAATGACGTCACCGTCAACCCTGTCCCCAGCCCCAAGCCTTATGATCGGCGCCCCAACCACTCCCGCTTCAGCCCGAAACGATACGGCCCGAGGACGAACGTGATTCAGAATCCAAAAGCTTATGATTTGAGGCCGAATGAGTTGAAGAGGCGTTCGAGACCCGCGGTCCGCAGGCGGCTCAAGAGACCATTCCCAGGGTGAGTTTGACATGAGAAAATCTTTTGCCAATATGTGCTACGCTTAAAAGAATTTACAGCCTAGACTAGAACGAATTCACAATATCTGTATTTTTAAATATTTTTGGGACATTTTTACACAGCACCATCTAGTCCCAAACTAAGCAGAGCTTGTACTATGGGTACTAGATAATGGATATAATACTACTTTTTTTTTGTAAATACTTACTTATTATACATAGGAAACACCCAGACAAACACAAATACTTATATTCATCATCACATAAATATTTGTGTCTTGTTGGAATCGAACCCACGACCTCGTGATCAGCAGTCCGGTACTCGAACCACTAGACCACAGACATCGTCGAATTATTTCATTGACTGCTAATAAGAATCCCACAAAAAGAAATAGTACTAGAACTATAAATAGGTACGTAACACAATAACTAATCTTCTCTTATTGTTAAATGGTCTGGCAAAGCTTAAAAAAGACTTTCAACAACAGGCGAATGACCATCTGTTTCTACGTAATACGTATTATTACCAAAATAACTAATAACTCGCACTCTCGTATCGATAAAATCAGCGCTACTTAAAAAACAAGATTAGACGTGCACGAAAAACATACTACCCTTAGCTTTGGGAAAAAACTTTTAAATGCTATAATGTTAAATACATGGCCCATTAATAACAATGTTTCCCAAACTTTCTCCATTACAAGAGCGGCAATCAATATTTCTGCTGAGCACGTACTTCTGAACAACCCGCATTAAACTTACATTTATTGCAAGCATACATCAAATTAACTGCAATCTCTTCGTTCTTATCCATGTTTGAAATGGCCGAATTATTGGCTATTGTTATGCCAATATTGGGAATATATGATAGCAAACAGAACTTGATATTTGTTTCTTGTGTTGTTAGACTGCCAGCTATGTCGGTAATTGACAGCTTGGCACTAGATAGAAGTACGAGAACATTGCGCAGATGCGTAGCTAATAGGCAGTTACCATGTGGGCAGATTCTGCGTGTCTCAGAATTGATACGTGTAACCTAAAGAACCTGTGATTATTATAATAAACAAATAAATTACTTTAGCTATATTAAGATTTCTCATTGGTATAGTAAAATACCTATTAACAGTGCTACAAATAAAAGATAATTTATCACTATGACAAAATGAAAAACAGTAGGACTGTACGGTGCCCCTACCCAAATTTCAGTTGCTACGCCCCTCAATAGATGTCACTACTTTATACGGTAGAAGCGGTGCTCCACGCGCACAGTTTCACAATTCTCACCAACAGAGGTCACTGTGCAATGACGTCACTTTTCTAAATCGCGGTGTTAAGATTCTCCGTCGTTGAACGACCCTCCCGTCTTACTGTAGTGAATTCATACTTACCTGGCGTAGGGGACACCGTGATCACACAGGCGGTTCCCCCAGGGCGAGACTCTACCATTGCACTGCGGTAGAGTTGACCCTTGCGATTATCCCTAATGTGGATAACTCGGACGCGTAATTTTTGATAGTGGGGACTGCGTACGCGCTGTCCCCCTCAGAATACTTAAAGACAACATGTCATATAGCCAATTATCCATATCCGCGGATTCACATTTTTAACGGTCCGGCCCGGTGATTATTTCAGATTCGCATGTGCATATAAGATAAATTGAGAAGACTAAATACCCAAAAATCATTGTTACGAACAACTATTTGATTACCTATATTCAAAGGAAGTATGCGAATCCCGATGACCTGCAAGGTTAGGCAAAGAGAATTAGATTAATGAATTTTAATGTTTATCGGAAAGGGAATACAAAAGTAACATCATTAAAATGTTCTAAATAAAATAATGAATCTTATTTCTTCACTATTAAATTCTAATTCCAATTAATCCAGCGAGAATAAAATTGCAAAAAAATATATCCAACACGTAGGTTTTAACAGTTTATATCCCAAGTACCTACTTGATTATATACCTAGATACCTTCGATTTATATACCTTGGTACCTACCTAGGTATATAACTCCAATAAATAATCTTCTATACGATCTGGCTAAGATTAAAGAATAAAAAACTATAGTAATCAATCTCGAATAAACTTCAAATTAAATATTATTACGAGCCTTTAGTCAGCATTTACTCAGACACAGACGATACTTTAAACCCGCCTTCGATTGCCAAACATAGCTTGTATGTACTCACCCTACACTATACAATTTAATTACGATCATAAATAAAATTGAAGTAGTGTGGCGTATGTGATAAACTGACTACACGAATCACAAACAAAATTAAAAACTAAAGACTTTCCCATAGACTGCCACAAGGAGCTATCCTAGGACCTTGCAACACTAAACAGAATAATAAATTAAATAGTGTCTTTGTTTTTAATTACAGTTACACATGGAACCGCCGCGACCCCGAAGGCTCGTACCGCCGCAACGCCGAACTCCTCCGCGCTGGGCGCACTGGCCTCACACCGCAACAGGTCAACGCCAACCTCGCAAGACTGCGACACCTGCGCGACAAACAAATCGCAAGACGCAAGCGACTACGCGACGACGACTGGCTGGAGAACGAACCGAGACAAGCACTCGCTCAAACACACGCAAGAACTTACACAGTGGACAACAACATCAGCGCTCTTCACCCCAAGACCATTGTCGAAGAGTTCAACATGGACTTCCTACGACAGCCTGTCGTGTTAACCAAAACAAATCGCAGTACCGGGTAAACGATTGATCGATTCAAATAATCGTTACATATCGATTGTTTAAGAATCAATTATGCCTCGATGTTCATTTTATTTCCACGCGATTTTACCCGAACTATTTCCGACTTCGCTTATATTAGTTTTATTGCTGACACTTTGTGATTGTTTTATTCTTTCTGCTAGTTGTGTGTCCCTCATTTACTAATTGACTAAGAATAATTACTTTGAAAACTGGACTACTGGCCAACTATGTGATTCTTCCCATCGCCAGTTCCTAAAACCTCAATATCACAAAGTGTCATACACTTGTTCTTCTTCTCTTACTTCTAGAGTAGTCAGAACTAACGATTTTTCGTCTACTCGAATTTTCTAAATCTAATCCTTTTATATCCATACTTTAATATCTGCAATCCAGTGTGAGTCTTGTCAATATAGTTTAGTTACCACTTTATTGCATCTGTTTACTTGTAGTCGTTTGAATACTTCATTTTCAAGTTATTTAAGTCGCATTTGCGAATAGCCGTAATTTATATATGAATCAAGCTTTCTTGATTTTTCTTCAAAATCTGTTCAATTACATTTCCCGCTATTCAAATATTACTTTCAACTCTTCAATACAGACGAAGTATTAAGGTGTTAATACACGAAACAACATTAGAAATATTACTAACCTATGTAGGATTTCAAAATGTTGATAGATCTTACTATTCAAGTCCAGCGAATAAGTTAAACGATTATTAACTTAAAGTTTTAGATGTCGATACACATCTAATTTTATTTTATAATTTCGTTTGTTTATATTCCACGTTTTTAATATTATGATTTCTAATGCTGTGCTTTTGGATTAAGTGCGTCGTGTAATGTTTTTATTTTTTGTATTTATAATGTACTAGTCAGTAAGTTTTATGAGAAAAATAATTCTTTACTACTAAAATGTTAATCTTATTCATAGTTTCGAAAATATTAAAATAAATCGATGTAGGCACATCCAACAACCGTTGGAAATTTTCTTCAATTGGAATGAAATATTTAACTAACGATTAATTAATATTTTTCACTGATTCTTAAGTGTATATTTATTAAAAAATTAATAAATTAACAAGAAAAGTGTCGTACATTATAATTGGCATTTCGTGTTTATTTAGCTAAGTAAGTTTACGTTCCAAGATGATTGTTACTTTAATTACAACCTAATAAATTAATGTTTTTTTACTTTACTGCCAGTTATTTAGTCCTCGCATTTATGAACTTAAAAAAATCACATTTCGTGTAAGTTTATTGTAAAATATTTTTAAGCAGTCAATAATTAATTATCGCCAGTTTGTTTTATCTTTATCCAATTCAATTAAATGAGATACACTAAAATTACTTTATTCGTGTGTGGTAGAATTGCTAAGCTACGCCATTCCTATTTTTATTTAAATTTCGAATTATCACGGCGATAATAATTATTATACCCAACTAAAGTTGTACCAACATTATAATATAATTTGTGCGTGCGGTTCGTGCATAGCTGTAGTAACTTATGCTATTAGATGTTGAAAAAAAAAACTAGTCTACTAGAAACTAGTGACGTGCTTATTGTAGTATTACTATCATACCTCAAAACATGTTTTCAAGAAGTAAAGAATAAGTTATAAAAATTAACATCTCTAATAATGTTTGTAGTAAGTACTAAAATTATCAAATTTAATATTTTGATCTGTAAATACTACTTAATTGTAAATTTAGTAGTAGCAACACCGAGATACTGTGAATTGTTTATAAGCAAGTGGAGAACTTAATTATAGGAACAAAATAACTACATATTGTATCTTAAGTATTAATATTATTTACTTAAAATTATAAGAAAATAAAGAATCATCAGAATGTGTTGGTTTTATTTTTTTAAATCTTAAACAAAGCTTTTTATTTATCAAAATTCAGCTTCAGTATATTTTGTGCCCGCAACACTCGAGATTACTTAGTCTACGGATTGACTTGAGATTTATAAATGTTTAATTTCTAATAAGAGTATCATACTTAGGTGAATAATAAATAAACTAGAAGATAGAATAAGACACATTCGAAGCGTGGTAAGATTTAGCTAGATACGTTGTGGTGCCAAGTGGACGGTGTACAAATATACCACAGTAGTTAACAATTTAGGAATGACACACTCACAAATAGTGCTATTTGTATAATGAGTATTTAATTATACATCTTAAAATTGTTCTGTTTGCATACAGGGTTCGGTTTGCTCCATTTCTCAAGACATTAGCCAACGTCGAAACAGCGCCATCTAGTGACGAGTGGCAAAACTAAATTATTTTGCTTTTTCTTTAAAGAAGCTGTTTTAAAGTTATATCGTATCAAAAGAGCTATGTAAACCTAAATTTAGGGAATTATATTTTTAAAACCTAGTAGTTTTCAGTGTAAGTAACAAAATGTATAATTCTGCAACACAGCGCAGTAGCGCCATCTAGCTGCAAAATGATTAAAATCATTTCAACAAAAAGTCTAAAATCATATTATCATCTAAAATCCCTTTCCACTGCAAACGAAACGAAATACTTTGTGAGCTTAATCTTTAATGTTGAAAACCAAACAGGCTCTAGTTACTAGTATGAAGGACACAAAGTAAGACATTAAAGTAAGTAAAGTGGACCCAATTCAAAAATAAAATGGGACTAGGACAGGAGGATGTGAGACGAATTCAATTCATCCTTCTTTGAGCTTTATAGCCTACACGACATAACACAGCAAAACTTAAAACTTCTTAGCGCCACTGTTACAAGTTAGAATACAATGGTAACTATCCATGTAAATAATACTAGATTTTTTGTATCGTTCCAACCAGCAAACGAGCATACAAACTATTTGATGGTGAGTATTTATCGCCGCCAATAATTAATGTGAATTATAAATATGCAGTGCCCTTACAGGGTTTCATATTGATACCAAATTATTTGTAACATCCTTATCACATATGAACGCAATAAAGATTTGAATTTGAATTTGAATAAACACCTGCAAACACCAGACGCATTGCTGAATTGAATCTTGATTTAATTACTACTGTTCACGCACACATTCACATCATTCAAGCGAGCGGCGGCGGCGGCGCGGGGCGCGGCGAGCGGGGTTCGCACGTAGTGCGGCCATCTCCATTACACGGACAGATCGACTAACGACTTTGTCGCGAAGGCATCTCATTTTTGTAATCATTCATTTTCTTATCATTATACGCATTTCAATATACAGTCCACTACTCAATTCTCCCTGGCCTATACAACTACCTATAATTTTTACACTGCAAACAAATATCTTCCTTATTAGCCTCTGCCTTGTGGTAGTAAGCACGACTGCTATGCTTAAGGTCTTGGGTACGATTCCCAGATAGATGCCAACTTCAAATATTATATAAATAAACTAGAAAATAAAGAAATATACAAAAGTAGCTAGTTAATACCTATAAAAGTCGGTTAAAATGTTCGGTTCTCAACATAAATATTCTTGATAACATAACTACGAGCCGTTATTTAGTCTCTACAGAAAAAGTAACCTTTAAAACGAATCATAAATCCGCGAAGGATCAACGACCCATTGACCGAATCAGCGTAGTTTCCACTGGAGAGATGTTACGATACCGTTGCCATGGGAACGATGTGGACAAACAATCCATTCGCCATGATACCTATAACACCCGAAGTAACTTTTGTGAAAACTTTATCGATAATTTTTATATATTGCTAATACATTGCTGTGTTTCATAAACGATGTGACTAAACTACCAATTAAATCGCGCAATGAAATGAAAATAATACTTGAAGATCGTAAGTTTTCTTTTCGTGGTACATGTTTGAATCTAGTTAAGCATCAAAACACGCAAAAATATATGTTTAATATAAGCCCTTTTATTAATCAATATAAAGTTATTATATTTACAGCAGTTTGAGAACTAACATGCTTTGATTCTGATTAGTCCAGATGGATTAATCTGATTAATTTAATCTGTAATTGTATTATGAAAAAATCTGTAAACCTAAAAATATATTTCTTCGTGGATCTCAAAAGATATATAAATAGTATGTATAAACAGCCATAAAAATAAGTAATTCTATAGATAAAACCTAGGTAACATCCTTGCTAATTATATTATATTCTCTCTGAGTCGACTTAAATGCCAAGGTGGTCATTTAGGCTTAGGCAAGAAAAAAAATAAAAATGAAAGCCACAAACCGAAATAAAAAAACAAAACTGTGTTACTATGTTCGTGATTCAAAAATATAGAACTTACATTGTCACTTTAAAAAAGAAATCTACAAACCTAAATAAAAAAAAACAAACAGTCTATGTTCGTAATTCAAATTCAAATATAGAACTTACATTATGTCACTTTGTAACCTCCACGCGTTGACAAGACTATTTCAGGCTCTCTGCATACTGCTACATGCCAGTATGAATTACAAAATAATGCCTATCTTGGTCATTTATCGCATAACACTGGCCGCTGGCACTGACTGTGTATTTACTTAACACCTTATTTACCCACTAGGGCAAATGAAAGCTAAATATTAACATAAATTACATACATTATTAAATTCTGTATAACTATCTACAGTTCTCGCCAAACTTATTGTCCGGCTTGAAGTTGACACGAGCTAACTTCAACCCCGCCCAGCCGTAAAAATCGGAGAGTGAAAAATATTTGATTAAGACGAGGAGCCTACGACTCGAGCTTTCGTTTTAATTTATTACAGTCCATTTTTTTTTTCTTTTTCCAATTTATACCATTGTGCCAATTTCAAGCCGGACAATAAGTTTGGCGAGAACTGTACGTTAGCACTCATACAAAACAGTGGTGGACTGCATGTGGGTTGAAATAAACTTGATCTTCATTTTGAATGCGAAGTTCACACCGTACAGGCTTGATATGGTGATGGAATATAATGATGATGTTACAAGTAGGTACATCTAAAACATATTATATCTGCAAAAACTACTTAAATAACAAAATTAAAATATTAACATAAAAGAAAAATTATATATACCTACAGACAGAAAAAAAAAGGAGAAAATTACAAGTATACTGATACGCTCGGAGTCCTGGGTTCGATTCCCAGGTCGAACAAAGTGTTATTAGGTTTTTCTATTGAATTCTCAGTAGCAGCTCGGAGTTTGAAGTTGTACCTGGTTAAGGGCTAGCCCCCTATGTATGTATGTATATTAGTATGTATCAGTATGTACTGTATGCAGTGACCTCAATATATATACTGGCGAACTGTGAGTATACATTTGTAGCTACCTATTTGACGACGTCTGTGGTCTAGTGGTTCGAGTACCGGACTGCTAATCACGAGGGTTCGATTCCCACAGGACACAAACATTTATGTGATGAACTTAAGTGTTTATGTTTGTCTGGGTGTTTCTTATCTATATCTATACTCTATACTATATAATATTATAAAGAGGAAAGATTTGTTTGTTTGTTTGTTTGTTTGTTTGTTTGTTTGTTTGTTTGTTTGTTTGTTTGTTTGTTTGTTTGTTTGTTTGTTTGTTTGTTTGTTTGTTTGTTTGTTTGTTTGTAATGAATAGGCTCCGAAACTACTGGACCGATTTCAAAAATTCTTTCACCTTTGGAAAGCTACATTATCCCCGAGTAACATAGGCTATATATCATCACGCTACGACTAATAGGAGCGGAGTAGTAATGAAAAATGTAGCAAAAACGGGGAAAAAATTATAAGACCACGCGGGCGAAGCCGCTGGCGGGAAGCTAGTATATTATAAGTATGTATTAACAAAAAAAAAGTATATAATTATTATATCCATTGTCTAGTACCCATAGTACAAGCTCTGCTTAGTTTGGGACTAGATGGTGCTGTATAAAATGCCCCAGGATATTTAATATATATACCTACATCTCTGCCTAACCTTTCGGCAAATACAGGCACGATGGTGTGTTAAAACGAATCTATTTCTTCACTCTTGTTTTCTCTACACAACACAGTAGCTAATTGTAGTGTAAACATGACCTTAAATCAAAGCGATATGTAGGGTAGTTCGCACAATAATTACCGTAGCGATTAGCCTTAACATTACGAGGGTAGCGGGCAGTCGTGACCCAAATACACGAGTGAAAACTGCGTAGTATGTGGGCCAATACATGACTCCTTGAACTAAATATTTAAAACAATATACTTTTATCAAACTTTATCGATACTAGCTGTCTGCAGGTTCACTAGCATCCCAAAAGATTTTTTATATCCTGATGTTATAAGGCGATCCGTCCGCTCGTTTGCTCCCTACACAATAAAAAATCTATAATATTGTAAAGTTTCATCTAAATCCGCCCAGGGGGACTAGACAAGTTGCATTTTGACATTCGAATCGACAAACAAAATGTATGGAAATGACATAAGCTTTCGACAAATCGGGCTGTCACTAATGTCATTTACATACATTTTGTTTGTCGCCAGTAGTTTTTGCGTGAAAGAGTAACAAACATTCATTCTCACAAACTTTTAATTAGTAGGAATTAGGAGAGGGTTATAAAATCAAAATCAAAATGGCTGACTAATTCACTGACTGACTCATCAATTAACAGCTGAAACTGCTGAACGGATTGGGTTGAAATATGACACACTTTCATGCTGAGAGGAGACCCGTGCCCAGCAGTGGAACAAATATTCATATTCACATTATTTATCTACATTCCACAATGTAGACTTAGGTGATAGATACAATGCTTTAAAGCAAGTAACAATCATGGACCCTGTAGGGCACAGCAAAATGGGTTGATAATGATGGCAGACAATGCATTTATTTTGGGAAATACCCAAGGGATTGGGAAATAATAATAATAATAAATAAATATCTTGGGACATTTTTCACACAGCACCATCTAGTCCCAAACTAAGCAGAGCTTGTAATATGGGTACTAGACAATGAATATAATACTTATATACGTTTTTTTTTTGTAAAAAGATACTTATAATACAAATATATGAAACACCCAGACAAACACAAACACTTAAGTTCATCACAATAAATGTTTGTGTCCTGTGGGAATCGAACCCACGACCTCGTGATCAGCAGTCCGGTACTCGAACCACTAGACCACAGACGTCGTCAGAAAAAATGATGATCGCGGGAAACAGCTAGTAACATCTAAAGCACGGCTAAATATTGTTACGTGTTAACTTATTTGCATTAACAAAAACGTAGCACTTTATTCTATCGCTTCGTGTGCGATATAGATCTCGCGTGATGGATCCTAGTAGCCCTAGAACCTACCTACTTGATCGGTCCTCAATAATTATCTTATAGATCAATCTCTAGGAATTTAATGTATCGTTTAATGATACTATCGTTTAAACTTTTGCTTACATTACAATATATAGCCATAGGTACTCGTAGTTCTCGCCAATCTTATTGTCCGGCTTGAAGTTGGCACGAGCTAACTTTAACCCGGCCGGAAAAATCGGAGAGGATAGATATTTTATTAAAATGCATTAAAACGACAGCCTAGGACTTGAGATTTCGTTTTTACTTATTAAAGTCCTATATTTTCCTTTCTCCGATTTTTACGGCCGGGTTGAAGTTAGCTTGTGCCAACTTCAAGCCGGACAAGAAGATTGGCGAAAACTATACCATATTGTACGTCTGTATTCCTAAAAAAGTTACGCAGATTTGCAGTAACCCCAAGCTGCTAGGTACTGAGAATGTCATAGAAAACGCCAATAACATTTTTCTCGACCGTAGAATCCAGGATTTCGAGCGTGGCATTCGCGGTTACGTCCGCAAGACTAACGTGGCGGTTATGTTTTTTAATAGATTGTCCAATGACAATGGTTAACCGGTGACTGTTATATACCAACAAGCGAAAGCTTACGTCATCAAAAGCTGGTAACTATTTCTCGGAACAACCACCACTTAGTGTGAACTCTACGGTGTGTCATTACTCAATTTAAAGTCAAGGTCATAGGGCTCAGCTTATCTGATCCTCGGAGCGCTCGTCTATGATTTATACTGAAGAACTGTTATTGTGTTGTCAGAATTTGCTGACCACATCACGCTACCACAACAAACATTACTAAATTCGAGTCTAAGGCCTACTAATACTTACTTTCTGAAAGTCTGTTGCGCTTTCTCGCCTAAAACGCTTAACCGATTTTCATGAAATTTTGTGACGGAAAAAAACTTGAAAGTTGTTTAAATAGGCGGTTTAAAGTCGGTCATTGTTGAAGATATAATAATGAAACTTTATATAAATAGATACACATTTGCTCAAGCGTAAAGTCAGTTTCAGACTGTGCTGACGAATAAGGCTGTGCCTGCTGGAATAAGAGACGCTGGTGGTACCCGACTTCCGCTGAAGGTTATTATGACCGACGAAAAAGAAAATATTTTGTTTTTATTTGTCTTGTAGCCAATGAAACCTTGCCTTGATCTATATAATTATATAAAAATGAATAACCGAAATGCTTGTAAGCGCATAACTTCCAAACGACTACACCAAATTCGATAAATCTTTCTTTTAAGTGTTCGTTATTGTCAGGATTATGTTTTTGTGTAAGAAATTATTATGTTATTTCCACGCAGGCAAAGCTGCGCACGGGCCGCTAGTTCAAAATAAAAATTGATTAGAACAAAAAAGTCACACCCACACACATAATGCGCGATAGTCTTTCTAATAGTCCCAATTTACATAAAAAAATATCCTACCTCATACTATTCACATACAAGTGCAAATAAGTGCTTTTTCATCCTTATTACACGCGACCTTCACCTTCAAAATCCGCATGTTAAAAAATTGTGCCAAAACGATTTTTGAACACTATACTTTCTCTTTAAGTGAAAACTATTTACAAGAATACATAATTACGTATAGCAAAGGGAACTAGAAGAAAAACCTTCCAGAAATTTCCACTTGTGACGCAAATTCAGTTCAATGGCATTTGAATGTTTCACGCAACTGATTAGGTATGCATAGGGGCTGTTCTTAGCTATCGTAAAGTCGCCACGAACGCTCACAAGAAAGTGTTTAGTCCTATGATACTCAACCTTGCAAAAAGTGAAATGATTAGGTTCAAATGGTGTGTTCCGTGGTCCTTTCAAATGAGTCTGTTTTCCGACGTTACGGAATACAGTGCCTCGACCATGAGTTTTTCTCACGAGACTCGTTAGCGACGCCGTAAAATATTTGTATGGAAAACTCTCGCAGCGGTTCTTCTAGCGGTTACGTAAGGAACTAAAATCTGCTATGAGATTACAGCGATTCGATGCGTAAAAAACCTATCGAAAGCCGTTCTATAGAACTCATGGTTGAGGTACAGTTACTACAGAATAGATTAACACTGTCCCACGTACAATAGTCCACTGCAGGACTAAGTGCGGAAACCGAACCCACACAGGAGTGGGTTCTCCATGATGATGATAGATTTAATGCTTCACTAGTAATTACCTACATGCATAATCTCAGGCCGACGCAAAAACGACGGGGTGTTATAAGTTTGACGTGTCTGTGTGTGTGTGTGTGTGTGTCTGTGGCATCGTAGCTTCTGAAGGGATGAATCGATTTTGATTTTGTTTTTTTTTTATTTGAAAGGTAAATTAGTTGGGAGTGTTCTTAGCTATGTTTGATGAAAATTGGTCCAAGATGGCCGCTGCCACAATAGCGAATTACATATTTTTTCACAACTCCCTCAATATGGGTATCAAATGAAAGGGCTTAACAAGGAGAATACTATACACTATGATTGCCACAGCGGTAAGGTGAAACTAGAGATCGCCACTTTCGATTCTTCAATACTTCTTTTGCTTCATCCACGTTCAGACATCTTTTCACACACAAGCCCCGGTTGCGAGTACTACCTACACGCCTGACCTTATTAATTGTCCTCAGCTATAGGATCAGCGTAACTCCTAGGACGAGTCGACCTCTACCGACGCTGCCGCTAACAATCGACTTTGGAAGTAAGTAAAGTTTATTCTACTAGCTACTTCTTCTTCTTCGTGTCGATGGTACGATTTTTTTAAATCAAATTTGGTGTGCCCAAAACTTCGCCACTTCCACAGCATCGTCAGTGGCAGCGCAGAGGTCGCTTTGCATTTTGTGGGGTACAAAGGACAGGATAGGAGGTGCACCATTGTTTGCAGCACAGTTCCACAACCAAACCCAGCAGCTGTTTTATCTACTATGTATAAGACCGACCCACAACATCCGAAAAACAAATATATACGTATGTTCTGTCTTCAAGCCTATTGCTGATTAAAAAATATTTTCTTCCTTGGTTCCTTATTTCTTTCTATTTATTGTAGAACGGACATCGGGATTAAGGGATATTAGATCAATATGTAATATGTTGAGGTTTGCTTTTGTGTTTTGGCGCTAATGTATAACATAAATGTGGAAACTGTTTGTGATTATGTATGGTTTACTTATGGTATGTATTTTTTTCTTGTATTGTATCTGTTTGTTTCCTAAATAAAGTAAAATAAAAATAAATATCTCAACAAGGAAGGTACCGGATACATGAAACGTCTCCATGAACTCTTATTGACCAAAAATCACCCTTACCCTATGGTTGAAATCATAGAAACGGTTGTCGGCCTACCCTGCATAATTAAAGAAAACCCTAAAACAATAGTACACTCTATTGAGGAAAGTACAATAGGTACTTAAAAGTCGCGAATACGGCAAATAATAGACATGCTGTAATAGTAATACTAATTTTAATAGTTCCACTTACCTCTTAGTATCGTCAAAACAAAGACCGCTTAGTGAAGCTGTTTCGCTGGTACCCTCAAACGATTCGATCTGCCTGCCTCCTCTACAAAAACAATTCACAACTTTAGGAACAGGGTACATATTTTACAATAAATGGGTACTATGTAAACAAAAGAAAAACTCCAGTACCTTCACATTAACCGCTATCGTAATACCTAAATAATCTCTAGAACTGAGCACGCCAGTTTCACTGTTACTTTACATTAATGTCACTCTTTAGTACAAAAGTCACTTATTTACCTCATCTTAATCTTAGAACACTAAAACACACGGACATTGATTTCTGAAACTCGTGAATGTTAGACATCAGAAAAACTACTTTTACCGACGATGTTTTCGCGTGACATTTCATAAATGCATCTATAGTTTCACTCCTGTCTCCTATTTGGGTAAACAGACACGATAGACTAGGTATTATTATTTAACACCCATAAATAGTAATTATATGTATAAGTACAATTGTAAATTACGGCCATCACACGATTTGCTAGTGATACAAATTTATACGAAAGCGTGGGTTCGTGTTCCATTTTCAAATGTAATGCGAGTCCACCGAATCCCGCGCAGCGCTACCAACCGCAACAACTGAGCGTCCTTGTAACTTTTTAATTGCCATCTTCTTTTGCATACACAATACCTGATGTGTATGGGATGTGCACAGATAATTAATTAATTTCCATGTGCCATCTAGATTAATATGAAATTAATAGATTAATAGATAATGAATTTAATAGATTAAGATTAATATGAAATATTTTTTGCAGATTATTGCCAAGTTGGGTTTAATATAGACATGTGTAGGTGATGCGCGTAATATTACTCGGGTGATATTACTTCACAATGTGATGCCATATTACGCATTACGCGACGAAAACTAACATCACACCATCACCCGCGCATTTCCTATAATAGAAGAGTGCGAGTGTGAGGAGTGATGAAGTGATGTTTGATGTTAAGTAATGTTCGTTTAAAAAAATATTCGTAAAAAAATATTCATCATTTAAATACACCGTGTGCTAGGAATTTCATGTCAAGGTTTTCAAGTAATATGATCTAAACAAACTTTTTCTAACTGTAAGCTAAATGTATTATGGCAGTGCAACAAGTAATACGTATCACTTCAAAGTCAGTCGAAGTACAAACATTATCAGATCGTTCGAATACGTCGCGTAATGTTTCGAGTAATGCGTAATGTTATCGAGTAATATCACCTGACCGAAAAAGTAATGTTGCATCACATTACTTCATAAGGTGATGTTTTGCGCATGTCTAGTTTAATACATATATATTAGGTTCAGTATATCTGTGCCTAGTGGTGGGAGTAATATAAAAAATGTGTTTCTGTTTCTAACTTTTGTCTTTTCCGTAGATGTCGTGGGTTTTCACAGGTATGTTCGCGCGCAAAATTTTATAAACTATACTCAATTATAAATAAATACTAAGTATTGCTTATAAACATTTGCGAGGCTTGCTTAGTTTTTTTAAATATTGAGTACCACTGATCGTGTTAATGAACTTGCGATATTGAAGGTGGCTGAACTTGATAAACGGCGCGATACTGTTTAGTTTTAGTTGGCTACTTCCAACTGCTATATAATTATACAGCTTAACTTTATACTTAACACTGGAAGTTGTTAGGTAAATGAAATATATTTTCTTTTTGGGTTGTGTGGGATATCAAAATATTTAGGTACTTTAACTCCTTTCTAACTAAAAGAGAAAATGCGTAGGATAGATAATAGCTACCTTAAATTGACAACCAAAAATAATATGGACCTGTTTCACCAACTCTGGATAGCCGTTAACCGTCAGATAAATCTATACTCTATACTAATACTAATACTAATACTAATAATATTATAAAGAGGAAAGATTTGTTTGTTTGTTTGTTTGTTTGTAATGAATAGGCTCCGAAACTACTGGACCGATTTCAAAAATTTTTTCACCTTTGGAAAGCTACATTATCCCCGAGTAACATGGGCATATATCATCACGCTACGACTAATAGGAGCGGAGTAGTAATGAAAAATGTAGCAAAAACGGGGAAAAAATTATAAGACCACGCGAGCGAAGCCGCTGGCGGGAAGCTAGTTTTAAATAAAAATAGAACATAATTTGTATTGGGAACTTTTCAGGAGCTGGGGAAACATGATAAATGTATTAAAAAAAAAAACATTTTTGAAAAACATTCGCCTAAAGGGTTGTTGTGGAAATCTATGGGGGAAGTCTTTGGCAGTTGCAAGCAAGATGATGATGAAAGGGAACTATGTAACGCAAGAAAAAAAATTAAAAATACATCATCTATCGAGGGTTACATTCCGATCTCTGTTCAGCAGTGATAATGATGATTTTATTTTTTATCTTTCACAGGCCTTTGCCCTTGTGACTTCGTTCCTGTACGAGTAGATTTTGTTACCGAATTTATACTCAGCTCCTATTGGTCGTAGCATGATAATATATAGCCGATAGCCTTCCTCGTTAAACAGGCTATCTGACACTGAAAGAATTTCAAATCGGACCAGTAGTTCTTGAAGGTTCAACCAAACTAACAAACAAACAACGACGACGACGACACGACGACGACGTCTGTGGTCTAGTGGTTCGAGTACCGGACTGCTGATCACGAGGTCGGGTTCGATTCCCACAGGGCACAAACATTTATTGTGATGAACTTAAGTGTTTGTGTTTGTCTGGGTGTTTCTTATGTATTATAAGTATGTATTTACAAAAAAAAAAGTATATAAGTATTATATCCATTGTCTAGTTAGTACCCATAGTACAAGCTCTGCTTAGTTTGGGACTAGACGGTGCTGTGTGACACTGTCCCAGGATATTTATTTATTTATATTTATTTAAAAAACAAACTCTTCAGTTTTATAATATTAGTAGGTATAGATTTATTGTTTTTGATATATTTATGGAATCTGAGAACTATAAGCACACGAGGTGTAATTAATTCTATACTATTTTAAGTACCAAAGGAAACATTTTCGCACAAATATCACGATAAAATGCATTTTATTCGTACAATCACAGAAACACAGAAATCACAGAAATCATAATCTACTTGACACAATCGATGCCGGTCAAGGCTTCTTGATATAATAACTATGATAGAATTCAAAGGTATATTTTTTAGCTATATTTTTTGTGGGGTAGAAAATATGCCTACCACATAAATTTAGGTAAGTTTTCTGAGCTTGGCGCCAAAAATCAGCGCAAGCTTTCTTGTGGTGCCTCACAAGAAAGCTTCTGCACAATGCTAAGCGCCAACCCTATTTCTTGTAGAGTTAAGATGCACTATTTATGTACCTAATCAACTTTGTGCGTGTTTTCATTATAGTGAATAAATATACCAAAATATAATTATTTCTGTTCTTTCTAATAATTAGTAGCCAATTTTCAGTTAACAAAGAATTTTATTACAACAAAATCTGAAAAAATAAATTAAGAGGTGAACCTTTTCGGTAGATCGATAAGAATCAACAAAAAGAAAGAATCAACAAAAGTCCATATTTTATTCTTTTTCATTAATAAGTATTTATATGAAAACTGGGGCTGGCAGTTTAAAATTCCACTTCCTGGAGAAAACCAACACTTCTTCTAATAAATGGAATCCAAGACTATTGGTGTACCGTTGTTTTTGAAGGAAAGAATATATGTAGGTATTCTACTGATTCTATTCAGTAAGTACAGTAGACTTGATACATAAAGTTACCTACCAAACAGTGAGTGTCAACACTACTGTACCGATTCCTCTGCCTAATTGTTTTATGAGTCTTAATACTGTTTTCCCGCCAATGTCCCACAAGAATCACACTTCACAAAGCCTCTACAACACAACACAATGTCACATAGTCAATAGGTCGATGCACACAGGAAACAATTACATTGTAAACAAACCAATAGACGATATTTATTGCCACAGAAAAAAACTATTTCAATATATTGATGTCCATTTAAGTAAGACACTTGGAAAATTACCGCTGGCCTTAAAATGGGGGCAGTTTAAAGGGTTAACGCGGGGCAGGGGGTGTCATTTTGTTTTGGATACCAATGGTCTGGACGACAATAACATTGGATTAAAGATATAGGTTCTATGGAATAGAATGTGTTTCGTCAATTTTTTTTCAATGATAATGAAACGCTTTCTTTTTTAAATATCGAAGAACTAAACGTAATGTATCGGAGTGAAAAAAGTAAACATAATTTTAGTTTTAAGTGGTATTTCTTATACTGACGGTACCTACATAATATTTAAAAAAATCCCAAATTCAAGAATTGTATGGGATTTCCTTTGAATTCTAGAATTTTACGAGTTCGCAGTCTTAGTTTTCTTGCTTTTCTTGTACTTATTTTAAATCTCTATTTGTATGACCTACAGATAGTTGTTTCAGTTAGCTAACAGAAATGTTCTAGAAATGTGGTATTTATTTCTGTTGTGATGTGTAATCTTTAAAAAAAACAAAATCTTAAAAAAATCGATCGAG
Organism: Acronicta psi; assembly: GCA_946251955.1. Lineage (NCBI taxonomy): Eukaryota > Metazoa > Arthropoda > Insecta > Lepidoptera > Noctuidae > Acronicta > Acronicta psi. The sequence goes on along the minus strand of OX276473.1, from coordinate 2,136,407 downwards.
GATCGAAAAATAGAATTTAGAAAGATTTTTTAATATGCACGTGAGATGTTTGTTCGTAACCACACCCACATACAAGACAAAATCCTGTCGCATACTCGCATAACCGATCATATCTAGTATTTTTGTATCCACGTCCAACAATGGTGGTTGCCGACTACCGAGGGTGGCACGTGGGCAGCGGTCAGTATTCGCCCCGCGGCCGCCCAGTGCACGCCATGGATCGCCAGTATCGCCACCACTGACCGCCAACATGACGGACGACATACCAGGTGACTGTGTTCTTATTTTGAAATTTATACGACGCCATCATTGTTTTGTTGGCGGGAATCTGATGGTATGTGATAAATTATTTTATTACTAAAAGCTTTTATGTTAGAAAGTTCATAATGAAGATTGATGTAATAAAATAGCCGGAATGGTACTTATGCCTTTATCTTATGTATGTGTGTGTGTGTGTGTGTACAAGAACGTTCAGAATATGTACAATATGTAACATGACGTGACGTACAGTTCTCGCCAAACTTATTGTCCGGGTTGAAGTTGGTACGTGCTAACTTTAACCCGGCCGTAAAAATCGGAAAAAGAAAATAAATATGAACAAAAGCTTAAGTCGTAGGCTGTCGTTTTAAATCATTCTAAGTAATCCAATATTTTTCTTTCTCTGATTTTTACGGCCGGGTTAAAGTTAGCACGTACCAACTTCAACCCGGACAATACGTTTGGCGAGAACTGTATTTATGAACTATTTTCCTGCGAAAAAATAAATTTATATGTTTGATTCATAAACAGATTTCAATTGACTTGATTACGTTCGACGGCTGCTCGAATCCTTTTAGTTCTTAGTTCCATTAGTTGCTAAGATATACTGACTGTGATCGCGACGAATATTAAGTATAAAAAGTCTTGACTTATAACAATACCTGCCTCTTACTAAATATTATTTCATAGCCCTACCATTCATAGAACACATTGCCGGTCTGTGTGGCTTTTAGTCGGTTTGAGTCGCACATAATTGAAGTTGAAACCTTCAAAGTATATATACATCGATACATGCCAAGTAGATTTGACTCATGTACAGTACGCGCCAAACTTATTGTCCGGGTTGACGCTGGCTAACTTTAACCCAGCCGTAAAAATCGGAGAAAGAAAAATATTGGATTGGAATAATTTAAAACGACAGCCTACGACTTGAGCTTTTGTTTTTATTTATTACAATCTAATATTTAAAAAAGGGGTTAAAGTTAGCTAGCGCCAACTTCAACCCGGACAATAAGTTTGGCGCGAACTGTATCTAAGATTGTAGCTATCAAACTTTAAACCTGGACAAACGTTTTAAGTGTTGGCCAACTTAAACGTACGTTACTGTCTGATAGCTATATTATTTTGTACATGATCTTACATAATGTGAAATACCTGCATTGGTATTAACATTAAAAATATTAAATATATTTTGAACATTTTGCACAGCATCTAGTCTACAATACTTATACATTAACTTTTTTCTAAATACATGTAAAGAAAAATATAATTTTCTTTGGTTTAAATATTCCCGCGCATCAAGTTCCAAGTGTCATCGTGACAGATCGCGACATAAGCGGATGGATGTTTAGTTTATAATCTGTGGTGAATTATATCCTGTATGAGCTGCAGCCATTAGAAGGCAATTTTATTTAAACTAATTAAGAAAGCTAAGAAACAATTTGTGATTTAGGAATCGACACTGTGATTATTAACATTAAATGTCGTTTCTTTTCTTACAGGTAAAGTTTGTTTTTGTTGCGATTTAATTCATACTGTTAATTTGTGAATCTTACATGTAAATTAATACAATAAATACTTTTCTTACAGAGAAACTCAGTTGTGTTTTAATTAACTGTGTCGTCCACACTACCACGAATAGAAACTTATCTTATAAAATGACATTTAATGTTAATAATCACAGTGTCGATACATAAGAACCACCCAGGCAAACGCAACCACTTATATTTATTAGATAAATATTGGGGAATCGAACCCACAACCTTGTGATCAGCAGCCCGGTACTCGAACCACTAGACCACAAAGTCACAAACGTCTTCAGTTCTGTTGTAAAGAGGAATTGCTCAATGTCAATAGCCATACTATTTAAATTATTTTGTTCATATATTATTTTATAAAAAGCATCTAGTAGTGATAAATAGTACATGTAAATCAATTAATGTCTTAAAACATTTTTACACAACACCATCTAGTCCCAAACTAAGCTGAGCTTATACTATGGGTACTAGACAATGGATATAATACTTTATACATTTTTTTTTGTAAATACATACTTATAATACATATGAAACACCCAGACAAACACAAATACTTATATACCATCACATAATATATAATATAGTTTAGTTTATTCCTAACTATTGTGTTGTTATAATTAGGTATTTCCTAAAGACACAATCACACAACTCATACAACAGGTCGTTTGTTTCGAGGCTTCAATATTATTTTATTACGGGCACCTACAACTACCCTGCCCTTACTTTCTAAAAAATATAAAATAAATAAAATAAAAGCGTCCTATTTTCTTTTATATATTTTTAAATTTTTCCCTTCGCGCAACACTACAGCTACTATAAAAATGTCGTCTAAGAATTCTATAATGGGGTTCAAGGTTCGCCCCAATTTACATATATGCATGGCACATAATTACGACGTAACTACTTTTAAATGGGTTCAACACCTCTTTTCAATCATTCTTAAATAAAAAGTGTGTAAATAATAACCTTGCAACTGCTAAGTAATGGACCATTATTAGATTTAATTATGGATTATTTATTTTTCAGTTAAACTAATAATGATACTTAGGTCATTGCTTTCAAAGCACCTATGTAGTACCTAGTAGGTACTACCTACTATATAATACTAAATGTATTATGAGCCTAAAGGATACTGAACCGAATATTTTTTTAAGTTTTATAACGACTGTATTTTTTATAAATAACTAGCTGATTCCCGCAACTTTGCTCGCGTTTGAACCCCGTTACACCAATATTTTTAAATTATTCTGTTATTCGAGTTGGTAACAATTCCAACAAATTAAAAACCGTGAAAATCGGTCCAGCAGTTCTCGAGTTATAAGTGTTGTAACAAACCCGACTCTGTTTTATATATTAGATTATGTTTTAATCTACAACCTCATTCAAGAAACAATTGGTAGATAAAATAGAAAAAACATTTATGACGAACCTGTGTTTTAATGGTTTACCTATATAATTATGAAACCTATCTATACTTCTATGTTATAATATTTATTTACAAAGAGGAAAAATTGGATTGTTTGTTCGTTTGTCTCACACACATCTTTATTAACACTTTCAAAATTACATAGTTATGCAAAGCCCCACAAAACCGTCGTTTGAATTGAAAAGGCTACGAAACTACTGGACCGATTTGAAAAATTCTTTCACCGTTTGGAAAATACACTATCTCCGGGTAACAAAGTGTATAATTTATAAGAATTACCCAAACCACGCGGGCAATGCCACTGGCGGAAAGCTAGTGTAATGAGTGTAATGATAAAGAAATGGAAATCTCAAACAATTTCGTAATGTCTTTCGAATTAATTATTCTAAACATGCAAATTAAGATTACTACAAAGATTAGATATGTATGCTCAGTACGCTCACTATAATTTAATGTTTTATATACATTTCTCAATAAGTGAATTTGTTTGTAATTCTTGTAAGAAATACAGCTATTCTTAAACCGTGATTAGTACTTTTACTGGTGTTAAAGTGAACTTCAACGTGACATGCTGCATGCCTGAGATTTTCTCGTCCGCGTGTGATCAGCCAAACCGTTCAAGGTCAGACTCAGGACAGGTTGGGCAGACTTACCCTTAACCCTCTGAATGAAGAAGTGTCACAATGAGACATAAAATTATTGATTATGATAATTATTTGATGATTACGTTAAACAACAACGCTATTACACATTATTATGCAAATAATGTCGTTTTTTATGTTCATAATTTGATGGAGTCAATTGAAAAGTTTTACTAGGTCATACGTTACGAATCTGTAATACTCAGTACTACGAGTAGTTTAGTTCAGACATAATTTATTGACGAAAAATCGATATTGTAAACTTGGTTCCATCTTTTTAACCTAAGTATGTCACATGTTTTTATTGTTGATTTTGAAGTCATGTAGGTACATTACTATAGGTTTTGTTGATAGTAGGTAAACACATTCATTTTAGAATTCGTAGTATATATCCTTAGCAATTTCGTGATATGAATTATAAATGTTAATATTCATTGGAAGCGGTAGTTTGAGTCCATCAGATCATATAATTTCATATAAGTAATAATGATCACTACTTCACAAGCCTAACGTGTAAATTTGTATGTTTGGAACATTTTACATGTATTAAAACTTTATTACAAAAAAAAACTTAAACAAAAAAAACTTAAACTTTATACTATACTTACTTATACTTTAACTTTAACATCTTAAACTTTATTTATTTATTTTTTTACTTTTATTTCTATAGCCTAATCCCTCATACTGAGAGGAGACCCGTGCCCAGCAGTGTGACAGTATATGGGTAAATTTTTTTTTTTTTACATGTATTAGAATTCGTATCTATGAAATTATCTGCCAATTAATTTAACAGGGACTTAACAGAAGGCTGTGAAACAGGCCCAAAGATTAAAGAGGTAGCTATATAAATCACATCATAAAAAGCTGTAATATTTTTCCGGTGCCATGTAAAATAATGCAGCGTATGACGCAGAGTTGTTTCTGTGTAATTACCATAAAATAATAAAAATAAAGCACGCTACGTCACGCTAGCCTTGCATGTACGCATTCACTGGTGCACTGCACTCCAACGTGTACCACGAAGCACGCAAAACTATCTGTTCTAGATAGGCACGAGCAGACGTATCAGTACCGCGTAAGGTCCAAAATAGTTTGGCGGGCTTTGCTACTTGTATTCAACTGATTTGGTGTCACTGTGTGGTTTTGTTAGGCTGTATTCCAAATATGAAATAACTTGTATCGACATGAAAGGTAGGAATCAATCAAAAACTCTTTCCAGCTGTGTGCGTGTGTGATGGGTTAAGAAAATATGAGCAATAGACATCAAGATTAATTTAAATACTAAAGATAGGGCCGTCCGAACATTTTATAAACACAGAAATATTAACGCCATCTTTGTTAGTATCGCATGGCTTTTGTTTTTCAGTCGATCACGGACTACTTAGTTCACTTCGGTTTACAGAAGACCATTTTGTGACCAAGTTCGGGGTTGTCATTGTGACATGCCGACCGCCCAGTCCTTACGCAGTAATTTAAAAGTTAATGATCAAAATCGTCATACAAATTGCTTTCGAAATGTCATTTATATCAGCCTGACAAAGGGTCATTTTTGTGTAAAAATGTTCCCTGCGTTCGGCTCTAGAACCCCTTTTAACTTCTTGAGAGCTGATAAGAGTAATGAGAGGCAAGAGGTGTGCCACGAACCTGGCACAAACTCCGATCTGCTGCTGGGAATTTCACAGAAAAACTTTTGCCCGACATGTAGCAGTCTTGCTTACGATGACTTATAGCACACCTGTGACACTCCATACAAACTTTCCGATACCGCTGCACACTACAATATCAAATGTCATGAGGCGAATACCCGTCTGGTTTTAGTGGGTAGACGTCCTTTTCAGGACGGAGTCCCACACACCGCGCCGCCTCTTTACCTAATAGTAAAGACAAAAAATTCAAATATGGAAAAATAGGCCAAGATATAGCACTGGTTGTTATAACGTCTCTGAGTTGAGACCTAAGTCTAAAACGCTTGACAAAAATATAACGAACGTTTTTCGTGTACGCAATTTACAAAAACGTTGATTTTTCCATCATTTTGTAAGCTTACGAAAAGCGTCTGGTCATTTCTAAGGCTCGAAACACTAAATCTGATAAGCTTAATTATTAGCTTAGTCTAGGCTGAGCTGTCAGCTAAATGTTTTATTAGAAGGCCGAAATTAACATAACTACGAGTATTGCTGGTGTAATGTGAGTGTACGAAATTAGTTGATTGAATCAGTCACGCATTTGTAAAAGGATTATAAACTCACAAGACCTCAGTTTCCTTTCATCCTTTCACAAATGCGTGACTGATTCAATAATTTAATTTTAAATCGTTCTCAGAAGCATGTTCTGATGTTCCTAATTCCTCTGTCTAACAAAGGACTAGCGACCCGCTTTTGCTTTTAGGTATAGTATGTCATGGTTATAGGTACTATTATTATATTATGTATCCTAAATTTTAAGGTCCACTAGCAATACAACGGTGTAAACTGCATTGAATTCCATGCAGTAGTTATTGCGTGATTCATGTCATGTACAAATCCACAAACAGGCTTCTTCTGCTGTTATAAAGTCCCTCCATTAGTTTTTCTTCAATATCTGTGGAGATACTCGCGAGAATCTTTCTTCGAGCCTCTCTAGAATGCACGCATTTTTGTCAACTAACGTAATAATTATGTGTATGCAATGTACAATAATGACAAAAGTTTGCGTCACTTTTGCGCCATTGTAAAATAAACCCTAAGTGTACTCTACTATAACCTGCTTTTATAACCCATGTCATTAGTCGTAAAGTACTATAAAACATAATAATCTCCATCAAATCTGAGTTCTGGCGCAAGGTCACGCGTCGGAAGTGACGTGACCCCACGCTAATGGCTCCTTACTATTTTTACTTTCGATAACACTGGTACTGAGGTGCTTTGCTATTAATTGTAATGGTAATTTCGTCATGACGTCATTCTTCAGTATATTTATGTAGGGAACCATTTTATGCGTAGTGTCGAGGAGTTTTATGTGAGATCTTTGATTGTACATAGTGTATATAGGTATGTTATGAACACACTTGTGTTTTTCATAGAAAAATTGATTTGCCGAAAGCTTGTGTCTATTCCATACATTTTCTTAGTCGATTCGAATGTCAAAATGCAACTTGTCTAGCCCCCCTGACTGGCTTAATGACCTTCTTATTTAAGTTGTGGCGTACAGGACACCCATAATTCCGTCACACATTAAACACAAGCAACTATTACCTATGGGTAAACAGTATGAAAACTAATTATATCTTTTTAATATAAAATCTTTTCGCAAAATAACGTCCGATTCATCAGTGTGACGTCTTAAACGCAGCTGTTTTGTCACACGATTACGTTATAAAACCTTTATAACTTAGGCTCAATTAAAGAACAAAGGTTAAAGTGCATATAAGTGATTAGTTTAACAGTGGAGCAATCGAATTAAAATAAATTATCTTATTATCAACATAGCCTTTTTGGTGCGGTAATTCTTAGGATCGCCGCCACCTGGGAAGGCGGTAGGGTATGTCGAACTCATTGTCTACCTTTTGCGTTATAGCCATGGAGGTCGGGAACATTTACGACGACTATGGGCGTTAGCAACATAGCCTAGAGACTGCTGTAGGCTACCACTGGATAGCCTTGAAGTCGAATCCAAGGCACACACCTCTGAATATTATCACAAGTTTACAACGGTGAATGAAGACATCCTGAGGAAAGGCGTACCTAAGAGATTTCCTCAACGGCGTGTGAAGTCTGCCAACCCGCACTAGACCAGTCATTCGTAAACCATCTGCGTAGCTCGTAGCAAAACGCTACGACACGCGTAGCAGTCTACGAAAAGCGTTCGGTTCTGCGACGCTACGGCATATTATTGTGTATGATCTGTAAAAGTAGATATATAATATAGATGGGATATTTTTGCCGTTGCTCGTTGTGAAATATAAATAATGAATACGCTCCTATATACTAGAACGTATAAAAATGTCGAGTTAATCTATCGACTACTTTTCGTTTTTCGGAAAGAAAGATACGGAAGCCGAATTATAAGACACATTTTATTTATAAAAAAGTAAATAAATGAATATTTTTAGACACAAACACAACACCATCTATTCCCAAATTAAGCAGAGCTTGTACTATGGGTACTAGACAATGGATATAATACTTATATACTTTTTTTTCATCACATAATTTTTTGTGACCAGTGGGAATCGAACCAACAACCTAGTAATCAGCAGTCCGGTTCTCGAACCACTAGACCACAGATGTCGTCATAATAAAGATACTACAAGCTAACCGTTCTAATACATTGAAATATTGTATTTACCAGAAACCGGTGCAGTGTTCACATTTGGCAAGTCGCACTTCGCAGACAACGAGCCGAGCCACTTTTTCATCAAGAATGATCCTATAGTCGCCATCTCCTGCGGTGACGAGCACAGCGCTGTCATATGCCGTAAGTATTGACCATTTACCTATCAAATACGAGTATCACGTAATAACAATATAATAATAATGTTTTTATTCACAAAAACTTTTTTACAAATTATTCTATGAAGTCCCTGACTTCTGAGCTAGGTAAACCTGTGTTTAGAGGTGGGTAACTCATCAAAAATACGCGAGCTACAGATTAGCTCATGACTCAGGTGAGTGAGCTGATTCAATGACTCAGCTCGCAGATCAGTTGAATTTGTACCTCCTATTCAGTTTACGACTCGCACGAGTCTACTGCGAACCGCGCGCCGAATCGAGCCGACTGAGCTGCCGAGCTGCAACAGTTCGTTTAACCTGCGAGCGAGACATTTTATATTATTGAATTTATACCATTAAATTATTATTTTTATGCATTAGAACGGAATAATAATTCGTTCTAGGAGAATTGGATTGGAGGGATTTATTACGACATACAACAGGAGCTGAATTTAACCGTGAGCTAGTCATTTTGTTGCTGAGCTGTAGCTCAGCGGCTCAAAACCGTGCGATCTGATCTACACACCTCTACTGTGTTACAAAAGTCATTACCCTCTCCCAATTTTATTTTGTACAAGGCTTGTGAATCAAATAAAAATAATTAATTGACATTAAAATTACAGTCATAATATTTAAATAACGTCAAGAGGAATAAGATCTGTCGACTGTTGTTTTGCTCGAACTGCGTACATATTCTCCTCTGACAGTACTGTCTCCTTTGACATTGCGTGTTCATGTCTAATTCCAGTTTATTCCAGACACTATCGACGATCTTCGTTCACTTTGAATCTAATCGTATTACCAGTTTTAATTATTCGTTAGTCAGTCATGAACATGAGGGGGTTAATCGACTGTCCATGGTATTATATTGAGATGCGAGTTGTAGAAGAAAAATTCGATTAGAGACAATATTATGAATACAGTACAGAATATGATTAGGTACTTATAGCTACTACATTGTAGGCGGTGATATATGGTGGTATGCCTAGGTTTAATAAACCTGAAGATGCAGAGAATATATACTCTGTCTTTAAAACAAATAAAGCAAATAAATTATATACCTAAACCTTCCTCATGAATGACTGTCTATTGGTGAAAACCGCATGTAAATCCATTCAATAGTTTTTGAGTTTATCGCGGGTAGAAAGATAGACGGACAGACAGACAACTCCCCCGCCGTTTCTGTGTGTATTTATAAATATGCAGTGATATCATAGAAAACTCACTTGTTAAAACGATTACAAAAAGCAACTTACACCCAAAATTTTGAAAATAGACGGAAAAGACCACATCGTTGGTTAACATCAGGCGAGTTGTGGTCAAGCGCAAGTCTGCGCAAGCCTATCACAATCAATCGATAACAAATATATCTAATTTACTATTTTTGTAGAGAATGGACGCGTATTCGTGTTTGGCGGGAACGCGTGGGGCCAATTGGGCCTGGGCCACAAGGACGAGGTGACGAGGCCCAGCTGCGTCAAGTGGCTCAAGCCTCACAGAGCACTGTTCGTGGCCTGCGGGAGAGCACACACGGTATTTGTCACAGGTAAGTAATGACCAGCTGTTGCCCAAGGTTTCACTCGACTTTTTTATATCCCATGTGTTATTCTGACGCATTTTTTTATTTGGACTCCAAACATTTGACAGACGCATTCGCCATTATACACAGAGACACTATCGCTATCTTTGTTAGTATCGCATGGCGTTTGTTTTTTAGGCCGATCGCGGACTAGTTCACTTCGGTTTAGAGAAGACCATTTTCGCCTAAGTTCGGGCAGTCCTTACGCAGTAATATAATTATAATTCAATGGCTTACAATATTTATTAAGTTTCATCAAAACGCGTTTAGTAGTTTTACGTTAAGACTAACATACATCCATCAATCCTCATAAATTTTCACATTTTTAATATTAGTGAAACAATCGTACAGAGGACAGGCCGCTATGTTCTTATTTATTTTCTAGCTTATATTAGTATATCTAACCTCTTTTCCGTTGTCGTTATTATTTCAAACCAGATACAAACGCGATCTACACAGGCCGCTATGTTCTTTTTTTTCTAGCTTAGTATAACCTCTTTTCACTTGTTGTTCTTATTTCAAACCAGATTCAAATGCGATCTACACGGTGGGGTGTAACGATGAAGGTCAACTCGGTACGGGTGACATGGAACACCACACAGTGCCGCAGTACGTGGAGCTGGAGGGGGAGACGGGGCCCATCAGACAAATATCAGCCGGGAGCAATCACACCGCAATACTAACTGGTAAATCTATAAAAACCTTGGATATTTAAAGCCTTTAGGTAATCGGCTAAATACAGCAATAAATGCTAGAAATAGACGATGGGAAAGACATTTTTATAGAAACTTATTTTACTTAACCATTCAAAATTAATTGTGATGAAAATAGGGTTCCCCTCTATTACGTGGGATGTGGGAATATAAACACCGCGGTGAACCGTAGGTAGGCCAAGTCAAAGGTCTCGAGTTCGAATCCAAGGCACGCACCTCTGACTTTACGAAATCATGTGCGTAATTATCATTCGCTTGACGTTGAAGAATAACATCGTGAGGAAACTGCATGCCTGAGAGATTATCTCGACGGCATGTGAAGTCTGCCAACCCGCATCAGGCCAGCGTGGTGGACTATGGCCTATTCCCTCTCATACTGAGAGGAGAACCGTGTCCAGCAGTTGATATTAAAACCGTAGATGTATATAAGTACACTTTTATCTCATGAAATCTATTAGAACTTCGACTTGGCGAGTTTTTTCCTTCATTAAAATAACTGGTATTATCTTAACATGGAAAATGAAAAAAGAAAATAGCATTAAAGATTTTCAGTATGTCACGCGAGGGTCGACGGCCGAGAACAATTTTTTTTCTAATATCTCTATAATTTATAACTGAACTTGCATATGAACAAATCTTCGTCTCAAACATTGCTGTATTTTGCATTAATAAATGCTGAATATCTATAATAATGCTAAATATTTTTTAACGCGTGTTGCTGTTGCTTTCATCACTAGATGATGGGCGCGTGTTCGTGTGCGGCTCCAACACGGAGGGTCAGCTAGGACTGGGGGAGGACACCCGCTCGTGCGTCAAGTTCACCGAGCTCAAGTTCATGGAGAAAATCGCCTTCGTCGAGTGCGGATACTATCACACCGTGTTTATTACTGGTGATTTTAATATATGTATTTACATAGCTTTCCGCCAGCGTCTTCGCCTGCGAGGTCTGGGTATTTTCTTATAACTTTCATCCCCTATTTCAACCCCTTACAGCCCTTTTTTCGCATTAAAAAGTAGCCTATGTCTTTTCTCAGGCTCTAGGTTATCTGTGTACCAAATTTCATTTAAATCGGTTTAGTAGTTTTGGCGTGAAAGTGCGACAGACAGACAGACGTTACTTTCGCGTTTATAATATTAGTAAGGAAGTATGGATGATGTAAATAGCTCAAGGAAACTTTACAAACTTACCCGGTACTTACTTGGTGGCGAGGCACCACGTGCCTCCAGCCAGGGACACTTATAAACTAAGCAACAGCAGGTAATGGCGTCCCCTAACGGGACTCGGTACTCGGCTTACTGGGGCACTGCTAGGGACAGCTGGATCTGGATTTAAATTATTTAGAGACGAATTTAAAGCTACTGGCTCAGCACTAAGATCAATATGCAAGTTAAATATATTTCTACAAGTATTTGCTCGCGGCTCCGCCCGCGTAAAATTTGGGTTTTGTAGGTAGTAATTTTTCTTCTTCTTCTTCTTTGTTAATGCAGGGTATAAGCTATCTCTTTTCCAAATTTCGGCCCAATCCGTGCACTCGTTACATCTTGAAGGTGTATCAAACATCCTAACAAACTTTAAATTTTATATATTTGTGGGATAAACGTGTTTCTTTACGATAAAAATAATGAAGAAACTAAATTATAAATGAATGTAATTTAAATTTCAAATTTATTGGACGGAGTCACAAAAACTAAACGAAACCAAGACTTACGCCTGTTGTATTTGAAATCACAACTATATTATCGGAATGTTAAGTTATGTTATTGTTCGTCGTCTATAATCTTAAATTTCCTTGCCGTGGCGCCCATGAGGTCAGTCTGTGTCTTATGTCCGTAGCCGTCTGCTATGGCCTACGACTAACTAGCTACCATTTAATTGCTACGTAAAACCGTAGTCTACGCTACGTCGAACATCAAGCGTAATAGGTAACCGTTCCGATTCTCTAAATAACTCGTATTGATTAATAACTAAGTATGTAAATTAGAACCCCAAACATGAAAGGTCATCAAATTAATATGTTTTACCCTCAAACCTGTGGTTAAATAATTTTTATAGACACCATTTATAAATTGAATTTCTATTTTTTTGAACTGATAGCTGCCTCGTTGGTCTAGTGGTCAACGCGACTGTTACGCCAGAGTTCCTGGGTTTGATTCCCGGGTCGAGGAATGTTGTTGAGTTTTCCTGTCAAAATTTCCAGTAGCAGTTCTGTGTCTGGATTTGTGCCCGGTTGATGAGAATGTAATAGGCTCACCGCAACTACGTGGGACCTAAACATATCGGTAAACTATGGGTACACATTAGTACACCTCTGCCTAACCCTTCGTGGAATACAGGCGAGATGGTATGTTATGGTTATTTCAATAATAATAATATCCTTCTGGCGCATTCGGTAAAAACGCCATGTAAAATAATCTTGTCTTTTTTCCATGTTTAAAAAACTGTACTCCATATTTTCTGCTTAACTACAAGATTAATGACAGAATATCTTACATAAAAGGATAGTAAGACACAGTCAGGGCCGGATTTAAAGGAGAGCAGTAGAATAGACTTTGCACAATAGAGACTTTGAAAAAAAACCCTTTAAATTCCGACTAGTAAACACAATATGGGGTCTCTACTCCTTTGTTGCCCCGAGGCCTCCACACCTCTAAATCCGGCCCTGGACACAGTAAACTCTATAATAGTAAATCTACCTATACGTATACGTTTAATGCATACCTGAGAGATTTTCTTGACGGTGTGTAAAGTCTGTCAACCCACACTAGGCCAGAGTGGTGGACTATAAATTATCCCCTCTCATTCTGAGAGAAGACCCGTGCTCAGCAATAGGACAGTTGATGCTAATGATGATACGTTTCCTCCATAGCCAAGGGTGCAGTCTTCGTAACCGGTGACAACGAAAACCAGAAATTAGGCATACCAGAAAGACCTTCAATATATGTGCCCGAAGTACTGCCTCTGACCATTCCCATCAAGAGTGCGTGCTGCGGTGCCGCCCACACCTTCCTCCTTTCCATGGATGAGAGCAAGATCCTGGCTTTCGGATCCAATGAAAAAGGGCAGCTAGGACTCCCGAAGAACGTGGAACACGTGAAGGAACCCACAGAAATTGATATGGAGAAGATGTTTGATGGGTATCAGCTGAAGCTTGTGGCCTGTGGAGCTATGCACACTGCCTTCGTTACAGGTAAATTTTTATTTTTTTTAAAACCTCGGTGTTATCCCTAGAGGTGATGACCTATTCGGAGAAGATGTTTTTGGCAGCTTGAAATCATTATGACTGTGTAATTTCAAAGTTACTGATACTGAAATCGAGAGTCTGGCTACAAGGTAGCAGTTATTTTGCTAGTGCGCAGTATACGACTTCTGCAAAAAAATTCACCATGGCACCATGAAATTATTGTGCCTAAAACATATTTTTCGACGAAATTGGCAGCCAGACTCTCCATTTCAGTATCAGTAACTTTGAAATTACTTACATAGAATGATTTCAAGCTGCCTAAAACACCTTCTCCGAATGGGTTACCAGCTCTCAGGCTATAAAGGTGATACAGTCAATAGGTCTTCACGTCTAAAGTAATGATGTTTAATTTTCTTCGACCACCTCAGGTCGAGCAAATTATTATTGGATTTTTCTGTAACATTCTCAGTAGCAACTCGGAGTTTGGAGTTGCGACCGGTTATTGGCAATTGGCTCGCCCCCTGTTACATTTTACCGGTAAGTTGTGGGTGTACAATAGTACACCTCTGTTCAAGACAAGAAGCATTATATTAACTTTAAATTAACCTCGAGTAATGAACATTTATATATAACAAATATAATTATATTTGCCCAATAATGTATGATGGAACTACATACCTTTTAGGTACCCATTTTTAATATAGAACTTTGCGATAACTTAATATCAAGGAAATGACAAACACATCTATGAGTATGAGTAATCATTTATTTGAAAGCCCGGTGCCGTATAACAAAACCGGACATTTATTGTTGACATACATTCGACATCTAATGTAATTGACTCATTTTCATTGTCACGTCAACATAAATAGTGGCTAAATTACCTCCGTCGGGTCGGGGCGGTATGATCAGTATTCGATTACCATTTGTCGTCGGTGGTCGTGTAAAACTTCGCTTTACGTTACAGACAACGGTTTGCTTTACGCCTGCGGCGAGTCCCGACACAATAAACTTTGTTTGGAGGAGATTGACGATGCCGACAACGCGAACGAAGCCGTCCCCAATCAATACACACCTAAGCGGGTCACCGCTATGAATGGGCACATAGTAGACAATGTAGCCTGCGGAGGGTGCCACACGCTACTGACTGCAACCAAAGGCTCCAACGCGGACTTCACCAACAACGACTTCAACGTAGTCGACGAACAGACTCGGCCGATCTCCCTCACTGAACTCCCGCCGCTACAGAAAATACCAGTCATGAACAAAGCCGAGGAACACTCGCACGTAATCGAGGACATCACGAACTCCAACGTTGACGTGCACAACACCGATAACGTGAATGGAAATGTGAACGAAGAGAACGGATCGATCGATTCATTAGAGGCCAACGTCAGCGGCTCCCACATAGTAAACATAAACGACCTTGAGAACGAAAACGGAAGCACGCATGACGCGCCCGATATAAACACAGACACGGCTAATTTGTCTTCCCCAAATGGTAAAACAAAAGTTATGGAGGTCATCGAGGGTATGGACACGATGGCTGATAAGGCCGAGAACAAAATAGAAGAAGTTGTCACAACGGTAACGAACAAAGTGAATGAGAAAGTGGAAGTTGTTGAAGAGTTTGTGAAGAAAGCTGCAGTGGTTCCCCCCGTAATACACGATGAAGCGAAAAAAGTGCTGGATATACCAAACAAAATGATAGAAGTAGCTAATTCACCTCCACCTAAGACACCGATATTGCCCGAGCTGCTACATGTTCCTGACTTAAGTCAGATAAGTCCGGTTCTAAGTAAACACAGTGATGATGGTCAGAAAAGTGATAATGGACAATCTGAGAATGAGACTATACCGTGTGGGTCGGATAAATCCAGCCCGCAGGCAGGCAAAACGAAGACCCAAGCTGTCATGCCTATTGTAAGAAGTGAAGACCATATCGATGTTCCTGAGGACCCTGAACACAATGAGGAAAGTGACGTCGTGGTACATAAAACGCCGATAAAAGGACGCTTTGCACGAATGTTTCAAACGATTAGAGATAAAGAAAATTCTTGTATGGGCAAAGGGAAAGTTATTGAAGAAAAAGTTGTTGGTAAGGTATTTTTTATACTTATCTATTTTTTGTCACTGTACCTAACACAAACAGCGCAGTAAAGTGAAGTAAAAGTAAATACCCTTTACTGATTTTGGGTCGCGAGTTCGATTCTCGCAACAGAAGAATTAGGTACAGTCGGTAACAGAACAATTACATGAAATCTCAAATATGTTTAAATGTGTGACATTAATTTATGTATGAAAGAAACGCCGGGAGCTTGATCCCAATCATAGTGCTAAACCTAGTTTTTATGTGTCAGAGAGAGAAATGAACCTATTCATCTTTTATAACGGTAACCCTCTCTACCAAAGGGCAATGATTGCTCTTACGGATATTGATGACTAGAAAGATACCAGTCCGAATCATCATCATTCATGACATGGAGCTATTACTACAAATTGTCTTCAATTTCTTTTTAGAAAACGTCCACAAAGGCATGGACTCGGCTGAGGACACCATCCACAAAGTTGAGGAGACGGTGGAAACGGAGATCAGGAACCAGACCAACTCCAGGACTTGCGTCATATTGTAAATGTTTCGTCCACTCGTATGTTTAGCTAAATAAACGTTTTTATTATTGCTATTATTATTTAGTTGTCTTTTCATTCGTGAGTTGGTCGTTCACCTAATGGCAAGTGTCATGTAGGGCAATACCAATTACGTTAAAAATAATAAAATATGAATTACTATGCATTTGAATGTGCCGAAGTAAAGTCCACATGGTTGACAACTAATTTCAAATTAACTTTTTAATAGAAAACACTGATACTGTTCACAAAAATATACTTAAGTCGCAAATACTGAAAGAGGCTTTCACGGGGGGAATTAAAAAACTAAATATAAAAATATAAATTTATTATCTTAGAATGCCTACATACATACCTACTTATGGCACACAAGGTCATATATCATAGAAGCAAATGCAACGCATAAAATCAGATTTAAAACGTCTAAAAATATTTATAAGAACAATGACTTTTCGGAAATCTAATACGTTAGCCAATGGAAACCTTGCAAGTACCATGTTCAATTAAAGTTCAAAGTTCAGGTTTTTAAGTTTGCAGGTCGGTTCTTTTATTTTTATTATAGCTACCTATATTTCTATATAGCTATAATAAAAATAAAAGAACATAAGTACTCGAAGAATATAATATTTTATTTATCATCTTACAATATACTTTTAACTTATTTTATAGTTTAAATATAAAATCAAACAGAATACAAAACTTTCGACGAGTTATGTAAACAGTATTGTAACTTAAAATTAATATTTAATACTTTTTTTAACTTTCTACCAATCTCCAATACTGCTTTAGAGTGGTGACTGCGCGTCCAGATACCTGTAAATGATATAATTGGTTTTATAAAACAACCCCCGACCTCATTGTAAAATAAGATGTTACCAGAATACCAGAAGTATTCCCGGAAGGGTTAATAGAGTCATATTAAAACCTAACTTCCAAGTCAACTAGCAACTAGCTTTAATTATCTCAAGAAGATTTATGTCCTGCAAGTTGCTAATGGGCTGGAACCTTGTCTAATTAACCTCAAAGTGACGTCATCCGCCGTACTTGCCGGCTAGTAGTGCTGACGCGTACTGCGAGCGGTTACGTCATTTTTACGTCACCAAGATGGCCGCCAGGCCCATTATCAATTTGAGGGGCATCGGGTATAATTGTTATTAGAGGTACTTACAGATTTTGTTCTTTGCTCTCACATTTACGACGACGCCGCATATTTCTTCCGAATGTTTGAAGTTCTCTCCTATCAGAAGCAAAACCTAAAAAAATAATGTCTAATTGATTAAGGGCCTGACCATATACATATAATGTCATTGGTTGTAACTAAAATAATTCACAAATCTAAGACTATTCTAAAAAGAAACTTCTGAATGCAATTAAATTTTAACTTTTCTTAGTCGAACGATGCATTCATCTTGATTTATTTAAAATTGTTTGATGTCGAAAAATTAAACTGAAAATAGAGCGAGTATTATATTTATAGCCTAATCCTCCTCATGGTGAATGCTCAGCAGTGGGACAATATGATGTTAATGTTCATGACGCATACTTACAGCATCTGACCAGATTGCGTCCATAACTTGTGGCGACCTTGAGCTCTCGAGCAAGATGAGCCACCGTCCGCCATGCCTGTTCGCTTCATCCTCCCACATCGGCCGAACACCCTTCTTAAATATTGCATAGTCTTGCCCCAGGCGCAGCTCGGAAGGTACCTTCATGTGATGGTATAAACTGTAAGAATTTTCAGTTTTAATACACTAGAAATTTCCGTTAAAATATTACTGAAGCTAATATTGACTGTACTAATGTTGAACTTTTAGACCCTAACAAAATGGCAAAATGGATCCCAAGACAGCGTGGGACGTGATCGGGTATTTTTCGTGGATATACCTAAGCTATCTCTATTCGAAATTAACGCCATATCTGTCTAGCAGTTTTGCCGTGAAGGAATAACAAACATCCAAACTTCTAAACAAACCTACAACTAAATAAGAAAGAAACTTTTAATTGCTATAGAGACAACGACAAATGCATATACGGAAGAGTACATAGAAGAAAACATAAAATAAACACTAAACGAATTAATAATAACAAAGATGTAAAAACTGTACGTTGCCGTTGTTAAATAGCAAAAAGATCCCCACTCAAGATAATGCGGCAGCGTAATAAGTCGCTGCAAAGCTGGTTTTTAGTAGGGCCTACCTAGATGACGTGTGCATAGAAAAAGGATATACCAACAATATAATAAATAACAAAATTACCACCAATAATCTTCCACTGTGTTGAAGGTCGTCAGCTCAATCAAATTCTCCTCCCAATTTTTCTTCTCGTTTGTGAATAGCCAAAAGCTCCATTCATTTTCTAGGGGATGCTTCATTTGATTTTCTGGGATCAACATCTTGTCGATTGATATAATTTGTTGGTCTCTTTAACAATAGGTAGTAATTAATAAAACGAGTCAAGCATGCAACTCTTACAACACTATTTAAGGTGAATGCTCCAGGGTAGCCCGCGAAATTCAAATTTCCGTACGTTTTTTGCAATTTGCAGCTGAGTATCGGATATTTTATTAATAGAAACTAAATTCGCGGTACTGGCATGTATGTATTTACACAATTATACTTATTAAAACCTTCAATATAATTGTCTAACTTAGAGAAAAGAGAAAATGTGCCATTTTAATAATAACTTTACGTTTAATATAAATTTTAACTTAGTGGGTTACATTGATAAATTTAACTAATATAATGATATAAATACATACATGCCAGTACCGCGAATTTAGTTTCTATTAATAAAATATCCGATACTCAGCTGCAAATTGCAAAAAACGTACGGAAATTTGAATTTCGCGGGCTACCCTGGAGCATCCACCTTAATGAATCTAATGTAAACAGGAAGTCGGTGTACCTACATGCTACAACAAAGGCCCCCTATGTTCTTAGGTTGGTACCTGCACTTCGGGTAACCTTGGTGGACACATCACATACCTAAATATCAAATAGGTACATAATATAAGCATAATATTTCGGGAGCGCTTGATTAATGTACTCTAACTAATAATAGTACCTTATAAGTAATCTAATATTCAATACTAGACTGACGTAATTTTAAGATAACGATAAGATTCACAATACAAGAAATGTTGTTGCAGGTATATAAGTACCACTCATGGAAAAAAGGAAAGGGTACCACTTTGGTACCACTACTTTGTGTGGAAGGACTACATAATAGCAAAACCACTGATTAATTAGAATTGGTTGTTAACAGAGGTATCACTCATCTAAATCATTTGAAGTATCCCCCTTGCATGCAGCCGATTGAAAATTGAAATAGGCTTACCAAACAACCGCCGACAACCTTTAAAAAAATTACCAGTGAACGCTAACGGCCGCAGTTGCTAAAAACAAACCTAATTCCAAGTACTTAACTACCAAGAAGTGTTGGGTCCTAAACATTATTACATTATGTATGTAAGTACCAATACAATTGACAAAGTAATTATACCTTTGCAGGTATACAGGACTTTTCTGTAAATTGCTAAATAAAAAAAGTAATTTTCTAGTGCTTTTTGTTGCATTTGAGTTTATTAACTAGGTAGGTATTAGGGTATTAGTCTACCAACCTATGGAAATGCCCCGAGTTTACAAGTATGTATTGTATGATGTACCTATGTTTATTAAAGGCCACTTGAAACCACTTAAATATTTATACATGTACACAATACTTTTGTTAGGTTGACTGATGCATAAATACCTATATACATTTCTAAAAATGATCTACAATAATTTTAGTGATTGTTTACTACACGAAATAAAATTAAATCAAAAATACTTACCACCGTTTGCACCGCCTGTGTTGCTTCACTTCTACTCAATAACGTTGTGTTCAAATAATATGATATCACACCAACTACTTTGTGAATCACTTTAGTAACGTCTGATCCCTAAAGCCCCGTTTTAAAATTGCAGTGTTGCAAGTGCACATAAATATTTTAGCAGCAGTAGGAATATAATAGTAGCGATTCCAGCTTGCAACATTGATTCACACCAACAGATAGGGGATTCCCTCGCAAATTGAAGGGATTTTTGTAGCACCACAGAACTTATATTACGCCGGTACCAAGTCTCCCGTTTTGTTCTTTTCTGAATAAATTTTTATTTGTGAATGACAAATATATATATTTTCAAATATATTCTACATCTGAATGGGACTGATACCTATAATAATTAGAGATTTATACACTGAGATAATGTTATTATACTCTTGTAAATTAGTTGTAATATGTAGCAAGAACGAAACCACACCTACTCTAGGAAATTGCATTCGGGACAAAAATCTAGCAATCCTAGTTATTCCATACAGCAAAAACCGTCCTGCCGTTGCAGCGTAAATGAAGGAGATACAACACACTGCACATTTATAAATTGGTAGGATTTTATATTTATTAAAATCGAAATGCATAATTGCTATATAATATTATGTTTAAAAACCCTTCATCTACGTATAAGGAGTATTTCCTGTGTTTCAACGATAAAATGTTAAGTAAATAAAAAACATGTGTTTATACAAAATTGTATTTAATGTTTTATGGTATATTTGCATCGTTGAAATGCTGTTACAATATGACTGACAACAGACAGAAGTGTTAACGTAAATCAAGCCAAGTGTTTTAAATAAAATAGTTAAAAGGTGCTAAATGTAAAAATATGTTATTTCCTTTATAATACTTCCTGCAACCAACAAGCTAGCACATTTGGACACAATCACATCTATAGATACAACTAATGCACACTTTAGTACAAAAGTCAGACTTAAAATTTAACATTTTCTTGCCACAAACGTAATGCACGATATATTAAGATAAATTATGTGAGACAACACCTTAACATCAACCTAAATATCATACTCCTGGTAGCTAATCAATGGTTAGAAAACACAACAACAATGTATGAGACAGCTCACTGTATAGCTAAAACATCTCTTACTTACAAATATTGTTTTTCACGGGTCCTTTTCTCGAATTCATAAAATCGAATTAACTGAGAAGGAACAGCAGAACAAACAGTTCTGAACGCACATAAACTACGACGGTAAAAAATCGACTAAAAATCAACCCTACAGTTGAAACGTTTAGTCGATTTTTTTACCTATGTATCTACAACTCGCCTTAAATAAACAACATTCTTAAGACATTTTATCTAGCTACCCCATACAAATGTTTATATCGAGTGCACGAACTTTGAATAGCAACTAAACAGTGTATAGATTCTTAGTTGCCGAACTATGTTTGACCATGGTGTCTCTATGGACTTGGAAACCAATTTTCCCGTGGATACCCAATTGCTCTTTTATTTTCCTGCCGATTTCGATGTTGGCGTGTTGCTTCGAAGTGTCAGCTGTCCAAACTCCTGTAATACAGAATAATGATTAATTAAGTTTAATAAGTGGATGTGGAGGTCTTCCAGGATAGCATTTGTTTAGCAGTGGACCTCTTTTGGCTAATTTATGATGATAATGATGGCGAAATTTTTCCGTGCCAACTCTATAAGCAAATGTCTATGTTTTCTTCATTGAAAATTATAAAATAGAAATAAAAGTATTAAAAGTAGTACTCACCAATTTTGTCGAGTTTCGCTCTAACGTTAACAACGGCACCACAGATTTCATCAGAGTGATCGAAATTTTCGCCGATTAGCAGGAGAACCTGATGACAAAATTAAATAGAATTAATGAATGACACTTCCATGAATAATATTATCAGAGGTTGGGCAGACTTTAATACATGAACTAAGTGAATATTGTACTGATTGTCGTAAATAATTAGGTGGCCATATTGTTTACATTCATTCATTTCAGGAAATTACTTAGAAATGTTGGAATTGGATGAGGTTCTGCACCACACAGGTTCAAAAGCATAGATCAAATTATAATTATGAACCTATAGATCTTTGTTAGGAAACCAACTGCTATTGTTTATGGACCTGATACATACTTTAAGATAAGCCCTGTCACTATTCTGCCGTCCTCAAGCTAAAATGCCGTTATGTACCAAAACTAATTTTTGTATTATTCTTCTTATTCTGATTGTGTTAGCATTCAAAACTCAAAATCGGCCAGATGTCAGATAACGGCATTTTAGCTTGAGGAGGGCAGTATTGTTTACCTGGTTATAAAGTTGTTTATTATAAACATAAAACTGCCTTCAAGTATCATGACTGTGATTCAACTTTTACTGCTGTCTGACTAGGTCATGGTCACATTAGCAAAATAATCTTCAAGGTAACTTTATTATTATTTTCTTTAGTTTAGTTTAGCTTTTTTTATGTTCTGAATCAGGCAATCGAAAGTTTAACCCACTAATTTCTTAGATAAGAAATAATTTTCACTTTACATTTTGAATTATGTCAATTATTTGTTCAGGTTTTTTAATTATTTAGGTTTGATGGAATTTAAAAATGTCCAGAAAATACATACCACATCTAACCAAAAGCGGTCCAGATCAGAGTTGCGCTGCTTCTTTTCAAGACTGATGAGCCACCTGCCGCCCATCTTGTTTGCATCATCCTCCCACATAGGGCGGATTCCTTGCTTGAACACAGCATAGTCGTGGCCTTGACGCAGCTCTGATGGTAGCTTGATGTGGTGGTACAGTCTGGAAGTAAACAGGCAATGATTTAATCATACTAAAATTAAAAATAACACATTGCCAACTTAAACAAATTATTTTACTATATTTAAAATAAAATTGATTGAAAATATATAAAATTAACCCATTGAAGATAATATACATATAGAAGTTCAGTATTATAAAAAATAAGGTTTATTTTATTAGATATGTAGGTAGACAAAAAAAAACTAGCTACTTACAGATTAAAATTGGTTTATCATCTTAACCAAATTAGGTATATCAAAACTTCAAGCAAAACTAGAATTCAGGTGTTTGAAATGATATTTGTGAGGCATAAGGGATGTATCTGTATATCAATGGTATTTTATTGAATACAATTAGAACTGTAATCAATGTAAATGGGTCCTTTATGAATGTTCTGATGTAATATAAATAAAGAGAAATCAAAATGGTCATCAAAGTCAATATTAACTTTAAAAATTGTAGTCATTGAATGACTTGATGCATATATGGTATTATTTAGCAGACTGATCATTCAAAAACTAGATTAGATATATTTTTTCATACTATGTGTGAGTGAGGTCATGTAAACAAAATTAATTTATGATTGAATTTCCAAAAACAGAAGATATCTACAATATTTTTGGCACAATTCCAAGATTCCTGTAAGTAAACACTGGACTGTTTATAGTTTATCAAATAATAATTATTTGTACTATAAAAATTATGAGAATTGTAATTAGAAAGTGTGTACAACAGTAAGAGTCAAATTAGAATAATAAAGAACAAAAAAAAAAGAAAAAGGTATATTGCAGAAAAGAATGAAAAAGGATTCCAAAAAGCTAAAATAATATTGGTTTCAATTTTGTTGAATCCGTTTTATTCTTGTAAACACACATAGTATGTACCTAAGTACTTTTTTTATACTTTTTCAGTCATCATTTTTGCCACCACAAATAAAAAGATGTCCAAATATGAATCAATTCTGCAGTTAAGCGTAGTTTTAACTTACCTCCAGAAATCTTCCACCGTATCAAATGTTGTTAATTCAATTAGGTTCTCCTCCCAAGTCTTGTTCCTATCATTGTCATAAAACCAAAGACTCCAAGTGTTCTGTAGGGGATGCTTGATCAGGAACTCCGGCGGGACCTCAGCATTAGTGGTGCCTTTGGTCTCTGTCGTCGCAGACCCCTTGAACACACAAGTCATTATACTTTATACCCTAATCCTAACCTAAAAAAACTTATCAAGAAACTTGAAAAGTATTTAAAATATTCGTTTTTTAATCAATTAAAGAGTGCAAAATAACTTTTCGGTTATATAAAACTGATCAATTAGCAAGAAACACTACAAACGCGAAACAAATGCAACAGTGAAAGTTTGTGCAGCCACATCAGCATATCACGTATAAAGTAAAGGAAGTACGATATAATTGATGTTAAATACGGGTGGACGGTTTAATTTACAACATAAATAGTTACAACTACCCACCTCTACTTCTTCAGTATTATTTCCAGCCATGTCACAACTCACAAGAATCTCACGATGCAATTTTTTTTACAAAAAAGAAAGACTGACGGATGTAATGTTGCAAGCTCTGTTGTTCGTAATGTTTTTTTTTCTAATTTACAAGCTTTTGACCATATAAAAATTTCCTTTATTAGTCGCCAGATGCAAGAATTTTGTGTTGGCCATTTTAATTTCGTATTGTAAATATTTATATAATTCTAACTATCACTAGTCAAAATAAATGATTTGAATTTATTTAACTTTTCAAGAGACTTTTAAGTATCTTATGTTGGTTAATTAATAAATATGGCAAGCACTTATTAAAACGTCAAACAAGTCAAACGGTCAAAGCTCCGTTTGACAGCGGAAAAAAGATGCCAGAAATGAAAATATTAAATATTTAGTAGATCAAATCCATACTGATATTATAAATTGTTATCAGGTAATATGAGTCTGATAGTCCTTCACAGTAAAAATAACAGAGCAAAATTAATTAATTCTCTAGGGATAGTAAATTCAGTCAAATTATTCATTAAATCGATACAAATTATTAAATTGGCAACATTATCGCAGCTATCAAAATAGATCTTTCATTTTCAATTTGCAATTTCCTTCAATTTCAATTCAAGAGAGCGGCTTCGTTCTTTTCATACTCTTGAAATTGCCGGTCCCGTCCAACTAGATATTTCCTATTAAACAGTGCAATTAACGTTTAAAACAAGAAAATGTCTGTCCAAACGTTGCTGCTAGACTTTTCCATCGACCCCGCCCGCCTGGGAGATGACAATGGCCAAAAAACAGTTTTTGGACAATTGGAAACCGTGCTAAAAGAGTACATACCGAATCTTATTTTGGCTGCTGAATTAAAGCTTGAAGGAGGGTCTTTAAAGCTACTTACCGGCAAAAAGGGAATTACGGTTTCCGTGAGACTATTCGACCGTGGCCTTGTCACAGTAAACATTGAATATTATAAAGAGGAGAATGAAGAACCACTAATTAACCTCAAGGTAAGCGCGTGTGATGTTACATTATTCAAATTTATTAAACTATGTCTCGAACAGTGTTAATTTATTGCATATATTGCAACAGTATATCAAGTCTAGTAATTTTGCACCATTGTGCTTGGTGGTCTTTGATCTGTGAAGTAGGGTTGTGCCTCAAACATTCACACTTCATAATATTTTTATGATTTTAATGTGAAAAAAGGGTTGTAAGGGGTTGAAATAGGGGATGAAAGTTATAGGAAATACCCAGACCACAGGGGTAAAGCCGCTGGCAGAAAGCTAGTTTACAATCAAATATTGTTATGCCTGTAATTATTTGACACCAGGAAACCCAAAATAATATTTCTTATTTTAAAGTCGGTAAACTTATTTTATTTTGGTTTACAATGTCAACTTTAAATGTTGAAGCACGATGCATAGTAATTAAATGTATAAAATGTAAAAAATTCAATGTATGACAAAACCTTGTTGCTTTGAAAGAAGTTACAGCCCATACTGACTGAAAAAATATTACTGTTTCCCGTCTTGGCCATCTAGATTTTAATAAAAAAATATTCATGTGATTCTTTGAAATAATTACAGGCTGATATTAAAATTACCTTAAAAATAGGTGATGACATATAAAAAAAAAAGAAATAATCATGAAGGTTGAGCGTATAAATTTGTTTTCTAGTGCTCTAAACTACTGGAAAGTTCGGTAAGAATGTCATTGGACTGCGAAAGGGTAAAATTATTCCCAACTATCAAAAGGGGCTATAAATTCGATGTTTATCTAACTAGTTCAGGTTAGAAACAATGCCTGTTAGATTTTATTACTTCCCCTTTTTATAGACTTACCCTTACGTAAATATATATAGATTTTTTTCTTATCCACTGTTCAAGCTTTCTCAGTATACACTTATTTTATATTTATTTTAAATTAT
The DNA here is from genome assembly GCA_946251955.1 of Acronicta psi. NCBI lineage: Eukaryota > Metazoa > Arthropoda > Insecta > Lepidoptera > Noctuidae > Acronicta > Acronicta psi. The sequence continues at coordinate 2,109,912 of OX276473.1, read as the reverse complement.
TATATTAAACAGGAGCACATGATAGTTTATTTTTTACATAATTATAATATTATTATTATAAGCACTGACACCACAATACCTTGTAGTAACCTATAATTTTTTTATTTTCAAGATTACATTAAGTTCTTATTTTCATATTCCATTCTTTTTAGACATTGGTAAAACTAATATGTGTTTCTCCATGAGATTTTTCCTTAATTACCACAAATGCCTGATATGTAATAAAGCTACCTTCCAAGTTTTTAGACCCAACAGCTTGAGTGTTATAGTATTTTGAAGCTTAACAAAACTTAGTTATGGTTATTATCATCAAATAGCACTTTTTAATTCAGAAAACATGATTTATACTAAAACAATTGGCAATCCAAACACGTCTTTTGATATTGCTTGTTAATCACTTTGTAACACCCCTGATCTCTATCTGAGGATATACCACAATCGGTTAATTGAATTGACTACTTGTTACGAGACTCAATTGAAAGGAAACAAGCATTCAAAGCATTAGCAGATTATGCAATGAATATGTCACATGGAGCACAGATTAAATCATATTTCTTCCAACCGGAAGAAATATATATATATATATATATAGTTAAAAACATAGTTATTCTAACCAGAATAACTATGTTTTTAACTTTATAGTCATTGCTTCTTGAAAAAATGTGCTCTACTAGAATTTTTGAAAGGTCTGTGCCATCCTGAGAATAGAGATAGGATACCATAGATACAAATTAAAAACATCATCCATCCATCTCATTGGTCCCTCAATGCTGAGGACGACCACTTTGTCTTTGAGGATGACAGCATGCTCTTTAACCAACCTGGTCACCCGCGGAGTGGATTAACTTTTGGAGTGTTAAATAAATAAAATATTAAGTTATAACTATACATAACTTCTTCTTAATTTCCATTTTTCCTACCCCAACAAAAGTGCTACTTTTTTCATTTAACTTTTTTCACAAACCGTATCTTATAATCATTAGAATACTGAAATATGCTTTACACCAGGGGAAACCAACGCGGCCTGCAAAGCTGGCTCTTATGAACAAAAATCAACTTTTATAAACTCTAAAAAATAAAATTGTCGGTAAAGTTGACCCTGCTGCCGAAAAAGTTGGCGACCCCTGCTTTACACCCATCAATCACTTACAAACCAAAGCATGTATCCCTATGTTGTTCCAACATCTAGCAGACTAACGAATCTTCCAGTAACCAAGAGGACGCTCAACCTTACATTTTTGGCCTAAAATTTATAAAACTGCATGTTAGACCTGCATTCATTTTTTTTAGTTTTCCTTCTTTATGGTTTATTTTTTCAATAGTCGGCGAGAATATTGGAAAGTCAACTGAAAAAATACATCAGTATTATAAAGTCCCAAGCTTACGCGCCATTAAAGCGATGTCTCTTCGGCAGGTATTACCCGACGTCAGGTTAGTGGTATTATTACTTTATCTCTTGCATAGTTTTTAGTTTTGTAGTTACCACATTGTTTTGAATCCTGTGTAAAAAACATCTATACTAAAATGTAAATATTAAAAACATAATATTATCAAATATTTTAATGAAATTATTTTAGTGAAATAAAAGTATAAGTAAAAAATAAGTAATTCTCTTTCGTTGTGTGATGGTGTTATGTTAGCCTGTTAACAATTTAATAACTTTTAATCCAGTCTGCAATATCACTTTATTTTAACCCTGTCCAGTGTCCCATGTACATAAGAATTTCTATCTAATACACACTTTGATATAAACTCATTTTGCCTATAAATTCATTATTTCGTTCTTCAGCATCAGTATACAATTAAAAGAAAATTTTACGGCCCACAGATGAACGTTTATTGGAGTATGACATCGATGCAGTCATATTCGACGAACAGTCACCCTTCCAAAGAGTGCAGATCGTCCATTCTAAAACCCTCGGCAATATGTTGGTGCTAGATGATTTACAAAGTAAGTTGTTTGAACTTCAGACAAGAATGTGCAAACATAGATAAGGTATGCAACCTCTTTCGTTTGTTTTCAGATATCTCGGAAGCTGATCTCATTTATACTGAAACTCTAATGCAGAGAGGAAAGGAGAACTATGAAGGAAAAGAAATCGTCATCCTAGGTAAATACTGTTCATATTTGAATGTTCCCATCCTAAGTGCCTGTTTCACCACCTAAATTTTCTGCCAAATAATTTAACAGGAACTTCCTTTAGGAATTATTTGGCAGAAAATTTAATGCACATTTGGTTCAATTTATTAATTTATCCGGCAAATAGCGACTATCCAGAGGTGGCAGGCCCTAAATGTTTTAGGTCAATTACTTTCTGCACGCGAACTTTCGTTATATAATGTAATATTTTTACTTTTTAGAGTTAATAGTTAGTATACGGCAGATAACCAGCTATTTCGCTGAAGCTGATACCAACTTTTTTAAATTATGATTGGCGAAAAGTCTTCTTATAGTTACCTAAATATCATTTAGTACCGTCGGTTCTGAGTAAACTTTCGCCTACTTTCTGGCACATTCTCCCTCATTGGCCACGTAGTCGTAAACGCTACTACTACGCTAAAGGTATTCGATTCCCAGGTCAAGCAAAGTATTGTTGGGTTTTTCTGTGAAAAAGTTTCAGTAGCAAGTCGGAGTATGTGTCTTGTTACTTAGAGGACTAATATAGACTGTATTTCTCGAATCCAAATTCAAATTCAAAATATTTTATTTCAATTAGACCCTTTAAATAGGCACTTTTGAATTGTCAAACTAGTTGCACGGTTCCAAAAAGTGGTGAAAGTGGAGAAGAGCCGGCAAGAAACTCCATAGTCATTCCTTAAAAAAAATATAGGTATTTATGGCAACAGTAACAATAACATTTTGTGGTGAATGGTCGAAGACTGTACTGTGGGTATAGTACTTTCTAATTCACGGCCGAAGTATAACCGAAGCTCTCGTCAGATACAATCTATAAATCTAATACTCTTGTTGTCTTGTTAACCCCTTGGCCGACTTGTTAAGCAAATAGACATGAAGACGCCTATAAACAATTGTTAGTCCTTTTTAAATACATTATATACTTATTATACATAAGAAACACCCAGACAAACACAAACACTTAAGTTAATCACAATAAATGTTTGTGTCCTGTGGGATTCGAACCCACGACCTCGTGGTCAGCAGTCCGGTACTTGAACCACTAGACCACAGACGTCGTCGCCTTACGACTTAATTACAGTTCTCGCCAATCTTTTTGTTCTCCGAAGATCTCCGCTAGATGCCATCATTTTTGAGATATAAATGTGGCCAGGCTGGAGAGACTCCGAGAGACAGGTCGGCCACCTATAAACCCTTATAACTTTTGAACCAGTGGCCTAGTTATTCTGATATTTGGCTAAGTATGTTGACTATGTCATGTTATCAAAATTAAAATCCCTGATTGTGGCCAAACCAGGGTCAGTCACACTGGAGCCTAAACTACACTAACATGATACTAACTACTTTTTCAAGGTGGCGGCGACGGTGCTCTCTTGTACGAACTGTTGAAGGAGAAACCAAAGTATGTGTGGATGTTGGAGATAGACGAGGTCGTGATGTCCGCGTGTAACAAGTACTTGCGGCCGATATGCGGGGATGTGCTGGAGACAAGAAAGGGCCCTAACTATGAAGTAATTGTTATTTATTATCATCTTAAACCTTTTTCAACACAGCACTTAGCAACTATCATCAACAAGTAAGTATGCATTATTCAGATGGGAAATACTAGGCACTGATGAAGTAAACTAAGAGCAACTTGCAAAAATATCAATCAAGCAACTGTTGGACTTCTGCAAAGCAATCAGAAGATTCGCGACGCCGAGCGCCAGTAACCCATGAAGGGATCCACCAAAAATAGGGAACTGGGCGAAATAATCCTCTATAAGCAAGCGTCTCCGAAGATAAATAGAATAACTATCATCAACAGCGGAGAGGAGTCAAGACTACAAAAATATACTTAAAAAAAAAATTAATTATCAATAGCTTCTTCTCAGCGGGTATATAGGTATTATAAGCTCACTCTTGTCCGGTCCAAAACTCGGCAAAGGCTAGCTTACAACGGTAAAGGAAAAACATCGTGACCATACCTGCATGTAATAAATAATAATAATAAATAAAATAGAGATTTTCTCGACGGCATGATCATTCTCTCACGCTTCTCCATCGATTTGCAAAGAATTGTCATATTATACTTATACTATACATACTTGATACTTCTGCACTTGACTATTTTAATACCTATATAAAATTTTCGTGTCGCGGTGTTTGTTACCAAACTCCTCCGGAAATGCTGGATCGATTTGTATGGAATTTTGTGTGCATATCGGGTAGGTCTGAGAATCGGTCAACATCTATTTTTCATGCCCCTAAATGATAATAGTGAACCACCCCTATATGGCGAAAACGTTTGCCGGGTCAGCTAGTGTTACTATAATGTTAATATAACAGGTAATATTAACATGTTTATATCGAGAACTAACCAATGCAACAACTATTTCCAGCATGACTGTGAGTCGAGTTTAGTTTCACGCGACGGGCCAAAAACCTGTCACCGTCTAGACAAATTCGTAAATAAATTACGCTATTTATAGTCTACGCAACGTTAACAAGTTTTCAATTTTATATGAACTGCATTGCAGTCTGCCTGGAAAACAAAGTATCATTGGTGAATGAATTAGTTATAAAACGGAAATTCGAGAAATATAATATTACGTACCATCGCGCCTGTTTTCCCTGTAGGATTAGGCAGAGGTGTACCAAATTTCGCTGGTGTCATCATCCTCCTAGCCTTTTTCCCAACCATGTTGGGGTCGGCTTCCAGTCTAACCAGGATGCGGCTGAATATCAGTATTTTACACGAAGCGACTGCCATCAGACCTCCGCAACCCAATTTCTGGGCAATACCGATATTCGAAGGATAGACTGGTTGTCAGGCTTTTTGGGTTTCTGACTAACATTAACGATTGTCATAGGTGTTCGTATGACAACCGGGACCATAAGAATGGTCACCCATCCACAGACTGACCTTGGCAAGTGTAGCTTAACCTTGCAGATCGGTTGATTAGCGTTGCTATAACATAGCCACGAGCCCCTCTTTGCCGGTGTATACATATTTAGGTAATTAGGTCTCATGTAATAGAGGACGGAAACACAAATCCAAACTACGCGCTGCTCTGATAATTTTGCAGTCAAGGCTAACCCGGGAATCGAACCGAGGAGCAAAGCAGTCGCGACTTGTATTAATTATGCCTTCATCTGTCGTAACGATAGTTTCGCTATTGATTTTACTTTAAAAAGGTTACTTACCATCATACCATCACGCCTGTATTCCCCGAAGGGGTAGGCAGAGGCGTACTAATGTACACCCACATTTCGCCGGTATGTTTAGGTCCCATGTAATAGGGGGCGAGCCTATTGCCATTAACCGGGCACAAAACCGGACTCCGAGATGCTACTGGGAATTTCACAGAAAACCCAACAACACTGGTCGACCCAGGATTCGAACCCGGGACCTCTAGCGTAGGAGTCGCGCTTGGGACCACTGGACCAACGAGGCAGTCTAGGTTATCAAAAAGGTTACTTATGTCTGCTCTAGTTTTGGGGACATTTTAACACAGCACCATCTAGTCCAAAACTAAGCAGAGCTTGTACTACGGGTACTCGACGAGGGATATAATACTTCTACAAGGTGGAAGGGACATCGACGCACATCCGAATACCATGAGTTCAGTACATGATTCTGGACCCCCCTGCGTTGAAATTTTCCGTAACTTTTTTCATCAATTTTCCAATTTTTTCTGCAGTTTTTTTTACTTGAACGTGTAAAAAAACATTATTTCTACCTACCCAAATTAGATTTATAATTAAAAAACCATTATTTCATTTATTTCACTCAAAACAGCAATGTAAATAAAACTCAAAAGAGTACTCAGTCAGCTGTTCCGCTTAAAGTTCACTTACAAGGTCAACGCCGCCGGCCTAGTACCTACAGGACGAGCGCTCCCCTATTTTATGCGCACCGTCAAAGGCGCCGACAAAGGCCGCGCGCGGCGCGTCGGCTCAATTCAAAGGAGCAGCGGCGTATGCATAACTCTTTTGTATTTCGCCGATTTTGAAATTATTTTTTATTAGTTCCTAGTTTTCGCTCGTGGAGTGCAAACGTATGTGCAGTTTGTCGCGAATTTGCGATCTTATCGTAAAGGTATCAAAATCAAAAGTAAATTTCTTAGTGTGTGAGTACTTGTGTCTGTGTATTGTTATTGCTTTGATTGCGAAAAATTTAAAATGCATTCCGTACAATACTTTACTGCCCGTGAATATGGGAATAATGCTCATGTTCTATGGCGAAGCACATGGAAAAGGTCAGTGAGTTTATTAATAATACCTACATTAGGTACTCTGAATCTGTTTTATGGAAATAAGTTTGTTTCCTCGCATTTTCATATCCTTTTTGGTATAAAATACCTGTTATCGGTTATAAAATTAATAAACTTGACTTTATGATTGTGGTATCAACGTTTAGGTGATGTTTTGTAGGTAGGTATCACGAAAACAACGGTAGCGGACTCACGGCAACTCGCGGCGGTGACTTGTGTGTGTAGGTAGTTGCGGATCGCGCGTGATAACATTCACCGCGGAGCGTGATCGCGTTGTTAGCAATACACTGCACGCTCAAAAATGACAATATCTGTAACCGGTCATTTTCTACATGAATGACCTAGGTCATTTTATTTTTGACCTTGAGTGAAACCTTGTCACGACGTTTGTGCGTCGATGTCCCTTCCACCTTGTATACTTTTTTTTTGTAAATACTAGAGTTGCCGCGAATAGTGTTTATAGCGAATAGTCGAATACCGATTAATCGCCATTCACTTTGGCGAATAGTCGAATAACTCGACATTACTATTCGACATAAAAAAAAACATTAAACACATTAAAATATGAAAGTGAGCATGATTCTGAAACTCATAAACTATTTTGGGCATGTTTTGAAGAATCATCTATAAAGCAACCTACTGAAGAGCAACCCAAGAATGCCACTGCTGAAGAAATCGCCAACTACATCGCATTAGCAAAGGCTGACAGAAAAATAAACCCATATGAATGGTGGGCTTTGAGTACCAATAAAAATAGATTTCCTATTTTAAGTAAGCTTGCTAAACGATACTTAATCACACCAGCAAGCTCTGTTTATTCAGAAAGACTATTTTCCGAGGCAGGTTTAATTTACGAGGAAAAACGAAACCGACTTCCTCCAGAACGTGCAGAAAAAAATGATTTTTGCACCACAATCTGCCTCTCTTGGATTTTAAATATTAATTAAAAAGCCTTACTAATTTAATTTCATGAGTATGATAGGCACAGGCACATATTACAGATAATAATTGATATTGTGTATTGTTTTATTAAGGAAAATAATAAAAAAAATGATTATTTTTAACTCATTAGTTTTTTTGTTCGTTAAAAGTTTATTTTCGACGACTATTCGCCGAATGCCGAATAATACTAGCTATTATTCGGTATTCGACGAATATCAAAAAAATGACGAGTAATGCCGAATACCGAATAATAGCGAGTATTCGCGGCAAATCTAGTAAATACATACTTATCTATACTAATATTATAAAGAGGAAAGATTTGTTTGTTTGTTTGTTTGTAATGAATAGGCTCCGAAACTACTGGACCGATTTCATAAATTCTTTCACCTTTGGAAAGCTACATTATCCCCGAGTAACATAGGCTATATATCATCACGCTACGACTAATAGGAGCGGAGTAGTAATGAAAAATGTAGCAAAAACGGGGAAAAAATTATAAGACCACGCGGGCGAAGCCGCTGGCGGGAAGCTAGTTATACATAATAGGAAACACCCAGACAAACACAAATACTTATATTCATCACATAAATATTTGTGTCCTGTGGGAATCGAACCCACGACCTCATGATCAACAGTCCGGTACTCGAACCACTAGACCACAGACATCTGCGCGAACATAAAAAACTTTCTTGAAATCTTTTAAAAATATTTGTTCAACTTTCCAGGTGATAGTAGAAGACTGTATGCTGACGGTAAAGAAGTTCATAGCCGAGGGCAAGAAGGTTGACTACATATTCGGCGACCTGACCGACATTCCCATCTCGGAGTCGGCGTGCGGCGAACTGTGGGAGTTCATGATCACCATCCTGAACTCCTCATTCAAGATTCTCAAGCCCAACGGGAAGTTTATGACTCATGTATGTTGCACTAATCTATACTAATCTAATATATAAAACAACACTTATAACTCGAGAACTGCTGAACCGATTTTCATGATCTTTGATTTGTTGGATTTGTCACCACCTCGAATAACAGAATAACTAAAAAAATGGTGTAATGAGGTTCAAACGCGAGCGAAGTTGTGGAAATCAGCTAGTATTATAAAGAGGAAAGATTTGATTGTTTTTTTGTATTGAATAGGCTCCGAAACTAATGGACCGATTTGAAAAAATCTTTCAGTGTGAGATAGCCCATTTATCGGGGAATGCTATAGGCTATATACCATCACGCTACGACTAATAGGAGCGGAGTAGTAATGAAAAATGTTGCAAAAACGAGGCAAAAAGTTATCAAGACCACGCGGGCGAAGCCGCTTTTTACGGCCTTTTCGATTTTTACGGCCCCGTTAAAGTTAGCTCGTGCTAACTTCAACCCAGACAATAAGTTTGGCGAGAACTGTACATGTCGCTGTTTTTGTAACAGTAAAATCTTTCTTTCATATTTAATGTTAACATAATTTGTCTTTCAGGGTAACGGCGCGACTTCCCCTGAATCTCTGGTGCTGTACGAACAAGAGCTGGCAAAACTGAAGCCACCAGTCAAGTACACAAAAAGCAAAGCCTTCGTGCCGTCGTTCCTCGAAGACTGGTTCTTCTACCACATAGGCTTCGCAACCACAGACAACGGAGACGCTTAACACCACACCAAAGACAAAGTATTAACATTTTTACTAAGTCAAATTAATGCCATATTCCTAGGTATAACCACTCCACATAATAAGTTTAAAACAATTTCTAATAAAGAAATTGACGACCACTTTGTTAAGAAGTTATTTTTTATTTTTGAAACAAATGTTTTCTTGAGTTTTCGACGTGATGTACATTTGGACAGCTCGTGCCGCGGGTGCGACGTCCGCGGCTGCGCAGTTGTGGCACCATACGGTATTAAGGTAGCTTTAGCTGATACGCGTGTAGGTTGTAAGAAATGTAGTCACACTACAGATTTCTCCGTATTATTAGTATTAGTTGGTAGTTTACTGTTATTTGTATTGATACATGCTTGTTCCTTTAATTGTTTTATGGATAATAAAAGTATTTTAACAAAGGTAGTGTTTTATTAAGGTTTGACGACGTCTGTGGACTGGTGGTCCCAGTACCGGACTGCTGATCACGAGGTCGTGGTTCGATTCCCACAGGACACAAACATTGAGATGAACTTAAGTGTTTGTGTTTGTCTGGGTGTTCGAGTACCGGACTGCTGATCACGAGGTCGTGGTTCGATTCTCACAGGATACAAACATTGTGCTGAACTTATGTGTTTGTGTTTGTCTGGGTGTTTCTCTTCTCTGACAGCGGCAGTAATAATTCAAATACCAGATGATGATCATCACTCGCCACTCTAGCTAGCCAATACAATCTCTTGACTACTAATAGCTACAGGTTTGATACGGGTACGGTTGTAAAAGTAGTGTAAATTAAAAAGTAATATCACTTGAATAAAAAAAACTTCATTAATCATAACTTTATAAAGATAATTTACAAAAAAATACAAGACATTTATATTTTACCTTAGATACTTATTTATATGCCTGCTTCTATATATATTTTGTGATCACAGTACAATTAGCATAAATGGAAATGACGCGAAATAAAATTGAAAGGACATTTTTTTTTATTTTCATTGGACATGACTGCTGTATTGCTTTATATGACCTAAATTGACTTATAACATTTGCAACGGAAACAATAATGTTATTGTCAAAGTTAATTAAAAGCTGCTTATTCAATTTGTAGATAAATATTACACAGTTTGTTTAGTTTACATTGCCAATATTAATTTAAAACACATTTATGATCAATAATTGAGTATTTCAATATTGAGGAATCAAACAATTCTTTTAACTTTTAAGTTTAGCTTACATAGGCAGAGGATTGTTTACTCATGAATTAATGATCACGCGCAGACGATGACGTCATGATATTACATTGCAATATTTCGCCGACATGTCTGTGAAATGATATAAGATCACAGGCCCCAAAACCCTGTGCTTTGGATGTGAATTTGAACTTTGGTATTGTACTTTCGATCATTATTGCAAATATATTAAAAAATATCTTGTAACAGCTGTGCCACCTAGTGACTATGTAAAAACATGATTCAATTAACTCAAAATTATATGTAATACAATATACATAATCCATATACTATAAAACGAATAAGTACCTGTATACATCAGAGAAACTGTGAAAACCCCAAAAATCCCTTGTACTTGAGTCGAAATAGCTATGTGGTGCACTGTGGAATATTTTTCTACAACAAATAGGCATCATTTAGGTCCTATTTCAAAATGTAAATACTATAATATTTTATTATACAACTGTACAATCCATGCTATTCGGCTTGTCGTAATCTCGCTAGTCTCTGCGTGAGTTCGTCTTGTTCCTGGGACACAACAGTGCCAGTGCCCACTGAGGTGCTCGGTACGCCTGATGGCAACTCCATGTTGAGTTCCAACCTGGAAAAATTAAGCAATTTGTATGAGGTAAAACCGTGCAATCGATAAATACACCAAAATAGCTGACAACTCAATATTAGCTTAACCTTTTATCAAATCTATTGGGCTCAGCTTCCAGAAAATAATATCAGTGCCTCGACCATGAGTTTTTCTCATTAAACTCGCTAGCGACGCCCTAAAATATTTGTATGGAAAACCCTCGCAGCGCCTCTAACGGCTACATAAGAAACTAAAATCGGCTATGAGATTGCAGCATCTCGATGCGTAAAAACCCTATCGAAAGCAATTCAGTAGAACTCTTGTTTGACGTACTGTGTTATACCATCAAGCCTACAAAATGACATTTCTGAGCAATAAAACATCCTAAGTATTGAACTGGTCTGGCCATAGACATCTTTTCTCGTGGCTATAATTTTGTTAGTCTCAAACTACAAGCAGCAGTTACAAATTCTTAATTCATAAAATACATACCCTGCCTCATCTGCAACCTGCTGCAGCAGGTTATCGACATCTCCTTGAGGCACTGTGGTGGTGGTTGTCTGTGACATGGCATTCTCCATGTATGATGACTGCACATCCAGGTCCTCAAACTGGCTCTCAAACTTGTCCATGAGTGTTGATATTTTCTCCAAGTTCATTGACTTCATTGCTGCATCCATCGCCTTTACAACACCTGCCATGGATGTTGTGACCTGAAATTAGTCCATAAGTGAGAAGGTTGATCCATAGGCATAGTCAGAAGTGCTATTCTAGTATTCTATTCCTATGATTAGAATGATTAATATAGGAATTATAACAATCCAATGAATGTTACTTCATTACAGTAAATTGTGATCTTAATTATCAAATTACTGGAAGAGTCAGATATCATCATAAAAATGTAAAAACAAGAGTGGTTTTCTAACAAAATATAAACAGTATGTATAAAAAATCAACAAAATTTAACATAAATGTATAATTTAGCAATTTTTTGCTTGTTCATTATTGGCATTGCACAATCTGTGAGGCCAAGAGTTCAACTTACTTTGAATATTATTGAGTATTTTTAAGAACCATTCATAAAAATGACTAAAGCTTTTAAAACAATCTACCTTTCTTGTTGTAAGCGCTGTCTGTACTCTGCTTGATACTGCATCAACTCTTGCTGACATTCTGAGATAGTTGAGTGCTTGATTCTTCTGTCTTATGGCATTCTCTGCATGTATCCTTGCACCTTCTAAATTACCCTTCTGTATTGCTTTCTTAGCCTTCTCCTTCTCAACTTTTTCTTCTTTTTCACATTTTTTAGAGTTTCTCTCTAACTCTTTTACAGCAAATTTTAAATTAAATAAGTGTTCTGATAAAAATGAGTTAAGGATTCCAGTTTAAAAGGCTTTATATTATAGATTATATTTCTAAAGCTTATAACTAATGAAATTATGCTGTACCTATACATTTAAAATTCTCTCTAATATTTATGCTGGAGTGAGGAGCTTTCCTAAAGGGAGGTCACTTAGGAAAACTGCAATTAGTGAAACTAACAAGGTTACTGATTCTCATAGTTTTTAGAATATAACATAAGTTGATTATTAGGATCCCATGCCCAAAGGATGCCAATGGGACCCTATTACTAAGCCTCTACTGTCTGTCTGTCTGTCAACGGGCTGTATCTCATGAACCCTAATAAGTAGATAGTTAACATTTTCAGTTTCTAATTCTAGTGCCACTATAACATCAAATACTAATATTATTAATGGTATGATGCCTCTTAAAAAAGGTACAGAACCCTTTATGTGCGGGTCCAAATCACACTTGACGGGTTTTTATTCTACTCTAATCCTGTATATCTAATTATCAGAGATGGCAAAGCTTGCCTCTATGAAGAAATAAATACAAACTAGTGGTGTTTATTGGTAAATACATCATGCATATCTTGAATCAACAATCAATCTAGACAAAGAAAAGTAGTTTAAATGAAGTTCATGAAACAAATTATTATTGTGTGACTAACTAGGTACATACTTGGGTGAACAAGTGTAGGGTATCTATAGTTATGAAAGCTACGGTGAAATACACTAGATAAGGCATACAGACAAGCTTATTTTATAAACTCAGTGACACAGTAAGGAATACCAAGTATACGATCCATAGAAGTCATCATTTTCATAAATACCAATAATATTTTTAAATTTTGTCACATGAACTATATAAACCAAGAATTTGATTCTTTGTAAAGTTGAAAATTCTATTGTAAGAGGAGTGTCAAAAACTTACGAAACTTTAAAAAAGGATACTTTCCATAGCGGATGACGACATTTCGTTCCCCAGTTTGACGGCTTATTAAAAACTTTTACACGAAAAAAAATACAGGCGTTCAGGCCTAGTAGATTCAGGAAATAAGGATTTGCAATTAATTATTTCTATGATGACTCACAGTCAGTCAAAACAATAATTTTCGCTTATCTCTAGCTGTCAAAAGTAGACCGTAAATCTATAAATAAAATAAATAATCTGTGGTAGGCGATAGAGAAGAGAATGAAACCAAAGAGTAATTGTATAATAATATAGGAAACATGAAACTTAAATATTTGCCAAACTTCGTCTAAAACTATTTCGATGGAAATAGATTATAGATATAACATTACAAGTATTTAAAAGTTACATTGAATTATGATTTTTTGAATGCGTACCAAACTAATTACATTTTACTTTGTGAATGAACTGGAAAATATGAAAGGATATTCTCGCTTGACTTACGTAAAGAATGAAAGAAATGATGTACAAAATGTATGCATTGTCAATGGTTAAATTTTCTGAAAGTTGGTACATCTGTTTAACAACAAAATGTCAAAATAAAATTGAATTGAGTGAAAAGTGTTCGCTGCCGGATTTTATTTGGAAGTGAGAGAATCCGAGAGCGACAAAGAATCTTTAATATTTGTAGAAATCCTTTAAGAAAATAATTTAGAAATAACTGTATTTAAATTGTAGTGCTTGCTTTCTTTAAGTTATAATATTATTTTCGATTTTTGCTTAGTTTGTGATAAAAGCAGAAATTCCAAACATAGTATCGGATAGGTAGAGGACATTCGCTGGGCGTAAAAAGAAAATGGCGTGTGCTACTCTCAAAAGAAATTTGGACTGGGAGTCCATGGCGCAAATGCCTGCTAAAAGGCGGAGGTGTTCACCATTTGCAGCCAGTTCTAGCACAAGTCCTGGAATAAAAGTTTCTGAGACTAAACCATCGTCATTTGGAGAATCCGTTAGTGCACCTGTGAAACTGACCCCAGGTTTGTTTATTTTTTATTATAGGTTCCAAAACTCGATGAAGCGATGCTAGATTTTTAGATAGAACACATAATATACATAATTAGACATGTATAATTTATCAGCTGTATTATCTAACGCCATTGTTTCCACTGCATCATGAATATTTTTATCGCGTTAGAGCGAGATGAGTGATGCATGAAGACCGTTGCGTGGATTTTTTCATGCCCTTTTGTTGGTTTTTGTGTTGGATTCCAAGCTCCGAAGTCTTTGTGGTGTAAAATTGTAGGTCGGTTTTTACTGAAGCCCGAGTTTTTGCCTCTTACTGCAGTTCTTTTATCCATAATACTGCATAATTAGCCGAAATATGGGATATTGCACGCAGTATAGGTAGGCATTTTCTACAATTCAGCAGATAACTAATTATCTGGATGACTGGTCACATTCAAACAAAGCATTTAAATGCATATTGTCGGCTGTTTTATTTACAAGTTGACAATAAATTTTGCATACTCATTTCAAAACATAATATGCACAATCAATATGTACATATTTATTGCTCCATCATAGATATAATCACTTGTAGATATAGTAAATGTAAAAAAAAATACATCAGCTGTTTGTTGTGTTTTTTTTTATATGTTAAAATGCATCATGTCATGTAAATAAAATATTAACATAATTTTATTATTGTGTAAATCAATATTTTTTTCCAAATTTAAATATTCATTTAAAAAATTCAATTCATTCTAAATTCAAATTTAACTTATTAATTATTGCTGAGGAAAAAATCGATTCTGGTCAATGACCCTATGCAACTCCCTTTTGACTAGAGATTCATGATTATCCAAGAAATAACATGTATGTAGGCCTAAAGTAATCGGGTAAAGAATTCATTTATCAATTTTGAAGCTGGCACAGTCTAACAGCAAAAATAACATAATTTATAACCTCTTTTCAGGTTTGGTAAATATAAAATTAATTAAACCCAGCTCATTCTGTTTTTACCTACTTGTACTTGAGTTTTATGAATAAACAACAATATCAAGAAAAACTGTTGCTTAGTCATCATAAAACTTTTTGTTTTTAATTTTTATTTATACAAGTTGAGCATGTTCTTTTTACCTGAACCCAAGTCATGGTGATTTCTAAGTACATTGGTAGTATTGCCCCTGACTAAGTGGGGGGTAGGACTTAGTTAATTAATAATAATATTGTGTACTATCCATATAAACATACAATAATATATTAAAATAACATTTTTGCTCCTCACATATCAGTACCTTCTACAGTTTATTAAAACTTGATTTATACAAACCAAAAGTAACCAATACCTAATAGTAAGTAAAAATATATGTATTTGAATCTCAGGAAAAACTCCTTTGAGTTGAATTTAAGCCCAGGTGGCCAATTCTTTGCTTTTGGGTTAAGTTGCAGTAATTGTACTAAAGTTGTACCAATTATTTTTCAGTAAATTGAATAATATTTTTTTTAGTTATTGATGATGTCATGAAAAACACATGAAATAATTTTTTATTATATTTCACACAATGATGCAAAATAATAATATATCATAATATGATTGCATATTATGGTTGTTTTTGCTACTACATTTTTAGAGCATTACATAAATACTTGAGGTATTAATTAGGCAATGATAACTGATAAACATAAGCATAATATCATTTTGAGTGTTTGTTTAAAATACCACCAATGACTGACCCAGTTGCACTTATGGAAAATATTTTTTTATTTGAATATCAAAGCAGGTAAATATTGAAATACATCACTAATCTATTGCAATATGCAAAAATAATGTGGTAATGGTAATGTGGCTATTCTGTACAGGTAAAGAATATGTATTGTATATTCTTTACCTCTTCGGGGATGCCTGCAGGCACGACAGTCCTCTTGTTAGAATTATTTCGCCCACAAGGGAAACCCATAATGCCATACTCCCAATGTAGTCTGCTGGTCTCCAAGTGGCCAAACCATCAACTCTCTACAACTTATTGGTGATTTACCTTTGGTGACTGCCAGATGTGTCAAGACATAGATCAAAGCACTCAATGGACTGGCCTGAAAGTAGGTCATCAAAAGCCCATACAACTCAGCCCAAATTTGTACCGGAGGTACAGCTGTCAAGTTGATAGTTTTTTCCATGTTATCGTCACTATGAAACTGATAATAATCTGCCGTATTTGACATTCCGAAACTGACACTGACAGTTTTTACCATGAAATCATTACGAAACAGATTGTGCCAAAATGGTGTGATTTTTCTCAAATTAAAAGACTTTTTCTCATCCCCCAGGTCAACATTAAAAAAAAGTACGACTAGAGTTTTCACCAGTGTATTACAGGGTATTTTTTCCAATAAATGTACCTTCGGTACGGCCGATTTCGATGACCTCCTTTGGCACACAGATTGCTATTATGACGTAGGCATCCACTTAAAAAGGATTTTGGGAAATTCCCACACGATTGGGAAAAATTGACGAACATGAATAACACTACGGTGACAGCTAGTTTCTTATTTTCTTTTGATTCACAGAGCGCATGGCACAAGAGATATGTGACGAGATCAAGCGTCTACAGCGTCGCCGTCAACTTCGGCTGATGAACTCGGCTGCATCTTGCTCATCATCCAGCGGCTCCGAAGGCGACTGCTCTCCGCCGCACCGCTCCACACACAACACACAGAAAGTGCACCACCGTGCACTCTTCACTTTCAAACAGGTAAGTGAAGCTCACACTAGGCATTTTTGAGATGGTAAACAATAATAATAATAATAAAAATCTTGAAATAAAACTACTTTTTACGGATTTTATCGCGTTATATTGATATTATTTCAATGTCTAGTATTCGCGTAAGTGTCAGAAATCAATAAAAATATTTATTGACGTAAAATAACATGGGTTCATTGTTGAAGAATTCCCTGACTCCTGCGCTAGCAGATATACTGTGTTGCAGGAGCCAGTGTCCTCCCATTTTGTAAAGCTACAATTAGTCCATTGAAATTTTACAATTTAAAGACCGAATATTGCATTTTTTAGAGGACGCAATTTTATTTTTGGTACATGTGTGGGGTCAATAGAAGCTTAACCCCATGTTTGAGGGGTCGCCACCCTTGTCCCCCGGCCGCCATCTTGGAAAACACTTTTTTCGCGATATCTCGGAAACTATGCGTCTTACAAAAAATTTGTAAAGTCATCATTTGTTGCATGTTTAATAACTTTTTGCCCTAAATTAAAGATGTAAAGAAACATAAAATTGCGTCCTCTAAAAATGCAAAGCTCATGTAACATTTCAATGGACTAAATAACTTTACTAAATTTAGAAGGGTACATAGGCTTTATATAAAAACTGTTGCTGAATGCGCCTTTAACCTTTTCCTGTATAATGTGGTAAGATTATTGTGTTCTAATTCTGAAGGGAGCTAGTGAAGTTAGTTGGCAATAGAGGCTAAGTAATAAGGTCTCAGGATGACAACACACAAGTGGTAACACTGGTAATTCTGGCGTCTTAAGGCTGCAGTTGCCACTCATTCTTGTATAGCGCGCCCAGCATAACTTAGCTCGACTGAAGTTATTTATTTATTTATGCTTAATGTACAAAGGCGGTCTTAATGCCGTATGTTTGGTTAGTTACAATTATTTACAACGTAAACTATCCATCGCGCATTCTAACGGCTAACTTCAGTGCGTTTAATAATGTCAAATGTCATTTTCATACAATAACAAAAGATATTCGACAGATTGACTGGCTCCTGACCGCAGCAGCGATTGGACAGCTGGACCGATTTCCACTCACAGATAGCTAATATTATAAGGAGTAACTTAGGCTACTTTTATTTTGTAAAATTCACACGTGGTTGGGGAAAACATTGATGGACCCGAATAACAGCGCGAGGAACAGCTATTTGTAAACTGTAATTAGTACAGTTCTCGCCAAACTTATTGTCCGGGTTGAAGTTGGCACGAGCTAACTTTAACGCGGCCGTAAAAATCGGAAAAAGAAAAATATTGGATTGTATAATAAATAAAAACGAAAGCTCAAGTCGTAGGCTGTCGTTTTAAATCATTTTAATCCAATATTTTTCTTTTTCCGATTTTTATGGCCCGGTTAAAGTTATCTCCTGCCAACTTCAGCCCAGACAATAAGTTTGGCGAGTACTGTAATCTACATTATTTTTTCTAAGATTTGCATGATAGATGCGTAAGCAATCAGCCTTAATTTGACTATACCTCATTACAATGTGTTCAGGTGCGCATGATCTGCGAGCGGATGCTTCGCGACCAGGAGGTGGCTCTGCGCTCTGAATACGAGTCCGCACTCAGCACCAAGCTCGCCGAGCAGTACGAAGCATTCGTGCGTTTCAATCTTGACCAGGTAAGGTTTTTGTCTACATCTTCGTTTTTTTTTTCTCATCTCGTTACAAGAGTTACAAGCAGTGTTGGATTCCGTAGTATTATAATACTATTTGTACCATTATTTGATAGTGTGTAGTATGTAGTATCGTAATGCCACTATACTACGCGAAAATACCATAATATTGATGTCGACCGATTTGTATTAAGTGAGCCCTTTTACTTATTAATATTTACTGTAAAATGTCGGGAATTTCTGTATTTACGGCAAAACCAAATACAAACGTAGTGTTGCCAATTTAGCGACTTCGTTGCTAGAAGTGGCGGCTTTTCGCTGAGTGTTAGCGTCAGAAAAAAAATATCGCCAAAAATTATTTGTATTACATATTTATTTGGTCACTTTTGGAGTACCATCAAAATACTTTAAGCACTCGTTGTTCAAAAGATTTTCGATACAAAGAGGTGCTAATTAATAGGAGTATTTTTAATTACTATAATTTATTTTAGCTAATTATAAATCCTGTTATCTTTTTTACAAATACACAAAAAAATGCAAATCTCTAGTATTTCTGGGAATTAATAAAATCAAATAAAAATTATTGGTACTTCCATTTATGTAATTACTACGCCTTACGCCTCAACTGAAGAAAAAAAATATTTACGATATACGAATGCATTTTTACCCTTGTAGAAAGAAAAACGTCAAAAAATTAAACATTAAAAATACCTACGATAAAAAAACGTGAAAAGTCATACGTAGTATAATTTTGGACAAATAGTATTATTTTATTGTCCATGTAGCATAATTTTTTGAGGGCCTGAATCCAACCCTGGTTACAAGTCTATGGTATTAATACATTCGGTCATTGTTCTGGCAGGTACTAACTAGGGATGTCGGAAATTCAAAAAATATCGATATATATCGTATCGATATTTTTAAAAAAAAATATCAATATCGATATTTATATTTTCAAAAAATATCGATATATCGATATATCGGCCAACTTAAAACTAAATTATAAAACAGCAAAAAAAAAAAAAAAGGTCATTTGTAATCTTTTAACTTAAATTTTTAAAAGATTACGGTTTATTGTTCTGAAAAAAATATCGATTTTGATACCTTTTCGATACTTGGAATTTTATATCGATACATCGATATATCGAAATATTAAATATCGCTCAAAAATATCGATATATTGAAAAAATAATATCGATATATCGATATTTTTTCAACATCCCTAGTACTAACACGGTATATGTTATGTTCATGTTGACACATCTGTAATATTTTTCTTTCTAAGTCTATCAAATCATTATTTTGCACCTACACCATATTACCGTTGTGTTTTCATTCAACCCAGACTGAAGACAATATAATATATAGATACACGTAACATTTATCGTGACGTAACCGGGCTGTGCTTTACTATTATCTAAATTAAGCAAACTGTAAGCTATGGTAACCGCTTACCATCGCGGGCCGTATGCTTGTTTGCCACCTTAGTGGTTTAAAAAAAACTACTAAAATATTATATCGTTCAAGTATAATACAAAAAAAATCAGTCGACATTATGTTCGTACTAGAGGTGGGTAACTCATCAAAAATACGCGAGCTGCAGATCAGCTCGTGACTCAGGCGAGTGAGCTGATTCAATGAATCAGCTCGCAGATCAGCTCAGTTTGTACCTGTACAGGTATATGATTCTACTACGAGCCGCGAGCTGAATTGAGCTGAGAGCCGAATTGAGCCGAATCGAGCCGACTGAGCTGCGGCAGTTGACAGTTCGTTTAACTCTGACTACTCGATGTATTCCGATACATCGGTTTAATCGATGTTTTGACAAAAATTTATTTATCTTTTTGTATTTTTTTAAGCATTTTCCATGCTAAGATTACAAGTTATTTTTAATAAAAGAAAAAATAAAATATTTATTTGACAATATATCGATGTATTTAGTTATAGAAACATCGAATCTTTGATGTTTTATTTTTTATCGGATCTATTAAAAAAAAACTTGGTCTGATTAATAATTATAATGAAAATGAAATTTAACACTACTGATGATATTATTAAAATATTAATAAAATATGTATGATATTAATAAAATTTAACACTACTGATGATATTTATGATACGATATATTTATTTATGATAATATATAGAGATTTTAATACTTTAATTTAATAGACAAAAAAAAACCAGAGCTTTTTGAGTAACAAATCAATAAAACGTTTCAGAACGAATGACTCGTTCAAAAACTTACTTTCTGGACTCATTGACTGTCACTGAACAAGCCTCAAGTAGATCAGAATCACAGATCAACTCAATTGAATCAATTGACTCATTTGACTCATCTGTCTGTGGAGGGATTCAAGGATTCAAGGGAGCTGAATTGAGCCGCGCGAGCTAGTCATTTCGTTGCTGAGCTGTAGCTCAACGGCTCAGACCCGTGCGATCTGATTCATTGAGCTGACTCAGAGCTGAGTTACACACCATTAGTTCGTACAAATTACTTTGTTTACACTACATGAAAATGTATGTAAATTAATTCGATACAACAACTACACCAAAACTAATAGTATTTATTATCATCAGAGCTAAAAAAAATCTCGTGAAATTATATTATCTTTGACGCCCACCCTTATGAAAGTATTGACGACTACTTGACTCTTGCAAAAAAAAAACTAAGTTAACACGTGAAACATTTGTGCCGCAGGTGCAGCGCCGACCCCCGCCCGCGACTTGCATGCCCCTCGGCATGGATGCCGAGCACCACATGCATCAGGACCTTGTCCCCAGCTGTGAGTTAAATGATACATACATTACTCAACCTTTTTTAAGATACCAATGACAGATGGATACCGATTTTTATTTAGATTTAGACATATTTTCCTTAGCATCATTCGCTGCGCAGTATGTGTCACACTCCTTGTTTACATAAAAACAAATCTTGATGTATGTATAAACCACAAAATTAGATATTTTGGCAGTTTTCAAAATGTTTTAACTCTGATGCTCGGGCCACACTAACAAGAAACGGCAAAGCCCATTGTCACGAGAAATAACGCGATAAACAACGCGTCAAAATTAACGCCTATATTGAGTGGCCACACTTGAAACGCCAGTCGAGCTATCGCCTAACGTCAACGGCAATGTCAATGCCGTTGTAAAATTATCGCGAAGAGTCGTGGCTACACTAACGTTAAACGTTCATTATCGCGATAATAATATCGGCATTTTTCGTTAGTCTGGCCCCAGCATGACAGAATGTCGGCTACCTATGAAACCGTTGTCGTCTGCGGTAACCTGATTGGTAATTAGACACATTAATTATAAATAAAATTACAATATAAGCAATAAACCAATGTAACAAAAAATAATAACGCTTTTTTGTCTTAAATATCTACTTAAAACTTTATGTAAATTTTTCAAACCATGTTTCATAATGTTGTAAAATTGCTTATTCATATTGACACAATTTATATGTACACAGCTGGCAATAATTCATTAGATTCTTACAATAATGCTTTTCTATTTTCAGACCTGTCCTAATGACAACGGCGTCGGCTATGCGGTATAATACTGCAACTATATCAAGACAAACATATTTTGGTATATGTGAATATTATATGCGGGAGTAAAGTATCCTAATGAATCAAGACATTGTGATTGCTAGTGGAATTTGACGGACGGCTAATATTGCGAAACATTTTCATCTAAACAGTACAGTATTATTGTACATTATTTAAATACAGTTGCTTCCCACCAGTTTAATTTGTTTTCAGTTCAAAGTAGATGTCCAATAGCCTTAGACTTCGCAATATTGTCCCCGTGAAATTCCACAGTTTAGTTCATGCCACATACACATAATTAGCTTTTAATGCTTTAGGTAAGGTACGCTGGATAATTGTGTTCATAGACTGAGGATCGATGAAGCCGAGATGAACGACTCCCTGCCAGACACGACACACACTATTTAACTCTGGCGAAGGGTTCGTTGTATAAACGGGTTTGTTAACAGAATTATGTCTACAAAACAGATACGGAAGCCAAGTATACACTTGTATTTTATATATTTTCTAAAGTAACGTTACGGAACATGTAGTAACTTATAATCTACACGAATGTAAAATTCACGCAGAGTGCCTCTTAATCATTGTCCTCGAAAGTGCGAATTAGTTAGCCATAATTATTTTTTATTGATGATTATTTTTACTGTACTTTTCTTTATAGTGTTGTCGAATTATAGTTGTAGTTCGTAAATTATATTTAATTTGTTTGTATGTATGGGGCGCGGCGACTGCCCGTCCCTAGCTCTTATGAGAGACGGCCTCCTGTATCAGACAGTTCGGGATACTTTTAGAACTCTATATAAAATGTATTCTTATCTTTAACGGCAATCCTTAGCCAATATTTAACTACTACTGAACTTATTTCCTCGAAATTAACTCACTGATACATGGCTTATTAGAGAATGATTAATTAGCTTTATTTAAATTTTTAAGTTATTTTTTCTCTTAATAATGTATTGGATGATAACTGCGTCGTAGTCGACAACCACTGTAACCGAGAGATACGCTCGACAAAACATTATTGGGTTTGTTTTATTATAATTGTTTAGTTGTAACTTTTTATTGAATACAAAAAACGATATTTGTTACCAAGCATTATTCAATAAAAAATAGGATAGGACTTTTTTAAATTGTATTATCAGCTCTTTATTGTAGGTTATTGGCGATTAAGAACTGAAAATAAATTAGCTAAACACCCATCATCCGATTTTTATTTATTTCCCCTGGCTAACAAATTCATTTTTATATAATTATCTACACATGTATTCTGCGAAGCACTAAGGAATACAAGCTATTTCTAAACAGCTGCATACGAAACATGATAATATAATATTTCCTTGTGTGAACTTTTATAAGCTGACGCATCATGATAATATTACGAAGTCAGTACACAGCATATTCGGGAGCTGCTTTCTTATGAAAACCCACTAACACTACACTCAATACTTTATTGGACTCTACAATGTTAATTTATTTTTGTGGTGTGATGATAGCTGCGACCACAGATTATTCCTCTAAGGCCGTAACTGGCGAAGAGAAGTGAGAGGCGTCCCAACAGGATTTACTTAATTTTATATGCGCGAAACTATCTGCATCGGTCAAATCGGAAACATGAAAATCGCTCTGCTGAGTTTGGGTTGGGCACTTGGGCTAGATACATACCTATAGATTCTCGCCTGTTTCCCATTGGGGTAGGCAGAGACTATAGATATCCACTTGCTACGATCGTGTCCTGGCATAGCACTTTCGCTTCACCGCTTCTTAAATGCTCATGAACCGGGGTGATAGGTGTAATGTAGGTGTATAAATTCATAGATTTAGAATATATCTATGTATAAAATATTATTTAGCCGGAGAACGGACGGGAGGAAGTATCAAAAGTATGTGTATGCATATCTTTACATAATTATTATAACTATTAAATGAATTATTAATTTTTACAGAGAGATGAAGTTGCTGTTTTCTTTTTCTATACGTCATGAGTATTTTGATGATTTATCTTTCATAAATACATAAATAGAAATTCTGAAATTAGTTTTGTGAAGAAGAGAATGGCGGTACGTAGCTCTAGCTACTATAGCTATATTTGAGTGTTGCCATATAAAAAAAGTATTGGTTCATTCCATGTTCATTCGGTCTACAATTATTTTTTTATTAAAACTTTCATTCTTTGAACGATTTATTTTGTCATGGTATTGTAAGGTGTTATTGAAAATATTTTCAGATAATTAGATATTCTATTTCCGCTGCACAAGATATTGGGAAGCAAATAAAATGAGCTTTGAAATGGCAAATAATGGTAACGATAAAGAGGACCGAAAATATTACGATCGCAATAAAGGAGACGATTTGCAAATCTCCAGGACTGATATGAATATGTTGATAATGAATTATTTGGTAACAGGTAAGTAATTAACACGTACAATTCATTTTGTTAAAGTATAACTGTACTTCTTTCTACATTGTTACTTAGACTCGTCGTGAAAGTTCTTTACGTATACACAAAATCAATTGAATCACGTTGGATTTCGCAACAAAGAACATACCACAATATGAACGTTTTGTAAATAAACTTAATTGTTATCGTGTCTTGAATTGGTTTAAAAGTTTCTTGTTACATTGCATTGATAAGGTATGATTAATAACATTTAGGCATTATAGTTCACATGCTGACTATTATTTACTGTTACCTACATGTAGAAAACATCTTAGTATTGACACACATTTTAACTTAACAAGGAACAAAAATCAGAAACTATAGATAAACAATTCATACAAGCCCCAAGCCCAAGGACGGTCAAGTTTCTACCTATCTACTATATCCTTACTAATATTATAAATGCGAAAGTAACTATTGTCTGTCTGTCTGTCGCGGAGATAGTCAAGAGCCTGAGGAAGGACATAGGCTACTTTTTATTGTGAAAAAAGGGCTGTAAGGGGTTGTAAGTAATACCCAGACCACGCACATTATGCCCCTGGTGGAAAGCTAGTGTATCTAGGCCAGCCGTGTTGAACCTTTCCTACATATTTCAGAGGGTTTCAAAGAGGCAGCACTGAAGTTCCAACAGGAGGCTGGGTTACAGGAGCCTGCGCTGTGCAGCTCCCTGGATGAGAGAATCATGATCCGTGAGGCTGTACAGACTGGGCGCATCCCTGATGCCATTGCTATGGTCAATGCTCTACACCCAGAACTGTTAGACAATGACAGATATTTGTATTTCCATTTACAGGTAAGTAGGTTAAACAACATTAACTTTAGGTTACTGACCTTTTAGTACTTGCCAATTTATTTATCTTATCTAGATAATAAAACTCAACTGACTGACCAATAAGATTTTACTTGTGCTGAAACACATGTCACATTTATAACTTCTTCATGCATCCCCCTTAGGAAAATCATTTCATTACTTGCTATATTAATCTGAGAGTATATTTAAAATATTTAGTTGTCATTACATAGGTTACATACATACTTTCTCTTTGACAGCCAGGGGATTTGGGTGGATGGCTGAACCATAAAGTATAACCATAACGCTTTTTGTGTATTAATTTCCTGAGTAATCAATTAATCATACTATTCAATGCCTTTACTAGCCTTCCAGTGTAAGCTTCTATAATGGCATATGTACTTGAAAAATCCTGGCCCTGGTCTGGAAAAATCTTGGGTCCTATTGTCTCCAAAACTCCTCTAGGGTCTGTCCCTGAGCACCACCCTAGTTATTGTACTATCTATACCATAGTATAGTTTTTCTGTAAGAAGCAAATGTTCTAAAAGGATACTATAATATACATGACATTGATACTCATTTATAGCCTGCGCGGAACTAGTTGGCCGCGCCTTAGGTAGGGACGGGAGTGAGGCGGCGGGTTACTGTGAACAAAAGCAAGCGCCCCCGCCCCTTTGTCCCACCGCGCGTAGGCGACCCCGCCCCGCCGCTCACACACCTAAGGCGCGGCCAACTAGTTCCGCGCGGACTATAATACAATTGTAATCTAAAAGAAACTTAGTTATTGCTCATGTCATGACCATCCATATACAGCTGTAAGTCACAGGCAAAAGATCTGAGCATCTATGCACATCAAAAAATGTTTTTTTTTAAATATTATCAGTACCAAATCAACATGATAACTTTCCACAGCAACTCCAACTCCTAGAGCTGATCCGCGCGGGGCGGGCGGAAGAGGCTCTCGCGTTCGCTAGCGCGACGCTAGCCGAGGCCGGAGCCAACGACCCGAACGCTCTGACGGAGCTGGAGCGGTCGCTTGCTCTGCTCGCCTTCCCTGACCCTCATGCGTCACCTTTCGCAGATTTATTGTTGCCGTCACATAGTCAAAAGGTGAGGAATTGAGGATTTTAATTATCTTAGTTTCAATCACGATCAAATAGCCTATGTTATTGGTTGACCCTAAGTAAATTGGAATAAAGGCAGAAAGATCATGATGAAATAGCCTATGTTACTCAAGGATAATGTAGCATTCTAATGGTGAAATATTTTTTGTAATTGGTGCAGTAGTTGTTAAAGTTTATTATTTACAAACATGTAGTCATCAGTACAGAAACCAAGGCATGCAGTCATGCACCTCGACATCTGATGTTAGGGATGTTATAAAAATATCGATATATCGATATTATTTTTCAATATATCGATATTATTTTTCAATATATCGATATTTTTGAGCGATATTTAATATTTCGATATATCGATGTATCTATATAAAATTCCAAGTATCGAAAAGGTATCAAAATCGATATTTTTTCAGATCAAACATTTCTAAGTTCAAAGATTACAAATTACCTTTTTTTTGGCTGTTTTTATAATTTAGTTTTAAGTTGGCCGATGTATCGATATTTTTTGAAAATATCAATATCGATATTGATATATTTTTTATCCATACCATATATATTATATCGATACTTTTTGAATTTCCGGCATCCCTACATGAAGTCTGCCAACCTGCACATTGGTAGCATGGTGGATTATACTTTTACCCCTTTGAGATTTGATAATGATTTGTTGATTTACACTATAAAATGTCGGCAGATCGCAAGTGAGCTTAACGCCGCGATACTAAAAATGGAGAACCAAGAGTACACCAATCCAAAGCTGTGCAGCTTACTGCGCATGATCCTGTGGTCGCAGAGCGAGCTCGACAAGCACAACATCAAGTATCCCAAGATGACAGACCTCGCGAACGCCACTATAGAAAAGCCAAAGTAATGTGTAGACAAAAATTGTTATTTATTACACTTGTGATTACCTCCTTACGCTTATGGTGTCTTTCAATCCATACAGATATCAAAAATAGTAAGAGTAATATCCCACAGGCCATTTTCGAACATGATTTTAGGGAAACAGTTTGTGGCACGTCCACTGTTCGCCTCGTTGAAAACACGCTTACAAATCGCTAGTGTGATAAAAGCCCTTAGTGTGTTGATATAAACATTAATAGTTTAGGATGTTTTTAATTTATTAAATGTAGCGTGGATACGTTGAAATAAAACTTGAACTAACCTCGCTCACTTTATCATGGCTTGTTAAATTTATTTTATCCAAAATATATAACCCTATGAGATTCATTGTGAGACTGACGGACAATATGTTTGATAAGCCTGATCAAATTTGTACCTAGTTTTATTTCAATATATTGCTAAGTGAAAGTTATAGTTGTATATATTTGAATTTGGTATAAATCTAGTAAGGTGTAATCAATGTTTGAGAGACATTTATGGTCTCTACATCTTTAAATGCCAACTTAAAAACAATGGACTTAGTCACAGCTACTGTGAATCATAGTCGAGACATAAAGTATCCTGTTGTAACAAGAGGGAAAAGTAATTAAAATGGATTTAATGACACAAAATAAGCCCGAGTCTTTAGTCATAGAAAGTAAGATCTTTAAATTAATATTATCCAGAGAAAAATAATGTAGTGTAGACATTGGACAATTTTAGGCATGGCCGGAGACTGTGATCTGCTGCATCCACCACTGATGACCGCAATGGAATAAAACAGGACAATCACACTGTAAGACATAGACACCTTTTTTTATCAATTAAGAATTGGATCAGACATCTTGTTTTACAGGTCAATACGAAAATAAAACTACTATTTATGATGCTAGATTAATCGTAAAATTGTATTTTAACTCTTATAGGGTAGACATCGTTATAGTTTTTTTTATTATTATTTCACTTGTGTGTATCTGTACAATAGATTATCACAGCACAGCATACCATGTTGATCTATAACACAGTCCTCGTTTTTATCTATAAACCATTGTTATATAGTATCGCGCAGTTACCTCCACTTTTAACTTTGCTAGTAAAAGTTTTAACACTGGAATAAATTAACATCAATTTTAAAAAATCTCTGTAATTTAAGTATTTTATATGTAATATTTAGAAATAAAAATATTAATGATTAAGAAATATTAAGTTATTTTATTTCATGGGATAAAGAAATTTATTTACACAAAGAATATAATTTGTATTTCTGTTGCGCACAGTCAACAAAAACTACATTTATTATTATTATTATTGCCTATCGCCTTTCATAAAAAATGTTTTCTATAATAGTTATACAAGGCCAAGATAGGCGATACAGCGAAGTTGTGGTAGAGTCTAACTAAACTGAAGGACCTGTATTGGCATTGCTTACTGTGTAATTTATTTATAAAAAAAAACAGCCATAGTAAGCAAGTAGGCACTGAATATTATTAGAATAGTACTAGATTACAAAGATTTAACATATTATTGACGGTTTAAAAACGAAAATGTCAGCAAAATTTACTATTATTAATTAATTCAATTAGCATATCTAAAAACTTGACGATAAACATTAAATTACCTACATGGAAGTGGTATGTGCAGACATTGTGCATATAATTGTAGTAAAAATGTCTCATTCAGTCTACATTTCATAACACTGAAAAAATTCAGGATGATTTTTATGCAAATACACTTGTGATTGATTCATATCTTCAAGCTTAGAAAAAAAGTCTTTATTCCTGTTTCGCAGTCGAGCTATGTAAGGAATGCGAGACATAACCTCCGGTGTCTGCTTCATGCTCTGGTAAATTGGCCTGATGCTGTACACCAATATGTTATGCAAATGTCACCAACCCAGGACATAGTCTAACGCTTTGGAGATCAGGCCGCTTGATCGCTGTGGCACGGGAGCGTTCGCAATAGGCGTTGGGCAAAGGGAACGCACGCCTGTTTGTCTGCAAAACATACGAAAAAGTTATATACTATTATATATCACTGAACACTATTCATTAATAACAAGATAGCTCTCCCACATTAAGGCTGGAACGCCGATCCTAACATGGTTGGGAAGAGTGGGAGATAAGATGGACAAAGACCATCCACATGCAACAGTATAAATGAGTGTTTTGCGCAAACACTGCATCCTGTCGTATTATAATAATAATAATAATAATAAATTCTTTATTGACAAACTTAGTTCACAATTAAATGAAATCCCTGGCCCCTACGCTAGTATGAACTGTATTGCAGGAGCCAGTGCTTCCGCCCAGTCTAAGTATGCAAGACATGCCAACAAAAAAGAAAATAATAATAATAAAATAAGAATGAGCAATACACTACGAATAACTAATTAATAATCTAATGTAGGATAGGTACGGTACGAGCGCGCGCGCGCGCGCGCGCGTGTGTGTGTGTGTGTGTGTGTGTGTGTGTGTGTGTGTGTGTGTGTGTGTGTGTGTGTTTGTGTGAGCGTGTGTGTTTCAAGTGTGTAAGTGAGTTAATTTAGTTATTATATATTAATGTTAAGCAGGTTTTCAGTAGCGTCATAGTCCAGAGTCATCAGCCATGTAAGTATTACTTTTTTGATTTGTCTATTACTGAGTTTCCTGGTTATACTTGTTTTGTTTAAAATGTTGTAAATGCGAGGAGCTATGACTGAATAGTGTCTTTGTGCAGAGGACGTGTTTACACGAGGAATCGGGCAGCGAATTTTTCTTTTTGGTTCATCTGGTAGTGAAGGGATGGATTTCTTGTGGTATCTGCGGATTATTTCGTATAAGAAGATTTTTCTTATTGAGAGTACATTGGCTTTAGCATATACGAGGGTTGTAGGGTGCCTAAACGGAAGATGCATCATTACTTTGAGGACTGCGCGTTGTGCTCTTTCTGCCGTGATAAGGAAGGTCTTTCCTGCGCCGCCCCACGCACAGATGCAGTACCTTATCAAGCATTCACATAATGCTCTATAGGTTTGGATTAGGAGTTGTTCATTTGCAACTGTTCGTAGATTTTTGAATATATATACCATTTTCCTAATCCTCCCTGCCAGAGCATTAATGTGGATGTTCCAGGTGAGTTTGTCATCAAGAAAAACGCCCAGGTATTTGATGTGCGTGACGCGAGACAGGACAGTGCAGTCACAGGTTACGCGATTTTCGGAGTGGTTGCATGGATATGTGTGTATTTTTAGATCCAGCTCTTGACTTGCTCTTGATTTTGTGGATTGGGAAAAGCAGATGTATTTTGTTTTGGTAGTGTTGAGAGACAGGAGACTAATTTCGAGCCATTTAGTGACGTTTGCCAAACCCTTTTCCGCCCGGTGGAAAACTCTTTCCCATGTCTTGTCATGAAAGAGGAGAGCGGTATCGTCCGCGAACATGATTATGTCAAGACCCGGCAAGGCAGCAGCACATAGTTCATTGATGTAAATCAGAAAAAGGGTCGGAGCGAGTGTGCTGCCTTGTGGTACACCGTAACTACAGGAAGAATAGTCACTTTCATGTTTACCCACTCTAACTTGCTGTGACCTGCCCGATAGGTAGTCTTGGAACCATCCTAGCGTCTGTCCTCTGATACCCACGTTCTCCAGTCTCGTAAGCAGGATAGGAATGGAGACAGTATCAAATGCCTTCTGGAGATCAAGAAAAACTCCCAGACACTTGTCACCTTTATCCAGAGAAGAAGACAGGGCCGTAGTAAGCGCCAGAACTGCATCCTCGGTTGACTTGCCAGATCGGAACCCGTATTGGTTCGCATGTAGAAAGCGATTGCTCTCAAGGTACCCTATTAATCTCTTATTCACCAGCTTTTCTAGAATTTTGGTAATGGTAGATAAGAGTGATATCGGTCTATAATTAGCTGGATTGTCCTTGTCACCGGTCTTGTAAATAGGACACACAACAGCCCGTTTGAGCATCTCAGGAAAAATGCCCGACTCGAGACTCAGATTACACAGGTGTGCGATGGGGGCTGCTAGTGAATTTATGTTTTGTTTCAGTATATTCGTCGAGATGCCATCCCATCCTGATGCACTGTGTGATCTGAGTCCCAGCACGATACTCTGTACTTCGTAGGGATCTGTAGGTATTAGAGACATAGAGTTCAAAGGAGTGTCTGAGGTCCTTGCACATGACGCCAAGTCAGCCTCATTGGTACTCATTTGATTTATGATGTGATCGGCTAGCGACTCACCGATAGATGTAAAGTAGGTATTGACTTTATTTAGTGACATCACAGGTGAGTCGGAGAGTTGGAGAAGCTCTTCTGGGAAGCTTTTGTTCGTTTCAATGTTGCATATTTCCTTTATGGTTTTCCAAGTCTCCTTTATATTGCCGTTATTATCAGTTAGTTTTTTGTGATAGTATTCTACTTTCAGTTTTTTAATTATATTGTTACACGTGTTCCTATAGTTAGTATATTTTTCTTTGAGTATGGCATCATCTGGTAGAGATTTGACTTGTTTGTGTAGTTTGTCTCTCTTCCTTATGCACCTGACGACACTGTAAGTGATCCATGGTTTAAGGGGACGATAACGTTTGGAATTATTATTTATAGAGGTGTTAAGGCCGATAGTTGATAGAAGCTTTGTTGTTATTATTTCACAGGCTATGTTAGGGTTTGTTGTGTTGAATAGGTTATTCCATTTTTCTTTACTTAGTAATTTATTTATACCTTCATAGTTAATTTTTACTCTTTGAGGTACTAAATTTGTTTTAAGTGTTCTTGTATTTGTTATGTATAATAGTATAGGCGAGTGGTCTGTAAGCTGCTGTTCAAATACAATAGTTTTCCATTCGTGGCTGGTTTTGACCATAAAGTGGTCTATGCATGTGGTGTATCTAGTGGGTTTAGTAATACCCTGCCTGAGACCAAACGTCGCCATAAGGTTGAGGTAGTCTTGCGTTGATCCTTTTAGAGCCTCACCCATGGTATCTATATTTATGTCTCCCGTGAAAATTATATTTTGTGTTGAGATATTTAATAAAGTTTGTTCAAGCGAGTTGAGATATTTATTGATATTTTTGTAACAAGGAGGGCGATATGAGCAAACTAGAGTGTATTCTGAGCTGACGGTAATTAGTAAACAGTTTCCGTCCGAAAAGTCAGGCTCGTAGGAAGACGCTTTGAGATCGATTTTGACGTACACCACCACTCCGTCATTTTGGCCACGGCCGCGGGCACGGACACGGTGGCCGGTGCCGTACCGTAGACATGTGTCCAAGCCCTTATCTGCTACCCACATCACAACATGACAGAAGTTTGTTTATTACTGTCAAACAGACAACCCAAAATGCTGTAATCTGTAAATTTAACCTTTTTGATTTGATTTTTTTGTAAAGTAAGGATGAGTATTCCAGTTTGAATTTGAATTAGATTCAAATCCTAACTGGAATAATCATCCGTACTTCCTGACTAATATTATAAATGCGAAAGTAACTCTGTCTGTCTGTCGCGCTTTCACGCCAAAACTACTGAACCAATTTAAATTCAAATGAAATTTGGTACACAGATAGTGTAAAGCCTCAGAAAGGCCTGAGGTTGAAATAGGGGATAAACGTTTTAAAAAATACCCACGCGGGCGAAGCCGCTGGCGGAAAGCTAGTCAATAATAAACCTGCATAAAATAAAGCATCAAAATGTACCTGTCAGGAGAAGTGATGCCAGGCGTAGAGACGCCGATTCGCGGCGGCTCCTTGCATTCGACGACGCCGACCATCACGCCGGGCAGCACTTGTCGCCCACTTAGCGACATTGCGCGCTCCTTCTCCGCTCGAGTAGCGTACCTCACATGGGCCCAGTTGCCCTGTGTTGGGTATTGTTTGTCTGCAAATGGAGAAATTTGTTATAACCAGCTCAGTGCTAACGCTGCAATTTGTAGACAAGCTTGTGGCTGATTGGGTGGTTGACCTGTGCTTACCATGGTCATGGATTGGTTTCCATTTTATGCCTAAGGATAGGTGCCTCAGAAAGCATGTTAAATTTTGGTTCCAGTTGTCATATGAGCACCTGGCAATTATTGTTAGTTGGTTAGGCTTGGTAGCTGTATCTTTCGTCAGGATATTGACCAGAAATTGTGTTGTAGAGGAATTTTGGGCAATAGCTTTGAGTAAAAATATTGCTACTCAGGTAAGGCTAAGCTAAACCCAACATAGCTAAGGCTACCTACGCACTATGTGGTTAGCCAGAACACAGAATGAATCATAAATATGTGTGTAATCTTTTTTATTCACACTGATATGACTGGCATAGGTCTGCTTTATGGTTGACCTTGTTCTGACTAACAGCATAGTGTGTAGGCAGCCTAAAAAGTTGTGATAGAAAAAAAAATAAGTCTCACCTAAAATAGCACCACAGTTGCTGAACCTTGCCAAAACTGTGTTAGCAGCATTCGGTGGGAAACCAAAAACTGTTACCCAGTGCTCATCATGTTCTTGACAGCCATCTTGCCATGGTGTTGCCATTGAGTTATTAACTGCATTCATATTTCCGTACCCATTCTGTGCCATTGAATTATTATTGGCATAGAGACTATCATTGAACAGAGATTTGTTTATAGAAGGTTCATTGCTTTTTATTGTATCAAATAAGTCCTCTATAGGTGGTCCATTTGGCTTGCTTGTATAGGACATGTTAGATGTATTTGCCATATTTGGGTACATATTGGATGTGTTTGCCATATTTTGATACATATTAGGGGTTGAAGGCATATTTGGGTACATGTTTTGATGGTTGTAAAGGGCCTGCTGATGCATAGACAGGTTCTGACGGTATGCTTTCTGGTCAGGTGTGGATGTTTGACTAGGACTGGTTGGAGAACCTGTGGGAGAATGTTTTATTATCATTATTAATTTTACAGGAGCACTAGAAGTTGGTTTATTACTTTTAATTTCCTGGATGAAACTGCTTTTTACTGCCTCATTTGTTTAACTATGGCATGAATAATCCAAATGAGAGATTCCAGGTTCAATTCCAGGTCAAACAGTGTTAGTAGCATAATTTTTAATTAAATTCTCGGTAGAAACTAGGTTTTTCAATTTGTGCCTCATTATTATAACACAATCATCAATCAACCCCTATTACGCAATTCCTAAACATAACAGAGATGTCACTGTGATTCAGATATCATGGTAAATGTACAATCTCATAAGGTCAAACATTGAAAACAGTTATTTCTTTACAAATTTCATGAGTGCTTAAGTGTTTAGAGTTTTAAAGTATATGTTTCAACTTGCAGTCTGGCTTTTTTGGCCGTTTAGCTAGAGGTCATGAACTTTCTGATTAAATCTTTCGTGGAAGTAGCAAGTCGATGAAATATTTGTTTATACGTCTGTCCTGAAATAACACATTGGATGCATATAGCTCAGTAGATATCACGGGGTACTTACCGAAAGCAAGACTTCGGCCCTTCGTAGGAGATAGACTGTTGGTACGAGGAGTCGTTGGAGGGTTTATTTCACCTAAAAGGAAGGGCGGCAAGTAAGCCACATTAGGGCTATTTGAAGGTGAGTGTGTTGGACTACCCAAAGTCATTGGCTCCATTTTATACTTTCTTATTTTTCACCGAAATTGGAATAGTCGTTAATATTTCAATTAATATAACACTAACGGCTGACACGCTTTCCTGATCCTGATGACAATAAAATTTGACAAGGTAAAACAAAAATCAAAATTGAAAACTGGTTGGGTAGACAGTTGACGTTTAGTGACATTTACGGTAATTAAAAACCAAAAGACCGAATCCGAATGATGATATTCTCGAGAGGATAATGATCATTTGACATTACAAATTACAAATTGAACAATAAACATCACATCACAAGCACAAACTTCACAAGGCTGCTCGTTCTCGAACGAAGGATTCAATACAAAAAATGCTATAATTGGCAACATTGATTAATATTTGTCAAAATAATTCAGTCAAACAAACGAACATGGATTCTCTGGCTGCAATAGGGATGTCGGAAATTCAAAAAATATCGATATATATCGTATCGATATTTTTAACAAAAAATATCAATATCGATATTTATATTTTCAAAAAATATCGATATATCGATATATCGGCCAACTTAAAACGAAATTATAAAACAGCCAAAAAAAAAAAAAAAAAGGTCATTTGTAATCTTTTACCTTAAATTTTTAAAAGATTACAAATTTTGTTTTAAGTTGGTCGGTTTACTGTTCTGAAAAAATATCGATTTTGATACCTTTTCGATACTTGGAATTTTATATCGATACATCGATATATCGAAATATTAAATATCGCCCAAAAATATCGATATATTGAAAAAATAATATCGATATATCGATATATCGATATTTTTTCAACATCCCTAGGCTGCAAAGCCCGAGAAATTCAATGCGTTTACAAGAAATGAGTACGACAAAACAATAACAAATACTCCTAGAAACATGTCAGTTCATAGTAGTAATATTGTCCATAAATTATTCAATAGAGAGGTAAGTGAAGTCTAGAAATTATAGTAAAGTTCAAAAGCTTGATCCTGTGCTTATGCTTTATTTTTTTTCTCTTCTGTTTCTAATAGAGACGCGCAGAGTATTTTACTAACTTAGATCGTAAGATATTTGCAACTGATGATATTCACGCTTACGTATTTCGCATTGTTTGCTCAAAAATTTGGTACACTTGGTTGAGGACTTGAGGGCAAAGTTACAAGAAATAAATTAAAATTGCTATCTGAAGTCAATAGGTACTTAGTTACGAGAGATTTGAATGACGATTGCTGATTGATAGATGTATAAACAAATCTCATGATGGAGGTTCTGGTCCTCTCATTTTTGAGCATTTGCTCGTAGTATGGATCAGCAGTCCTGTCCACTCAATTGGCACTTCTTTAGCAAAAGCAATTTCCAGCAAGGATAAAATAGTTATGATGCCCTATGTTTAAAAAGTCAGGGTTAACTTGGCTTTATAAACCTAAGCCTAACCTTGAGTAGTATTAGTACTTTGAGCCTTTTGAGACCCTGAATTCTATACCAGCATAGACCCTTTTATAACATTTGTATTTATGCACATGCCTAATGTTATTTAGCCTTTGACCTTTGAGTCAAACACAAGCTAAATCTATATTAAAAACAATTATAATTGCTAATCTGCCCCAGTAGTCCAGTGGTTTTAACCACAGCTGCTGAACATGATCCTGTTAATCTGGATATTAAATTATTGGATTTTTCTATAAAATTTCCAGTAATTCTTGCCAAGCTCACAGTTTGGATTTTTGCCTTCTTAACTGACTCACCCCCTGAAACTAAAACTGTGCTTGTACAATACTAAACCTCTGCCTAACTGCCTCTGCCTATACAGTCATATTGGTATGTGGAATATACTATATATCTATCCATCTATCTACTCAGCCTGTAACACCCACTCCTGAGTAAAGTCATCTTCTCTATTACACCACTGTTGCCGATCTTGTGCAAGTCACATCCACAGATTCCCTACTGCCCTCACAATATTGTCGGACCATCGGGCTGGTGGTTTGCCCAGCTATCGTTTTGCATCTCTTGGCCACCATTCGGTAACTGTTTTGGTCCACCTAAGATCGTCTCGTCTTGCCAATATACTATACCTAATTAAAATATGGAAAACCAAGGTTTGCATATTATAATGTTCGAAATTTCAATTAATGTGAATAAATTTACTCATGACAGGGTTTGATATAATAGGTCAGATTAGCATTATAATTACTTTTGATAGCTATCTTCTTCAGTATAAGTAAATGTAAAAATTTCCTAATCTTTATTTTTGTGTAACTAAGATGACCTACTATCAATTTATTTATTAAGTTACTGGCTAGATAAATTATATCTTTTACTGATAATATGTTGTGGAATCTTGAAATCATTGCAGATGAGTTACCTGTAGCCCTCTTTCTTTAATTAAAACCTCTTTTCAGATATATGGATGCACATCAAGAAAAAACAATGACAGGGGCCGCAAAGTATTTGAACGGATTCCTCCACGGCTGCGGTTCTGCCTCATGGACATAGTTCCTGTGTCCTATCTGCAGGAGCATGTGTTCATGGGCTTCTCTCAGTGCGGGCAGTTCTTGCTAAGCTTTACATACAGCTGCAACACACAAGTATACTTCAGGGAGAGTTCTAAGTTCATGTGAGTATATATTATACAGTTTTTATTACTAATGTATTCTGTTTTGTGTATCTTCTATATTGTGTATTATCAATGTTTATAAAGAGAAATAGTACTCACTGCCATATCATAACATCTCAGAAACTATGAAACCTACAATCTATAATTTTCATAAGCAGGTTGCATAAAATGCTTAGTTTTAATGGGTAAAATAAAATCAGCATGGAGTACATCTCATGGCTTACCACCTTTATTTAAGCAATTGCGAATGTCTTTTCAATTGTCAATATTATCTTTGAAGGCTGCCAGGTATGTGTTTTAGATTTTAGTTGAATAAATCTACAATGATTAAATCATTCCTTGGTAACCTTAGAAAACAGAAATAAAAACAATTTGTTTGGCCATATTGGTCTTTCCAGTAACTAGGCCTTATAAATTAGCCATTTTTGACTGGCTGAAATTGTAAATAATGTTTGATTTGAAGCAGAACTTATGTTAGAATGGTTGCAATATTAAAGTGAACTCACTCCCTCCTAGTGCAGGTGTGTTAAGCTTTCAGGCAATGCAACTCATTATATCATTATATGACAATAGAAAATTACTATTAAGGATGTCAAATTATATTTAAAATAGGTAATATTTCTTAATTTATATTATCTACGACATACTTCAACAATCATTGATGTTAAACAAATTAACAACAAATGAAAGCAACCTTGGAACTACTTAAGGCACACATTTATATTTAGGACTACTAGTGCTCATTATCATTGAGAAATTAATTATTCTATATTTAGATTAGCAGATAATTACTTCCAAGTATCTGTTGTATTCATAAAATGTCAATATAAAAACAAATTTAGTTATTAAATCGTCAATTTGACGACTAAAATTAATGAAATTACTAGTTTTTGAAAAATAACATGATACACTGGTTTCCAGAATCCAATGTACTGTACTCATATCCTACTTTGCTTTACTTAATTGGTAATCATTTTTTCCAGCCAATCTTGGTATGGTATGGTATAGTGGGCTGTTTTCCGCAACTCCACGTCAATGCGCGTATTT
The DNA here is from genome assembly GCA_946251955.1 of Acronicta psi. Lineage (NCBI taxonomy): Eukaryota > Metazoa > Arthropoda > Insecta > Lepidoptera > Noctuidae > Acronicta > Acronicta psi. The sequence goes on along the minus strand of OX276473.1, from coordinate 2,071,486 downwards.
TGCGTACGGGTGGGGATGTTTAATGTTTACTCAAACCACCCTAGCTCCTGAAGAAACGCCAGCACACTCCTGATGTTGCTGACGATCTCTCGGAGGGTACTTTTATTTCCGAAGTACTTAGCCCTGTATGTGGCGACCTCAGTACAGTGCAAAAGCACGTGAGCCGCTGTTTCGTCCTCTCCCAGGCCTCAACCGATCTTTGTTTAAGGTTCATACAAAGTGATGGAATGTTGTAATCCTTTAGGCACCTGTTGAATTTGTTTTTTGTTGTTGGTAGGCGATAGCCGTGTCGTGGATTAGCGTGATTCTTATTTCCATCCCGTAAATTATTAATGAGGCGTTTAACTGTCTACATTCTAGTTCACTACATCTAGTAGTCATTGATTTCTTGCTATAAAATGGATTAAATAAGTAGTCTCTGAATAATGAGGCCAGTACAATCAATAGGACGACTCTCTTCTCTCTGACACATCTCCTTCAGAACATAACATACCATCATGCGTGTATTCCCCTAGGCTAGACTAAAGTGGCAGTAAAAAAAGACTTATGTTTAGCAATGCAATTAGTTTAACTTTTCAAATGTGCCTATTTATATGGTCTAATTAAAATTAAATATTTTGAATTGTGGTCTTTACAAGGTTATTAAAAGTACTAATATTGACGACTTTAAATGGTGTTCAGATCTATAAAGGTGGCCACAAACATACAGTTCAATCACGCCTTTACGGTTGGGATAGGTAGACCAGTGCCATATGCTGCGATCCTGCCTACATTATAGCAAAGGCACTAAGGTTGTTATTTCCTTGCAGCCTCCACTTCCTCTCGTGGGTGCCTGGTCGAGTAATTCGCCCAGTGCACAGCGTGCCCTTGTTCGGTGACGACTGCGTGGACATCAAGGTCACCATATCCATGGCGCAGTGGAAACACAACCCTGGCGTACTAGTCGTCTATGGTATTGCGTGAGTATCATACATTCATGAGAATTTAAATTGGTCTATTATTAACTCGCTGCAGAAAATGATTATAGGAACGTTTATAGCAATAACGATTACTTACATTAATCTTAGTTTCCACACCGATCTTGACTTCGACGCTATTGTAAAACTGCATATTGCGTTACATAATTGTTTACAAACACTACGCAAGTTACAATGTATACTTTGTTCGCAGAGATTCCTGTTCTGAACGGTCCTACCTCAGTGTAATTGGAGTACCTCGTTTAGGGTGTAAGAAATGCGCGACTTTCTCCAGAGACGAAGGTAGGTAACGACCTACAGAACCATAAATAAAATACGCTCTCAACACCAAACTTTACACACGTTACTTTTTCAGATGATCTTAATTGGGGCAAACGGTGTCTCGAACACAACTTCGCAATACACACAAAGTTTTTCTGCACGTCCGACTCTAGTATGTACGAACCAGTGGTCCAGCTAGCCTATTCAAATCAAATCATAATATACACTGATTTTATCCACATACTAGAGATCGACTTCGTGAAACCCGACCAAGAGCGAAATGATAGGGAAACAGAGGACAGCAAATTTATTTTAGATAGGGAGGAAGTCAATTCAATAGATACAAACCCTAGTACGCCGGCGTCAGACGTCTCAGCACCTTTTCAATCCCCGAAATATCAGAACAACGTTGTCCAGAACATTTTAGCAGACTTCTCAGACTTAGAAATGGAACCGTTCCAAATGTCGAAGCCTGTGCGTTTGCCCGATGTTATGGGACAAGAACTTTGCATTCAAGCCTCCTCTATATCTCACAACTTAGTGGAAGAATGGGAGGGGCCGTCACCTTCCATCAGAACTCTAATAAGTCCACCGCTACGATCCCCAAGGCGACGGCCAGCCGAAAGCATGTCGCGGTTCAACGAAACACACAGAATAATAGCCGAGAAAGCATACGAATTCGTTGAAGAAGCAGAAATGAAATGCGAGAAACTCAGCATATTTAGGAAACGAAGGTTAGCGGACAAGAAGTACGAATTCTCTGAGGATAACAACGAAAACATAGTTCCGTTCCGGGTGCTACGGAGTAACAGGAAATACTTCATTGGATCGACGAGCAAAAGTCAGATGAAGCGTGCCAAATCTCCTACTGTTGAAAGTGTCGTATTGAGGGCGCACAATCAGATCAGCAGACCGCCGTCTCCAACCACTAGTTCAGATCTGAAGAACCCTGGGCTTTCCACACTGGAGTCTGACCACAACAGCGAATCGGAATACAGGGTTACGGAGATGTTGGATGACGGTTCCCTCAAAACAGTGGCTGTGCACGATAATACCTCAAAGACACTCTCGGACTGTCCCGTCAACGCACAAGACCCGTATTTGGTACATTCTGAGAATTCGAAATGTAGCAAATTCTTCACAAGATACTTCGTGGAGAGTGATGACGAGATTACGTCTATCATTACGGATTCTGAGGGTGAGTTTTTTTCTTAAATTAAATTTTTTCAGGGCTCGTTACTGTTCTACTATAATTTTATACCATGATACATACCATCACGCCTATATTTCCTGAAGGTTATGGCAGAATGTACACCCATAGTTCGCCAGTATGATAAAAGAAATCTGAATCCCGAGCTGCTATTGAGAATTTCATAGAAAAACATTGCTCGGCCGCCATAAACCGGCAATAGGCTCGCCCCCTATTACGTAGGACCTAAACATAACGGTAACTGTGGGTGTCCATTAATACATTCTTGGAGAAATAATATATCTTCACTAAAAGTAAGTTTTAATCAATCAGTTACCTACTGCTCAACTATACAATGTGTACTTTGAATTTTATTTTTGGACATAATTATCTGTTTACTTAGCCGTGTTGATATAGTAATATGATAATGAAAGCCGAGTTTAATCTGGCGTGAAATGTTTAACAATTGTGCAGCTGATATGTTTTATTAAAAAAACATGTTCTTATAGCACCATTATCAAAGGGTCAATACCCTTTTAATAAAACCGAAGTTCCGTTAGTAGTCCAAATATCTTACGCACTTTCAACAGAGCTCGCCCGGTCGCGTTCGCTTCTTTGCGATTGTGAACGCCCGGGATGGGGGACATCCGATGTTATTACGTCGTTCTCTTCGGGTATCTTTACAATCGAAGCTTCTTGGTTGATCCTGCCAGTAGTTATATGCTTGTTTCAAGAAGAAGCCATGCATGTCTTAGTGCAAGCCGTATTAAGGCGATACCGCGAATAAATATTACTTAAACACACATATAACACATTACATTACGCCTATCTTCCCCGAAGGGTTGGGTTAGGCTAATGGCAAATGAAATTATTTACATTATTTCAAGAAATTTTGTAAAAGGAAAGGTCAGGATAGCGCGTGTGTATGACAAGATGTATCAATGTAGGCGAAGCAAAAGAAGTATACAAGAATCATAGTATGTGGCGTTCTGTAATTTTTGCTTACCCATATGAGAAAAAGGCGCCATAATATGTATGTAATTTTTATATGACTTCAACTTTGATAGGTACTCATTTCACTTGTTTGTTATATACTACTGTACGACAGATCGATTATTATTGGCATGATTTATGGCTATCTAGAACTAAGGCTTGCTGATTCAAATCGGAATTTCGAACTCTGACATCATCATCAGCTTGATGCTGTCCTCTGCTGCATTAAGGCCTCGTTATGTATTGTTCCATTTGTCTCTGCTCTGGGTTACTCTACCTTATCTTCCTCGCCACCATAGCAATCTATAATGTTATTAAACAGGACGCAAGATTATTAGAGGTAAATTGAGCGTTTTGTGAGGGTTGTTGTCTCGTGCAGACGACTGCATCTCGGGCTACCACGTGGCGCTGCCGCTGTCGGCGCACGGCGCGGGCTACGGCGCGCTGCAGGGCGTGGGCGCGGCCGCGTGGGAGCGCCTGCGCGGGGCAGCCCCGCCCCTGCCGCCGCTCACGCTGCGCGCGCACCAGCGCTCGCTCGACACCGAGCTGCTCTGCAACGAGGTCTGCGGCCGGCTCTGCAACATCAACCGCAAGAAGTTCATATACTGCTTCGATTGGGGCTGCCATGTTATTGATGTGTGCCAGTCCAGCGGCTGCTTATCTGGGGTGAGTATAATTTTGAAGATTGTTTTCAAAATAACCTTGACAGATATAGAAAAGAAAATTGATAGATTTGCTTGACCAAAAATACTTTGAACCAAAGTATGTAATAATGGTTGATTTGATGTCATATTTCTAGTTACGCAATGCACCGGAAATAAACAGGATTTAGCCAAAAAGATTCCTATTAAGCTGTATGGATTAATGACACTGCCTCACGGACACAGTCTGGTCGGAGGATTCTCCGACCAGGCGAGTGTTATGCCTGGTGGGCCACTGCTCGATGGTTGATGTCGGGCGGTTGTATATAAGCAAGTTGCACGGTAGACTTCACTTGCTCGATTCAGGATTATTGCTTCGTAGAAGTTCTTATGTAGCGCGATAGATGTCGCTATACATGTTTACTTGTGACTGTACCTAACTACCTACCTGTGTCGTGAATACAAATTGAAGTAATGTTTGATATGTGCAGTTGTGCGCCATGTGGATGTGGGCGAGCGCGGACCCGGGCGCGACGGCGGAGTGCGAGGCCTGCAAGGACGCCAGCGCCGGCTGCCTCGCGCACCGCCAACAGTACGCCGCCGAGGTCAGACACAACTCCACTATTGTATTTAACACTAGATTTTTACTTACTATATTTTTTTTAAAGAGTGACTATGGATTTTCTTGCCAGCTCTTCTCCATAAGTCCCACTTTTTTGTAACCATGCAACTAGTTTGACTTTTCAAAAGTGCCTATTTATATGGTATAATTGAAATAAAATAATTTGAATTTTGCCCGCGACTTCGCTCACGTGGATGTAGAAGCAATATTAGGATTAGAAATTGATCTCGAAGAAGGGCAAGCTTTGTCTTTATATGACGACAGAGATGTCAGGTCTATCCCTTGATCTATTCAAATTCAGAACTTTAAAACTTGTCTCGAAATATAATGAATAATACATACTACTTTATAACGATACTAGCTTTCCGCCAGCGGCTTCGCCCGCGTGGTCTGGGAATTTCTTACAACTTTTATCCCCTATTTCAACCCGTAACAGCCCTTATTCACATTAAAAAGTAGCCTATGTCCTTTCTCAGGGTCAGGACTATCTGTGTACCAAGTTCATTTAAATTGGTTCAGTAATTTTGGCGTGAAAGCGCGACAGACACAGTTACTTTCGCATTTATAATTTTAGTAAGGAAGTAAGGATTATTATTAAATTCGGGACTTTAAAACTTGTCTCATAATATAATGGATAATACATTGTCATATTTGTCTTGATTTCTTTTTTGTTGCTATAATGATGACTATGCCTTACAAAAGTTGGGAAAGACGATAAACTTAATATTCCACACAAATATCATAATGTGGAAGACGTCATTACAATTAATAATAAATTGTGATGATCTCGTTTTTTTATATGTTTTTTTTCTTCTATGTGTTTACTATTACATTAAGCTACAATATCCACACATTCTGATATCGCAATAGTGTACCAGTAAATATTTAAGAACTCTGATTTTTAAAGAGTATCTATGGAGTTTCTTGCCAAATTCTTTTTCATAGGACCAACTTTATAAAACCGTGCAACTATAACATTTAACGTTTCATAAATGAATTTTTGTATTGTTTGTCCTCAGTGTCTATTCGTGTGGGACCTAGTGAGCGGAGTATACAGAACAGAAAGAGTTTCCATGACAGAAGACTCCAGCCAAGAAGGAAGCAGAGGTATTTGACATGAATAATAACACGTCTTTTTTTAAATATATTTATCACAAAAAAATTAATCGTTATCATCTGTGGAACTACTCCTAACTAGAACCGTTTGCGATTACAAACTAAGGAGGTAGAATAAAAAGATTGTAGTTTCAATTATTGACCAGTAATTTAAATTGATTTTAATGTTAGAGCTGAATAAAGTCTGCCTCGTTGGTCTAGTGGTCCCAAGGGCGACTGCTACGCTAGAAGTTCTGGGTTCGAATCCCGGGTCGAGCAGTGTTGTTGGGTTTTTCTGTGAAATTCCCAGTAGCAGCTCGGAGTCTGGATTTGTGCCCGGTTGAAGGCAATCGGTTCGCCCCCAATTACATGAGACCTAAATATGCGGCGAAATGTGGGTGTAAATTAGTACGCCTCTGCCTACTCCTTCGGGGAATACAGGCGTGACGGTATGTGTTTGTGAATAAAACCTATGTAACGTTCAGTTTCAGGAGCTGATCGAGCTCGGGAGCTAGCTAAGAAGCTAGGACCTATCCACGTGCCGCCTGGCAACGAGAACAGATTGCTTACCACATTGACTGGTGAGTCAGTATGAAAATCATATTCCAAAATACCAAATTGTAGATAATAATAGAGGTAAATAAACTCACCTTCTATAACATGATATCTGAAAAATATGCCAGAGCTAAAACGTGAACATAACCATAGACTCTTAAGGGCCCCCTAGTGAATTCATTTCATTCAGTAAGTCCATTGTTTATTCGGCGAATAGTGGACTTATCCAGACATGATGAAACAGGCCAAATTTGTATGAAATTATCTGCTAAGTAATTAAACGGGAACTTCTATGCGTTGGTAAAATAGGCCCCGAGTCTTTATAAACTCGTATTCATCACTGTCTAGATTTTTTACTGGGATGATTATTTGCGATACTCATTGCTAGAAGCCTTTTTTATCTTATCGTGTCTCTGTGCCTTGACATCAGTAAATAATTCATTAAAAAAATATTTGTTACCAGGGCGATCATTAAAAAGACTGACAGATGTGGACAACTGCATCGAAATCACGAAGAACCACCCCGACAGCTCGGAATCAGAGTCATCGTCTGAAGAAGACACTGACTACGACTGATTATATTCTAGAAGTTTCTATGATGCGTTAATATGAACCTCTTAGGAGTGAAATGTATGAGGTTGAAGAAGTAAGTTATTTTTAGACTTAGAGACACAGAGTAGTTAATATACGGAGTGCTAACCTGTGGAGTTTTTGTCGACGTTCGAATGATATTAAAAAATGTTCACGATGCCGTTAGTCACAAATGGGTAAGTATATATGGAAGATACTTTGCTGATAGCAGCATAATATTGTGTAATAATTAATGCCCCTTCAATCATCGTCAGTTGGTGATAAACTTTGCTGTACATCCCTAGCACTCCATTTATTAACTACTCCTTGTTTAATCTGTCACAAAATGTGAAGTTGTGAACAACGAGTGTTTGAAGTGCTTATTTTATAAACTTTTGTCTCCTTAGGAGTGTATTAAGACAGGTTCTTATGACTACAATGTGTAATGTGTTCTGATAACGAAACACGTTTCTTACTGTTTTTTCCTATCTCGCTAAAATATGTTTGTCTTCCTTTTTGTAGCTATATTTTTAACTGAACTTATTGCCAATAGGTGGAACACGTTAAAATAGATGCCATGTTTGGTCCAGTCTGTACTAGTAGTACTATAAACCTATTCTTCGATTTCTCTATTTAAAAATACTCTTCCCATCTTTAAGAATAAAATGCTCGCAATATTTTGTTTTCAATTCTATGAATTGAATGAAGACAAACACAATGCAATAAGTCTTATTTGTATAGAAATAGGAATTTTATATATTTTCTTATTCGATTTACTTCAGTCTTTATGTCTACCGTCAGTATTCGAAACTTGCTGATAATATTCTACTGTCGTTATTCAGATTATAAAAAGACTTCATGAAAAATTATTACTTGATTACATTGTCAAGACAATTAGTGTACATAAATAAAAATTAAATATTATGTATGATCGCTTCAATTGTGAATTATTAGCGAACATACATTATGAAAGATACATTTAATAGTTATTAGGGTGCGTACACATCGCTCATTCATGGATAATTAGCGGCCATTTATTGTAGTCATTTAATTTTGTCACTTGATCTATGATAAGGTAAACACTTCCTAATGGCTAGTGGAATAGCTATTTTATTTTGACTCTGGAGACCTGAATTGGCTTATAAACAATTTCATGTACAGAGAATCTGATATTGTTATTCGCCTTTCCGGCGTAACTGCTAATGTGTACGCACCCTTATTATACTGATTATACTCAACTGGCCAATAACTGCCACATGATATTTCTTGTATATAATTATAGACTTAAATGTGATTTATTTATAATATTGGTTGTAGTAGCAATTGAGCCGTGTAATCCGATATTTATATAATGTCGTAGTGTGTAAAATTATCTTATCAAAGCTGATTTGAAGAAGTCTTGTGATTTATGGAACATGAATCCGACTAGCGCTAAGTACAAGTCGGGAGTCTGATTGACTACTAGCCCTAAATAGGGATTGATTCGTGTTCACACGAAATTGAAATATTTAAAAAAACTATTTTTTCTGTGTAGGTACATACGTTGCACTTGTCACAGTCCATAAGCTGCGCAAGTAAAGTGAAATTCTATAGCATTCACGTGTTCCGAAACTGTAAACGTATCAGATTGATATATTACATAAATATATATTAATCTCATACGTTTTCATTCATTCGTCTCGCTGGATTTCCCAACCAGAACGGACCCCTAAAAATAAAACGAAATGGCCGCGATGTTACAGGTGCTCATTTAATTTAGTTAATTTTAATTTTCGTTTTAACAGAGGTTGGGAAACCGTGGACTTTGTCGGCCTTAGGCCAAAGCACTGTATAATGTAGCTGTTCAAGAAACGTATACACGATCAATCAGTATTTATGAATAAAAATTGGATTACTTAACAATGAAGGTCAGGCTCAATCAATAGAATGATACTACTTGTCTTTTTTCATAAAAGTTTTGAAGTTTGTGTTAAAATATCTTTATTATTTTCTTATTGTACATGGAAATGAAAAAGAGAGATATTTTGTGTCATCATTGCCAAGCTTTTTTGAATAAAAGGGTTAGTCTAGTCTATACTATAACATACAATAAAATATATATGTCTCATTGTCTATGTATTACTTCCTGCTGCATTTATATATTATATAATATAAAGTTAGTGATTACTACTGATATGATATTAATGTGTAAATGTATTCAATGAATAATCATTATGAATTCTAGCACAACTGATATCAAAATCATTGAGATGTACTTCAAAATAACTTTGCTGATAATATGGGAAAGGATAACAAATTCACAAAAGTCAAATAATTAATATAAAAAAAATACTGTACTATCTTTTGTGCTGGAATTCTGCCCTACATGTGAACCTAGGCTCATAATAAGGTTGTGATTGTTTGAACATAGGATTGCTAAAAGAAGTGCCTCTATGACTTCGTATTAACCCTCCTTTCAGTTTGTTCACTAACAATCACTCTTTATTTTTGTATTATCTAAGTTTTGAGTACAGAAAATTATTATACTTTGTTCTTTAAATGTGTACATATTTTCCTTTTAGTGAAGATGTTCTTGATCTCACACAGCTAGACTTACTATGGAGGGAGGGTGTACATACTACGTAATTTTGGAGCAAATTTGAGGCAGCATGATTTGACCAGTATAGTCTGAACTGGGCGCTTGGTTTTAATATTCGCCACTTTATAAACGACGGCGATAATTTTACTGATGTTATTGATGTCTAAGTACGAATAAAATTTGAATTCTAGAGAATGTTCTACTCGGTAGCCTGAATGAGAGAATGTCGATGAAACAGCTCCTATTTAAAATACATACAGATATGTAATGCACATAATTTGCACTGGCCAGCGAGAAATTATTTATATAAAGAATGTAGCCAAGTGCCAAGAGCGCAATGCCATATTTGATATGAGCAAAGGGCAAGGAGAACCAACCCTAATAAGAATTACTGTATAGAACATTTAAAACTAAATGTGTATTATAATATTCTAAATATCTCACTAATTGGTGAGCAGTTGTGAGCTCTAGTCTTAAGTATCGACGGATAAACACTTGTGTATAACAACTCCAAGCATGAGAAATACGAAATAAAATTAGCAATACATTGGTTATTTAAAATTAATTGACCACCTTTTAGCAAGTCGTAAAAAAAATGTACTTTTTATTTGTTTACTATAGTACCTACAGATAAAACTATGGGTGAATGATTTTCAGGAATTTGTCAATGATCCAAATGTTGTGTTAAAAATGTTTTTTAATTCACTTGAATAGAGGTAAAAAATACCTCTATTCAAGTGATAGAAACTGATAAAGTGTCTGGTGTTACAAAAAATATATTAAAAAATGCAATCTTTAGTCAATCTCTATAAAGTACTGATGCATTCACCCGTTTTATGATTTTTATGGTAGGTGTGTGTTTGCATTTAATTTGTATCAATTGACAATATCACTGACAGTGTTACTTGCCATCAATCTGTATTATACTGATGTAGTAATAACATAAATAGCGGTGTTTTATTTATGCCATATCCAATAATATGCCAATTCATAGGTTTCTGAGGATTATATTGTACATTACTGCTAATGTTAGTGACAGACTATATACAGACAGTAATTACTAGTGGCAATAACTAGCAGAAATAGGAAGGTCCTAAGGGCAACTACTACACTTGAGGACCTGGAACATTTCATTCCTGGATAAAGCAGTGTTGTTGGGGTACTGACATATCTAGTTACAGTGTACACTATGGCTACAGTAAGTTAAACTGAATGTTGTAAGACCAGTATCTAAAATTTGAACTTACACAATATACATATAGCAATACAAGCACTACAGACTTCTTATTACCAAATTTAAATTAATTATTGTAAAAATACAGATATATCATTAAATTATTTTAATGTCCAAAATCACAAACTGTATACATCATCACTCTCTTGCTCTATCTCCATTGGAGGGCTTCGGCTTTGACCATTTTCTTCAAGCATGCAGTCCAATGATAGCCTATCAAGATCGTCCCATGACAATTTGTTGCATTTATCTTGTAGAAGTTTTAACAAACGTTTTGCAGCACTTAGGGCATCTGACTCTGACATACCGTACATCTTTTTAAAATATTTCGCAGAAGCCTCAAGGAGACCCTCAGGCTTCTTAACAACTAGGTTTAGTTTTGTACCATCTTTTATTGTGGGGTATGCCTCAACTGTCTGATTGTCTACCAGTGTCCTACCTAGTAGCAGCAATTTCTGCTCTTCCACTGGTATCTTCAACTGTTCGGCAACTTGTCGTTTAATTTCTGATATTTGTGTAGTTGGAAAAACCTTGAAAAAATCATAAATATTAACATTTGAAGTTTTTTTTTTACACTAAATCAATGATAACTTCGACAATGACACTTACTTCCAAACAACATTCACCGCCTTGTAGTTTTTTTACGATAACTTTCATTTTGGAAAAATAACAAATAAAGACCTATATTCACGAAACACGTAATTAAAAATAATAAAAATATTTTAATTCAGCAGCATGATACCAATGACAGACAAAACAAATTGTACCTACAGGCTACAACAAAATTAATTTGACGTGACGTGCGTGACACCGTGACACGACACTGACATGTGACATTTAAGGCCCTAGATACATTGTCTTTTAAGCCTATGAGACGTGACATGCTGATGCAATGTTATGATTTGTTTGCAGGGTCAGCCATATAGCCAGGGAGGCGATTGACAGCCGGGCCCCAGCCAGTTCGGCCCCCCCATGAGCCTGGTCTTCAGACCTTTTCTGAACGGTGCGATAACTTTTGAACAAATGAACCGATTTTGATGTACTTACACGAGCGTTGATACTATTGAGATAAAAAACTACTAACTAAAAATCTAAAAACAAGCTCTGTGATGTCGGAAAATGTATTGCAATACATTTTCCGACAGAGGCGGGACAAGCTGTTCGTTCATAAAAAAAATTGTTTCTTTGCTTGTCCCGCCTGCAATACATTTTCCAACATCACAGAGTTTGTTTTAGATTTGGTAGTTTTTACACAGTCGGGTTTTTTGTTTCTTTTAATAATTGATTTTATTTCCTTCTTTTTAGTTTATAAATCATCATAGAATCACTAGATAGATCTTAAATGATGATTTAAAATATAAATTGATACAACTAAGGATCATTTTCAAAATCAGTTCGCACATTAAAGCGTATAAAACATAGATATATAATACATATCTATGGTATAAAACATAGATATTGGTATAAAATCCGCCATATTGTTTTTTTAAATTTCATGTACCCAGTGACAGTCGTGCTATCAAGACGAATCTAATGAGGTGTCATTTATCTAATTCGGTTGAGCCGCTGAGTAGTTACGACCGGACATAGGAACGGACATACATACATACATACATACATACATACATACATACATACATACATACATACGCGTCAAACACATAACCCTCCACCTTGGGCAGTCGGGTAAAAACATTATTTTCTGATAGTATTCCATCTACCACTATCGTACCTCGGGCCCCGGGCTTCTAGGGAGGGAGACCCACCCGGGCCTTTCCGGCTCAGTCTGACCCTGGATGTTTGTATACAAACCATATACCTACAAACAATTTTTAATGAAGGAAAAAATCGGCGGGCGGGCTGGATTCGAACCTGCGCCTTCTGGTTCGGTACACCAGACGCTCTGACCACTAAGCCACCGCTCGCCCTGCTCGCCAGTCGAAATCTTCCTTCACAGTCTAATTTTATTTACGTCTTAAAGGTGACGTAGCTTTAAAATTACTTGTAATCTTAGCATGGAAAATGCTTAAAAAATACAAAAAGATACATTTACAAACAGTCACGCGCCCCTCAGTCAGGTAAATAAAAATCCAAATCCAATATTTCAATCGATTGGATTAAAACGAATAATTATTAAATTAAACGATAAAGATTTTTATTTAGTACTTTTAACGCATTCGGTATTTTTTAATAATTTGTTAATTTTCCTACTTTTTAGTTTATTTATAATCATCATAGAATCACTCGATAGATCCTAAATTATCATTTGAAATAAAAAATTAAACACCTAAAGATAATTTTCAAAATCAGCCTGCACAAGCGCATAAAATTCACAATTTTTTATTTTTTATTTCATGTACCCAGTGACTCTCGTGCCATCAACACGAATCTAACGGCCATAGGTATCATTTATTTATCTAAATCAGTTAAGCCGTTGAGTAGTTACAAGCGGACATATAATTACATACACGTCAAACACAATAACCCTCCTTCAGCAGTCGGGTAAAAATGACAGCCTACGACTTGGGTTTACGATTTAACTATTTTGTTTTTATTTACCTAACTTTTAGATTTTTACTGGGCTTGGTTTAAGTTGCCTCGCGCCAATTTCAGGCCGGACAGAAAAATTTGCGAGAAATGTACATAAATTACTAGAGTCCGCGCCACCAACAATGAAGTCTTACGGCAAAAGCGGGAACAAAATTTGACAGTTCCGCTCACTAATTTCATAGTTAGCGCCAACTTCAGGCTGGACAAAAAGATTGTCGAGAAATGTACAGTTCACTGTAATAAATAAATACGAAAGCTCAAGTCCTAGGTTGTCGTTTTAAATCATTTTAATCTAATATTTTCCTCCGATTTTTACGGCCTGGCTGAATTTAGCTCGTACCAACTTAGCCGGACAATAAGTTTGGCGAGAAATGTACCTACGTTAGCGATTACATTCTGTTTGGTACCTACTTAAGAGTAGATTTTTTTAATAGATGTTCTTTTAGCCTTTATTTTATTATTTTGACTAGCATTACAAAAATTGTTCTTTTTAAATAGAAAAAGGTAACATATCAGAAATATATTTCTAGCCACCTAGATTTTGAAACTTTTTAAACCTTATTTAAAAGTAATATTATTTGCAAATGTCATTGAGTTAGATCTTCAAGTTTCGTAAATAAATAAATAATTACCAAGGTGATATTTTAATACTTTGAAAACACCTAAATATTGGAAGTACTCGAAGTTACGATTCTCAATATTACAATGGAAAATTTGAACGCAAAAAAACAAATTGAAATTGTTGACGACTATCCGAATAATGCAATATTAATTTTTGAAGCAGATTGTCTAGAAGGTAATACGCATTCAGAATGAATTATTAGATCTAAATTAAAGTTTCGAATTGGTAAAAATAATTTATATCAATGACTAAAGTGTAGGTAGATCCTGTTTTTTTAACATGACTATTAGACTACTACTATTTTTCGGAGGGGGTACATACACGACCAACAGAATAGGCTGTACTTGCAAAGAAGCTGCCAATTCAAATGAACACAAGCTCAATTCTATATTTTGCCCACATTAATTATTGCATTATTACCTATATTTATCATTATTTATATTTCTTTGTCCTCTTAATATGGCTGTGTGTTTATTATAGCTTACCTCTGTATTAGGTTTCAGTACCGGTGGTGATAAAACAGTGTGTAATTTAATTAAATGCAAATAATTTTAAGCTGGATACAAGTTGGTCTTAGGCACGACATTTATTAAGATTTTTTTTACATCAGTCAGTTTTTTAATCAGATAAAAATAATTGTAATAAAAAGCTGTATTAAATTTTGTGTATTTTGATTCATTTTGCAATCTCGACTTTATCACACTTTGTCCTTTCCTAGATTTCTCAGAAACTGCATGTAGCACTACTTTCTATGAGTGTACCATAAAAAAAAACAAATAAGTAGTCGTTTTCAAGTTCTTCCTAATATTGAATTATAAATATCTGAAAATATTTACAACAATATTTTTTTTTTTATAATAGTCTTACTAAATAAATACAAACTTTTAACATCACATCACTAGCTTGAAATTTGGCCGGGGTGGTAGCCTAGGAAACGGGTGTAGCTACAAGACAACAACATTGATAAGTCATTTCTTATCGTGTTACATAAAAATTTGCAAACTAGCTATACATTTAATTAAATCATTAGACTAATACGTTAATTAATCGTGATCACATTCATAGGAAATAAAAATGATTTTGACAGTTCGTGGCATGGATGGCAGGTGGGTTTATATATTCTGGATAAATTAATTCGATAATAACCTGAAAAATAGGTTTGATAATGTTAAAATGGTAATTGCGTGAGTCGAGATTGATACGCGTCCTTCTCGGAGCAGAAGGCGTCCAGAATGAGCTCCCCCTTTCTCCCGGTTGCGTATCAATTTTATCAAAGTTATCGGGCAGGAGGGACGGCGGCGGCGCCTGGTACGGCACACGACCCGCTAGGATTATTCACCTGCGGAATTAACTTTCGGGACTTATGTACTACGCACTACATAAGGGGCAACCGAATATGCGCAGCTGACGAATACCTACCATTTTACCTGATAAAAATTATAGGTATAGGTAAATTATTCTGTCAACCAATAATATTCCAAATTTGTCACAAAGAAAGTCTTATTTTAGGAATATGCTCATTTTGAATGATAGAATTTAGCTTAGACATGAATAATGCTAACAAAAACACGACAAAGGAAAATAAATACACAATCAATGATTAAATAACCAGGAACATTATATCTAATCTGTCAGCAAAAGTTACCATATTATTTTCCACATCCTTGTCTATCTTATTAATTAATATAGTAAAAATGACAGTTACAACAAGAATTACTACATACACAATATGTGTTATCCAGTCATGCATTACATATGGTGGCACATGGCAGGTGGCGGCACTGAACCGTAACAAAGCACCTGCAGCCACCCCACTGTGTCCCTATCACTAAATTACACACACAAGCTCTGGCAGGCCACACTACAATGCATTAACTACAAAATTCTCACAGAAACAGTACCAAACATGACAGTCAACCAACCAAACACATAGAGACGGTTGTTTGATCAATACTTGATGTCATACAAACCAGTGTTAAGTCACAATAATGTGTATCTGTTGTGTTTCAGTGATATTTTGTTGCAAAAATTAATTTTCAATCCAAAATGTCTGAAATGGGCTTTGAGAATGTGTTTTATCTGGAGAGTGAGTGTTTTGTATAGTTGTTTTGTTAAGAGTGACGGTGCGGAGGGACGGATGAGGTGTTGCCAGGTTACGCTCCACGGATACTCTCCGCCCTTGCTCCCTGCAGATCAATAACATCTCTATCATCTGGGATGGTGTTATGCAACAATTCAGATGAGGATGCTATTTGTATATTGCAATAATATTACATATGCAATGTTTTACAGGATTATTTAAAATTACTTTTAATCTAATCTTTTTTATAGTTATGTCATCAATATTTTTGGTGTCTAAGAAGTGTGCAACCATTTCTATTTCAATTACAATAATTATTTTAATATACTAATTGATTGCTTTATGATGTGAAATAAATGCTAATTTGTTTAATTATACAATATAGGTACATTATATTATTTACATCACATTCAAATGTGAGACAGGATTGCTTGACAAACTTATGTAATTTTTCAATTTTTGTCAAAGCCATTTTGTAATACAACAACACAGATGTACCTTCATGTGCCTGTATTACAAATTATAAGTGAAGGGGTGAGTCCCCTGCACTTTGGAATGTTATCAATTAGTTGCCAGGTATTGCTTTCACTATAATTACAAGATTTTAATGGCTTCTAAAAATTGTTTGAGTAAAAATAAAATCCAATAGTAAAACTAAAAATTAATTATTAAGAATTGTCATACTATAAATACTTAATTTTAAACAAGATGTTGATTATGCCAATCAATATTTGTTTATTGACATCTGCAGTTTTAAATGTAGGTAAGTATTTCGAAAAAAAGTGGTGAGAGGAAATTTTTCGTAGAAAATGCAGTACTACTTAGGGTTTTTCGAAAAAGTTTGTATGTAGGTATATTTTATGTATTACTTTAATAAAATGAGTTATTACGGTATATTCTTCAGACTTTGAGTGCGCCGGCGACGAGGTGCTGGTGGAGTCGTCGCCGCCTGCCTCGCCGGACATGGCAGCGCGGCTTGCGGCTCCTGCGCAGGTATGACAATAATTACATTTTACGTACCAACTTTACAATTGAAGCAAACCTAATGACATTGTGATGTTTAGCTATTTACTCAACTTATTAGTTAGGCGCGGTGCCTACTATCGGCATGGCATGGCAAGGTATCCTTCAGCATACCTACGCGTAGACGCATACTGACGCCAATTATTGTATTGCCGAGACTCCTCGGCAATAATTGCCATTGCCATTGCTCAGGCATGCCGAGATGTGCTTAGGAACGCCATCAATTACTGATTTATGAAGTGACGGTGGGAGTCTTCAAGCAAATGGCGTTTCGGCGGCTTCGGTGTCCCGAAGACTGCTGAAACATGCCACGGCGTCCGTAAGTATGCCTTACGTTGCGATCTAGATCTGCCATGCTGTGCCGATAGTGAGCGCCGGGCCTTACTGTTGCCTATCATTACACTCGCATCCCGTGCTCGGCTCCTATGAGTCGTAGCTTTATGTTAATAGCCTATAATCTTCCTGAAGATTTGGGCTATCAAATGCAAAAATATTTTATCAAATCCGACCGGTAGTTCCAAAGATTAGCGCGTTAACTAACAAACTCTTCAAGGTACTTATTAGTCCTTTTTTTTAAATGATATGAACTGTCAGTTCTACTCTTGTAATTCCTTTCGTAGGTACGTATTTTCTTACACCGATTTACTGTAAAGAACAGAGGAGCCTAGACCTATGCTATTCAAGAACAGGTAAAGTTGCAGCACCTATTTTGGTGTTTTGGATGACTTGTGATTCAGAACTCCTACATGTATATTTGCTGCCCCTTTTGTGAAGTTTTCAAGTCATGACGAATGGTGACGTCAACAAGTAATACTTCACGCCGTTATCGGTAATTATCAGGTGTTTACGGCCGTTATCACCAATAAATCCCCAATGTAGTCCTGTCTGTGATAACAAATTGCCCCAGTAGAAAGTGGCCTGACAAAACAAACACGTATGCAAGTTTTTCGCCTATTTCTTTTAAAGTAAAGAGTTGAAGGTCCGTCATTTGCTTACGTTGAAGAGATTTTGATAAATGACAGTTCCATCTTAGAGTAAAATAGACGTCACGAGACTCCAATCTATAATATCCCAGGGTATTAACTTTATATGTATTAGCTCCCCTATATAAATGTTTTGCGTACATAGGGTGGCGGCGCGGGCGGCGGCGCCTCGCCGAGCGCCGTGCGTGAACTCATCGTGATACCGGAAATACCCAACTCCATACATTTGCAGCACGCTATGCAACAGGTAAATATGGACATTTAAAACAATAAAGGACAAATAAAGAAAAAATATTTTGTTGTTCCTAAAAAGATGATTCACGACTTCAAAATGATTACTTCGTAGCTCGAACGACGACGAATCGGAGCTTTTCGTTTGAATCAAAATCAGAACGAAAACTTGAGTCATCCTTTTTCAACGGAACGGTAACGCCATACAAGTTCGGAGTAGAGGACGATGCAATTTTTTGGTAAATTTGATTGCAATGGTAAAATAATCAAACTCTCCATTCCTCTATTCCACTAGACGATCACGAGACGAACAAACTGCCGTACTTTTCTTTGAACTATTCTTTATATTCATTCCTTCCTTCCCGCTAGCGCTTTATCTGCTGTAGACGATGCAAATTCGATTCGATTCCACTAAGGAGGTCTGGAAGAAAGATCTAAATCTAAAAACGACCTTTATAGACCTCCTTGGTGGAGTATGATTTAAATACGTGTTAGGGCTGACTTCTCTTTAATGTGACTTGAATTTGACTAGTCTAGCCTGAGCGAAAGCACAAACAGCTTGATCATTATTATAGAACCACCAGAGAGCTAGAGTGTAGACTTTAGCTCTCTGGAATAGTGAACATAGTAAAACTGTTTGGAGCTTTACATGTGATGTGGTAGGTGGCCATGGATCACTAGACCCTACAACCAAAAGTCGATAAAAGGCAGCGTTTTATCGATTTTTACAATAATAAAATAAATACAATATAAAATAAAAATAAACAGCCTTTCATTTCTTGCAATTTTTTTCTTACAATTTTTTTTTCTTTTATACACTACTTTTTGTTATACCAATTTATTAATATTATTATCTTTGATTTAGAATATTTTTTAAACTGGTTATTGTTGTTCAGCAAGAACCCCATGCTGGGTAAAGGCCTCCTCCAACGATTTTCACAATATTCAATGTTTTCTTTGGAATTTCGAAGGCTGGTATTAGGTACGAGGATTTCATCCGACAGCAATTCGATACGGACTCAAGAGTATGACACTTAAAGACTTCTTCCATTTAATCTGGAACAATTAGCAGACACCAACATCAGACATTAGTGAAATAATAACAGAGAACAGAGATTGGAAAAAAAATAAAGTTAGAAACCATTGTTTAATGAAGTAATAATTTAGTTTCACACAATATAAGGTACGTTCGCACATGTCCTCAGGTGACGAGCACTGTGGTGGAGGTGAATGGCGACAGTTCTGGTCACTCCAGCCCCACTGCGGAGGCGCAGCACACTTACATCACCGTAGCCAGTGAGTGTATGTATACAACCATTTATTAGAATGCCATCGAGGATAGTTGTGAAGGTTGCACCATTTGTTTTTTGTTTGTGTAGGCATGTTACATGTAGATTGTAGAATAAGAAGTCTGTGAGGTCTTACAAAAAATATCGCAAAATTCATTAGTTGAAAATGAAATATCAATAGATATTAAATAACATGATATTAATGGTAAATGGCAATGTTTATTTTGTGCCTTGGAATTTTAATATTCTATCTTTCATCTTATAATTAACTAGCTTTCTGCCAGCGGCTTCGCCCGCGGGTATTTCTTATAACTTTCATACCTTATTTCAAGCCCTTACAGCAATTTTCGCATTAAAAAGCATATGTCCTTTCTCAGGCTCTAGAGTATCTGTGTGCCAAATTTAATTTAAATCGGTTCAGTAGTCTTGGCGTGAAAGCGCGACAGACAGACAATTACTGTCGCATTTATAATATTAGTAAAGATAGTAAGAGTATCGACCTTACTCAGTGAATTAAAAGTATAAACGTTGACAAGTAACTAACTACCCACTTTCATAGGAATTACCTGTTATTATTAATAAATAGTTAATTATTATAAGTAATATAATAACAAAGTTTTTTTTATGATACCTAATGTTCCTCTTTGACGCTTTTCAATCTCTTTGAGTGAGTTCATTCTGTATTAAAGTGGGTTCTTACGGTTCAATTTTGGTTGATTGACTGCTAAATCTTATACGATTTTGAACCGCCTGAATAGACTCAATCAATTTCTTCTTCTGATAAGCAACAAATATTACTTAACTTAAATCGAACCGTATGAACTGATAATAGAAACAAATCGATTCACATCAGTTTTCTGTAACACAAATGTACTTGTAAGAGAATGTAGTCTAGAATAGTCTGTATTAGAAATTGAAAACTCCAATTTTTTCATATATATTAGTAATCGTTGCTTGCTTATTTAACGTTGTGTTGAGGGTCATATTTTCTTTATACATATATATGTATTATGTCGTGTGGAACGTACAGTGCAAGGCGCATGGAGTCGAGCTGGCTCGCACGTGAAGGCCGAGGAACATAGTGACCACGAAAGCAAGTTTTTTATTTATTTTGTTCATTTCTGCTTCTCATCTTTAGCATTTAACAACATGGGGACATCTTCCTCGCTATTTACACTAGCTTTCGCCTTTAGCTTCGTTCGTGTAGATGTTATAGTAAAATGTATCTCATTTATCTCGGCGATAATGTAGCTATCTATCAATGAAAGAATTTCATCATTCGTTTCAGAAAAAAGCCTCTACATACAAATTTGTAAACTCTTTCAAATGTTTATAATATTAGTATTGTTATAGATAGTATAAGTGTAGATTATATTTTGGAGGTTCAAAATTATGTTATTCGAAAAATTTTATAAACAAACAATTATCAAAACAATCGACAATATAGTTTCAATTCCGATTCAATCTCTGTTGAAAATAGATTTGATGTTGGTCAAGTCCATGTTGGTCAAGTCCATTGTTAGAAAATGTCTATAAAGTCATGGTTTAGAAACTAATATTAAGTAGGTACCTATGTAGTTTGTGTATTTTCATTTATAAACATTTATGTATACTAGATAGTTGTGTGTACTGCGGGTTTGAGATATTGATCACATACACAATCATCATAATCAATGTCAAGATGGTAATGACGCAGACGGTAGACTGTAGAATGCACCTAGTGTCTGCAGGAGTTGTTACTGTGATTTCCTTATAATATATTAGATGATCTTCACCACATTATATCGATGATTTTGCAACCTTTTGAAGTACAGAAGAGTGCCCCATGCGATTTTAGTCGGCACGAGACATACACCTTCATATCCACAAATTGATCGTATACTTTGTAAACATAATACCATAAAAGCTGTATATTGTATATATGAGTTATCATAATATCTTAATCTCGAAATAAATCTCCCTTTGAGTTTCTACTTCACTTGTCAAAGTCTGTCACAACACGCTCTTTGCCCAGTAGTGTTTGATAGACAACAAACAACTATTATTGTACTACTTAAATTTCACCCTCTGACAACTTAATATCTGATCTTCCACCTGTCCGGATTAATGCCGTATTCTTTTCACCCTATTCATTATTACAAAAAAAAAATCTGGAAAATGCACCTTATTACTTTTACTTAAGTGTCAGAAGATGATGGTGAAAAGTGCTTTACCTCTTGTCATAATTGGTGTAGTATCAGTTGCAGGTGCTCACGTGCCGTACCATAATAATTATAATATATAATCTTTATATATAACAGTCATAATCCGTATGTCTAGGTTTGCAAAACTCGAAAAGCATTCGATGGATTGACTTGAAATTTTTAACACAACATTGCTATATTTATTAGTGCTTTTATAAAAAAAAACTGAAGCCACAGCGAACTCCAACCGGGTAGAGTTTATTATATTTTGAACTAATTTTCCTAGATACACTAGATATAATTTTTTATTCGATAATAAATAAATATAAATAAACCCTGGACATTTTTACACAGCACCATCCAGTCCCAAACTAAATAGAGCTTGTACTATGGGTACTAGACAATGAATATAATACTTATATACTTTTTTTTTGTAAATACATACTTGTAATATATAAGAAACATATAATATATAAGTTGCCAGTTGCTTAATCGTCACAGAAACAAGAGATACCATCTAGCATTATAAGTTACAACATTAATTTAAAACTGATAGCTTGTATCAATCTTCTTATATTGTTTTTTGCACGGTTGTTGAAGTAAAAAATGACGTGTTGAAGAGGCGGCGTCTGCGCAAGTTGCAACGTAAATATCTAACTGCAATCTATCCACCACATTTTAATTATATCTCTGGCATAGCAAAAAGGGCATTCAATGATTAGCTTTATTCTATAAATAAAATAAAAACTGAAGAACTTTTTAACTTAAAAATCTCAATTAATTCTTTCTGCGCGTGCCATCCAAATATCTCTCCTCAAATTACTTGCAATTTATTGTTTCGTCCAATTTGCAATGCACACCCCTATAAACTTAATAACAATGCATAATTGCGCCCGCCCCTGAGGATTATGTACCTGAGCGATCATTATCAATGGGTGTAGGGATGATCCCTATTCATTGCTGTCCACCTGTGCTGGTTACCTTTGACGTGACGCGTGCCAAGCGCGCGCCTCCCCCCGCACTGTCGGTGCTTCTCTTTTTATATAATTTGTATACAGGTATATACTGCTTGGATGGTTCCAAGAGGGCTCATACGAGATTGTATTGTGTTTTATTGCTTCTTATTGGAAAGGGGATTTTATGGATGCTTTCGAATCTAGTTCTGAACATGTTTGCCATATTGAGTTTAAGTGGGCGAAATATCTGTTTGAGAGGCAGAAATATTTAATAGTTTTCGCTTTAGGGGTTTCAATAATAGTATTTATACGCACAAAACGTATTCGGAAAACAAGGACAATAAATATCCTGGGACATTTTTACACAGCACCATCTAGTCCCAAACTAAGCAGAGCTTGCACTATGGGTACTAGACAATGGATATAATACTTATATACTTTTTTTGTAAATACATACTTATAATACATAAGAAACACCCAGACAATATATCTGTCAGGGTTGACTTCTTTCAGCATAGAAGAATTCACAATAAAACTACAAAATCACGTCTTATGCTAATTAAACAGGAACTCGAATACTTCAATTTTGAATGGCAGTATTATTTTTTGTTTAATTTGACCTACTTATTGGGTGAAATTCTATATAATATAGTCTATTGGGTACTATTTGTGGTAAGACAAGTACCTACTTTCCATGAAACAGTACCAGTTACTTGATACTTGATTTTTGTATACTGATGAGCATCTTAGTTTTACTA
Source organism: Acronicta psi (assembly GCA_946251955.1). Classification (NCBI taxonomy): domain Eukaryota; kingdom Metazoa; phylum Arthropoda; class Insecta; order Lepidoptera; family Noctuidae; genus Acronicta; species Acronicta psi. Next base: position 2,048,096 of record OX276473.1, on the reverse strand, counting down.
TCTAATTGTTGAAAAAATACTAAAGATTTCTTCTTCTTTAGGTGCCTCTCCACTACTGAAGGTCGGCAGTCATGCTTTTAAATTCTTCCTTGTTCAGTGCCAGTCTGAACAGATCTTCTACCTTCTTTATCCCAGTCCATTGTCGGATGTTGACTAAAGATTTACCTACAAGAAAATTTAATCTGTGTCAATTATGAATCTGATCAGTGATACGTACTAATTAATATTTAAATTCTAGTAACTATTAAAGATATGTATTGATTACCCCAGTATATGTACGATTAAGAGGTACGATTGTAATTTCATATTCTACACTTTAAAACTTTGAGAGCGCAGTATACTCAAACTCATTGTTTTGACTTTACAAATCGACTCCAAATTGATTCCAAGGGTATTCTAAGTACCCATCTAAACGTTAACCTTTAACACGCTGACATTGTCCAAACCACGTATTAAAACATCACTATATACATAATAACAAAAGAGAAATCACAATTATATCGCTTACGTGTATATTACAACGCTTATAACAGGTGGGGTGAGGTGGGATAGGGACGCACTTATATGCTAGAGAGGGATACGAGATGAGATATTGGTAATCGGGATGTTGTTCTGGGAAGTGTAGGTCCAGCGGAGTTGCCTGGGAGATCTCCAAGAGCATGGAGGTGCCGCGGTACCGGTCGTACTACTCCTGTGAGTGTTGTTCCTTGGTCTTTGTGTACGCCCGAAGCTAGACTGAGGCGGTCATTTCATACGTTTATTGAAATATACCGAGAATTTAGTAAAGCTGTCTTTGAAATTAGGGATGCGGTGATATTGAGGCTTGTCATTTTTAATAACTAATCTTCATGGTCTTTGTCACGATTGCCATAAGTCCAGCACATACGTAGGAATAAACTAAAGCTTTCTAAAGACTAACAACGTCAGTGCGGGTTTCATGGTTTTTAATAAAAATATTTTGGGAGATTTTACACAGCATCACCTAGTCCCTTTCACCGCCGTTTCTTTGTCTTCCTAGTCTCTATTAATATATTTTTTTATTTTCCTCAGGCGAGGGCGGCAACGGCGTCAATTATCATGTGCAGTATGTTACGGAGCCGCAAGAGATCTACACACAAGGTCACCAGACGCATATGTAAGTATTTTTTTTTATTTTGTCATCTTCCTGCCAATTCTGCTTCTTTCCCATTTTTTTTGAGGTTGGCGTAGCATATTCTTTTCTTGCATTCATCCTTGTTCGCCGTTACCTCATTATTCACTCCCTTTTTCAATCATATCGGTCTCTACATCTATCTTTTCTTTGTCCTTCCTCTATTCCTTGAACCTTCTCTTTTTTAATATTTTGTATTTTTCTTTATTTATGAAGAATATAGTTATGTATTCCAGATATAGAAGAAAGACATTGACATTTAGACATTGTTATTATACTCTATTATTGTCCCATTGACGTCTCGGACAATCCAATGGGACAATTTTCATCCTGTATCTGTATACCCTGCATCCTTCTAGCAGGAGAATCAGACCACGACATACTACCCATATCAATAAAAAAACATATCTTAATTTTTCATTTTTACAATCCCTTTTAATTTCGTATGCAGAGACAAAGCGCGGACGTTGAAATTATTGTAGCTATACTAGGCATTTATCTATCCAGAGATAGCGTCTAGCGAGTATATAAAAAGCGCGTGTTCGCTGCCACCTAAGTCCATGCATGGCGGTGATGCCTAGCATATTGCGAAAATTTAGGTTCATTTATTAATCAGTTTATCACGGGATTGCATAAAGATACACATTGTAAACGATGCCTAACATGTTACCAACACTACACTACGTTGAAGCAGTGCATGTAATTAAATCGGCACTCTGTATATATGCAAATAAATTTCATGTTGGTATTTGGTATTGTTTTATAATAATACACAAGTTTTTCGCAGTTTTAAATGCTTGTTTGTTATTTTAGTTTTCGTCATTAAAAATAACTTGTAATCTTAGCATGGAAAATGCTTAAAAAATACAAAAACATAACATTTATTCATTCTTTATCGATAGTTCAATTAACTAAAAGGTTAGTCTAGCTACGGGGTCTATAACGAGGGGGTTAATTGTATAATTTATCACCTATATAATCTCTTGTGGAAGGAGCTGAATAAATATTAAGTATTGAACATCTATGTCTATGCTGAAACTACCGAATTAGATGATGTTGCTATAGAATAGCTCCGGGGTTCCTCCTGTTCGCTAAATAACTAATCCTAGATTATAAACGCTAGAAAAGTCGTGTAGGTAAAGCGGTACTTTAACGCGAACAAAGAAACATTTATTAGCAAAAAGATGATTGCTAAATTAAGTATCTACATATCTTTATTTCCTTTGGAAAAGAGTGGCGAGTCTGCAATATACACCAAACACAAAAGTTGTTACAAATCTGTTACAGGAAGGAAGCCAAGAAATGCGTATTTTTCCTTTTCTTCGAAGTATATAATTGTGTTGAGTTAAAAATCGTATTATTATGATATTTCTATAATCGTATTTCTATGGGCCCTAGTTACCCGAAATAAATGAATTTATTATTATTATTACCGGTTATATAAAAGAAAGGACTGACTGATTGACTGATCTATCAACGCACAACACACTGAACAGATTGGGCTGAAATTTGGCACACGCTAACCTACTATTACTACTATGACGTAAGTTAAGGATGATCCTCTGGTTTCGGAAAAACTATATTAACGCGAGTAACGCCGGGAATAGCTAGTTATAATATTTCTTTTACCAACCCATACGTGTACATGTTCCGTTTTCTATCTGTTTGCAACGAAAGCAACCAAAAAGCTCTTTGTCAGGTTCCTTTGTGCTGATATGGGCCCGAGTTTTATGTGTATGTTACGCGATATCTTCGCCAATCGATACTTCGAGATAGTCCCTTATAAATTTACGGCCAAAATGCTTAAAAAAATACAAAAATATAATAATATTACATTACTCAGGTATTCCCCGAAAGATTAGGCAGTGCACTTATGTTCAGGACACCCACAGTGGGGCCATGTAATAGAGGGGGAGCCTATTGCCATCAACCGGGCACAAATCCAGACTCCGAGCTGCTATTGGGAATTTCACAGAAAAACTCAACAACACTGCTCGACCCGGGAATCGAACCCAAGAGCGCTAGCGTAGCAGTCGCACCTAGGACCACTAACCAACGAGGCAGTCAAACAAATTAATAATAATAGATCCAATGACATTCAATATGGTAAAATTAAATAGATCTAAAATAATCTGTACGTGGCTGTTCATCATAGCAATAAGGTCACTCAGCATAATGCGGCAGCGTATTCCCTGCAGCGCTGATTTTCATTCTATCGATATTCGATCCTAGATGACGTGTGGCGCTGAGAGATCAGCGGTGGTGTAAGAGCGGTTTCGCAGTACGTCCGATTCGAATCCGATCAGAATCCGTGAAAATAGGGTCCGGAGTAGTCGTAGAATTATTTGTATGATAGTTTACACACTAGATCCGATTTCCGTGATCCGATTTCTCTATAAAAATAGTTCTACTAGTGGCCCGGACCGTATTTTCAAGGATTCTGATCGGATTCGCATCGGACGTAGTGCGAAACCGCTCTAAGAGACATAAACTGCCCAAGAACTCCATCATCTGATTTTAAATGATGTTGCAATATTTCCTAAGTATAATTAGGTATATCTTAATTTTTGTGTCTGATACTGTGTCAGGGATCCTATACGCTCGTACCCGGTGTACGGCGTCACGACGGTTGCCAACGGCACTAGCGCTGAAGGCACTTCCGCTGACAACGGCTGGGGCGGAGCCTCCTCTGCGGAGTACACCGCTTATGGGGTCGTGGTAAGTAAACATGATTATCCTCTTAACTTGCACGGAGCCCAAACGGTCTAATATCGCAATTTTATAGCTTACAGTTCTCGCCAAACTTATTGTCCGACTTGAAGTTGGCACGGGCTAACTTCAACCCGGCCGTAAAAATCAGAGAGAAAAATATTGGATTAAAATGATATATAACGACAGCCTACGACTTGAGCTTTCGTTTTTATTTATTACACTCCAATATTTTTCTTTCTTCGATTTTTACGGCCGGGTTGAAGTTAGCTCGTGCCAACTTTAAGCAGGACAATAAGTTTGGTGAAAACTGTACTAGGAGTGATTTATTGGCGCCGATATGGTTGTATAATTTTAACTTGCTTCCAGAATGATAGGATACTGGTTTAAAATTATTTACTGTAATCGCATTCATTGTAAACGACCTCTTTTTATGGTGCGGAAAATTCTCATAATATTTCGAATTTTCGAGCTGGCTTAAAACCAGACCTTTCTACACTTGCCGTTGTCTTTATCTTGTCTGCTATTGGATTTATGATATTTGCAACGACCATGACAGTACCTATGTCCCACAATTGAACCTAGTCTGACATAATATTTCTTAATATCACATTAAGAAATATTATAGATCTGTGATTAGATACCTTATAGTGCGGTATTATTAGTACAAAAGACTTTGTTGCCCATCGCCTAGAAAAATTTTTATGGTCGCCAGTTTGTTCAATGCTATCTGTGTAACGGACACTGCAAGATCGATACAAGTGATGTATTGAGATACAAGGTCGAGTAAACGTTTCTAGTTGAGGCACACACTATTTACCTACTTGTATAAGAACGTAGAAGTTATCTATTGGTTTGACTTTGGGAATAATAGGAACACATACTTAGTTAAAATATATAAAATAAATATTTTGAGACATTTCATTCTGTAACTAAGCAATGTGGTAACTATGGCAGTAAGCATAACACGCTAAACATAAAAACAATCTACACATTTTGCGAGTTTATATAAACAAAATGGTTTATGGTTTCTTAATACGCTATAAAATGTACTTTCACTGCTATGACGACTTTATGAAAGATTGGGGAAGGCAACTTTTTGAACAGGAAAACGTTGCTTTTAACAATTCAAATGAGCAATTTATATAGCGAAACCTCATTAGGAGAGACGGCAAGGTAAACAGTGGCAACATAATTCACGGTAACGCCTACTAAGGGTTTTATGTAATTTGTTTAAAGCAAGTATTTTTGTGAATATCACATTGAATTTCGCTACGAAAAAAATTGATACATCTGCTTTGTTTTGATTCAATAAGCTTTGACAAGTCAAAATCTAATTACACGGTTTGCAGAAAGGTTAGTTTTATGAAGAACCGATAGTTTCTATTACTAGTCCGGTTCGTACCATGGCCAAATGTCTTCCTTATCTCCTTTGTCGGTTGTTTTAGTTTTCCAATATTTTTCGTCCTCTGTCTTGGCCGACCATGCCTGGAGCCTTTGCTCACAGTTCGTCTGGCATGCGACATGTATTCCGCTCAGTACCATTTAGGCTGTTTGGCTTTGCGCGTTACATCAGCGATTTAAGATAGGAGCATTGTATTCCTTCGACGATCGGTGAATTTTACTCCCAGAATACTGCGCTCCAACGCTGAAGAAGGCCACTGAACGACCATGTTAAAAGTGTGTCCGCCGTATGTGAAAACGGGGAGAATGCACACGTCCACGAGCTAACCATTCAGACATATAAGGGTAGCTTCCATTAAGATCCTTATGGCCCAATAGCTCTTCTTTTTCGGTGCGTTTAGCAACTTTTCTGGATTCTTGCTAGGGAGAAGACTATTTGGCTATTTGGAGGTATAACATGTACGTAAGGACATAATAAGGGCCTGTTTCACCATGTCTAGACAGCCGCCATTCACCGGACAAATTAAAAATGGAATAAAAGGACCAAGCGTCATTTTGGGGGCCTTTTTTCAACAGTATGAAACCACTTTCGCACCAGATTTCAACTTCGCTGCCATAGAATGAAAAAAAGTACACCTCAAGAGCTTTCGTCTGATATATATGTTTTTTTATGTTGAAAAGTGGGCCGCAGGTTTATACAAAAATGTCCATGGTCCTTTATATGAAATTATAGGGATAAAACAGGTCCTTAATCATCTTGATAATGTATACGTATGCGGCGCAGTGTGCTGTAGGCTGTAGGCTGTAGAGTGTAGGTGTTTGATGAGTCCGTCGGTGCGCAGGTGGCGGGCGACGAGGCGGAGGCGCCGGCGTCCCCCGCCACGCCGGCCGCGCCGCCGCGCATGCCGCCCGCCACCGTGCAGTGGCTGCTCGACCACTACGAGACCGCTGACGGTGAGTCAAGTGAGGAACCTCTCTTTATTACACTTTATATTACTGTCTTACCGGTTTGCCATCTATACTCTAACCGCATGAACCAAGCTGCTGCAATCTATAGTTCGAATCGACAAACGAATAGAAACAAGAACAAAGAATAGACATATATTGGACAACGAATAGATCTGTCAGCTGTCACATGTCATTTCCGTACATTTTGTTTCTTTTCGGTCATCGATCCAAACTATGGATGGCAACTCGGCAGAGCCGTGAAAATATTTTCCGGTCAAATACTTCAAAGAAGTATTTGCCTTCTATCTTAATATGTCTACCTTCAAATACATTGTTACATTTTAATGTTATAAACTTCTCTGATTTTTTGCTGACGCTAAAAATGTATATTTTTGTGGTTTTACCTACCTCGCCTTTAAATAAACTCAGAATTTTTTACAGAATTTCTACTCATTTGCTTGCACGTTTCAATGACTTTATTATATTTTCTTCCTTCAAATAGGCGGTGTTAAATAAAGAAATAAATTATTACTTGTATTTCATTTATTTAGTTTTAAGATTTCTCTGAATTTGCTTCTCAAATCAATATTTAATGGAATGATTTGTTAAACATGACCAAAATTATTCTTAGTAAGGCTAATAGCATATCGATTAAAAATAATAGGCATTTTCTGCAAAACCTTATCTGAGATGCTTGTAGTGTATGCATAGGCATACCTTATTGTTTACGTTTGTGTTATTAAAACATGTATCTTATTATAAGACAGTAATCATCATCCCGAACGCCAAACTTTACAAGCTGTTTTCCATAGTAAGATTATTGTTGATAAGCAAACCTGAATATTGTTGCTTAGGGAAAATTCTTGCATGGAAGCAAAAGTCTCCGTGTGGCATATTTTCCGTTTAACATTGTACAAATACTCATTCTACCTAATAACACAATAACAATAACACCTAAAAGTGTTATTTCAGCGAAACTCCGATACATGATCATTCATTGCAAACTGCCAAGTTTGTGACACACATTCCAGATTGTCTGGCTTTTTGTAAACTGGAATTTAAACTTCTAATAATGATTTGAAACAGTGTCCATAAACATTAGTATCAGTTTCGCAATTAGGGTAACCTGACACTTGTCCCGCAGGCGTTTCTCTCCCCCGCTCGACGCTCTACGCTCACTACCTCCGTCACTGCGCCACCCATCGCTTGGAACCAGTCAACGCGGCCTCCTTCGGGAAGCTTATCCGCTCGGTTTTCATAGGGCTTCGCACGCGACGGCTGGGGACCCGGGGCAACTCCAAATACCACTATTATGGCATAAGGGCTAAGCCCGGGGTCGATCAAGATCACAGTGACGCGACGGATGATGTGCACGATCAGTCGGACAGTGTTGATGATAAGACCGATGTTTTGGATCAGGTGAGTGAGACCTTTAAGATTAAATAATACACTTGCAGTGGCGAAGGGATATATTTTGTAAGAGGCAAGATAGAGCCAAATCTTGACTTATTTGGGAAGTAGTAGAAATTTAATTGAAATAAATTTTACCTTTTACTTATAAGGATTAGGTTATTCCGAAGATCGTTTCGTAGTACAAAATTAATAGTTTCCGTCCGATGGTCCGAATTCATCTTTCGCGTCAAATAAAAAAGACAGTGCTACGACATAGCTCCTATGTCGGTATTTGCTAGAATATAATATTTTTACCCGACTTCCGAAAGAGGGTAGTTATTTGTTAAATCTTAAAAGCGTCCTCACACTAAAACTTTCTACTGGATTGTGGGTCCATTTACAAACATAAATTCTTATTTACGCGAAAACTCAAACACCTCTGGGGACTTCCAAATAGCAAGTTAAAGTAAGCATATTTTTTGTTGCGGTTTTCCGATCCTCTGCGCCACTATAAGCGATACAAATATTTTTGTTCATCGATCACTATAGCAAACTTTAGAAGCATGAACTTCCTTTATGTATACAGGAGGGCAGGTCACGCGAGCGCTCCCGCGAGTCCACGAGCAGTCCCACGCACGCGCACCGCCAGTACCTGGGCGCCGTGGCGCCGCCAGACCCGCCGCCGCTCTCCGTGCACCCGCTGCCCGACGACGTGCCGCTCGAAGCTCTCAACGCGCTGCGGAAACACCACAGGTTTGCTGTACTTTAGCATTTTCTTGGCAGCCACAGGGTACATGCTGAGATAGCTATAGCTGGATATTTGGTGCTCGTCTTTAGTTAGAAAGCGGATACGAGTCTGACGAACTTTTCCAGAACTTAACTTAAAGGTAACATAGACCTTTATTACCCTAATGAATTAACGATATTTTTTGAGCCGAAGACAAAAGCATCGCATTGACAGTTGCGTCCTTGTTGTTTTAATAAGTGAGTGAGACGGCATTTGAGATTAAGTAGCTGCTTTTAGTGGGCGTTTTAGGAAGACATTTTCTTGTTAATGTGCACAGGGAGCACGGCGCCGAGTTTCTGCGTGGCGTAGCGGCGTTAGACACTAACGCCGTAGAGCGTGCACGCCGCGTGTTCTGGCGCCGGCCCGGCGGGGGCGCGGGCGGGGGCGCGGCTGGGGCCGGGGGCGGGGGCGGGGCCGGCGGGGGCCCGCTGTGCCGCCGCGTGCTGGCGCGCCTGGCCGCGCGGCGCGACGTGGCGGCGTGGCTGCGCGCCGCCGACCTGCAGCTGTACCAGCGCGCCGTCGAGCTGCTGCTGCCCGACGTGCTGCGCCCCATCCCGCCGCAGCTCACACAGGTACTAACTACTGTGCTCTACCGAGTGGTAAACCTCCATGGAGTCTTAGAGACCATTTTATGTTCGCATTTCAACGGATGAGCACATTCTACGTAGCTAGCATTTTTGTGTTGAAAATGTTCAAGTAAATTTCCACATCTGTACGTAGGTGTACGTTACAATACAGGGAATATGAGTTCTCAAATTCAAGGATGATTCCCAAACCAGGCCATCCGCAACTTCGCTAAGAGCCTGGAGGGCGCGCTGGCGGTGGGCGGGGCGGGCGCGCCGGCGGCGGCGGCGCGTGCGCAGAGCGCGGCGGCGGCGGCGCTGGCGGCGGCGCTGCGCCGCTACACGTCGCTCAACCACCTGGCGCAGGCCGCGCGCGCCGTGCTCAACAACCACCACCAGATACACCAGGTACACACCCACACCACTCAATTTCAGAGATCGGTTAAGAAAGGTTGCATTGCCTACTTTTTTCCAATTTCGTTAGAACGCGCGGCAACGAATCGATAAAACACCTCTTCAATCATCCAAATCGACCAACTCTTTGTGCGCTTTATACAGCTACGATTAACGTAAGCTTAGAGATAGGATGTTAGTACTCTGTGTCAGTTCGATATAATGTAATGGTTTATTAGATGCTGGCGGACCTGAACCGTGTGGACTTCCGCGTAGTGCGCGAGCAGGCGGCCTGGGCCTGCTCCTGCGCCAGCGCAGCCACCGCACACAAACTCGAGGCTGACTTTAAGGTAAATTACACAACACCTCTTTGTAATTGTAGCCAACTTCGGCCTTTGTCTAATTCTATTGTTTTTTGTGAATTTATTGATTTAGGTATCTATGTATTTAACAAAAGCCGAGTTTTGACGTGACATCCTAAGGTATTTTTTTTTAACAAATTGGAAATCGAACTGGAACAATTTAAATACACATATACATATGCGTATGTGTGTGTGTGTGTGTGTGTGTGTGTGTGTGTGTGTGTGTGTGTGTGTGTGTGCGCGCGCGCGCGTGAGCATGCATGAGTGTGCCTGTACGCGTTTGTTCGTGCTTGTGTGCGTGTGGTCTTTAGAGCAGTGGCTGCGGGGTGGCTGGGGGGCTGCGTGCGCGCCGCGCTGGCGCCGCACGAGCGATGAGTGTGTGTGTGTGTGTGCAGGCGACGCTGGGTCGCGGCGCGTCGCTGGAGCAGTGGGCGGGGTGGCTGGAGGGCTGCGTGCGCGCCGCACGAGCGATGAGTGTGTGTGTGTGTGTGCAGGCGACGCTGGGTCGCGGCGCGTCGCTGGAGCAGTGGGCGGGGTGGCTGGAGGGCTGCGTGCGCGCCGCACGAGCGATGAGTGTGTGTGTGTGTGTGCAGGCGACGCTGGGTCGCGGCGCGTCGCTGGAGCAGTGGGCGGGGTGGCTGGAGGGCTGCGTGCGGGCCGCACGAGCGATGAGTGTGTGTGTGTGTGTGCAGGCGACGCTGGGTCGCGGCGCGTCGCTGGAGCAGTGGGCGGGGTGGCTGGAGGGCTGCGTGCGCGCCGCACGAGCGATGAGTGTGTGTGTGTGTGTGCAGGCGACGCTGGGTCGCGGCGCGTCGCTGGAGCAGTGGGCGGGGTGGCTGGAGGGCTGCGTGCGCGCCGCACGAGCGATGAGTGTGTGTGTGTGTGTGCAGGCGACGCTGGGTCGCGGCGCGTCGCTGGAGCAGTGGGCGGGGTGGCTGGAGGGCTGCGTGCGCGCCGCACGAGCGATGAGTGTGTGTGTGTGTGTGCAGGCGACGCTGGGTCGCGGCGCGTCGCTGGAGCAGTGGGCGGGGTGGCTGGAGGGCTGCGTGCGCGCCGCACGAGCGATGAGTGTGTGTGTGTGTGTGCAGGCGACGCTGGGTCGCGGCGCGTCGCTGGAGCAGTGGGCGGGGTGGCTGGAGGGCTGCGTGCGCGCCGCGCTGGCGCCGCACGAGCGTCGACACGACTACACAGCGCGCGCGAGGCGGCTGCTGCTCGACTGGTCCTTCTACTCCTCGCTCGTCATCCGCGAACTAACGCTCAGGTTTGAACACCATTTACACTCTGTCTAGTATTTAATAAAAAAAATTACCGATGGAACTAGTGATACTAGTTACGAAAATGTCATATTTTTTTTAAATCCATGATAACGGGCCGTTTTTAATAAAATGATATGAGTGTAAATTAGTTTTTCCATCTCGCCAAAAACAGAGACATATATTCCTTCCAACCTTCAGTAATTGGAGAGGCACTCGAAGAAGAAGTGTAGCTTTCGAGGTTTTTTGGGGTGCTGGTTACAAAATTTGCACTCAATTTGGAATCCAAGATGGCGGACAATTTTTATATTATCAAGGGATATGGGTGTCATTTTCGAGGTTTTTCGAGACACTGGTTACGAAAATGGCACTCAATTTTAAGTCCAAAATGGCGAGTTTTTTTATGAAATGATGTGGGTTTTTCGGGGCGTTGATTACGTAAATGGCATTAATTTTCAAATCCAAGATGGCGGACGTTTAAGAGAAAAAAATTATGTGGGTGTCAATTTTTAGCTTTTTTTGGGTGCTAAATGCGAAAATGACATTAATTGTAAAATCTAAGATGGCGGTCTTTATTTTTTAAATAAAATATATTTCTATGGTTTCGTTAACATCTCGGCCAGTTTGTTGCGATGTCAGTATTTACAAAAACACCAGAAGCATTGAACCACTATATGTATTTTTGCACTGATATTAATTGCGGATTGCGTTTGTCCGATTATGGAATGGGGTTAGGGTAATTAAATCGTGTAATTCCAACACATACTCGTCAAAATGTGAAAACACCTTGTTGTAAATATAAGGCCCGCAAATTGATAATGGGCTTGGCGGCCATCTTAGTCACGTAAAAATGACGTAACAGCTCTCAGTACGCGTGCTAACGCGCCACAAGCCCGCAAGTACGGCGGATGACGTTACTATATACGTTAATTAGATAAAGTTCCAGTCCATTAGCAACTTTCGGGACTTAGGCCGGCCTCAATACATCCGTAATTTTCGTAATCTGGATTCAGATTATTAATTAAGAAAGCACAGAATTCCATACAATGCAATCCATCTGCGATTTTCATAATCTGAAAAAATCAGAATGTGTGCGATAAACAATTACTTTGTATGGAATTTTGGGCTTTCTTAGTAATCTGAATTTAGATTAGGAAAATTCCGGATGTGTGAGTCCAGCGTTAGGAATGAGGTATTGTTGTGTGGCGCCGGCAGGTCGGCGGCGTCGTTCGGCTCGTTCCACCTGATCCGGCTGCTCTACGACGAGTACGTGTCCTACCTCATCGAGCGGCGCGTGGCGGCGCACCTGCACCTGCCGCCCATCGCCGTCATGCAGCGCGCACTCGTCAGTAACCACTGCCTCACATACACCCATTTGTTGTCACACTACTGGGCATGGGTCTCCCCTCAGTATGAGATCGATTCGGCCATAGTCCACTACGCTAGCCTAATGCGTGCCGTCAAGAAAATCTCTCAGGCATGCAGATGTCCTCGCGATGTTTTCCTTCACCGTTAAAGCGAGTGATAGTTACGCACATGATCTTGAAAAGTTACGACGTGCGTGCCTTGGATTCGAACTTGAGACCTGTGACTTGGTAGTTCAGCGGTCATTCCCCGAGGTTATCACTGCTTCACATAATCATACGCTCCATAGAAACTTTTTGTACCCTAACCAGAAGTTCAGTGATAGCGTCAAAACATTTTCTATGGCAATTTTAGTTCCCCATTTTTCCACTACCCCAAATATGGAACTTGACATCAGACAACTCTTTGTTAATGCGACGAAATATTCTCTCTCATATAAAATAATAAAGTACGTTAGTACATCTTTATCTAACCACCCTGGTGATATATTTATACAAATTAATTATATTAAGTGACAATCCTTCCTAACAAGTCACTGGCCATGCTTATCGCGCAAATATCTACAGGAACAGGACGAAGAAGATATCCCTGATGAGCCCAACGCAGAGCAGGATGAGGACGACCAGGACTGGGACTGGGACGACGACGACGAGGAGGACGAAGAGCCAGAGTGCAAGAAAATGAAGCTGCCGCCCGTGTAGACAGAGACAGGCGCACAGGCTAAAAGGCAACACGATGCAAGTTTCTTGAAGAAGGAATAATTGAATTGCAATGTCCAAACGCTCTTTAGACGGTACATCTTATATTATTGCTTCAACAGGCAATTGAAATGTGTAAATCAGCCTTTAGAAATTTCTGGAATCAATTTCATAATACGCTGGATGACTGTTTTTATGGCATCACGAACACGTTAGCCATTTATGGAGGCGATCAGCTAATATCTAATACGAATTGGCTCAAAAATACTTTATTTTTTGGTAAATTCGATACCAGTCATGTCCCGTATCTGAAAACCAGTAAATAGCAATTTTCTAATGTGAATAGTATTTTATCTTGTGTCGTTTAGCCTTGCTGTAAGATACATGAGGTTGTGTAGGATAACAGTCTAATAAACCGTATAGAGGCATAAGTTTCAACACCTGAAGTGGGTGTCAAATCGACTAGTTTAATAATACCTAGAGATCAATGCCGTGAAGTACGGCATATTATTTATTTCTCGTGTAAGATTAGATCACTATCACTGTCATAATGCATTTACTAATGATGGACATCCCTTAACCAGAGATTGCTCATGTCTTTCGCCGTATCGACTTGCGTACCCTTCCGAAAATTTCTAACGTCCACGACGGTAGTTTTCTGACAGTGTGTGCCGAGCTTAAACCTTGTATATAGTTGTCTTATGTCTACCTTTTAGTGGTCTGCACGTTAGTGTTGTGAGCATAGAAACATTTCCATCGTTAAAATGTCGAATTTTATAGTTTTGGTCAAATGCTTTATTGACAGCTTGTCAATGTCATCTCACGTCAAGATAAGATTAAATCTTAAAATTCGTAAATCGTCGTAATTTTTAGCCCATTGCTTAGTTCTTAATTAATTATTGTTCTTTTCCGAAGTTATATGCTGTGCTGCGTAGTTACATGTTACATACAAGTTACATGTTCACCATAAAATGATTGAGTTTGTTCGTGTCGACATTTTTAACGATTTCTTCCATGCTTGCGTCACAGACAAGACACCCCACGAAATAGGTCCAAATTCTTATCATCACCTTCCGATTTGGTTGTGAAATTGGGACTGGTTTTTATCACCTGCTGTTGACGTTAGGCTCGGAAACCATTATTGCCTTCAACATTGTTTTTATAAGCAGCAACACCATAACATTCTAAGTATTATTTATTGATATGGCAGCACATACGATAATGTTATAATAACCCCGTGGTTTTTGCGTCGTGGGTAAAAAATCAGGATTCCATGGAAATATAGACAGAGTAATTGCGGAGACAGTTCGATAGATTTTCAATGGTCGACATTATTGGAATCGAATCTTTTTTGAAGTGTAAGAAAAGATAGTCCTTCTTAAATTGATAGATATGACAGGTTTGACAGGATAGATTTACGCAACTGCATATATAGTTCCATCTCTATCTAGCACAATACTGTATTATCAACTGTGCAACAGAGATGGCATTACCTTGCAGTTGTTTCATAAATCCATTCTATTGGCATAGATTTTTAAATAGATGTCATGATAAGACAATAGTTTTAATTAATATTCATCCTGTACATAGGGTATTTATCAATGTAAATATAATAATGTGTATATATTGATGACCTTTGTAAAAATATTCAAGCACAAACAGTATTTATAGTGATGTGCATTTTACCGACACAGCTTTTTAAGCCAGATGCAGCCGACTAATCTGTGCTTACCGCAGTCATTCCGGGGATGGGCGACCATTCTCTACCTGGGACCTGTACCTTTAATGGCCAGGCGCCAGTGTCTATACTTGGTTGATGTGTATATAGAACAGATAAATTACAAAACGTAATATTTCATCTTTTGGTGTATTATAGTTGAGTAGGCATTGCGATTTCATAATTGGTACCTAGTATTATTGCTGATTGATGAGATGATTTCGACGGTTTATTGCCTGTTTCACAACCTGCTGATAGTTCCCGTTAAATTATTTGGCAGATAATTAGATACAAACATTATTCTATTTTTGATTTTATCCAGCAGTTAGTGGCTATCCAGAGGTAGTGAAACAGCCGTTATTATAATAATATTAATAGTAATCTTCGACCACATTTTATAATTAATGTTCTAAGTGTTGGTTTTTGTATTGCACGTGCAATAAATGGCATTGTTAGCGGTTGTCCCGTACCGTAATATTTTAGGGTAAACAATCATGAACATACCAACTGTCAGTGTCATCTATACTAGATCTATTTAATGTTTTTTTCTGAAAAGTCAACTCATCCTAACTGTTAAAGTTGCACAACGACCCGTGGCACTCTTATACTTTTAGTTTTAATTAATTATACTTATTGTCACATCTCTGATGATAGTACAACTTATCATCTTAAATTAGTCTCTTTGTTCTATGCATACAATATGTAATATATTTGTAGTTAGTATAATTACTATTTAAATATTAGTATTAAGGTTTTTGGTCAAAACACAACCAAAGCTTTTACATTGCCAGAGTAAATAAACAACTTTTATTGAAAAAAAAACTGTAAATAAAAATATTTAGAAATGTTTTATGTTGAAAATAGGATGTCTAATTAAGTATACCAAAGAATGCTATTCTTTATTTTGCTTACATTGTTTATAGATATATTATATACAAAACAGGGATTTTTAAGACTTGGTCAAAATTAAAGCAAAAAAATACCGGCTCATTTTGTTTGTCTACCAGACTTTAAATTATGCAAATTAATTTAATTATCCGCCATAATCCCTTGCTGAAGTTATTTTAATATATGATTGTATCTTTCAAACATAATAATGAAAGTAGTAAGCATTCTATTAGCTAAATATTCCTAAGTCAATACATTTTATTTAAATTGTATAAATGTTACCTTACTATGGCCTAAGTCACTAAGTTTATCTTAGAAAATGTTGTTTAAATATAAGTATAGTTAAGTATACGAATTATTGTCACTAAATTTCGGTATTACCAAAGTACGTTGCAATTTCAAATTATGCAATTTAATACTAGCTAAACACTTTTGTAGTTTTATGGACAATTCGATCTTAAGTGACGTTGATGTAAGTGAAAAGATCATCTTGCCATGCAAGCACTAAAAGCATTGATTTTACTTTCCTTTTAAGTACATAAGTATCATGCTATTATAATGTTATGCTGTAGTGTTTGATCCCATGATATAAATAATGTATTTTTCAATCAGCATTTCCGATTTAATTGACATTTATTGAATAATACATACTTTTTAGAACGTAGAGTATGTTTGATGCCTTAACGTTGCCCTAATATTGCCACGTTATTTGGTATACGCGTTACTAGGTTGTGTTGCACAGCAAATAAATATAAACTGATGTTGTGATTCGTTTTGGTTTAGTGAGTAATTTATGAAACTGTCCATTCGAAGTGTATCTTAATTAGCTGAGAGATGTATATTTTAACGATTGAGTGACAATAGTACTGCGCTGTCCGGGGCTATATCTGTAGTGAACCCTCGGCGGCTTATCAGTGCCTGAATATCTAATAATACTTAATAAAAAAAGAAATAGTTTATTTAAAAAATATAAAGTAGACATAAACAATCATCAAAATGCCTTCGACGATTAGAAAAGTATTCACACACAAAAACTATAAGTTATTTTAGTCGTTTATTATCGAAAATGTTTATTCATATTTTTGCATTATGTATGCACGGAATTGCACTTTAAAGTTAGTAAATGTCAACGTGAAGATTATTCGAGAAAGACGCTACTTTTGGCGCACACCTCGAGTGATGTCCACAAATAAATGTTTGTACTTATTAAAGAACATTATTATTCGTAATCGTTTAGATGTTAAGGTGTCTATAATGAGTGTCTTGATTATACAGGCGATTTGTAGCTAAATACTTCACTCCATTGAATATCATTCCCATACAAATACCCACATATCTATTGTTAGTTAACTTTTTACATGAATGTTAAAATGGAGAGTTAGGGGGGGGATACAGTTAGAAACTTGATTTTCACCTTGGATGTAGAAGAAATGAGATCTTTTTCGTCAGAGCGAATCTGCAAAGACTATATGGTGACAATATTAAGTACATTATGTAGTATTCCTTTGCAATATAGTCAGTGGGAGGTTGTCTGGCTGCTGTACTTGTACACACGAGCTTAACATTTTGTAAGGGTATATCGGTTTGTTCTATTATATAATCAATGTTTAAAATTGAGCAACGAATACTCTGGGCTGCATTCCTGTTATACATAACTAGGACAAGGTGATTTGAGCATATAATTAATATTCAAAATATGCATAGAAAAGAAAAAAAAACAATAACTTTTATATCAATTGCCTCTCGCAAAATTATTTTGGGGTTGTATAATCGAAATCCATTTTTTTTAAACCAAGGATCATTTTCTAACTTTCCTGTCGACGCTGCTGTGCAGAATCCACGGTTATGTATAACTTCTTAAATGATCTGTATTCTGTACGCTCTGTCACATATAACATACATAATGCTTTCAAAATAAAATGTATTGTGCAGGAGTGCATCCCACTACCCAAGGTAGCGATGTGTTAGGTAAGGACGTAAATAAGTAATTGTTGTAATAATTATGACTGTAGCGAGGGACTCTGACGTTTGTATGTACCGGGAGACGATTATGTGTCTGAGAATAAAGCTAGTCATGTGTTTATATTGATTTTTTATTTACTAATCTAGTTCTAATTTACAAAGTAATAAGTATCTATCATCATTTGCCAAAATCGCTAGTTTCCATTTTTTTTACTTCTAAAAAAATATTATCTAGGAAAAGGTGTTTTTTTGGGATGGCGTAATGAAAATGAAACAAATACTGGTTCTCGTAATAAATATTATTTCAACATTCCGTATAGCCTAATAATTTACAAGTCGTGTCGACCGCAGCAACGAAACCTAATTAAAATAATATTTACAGAGAAGCTTTATTATATAAACGTATGAATTGCACTGTGATGCACTCATCCTCAATAGGACACACATACGAGTCACATATACATAAGATATATGAACAGTACAAGTCATAGCAAATATTAATTTTATCAACCGTTATTCAATAAAACTCGCCTTACTCCACAGCTTGATTTTACCAATACGTAAATCCATGGAAAGTAAACAAGTATTGCAATCAAGTAGTAAATCTAACAATAATGTTATCTATTAACACACAAAACTGTCAATTTAAATACAAAAAATATCAATAATAATAACATAAGTATAACTATAGTAAAATATTTCACTAAAAATCGTAACAGTTAGGCTCTAAGTGCCGGCAGTAACAGAGTACATTCGGAATGATAACGTGAGCCCAAATCACCAACATATGGAGTAAGAATAAAATGTTCTATAATACAAAATGATATGAAAACATCGCTCGCAATATCATCAATTTTAAAATACATTAACATCGCAAACAGGATTGACCAATCCGAGGTCCGATAGTGCAGTTGCGAAAATTAGAGCGTCGACCAACAACGAGATGCCTCATAAAATAGACGGTCCCAACGATTTGTTTATCCAAAATAACACGAATTTCTTTGGTTAACAACTAGCCTAACCTACCACTAACCTCACACGAGACCGGTCGCCGGACATTTAGCGCAAAAACTATACATAATAAGAACAAGTTGTTAAATAATCAATGTCCGCGCGAGGGGTCGGCATTCTAAGAAGTAAGGCGTCGAATTGACGTTGCTAGCGTTAAACTAAGCTCTAACTAAACCGAGAGAAAATTTTGTGATGGAACCGTGCGGTGTAAGTGGTGCGGGTACGATGCGGGCACGATGTGGGCACAGTGCGGGCTTCAGATGGCGAGCGCCGCCGACCGCTTGTCTCTGTTCTTGTTGCGGGCGACCGTGCGGGCCTTGCACGCTGCGTTGTTTTGGAGATGCTGGAATACAGGAATAAATAAAATTATATATTAAGTCTTAGTAAACTACTTTATAAACTTGGTTTTGTTGTATTTATGGTATTTTAGATCAAGATATACATGAATAACGATGATGCAGCGTTTCATTAGAGGAGTTGTGTTATCATTTTGCGGCGGCAAACTGGGCAGTTTGCCAAGTCATAAAAATTTTCACATTGTATATGACCTTGACATTTGTTTTAATAGGTTGTTAGTTTATTGTGTTACACATGGAAGTGGGTGAAATTGTGCGGTAACATTATAGATGGGACATAATAGTGGATAAGTATATTTTTGATATTCATATAAGTTAATTTTTGACGACTGCTCCTCGATTGTGGTACATATCCGTTGGCTGCGCAGGCGCAGGAGCGCGGCGCCAGCGCCTGCAGACTAGGGTACATACCCGCTGCAGCTTGTTGAGTTTGTGTGTGGGCCCGGCGTGTTGCGGCAGCACGTCGGTGAGCGCGAGCGCGCTGCGCAGGCGCAGGCAGCGCGGCGCCAGCGCCTGCAGCGCCGCGCCCAGCGCGCCCGCCAGCGCGCCGTACGCCGCGCCGCCCGCCCACGACGACCACGTCACCGTCTCCGTCCCCACGCGCACCGACATGCACGATACCTCGCCATCCTGCAATCACACAACAATCATTTATTAAATGGCGAAACACCAAAAAAATCCCGACCGTATTGAAAAAATATGTCTTGTTTGTTACCTCGAAGTACTTGAGAATGTCTCTGAACGTAGCCCGCTGTATCTTGCGGTGGCGCTTGGCGCGGTACTTGTGCGAGTCTCGCGCGAGCTCGGCCAGGCGCGGCAGCAGCGCGGGCCGCAGCGCGCCCAGCGCCGGCGCCGCGCCCTCCTCGTCCGCCACCGCTTCGTACGCGATGGCCAGCGCGCCGCCCGCCGCCATACGCACCTACAATAACACCGACAAACTTATTTCAACAACATAATACAATCAATATCATAACCGCAAACAAACAATAAAAAAGTATTATTTCTGATCTTTAAGATGCTTACTTATACATAATTCTAAAAGGAAGAACCGGCAGTGATGCATTGATTTAGACGAACGATCTCTCCTATTGAAAAATTACTGTAAGTTTGTAATTTTTCTTTAAAAATTTACTTCTATGTTTGACGCGTTACCTCAAGTGAGACAGCCTCCAGTAGTTCCCCGAGGCGGGCAAAGGACGGCGGCTGGTTGTTGAGCAGCGAGAGCGCGTGGTTGGGGGACAGCAGCGGCAGCAGCAGCGCCCAGCCGTCCAACGCCGCCGCGTGCCACGCTCCCTCCTCTACAGCCGCGCCCGATACCTTCACACTGCCGTCGCCCTGATAACAATTAATACAGTTTTATTATACACTGGCTTTCGGCCAACGAGTTCGCCCGCGTGTTCCGGGTTTCTTTATAAATTATAACCTATATAATATCACCCGAGGATAGTATAACATCCAAACACACCGTAAAATTTTTCAAATCGGTCTAAATTCTATCAACAATAAAATCTTTCCTCTTTTGTAATATTAGTATAGATTGTTAGGAACTAGTCTTAAATCTATGTTAGTTTATAGGAATACAAGAATAATTCCTTATGCTTTAATGATGGATGTAATGCCGTGGCCATATGGGATTTTAGGTGGTTATGGCCGACGCAAAAGGCTTTCGTAAAGTATTTATTTAAACAATTGTATTTTTCATGAAAAATACTTTGTTAGTGTAATTTTATTTACTTTTTTTACCAACTATGCGTCTTTTTAAGTGTCTCATCGCGAGTATTTTGAGATTGTGTTCAATTTTCAATCAAAAACTAATGTTAGCATGAGTTTTCAAAGTTTACCTTTAAATAGCTGCCGCTAAAGATGGTCTCATACATGCGCATGACCTCCAGCACCTCTGTAATGTCGTCCTCCATCAAGTAGCACAACACCGCCAGCGAGGAACAACACTGAAACATGTACAATAATATGTAAATAACTGATTATACATTAATACTAGAAGAAAATGGGAAAATACCTACTGCTCCCAAACTAAAAAGGAATTTCCCATTGGGAAATAAAGTAAGATTCTGTTCCATACAAAAAAATATTTCTCTTACGGAGTCAAAGACTATCTCAATAATCAATTTATCTCAATTCGACTATTATTACAGGTACTTTCCAATCATTCAAAAGTTAGTTGTGTTTTTTCAAAGTTAGTGGTTTTTGATGGATTCAAATAGCCTTATGGAGAGGTCCCGGCAAAAATTGTATAGATATTAGATATTCTTCTAAATAATAGCAATATGGATATGGAGAAATATTGCAAGTGGGTCTCTAAACTCGTCTGTACATATTTGTCAAATCAGTAATTAGTAGACTCCTTATTCTAACAAAGGCTTCTTTATAACTACAATAATGGTACCTCAGTGCGTGTCTCCAGTGAGGCGGATTTGTCTGTAGCTGTAGCTGTGAGCGCCGGCCGCACCTCGCGGACGAACTCCTCTGTGCCTTCCTCTCCGATCTGTGGATGAAACAAATTAACATGGGTTAATATGTGGGTTGATGGATGGATGGACATTTTGAAGACCACTTATGCCCAGCATGCGGGGAAGCAGAAGAAAAGTCTCCATCTAGTAGCAGAATGCAAAATGTATGCACTACTAAGATGGAATATATTTGGGAACAGATGTGCATAGAAGTTTAAATAAATAAATAAGTTAACGAAGAGCAGCTAGCAGAAATCTCCATCAGACAACTGGTGGGCTTCTGCAAAGCAATCGGAAGATTCGCGACGCCAAACACCACTAACCCACGAAAGGATCCACAACGGGGAACTGGGCGGAATAATCCTAACAAGAGGACTGATCGCCCGCCTGGTGCCTGCCGGCGTCCCCGAACATAAATAGAATAGAATAGAGGGATGATGGACTGGTGTTTTGAACAACGCGACGGTATTATTGGAAGACCCGAAATCCCCAGTCGTAATGGTCTTTCGTTAAAGAGGTTTTTTTTCATTTGAATTTGAGTTATTTAGTACTGCCCCTGTATGTGGAGGAACTAATGTTTTAGTCAGTAATATTCAATAGTTTATTTATCTTATATCCATACTCTCATCTTGGCCTCTTTGAAAACGTCCGTAATTTGCCCGTGGTAAGTTCGCTGAGGTCGGCCCCTTCTACCTTTTCCATCCGTACTCGCCAGTTATTCTTGTTTCGTCAATTATATCCTCTATATGCCCAAATAAGATTAACATAACCTTTTTAAATCCTTGATACTACATCTTCTTTCACTTCACAACACTTTATCACGCTGATCCCTACTCTATCTCTTAAAGTTACATGGTTCTGAGTGCGGTTTATAACCGGTTCACTGGAATGCGCAGCATTACGGCCATGGAGAGAAAGACTACCTAACGTACGTAAAGTTTGGGAGTCGTTGGATATAGGCATGTAACCAGTACATGGAACTGTATGGAGGTATTTTTTCAGTAGTGTACTTTTTTGATTGCAGCGACATCTATCGTGCTACATTAGAACTTTTACGAAGTGAATAAATTCTGAATCTCGCAAGTAAAGTTTACAGTGCAACTTTCATATTGATACAACCGCCCGACATCAACCGTCGGGCAGTGGCCCACCAGGCCCTTTGGCGCGAAGGACATCACACCTTGTCCCTCCACAGTGGTGACCCCGATGTGATCCCGATGTCTCCACAAGCTTTTATGATCATCATCATTCTAGCCTTTTTCCAACCATGTTAGGGTCGGCTTCCAGTCTAATCAGATGCAGGTAAATATCAGTATTTTACACGAAACGACTGCTATCGGACCTCCGCAACCCAACTTCTGGGCAATAGCGATATTCGAGAATAGACTGGTTGTCGGGCTTTTTGGGCTTCTGACTACCATTAACGATTGTCATAGGTGTTCGTGTGATAACCGGGACCGTCGGCTTTACACCGAGGCACGGAGGGGTCTCGATGTGTTAAGAATGGTCATCCCTCCAGACTGACCTTGCAGATCAGCGTTGCTATATGCGAGCCCTTAAGACCTTTAAGACTTTATATGATGATGAGACCAAATGATACCTGTAAAGCCAGCAATGGTGCAACAGCGGCGGCGGCCTTGCGCTCGGCGTCCTTCCCGCGGCGCAGCGCCCGCGCGACGTGGTCGGCCAGCGTGGCGCGGTGCGCGGCCAGCAGCGCGTCCAGCGCGCGCCGCTGCAGCGCCGCGCGCAGCGACACCAGCGCGCCCGCACGCGCCGCGCTAGATCGAGCGTTCAGTGCCTCGATGAGCTCCAGGACCTTCTCTTCAAATTTTTCTTGGATCTCGTTTTCTGCGGAAAAGAGAATAGGTTGTAGAATAAATAAACCAAGTAGTGTTATGTAGAGGGCCAAGCCAAGAACCCTATACACGAAAGAGATTCTCCAGAGAAAATGTCTCAGAATGACAGCTTGTTTGGCGTAGTGGTTTCTGCGCTACGGGTTGTGGGAATGATCCCTGCCTCAGACTAGTATTTGTTTGACCTAAAAGTTTTCTAGATCTAACCGTTTACATAAGAGGTTTAGTATTAGTCCCATTCGCCACCCTCGAATACATGGGAATAATAAATGGGAATTCAGTGTAGTAACGTAGGCAGTCTTTTAAAACACTTGTATATGAAGACAGTACAGTTTTATCCCATAAAATATGTAAAAAGGACTTTACATAATACCACTTGGCTGTTGTATAATGTTTTAAACGGCGTGTCACCTTGTTCTATAAATAGGTCTCTGCCAAGGATGTCGGAAAGACGTTCGCAACAAAAGATTTAAATGACTACCTTATTCAATGACAACACTGCACTATAATCATTTGGTAGACCCCCTATACTATACAAAATAATATTATCACGCCTGTCTCTGCATTGGGGTAGACTGAAGCCTGAAACTATACACTATTCCATCAGCGACGTTGCTGGACACCAGTTTCGCTTTATCTACGTTTATCTCCTCATAAAAGATCTGCGCTTTAGGGTGCTATTAGTAAATAGTAGCAAGTATGCTGCGTCGATCATATCATCACTTGCCGTTCGGTGGAATAGTTGACATACGCAATCTTATATAATATGGTCACTATAGGCCAAGGGAAAGTCTTCCTGGGTGGTATCAATCCATGACGATACTACGCACCAAAAAAGCCTAATATCAAAACACCCTGGCTACGTAAAGCACCCACAATTATGAGAAGTACCTAGAGTATGGTATCTTAAATAATGTATGTACATTGTATACAATATAATTGTATAGCGCATAGTAACATAGTACTACTACACGCATTGGTTGCTAGCTGGATAAGATGTCTGGGTTATTTATAAGTGTAACATGAGTAATATTTATTGCACAAACAAGATCAAGGAGTATTGCGATAATTATAATTATGTAATTAATTATCTTGTTAAATAACAAATGAGAATGCTGGAGAACGAAATCTGTTTCTATAAAAGAAGAAACCGACAGTAGGTAAAATACTGACAATCAGCTGCATCAGGTTAGACTGGAGGCCGATCGACAACTTGGTTTGGAAAAAGGCTAGGAAGAAGAAGAAGAAACTGATAGTCCGATACACTGACTGATCGATCTATTCACAACAGAAACCGCTGGGTCTAGAAGCATGAAGTTTTGCACAAATGTTCCTTAGGTGACGTAGGTATGCCTGTGCACGAAATTAAAGAAATGATTTTGGGAAATTCCCACGGGACTGGGAAAAATTGTATGAACGCGGGTGCGCAAAATCCTCATGGATCGCTGCCATTTGGAGAGGTGGCAGAGTATGTTGGACTCCTTCCGACTAAAAACAGCATTTACTTTAACTACTAGCCATATGACACGGCCATGGGATCAGTAACATTCACCATGACCATGACGGGATATTATGAGTAACCTACCTGTTTGTGAAACTTCATCAGCGTATAGTATATAAATAGCAACACTGCAGACAAAAGGATTTATATTGGAATGGCAACACCGGAATGGGACTATGCAGACATTTTGGTGATGTGACAAGTGTGATGAGTGTAATATTACCTAGTGTAAGTGCATGATTATTAAGTACTAGCTTCCCACCAGCGGCTTCACCCGCGTGGTCTTATATTTTCCCCCGTTTTTGCAACATTTTTCATTACTACTCCGCTCCTATTAGTCGTAGCGTGATGATATATAGGCTATAAGCCTTCCCCAATAAATGGGCTATCTAACATGGAAAGAATTTTTCAAATCGGTCCAGTACTTTTTGAGATTATTCGTTACATACAAAAATACAAATCTTTCCTCTTTATAATATTAGTGTAGATGAGATGATTTTAAACCTGAATAAGTAAGCAGTAAGCAGTGTCATTACTGAAACACTTATATGAATATTCTGATCCTATCCATCGGAAATAGTATTAAAAACATTTTCATGTCATCAAAGACGAATCCATTAGATAACATTCTATCGAAACCCATAAAAATGTCGCTTCCACCGCAACGCAACGTTCCATAATTATCGTACGTAACCATAAAATGATAAAACCATGATAAAAATGTACTGCAAAATATTCCATACATCATTTGAACGAAGCTATTATTCAACATAGGTAACCGGCTATACATTTTTCAAGGTGAGCCGCAACCACGGCAAACTACATTTTAGTTTATAACCTTGAGAGGGCGAAATCAGAAATTTAAAAGATCAAATTGGCTCACACGTGTGTTGGTAATTAACATATATTTATATTTGGAGATACAGCGATGTAAATGATATTCTTGGTGTTTGATAAATGTCGAATCACTCTACTGCTTAAAACAAAGTCGCTAGATCTGTCTGTTTGTGACTTTAGATCCTTTAAACTTCGCAACAGATTTTGATACGATTTTCACTATCATAAAGAGATTTTCGCCGGGAGATTTATTATGTATACCTAATTTAGTAAACTAGCGACCCGTTCAGGCTTCGGTTTCATAAATTATAACCTTGCAAGAGACTCACTCTTCCTCTTCTAAATGAAAATCCGTACAGTAGTTTCGAGTAAGTAGTAGTAAGTAAGTAGTTCGAGTGAGTAGTACTGAGATAAGTCTGAAATAAAAAATTCAGCGTAGGATTTTAAATCTATACTAATATTATAAAGAGGAAAGTATTGAAGTTTGTTGTATTAAATAGGCTCCGAAACTACTGGATTAATTTGAAAAATTATTTCAGTGTTAGTTAGGCCATTTATCGGGGAAGGCTATAGGCTATATACTATCACGCTACAACTAATAGGAGCGGAGCAGCAATGAAAAATGTTGCAAAAATGGGGAAAAAGTTATCAAGACCACGCGGGCGAAGCCGCTGGCGGGAAGCTAGTTTATAATATACAGTGATTACATCCGTGCCTGATCGGGTTGTGTCGCTAGTGTTTTTTATAATCTCTCATGCACGCGGTATATTGATAAGGCTTGATATCACGTGCGGGTTTTACGTAAACATTATTCAAATAGATTTGGTAATTTACAAGTTTAATTTACAAGTTTAAGTTAGTATGCGTTAAATGATACATTTAGGTTTAAATTTTCCAATTAGGGACTTTAGACGAAATGGGCTACGGGCGACAGAAATCTTGATAATATAAAAGCCAGCAAAGTTCTTCTAAATATAAGAACATTGCTTTTGCATAATATATTTTCAAATAAATCGGCAGTTTATGTCAAAGCCACAAAACAATTCAAAGTAAGCAAAGGATCATAGGCAACAAATCCTTTATGCACGCCCTAGAATGACGTCACGGAAGCTTACTCTGTCACGTCACAAAAGCCTACAATGGCTACCGTCACAGAAACCTACGCTCTGACGTCATAAAAACGTACGCTCTATGACGCCATAGAAGCTTGCTCTGTCCGATGTCTCACGATACAATAACGTCGTCTTATGTTGTCCTAAGAACAAAATACATTAAAACACGTTGCATCAGTTTCGTTGCGTGACGTAATCAGTTCGCGATAACGATAACGCGGAACATTATAGATTATGTACCGATGACCGGAATAACATTAAAAATGTTAAAGGAACAATACAAGTAGCATGCAAATCTGCAATGCGGGATCCCATAATTGTATCGCTTGAACATAGCTTTATCAAAGCCGGAGATTATTTCAGGCCGAAGCCAAATTAGGAATATCATTATCTAAATTTGAAAGTATCGACGGAAAAAGTATTTGAGAAACGAGATTTTTTTTGCAGAAATACATAATAGGTAATTCTAGAAAATTGACTAAAGCTTAACCCTTCTTATTTTAAGAGGAGACCCGTACCTAGCAGAGGGACGGTTAATGGATCGATGATGATGATGAATTTCTAGAAAATAAAATTAATACTACCCTCTATCGTCAATATGATTGACGTTCCGAGGATTTCATGAGAAATTTCTATACCCCAAATTAAACACATTGCCCTCCTTTGCGTCGCGCAGTCGGATAAAACAAATCCTCTGCAATCAAAGAATCAATTGCTATCTTTAGCAATTTTTTTAATGTGGATCGCCAAAAGCCGCCGTTTGAGTTCTACTAACAGTTGCTATGAGTCTGTATAACATTAATTAGTAGTAGTTACCATTTCAAAACGTCTTGTCTTACACGTGCCTTTAATTATGTCGCATTAAACGATACACTTAGAGCCGATTTCACCATTTAAATTAAACGCGATCAATTCAGGACGCAGATTTGCATTTCACCAACATAAACTGAACTCAGTTAAGGCTGATCTTAGTTTAAATTCTGAACGCCCGATTTTGGACGTTTAACGTATCTGATCGCGATCAAGACCTGTCAAAGCCATAAAAGATAACCTAATTCATAATTTAATTAATTAATTAGAGATATTCTAATTATATGAGTAGTCTATATTATTGGGTTTCGGGAGTATTTCAATAAAACTCGTTAGAATTCTTAAAACACGATAATTAATAATTGTGCAGAAGCGAAATGACATTATTTAACGGAGAAGAGAAACAGCGCCACCAGTGTCATAAAACGGAAACGAAACACGTACGTTTACGAAGATACTATCCAACAAAATGTTTACAAAGACATCTATGAGCTATCATAGAAATTTATATTTATTCAACGTAATTATATTGCCTACAAGCTGTATTTTTTTATTTTAATACTCTCTGAATTTACTCGAACTTCACTATCCTAAAAATCATCTCAAATCTCACTTAAAAATTATAACTTACCATTTTTAACTGCAAAGCGCATCGTAATTTGTCTATGATAGTCACGAACTGACAACATTTACATTCTATGTCAAAGTAAACTTAGTTCTCGTAAACGCGATCAAAAATTACCCGGTGAAATCTGCGAGACGTGAACCGAGATCAGAACCAACATATGAACTCGATTAAGCAGAACTTAGTTTTATTGAACTCAGTTTTTAATGAGAACGGTGAAATCGGCCCTTAGAGACAGAGCTAACCCTAATAGCTATGAACGAAACAACTAGGTACCTATTGGATTATAGTAACGACAATATTCCCTCTCTTTCATTTCACCTTAGTGTGAGCGGTGCAGCTTATTTGAATGCAATTTCTAGTCTAGACTAACGCGTGTACTCTTTACACGTGCCTTTGAAATGTCGTAGTAAGGTAGATGCAGAGATTTAATTTTGTCTAGAAGCTTGAGGGTAATACCATTTAATTTTAGCTTAAAATACCTTATTTAATTGGCGTGGTAGTATTGTTCGCTATGGAGTAGACAGCGTTTCGATTGCAGATTCTCAGAAATTGATAGCGTTTTTATTGATCTTTCTTTCATACGTCACAACTTTACGAGCATTAAATTCTTTGATGTATTGAACAGTTTTTATTTCAGTGCTATTTTAATGGTAATAATCTCGAGTCAACCACCATCTGTGTATTTTGTTGTGAATAAACCTTTTACAGATAATACAGAACATCAAAAATTAAGGTCATCAATATTATGTCGATTTTGCAATCAAAAATATCTCTATTGATAAAGATAACACTGACAAATGAATGTGTTTAGATTACGAACAGTCGTCATAAGTCAGACGGGCCTTGTCCTTCACAGGTCAACGACATGGCCAACACATTTGTGCAAATAAGTCTAAACAAAAAAGTTAATGCGCAATATATATTATAAATTGATTTAAATGTAAGTTCTATAATAAATAAAATTGTAATAAAGATCACGAATAATCATATATTATTTTGACCGTATTTACTTAATTAGTTGTTTGCGGATATAACAGTCTTTATTTATTTAAATAAATTATTATAAATTTGCCAGAAACATTAACTAGATAACTTATTTCATTCAAACAAAGGAAAAAATTCTAGGAAAAAATTAATAGTTTTTTTTGTAAATAGCAAGAAAAACTTTAACGTTTTGGTCTCTTTAGATACGAATTCCGGTGCAAACCGTGAGTCAACTATGAAATATGTGCCAAGTTTTCTGTTTATTTTTATTATTTTTTTGTCGTTGAGAGCAGCGTTACTCAAACTAGCCACAGTTTGAGTTCGATAACTTTAAAAAATACTAAGCCGAAACATAATTATAAAATAAATTAAAAAACGACCTTTTGACTTTACTTTTAAGATATTTTAAGAAAATAGCAGTCTCAATCGTGAATGTAAGTGTGAATGCAATGTAATTCTTTATGAGAATAAAGTTTCTTAAACCCGAATTTTGAAAGTACATACACCTGTTACTTTCAAGACAGATTGGAATTTTCCGCAACTGCAGTGAAGGACTGCGACATTGTTTGGGCACTGTATCGATATGATTCATGTTTTAACTTGTTTTCCAAGCTGTGCACGAGACATGTTTTGCAACGATTTGAACAAATATACCGCACAAAGAAAGCAAATATGAACTGTGGAAAATATTGTATGAAAAATATCATCAAAAGATCAATTTTTGTATGTATGTTGTCTGTTTGTTGCGGCTTATCTCTGACGGGACTTTGTTGAATGTTATGAGGAGTAATTAAGGCTACTTTTATTTTAGAAACTTTTTTATCTCATTTGGATGGACTTGCAACGCGAGTAACACCGCGGGGAACAGGGAGTAAAGAATATTTACAACCCTCTTAATTGAACAAAACAACGGTAACCCTTTTCTTGTCACTCATTAAGTAGAATTTTCACCATTTCTGTGGCAGTTCGGCTTTCGTTATCCTTTTAAACCCGTGTAGTACTAGAGTTGAGCTTGGTTTAGGGTTCAAGATCAATATGGGCAATGATAATTTCAAATAATTATGTTTACTTTTGTTATTAGTGTCCAATTCATTGGCAGGCTGCGCATCGTTGTCTATGTCATCAATCCTCACGAGCGGGCGTGGACCGCCCCATTTTATATCCCGTTGTTTCCCTGTAGAGCATACGAATCTGTTCTAGTATTTTTTTTATAGTACGATACAAACAAAAAGGATTTATCTAGTAAAATAATAAAATATTTGTAGTAGCCCCATGATAAGTGGTATTATTTATGGATATCTGATGGTTTAAAAAAAGGATGTTATGTTGTGTATATGAAATTTTCTTTTATGGATGAAACGACCATGATTAATCCTGATAACAGAATCAAGGTACTATTACGTCATTGTCTAGACATGCCTGGTCTTAAGGATCGACTCGTTAAAGTGCAAATACAGTGTAAATAATGGTAGGTAGAAGGTATTTTTGCATTTCTTAGTGTTGGAAAGTTACCATTGATGGTTTTATATGTATCTCCATTGTCAGTGTTTTAGTTCAGAATTGAATCACTACATATTATAAAACAAAGTCCTCCGTCGCGTCTGTCTGTCTGTCCACGATAAACTTGCACCGATTATCATGCGGTTCCCGAGGCTGGCTCGGCTGGTGGCTTTAATTTAAAAGACCACGTGGGCGATGTCGCTGGCGTAAAGCTAGTGATAGATAAATTGTATGTCGATAATAAAAACTGATAGGGCTATTATAATTATTTTGTTATTTGACTAGTATCGTGTTGTTTTACATTTGATCAGTTGTTTCACCGTCTCTATATTATGTACGCTCTCAGTCCTGGTCACCCGATTCTCTCCCATCTTCCTGCCCCAAAGCTTGCCTGTCGATCATATCAATGTTTTAAAGTTAAAGATTATCGTTGCCCATATTTGTTGGCCTGGAATCTATATAAATAAAAATCAATTAGCGCATGTATGAAAGATCAACAATTAAGAGACCGATTTGGCCGTTACTTCGAAAATCCACAGGAAAACGTAGTCGAAGCTGCCAACAGGTCCTTAGTTTTCATATAAATTAGCTCATTTAAGAAATGTTTGCTCTTAACTACCTTCTACTCCAAGGGGTTATTCCTCTGTGAACACTATACTTACAGTATAATTCGGGTAAATAACTACCCGCTCGCAGCATCAATAATGTAGTGGTCTCAACAAGGTCACGTGTTACGAATTCTGTGTGTTTATTAATATGTTATTTGGAGTGGTTGGAGTATTAATAATATTATAAATTCTAATCTTGAGCACACGAGATACAGTGTGGGTGTAATATATTATATAATCTTAAATCAAACTCTTGTTTTGGGTACACCTTTTAAACTGCAGCATTTTATAGATCCTGTTGTATGATGCACGGCTATCTTAGTAACGGCTATGTAATGTTGCATTTTATAACTTTTAAATAACATGCTTGTAGATACTGTAAATTTTGTATCCTTGGCTTATTTTAATAAAGGCTATGTAATGTTACATTCTAGAACATTTATTAAAGTAATATAATGCTTGTAGCTACTTTAAACTGCAACATTAGACCTTAAGAAGGTATCATTTTCATTACACAAAGTTTGTTTAAATACAGCTGGACGTAATTCAGACATCATCCGGTAACTTGAACGTCATTACTGTTTAAATATTGAGTACTAAAACATGTCGATTTCTTCACACTAATTTAACACGAAATCAATCGAGACATAACGAAAATTTACGTTTCCGTCTTGCCGGGGCCACATGCACCAATTCTATGTAAATATGTTAGTGAAAGAAAAAAATTACACAAAAATTTTAATTTGTAGTTTGTAAACCTATTTAAAGATCAAATCTATTAAAAGACGCCATGAATGAATGTAGTACTTCATATCAATTTAGAAGCGATTTAAGAATTCGCGATTGAACTAGGCGGAGCGTATCGTATTTGTGACGCCAAGCAGCAGGACAATTCGTTTCTATTGTACACGCAATCGTGACGCTCAGCGCAGACGTGGTAATAATATGAGAACTGCTATTATTAACAGCTGTGACACTCTTTAAGGCTGTATTTGATGATGTCTTATTGATAATAGCCTTTGCCCGCGATTTCGTTCCCGTAGAAGTTGAATTTTTCCCCCGTTTTTGCAACATTTTTAATTGTTACTCCGCTCCTATTGGTCGTAGCGTGATGACATAAAGCCTTCCTTGATAAACGGGCAATCTAACACTGAAAGAATTTTTCAAATCGGACCAGTAGTTCCTGAGATTTGCGCGTTCTACCAAACAAACAAACTCTTTAGCTTGATAATATGAGTTTAGATATGTATGAAGGATTTTTTCTACGGGTGTTGTGTGGAGTCTCAGGGCTGAAAGCTCTAGGCTGAGAGCACAAGGCTGGTATTCTTATTCTGAGAGGAGATCCCTGCCCATCAATGGGACAGTATATCTTCTTTATATACATATAAATAAGAATTGACGTTTGTTAGTCTCACAAGAACTTGAGAACGGTCAAACCATTTTCCCTAATTTTGGTTTTCAAATAGGTCTAAGTAGAAGTCCAAGGAAGGTTTACAAGGTGAGAAAACTTTTATTGGCGGTACGAAGTTTGCTTGGTCAGCTAATAGGTTGATAACTTTAGGCTTCATTTGTGTAGAATAACCGGTTTGAGAGACTTGCTTTGTAAAAATTATATATATAAAGCACAGGCGTTTCGCTTCCTAAAAAGTTTACTATTAAAAAGGTTGGTTCTGCGGCAACCGAAACCTGTAGCGGAGTTGCTAATGGTTCAAGACTTCGGTAGACTGAAAAGAAGGTTTACAATACCTGCGTCATCGTGGTTGCTCTTGAGGTCTGATTGTGCCGAAGTCTCTGAACAGTTGTCGATGGTCATATCGATGCCGGCATCCTCGTCCGACGAATACGCCTGCTCTGTTCTTCTGTGCTCTGAAAACATAAAAAATATCGTCAATTTTAATCTTCTGTTGTGCAGATAATTATGTGATGACTGATGGTTCTCAATAGTGAATGTTAAGCAATATTAGTGCAATCTAAAATTCCACTATCTTGGTCAAGTTGTGGTCGCAGTGCTAGAACCCAAAGAAAACTTCATAATAGCTTCCTTAGGGTTCAATACTCAGGGCGAATAACGTGTTTTTGGGTCCTTTTACGAAATTTTTAATAGCAGCTCTAGAGTTTGGAGTGTGCATGGGTGGATAATGACAATAGACGAGTCTATCGTCCCTTAACACATTAGACATAACGAAATATAGTCAAACTGTGTATATACATCGGTATACCGCATCTATCAAACCACAGGAGCCGTATTATCAAGTGCTCAGGCTATCATTGCTACGTTGCAAAAAATCTCTGTCTCGCACTGAAACGACGACGGCTCTAAAGCTTCATAATACGGTGATAGAACGGATTGGTCTCAAAGGCACATAGTTATTTTGACGAGCATCTGCCAAGGATTTTGGGAAATTCCCACAGGATTGGGAACAATTTAAGTAACGCGAGTAACACCGTGGGGAACAGCTAGTATGTTTTCCTAACTAATATTATAAATGCGAAAGTAACTCTTGTCTGTCTATCTGATTGTCGCGCTTTAACGCGAATACTACTGAACCGATTTAATAGTTTACGAGATAGTTTAGAGCCTGAGAAAGGACATAGGCTACTTTTAATGCGAAAAAGTGCTGTTAGGGGGTTGAAATATGGAATGTAAGTTACAAGATATACCCAGTCCACGCGGGCGAAGCCACTGGCAGAAAACTAAGGCTACTTTTTAATGCGATAAAAGGTCTGTAAGGGGTTGAAATAGGGAGTGTAAGTTACAAGAAATACCCAGGACTACGCGGGCCAAGCCGCTGGCGGAAAGCTAGTAACTTATAACATAAAAAACGTATGTGAGAGTTGACCTAAATAACACGAAGCCCATTAATAACCGTTTACATGAGAACATTTTGATAACAATCGCGTGTATTCGATTGGACTGAGTTTTACCGCGTTGCAAGGCCCTGATCGCGTCGCCTTGCTGCTATAATATACAGTCATATATTTTAAGTACATTAAAAGCAATAAAAGTAGGCAGAATAATACTAATTTAATTTAGAAGCATTTATAATATCAATATTGTCGGTATTGTCCACTTTGTAATTTTGCCTACCCTCAGTTTGAACTACCTTCCTATTTTGCTTGCATTAATGATGATTCCCCTCAAATATTCATTATGTTTTTTGTGGAATTCCCAGTAGCAGCTCAGAGTCTGGATTTGAGTCTGGCTGATATTACATGGGAACTGAACATACTGTCGAACTGTGGGTGTACATTAGCACAACTCTGCTTACCCTTCTTGGAATACAGGCGTGATGGTATGTATGAATGTGCTAACAGTCTAACATAACTAGACTTGACCGGCTTGGGTATAATTACCTTGAAAAACTGGGTATGTTTTCCCTAAATTGGCAAAACTACAAAGCTGGCTCTATGTTCAAAGTGTATTAAAATTCTCAGCAGTACCAGCTTAGAACTGTGTCAGTGGGTCACCAACCATACCATTCACATTTTGCCATTTGTTGCCTTACATAACATTTAACCTTCCACACTATGTTACAGCACAGAGTACGGGTAATAGTGTGCATATAAATACAGAAAATTAGGTAATTAAAATTCTTGGAAACAAATGATTAAGCCACAAGTAATGAAGTAGGTTATTAGTTATTAATTATTATAATCCATTTGGAACTAAGGAATAAGTTAATTAGTTTCAATTAATGGGTTAAGAAAAAATGCATTCATAAATCATTTAAAAGAAAAAATGGTTTCTTAGAACTTATAACATAATTGTTTTTCAATAATACAGTCAATTATAATGGAGATTTGTGACTTAAGTTGTACCTACTATTAAAAATATGTAAAATGTTCATTGGACAGTCTGTGAGCAGGATTATGTCCATCAGTAGAATAGTTAAAAGGGGAAATTACTGCTGTATTAGCTAAGACTTGGCCAAAAATGAATGAAAAAATTAATAACACATGCAAAATTTTAACATCCTTCAGATTATTGTAATTTTCTGGCATTAATATGTAAAATAATGTAAATATTAGTATTTGATTTAAAATTTATTCATAAACCTAATGGATATAAGCCCAATTTTTTCCTCAAATATATACCTGAATATTCTCCTTGATAAAAATATGGTTACATAGAAGCTTTC
This sequence comes from Acronicta psi, assembly GCA_946251955.1. Classification (NCBI taxonomy): domain Eukaryota; kingdom Metazoa; phylum Arthropoda; class Insecta; order Lepidoptera; family Noctuidae; genus Acronicta; species Acronicta psi. The sequence goes on along the minus strand of OX276473.1, from coordinate 2,012,698 downwards.
ATTACAAAATATAAAATGGGTACTGTTACATCAACACTTGTATGTAAAGATATGGTATGAATAGTATGATCACTATCTTGCTTCACAAAAGAATCAGCCTCCTTCCTGATTTCTGTACTAGAATGTACACCGAGTAGTTGGACCATATGTTTAGAGTTAAAGCCATTGTATGCATGTAATGGATTGAATTGAAACAAAAGAATGTAGCTACATGAGATAGTTATAATTATTTAGTTACCTACTGTAAGCCCAGAAAATAAAATATATAATTACTTAAAGACATCTATTACTAGAGAACTTTGAAAAAAAAATAGACAGGTTTATGTGACATTATCATGATATAAATAAGTAATATTTGCATGAATTTTCATTACAGTCAAGCATTTTTTGTGTAAATTGTTTTGGAAAATTATATAATATACTATCTATACAATGTCTGCAAGGCCATGCAATATCAGTGAAGTAAACAGTCCAAATGTCAGAACAATCATGATGCGTTGTTATTGAACATTGTAGACAAAGCATGACCACATTGTAACGTGACATGTGGGAACTTCGCAACGTTATGAAATGGAACGTGAAAGTAAAGGTTGCACGTTGCACCGAGCACTTAGACGGGTATTGCGAAACCACGCGACTAAAGTACCAGACAAGCCCAGAGTGATCCAAACATATGGTGAGAACCAGCTTTCAGGTTGTTGGCATCCAGTATAATGACCGTGAGCAAATATTCGTAAACGTCATTACAACGTCCCGCGGAAACTCCGCCGCCACAAGGTCGCCGCGTGATCTCATTCTTGGCGGAATCCTACCTGCATGCACATAACCAAACCAAATGCACTTTAAAAATAAAAACTCACCGTATTTTCCTTTTTTCTTTCCTTTAGGCATTGTGGATGATGTATTTTCCAAACGAAGCTTACTTCTAATAAACGCTATTTTAAAATATATTCACTATTATTTAAACTAAGTATGTCACTTAATCAAGACGGAGAAAAGTTCAATATATCAGTTCTTGTGGAACGATTTGGGCACCGAATGTAACATAAAACTAAAATTTCAGAAAAACTTTTTAACATGTTTAACCGTGTAACATGCACACTTGACTTCGCTTTGCGCAATGCGCTGTCACTTTTTGTACGAAGAGGGGGCTACGATTGACGCCATCTTGCGTTTCGGTGTTGCCGTTATTAAAAGTCCCAAATGCCCTGCTATTAAAGTAGGACTAAGAACTTTCTTTGGTGCTAAAGTAACTTTTAATGTTTTGTGCATGAAGGTCTAACAGTTTTTAAATAAGTATTTTATGTATACATTTCAAACCATTTTATATATTATTATGCTCTTTAGTTTTACTTTTCTTCAATGATTATTATTTTTATTACTCCCGTAATACTTCAAATATTCTTTGATGTTGGTAACACTACAAAAGCGAGGCGCGCCGCGCGTCATTTCGAAGAAAAAATCAGTGCGTCTGATTCATAAATTCATTGTGAAAATGTTGTGAAACATGAAATCAATAATATTGTATTTCATTCGTTGTGTAATTTAAATACAACAAGCAATATTGCACCATAAATATTGCAAAACTGTATTACATATTTATTTTTAGAAAGGGTTGGCTTGAGTACTTTTACCACTATAATTTAATTTTTTTAATTGGAAAGAATAGATAGCAACAACTATGACTAAAATGGCGTTAGGCTTTCTAGTATTGTTACTATGTTCTACAACGCGGAAATGAATAAACCATAAAAAAGGTTACGCTAAGATTTTAAATGTGAGCTTAATTCCTTCATGGGAGGCAGGATCTTCTAACAAATTGCTTTCGATAGATTTTTTACGTAGGTATTGGAACACTGTAATACCTATCATAGCCGATTTTAGTTCCTTAGGTAATCGCTAGAGGCATTGGAGGGTTTTTCATGCAAATATTTTACGGCGTCGCTAGCGAGTTTGGTAAGAAAAAATCATGATCGAGTACTGGTTTCGCCCGCATGCTAAGATCTAAGTTTACGCAGGGCAGGTGATTCGCCAGATTTCTTGAGAGATTGAATGATTTATTACCGTAGCAGTTAGACTTCTTATTTTGTACGCACGGCTTTAGGTTTCTCTTGCTGTAGGTATAGGGTTTCCATACAATTGAGGTCCTGAAGTTACCTATTTTTTGTTAGACTAGGAAGGTAGAGGTACCACTTCTTTTAGTTCGCCGTTGCTGTCCCACTGCTCGTCAGAGGCCTCCCCCAGGCAGTCCTGGATTTCTCAATAGGCCGTAGAGGCCGCGGCCTAGGTGCGGCAGCGTCCTAGGGGCATCAGATTTCACAGGACGCTCACTCGATTTCAGAGTTTTCTCATGGTTTCTTTTACTAATACGTTAAATCCCTATAGAAACTTATTCCTATCGAAAATTATAAATTTTATCGTTATGGTTATTGTACCCAGGTCTTTCCATGTACTCTTTTCTCGTGCCGCCTCGCGAACAATTCCTCGAGGTATGCATCTAGATCGTCCCGCCACCTCTTTCTGGGCCGGCGCCTCTTACTATCTACAGGCACCCACTGTGCGTAAACTCTTGCCCAGCAGCGGTCGCTGTGCATGCGGCTGACGTGACCAGCCCAATCCCACTTAAGCTTGGCTGCCTTTTTACCCATGTCCACGTATCCACGTATCTGTTCTTTTGACGCCCAGACTTTTAATAAATAAAATATTTGGCGTAGCGTAGCTAAGACACGTTTGGAGGTGTGTGCGTCTAGCCTCTAGTTGCTGCAAAATTCAGAGTTGAAAGAAGAGTAGAGAAAAAAGAGGTTGTTGTGTTTTTCTGTGAAATTCCGAGAAAGTAATTACTTAGCAGCTGGATTTTTGGCAATAAGCTCGGCTCCTATACATGGGACCTACACAAACAGGCGAACTGAGGGTTACTGGAGTTGTTGGAGCTACAGCAGTACACATAACTGACTCTTCGGCGAATACAGGCTTCACTGATTATGTAGTCATTTATTTAGTATCTTTAAGCATGTCACTCAGTTAATAATCGCACTCCGAGCCCCAAGATACAAGCTATGCTTAGTTTGGGGTCCGCCGCTACTCGTGTACACTGTTGTAACTCTTACTGGCAATAAACAATTTGTATTTGTACTGATGGTTCATAATTTTTTTAAACATAGTTATCCTAAGATCTATTGGTACACAGGTGTACGTAAAAAAGTTTATATACAAAGGACGATTATAAAATACCAGTTTTCCTCCAGCGGCTTCGCCCGCGTGGTATTTCTTATAAAACTTGATGAACATAGACGAAGCTAGTGGTGTGCCAGGATCGTAGCAAGTGGAAATCTATAGTCTCTGCCTACCCCTATGGGAAACAGGCGTGAAGCTATGTATGTATGTTGACGACACCGACGTAATTATCTATACTCATCTTCTTAAAACCAATCTTTACCACGGGAACATAATTATATTTTACCAGGATAAAAAGAAGCCTATGTGCTATTCCAGACTATAATCTATCTCTGTACCAAATTTCATCCAGGTCGATTTAGTAGTTTTTGCGTGAAGGAGTATCTAACAAACACCCACCCATCCATCCAAACTTTTACATTTATAATATTAGTAGGCCTTCTCTTTCTTTGAGGGGCTCGTGGCCAAGTTGTAACAACGCTGATCAACCGATCTGCAAGGTTAAGCTACACTTGCAGTGGTCAGTCTGTGGATGGGTGACCATTCTTAACATATCGAGACCCCTCCGTGCCTCGGAGAGCACGTAAAGCCGTCGGTCCCGGTTGTCATAAGAACACCTATGACAATCGTTAGCGGTAGTCGGAAGCCTAAAAAGCCTGACAACCAGTCTTTCCTTCGAATATCGGTATTGCTTCGATATTGGATTGCGGAGGTCTGATGGCAGTCGCTCCGTGTAAAATACTGGTATTCAGTCGCATCCTGGTTAGACTGGAAGCCAACCCCAACATGGTTGGGAAAAGGCTAGGAGGAAGAATATTAGTAGGCTTTCTATCGAGCATACTTGAAATTGGAATCATGTTTTTAGAAACCATAAGTTGGGCTAGATTTTTATATTCTTCACTTAGGCAAAAATTTTAGAATTAAATAAATGTTACAAGCAAATTGTATGTCTCGACGTGTTTTTAGTTACTTCAGTGATAATTTTATCAATGAAATAACACGTTGAAGTAAAATAATGGTCTTCTTATCTCACAAAGCAGTTCAAAAATGGGATTTTGATAAAAAAAATAGCGTGAACTTTCTTTATTAACATCTAGTACCTACCTACATTATGTATACATTATTTTGTAAACTTATTTTCATTCATGAAATTAACGTAACACACAACACTATAATATTATTGATGCTGATGATCACTGGAATTAACTATAAGCATAAAGAGGAACATAATTTACATATTAAAGATACCATTTTATATATAACAAACATAAAAATATACTTAGAAAGTCAAAATGTCCTTTAATAACATGAGAACTGTTCTTCTTTTTCTTTTTCCCCTTAATTTTTTTTCTCTGTATGGAATCATCAATGTCTCTCCAATTCGCTTTTTGCTCTCTCGAACCGTAAATTTTATTATTTTTAAATTCCGCACATTGCACTGACACTTTTGGTGGCAAACCCAGGAAAATCAACCGAGTGCTGTTAGTCTTCAAAGTTGTCGAACCTCTCATATCTTCGATTTCTTTGCCGTTGATGTACCAGCGAAGTTCAGAATCCAGACCTCCTCGACAGTACGCTTGTATCATGTCTCCTTCTCCGTACCCTTCTTCCAGACCTTCAAGTAATGGCCTGCGATGCTCGTATCCATGGACTTCCATATACGCTGTCCTGGTTTCGAACTTGTACGGCGGCATATCCCTTTCTATGTCGCATCTGTACAGTCCTGTGGCTTCCTCAGTCAGCGCTCCGAGCTTCAGGTGGCAGGCTACGGGACCGCAATTTAGCATCTCCACTTTGCCCACTCCAGCGATAGGGAAGGAGCGGGTGCTAGGTGCCGCGCCGGGACGATACCTGAAGAACTCATTTGGGCCTTTAAACCAGCTGAGTATCGTAAAGTTTGCGTCATATCTACACTCGATATCGACCTCTTGTTGTCCGGCTGGCACGACCGCCGGGACTTCAAGGTGTGTGATGTTGAAGATCCGCGCGCGTGCGCCGGCGCACATCGCCAGGAACAGCGTTAACACCAGCATGATGCCGGGACGCGCGCGCAACTCGCACTGCGCCCTAACCTAACCCAGCGCCGCTAACGCGCTCTTAATTAAACAGTTTATTAAACTCCGACACTTAACCGTTGGACAGATAAACGGATCCCTCATTGGCAAGAGTATTTTTTTACCAAATTTAATTGATAGACAAATTGGTTTCGCTGGGGGTGGCGGAATTACCCGAGGTAATTATTAGAAAGGGACCACCTATTTCCTATTAATTTAAATGGCCACCCTATTGCTCCGTTCTTCTGCCCTTCCTTGTGACAATTATTGAGTCGCTAGGCGAGTATTTTGTGTATTTTTCAGATAAGAACGCGCCAAACTTTGTGAAACTAGCTTCATGCACAGATGTCACAAGATTTGTCATTTTTAGACAGTTGATAGACATCTTTTTCTTCTCTCTTCTTTTGGCATTTGAGTCGATGACAACTATTTTGCCAGTGTCGAGCTATAAAAGTAGCAAATTATAAAATGTCTCGTAAATGATCACACAGTTTATTTCTTAAGTCTCTACAAAACAACACGATCTAGTCATTCACAAAACAAAGCTGCTATCGATGTGCTAGATAAATTATCGCACAAGTTAAGAAAAAATAAATAATGTTTTGCAATAATCGACATTAAAATGACCGATACATTATTGCAACTTTATCTACCAATGTACCTACTGATGTTAATATTGTGAAATTAAAACGTAACATTATTAATTTCATTCGGTCTATTGCACCATTGTGTTAGAAAAATATTACGCGTAGCACTGGTGGGTTAGAGGCACCTCCCGACTCTTGGCAAATTACGCACGGCATGTGTCATCCAATTTTACCAAACGAGTCTTATGAACAAATAAAATGGGAGATATCCGTCGCACCGAGATTTTCTTAGAATAGTACCTCAGAACTGGCGAAATTAAATTGTTTACTCGGTTTGGGTGGGAAGAATAAATTAAACAGATGTTGTCCAATTTAGTACAGTGTATACACTACGAGGATTAGATTTGATTTGATTAAATTTACTATTATAGTAAAGACAATAATAGTAACCGCTACTGTGATTCACGAGAGTGCGTCATGTTGTCATAAGGACATCGGTATAAGGTTTATTTGATGTTGAAGGTCCAATGATCTTTATATACTGTATAGATATCTCTTTAGTTTTGTCAGAGATACAGGAGGAAAGCTATTTATTTCTCCTGTACGTAAAACTCACATCATCAACCTGTGGCCTAAATAAGGCATACATGTATGATATTTACAAGCTGCCATATGCTTTATCATTTATGTCATTTCTTAGTTCCATGCTCGCAGCCTCGCAGCACTATTCCGATAAACTTTCAAATAAATCATATTTACGCCTGGGTCATCCATTGATATCAGTCCAATAAGAGTCAAAAAACTTTCCCCAGTCTTGTCACACAGCGCCTCCGCATGCCCACGCGCACATCTCGGAAACAAGACATTACAATTTTATTACCAGTAATCATCTTAAGTGTTATCAGCCTAATTGAATAATACATCAGCATAGTGACCGCTGCCGGCTCTGTTTTGCTAAACAACGCTATCTAGATTGTTTAAGTGTGAGTTCTCTGAGGTAGACACTAGGTGCGGTTATGACTAGTCGCGAGAAAAATGGCTGAGACTTGCACGGCTGAATTTATTTCTCGAATATACTTAATTATCTCTGCCTATCCGCAGTCCTGCGGTCTACCTATCCGCTGACTTATTAGCGTAGTTTGATATCACAGTGTAAGTTCTTAACTACATTATGACGTAACACATTTGAAACAATTGGAAGACTACCTACCTACTTACTGATTTTAATTGGGTACGCCACTATCGTGGGAAGTTACCTCTTATTGCGAATAAGATATATGTGTTGGTGCTAAGAGGTGACGGATTAGGAGAGAGAAGCAAGCACCTCTCTCGCGATCCGTAGTAGACGCATCGGGCGCCGGAGGGAGCAGATCTCCGGCTTCCGTGAGCTGGAGGCAGCGGCCTGCAGGCGACTGACTTGGACAGACTGCGACCAGACCAGGCAAAGACCCCAGTGGTGCCGCGCGTGTTTGTGCCTGTAAGTAGGAAGTGAGGAAAGACCTTTTGGTGGAGTCTGGAGACAGTTCTCGTGGCAAGGAAAGGCAAGTACACCTTTTAGTCGACACGAGGTCGAAATACCCTGCCGCCTCCCAAAAGACAACAACAATATACCTACATATTGAAAACATTAATAAAAACACAGACAGTTAATCCAATACTGTATGTAAATATCATTTAGCCGGATGCTGCAAGTAAGAGAGTGCAAGGCGAGGCGACTGAGTGGGGACCCTCGTAGTAAATTGTTTTTAACGATACATTTTAATAGTAACGTCTAGTGGATGTTCTTGCTATCGTATTACAAAGGGGTATAGTTTTTATTCATTTGTTGGATTTAACAGAAATTGGTGGCACTTTGTTACTTCGCTTCGCTGGCTTCTAAATGTTAAGATTATGATGGTTTCGTTGAGAATTATACAAGATAATAATAAAATTCTTTATTGGCACAAAAACAAGTAGGTAAATAGTAAGAGAACATTCAAAAGGTTACAGAAAAACTTTAATTAATTTTCTACTGCATCATCATCATATCAGCCTATTGCCGTACACTGCTGAACGTAGGCCTCCCCCAAATAATAAATACTCATTCACCCTTAATACTGCTGCATAAGTGCAGAAAATGAGTATTAAGTTTAATGAAATAAAACTATTTTTTACGGATTTAATCGCGTTACATCCTGCAATTTTAGACTTAGACGTTTCGGGCGCTTTACATCATAAAATAAAATAATAATAATACTAGCTCTTCGCCAGTGGCTTCGCCCGCGTGGTCTTATAAATTGTAGCCTAAGTTGTAGCTTTCTAATGGTGAAAGAAATTTTGAAATCGGTCCAGCAGTTTTTGAGTTTAGGTAGGTACTGATTATCAAAAAAATACAAATATTTTTTAATTGGCTATATTAGTATAGATTACATGACTAGCTCAAAAAAACGATAATCCAAGAAAAGAATGGTTTTCCCAAGCTATTTTTTTTCCTAGCTTATTGGTACCCAAGGCCTATATTACTTAAGCAAAGAGTTCCTTTACGTCGTCTTCCGGGTTTCACCTTGATTGACACATCCTGGCCGAAATGAAATACATTATCTAATAGACCACTGCGCAGGGAACACTACAAATTGCTATTAAATTTATATTTAATTAACTCATTATAGGTTTATCTCGGCTTATGCGGGATGCTACAATTATTCTAATTGTCACTTTCAATTTGATCTGATTTGACATGCTTTTAAGACATTTAACTTGAATAATGTTAGTCCTTTTTCAAATTAGACCACATCTACACTTATCATCAGGTGTGATTGTGGTGCGAAGCGCAAACTCATCAATGATAAAAATAAATTACTACACTACCCTAACTTTTTCTGAAACTCATTAAAAAGTACAACCGCTAAGACTGATATCCTGACTAGCGGCCTATTTTTTATATTTGACGACGTCTGTGGTCTAGTGGTACAAGTACCGGACTGCTGATCACGAGGTCGTGGGTTCGATTACCACAGAACACATTTATTGTGATGAACTTAAGTGTTTGTGTTTGTCTGGGCGTTTCTTATATATTTATTATAAGTATGTATTTACAAAAAAGAAGTATTTATGTATTATATCCATTGTCTAGTACCCATAGTACAAGCTCTGCTTATTTTGGGACTAGATGGTGCTGTGTAAAATGTCCCAGGATATTTATTTATTTATTTATTACCTGCGTTTGATTAGAGCAAAGTTTATTAGGAATTTCTGTGTTTCCAGTAGCAGCTCGGAGTCTGGAATTGTGCCCGATTGATGGTAATAGTCTCGCTCCCACTTGGGACCTAACCATGCCGGCGAACTGTGGGTCGCTGACTGTCGCCGACTGTCGCCGACGGGATGGTAAGTTCTGCTGGTGTGTTATTGTGATTTATCCGTATTTCAGCTTAGGGTCTCAATTACCGGGCGAAAGGGCAATTTCAGGGTCTCGACCTTATTTAGGTACATGGGACTACTATACTACCGGCTATCATACCGGCGAAATGTGAGTGTACATTAATTAGTACACCTCTGTCTAAACCTTTGGGGAATAGAGGCGTAATGGTGTCATTAAAAATAAACATTTACAATGCCTGTATTGCCCGAAGTAAATATTAAAATATATTCATTATTAAAGAAGTAAGAATTATTAGTAAGAAGTATTTAAATTTTTAAAACGTCAACACGTCGCGCGTCGTACGGTTTGACTTAACCCTTCCCCGTCGGTGAGTCTCCTCTCTCTCTGAGCATCTCTCCTGTTATTGTTTAGTAGATGCGTTATTATCCGTTTATTATAATATTGAAGTTATTTAAAAATATAACAATAATTTAAATATGTACTATGTATATTTTTAAATGATTTTTTATTTAGTTTGCAGTAACAATATACCTAGAAAAATAATACTGCGCACGCAGGTAATTTGTGTAGTTTACTATGGCTTTTGCCTGTTAGAAAAAGAACGACGACTATATTTTTTTTTAGTTTACAATAAAGGCACATTACCAGTAATATTACAAGGATTGATTCCTTGCTGTATTTTCCTCTGACGACCCGTGATTTTGTTTATAGTTTGTGTCACTAGATGGCGTTGTGCAAATACGTCACTTTTCTGAATCGCGGTGTTAAGATTCTCCGTCGTTGGACGACCCTCGCGCCGTACAGTAGTGAATTCATACTTACCTGGCGTAGGGGACACCGTGATCACACAGGCGGTTCCCCCAGGGCGAGATTCTACCATTGCACTGCGGTAGAGTTGACCCTTGCGATTATCCCTAATGTGGATAACTCGGACGCGTAATTTTTGATAGTGGGGACTGCGTACGCGCTGTCCCCCTTAAAATACCCAAAAATTATATTATTATAGTAATATTAATGCACTATTTTGAATATACACGTCCTTGAGCTTCATGATGAGTGTTCATCAAACAAAACTTTGTTGAGTGTTTTTGTGTGGAAAGTAATAAAAACATTACACACATAAAATACTACGTATACCATCCATAAAAAAATGCCGCATGTACGAAGTTTATTAATTCTTATCAACGGCTCGACCGATTACGCAGTTATTTTTTAATTGTTCGTAATTTGTCTGGACAATGTTCAGGGATTTTTTACAGCTTTATAGAGCGTGATGAGGAGACGATAGGTATTTTGTTGATTAAAATTATTTAGGTATCTCTTATAAATAAAACAAATGATAATACAAAAAGTAGTGGTATCTACATTATCCTTTATCACTAGCGACCCGCCCCGGCTTCGCATGGGTTTGAATTTCTTGTATTTTCTGTACTATAATATGTACGTATTATTATACATATAAATCTTCCTCTTCAATCACTCTATCTATTAAAAAAAACCGCATCAAAATCCGTTGCGTAGTTTTAAAGATATAGGCATACATAGGGATATAGGGACAGAGAAAGCGACTTTGTTTTATACTATGTAGTGATTGACTTCCATAGTATGTATCGTAAATACATACATACACTAACGCCATTACTAGCTACGATTCTTTTGCTTCTTCCACGACCATGTCCATACATCGTGTCATACAAATAAAATGCAAATAACATAATTTATATACACAGTCATAATTACAAAAAGTCTACCATTTTATTTTTACTTTTGTGACTAACGCCACCTATTAAGAAGTTAACTAAACTAAAAGGAGAGACGTTTGCTTTATACGTAGCAGTTTAGGGTTAAGCTTTGCGTCATTCTCGCGTGAGCGTATTATAGTTCCACAGTTATGATAGAGATGGAGTTTTATAAGAAATATGTAATATTAGATAGATACGCGTGAACTTTTTATAAGTGGATTTTAGGTTGAAGAGCATAGGCAAGAGGAATTTCTAGTATAAGATCTATATTATAGAATATTATAGATCATGTGTGTTTTCTCCTTGATATTTTTACCCGACGACACGGCAAAAAGCCGAAGGAAGGGTTTTATAGTATAACTATCTCGTTAGCCTAATGATTCTAAGCGCGACTGCTACGCTAGAGGTCCTGGGTTTGATTCCCGGGTCGAACTAAGAGTTGTTTTGGGTAATTTACACCACCATCTAGTTCCAAACTAAGCATAGCTTGTATTAGACAATGGATAATAATATAATAATTATATACTTTTTTGTAAATACATGTAATATGTAATACTTCTGATACATAAGAAATACCCACACAAACTCTAGTCTTATATAATCATCACATAAATGATGTTTCCTGTGGGAACCCACGACCTCCTGACTATTTCGGAAGTCGAACCACTAGACCACAGACGTCGTCAAAAAACCCAAGAGAATAATTTGTAACAGGTACCGTTCTGTAGTATGGAAAAAAGAAGCCAAGGATCATGATCATGAAAAAAGACGTGTATGTATAAAACCCTTCAAGATAATAATGTGTAAAATCAGAAAATATATTACTAGGTACCTATAATAAAACTTTGTGTATGTAGGAAACTACACCGACAGAAACTGTAGTGTGTGGCATCCTATAAAAATGTTAATCCAAATACTTGAAAGTAATCCCTTGAAAACTTGGCAGGGTTCCGCATAACACGCTCGTTGCTACGGAGACTTGTCAATTTGTGTGGATTTATGCGGTGAACTGAATCTGGCGCCGGCGTCGGCGGCGTCGCCGCGCCCTCTAGTGAAACTGTTGAACTAAATGTGTTATTGGTGCATACTTTTTATTATGACGCTTTTCTGTACTTATCTATACTAAAATTATACAGCTGAAGAGATTTTTTGTTTGGTTGAACGCGAAAAAAAATTGCACATTGTCTATCTTTTACGTGAAATATGATGAATAAAATGTCTGTTTTGTATGTTTACGTCACCAGATAAATACATACTATAGATATACTTTACTTTTTATATAAGAGAAACTAGCTTAACTAACCGGATAAACAAGCAGATATACCGGCAGCTAAAGTATTTACAATTCACTTTTTTGCTTTTGTAAGAAACCTTCTCCGGCGCGCACACAAGAACTTACCAAAGTTTCAATACAATAAAGAAAGTAAGTACCTAAAGGTTCTTAATACTTATACTTCCGTAACTGTAAGTTCTTGAAAGCAGTGCTAGCCTGGACTGCCAAGTTCAAATCCAGTGGTTACACTGGACTGCCAAGTTCAAATCCAGTGGTTACACTGGACTGCCAAGTTCAAATCCAGTGGTTACACTGGACTGCCAAGTTCAAATCCAGTGGTTACACTGGACTGCCAAGTTCAAATCCAGTGGTTACACTGGACTGCCAAGTTCAAATCCAGTGGTTACACTGGACTGCCAAGTTCAAATCCAGTGGTTACACTGGACTGCCAAGTTCAAATCCAGTGGTTACACTGGACTGCCAAGTTCAAATCCAGTGGTTACACTGGACTGCCAAGTTCAAATCCAGTGGTTACACTGGACTGCCAAGTTCAAATCCAGTAGTTACACTGGACTGCCAAGTTCAAATCCAGTGGTTACACTGGACTGCCAAGTTCAAATCCAGTGGTTACACTGGACTGCCAAGTTCAAATCCAGTGGTTACACTGGACTGCCAAGTTCAAATCCAGTGGTTACACTGGACTGCCAAGTTCAAATGCAAGGCACGCACCTCTGACATTTCGAAATCATTCAAGTGATACTTATGCACAGCAACTCGCTTTAAACGAGTGATACTTATGCACATGAAGGAAAACATCGTGCAGGTTCCCCTGCATGCCTGAGAGATTTTCTCGACGGTATGTGAAGTCTGCCAACCTGTAGGCTATCGTGGTGGACTATAACCTAATTCCTCTTATACTGAGAAGAGACCCGTGCCCACCCGGTCCCATGTATATGGGTCGGTGACAAGTTCTTGAAATATTTTTAGCATACAAACAAATAGTCATTTCTTCAGGATTTTATTATCCTATAACTAACTTGCTCTGCCTAAGCTATGCTATACGTGTATTAGAGTGTTATGCTGTAGCAATATAATTGTATCCTCGCTCAGCTTATAATCTAGTTGCTCGGACTGGCTTGCGAAGAACCGGGAGTGATATAAATCAGACGGGCTCAAAGCGTTATCGCGGGTTATTAAAACGGGCTGAGACAGCTCTTGGCACACGTGGGAACTATGGCTACGTTTATGAGAGCAAGACGACCTGAAATAAAATATGGCGCTAAAACTATTTATTTGTCACTTATTTTTTGCTATCACCTTCTCATCAGCAAACAGATCAAATTCATTATAGGAGCGCATTGGACGACTTTTACGTGTCTGACATTGCTCCACCGACAAGAGCTAAGCTTTTAAATTATAGCACAAGAGTCTGAAATACACTGCATCCCGAAGGCGGCACAGTACAATGAGAGAAGGCGGACTCGTCCTGACAAAAAATCTCACATGCCTTCCTTTACCCTATAAGTCATGGCCTGGCATGATGGGTTACACAGTCGCCTCCCAAGGAGGCAACTGATGATCCATGAAATATATAAAACGTATCTGACTTCATTTGTAGTACATTTAATTGGTTAATTATTTGGTAGTATCAGAACATAGTTAAAAACACCAAGTAACAAAATTATTACAATGTACAACATTTATTTAATCCAGTCGAGTGCTTACAATGGGTAAATATATCCGGTAAAGGCAATATAATGTTCATCAAGCCATCAACATAAATAAACAACCCTTTAACGCCGCCAAATGGCCATTCCATAATCCCCTTATTATATCACAAAATAAAATATTAAGGCATTGTGCATCACGGTATTACTTTCGATTCTTCCTTCTTAATAAGTCTACGAGCACAAAAACTTCTGTGTCGTTTTGTACGCATTCTGTGCAACTTAAATACGCAAAAGTGTGCACTGTGTTGCTAGTTGGAAATCGCGGCTTTCGCAGATACAAACACGCTATGTTTCGTGTGGCACGCGAAGAAGGTTGGAATAGAGACAGCGTTCGCATTTTCATTGGTCGTGATAAACGGAGTGCTTGGTAGGAATGATCGCGTTTCGCACCACCCATTGATACGGAGTTAAAGCTGTATAAATTAGCTGTTGAAAGCAATTTGTAACCCTTTAATGATTGTAAGTAATTCATCAAGTTCTCTACTGTTGGTGGGTTGTTTTTGTGTTTTCGGGTTACTGGTTAAAACTTTAAAGTCTATTGGGTACATCTAGCTTTTTAAAGACCCTGTTTTTGTTAGCATACTTAATTATGTTTCGGTAAAACAACATTGTAATATTTGAACATTTGAAAGTGTCTGACTACTTATATACATGCTAATGAATATATTTTTTTGGTACATTTCAATATACATACACACATACATACATAGCTTCACGCCTGTTTCCCACAGGGATATGCAGAGACTATAGATTTCCACTTGCTACGATTCTGGCACATTTCAATATCCAATTGCATTATTTGATCCAGCGTTTTCCAACTTTTTTCAGTCCACGGTCCCCTAGGAAATCAAGCACAATTTCAAAACTAAGACCGAGGCTGTTTCAGTAATTATTTGATGGTCAATGGCAATGAGACTGCGTACACCCATATACATATACTCGCGGATCTCTAGAGGTCCACATGTTACGTAAAGGCGGAAAACCACCGCCACGCACGAAGAGGCTACGCACGTGTGTCAAGCTTCGCTTTGCAATAAAATGTAAGAAGCTGTTTCCACTGACACGCTACGCACAAATCGACGTCATTGGCATACGCGTGGAATGCTCCGATATGGCGCCCACGTAGCTTAACGCCAAGCACGCTGTGTATGCGGAACACGAATTCGTGTATATCGTGTGCTGCGGTGGATTTCCGCCTCAAGAAACACTGATTTGATCAAAAAGCCCCTTATTTTTTGTTACCATGTCTACAAAACGAATAGCTCAGTAGACCGGTAAAATTACAGGCATTGTGGTAACCGTAGTTCTCAATGCCCGTAATCTATGTCTTAGCATCATTCTCTTAGCCTTTTTCTCAACCATGTTGGGGTCGGCTTCCAGTCTAACCAGATGCGGCTGAATATCATTATTTTACACGAAGCGACTGCCATCAGACCTTCGCAACCCAATTTCTAGGCAATACCGATATTCGAAGGATAGGCTGTCAGGCTTTTTGGGCTTCTGACTACCACTGGCGATTGTCATAGGTGTTCGTATAAGAATGATCACCTATCCACAGACTGACCTCGGCAAGCGTAGCTTAACCTTGCAAATCGGTTGATTAGCGTTGTTATAGCTTAGCCATGAGGCCCTCTCTTGTAATCTATGTCTTAGCAAGTTTCCTATAAGTTACCTAGCCGGCCAAGTTCCCCCATATAAATGGTAATGAAGACGAGCCGCGCCACAGGCCGGTTTTTATGTCGTGTTTTTCAATTTGCCGCACACTTTTATACAGTATTATGAAAGTTTTCCAGTTAAAATAACTGTGGTCTAAGAGTTTTGTTTGAGTACAAGTAGATAACGCCTTACCGTACAGTTTGTGTAAATAGTTTTATTTAAATTTAACTAGGTTTTGTTTTTTGTTATTATGAGTATGGGGAATTTTTAAAAGAAACATTCTTACTTACTTGTTATTTTTTTCTGTATAATCCACTTGAAGAATAACTGTCCAATAATAGCCAATATCTTAAGGATTATCAGGTTATTTGGGCTTCTTACTACCATGGGTATTGTCTAAGTGTTCGTATGAACCGGCTTTACGCGCTCCGTGAGGCACAGATAACATGTACCATCATAATTATCATAACATACCATCATGCCTGTCTCCCCCTATGGGTTAGGAACAGGTGTACTGTATACAGTTCGCCGGTAAGTTTAGGTCCCATTACATGTAATAGAAGGCATGCCTTTCCTATCAATCGTTACTGAGAATTTCCTAGAAAAACCCAACAATACTATGCTCGATCCGACCCAGGATCTCTAACGTTAGCAATCCCGCTTATTGCCATTAACCAAAACATTGGTAGATTTAACCAGTGTTGTTATGGATATCCATATCCGTAACCGAAACTATCGGATATCCGAAATAAAAAAATATCCGTAACTGTAACCGAATCCGATATAAAAGTTTGGATAGTTTCGGATAGGGCGGAGTCTAACTTAATACTACTTAGTTGATTCATATATTACAAATTACGAATGTAAATTTTGCTTTTGCATTTAATTAGTTACATAACGAAACGAGTAGCTGTAAGAAAGAATTACTTGTTGTAATAGATTGCGAAACCTACAAAGTACAATTAAAGTCGAATATAATCCTATTTGTATTTCATTTTACAGTTCCTTAAAAATTTAATATCCGTAACCGAAACTATCGGATAATCCGAAATAATTTCATATCCATAACCGTAACCGAAACCGATATTATATTTTACCAATGTCCATATCCATATCCGGATCCGAAATTATATATCCAGAACATCCCTGGATTTAACCTATATCACTTTTGTTTACTTATAGCATCGAAATCTATACAAATAAAGCTAAAAATTTTGTATTTTATTTTGGATCGTAGCAAGTGGAGTAGTCTCTGCCTACCCCTATGGGAAACAGGCGTGAAGCTTTGTATGTATGTAAAAAAATTTAACGTGCTACTAAAAAGATTTTCCAAATTCCGTTTATTTGGAGGATTTGAGAAATCTTTCCCATTTCTTGAGGAAGGCTATTTAACATCACGCTACGACACTTAGGAGCCGAGCATAAAGTAAAAAGGACACGAACGAACCCGCGGATCTGCTAGTTGAAAGTAATACATAAATCTCTTATGTTATTTCAGAATAACTGAAAATCCACGTACATCCAGTTTACTGTCTGTACGTCTCTAATAGTTTTAGCACTAACATGAGCAAACTTAGCAAGGGGTGCACAATTATTGCCCGCTCAAGGAAGAATTATGAGTAATATTCACATACACACGCTATTATTTGCTCGTCTTCCGTTTCGCTCTGGCTCGACAAACTTTAGTTCAGCACATGAAGAGCTACAAATGCTAGAAACATAGATATAGCGAAAGCTGGAAATGGAAGCGCTAAGAACGTACACGTATTTAGAAATTGATTAAATTATTAAATTATTTACAAACATACACATTCAACTTCTCTATCTATACGAATATAATAACGCTTAAGTTTGTACACTTTTTAAAGAAATAAAAAAAAATGTTATTAACTTATTTACAACCATACACATACAACATAACTCACTTTATGTAAAATACGTGTATAAAAACTTCTATAGTGCATGTAGGGGTCACTTGCCGCCGACAAACTGTCACACAGTTTGGTGGGTTTAATTTCTTTGTAAAATGTGTTCAAATCAATGAATGTTATAATAATTGTTATTATTATTACTTAAGAAGCTAATGCCCATTTTCGCCTACGTCCCCTAACTTTAAGTGATTTGAAATCGTTATAGATTCAGTCCAATTTTAGTGTTTATTTTCACAAATCAGACTGACTACAATAATGACTAATTATTTATTACTTTAATAATTATTTACATTATTAGACTTTTAATGGGTTTTAAAATCTTTTAGGTGACACAATACTTAGGAAGACATTGGTGAAAATGAGTAATAGTTATCTTTTTGTATTTTTTAAGCATTTTCCATGCTAAGATTACAAGTTATTTTTAATGAAGGAAAAAATCCTGCCCGCCCGCCGATTTTTTCCTTCATTAAAAATAATGAGTAATAGTTTATCATTTAAAATATCTCACAGATTGCGAGACAGAAATTATAACACAAATACGAAATTGTTAAATTAAACTAACTACGCTCAACACATGCTCTTCTAGGCACCACATCTCTATGTCCGCAGCAAAGGGATGAGTTTTCTAAAACTTGCCCGACTGTTTGTAATTTTAAAGTAGAGAGTTACACGTACACTAGCTTTTATGAGTTTTGTTGTTGCTTTCGTCTGAATGCCGGATCATTACCAGCCGCGCTCGTTACACACGATTGATGTCACTTCCAGACTTTGTGGCGCTATTGCCCGTCTTAGCGCTTAGTCGCCCTTTCGTTTTTATAATACTGGTGGGAATGGACATGTTTTTGGGGGAATCACGAATTCATGTTAATATGAGCAGAGTAATGCAATTTTGTAAGCTAGCTAGCGTAAATATAATAGTGAACGTGTTTCGATTATATCGAAATTACATAATAATTTGTTTATAAGCTAACCATGGGGTAATTATGTGTAAAACTATAAACTAAATGAAATAAAGGAAAACGGTTTTTAAAACAACCTTCCTAAGGAAAGAATGCTCCACAAAAACTAAAACAATAGTTTTATGTATAGGAATAGAGATGCTTTTTCGATCACGCTACGATGTGCTACGATCACGCTACGACGTGCTACGATCACGCTACACAGTACTACGATCACGCTACGACGTGCTACGATCACGCTACGACGTGCTACGATCACGCTACGATGTGCTACGATCACGCTACGACGTGCTACGATCACGCTACGACGTGCTACGATCACGCTACGATGTGCTACGATCACGCTACGACGTGCTACGATCACGCTACGATGTGCTACGATCACGCTACGACGTGCTAGGATCACGCTACACAGTGCTACGGTCACGCTACGATGACGCTACGACGTGCTACGATCACGCTACGACGTGCTACGATCACGCTACGCCATACTATGATCAAGCTACGACGTGCTACGATCACGCTACGACGTGCTGCGATCACGCTACGCCATACTATGATCAAGCTACGACGTGCTACGATCACGCTACGACGTGCTACGATCACGCTACGACGTGCTACGATCACGCTACGACGAGCTACGATCACGCTATGATGAGCTACGATCACACTACACAGTGCTACGGTCACGCTACGTCATTGCTACGCGATCTAAGCTCTGCGGAATGCGTAGCTATGAGGTTGCCGGTATGCAGCTTTATACAATGTTGGGTTATGAACTTATGAGATTCAAATACCTGAGTAGGGTTAATTGTTTTAATAAAAATAGTTTTCCTGTACCGTTTTCGTATAATGCGCCTCAAAATTACATTATTAATTATTATTGTCTTTTCCAAATGTATTAATTCGTGTGAGTATAAGAACTTTTTGGTCAATGATAAAACGATCTTTTTGTATTTTTTTTAAGCTTTTTCCATTCTAAAGTTGGCATTTTAGAGGGGAATAATCGCGATAACCGGTTAATAATACGTATAAATAATTTTATGTACGTTCATAAGATTATTGGAATTATTAACCGTTTTATAATTTTTAATGAAGGAAAAAATCGGCTGGCGGGCAGGATTCGAACCTGCGTCTTCTTGTTCGGTACACCAGAGAAAGATTTCGACTGGCGACCGGGGCTCGCGGTAGCTTAGCGGTCAAAACGTCTGGTGTACCGAACCAAAAACTCCAATAATCTTATGAACGTACATAAAATGATTGCGACTATTCCCCTCTAAAATTATAATCACAAGTCTACCCAAACTAAATGTCTGGCATTCAAACGCACACATTCTGGCTGTCCTAGGACCGCCGGCAAACAGCCCGCCGCGTCAGCCGGACATCCGGTCTGCGCCCCCCTCCTCGCATCCGCCCCCCCGCACCTTCCGCCGCTGACGTCACAATTAATCTTGGGCCCATCTTCCGGTGCGGGCTGTTTTTCTGTTTTATGCGTGTGCTAGTCTCGTTTATGGGAGAGATTGAACGTATGTGGATTATACATTTTAAGAGTCGTTTTGCCTTGAGTACCTTTGAGACTGAATTTGGAATGTTCAATATACGTAACTTTAAGGTCCATTCAATAAAATGCATATAATAATAAAATAATAAATATCTTGGGACATTTTTACACAGCACCATCTAGTCCCAAACTAAGCAGAGCTTGTACTATAGGTATTAGATACTTATATACTTTTTTTTTGTAAATACATTATAATACATATGAAATACCCAGACAAAAACAAATACTTATATTCATCACATAAATATTTGTGTCCTGCGGGAATCGAACCCACGACCTCGGGGTCAGCAGTCCGGTACTCGAACAACTAGACCACAGATGTCGTCAACAACGTTGAAAGCGCATATACTTAATATGCGCTTTCAGCGTTGTTTTCTGAAAAAATATGTCTAAGTTTTTTAACAACCTCCTCCTCTCCTGTACCCTTTGTGCGAGTTTAAAACAAAACACTGCTTTACGGTTCCTACCTACACTATGAAATGTGGTCAGGGAGGATGAACAAATTAAAATCCAAAGATAGTTATCTAAATTGTAATATTAACCAATGATTATTTTTAGCTCAATTATATATTTTTATTTTGTTTATTTCTTTCTTTCTTTATGCACATTATGTACAGAGGCGGAGTTAATGCCCAAGGCATTATATTCTGTCTATTTTTAAACAAAATATATAAATACCTACAACACAAATTGTTTTATTTTTCCAAGTCTACGTGGCTTATACATCGTAAGGAAGGGCCTGTTTCACCACCTCGTACAAAGTTCCTATCAAATTACAAATAATTGTTTCGAGCGTGGACTGTTTAGGCTGGCAGATCGTGGGGTTGAGCAGACTTGGTGGAACCAGTAAAACCAACGATGCAGTGAAATCTTACAACCGAAGCGAGCGGATTCGTGACAGAGAGAGAGGGTTGCCAAACATAAAAAATATATACTTAAACCTAAAAATGTTGGTGTTACCAACAATAATATCATTAATAAATTATGTTCCATTTTTTTTAATTTCTCCGGCGCTTAACGGTTATCCAGAGGAGGTGAAAATAAAGAATATACCCTCTTTACTAAATACGACTTTGACACATTTACTAGCAAGCCAACGAGAAAAGTTGCGCTAAATACTGCAGTCGGTACTCTTGGAATTTTTGGATCCGTGCCCATTACACCAAATGCTCGCTACGGTTTAAACGTTTTTCCTTGTTAACGGTTTTAGTTTATTTACTCTTAACCTGATAATATTTGGCAAAGGTAATCTAGCCATACAGCCTGTAGGGTCCATAGTATGAAGAAAATCCTTGAGAGAAGACGTGTACGTGTTTTTTTAAATGGCTTTTAAATAAAAAAAAATGAAAATTGAATGATACTATAAGTAAATTTTTTGAAGGAGTATGACATTTGCTATCTTCTTCAAATATACGGGGAACATTCTATTCGTGAAAGGATCAAGTTATTGGACAAAGTTTGACCAGTATAAAACCTTAAACTTCATTTTTTCTTCCACACATAATTTCAAACTCGCTCAAGCCTCTTTGTGCGGTAATAACGTTAATATAGAAACATTATGACACTTTGGTATTGTCAGATTTGTTATTATTTTCAATTTGAAATACAGTTAAAGGTGTTGCCAGTGTAATTAATTAAGAAACACCAAACTAAAATAATATAATATAAAGGAGTCTTTAATCAACAGAGGTTGGTTCATTTCGTTTTATAATGAAAAGGGTCTTAGATGCGACCTTTTTTCTTTGCACGGTAGAATAGCATATTCAAAAAAAAGTAAAATAGGTCCGTTCTCATTAAAAAAGTTACATTAAATCCACCGAGATCAAAGCACGCGCACCCGAGCCTCCCCTTTTCCTGTGTCTTATCCGCTGAATTTAGTATCAATATTACCAGCGCCCCCCCAGCGGAGACTGATCACTTTTCCTTATCTCCCCCCGATTTCCCATCATTAATTTTTTGCCCCGGCCTCCTCTCAAACGTTTCCTTGCGGCGATTGATTGTGGCCAATCAAGGCGATGACACTCATTTATTTCGCGTTGGCAGTAATCTATTGTTATTATGGTCGTGATTTTTCTATGTGAAATTAGAATAGTGATTTTTGCTTAACAGATATTTAAGTAAGAAGGTTACTTAATAATAATTACCTTTGTAACGGTTTTTTAAGTAACTTGAAAGCTAATATCGATTTGTTTCGCTTATATGAGTCATAAACGTTTGACTATCCAGTGTTTCGCCCAGGAAATCGGCACTAAAACAAATATAAAGCCGCCAAAATACGATACACTAACTGCTCGTTGACATTTTGCCAATGTTATACAACTTTTATACTAACATACTCTTTATTATAGGTCCAGCGTCCAGCAATGCAGACGTATAAATTACAGAGTAGTAAAAAGGCTGCATTTGTTAGGATTAATAAATTCTCCCCAATTCAATAGAAGCCATACTTCTTATTATACACTTCAAAAGCATTGGCCGTTAGACCAGAGGCGATCGCATAAAGCACTAAAATAAAAGCATTGAGAAGTCGTAATGTTTCGACTTCGAGAATCTTCCAGAATTCCGTGAAATAACTAATATTACTGCAGAGCGAGATTGTAGAAAAGTTGGTTATTTCCTGAAATTTTAAATGGTGCTGCAGTATTTTATGGGTGCTTGGCTTTTCAATTGCTCCGTGATCCTCGTTTGAAAACTGGTCGGACTATCTTCTTGTGAATGTGATAGGAAGCTACCTATAACTTATTTACCAAAGTGTATGAATATAGCAGAAGGTATGGTTTTCCTGGATTGGTGTTTACCATCTTATTTAATTTTTACCAAACCTCAAGTTTGAAAATATTGAGAATCTCAGTGTAATTAAACAAAGAGTTTACCTAAGAAGCGATGGCTAGTTAATTACCTACTTTTTTTTTGGTAATTTGATTAACTGTTTTGTGTTTTACACTGTAGACAATGAGGAATGACCCAGCACCCTAAAACCAGTATTTCCAATCCAAGCTTTTTGTGGCTCAGATAAAAATGCAGACATAAGCATCAGACTAATGGCTGGAGCAGTACATTGCATCGTTTTGACAAACGACAGACGTGATATCTGATCTGAAGCCAGACGCGAACTAATCACGGCCCGCGGCCACCAGGTGGCGGCACTGAGCGCTGTGTGTTTTAGGGGGAACGCATACAAGGATTAGCAATGCGGGCAAACGTGATCACCGGTCACGCATGCTTGTTTGCAGTATGCAGTTGTGATGTTGTACTTAGTTTTTTTTATAAAACTTGAGACGCTAGGATCTTCTTTAGAATGAAAATGAACAAAAAGGACGAAAAAGGTTTACAATCAAAATACACACATCAAACACACATAGCTTCTGACAAAAGTGCTTATTTAAAATAAGTAATTAGGCTTTTGTGAATATGAATATTTTAGTACGACTAAAAGTATCTTATTTATTTATTTGTGCATTATGTACAGAAATGTACAAAGGCGGTCTTAATGCCCTCGGCATTTTCTACCATTAACACTAGGTACTTATTAGACCTAACGTATTAAAATGTCTAAAAGATAACCGGTATTACAATACCAGCCGGATAACAATCCCGATCCTGTTTTGTCCAATTTGCAACAAATCGGTGCAGCGATTGAAAAAGAATTGCAATCTATTAAAGCCCACTTCAGAAACCCATTTGCAATCGTTTGGGAAAATGTTGTTAGATGCAGATGCGTCGTAATTGCATTTCCCAGTGTGTTATCTCCCTAACGGCTGCCGGTGGAGTGAAAAACACGCTTGTCAAACTGTCTGCCGGACCGATGTCGGAAACGCGCCGGTCGGTTCCTGACACACGGCCATGTAAAAACGCCAATAGGGTACATTAAAATAATGTTCACTCTTATCATATGAGCTTGTAATTGAAATATTTTTTAACACTAAAACATGTCAACCCATTTACATAACAACAGATTCAGTCAATATTATTTTAACAGATATTATTAGTTACAGTTACTGCAAAGTTAAAAAATGCTTGTCATAATGTATACTGTATACAGAAGATTGGATTAAAATTAATAAAAATTAAAAGTCGAGTTAGGCTATCGCTTTTGTTACATATAATCCAATATTCTCTCTCCAATTTTTAGCTTTTTAAGTTAATCAAGGTCAGCCCGGACAAAAATATTGGTAGCTACTAAAAAAAATTTTGCATATCAGGTCCGCAACTCGCGAGTGCAACCCCTGGCGTTGCAAGAGTCTATGAATAGACTACGGTAACCGCTTACCATCAGGTCAGTCAGCTTCTTTTCCACCTTAGTAGCATAAAAAATATTATTTTGATGCAAAACATAGCTAGTATAATCTCACTGTTCCACCATTAACGTTATTAAGACATTTCAATTTAAATATTACAGTCAATCAATCATTGGAAATTATTATACAATAAATGTAACATTGGCAGGTAATATCACCTACATCAACTAACTGCAAACTCGTCTATGACTCAATGGGTATTGTTACTACAAAACTTGTAGCCTCCTATGTTTGCTCGCCAGTTTTTCTCGCAGTGTGTCCTCTTCGCAGCAGCACGTAGGATGCACGTGACAGCTCAGCGTGACGCGAGGCGATATTTTTCTAAAACTACCCGCCTCTACACCTGCCAAACTGACGTCCAATTCAGATACACTTCTACTTGGAATTTTTAAGTTTTATAAAGATTTTTTGGATAAGAATAAAATTATGAACCGCCACATAGATTACATCTTCACATGGTTTAATTTTAACTTTAATAACTTCGCTTAGGTTGGTGTCCCTGGAGTTTGGTGATTGGCAGTGCTGCCAGGTGCTGCTAGACTTACAATGTAAATAAAAATAAAAAACACAATGGAGGTTTTATATCCTTAGATGGAGCAAGACACTTTTGGATTCATCTAAGTATCTACAAACTTTACCGTGGTTCTTCAGCTATCTTTTATTAAGGAAATAGCATAGATCACGCTTGTATTTCTCAAACCGGGATTTGAACGTATTTCTAGTTTTTCTATTTTCAGTTATTTTCTCGTACTTTCTTTTTCTTTTGGAGAAGGTGGAGCTGATCACTATTGCTAAACAATAAATATATTATTCCTAGAAAGCCTTAAGCACCTAAGGGTGCTTCGAGAATTACGTTTTTGACCATTTCAATTCAATAATAAACAACACAATATAAAAGCTTTTTAATAACCCTTCCAAAAAGCAAAACTAATATAATAATTTTGTCCCTATCAAAGCCAGTGTTGCAACGTTAAAAATAAATTATATTCGCTTTAAAAATATTGCGTTGTCAAAATTCACGTAGGTACCTAGCAAAAAATGCGTTTTAAAATTGGAGTGTCAGAGATTTAATTGAGTTCGATGTAAAAAAGTTTTTAGTGTGAAATTTTTATGGTGACTAATTTACGGTATGTACTTTTGCTAAGGTAGTAAACGGCTTGTGCACTGATGAATAATGCTCAATAAGTAATATATGATATAGTTGAGCTGAGGGGCTCGTGGCTAAGTTATAGCAATGCTGATCAACCGATCTGCAAGATTAAGCTACGCTTGCCGAGGTCAGTCTGTGGATGGGTGACCATTCTTAACACATCGAAACCCCTCCGTGCCTCGGAGAGCACGTAAAGCCGTCGGTCCCGGTTGTCATACGAACACCTATGACAATCGTTAGTGTTAGTCAGAAGCCCAAAAAGCCTGACAACCAGTCTATCCTTCGAATATCGGTATCGCCCAGAAATTGGGTTGCGGAGGCCTGATGGCAGTCGCTTCGTCTAAAATACTGATATTCAGCCGCACCTGGTTAGACTGGAAGCCGACCCCAACATGGTTGGGAAAAGGCTAGGAGAATGAAATGATATAGTTTAGCTACACCATGACCAATTAATGTTTGTCGTATGTCATTATACCTATCAACTTTAAACCTGCTGTGGCTCTTTCCTTATAAGGCCATTACTGATATTCTTTATGACACCTACATATTTGAAAAACTACAGTTCTCGCCAAACTTATTGTCCGGGTTGAAGTTGGCACGACCTAACTTTAACCCGATCGTAAAAATCGGAGAAAGAAAATTATAGGATTGTAATAAATAAAAACGAAATCTCAAGTCGTAGGCTGTCGCTTCATATCATTTTTATCCAATATTTTTCTTTCTCCGATTTTTACGGCTGGGTTAAAGTTAGCTCGTGCCAACTTCAACCCGGACAATAAGTTTGGCGTGAACTGTACTAAAACTACGACGACCTCTGTAATGTAATGAAACATGGAAATGCCGACGCCATCTAGTACAAAACTCTAAAACATTGACCTTCAAAAGTGTCTTAATAACCCTCCTTCGGAGATCGCGTTAAAAGATCTATTTGTAGTAAATAAATCTAATTTTATTTAAATTCGAGAAAATTGCTTTTCAGTTGTTCTATAAAATTCTCAGTAGCAGCTATCATGGATCTAGGATTAGTGCTCTGGTAATGGAAATAGGCTCGCCTTATAAGGTACATGGAATCTAAATATAATACCGGCGAATTGTGAGTGTAGACTTTTTACCCGACTGCCGCAGAAAATTATGTGTTTGACGTGTATGTACGTCCATTCCTATGTTCCCTCGCAACTACTCAACGGCACAAGCGATTTAAATAAATGATACCTCAGTACATTCGACTTAATGGCACGAGTGTTACTGGGTACATAAAATTAAAAAATCTGAATGGCGGACTTTATGTGCTTCATTATATTATCCAATAGTCGCGGCTATAAAGGTACCACCTAGTTCTGGAAGCGACAGGAACAAGTTCTGCACACGTACCCCGTGTCACGATAATGTGGTCACGTCGCGACATATCGCCGGAACTTATTACGACCACTTGCTGCCGCTTCCAGCGAGAATAGTTGAAAGTGTGCGTGCGCTCCGTGTATTATGAAAAGTTTGGCTGAGAAGGTATATTTATTATAGACTAACTTTAGCGTGGTCTTAAAAATTATAGCCTACACCTCCAACAAATAACATTATATTTTAGCCAATCTATACAAAAACTTGACAAATTATATACCTACTAAAACCTTCCTCGTGAACAACTCTATACATTGGTGAAAACAGTATGAAAATCGGTGCAGTAGTTTTTGCACGTATCAACAACGTTTTATCACGCAAAAACTACTAAGTGGATTTTGATAAAACTTTACAGTAGTTATTATAGCTTATACATCAGCATAACATAATAGAATATTAAAAGTCTTTTAGGATGCGTGTGAAGCCGGGGATAGCAGCTAGTGTCTAATATTTACGTAAAAGTCAATCAGTATTAATTATAAATCAGTAACATTAACAAATCCTTCTAGTGTAAACAAAAACATATTTTCTTACATACATTTCAAATTGTGCCAACCACCTATGGTATGTAACTGTCAACTAAATATGTCCCATTGACGCCCGGGGCTCGCGTGTTCGCGACGGCTGCCAGCTAGCTACCTGGTGACACCCGGCGCGCGAATTATGGGTGTAGGTAGGAAATCTGGTTGGACTTGTAAGAGAAGTACCTATATTCCAATACGAAGGTGCGTAGGTATCCACAGCCAAGTAAATGCGTCAGAGCCTCAGGGTTGCGTGACGTCAATGGCTTCCTGGTGTTGACTAGTATGTTTAATATTTTCTAGAGATGCAGCACAGGGCGCGTAGGTTTTGCCTTTGATTAATATAACACAGAGTTTATTATAGTTTTATTAAAACTTTAAACTGTTTTTCAGATAAGTTGTTTAGTATCAAAAAACTATTTTTTTCGAATTTCTCTGATTTTTCTCTACAATTTGGTATTTAAGTAACTCAGGTACAAATTTGGGCTGAGTTGTATGGGCGTTCGATGACCTTTCTTCCGTAGTTTTGGCGTGAAAGCGCGACAGACAGACAAACAGACATAGACAGACAGACAGACAGAGTTACTTTTGCATTTATAATATTAGTAAGGAAGTAAGGACCATCAGTACCATCAGGACCATCAGTAACATTCATCGCGGCCATGATGGGCTTCATTGCCTTTTGTGGACACCACAGATTACTAAAGAGTAACTACGGTAGCCCGGGGCTCGCGTGACGTCACCGGCAGCTAGTTAGCTACCTCAGCCACTCACAATATTTATAGGGAGCGGGTAATACCCGCTGCGGGCTATGTCCACAGTTTTGTTGAAGGCGGAGAAATATTGCCCAAGTTAATACCTTAAGTGGTGATTGCAACAGATTGGGTAGATAGGCGACAGTTAGGGGTAGTACTTGTGATAAACAAGATTTGATATTTTTTTATTGTATTTGACATTAGCAAATGTCATGCTGACATTTCTCTAAGACGTAGAAAGTGATAGAAAAATTCGCAGGCAGGAGTCTCGGTAGGTCAGGCGGGCTAGACAAATGACATGAGCTTTCGACAAGTCGGGCTGTCACTAATGTCATTTCCATACATTTTCTTTCTATTCGTTTGTCAATTCGAATGTCAAATTGGAATTTGTCTACAGCCCCAGATTTGTTTTTAGATTGTTTTATTGGACTTGGCATCAACAAATGCCAAGCCATGCTGACATCCCCTTAGGACGTAAAATGTGGAACAAAAATTCTACGTCATAGGAATCTTGGTAGCTTAGTTGGGTAAAGGGTCCCGTGTACTTAGTCGGAGCGAATATCGTTCCCCTGATAAAAATTACCTGGCAACGGCAAACAGGCTAATCCTTAAATAAACAAAACTGAAGCGTAACACTGCCATAACTACGTCGATCATTCTACAAAAATCCGGATCCCGTAAAAAGTTAAACAACTTTCCTACTCAACTCCAAAAGTTTGATAATACGGGCGAAATATAAATAACACGGAAAAAGCCCACTTTCCAAACTCAGGTAAATAAACACGCTATCAAAGAAACCGGTGGAAGCGAGTGGGGTTTCGAGTTGCACCTGTGAACCAACGAACAAACGGGGTAAGCCTGTTGAGGTATTAGTATTAGAGACGGTATGAAAGTAGTTACTCTTAGAGCCTGTTCCACCACGCTCTGGATAGTCGCTAATCGCCGGATAAATTAAAAAATGGATCCAAATTTGTATGAAATTATCTGCCTAATAATTTAACGGGAACTTATCAGTAAGTTCCACTTTTTGGAACCACTTTTTTGGAACCGTGCAACTAGTTTGGCTGTTCAAAACTATTTACATGGTATATTTGAAACAAAATATTTTGATTTTGATTGGTGCTCTAAAAACAGTTGCTTAAATGCGGGAATATTACCGCTAACATTGCAGGGAAGCTTTTAAAAACAGTTTACCACCACGCGTCAAATTAAAAAAACATAACATACTTACTTACTCGATTAGGTACTACAAGACTAAAAATCTACATTAAAAAAAATGAAAATAAATGTGAATGACAAGATATATGAACGTGGACAAAGCTAAAGGACTATGTAAGAATCGTAGCCAGTGGCGGACTCTAATTTCTGCCTACCCCTGTGAAAAAAAGTCGTGAATGTATGTATGGAAAAGGTAAATAAAATATTATTTCTGGTGTAGATACACAATGATGTCGTTTGACGTAGTTGCTTTAGTAAGATTGTCCATATACCTCAATGCCACAGAACTTGACAAAGAGTACGAAACTTCGGAACCGTGTAAACGACTTGACGGTGTTCGTGGATATTCGTAGGGAGAAAGATATACTTATGTGTGTATATATGTTATGTTGGTCAATATTTGATTCTTGTATCTGTTTAAATGACAAACAAGCATAAGTGTCCGAACGACGAACGAATCGGCAGCAACCGAAGCCTTATAGACGTCAGCAACACTAGTAGTAAGTATCACTAACGCGTTGAGACCTCAGTTCTTTATTTTTTTTAATTTCCTTTACCCCCTCGGGGGTATACTCTGTCAAACAAAAAAGTTTTAATATCGGTTCACAATTAACTGAAAAATCACGTAACATACATTAAAAAAAACAGTCGAATTGAGAATCTACTCCTTTTTGAAGTTGGTTAAAAAGTAAACAAAAATATTAAATAACAATTATAGCAAAAGGTACATAGGTATTACTTTATAAGTTCTTTTTATTCACCTAGTAATTTCAGTGGCAACATTGCCCTTTAAACAGGAACATATTAATGTTAGTAAAATTATTATTTCTTAGCGGCAGAATGGTTGGCAATGCGGTGGAATGTACCATCCAAACAAACAACCCCAAAACAGAGTCCAACAGAGTTACTTTTAGTTGAATTAAGTCCCATCAAACCTATCGAATCTTCCCAAATACAGAAGGAATTCATCTTTGGCTTCTAAAACTCTTAAAATGTATTCATTTAAAAGAATTTCCGAATCCCTTCACGTAAACAGCTCCAACTTTTCGAACTCACACGTTTCGAATATGCGAAGAAGCGCAAAGTTTTCACAAGCTTTGAGAGTTCTTTGAGTTGTTTCAGATATATTGCGTACGCGCTTTATACTGCGATTATCCTAGCGACGTGTTAATAAACAGGTTGTTTATATTTCTACGTAGCTTTTATAATGTAAGAGGATTTTTTTATTGTTGATTTCGGCAAATGAGCAGACGAGCCACCTAGTGGTATGTTGTTATCCATGTCCATCCATATCCATCCATGGACGTTTGCAGCACCAGAGGCGATGTTGATGTAATGCTAACCCTTAACAATTAAACTTTCGGCCTCGCACAACAAAACTATGGAATGGGCTATCGCCTATCGCCTATTTCCGGACCTTCAAACTTTCAAGAAAAGAGCGTACTCCCTTTTAAAAGACCGGCAATGCACTTGCGACTCCTCCGGTATTGTGTGACTAAATTGTAACCTAATCTGTATCATGTTCTTTGTACATAAGAAACACGTAGATTATAGTAATAATGATTTAGAATATAGTACGTGTCACATTGGAATGGACTTTATAAAAAACAGGATATGTTTAAGGGAATAAGATCGATATTCGATTGTTGGGTGAAAATTAAAGCTGCACTTTGGAGTTGGTAAGAATGAACTGTAAGTGTGTACGCAGATAGGTGAATGCAGTATGCCTCTGTGTGTGTATGTCAGTCTGATCGTAATAATATGTTGCTTGTATCAATTAACAAAATTTTGTCTATTTAGACAGGGTGAAATAAATAGAACAAAATGGCGTTACTAAGTTCCAGCAACAAAGTTTTCTCCAACGTCCATTACCAAATATTGTCTCACAACAAATATTAGTACACGTTGCAGTTCCTCCTAACAATTAATCGGCAGATTCGTGATTGATAACGGCCACTTTTCCTCGTATCCACTATCATGATTAATGGCTTTAACGGTAATTGATACTCCTTGGAACCAATATGATCGGAAATTCGGAAAATAAACTTATCTCTGGTGTATTGAGGAGAGAACGTTACTTAGAGAATCTCAAATAACAAATTGTTATGACGTAAGGAGGTCGTAAGGGATTTGGTGTATGTTTCGAAAATTTGTAGTTCTGTTTGCCGGGAAACTATATACCTATTATATAAAAAAATCTCGTGTCACGGTGTTTCGGAGGAGTTTGATAACAAATATCAAACTCCTCCGAAATGGCTTGATCGATTTTTACTTAATAGAAATTTTGTGTATATTGAGTAGGGTTGAGAATAGGTCGTAGGCTTCTTTTATACCCCTAGGTGATTTATATCCCTAGGTGTAAAGGTGGCCCTATCCAGAAATGGCAGAACAACGTTTGCCAGGTCAGACATTACAGTATAAACAGCTGGTTACTTTAAATTATTTCAAAACGACGCCATGTTTTAGAAACACTCTGTGTATTGCGAATCAAAGTATCATTACTTTGGGCAAATAATACCGTCTTTAGCGTCATCCCTTAAGCTATACGAGTATATTATAAATGGTGTTTGAGTTGTTAATACGAGATATCTCGTCAAAATCAACACGGTTTTAAAATCTCTTGACTTTAAAAAAAAAACTATACTAATGTTATAAAGAGGTTTGTTTTTATTTGTTTGTATTGAATAGGCTCCGAAACTACTGGACCGAGTTGAATAATTCTTTCAGTGTTAGATAGCCCATTAATCGGGAAAGGCTAGACTATAAACCATCACGCTACGACTAATAGGAGCGGAGT
Source organism: Acronicta psi (assembly GCA_946251955.1). Taxonomy (NCBI): domain Eukaryota; kingdom Metazoa; phylum Arthropoda; class Insecta; order Lepidoptera; family Noctuidae; genus Acronicta; species Acronicta psi. Next base: position 1,980,539 of record OX276473.1, on the reverse strand, counting down.
AGCAATGAAAAATTTTGCAAAAAATTATTATAACTATTTTTCTTTATTTGTTTTCTTTTCTATACAGTGTGTAAATATTTAGACTACTTATATTTTATCACTGTATTTAGTATAGGTACTATATAATTCAATAAATCAATAAAATATAGTATTAAATACAAAAAAAAAAAAAAGTTTAGATATTGCGAAGTGTGTGAAGTGGTGTCAACAGTCAAACTCTATTGGAATAAACTTTCTCCTTTCGTTCTCATTTTCTTTATGTAAATACGTGGTACCTAATGTATTCGTTCTTAATATATTCACACGCTCACATTTTCGCGGTAGACAGACACATTTTAATCTCCGCCGTTGTCCCGGATCTGTAAACAACATGGACGTCCATAAAGGGGCGCACACACAAAAAGCCCCTGTTTACTTTGCTAATTGAATTCATTGTAGCACAAATGATGTTTAAAGTGGTGCGTTTGTGTTCGTTTCAAAGAATTATCTTTTTAAGCTCAAGATTAGACAAAGGACTGTTTGATTGGATTAGAATATTGTTGGGATTTTAATAGGTGAATGTAAATTTTGCGAGGGAGAGGATACTTTAGCCGACTTTAAAAGGTTTTGTTGTTTGTCCATATCCTTGCCGATTGTGATTTTGATCTTTTTTATCTGATAAAAATATACTATCTTGTTTGGCCCATTAGGGGCAGAAATGAAAATACAGCTGTTACTAAGAAAATCATAAAATATAAAAACTCTGTTACAGTTCTCGCCAAACTTCTTGTCCTGAAGTTAGCACGGGCTAACTTTTACCCGGGCGTAAAAATCGGAAAAAGAAAAGTATTGGATTGTAATAAATAAAAACTAAAGCTCAAGTCATAGGCTGTCGTTTAAATTTTCTCTTTCCGATTTTTACGGCCGGGTTGAAGTTAGCTCGTGCCAACTTCAACCCGGACAATAAGTTTGGCGAGAACTGTAACATTGTTTGACCTATGAATAGCACAGACTTGCAGTCGCGCTTGAGCATTAAAATAGGAGAAAATAACAATATACAATTTGGGTACTTTGCGTATACATATTTATCCTCTACCTTTATTTGAATCCATTCTAGCACAAAAGATATTTACAGTAACGTTTTGTGTACTTCACAAAGAATTTTCTATACTACAAAAGAACAATAGATAACGAGTTACTGTGTGTTCGGAAAAGGCGAACATGAATTATGTTTACTTATGTTTGTTTCAAGAAACTGAATTGCCTGGAATTCATAGATAGATTTTCCTGAAACAACATTATATAACATCACCTGTATGTCTCAAAGGGTTAAAGCAGTACTGTAGTAATGTACACGAACAGGGGGGCTAGACAAGTTGCATTTTGAAATTCGAATCGACAATCAAAATGTATGGAAACGACACAAGCTTTCGACAAATCGGGCTGTGACTAATGTCATTTACATACATTTTGTTTGTAGATGCGAATGTCAAAATGCAACTTGTCTAGCCCCCCAGTTCGCCGGTGTGTTCATACGTAGAAGCCATAAAAGTACTGACTGTAATGTTTGTTTTTAATGTCTAAAACGAGCAGACAAGCAATTGTTGGTGGTAAGTATTCATCTTACCCATAGACACTTTTTGGGATGCGGAAAATCCTCATGGATCCTTGCCTCTCGGGGAGGGGGCAGGGTATGTTGGATTTCTACTGCACTTGACTTTCCTTGCCCTATATGTCAGGGCCATGGGGTCCAAAACAATCCCCAGAGACACTTGCAACGCCACAGACGTTGCTGATCCTTAGAAGCTACTTATTGCAGAGAACTGCAGAACTCTCATGCGCAAAAGTTTAAAAACAGATGAAGGTGAAATCGAATCCTAATAAACAAGATTCGTGCCACGAAAACTGTTTCCAATTCAAACACAAACAAGACATGAAAACTGGAATGTCCAATACTTAAAGTAAATACGAGCAGTCAGTTTAGAGTTTGCTAAGAAACACAATAACGTCAGAGATGGGAGGCGATCGTGGCGCCGGCGCCCGCATCGACCCACTTCTTTGAAAGCGCTGCAGTGGCAAACAATAAAATACTAACTTTTTTATGTAGGCTACGGGCCATCTAAAAGGAGGTCATCGAAATCGGCCCAAATGATGTACCGAAGGTATACTTATTGCAAAAAATACCCTGTATTACGCTGGTTAAAACTTTAGTCGTACATTTTTTACGTCGACTGGGGGATGAGAAAAAAAACTTTTAATTTGAGAAAAATCACGCCCTTTTGGCACACTATTATCTGTTCCGTAATGATTTCATAGAAACTGTCAGTATCAGTATCGAAATTTCAAACGCACGCCATTTTTTTTATTACCGCAGATTATTATCAGTTTCATAGTGATTTCATGGTAAAAACTATCAACTTGACAGCTGTCATGTACCTCCGGTACAAATTTGGGCTGAGTTGTATGGGCTTTTGATGACCTCCTTTTCATACATACTATTTCATACAAGTTTCAATCTCAGTCAAGTTCTGTGGCCTATCCATTGAGGTATATGGACAATCTTACTACAGCAGCTACCTACGTCAAACGACATTATTTTGTATCTACACAAGAAATAATATTTTATTAACCTTTTACATACATATACTCACGCCTTTTTCCCATAGGGGTAGGCAGAAGCTAGAGACCGCTACTTGCTACAATTCTTGCATACTTCTTTAACTTCCTCCACGCTCATACATCTTGTCATACACACTCGCCGGTTGTGAGTACTTCGCACCAGACCTTTTTGAAGGGCCTCACCAATAAGTTTGATATAGGTCTTTCTAGGGCAGCATTTCTAGGCCCCTCCCAGCGCTTCCACTGACATTCGCCTTATAAATCCCTTTTGTCAATCGCCTTTTGTCCATTCTCAAACCATCTTATTTTCATTTTAGGAAAACTCAAAGAAAGTAAAGAACTGATTTGTATGATATTGATAGAAATAAGGGACTACGTTTCATAATGTCTGTGAGGGTGATGAAAGTTTACATCACCATGTAAATGACAGATGTCATCGGAAGCGATAGGAGCGGACGCCCTAGAAAGACATATAGACCCTACCAGCGAGGTGCTTCAAAAAGGTCAAGGGCGTAGTACTAGCAACCGCTTGCCCGTGACAATGATATGATCGTGGACAAAGGAAAAGAAGTATGTAGGAAATAATATAACAAGCAGCTATCTGTAGTTTCTGAATGGAAATTAGGCGTAAGTGTATGTAACATAATGAATTTGTAGCACGAGGAAGTTAATTGGAAAGACAGGAGACATTTTGAGTTTGATGTCTTAATACCAAAAAATCTTTGGTAGATTTGTATGTTTTTATAGGCAGAAGGTCGTAGTAAATGTCACATAAACTATATTTATTTTTGTACCTAAATAGATCTTTTAAATTTCTTTTAAAGTCCAGTCTCAAATGCCATGCATGCAACCCGTTGCGCGTCGATACTAGATCAGCGGAACATTTCCGTAGGCCACATTAAGTTCTCAAAGCAGCCAGACCGTTTAAATCTGTGTATGTTTATTAACCTTCATAGTATATTGACATTTATATTTTCTTTTCATGTATTTTCTTTCTCTTTCTTTTCTTCCAATGTATTTTTTAAACATCAATAATAATGATTATATTATTACAATTAATAATAATAACAATAATAATTTTTAGATAATAATTATAATAGAAAATGTTTATAAGCTTATCTTATTGAATCAACCACGTCTGTTTATTGCGTCTACTGCTGTACATTTTTTACCGTGCACTGTCTCCCAAAATACAGGCACTAGCCTAGTTTGGGAATTAAGGCCAGTATGTATTGTAAAAAACAACCCATAGAAATCGGATCAACATTTCTAAAATTATTTTTGTTACAAATAAACATTTTTCATTTTCATTTTTTTCATAAGTCCCTATACTAAAACCTGTACGTAAAAAAACGTAACCAAAACGCCGCCGCCACAGTAAAAAAAGGCGTAAAAGTATTGCGATATTTTTTTTCCCGATAAAGCGTTTGATATCAATTTGTAATTTGGAAAGTCAGAGGTGCGTACCTTGCATTTATATTCGGGTCACATCGTTTACGTATTTCCATTACGAAACCTTAAACCGTTTATTCCTTGGCTTATACAACCTTCCATACATTTTTGCCGAATTATGAGAACATACATAAATGTATAAGAGCAGTTGTTGTATTTTTACGATTAAACGATAATTTTTCTCTACTCTTTTGTCTCGCTCTTTCTTGTACGAAAACGAGACAAAAGTACGACATAAGCGTCGACAAAATGTTCTCGCGGCGTAATAATGAATAATAAATATTTTGGGTACACTTTTACACAGCACCATCTAGACCCAAACTAAGAGCTTGTACAATGGATATAATACTTATATACTTTTTTTTAATACATAATTATTATACATAGGAAAAACCCAGACAAACACATATTCATCATCACATAAATATTTGTGTCTTGTGGTAATCGAATCCACGACCTCGTGATCAGCAGTCCGATACTCGAACCACTAGACCACAGACGTCGTCTATACTAATATTATAAAGAGGAGAGATTGATTGTTTGCTTGTTTACATTGAATAGGTTTCGAAACTACTTGGGAGCTAGACAAGTTGCAATTTGACATTCGAATCGACAAACGTATAGAAACAAAATGTATGGAAATGACATTAGTGACAGCCCGACTTGTCGAAAGCTGGACCGATTTGAAAAATTCTTTCACCATTCGAAAGCTACATCTTTGCCGATAGGCTATTTGTAAGAAATATCTAGACCACGCCGGCGAAGCCACTGGCGGAAAACTGGTAGTCTATAATATGAAAGGAAAAGGTGATCTATCAATGCACAGCCCAAACCACTGTACTGGCTGGCTGGTACTGGCAGAAATCCGCTAAGAAAGGATTTTGAGAAATTCCAACGATTTTGTCAAATTCGATAAACGCCAGTAACACCCCGGGAAAACGCTAGTTATTCATAATAATTAGAACAATGAACCTTCTTTTGAAGTGAGTATATTTAAAAAAAGTTATTATTTCCGTCACCGTAGGTATACAATATGTTAAAAAAAACCCTGTCCGACCTGAAAGGAGTATATAGGCATCCCAATCACATTACCAAATAAAATAAAATAAATTAAATATTCATAAAAGTAAGGCTGTTAATGAAGTTTTAAATTCAAGATTTTTGGACAAAAATTTGCAAAATTACCCAAAATATAGAAATTTTCTTGAATGTGACAACACTATCACCTGCCGTGGTATATTAGGCACCTGTGTCGATTGCCCTAGTAGCTATTTATCTAAGTTTCATTGTTTTATAAAAAAATATTTAGTTTTATTCGGAAATTTTTTTTACGCGAAAACTGAAAAGGATTACATAAATATAATCTAATATCGATAACTAATAATACCTTCACGTATAAGGCTCCGCAACACGCAAACAATCTTTACCATCATCCAGAATTTTCAAGAACCCTAAAATGTAGTTACCACTGCTGTCCAAGTGTCCCTTGGTCATACATATTCAAGGACAAGGCGACATCGCCGCGTGTCTGGACCCGGCCTTAATACCCCTAAATGTATATTTGATTATGTTCTTAACAACCTCTAAAACAGAGATGGCAAACATTTTTAAATTACCTACTTGCTGACAAAGAATTTACTAGCATTTGTGTTATTTACGAATAGTAGATGTTATTGTGTGGTAAAAGGGATCATATAAAAATTACTGAATTTTTGAGACCCGCGAAAAGAATGTCATTTTATACCAATTTTATGTTATTGCCTAACAACTGAAAAAGTTGCTTATTCCAGCAATTTCAAGGCGATTTTCTCGGTCTTAGTGCTAGTTTGCGCCTTTGAGCTATTGCATCATTGCGTGTAACAAGATCTCAATGTTTTATGAAAATCACCACCGTATAAATATCTATGTTCCGTAAAATTATAAACCAAAACTTGTTTACCGCGCTTGGAAAATCGTGTAGCAAGACTTACATGATCCAAAGGTTTGTCACCCCTGCCCTAAAAGAATCCGCAGTCATCTAAGTCTGTTTATATTCACGACATGCTTGTTTATATCGGGGGTGCAATGTGTTTTAAATTCGGGTTCCATATATATTTATATGTACATTTGTTTAGATTAAGATGTCTTTTTGGACCACTGGGCGTTTTATGGTCTCAATAGTTTGTCCAAATGGGGATGGACGCGAGATTATTGAAGGGTCGGAACTGTTTTGGATTTCTTGCGTTATTTATACGAGGTGATTTTCATAGAGGAAGTGTAAATAAAATAACAGAATATTATGATCAAACTAAAGCATATCAATAATATATTTGTTATTTTCAATGTCTAGTAATCGCGTAAGTGTCAGAAATCAGAATATCTTTGTCCCTAAAACATCTTGCGTTAACAAAATGTACATCTTGTATAATTACGGGTGGTTATAATTTCCTTTTATTTTTCCGTCTGTGAATCAAATTTGAGACCTAGCCATTTTTTGGGATCCGGGAAATCGCCGCTCGGCAATGTATATCTGACTCGTCGAGTGCCGAAAATGCGCACTTGCCTTCACTTATTAAATTATATTTATTCATATAGCCATTCGCCACGACCGTGACAGGCAGACCTCTAGCACCTGTCAATTGCCCATATACTGTCACTGTCACGCCTTCATCGCTCGTAAAACTGGTATCTTTAACAACCCAAACACAAGCATATTCCTCTCATTATTGCAGTATATCAGTACGAATGTTTCCGTTCACGTCAACAATGTGAGCGTACATCAGCATTCCGGTGAGGCAGGCATTCTCACGTCACCGTTCCGTCGCCGTCGCTTCACGCGGTGTTGGCGGGCAAACGCGGGCACGCGTCATGCCCACTTATCTCTGACGAGGGAACAATGAGACGCCTTGATGGAGCTTCCGAATGCTACCGAACTTTAGTTGGATATTGAATAAAGACATATTTTAGTTTTTATTTATCTTTTTACTACTTAGCTTTTTAGTTTATTCGCGTCAAGTTTAAATCCCGTTACACCACATTTTTCATGAAAATCGGTCCAGCAGTTCTCGAGTTAGAAGTGTAACAAACCTGACTTTGTTTTATATATTACATATTATTATGATTGAAATTAAAGGTGCGTGGAGATTGCTAATAATTGCTTGCGGCGAATCCCGAACTACGCAGCTTTGGCAGATGAATCGCACACTTTTCTATTATGAAAGTATTTTAGACCCGACGTCTGAATCACACCTTACCCATCTTGACCTGCGTTTGCGCTATTTCCAACTATTATTTGACTTTAAGTATGTACTTCATAATTTTACAAAGCGCGTCAGGGTTTCCTTTTAAAACGATGTTTCGATTTTCGAATTTAAAATTTTGTGACGTACCTAGAGGCTATGGAAGGAGGCAGGAACACATGTGATTTGAAAAACTCATGGAAGTATTAAGATACTTCGTATTAGAGTAAGTATAATAATTACTTCCACGGAAAATCTGCAGGCTGGTGATATGTTGACGTAAACAACTAATTAAATTTTACAATCGAACACAAATTGTTATTAATTGTACTCAATGGATCTCATTAATCATTACAGTAGTATATAATTAATTAACTCATTGATGTTAGTTGGCAAACAGCTGTAAATTCTACAAGCGGATAGTAATCAGCTGATGGATTGTTACGATCAGTAATTAATGGGCTATTGCATTGATACTGATTGGCTTTCGATTAAGTAGATATACTCTAGTTTATACAAGGTGGAAGGGACATCGACGCACAAACGTTGTGACGAGGTTTCACTCAAGGACAAAAATAAAATGACCTAGGTCATTCATGTAGAAAATGATCAAAAAATTAAAAAATTGATGAAAAACCCTTCCACCTTGTATATGGTCCTGGAAATGTACCTATGTGCATTTTATATTGTCTAACAAATTTACAGATTATTTATATTTCGCTAGGGTTGTAAAAAGAGAAATAATTATGCTTGGTACACATATAAAAAAAACAAATATTAGTGAAAATATTGTCGTGTCTCCCAAGTCCAAATTAGCTAACAATATTCTAAAAAATAAAAATATATTACTTTCATACTGTATTGTCCGTTTGATATAATTAAAATGAGAGCATTGAACTCTAGTTTCGCTACCGCTTTAACTAGCTTGTTACTAATATAATTACATTAGAACAAGATTATCTCTAGTTATCGTAGAAATACAGATATTGTATGAATCTTTTTAGCCATCTCTAGACTGTATGAGATCATTGAACCATAATTTCACTACAGCTTGAACTAGACCGTTTCTAATTAAATTACTTCTAGAACAAGACAATCTCTAGTTACCATAGAGATACGATTATTGTATGAACCTTTTTGGCCATCTCTAGATACTGCACGACAAAGTCTCCCTAAACTTTTGGCATTACCCACATTATCTCGAATTGAATCGTCTCGATTGCATCAAATTTATAACACCGCTGATCTTCGAGAAGCAGTTTAACTTTAAAACGGCTCTAATATTACAGATTGTGATCGTATTCTGTTCCAGAGAATATGGAGAAAAGGTAGAGTGCATTTTTATTGCTTAAGGGTGCTCCTGGTAAGAGAATGGAGTGACATAGCTGGTTGGTTAGTTGATAAAAACGGTTGCTGATCAAAGTAACTATTTAGGTTTAGTGAGAAAATGATCTGATTCGAGCAGTACCTTTATTGAAGACATGTTTTTTCTAAATTACGAACCTACTTACGACGATTTATACTGGATATAGTAGAGAAACAATTATAATTATTATTTCTCGACTATTTCCAGTATAAATCATGACAGCAATAATCGAACAACCATTTAAATAAATATTTATTATTCGATTATACAACCTCAAAATCTAGAATTATTAAAAAAGAACTCTATTTCGAAATAAAAGCGCCGCGTTCCATTTATAAAAAAACATTGTCACCGAAGGTCCCTTGTGAAAAATTATAACACGGAGCTTACATTTTGTTGCCAGAGGAAAAAAATATGTTTTCCCTTTGTGTTTGAGACGTAATATTTCAGGAAGAATACGGGTGCCCGTCATGCCCGGACTGCGTAATATTCGCCGGTTTAACCTAAAATACATTATTATTAAAATGTTGGAAATTGCATCGTATAACTTGACAGTGATGGTTGTGAACGAAAAATATTGTTGGAGGCAGAAGGAACAATTTAAATGTTAAGAGAACCGTTCTTCTAGTTTTGGATTAGTACTTAATGCTGAACACATTAGGCATAATATCGCTCAGACAGTCAAGAAGACTTTGACGCGGATTTCTTTTGGGAAAATATTAATTAGTTTTTCTTATTTTATGTCAAATATCCGTCACGGTAGGTTAGGTTACCTTTTGAAAATGTATATTATGAGTTTTTCATGTCTATTTTTTATAAGTAGAATATCTTGGGACATTTTTACACAGCACCATCTAGTCCCAAACTAAGCAGAGCTTGTACTATGGGTACTAGACAATGGATATATATAATACTTATATTTTTTTTTTTGTAAATTCATACTTATAATATATAAGAAACACCCAGACAAACACAAACACCTAAGTTTATCACATAAATGTTTGTGTCTTGTGGGAATCGAACCCACGACCTCGTGATCAGCAGTCCGGTACTCGAACCACTAGACCACAGACGTAACGGTAAGGTAACCGGTCTTTAGTGGAAAACGGTACGAATCCAAAATTCTAGGAGAATTTCATAGTAATGTTCGACCTACGAATCAAACTCAAGCCCTCTAGCGTAGTGCTTAGGACCATTAGACTAGGCAGTTCTATTCATTAATGTATCTATGTAATTCGTCAGCTAAATTCCGTACAATTACTATATAAAACCCAAGCATTTCGCAAAAAATTTCATTGTTCCGTCACGTTGATTTTTGAAACAAATTGAATTCGCAACAAATCCAATAAGGCGACAGTGACTGGGTCCCACATCGGGCTCATTAATGAAATTACCTGACCTAATTACTCTTTTGACAAGAATAAAGGGAAAATCTGTGAGCTGTCACACTCGCTGGGCGTTCCGCTAAATAGCTGATCTCTACAGTGAACTCATTGTAATATAGGGCGAGACTACAAATCCAAACTCCGAGGTGCTGCTGAGAATTTCATAGAAAAACAATAACTGCTCGACCTGGGAATCGTACCCGGCACACCAATAATTTAATTATGTCTATTGTCTATGCACAGTATTTTTACCAATAAATAAGTATTGTATCTTCTCGCAATAATATTTTTTCTACAATCTTGGAAATTGGTTGGTTGGAAGTTGAAAAAGAAAACATATGGGGAAATTCCCACTAATACCCAATTATCACGAATTATAGAAACCTATCTGCATAATTACAAAAAACACCATTTATATATATTTATACCTTTATTGATTATTAAATTTGTTTGTTTGTATTGAATAGACTATTGAACCCATTTGGAAAAATATTTTACCATTACAAGAAAATTACATCTTTACCAAGTAACATAAGTTATAATATATCAAAAATACCCAGACCGCTGGTGGAAAGTTAGTAAGAAGTAAATTCATAACCCATATATTTCTATGTAATAAAGACATTTATTTTATTTGTACTTACACTTCTGCCTAATAATTCTGAGAATATAGGCGTGATGGTATGCTATACCAGTGCCAGGCACGACATTATGTGATTGTCTCGCACATCACTGAACTGGACCGTTTCGTGCGTTCTTGGGGCACTGCACCGAGAAAAGGCCTATTTTAGTTAGTTAATAAAAGTTAGCAATAAATTCTGTTAGGTATCTTTAAGTTTATAATTTTTCTTTCTTTCTTTCTATATAATCTTTTGATCTGGTGATCTCAATATTAAAGTTAACACAGTAAACAAAAACGTAATAATTATGCCAGCACGTCTGGTGTAGATGTTCGTTCAGTTCAGCGTATAATGGTTTTGATTTATCGAGTGGAGGCGGCCACCGCTCAGTGGCTCACAAAGGGCCTCCATCCATTGTCCCAGCCCTGGCCGTGACAAACCGCGCCGATCTAGAGTATACATAGAATTGTAGCAATGTTTCAAGTAACCATGTTATATGTATGTTTAGGGATATTCCAAGGATTTAACTTTACATCATTACCAACGTTCGACGACGCGTGAGTGATAGATACCCCTGTACCTCCACCATGAGCTTTTCTCACTAAACGACGCCGTAAAATATTTGTATGGAAAACCCTCCAACGCCTCTAGAGGTTACGTAAGGAACTAAAATTGGTTAAGAGATTACAGCGTTTCGATGCGTTAAAAACCTATTGAAAACAACTCGATAGAACTCATGGTTGAGCTACTGGTGTTGCAAGCGTCCGTAGGATATTTAGCCGCTAATCATCAGGCGGGCCGTGTAGGCTGGTTTGGTATAAAAAAAAGAAAAATTCATCTTTTCCTCCCAAGTACGCTTACATTTTGGGATGAACTTTGTTCCATGGAGACGAACAGCATAGGGTTCTTCTAGAAGAGTATAAAAGGCTCGGCAATGCGTGAATGATGCTTCAGTGTTGTAAATGTCAATAGGCTGCGGTACCCGCTTATGATAAGCAGGCCGCATGCTTGCTTGTCACACTTGTGGTATAAAAATACATAAAATCTTGCTGCCCTTATCACCCAGTAGCTGTAGTATATGTGTCGACGTCTGTGGTCCAGTGGTTCGATTGTCAGCCTGCTGATCACGGGGACGTGGGTTCGTTTACCACAGGACACAAATATTTATGTGATAAACATAATTATAGTGTTGTTTTTACATTAAGAATAACATATCAATACATGATTTCTATTCTATTCTATTTTATTCTATTTTAAATTAGTCTGTCCCGTTATCCCTGTTAAATTTGGTGTCCCTACCACAAACAGTATCTGTTGAGTTTACTTGGTTCGACATAGTTGGGGAATTAGCGCGTTCCCGGGATTATCCACACTGGATCCCGGATGTTAATTATTAATTTACACACTATGTCCCTTTTGTTACACTAATAATTAATGTATAGAACCTCCTTGGGATATGAGGTGGGAAAACCGTATTGAAACCTATTTGGTATGACCTAATAGTTTTAGTGGTATAGTCAGCAACACAAGTCGCTGATCTCAGCCAAATTTGGAAAACACTGTTTCATATTTTTATTATGCTAAGTATCGTCGTCTGCAGTGTCACTTAACATCAGGTGTAGTAGAGGTCAAACGCAGATCTATCAAAAAAAGTATACTTACATACAGTAAGTGTATAAATAGGACCATTGTTTGCTTTCTTATCGTGGATATTTTTTATTCTGGATAATAGAGATGCTTTTTTAAGTGGTGGTCGTTAGAAAGTTAGATATAAGTTATTTTGTTGCTGACCGTACAAGATGCGTATTGATAAGTAGCTAGGTACTAGGTGTGGTTTCGTCCGTATATTTAATTCATTTAAGGGATTGAATTATGTATGTAGTATCTACATATTTTGTGACCTGTAGAACAATTTCGAACCTTAAGAGAACACAGGGAAAGCTTTGAAAAACCTCACATGCTTCTAGTTTTATAGACCTTGATCACAGAAATAGAAAACGCCAGACAGTTATAATCATTCAAAATAATTTTATTGCGCCTTATCCAAACTTTTTCGATAAAATGTTTTGTTTAACACTACAGAAAATTATTATCATTAAAATGTTACCCGATATTCCTGATAATGACAAATAAAATTTACACAACAACGACACAGGAAACTAATAAAACAACCAAAAAATAAATCAATTAAACAACAATACAATTTACAAAATAAATCCTGACACAAAACAAAAGAGTGTTGGGGCACGCCCGGACAGTCCCGGAATTTGCCCCTTGACAATACCACTCGTATAACGTGTCATATTATTTCAACCCGGGACGTTTTATTCGTAAATGATTTGCGAGTAATGTCCCAGTCTCCCGGGACAAACGGGACGGAACAGCACAAATAAAATTTAATTTTAATAGTCGGAAGTAATTGGAATATTAATGTTGAATTATTTATTTGCTTGTACCCAAAAGGTTTTTAATTCTGACCAAACAAATTTATTAAACTGAATTTTGACAAGTTTATTTACTTGCGGTCAAAATGAAAGATTTTATACAAAAAAAAGTTTTAATGTAAATTCAGGCTATACAACAATTCAAATGAGAAATATAATTATTTGCCATCGACACGCCAAGAAGAAGAATAATTCAAAATCATTAATACCTCAATGGAGTTTCTTTGTAGTTTGAATAACTAACAATTTTGTACTTTTGTCTACTCTCCACGGCAAAGAAGCATCATAAGATACAATTGTTAAACAATGTTGTAAATTCTTTTAAAATGCCGTAGTGTCTCATGTGTTGTTCCTGCCAAAAAATTTGAATGTGTGCACAGATAAGTTCATAAACATACAGTTTTGTATGACACATAGACACACAACACTGAAGTTAGCACAACATTATACTTTTATCTATTTCCCCAAACTTTGCGACATTGGGGGTTGAAACAATAAATGCGTAAATAAGCATTGAGGTAATATATGTAGGTATAGAAGAGAAGATGTCGAAAACTAAGTGTAACCTTTACGAGATGGCAAATACTCGAGCTTAGATATGTATGACGCTGTCATTTCACACCAAAGTGTGGAATGACACATGTGTGCGTCATATGTGCATGTTTTTGACATTTGTGCTACGTGATTGCGGCATAGGTGCGATACAGGTATATATTTTATGTATATTGATAAATAAAATGATAAAAAGTTTTCAAAAAATGTTCACTGAAAATGTAAAAGAGGGGTAACAATGGTAACAACCTACCTACGTGTCTTTACATGTAAAAAAATATGTTTAGTACGCAAACGTTTAACGTGGCTGCTCTAGCGCCGTAATACCTCAATGTAAAACAGGATATTATTCCTAGAGACGATGGTAGTAATCGTTGCATTTTATTATGTCTACTGCGAAAAGATTGTCCTAGCAACTTCACCCATCAAATGCCGCTAATCCGAATTGTTCCCTATTCTTGGATCATTTGTTGGTAGACTATGATTAACTTTTGATTAAGTTTCACCAGAATGTGCATAGTTTTTCCGACTGATAGATGGTGAGTACATGAACGAGGGCTCGGAGAAAAATGGCTGTTACTTACTGAGTAGTAGCTTATTTACAGATGAATCAGTTGTTTCCCAAAGTTGTAGGTAAATGTGTACGATTTATCTTTTTATCAGTTTCGAAGTTTTTACAGAGTATTAGTATTGTGGACAGTTTTATTTAGATATAGTTACAGACTATTAGGAAATATTACAAACTTAGCTTTATTTTTTCACAATTCAAGTCATTCAACGTTCCAATGCAGTCAGTCTTCTGGGCACGTTGTCAGACGACAGTTATGCGGTGCGGTGAAATACTTTGACAATCAGTTGCACGTTTTTTCTGTACTTGTTACATAAATGTTCTTTTTTTTGTAAAAGAGGTATTTGAACACTTTCTTAACTGAAAATTTATTACACTAAATAGATACATGCTGGTTTTGACATTATTGTTACAAACATCATTCATTTAATTAAAATCTTTCAAAGCTTTCTAACCATGGTTTTACTTTGAGAGGATCTACAAAGGATTGTATAACCTTTTACCACTGCTAGAAAAGTTCTATTCTTTATTTTAAAATATATGTTTTCCAACAACTATCTATTTCGCACAAATACCTATAACCCCCAAAAGCTTGTCGACATCGTCAATCCGTGTTTTACCTACAAAATCCGTGCGAAGCGTTCCCTCGCCCGTGCGCCTCGGGCGATCGCTCGCCACATTTGTAGCACCACTAGGGTTGACGCTTTTACAATTTATGTAGCTTTTGTTATAAGAATTTTGTACAAGGAATACTTGAATTCAAAATTCGAACGGTTGAAGCGAATGGTTGCCCCAGGCGGGACATTCCATTGTCACTTGTTGGTATATTTTTAGCATGGCTACACATCAACCTATAGCTATTTCCAGTTGAAGCTGACCTCGCATCGTATATGCTTTGATTACAATGAGAGGTCAGCTTATATTGGACAGTTATAGCTTTATATGGAGCTGTGTCTTAGTTGTTGTTAAAAAAAATTAAAACAAATTGATACTATGAAAATATATTGTCTTGCTTAATGTGATACATCAATCAATAACAACAGACATACATATATCCAAGTTATACAGTTGCTTGTTCAGAAGAGATATTGATAAGGATTTTTTTATTTTTCGAAATTATATATTTTAACATCTTCAAGGGGAAGATGTTAAAATAATATAATAATAATATTATGTTGTCAAAATTAAAGCCTATCAAAAATACTCTAAAATGTACAAATGATTAAAAATCAACGTTTAACCCTACCACCGCTATCTATACTCAAAACAGTTAGAAACTTGAGCAATTACAGTGGAACAGATGTTTTGATATCAATCCTCGATTTGATATTAAACTTGCCGCTGATATTACAATAGTGTTTTTACACGAACATTCTGTTATTGTTATTAGTTAAGTTTGATTTTACTTTGCAAGGGAGTTTTTGGTTAATTGGTTAACTCTGGGTACAGTCGACAAATTAGTTTGGTATAAACGTAACTAACGACATCTGTGTTTACAAAAATGCGCATATTAGTCGGTACTAGTTCGACATACTCTACCGCGTCCCTGGTACACATTTTCAGTACATCTAAAAAGGCCTATGTGGTTTCAATAAGGTACATGTAAAATGTCTAATATCTAGACATTCAGTCTATTCTGTGCGGCTAAGTTTAGACCTAGATAATAATAGCCCTGACTTTTGACTAACAGCTTAAATTATATCATGTAGACACGTTGCAATTTGACATTCGAATCGACAAACAAATAGAAATAAAATATAAGGAAATGACATTAGTGACAGCACGATTTGTCGAAAGCTTGTGTCATAACCATAATGTTAGAAAGTTTTTAGTCGTTTAGCTCCTCGGATCATTTAATTTAAAAACATTTTTACAAGTCAATGTTTCAATTGTTTTTTAATAGCTGGCGCCAGCATTTCCAAGCTAAACCGAAATGAATTTAGAGAATCATGGCCTAGATATGCGAGTTTTACGATGTAGGGCAAAATCTAAAATGGCCTTCGAAAAGGATCCAATCCATAGCAGATTTCAGTTTAACATATTATTATGTAAGTTATTAGACAGCAAAGACAACAAAACTATACTCGTTGTTAGAAAGTCTGGATTTCAGATCTAGCAAAACCTTTCAGAGCAGTGGGCCTTGCAATTCGGATTTTTTGGATTCGTAACGTTCGGATCGATAAACGAATAGAAACAAAATGTGTGGGAATGACATGTGTAAACGTCAGATTTGTCGAAAGCTTATATCATTTCCATACATTTTGTTTCTATTCGTTCGTCGATCCAAACTTTAGACTGCAACTTGGCTAGGCCCCTTGGTCTGCAACAGTACCCTAGACTGATTTCAAGCGCTAATCCATACTTTTTAAATCGATAAATTACGCGTTGCTCCCACGCAGACCACCGCGCAGGCGCAGCTCGCGTGATGATCATCAGCGCAGATACGACGGACCATCTCCGTGCTTTTAATTGGACGGAATGGCTATTGTCACTCTTTTGTTTTAAAATGATTTCTATCTAACCTTAATTTATTGTTCGGTAACTTTGTGAAGGGTTAACGCGCTTTTGAGGATTTTTGGAGATTAAATTCTTTGAAGATTTTATCGATTAGGGACTGAATTTGAAGTAGCAATAGTAGAATATCGATATTAAGTTATTAAATAATAATAATTATATTAAATCAATATGTAGTATTATGACGTATTGTCGTTACTTTTTTCGAGGTCTTTGTCATAACATGTTGCATTAACATGACAAGTATTACTTATAAATTGTATCGGAAACGATGTATAATAGGATTTTTTTTTGATTACTCAATAGATACTATACTGGTAGAAAGTATTAATAATATAGATCCTTTACTTTCTGCTCTGCCTCTGCTGAGGCTCTGACTGCCTCTTTGGTCTAGTGGTCCCAAGCGCGACTGCTACGCTAGAGGTCCTGGGTTCGATCCCTGGGTCGAGCAGTGTTGTTGGGTTTTCAATAAAATTCCCAGTAGCAGCTCGGAGTCTGGAATTGTGCCCGGTTGATGGCAATAGGCTCGCCCCGTAATACGTGAGACCTAAACATACCGGCGAAATGTAGGTGTACGTTAGTACGCCTCTGCCTACCCCTTCGGGGAATACAGGCGTGATGGTATGTCATGTCTTTACTTTCTGCTGTACTTTTTAAAAAAAATAAATATCTTTAGACATTTTACACAGCACCATCTAGTCCCAAACTAAGCAGAGCTTGTACTATGAGTACTAGACAATGGATATAATACTACTTTTTTTTTGTAAATACATACTTATTATACATAGGAAACACCCAGATAAACACAAATACTTATATTCATCACATAAATATTTGTGTCCTGTGGGATTCGAACCCACGACCTCGTGATCAGCAGTCCGGTACTCGAACCACTAGACCACAGACGTCGTCAAGTCGACTTGCTGTCTATATAATCGGATTATTAAAACCTATAAAATAATGATATCGGGATATGTATGAAACCTTTAAAACATGCACGGTTGAGTTGTCATTTGAAAAATCGCTCGTGAACGGCGCCGCGGGCGCGTAATGACGACACGACACGACACCTGCTCGCGAAACGGAGAATGATAAATTATAAAAAAAATACGAAAAAATAATAGGATGTGTTGTCGTTGCTCATTGGTCACAATCGCGGGTACTAAGTGTGATATCCCGAGATCTGTTCCCAGGAGCAATGGAAAGTGTAATTATATTAGTTACTAGCCTTTGCCCGCGAATTCGTTCCCGTGGAAGTTGATTCCTATTGGTCGTAGCCTGATGATATATAGCCTATAACCTTCCTCGTTAAATAGGCTAACCAACACTGAAATATTTTTTTAAATAGGACCAGTAGTTCCTGAGTTTAGCGTGTTCAACCAAACAGACAAACTCTTCAGCTTAATAATATTAGTATAGATTTTTATCGAAGGTAAAGATTGACAGGAAAGAGCGGGCAGAATTCGAACCTGCATGTTCTGGTATTATCTTAGCATGGATATTGCAAAGATGATAGTGTCATTTAAATAAGCCAGTGCAGATTTTGGAATGATGGAAATCTGCTGTTGGGTTTGTCTAGGGTCAAACTATCGCATTGTTTTTTTCTATGCACCAAACCTTACAACTTATAGGGTACCTAGGTTATCCCTATACTATCACTGCTATCTTCTTTGCAATATCCATGCTAAGATAAGCATGGATATTGCAAAGAAGATAGTGTCATTTATATCAGGTAATTTACAAACATTTTTTTTCCTCTTGTAACGGTGTTACATACTTCTAATATAATAAAAGTCACCGTAAGTCTTAATATTAACCAAACTATTGATATAATCACTTCATATAAAATATACAATTATATTTACACACTTAAAACTAAGTTAAATATTAATTAGCAAGCGGAGTCAGGTTACGCTATATGTTTAGCAAAATCACGACTCGATCGCATGGAGCTGGCTTAGAGGTTGGATACGGGAAGTTGTGAACAAGCGCGTCGTGTCGCCACTCGCTACTAGACTCCACGGAGGTTGGACATAATTATTGATTCCGTTGTGAAGAAATTCCACAACCTACCTGCTTTCGAAAAATTAATAAAATATAAACCATTAAAATTAAAATACTTGAATTTAAGTATACTTGAATAGTGCCTAGTGTTTACCCCAAACTGGGTGAGTGTTGCAAACCCTTATTTATTTAATTGTAAGCTTTTAGCTGTAGTTAATATGACCTTAGTCAAAATCAGCTGATCGAAAAGTGCTGTGTCATGACTTCGTTTTATTATTAGGCTCCTGATACAGTCCTGATACTTATATAACTATAAAGTAACTACTATCAGCTGATTCCTTGTAGTGCATAATCTGTATAGTAGTAATATTATATTTTGTATGTGAACCTACCTACTGCTGAGCTAGTTATTATTGTGTTAGTTTTAGATGATTTGACTGCCTCATCTTTGATCACTATTCTATGCCATCATTACCATCTGTACCGTTGATCATCAGCACTGGATGTTGCAGTCAAATTAACAAGTCCGAATAGACGTTAAGTGTCTGGTTTTACACGATTTCAGGGTTCACCTATCCGGTACCGGACACCATTGCTGGGTGTTCATGTGACATTTACCCACGCTTGAACAGGGTGCTGAAGCCCGTTGGTGCTACTACCCTTCTTCAACCAGAACGCTGCAGAACGCTTATCCAGGACAGTGGTTTTGATTTATATGGCTGTTACACATTCGTTCGTGAGTGTAGTACGTTCCCACGCCCTAGCTTGTTTCGCCTTTAATGTACTTTTATTAAAACTTATTACGAAATAAATAGTTTTATTTCTACTCCAAATAAAGAACGTCACACTGGCGCCCAATAATAGGATACATTCACGATTGAATTGTGTAATTAGTCGCATTTAATAGTTTCATTGGTGATGGCTATAATACCATAGCTTTAAGGTTGATTTTGTACTAAAATAAACTAGTGTGTGTTATTACAGGTATTATTTACCGAAACCGGTTAGTTATACAGAGTGATTTTTATTCTAACTGTAAAATTTTGTTTTTTACACTTAATTACCTTGCCTAACATTGATAAAGTACTGCCAACTCGTTAGTAATACTGCGCACTGGTTAGACTATATAAGTATGTACATATTGTTTGTCTGTAGCGCTTTAGGTACTGTTATTCCTATTGTCTTAGTCTAGTTTTACATTGACCTGGTATTGTTATCTGTTCTAAACTATTGTTACGTCCAATTTGCAACACACACCAGGTTATATAAAAGCTATAGACATATATATATATATATATATATATATATATATAAATACTCACTAAATATTATAACAATATGGCATACCCTATAAAATATTTATCCTTACAAAAAGCTGAATTAGAATACGAAGTGGAACTTCGTGGTGGCACGGGCGAATCGGTACAAGATTTAAGGAAACAAATTATTAAATTATGCCAATTACTTCCGTCCGAGGATATTTTAGAGTCTCATTTGGCACCTATTGATGATTTGAAAGAAGTTAAAGAGTCCCTTTTAAAATCACAGAATAACCTAATTAATCTTAAGAGTAAATTTGATAAAAATCTATTTAATCGAACTGAAACTTTACTAAATCATATATATCATCGCATTAACAGGATTCAAAATGTAGCAGAGGTTCATGATGTCTATAAAGTCTGCACCTCTAACTTTACTTCTCAGTTTAAAGATTTGTCTTCACTTAGGCCACTCAGTTCTATATCTAAAAATACTACCTCAAACACAGAAGGTGGTACTTCGGATCCTTCCTCTATTTCAGTTACTTGCGAGCGTAGTCTTTCTACAGAAATAAGTAAGTTAAAGTATTCTGGTAAGTCCTGCGTCCATTCCTTCATACAAAGAGTTGAAGAATTCGTACAGTCTAGGGGAATCTCTTTCGATAAAGTTCTTTCACTAGCTTATGAAATTTTTACTGATGACGCATTACATTGGTATCGTTACAATAAACATAAAATAAATAATTGGAGTGACTTGTGTGTTTTGCTCAAAGAAGATTTCAGCAGTAGTGACTATGATTACAGGCTAGCTGCCGAAATCCGATTACGTACGCAAGGTGATCGTGAAAATATCACAATTTATTTATCGATTATGCACGGTATGTTCTCACGTCTTAACAAACCGTTATCTGAGGACGAAAAACTAGAAATAATAATCCATAACATTCGGCCGTGTTATGCAAATGCTCTGATTACTGCACCCTGCATCAAATCTATTGATGAACTCAAATCTGTTTGCCGTAATTATGAAACCATAAATTCTAGATACTCTCAATTTCACGAGCCACCCAAAATCAATAGCAGCACTCTCGCACCCGAGTTTGCTTATAAATACCAACAAACAGATGCTAGTGGTAAATTTAGCCAACATGGTAGGCAGGATAACAACAATAAACCGTATAATGAAAGATACAACTATACAAATCTTAATAATACACATAAAATTAACAATACTTCTACTAATTATAAAGAAAGGTTCCGATCTAGTAATGGCTATCAGACTCGTAATTTTGGCGTTTCAGCTTTATCTGTTGAAGGGTCACGACCGGTATTTTGCCCCAGATGCAGATCTAATAGCCATTCACTTAGAAATTGTAGTGAAGCACGATTCCCTATCTGTTTTAAATGTGGCAAAAAGGACGTTCGCTATCCTGAGTGCCCTGATTGTAACTCTGTTCATAAAGACGAATCGCCAAAAAACTAAACAAACCCGATTGGGGTAGCCAAGCTAAAGAATGGAAAGAATGGTTGAAATTCATTTACAATTATTCCACCTTTAACTTGGTCGCCTCAATCGCTGATAATAATCAAAAAAATATAGACAAAACTCGGCCTTACGTCACTATTCATATCTCAGATGAGATACTTACTGGACTACTTGACACAGGTTCATGTGTCACTATCTTAGGTAATGGATCTCATAAAAAGCTTCTAGATATAGGATTTACCTTGCAGGATAAAACCCCTCTTAAATTTATTGCAGCTGGTGGAGAGAAACTAAACTCCATCGGTCAAATCTGCTTACCTATCAAGTTCCAAAATCAAGTGCATATTATTAACGCACACGTTGTACCTAACATTAACAACTCGTTAATATTGGGAATGGACTTCTGGCGTACATTTGGTCTTTTCCCGAAACATCTTAATGCGATTACATTTTATAAGGATTCTGAGACTCATCTCATAACTAACTCTTTAGTACCTAATGTGTTGTGTTCATATGAGTATCTGACAAGTGACCAAAGGCGTGAGGCTGACAGCTTAATATCGGAGTTTCGCGGGATTTCTTATGAGAAACGTGGTTTAGGACGCACTTCATTAATAACACATCAAATTGATACTGGGGATGCTGACCCCATTCGTCAACGCTACTATCGAATGTCACCAGAAAAACAACGCATCGTAGTTCAACAACTGGATGAAATGTTAAAGGATGATGTTGTCGAGCCTTGTGAGAGCCCATGGTCCTCTCCGGTCCTTCTAACACCTAAAAAGAATGGCGAACTCAGGTTTTGTCTTGACAGCCGAAAGCTTAACGCAGTAACAAAAAAAGATGCGTACAGTTTACCATACATCACGGAGATTCTTGATAACCTTCGGGATGCTAAATTCCTCAGTAGTATAGACTTATCCAAAAATTTTTGGCAAATTTTGATAAGGGAAGAGGATAGATGTAAAACGGCTTTCTACATTCCATCACGGGGCACATTCCAATTTAAATCTATGCCTTTTGGACTAACCAACGCCCCAGCTACACAACAGAGACTAGTAGACATCCTATTCTATGGCCCTGAATTTGAACATAAAGTATTTGTGTACGTCGATGACGTCATAATAGTATCCGAAAGCTTCGAAAATCATATATCCCTTTTAAAGCGTGTCTTAGAAAAACTTAGAATAGCTAATTTAACAATAAATTTTGAAAAGAGTAAGTTCTTCAGGAAACAGCTAAAATATCTTGGTTATATTGTCGATGGTAATGGGTTGCACGCCGATCCTGAAAAAGTACAGTCTATAACCGACTATCCCACGCCTTCTAACCGTAAAGAGGTTCGTCGATTCATAGGTACTGCCTCTTGGTATCGGAGGTTCATTCCAAACTTTAGCAGTCTAGCTGCACCCCTCAATAAGCTAACTTCGCAAGGCAAGAATGCACCCGCTTTTTCATGGTCGCGTGAAGCCGATGATGCTTTTAGAAGACTGAAATTGCATTTAGCTTCAGCACCTATCCTGGCATGTCCGGATTACACTAAGCCATTTGAAGTCCAAACTGATGCTAGTGACTACGGAATTGGTGCGGTCCTCACGCAGACCCTCAATGGGGCTGAGAATGTAATTGCTTATATGAGCAAGTCCCTTACCAAGCAAGAACGCAATTACAGTGCTACTGAACGCGAAGCCTTGGCTGTTCTCTTCGCTATTGAACATTGGCGTTGCTATTTAGAAAATGGCTTAAAATTTACTGTATACACTGATCATTCGTCACTCAAGTGGTTTTTAAATCTTAACAACCCCACTGGTAGATTGGCTCGCTGGGGTGTCCGATTGTCTGCCTATAATTTTGAGATCAAACACCGTAAAGGAGCTGATAATATAGTTCCAGACAGTCTATCCCGTTCGGTACCAGTAGCTGCTATTGACAACCCAGCAAATGGAGTGATGATACCTACTCGTGTGACGAATGACCCCTGGTATCTTAATACTTTCAACGGGTGTTTAAACTCACCAACTTCCTTTTTAAATTATCGCGTCGAGAATGGAAAGCTATTTCGATATGTAAAATCTATTAACCCTCTTATAAGAGAATTCGAGTGGAAAGAAGTGGTACCACTAGAATATCGCCAGAATATTATATCTCAAAACCACTCTGAACCTACCTCTGGACATCTTGGTATATTTAAGACATTCAAGCGCTTGACCTTAAATTATTTCTGGCCGCGTATGCATTACGATGTTACCAACTTCGTTACAAGTTGTGACACCTGTCTATCTTATAAATACCCCAACCACACTACGCTCGGTACAATGGGTAGACCAAAAGACTGTTGCCGTCCGTTTCAAATGCTAAGCATTGACTTAGTGGGCCCCCTACCCGTGACTAGGAAACAGAATACCTTTTTATTAGTTATTAACTGCTGCTTTTCTAAATATTGTATGCTGTTTCCTATCCGACGTGCCACAGCGGATATAATTTCTAAAATCTTGGAGGAATATGTTTTTCTAATTCATGGAATTCCTAGTACATTACTGATGGACAACGGTAGACAATTTATTAGCAATACAATGAAAAATCTATTTACGACTTATAATATCCCTAATGTATACTACACTCCCTTATACACACCACAAGTAAACTCAGTGGAGCGTTATAATAAAACAATAATTACTGCTTTGTCGACTTTTGTTGAAAATGATCATAGGTCATGGGATACTTACATTCCCAAAATTCAATTTGCTCTTAATAGTGCAGTTAACGAAGTAACCGGGTACACGCCCTCATTTTTAGTATTTGGACGTGAAGTAGTCAGTTGTGGCTCTCATTATATTGATGCTGATGTTGAAGACCATATAGTTTTCGGGCCCCGCGACGCTTACGCAGAAAACTTAGGAAGCCTGCGTAAAACATTTGATAAAGTCCAAGCTTCACTTATTAGAGCACATTCAAGAAACAGCGGTAGTTACAATCTTCGTCGTAAAAATGTAGACTTTAAAGTCGGTGATATTGTTTGGAAACGTACCTTCTATCAAAGTGACAAGGATAACAGGTTTTCAAAAAAGCTAGCACCTAAATTCGTTAAATGCCGAATTGTAGACAAAAAATCAAGACTCGTTTATGAACTGGAGGATATGGCGGGTCACAATTTAGGAGCATGGCATATCAAGGATTTTAAGTTGACCTGAGCTACACGCTGGAGCTCTTTTAGCGGATTTTATTAGGAAAAATCCTAACCTAAAAAAGGGGGTATGTAACGGTGTTACATACTTCTAATATAATAAAAGTCACCGTAAGTCTTAATATTAACCAAACTATTGATATAATCACTTCATATAAAATATACAATTATATTTACACACTTAAAACTAAGTTAAATATTAATTAGCAAGCGGAGTCAGGTTACGCTATATGTTTAGCAAAATCACGACTCGATCGCATGGAGCTGGCTTAGAGGTTGGATACGGGAAGTTGTGAACAAGCGCGTCGTGTCGCCACTCGCTACTAGACTCCACGGAGGTTGGACATAATTATTGATTCCGTTGTGAAGAAATTCCACAACCTACCTGCTTTCGAAAAATTAATAAAATATAAACCATTAAAATTAAAATACTTGAATTTAAGTATACTTGAATAGTGCCTAGTGTTTACCCCAAACTGGGTGAGTGTTGCAAACCCTTATTTATTTAATTGTAAGCTTTTAGCTGTAGTTAATATGACCTTAGTCAAAATCAGCTGATCGAAAAGTGCTGTGTCATGACTTCGTTTTATTATTAGGCTCCTGATACAGTCCTGATACTTATATAACTATAAAGTAACTACTATCAGCTGATTCCTTGTAGTGCATAATCTGTATAGTAGTAATATTATATTTTGTATGTGAACCTACCTACTGCTGAGCTAGTTATTATTGTGTTAGTTTTAGATGATTTGACTGCCTCATCTTTGATCACTATTCTATGCCATCATTACCATCTGTACCGTTGATCATCAGCACTGGATGTTGCAGTCAAATTAACAAGTCCGAATAGACGTTAAGTGTCTGGTTTTACACGATTTCAGGGTTCACCTATCCGGTACCGGACACCATTGCTGGGTGTTCATGTGACATTTACCCACGCTTGAACAGGGTGCTGAAGCCCGTTGGTGCTACTACCCTTCTTCAACCAGAACGCTGCAGAACGCTTATCCAGGACAGTGGTTTTGATTTATATGGCTGTTACATATTCGTTCGTGAGTGTAGTACGTTCCCACGCCCTAGCTTGTTTCGCCTTTAATGTACTTTTATTAAAACTTATTACGAAATAAATAGTTTTATTTCTACTCCAAATAAAGAACGTCACACTCTCATATAGTTTTTTTTTTAACTAGCCTGTATTGTCCCAATTCTGTATGTTTTTTTATTTACATAATCATTTTATACTTTTGTCCAAATAAATTGGTAAGTAAATAGAAATGTCCAAATAAATAGAACCCGTAAATGGGTTGATAATGATGATTAATAGGTGCAAAGGCTAAAAGGAATGCTGTATCAGAGGAAGCCAAAACAAAAGATCTAGCAAAATAAATATCTGATGTTGAGCAGGATTCGTATCTGCGTTCTCCGGTACGCAACGCTGCCATAGTTTTAGTCAACGAAGCTGCCTGTGATGTCCTATTTATCTTGAATCACCAAGTAAAGGTCTCCTGAGCTGAGATCAATATGTAGTAAAGACTAGCTATTTCCAGCTCTTTAATTAACTAAATAAAACATCTAAGTTAATTATAACATTAGCTATCTGCAAGTGAAAGTCCCGTCAAAATCAGGCCAACCGTTTTAGAGATTAGCCGGAACAAACAGACAAACAAAGAATAATTTTAAAAATTGTTTTTCTGATGTAAGTACCGTAATTTTTGTGCATTTAGGCTGTTAATTTGAAATTACAAACATATAATACAATTATATTTATTTGTTTAAATGTTAAAGGTGATGATAAGGAATGATGCTCTGGATAATGATTAACAGAAAATGGTGCGTCCCGCTCTAGACGTGCAACGCGGAATGAGTTATGACGTCACGTCATCTCCGTACAAGAACACAAACACGGCGGAATTGTGACGCGTGATACGCGTCATAAGTTATGTTCTTATTTTATGTGTTTTTTTGTTGAGTGTGCGGATATTGAGATAATTTTGATTTAAGTAAAAACTAGCGATCCACCCAGGCTTCGCATGGATTTGAATTTCTTGTATTTTCTGTACTATAATATGTATGTATTATACATAATAAACCTTCCTCTTCAATCACTCTATATATTTAAAAAAACCGCATCAAAATTCGTTGCGTAGTTTTAAAGATTTAAGCATACATAGGGATATAGGGACAGAGAAAGCGACTTTGTTTTATACTATGTAGTGAAGAAGTTACATAAACCATGGATGTTATCGTTATATGAGAGTAAAATGACTAGTGTAGTTGGATGACAAGCCAGTGCAGATTTTGGAATGATGGAAATCTGCTGTTGGGTTTGTCTAGGGTCAAACTATCGCATTGTTTTTTTCTATGCACCAAACCTTACAACTTATAGGGTAGGTTATCCCTATACTATCACTGCTATCTTTGCATTGGTATTATGATATGGTATTAAAGTATAGTCATTTTCCGTCTAAGTAAATAAGCTCAGCTAACAATGAAAATGGGAGGAGAATTAAGAAGTTCTCCACGTAATGTTGGTACTTACTGCGCTGCATACGAAACTTAAGTCAGGGACTAACAACGTTTGGTGCATTTTAAGTGGCATAGCTTAAAGTGAGATGCTCTTGTTGAAACTTTGCAAAAGTGTTAAGCTTAAAGTATTGCCAAATGATTTTGTGATCTCGTACCTACATTGTATTTTGATTCCATCTTGTTCTTCTAGCGACGCTCTGTCGAGTGTTGTGGATTTTATTTCCATCTGAGACAAACATGTGTATGATTCACAAATATTTGTTTGTAAGTTTGTAAAGTCCTCCGCGGTACATGGATTGTCGTCTAATACGGGAGCTGACGTTTTGAAAATCAACATTTGCCAAGAAATTGGCAACTTTGTGAGAAAAATTTGATGAGCACATACCTAATTTGTCAAAAAAAGATCTCTGTTGAAAATATTGATGGTTCATAAAACTTAATTATACGCACGCTGAATAGCGTTCCCCTTGTACCGGTGTTTTCCAACAAGGAAATAGGTAATTGCTTGACTTCTAATTTTCAGTTGTCGATTTTCATAAAAATATAATTTATTAAGTATGTAAGTATTACTATTTGTGTTAACTAAGACTACCTTAATAGTCAAATGTCCATAAGATGTAAATTTAGCAAAATGTTGATTACCGCTGCATCGGTAGTACCTTTAGTGCAGTCAAGACGACAATTCCCGCGGACGTGGACGGAACGCGGGCATTAGTCTAATGTTCAGCACTTCAGATCGATAGCTACGTCACTCGAGACCGTAACATTCACAAATACCATACAATGACGCCTGTAGCGCCAGCGGTTAGAAGAGAAATTCGACATCAGAAGCAGGGGTAGCTTAGTGGGCTAAAGCGTTCGGTGTATTCCCGGAAGGACGCAAGTTCGGCGTTCCTACTTACTTTTAAAAATTAAGATAGGCATCTATTCGTATTAATTAGACAGTTATGCCCATAATTTTATTTTTTATTATTTATTTATTAGGAGAGAAACAAACAGTTTTATAAAATAACAATCTCAAACAAATAACACAATAATTATGACAAAAAATAAATAAACAAGTATGCGTATATAAAGCACACGCGCTTTTAATTAGTTTCCTCAAAATATTAGTAGGTAGAGAAAGTTTCCTCAGGAAAGGAAATTAAGTTCTAATAAACAACAATAAAACCCAATTTACCTCCTCACTGCTAATGAGAACCCACGGAATTATACTAGCGCATGCAAAAACTCATTCCGCACCATACGTAACTAATACCATCAATTTTCATGACTGTACCTCGCCGTTTGAATTTACACCTTGAGCTTGAGATGGAAGGTTGTAATTTCAATGAGTAGGTAAAGAAGAAAGAGGTATTGATAGGAAAATACGGGTGTTTTGCGTGTAGACGGGCAGGTGGCGGGAGAGATAGGCGCAGGAAATGAGCCGAGGTGTGATGACGGTACGGAAAGAGTAGCTACCGGCAGACGTCCTGCGTACCTAGGTATGTGACATAATAGTGTTGAAGACGGTGTGATTTCTCAGAGTTACGGTCGATAAAATGTTGTGTTTACGGGACAGCCCTAACGGTCTATGGGTTGGTCTATGGTCTATAATTATTCCTAGTCGGGGGCCGCAAAAGAATGCGTTGTTCCCGTAGCCTCCGACGCAAGTGCGAGTGGAAAACCGGGGTTGGTTTTAGTCAGTAGGAGTCTGACAGATGGGGACGGGGTCACATGAGGATTTCCAACCTCGAAAAAAAAATTTGTCTATAATTATTTGCGTTTTTTTTGGAAAATTATATTCTAATATTGAATGACGGAAACAATGCTATGTCTAGTTCGAGCTTGAAATTTTCCAGAGGACTAACGTTTCGAAAAATACACCAACACGCGTCTATTTCCCAAAAAGTTTGCCAGAAGTATAACATATTGTAATCCACAGTTCGCGACCGCGGGTTCTCAAAGACTCGACCTTGGAATCAAACCCATGATTATGAACGTAGCAGTCGTACTTACGACATCCAGCTAATAAGGAGTTGTCAGTTTCTACCACCACCAGACCAGTAATACATTTATTTATTTAACTTAATTAGAACGGCCGCAAGCCACTTACACTAATTAAGGACACAGCACACATACTGACTTCTCACAATACTTCAGGCATACTGATAAGATCGTCTTCCATTCATCGGCAAATATATCACAATCTGTATTGGCTTCCAAGAGAGCGAGGAGCGCAGTGAGAGAACGAGGTACAGGCGAGTTTGCACGCGCCACTGTTCGGCAAGTAGGTACGGCAAAAAGCTTATGTTTTCTACTACGGCTGTAATTGTTAGGTACAAATAACCGTGTCAGCTTTTCATGAAGCTCTGGTGCCACAATTTTATAGTGGAGAATACGTCAGGTTGTTATCACTAATAATAATTGCAAAAAGAAACGATTTGAAGGTACAGCATAAATAATTTACTCGCATCACTTCCCAAAAATAAAAACGAGTTCCGAAACACCTTTACGAGTTTTCGCTAAACATATATTACCTCCATGGTAAGGCTGCGCCAGACGCTGACGGGACAATGGCCGTCGGATCCGCTTAAGCGATCAAATCAGCTTTAAATACCGCTGAGTAATCAGGGGCCCGGCTTACCGGATATATGAAGCCGGGTTCCGCCGCGATAGACGCCCGAATAAAACGCACACCACCCTAATATGAATTACTTTTTACTTCCCTTTTGGCGATGTTACGATTTTAGAGATTTTATTGTTTATTATTTGTTGCGTGATTTGTTGGGAGGTTGATGAACATAGATGAAGCCCAAGTGGTGTGCCAGGATCGTAGCAAGTGGAAAGCTATAGTCTCTGCCTACCCTTATGGGAAACAGGCGTGAAGCTATGTATATATGTATGTCAGTGTTCTAAGCGCATTCTAATTACATGTCCAATGTAACGTATCTTTTTAAACAAAGTTCTGAATAAATCTAGTACTTTATAAGTTATGCAAAAAATATAAACTACTAAAAAAGTATTTGGTGAATGCACTTGAAATTGCTTCGACCGAAAAATGCTAAATCTTCAAATCAATGAAAATTCAGAATAATCTGAAAGATCCTTTTCTATAGGATTTTTGTATGATTTATTATTTATTGCAAATCTTTTTGTATTTTCCCAGTCGATTTATTCCTACATCAAAATAAATGATTTATTGAAATTTGAAAGAGTGAGTGAGGTGGTCAGCAAGTTAATATTTTTGTAGGAAAAAAATCAATTATATGATTTATTTTTAGTGAAAGATAAACTGAACATGTTTCGATATATTTAGAAGTCGGTAAACGAGCAGATTAAATTTAATTTCTCCAGATTCTAGTTTTATAGGCATCCTACAGATTAGTACTGGACTAGATCGACCAATAGTAGGCCTAAGCACTTTTTTAAGCCCCAATAATCCAGGAGCTGTGCTAATGAACCAAAATCGATTGAAGGAGCGGATGAATGGAAAATAGGGTAATACTCTCGGGGAGTAGGAAATGGCTGCAATTTTCTCTGAAGATGAAAAATTCCTAGGTAGCTTGTTACACAAAGTGCACTCGAAATGAAACTCTAGCTACCTTGTAAACTTTTAACAACCTATGGTAATTTTGTGAATTAAAAATTTGAAAGAATTGTACAGGGATTTGGTTGGCTTATAAATGTCATTGGACAATTCTAAATCATTAGGTGGTTCTTCTCAGAAGTCATCAGTTAAGTATTGACTTGTAAACGTGTCTTAAAAGATCTTATTTACAGAAATAAATATAATTTATCAAATATTCTAATTTCAATACACACCACGTATTTAATTCACCCCAATATCCAAAAAATCTCTTCAAGTTTCCAAGTTAAACAATATTTAGCTCGACAAGACTGGGGGAGTCATCACGCGGCATGTCCCGTTTAGCTTAGTAAGCGGGTATTTATGCTAATAACTCGCGAAGACCCGGCCGCAGGGAACAATTGTGTCAATTTATGACCTTTTGGATTTGGCGGGGTTGTCCTGATTTAACTGAGACGTAACGCTCGTCCCAAGGGTTGAAATACATTCAGGTAGAATGCGGCGCTTTGTATGCTGCGTTGATCTTGAGTGCTTTTTAGGTGCTTTGATTTTCGGGAGGTGTTTACAGGTGCGTAGAGTAGGGGTAGAAAAGGGGCGTTAAAGAATAGGCACCATCTAAATACAAAACATTTTGTTGTAGACAGCAAAATGATGATGGTTAGTAAAGCAGTAATATAAGCCCTGCAAATTAAAATGATAAAAATATTAAGTAATAAACAAAATTTATCATTTTTAGATGTTAGATTTTTGGGTTCATAGGACATTAGATACGATTATTATTATTAGGAATATTATTTTCCATGAATGAGCTAGATTTTCTCCATTTTCAACATTCGGAATTAACTCAAAAGCCACTTAAAATACGCATACATTTATGTCGCCACTATTATTTTAGGGAGTGCCTATTTTCGCTTCAAGCCAAACCTAACTTTTTGTTCCCAAAAGCGAGATGGGAATGGAAATTGGTGAAAATTGTTTCCCGTTTCGTCGCACTGTTCGGGACACTCCATCGTTTATTGGCCATCAATTCTTCCCCTAATTGGTTCGCGTGAAAAGTAACTTTGAGCAATAGTATGGATATAGAGAAAACTGGAAACGACAAGGATTTTGGATACCTACTGTATGTATGTATGGCTTTAACCTCATTCAAACAAAAAAACTTAACATTACTTACAATTTTTTTTGTATTTTGGTTTAGGAACAAGAAAAATTGCATCTGGATCCTATTGCATTAGGATGTTAAATAAGTTTTAAGGTATAGTAATGATTCTAGGAACTTAAACAATGTTAGCGTAGGGTAAGTTTTCATTCCTGGGTCGAGCAATGCTGTTGGGTTTTTCTGTGAAATTTTTCTCAGTAGCAGCTAGTAGTCTAGATTTGTGATTGGTGGTGGCAGCTTGCGCGCTCACTATGACACATCGCTCACGATGACCTAGACATACAGGCGTGATGGTATTTTATGTTATTTGAGCTTGTTCTTATTAATGTATGGACCCACTTAGGTTTAGCATTAGGTATGTTAGTCGACCATAAAATTGCTTTACCACTCTAGTAAATGTCGTTTGCACATATAAAACAACAAGGTCTATTTTTGCATACAACACCAAGTGACATATTGATAATGAGCCTTAGTAAATTTTATTTGGACGGAAGTTTTTGTCAAAAGTCGTAAAGCAATTTTATGGTCGACTATACCTACTAGAAATCATGAAAAATTGTTAGTTATTGTAGGTAGGAGCCTGTGGTGAATTTAAGGAAACTATGCAGCACATCCTGTGCGTTTGTTTCGTCCTGGCGACGAAACGGATGAGTCTTCTCGGCAATGGGTACCCGAAGCCTGAAGATTTTAGGTTCCTTCCTCTCAGTGGGTTAGCTGCCTTCGTAAACCACGTCTTCAAAGAGTAAGGAATATACGGTAATGGGGACAACACAAAAGATCTCATTGGGTCGAAGTGTTGCTGGTTGTACCAACCCCCATAATAATAGAAGATAAGATATTGTAGGTTAAATTTCGTTCAGGCTATATTGAAAATGTCTTTTCCAGTGACTTAATAGCCATGTAACACTAAACCAGAAACTTTATTTTGAGCTTTATCCTATCAATTTTAAAGTATAATATCGGATTGTAGCTATAATTGTATCGGTTACAGCTTAATTGGAAAATCGTCTCGCTGCACCTCCTAATACTGACGATTGCATTTCGAGTAGATAAGGAAAGCTTTGGCTTGTGAGTGTGGATTATACAGAAGTAAATAAATACAATGTATTTCTATGAAAGTGCTAAATAATATGAGAGATTCATGCCAATTTTCACTAAAGTCCGATCGAAAAGCTACAGATTCAGTCATCTTTTTAGTGCATGTTTTCACACTGACTGGTTAAAACATTATCTATATTACTAGTTGCTTGGAACCCTATTATAGATTCAATTAAATCTAAATCCAAGCCTAAAACTGCAAGACCGAAGGATACGGTGAGCTCGTTCTGCGTGAATCGGATTGCCAACAATTAACAAAAAGGTAGGGTAGCTGTTAGTAACTGAAACGTCAAGACGCCTACCACCTTAGTCACCCGTGACCATGGACGCTGTAAAGGGTCCGAAACGTCGGGATTAAAATAATATCAATATAACGCGATAAAATCCGTAAAAAGTAGTTTTATTTCAATATATTACTAGTTTATCACGTTCGAACTCATACCTATACAAACATTAATACCACAGAATGCCGAATGCCGAATGCCGGGTTGGTTTAAGTACTGCCTTGAATGTTTGAGTTATAATAGAAATTCCTTTAAAAAATCATGCTTATTTACGCTAGTTCAGTAATTTTAAAGTTAAGTACCTTATTTCCTTTATTTTCTTCTAATATTTTTTGTGAGAAAAACACGAGTAAATAAGATAACAAACGATTTAAGTGATTTTTATCTCCAGTCTCCCTCTCCGTTATCATTAAAAGCTTTAGAGCTCTAACAAAAGGATCTTCAGTGTACACAAGGGCTCGACACCTGTCCAAGAAATCACCCCCAAAATAAATTACGTAAACACCTAACAAAGGCCACTCAAAAGCATTTAACAGATTGCGAACATGAAAAATTTAAGCACTTTCAAAACGCGAAACACAATATAGAACAACCAGCGTAACATGATCTCTAAGTCCAAATGTAAGATAAACACGGGTAGGTCAAAGTAAACTGGTTCTTGCACGCACGAAACATAATAGATACAGCCAATAAAGCTTGAGCTTTGAAATGAAACATCAAACTGTAAAAGATAGGTCAATGTAAACTGGACTCACAACTACCGGTACTAATCTACCAATATAACTTGACCTCTAAAACGAAACTTTAAATAACAAGAGCAAGGCCAATGTAAACTGGAAGTGTAACGTCCTTGAGGTTCATTATTGTAATTGCTTTTTCGTACGGAACTCGAAATCTCTTCACTTTTAGGAGTAGCTCTCGCGCTTGCGAGTGGGTTCTTGGTAATTAAATTATTTTTCCCTCATTAGGGAATTAGGGGTAGAGGGGAATAATGGGTACCTACTTATATTTGTTTTGATGATTACAACCTTCATTGGTAGGCTAATTTTTTCATGTGTCAGGCACAAAAAAGTACGCCATACTTAACAATATGGTCTAAAGAGATCTAATGGGTGGTAACAAAAAAAAACAATCTGCCCAGGATCTGCAAGGTAATCACAACTTCGCCTTTCAGTTTGAAAGAAACGATTAAAAAATCTCTGTAAGAACAGAATCAAAATCAATAAATAGCTTTTGTTTTGCTTGCGTTCGAGGTTTGAGGGATCCACCTCAGCGAACGTACCACAATCAAATTGCTGACGTTAAATATTGCCCAAAAAAGGTAAGGTTAAGAGCACCCTAAACCAACGAGCATATATGAGGAGGTTGATGAGCATAGATGAAGCGAAAGTGGTGTACCTGGATTGTAAAGTAGAAATCTATTCATCTACCTACCTCTATGAGAAACAGGCTTGAAGTTATGTATGTACAGTAAGGGTTCATAAATCCATTATCATGTCAAGGATCGTATTTGCCTGCACGTTACTGCGCGTATACATAAACATGACATTTAATACCACTATCTAAATACGCCCGCCGTCGTGACATCACAGCACTGAATGATCATTACATCGCACCCTGTCCGACTAGATAATTATGAAAGATTACTATATACGAGATCGTCTATGTATGCAAAATGTTTGTTATAGAAAAAGGTCGTAAGTGAAACTTGTTTCATACGATAGACTTGTAAAAATAGTAATGGACTAATGACCGCGACCGTACATTGCATTTGAAATCTCTCTCAATTGACTGGGAGATTCATTTGTAGACTAGCAGTGCCCCACGGTATTCCGTGGGAATAAAAAAAAACATTTCTTTCCATACATTTATGTTATAAAGTTAACGTATGCTCCCAGCTTTCTAGACAGTAGTTTTGAATTACTGCTGTCTTGACTTAGAATCTTTGTTTCTATACAGAAGATAGTCACCAATTTTCATATTTTTTTATTAATTTTTGTTTCTAAAAGAAAAGTTAATGTCTGTCTAACTATTTCGCGATTATATAGAGGAGAATAATCGAAATTGGCAAAGAAAGTTTTGGCAGAAAACTGTCGGCGCAGTGAATCCTCCATAAACCTCTAAAGATGTTTTTAGGGTCGGTCGGCAACGCGCGAGGGTACCCCTGACGTTGCAAGCGTCCAAAGGCTACGGTAACCGCTTACCATCAGGCGGGCCGTATGCTTGTTTGACACCTTAGTGGTATAAAAAAAGCAAACTATGTAACAAAAACTGACCTGTTCATATTAGATACTATTTCCCTCGTGCGTCATTAGATATAGACATAAGCCTAAGACACACGGTAAAGTTAAAAAAGCCTTTTGAAGTTTTAATTGATATATGTGCGTGGGTACTCCCATGTGTGAATCGATTCATTTTCCAAACTATTGTTCAATGAAAAGACGCTTTTGTAATTGAGATAAATAAGAGCTAGTAATTAATTGATCAATGAATTCAAAAAGGTAAGGTGCGTGTACTCACAACCGGCGCGTGTGTATGACAAGATATTGTATGAACGTGGAGGAAGCTAAAGAAGTATGTAAATATCGTAGCAAGTGGTGGTCTCTATTTTCTGCCTACCCCTATGGGAGTAGGCGTGAGTGTATGTATGTATCAATGAATATTATTATTTCCTTAAACAAGGAAGGTTCTAAGTTGCTCTTTTTAGCCCCCGGCGCAAAAACGACGGGGTGTTATAAGTTTGACGTGTCTGTGTGTGTGTGTGTGTGTGTGTGTGTGTGTGTGTGTCTGTCTGTGGCATCGTAGTTCCCGAACGGATTGAAAGGTGAATTAGTCGGGAGTGTTCTTAGCTATGTTTGATGAAAATCGGTCCAAGATGGCCGCCACCACAAAATAGCGAACTACATATTTTTTCACAACTTCCTCAATATGTGTATCAAATGAAAGGGCTTAACAAGGAGAATACTATACACTATGATAAATTTCAAATCCAAGATGGCCGCCACCACAAAATGGCAAATTACATTTCGTGTCGGGGGTTTTCTAAATTTTTAATTTAGGTTATTTGGAGCAAGCGTTACTTATCTGAATATACAAGGTGGAAGGGACGTCGGGACAAGGTTTCACTCAAGGTCAAAGATATAATGACCTAGGTCATTCATGTAGAAAATGATCGGTTATTAGTATTACAGATGTTGACATTTTTGAGGGCGCAGTGATTATAACGCCCCGCGGTGAATTTTTACACGTTCAAGTTAAAAAAAATGCAGAAAAAGTTGAAAAATTGATGAAAAAGGTTACGGAAAATTTCAACGCAGGGGGGTTCAGAATCATGTACTGAACTCATGGTATTCGGATGTGCGTCGATATCCCTTCCACCTTGTATACTTATCTCAGAAATAAATGCATACGTAAATTAACTCAGAGTTAATTATTTAACTACCATCACTTACCAGTTTAAAAGCGATACTAGTAAAACAGAATGTCACATTTCACCGTTAAATACAAATACCGCCGGCCTTAGTACGATAGTATTTATTACCTCAATACCATGAACGCTAAACGCCATAAATAAGACGAGAGCACACGCGTTACTGCAATCCGCTAATGCTAAACATAACCATGAAATTATGGCCGCCATGCTGTAGACTGTAGATGATTTAATATTATGTTATAGGTACGAATATGTAAGAGTATCCTTATGACGTGTGTGTCATGATATATATGTTTTTTAAGTTTCGTATTCGGAAAACGAACAGATTAGCCCTGATGGTAAGTGGTTACCGCTGCCGAGCCTAACCTTAAGTTACTTCTTATAATATTAGCTATGTGCGGGAAAGTCCCGTCAAAAAAGGGTTCAGCCGTTTCAGAGATTTAGCCGAAACAGACGGACAGATAGTAATTTTAAAAATAGTTTTTTGACAAAACTATTTTTATTTTACAAAAGTATGTACAAATATACAAAAGTATACAAATATACGTACAGGTAAAGTACAGGTAAAGTACAGGTACAGGTAAAGGTACGTACTTACGTACCGTATATACTTTTGTATGATTGTATTGTACATTTAGTGAAAAGCTGTTAACTTAAAATTACAAACAGACACTACAATTTAATTTATTTGTTTAAATGTTAATGTTATGTCCAATCAGTGATTACTTTCGACCTTATCCAACTAGAAACCAACATCAACATCGACCAATAAAGTCAAGATGCGCCCGATGACGTCACAGTCTATAATGTTCTCTGTGTAGCTATTAAATTATTTGTGTCACCCCACGCGGTGTACAATTTAAGTAGAGGCGGTACCGATACATCAAGTCTATATCGTTTGTTTAAGGTACTGTGTGTGTGTACAGTTATGAGCATAAATTTGTAAGTAAATGTTTCGATTTTCTTGTATACCTTAGTATTTGTCTAACATTTTGTTAATATTAAAACTTAATTAAACTTAAACTTATTTAAACTTTGAATTAAAACCATTCATGCATTCAGCATTGACTGCTTGGTTAGCCTAGTGGCCCTGCTACGCTTGAGGTCCTGGGTTTGAGTCCCAGGTCTAGCAAAGTATTGTTGGGTTTTAAGTGAAATTCTCCTTAAGTTGATGTCTTCTTAAATGTTTGTGTTCGAATACAGCGGATTTATATAAAATCTGTGATAACTTAATATCGATAATATTACAGAAATTAAAAAAAAAAATACTTATAATAATATGACATTTCCAGTGTGTCTGCACCTTAAGTAACAACTTGATGATTTGTTATGATCGCCTCGACTGCGCTCAGCGGGCGGCCAAAAACTGCATTACCATCCAACTTAACTCATTTAAACTGAATTCAACTTTAATAACCAAACTCTAAGTTACATTTTCGAACACACATATACATGTACGAAATCGCAAAACAAACGAAACTAAACGCTGTTGCTGTTACAATTAAGGAGACGATAATGAATTGTATCAAATTTGATATTTTAGACTTTGTTGTTTCATATATAAAGTTCAGATTTCTTTGTGCACTGTTATTCTGTATTAAATGCAGCCGAGTAACATCTTTGTTCCGTATAATAATTTTTCGATGTTCAGACAAGGGTTAATAATTTATTCTATTTTAATCTTTGGTTGTTTGTGTTTTGTAAGGAGGTTGACGGGCTGTGACGGGTTGAAGCTACGCAACATAACGAGAACTTGATTTATTTTCTGTGTTGGTACTTTTTTGGTACATCGATTAGTAAAAAAAAACCAGTCGATTTCGATTTATTAAGCTGTTCAGTGTTCCGTCCAAATAAAAGCTGGGATTAAAAAAATATATATTAC
The DNA here is from genome assembly GCA_946251955.1 of Acronicta psi. NCBI lineage: Eukaryota > Metazoa > Arthropoda > Insecta > Lepidoptera > Noctuidae > Acronicta > Acronicta psi. Next base: position 1,941,936 of record OX276473.1, on the reverse strand, counting down.
ACCACTTATTGTCTTTTTTCCTTCGGGAAATAGGCACCGACATTTCGCCGGGGCGTGTTGTTATTAACAGGCACAAATTAAAACTGGATGTTTCATAGAAAAATCGGAGACAGAGATGGGGAGACGAACTTTACCTCCTGGCCTCAGTGAGAAGTGGGAGGAGGGTATGGAGACCTTGATCCTGCAGGGGAACCTTTCGAGTTTAAGAATAATAATAGCCAAGACCCATTCCCCCCAGCAACGCCCTAAGCCGAGGTCCGAGTCCCGTTAGGGGACGCCCTTAGCTGCGGTTGCTTAGTTTATAAGTGTCCATGGCTGGAGGCACAAAAGGTGCCTCGCCACCAAGCCCGGTTAAGATTCTAAAGCTCCTGAGCTAGAATCTACATCCGTCCTAAAAAAAAAAAAAAAATCGACCAACATCAAGGAGGCTCTCGTTGGGTAGCTGGATCGAGGGCTTGATACAGAAAGCTGTACTCCTAGTTACGGCACGTATTGTTAGGAAGTTCATTTCCTTGGAGTCCTGACCACTGGTAGCTTGGTACTCTGTTCTCGATACCGGAGGGCTAGTATTTTTTGTTATAGTTTTAAATGTTTTTCTGTATATTGCAATAATTTTTAAGTAAATAAGTAAAAAAAAACAAAATTATAGATTATTATGCTCGAATTTCAACCAACAGCGAACACTACGTTATTAATTTCGCCCTTTCATCAGCAGCAACTAAACGATCAATCCATTTTCTAACCAGCAACACTGAAGCCACAATGAGTGGAGGCCGTTGACAAAGGAATCAATTTATCTCGGCGGCGTGTTGAAAGGTCAGCCTACCGAAGTCTCGGGGAGACAGGTGGTTATAAGGGGCCTCCACCTTACTCCCGAATTAAAAAGTTAATCTTTATTGAATCGGGGAAGCCTTTTGTTTAGAATGTAGATAAATAGAAGTAGTATAAACAATAAAATTGTCTAATAGACATATTATTCGTAGACTACATAATTATATACATATACATAGCTTCATGTCTGTTTCCCTCAGGGATAGACAGAGACTATAGATTTCCACACCACTTTCGCTTCATATATGCTCATTATCCTACCCATGCATGCTTGTCGGTTTAGGGTGCTCTTAACCTTGCCCTTTTTGAGAACGTTCGCAATTTGGTTGTGGTAGGTTCGCCAGTAAAAAATCGTAGTAAAAATGTTAAAGGTTTTTGTTGGATGTTTGTCACTCCTTGACGCTGAAACGACTTTACGAGTTTGGTTTGAGTACTAGAATTTAAAACAGAGATATTTTATACTCTGGATTGGGGAATATACATACATATTGGGGAAACTGGCCTGTCAGCGGAAAATCCTCTTAGGATATGTGAAAGTTGGACCACATAATTTGAGCTCATCATTAATATCAGAAAAGAAATATTAAATCTTAATGCTTTTTTATTATGCACATGAAACTTCACGTATTAATTTAGCTTGTCAGACCCACGAGCAAATTCTAGATAGAAAAACGTTTTATAGGTTGAGGTTACCAATTAACAAAAGATTGTGCAGACGATTAAATAAAACTAGAACCAAAAAACCCCGTTGCTAACATTTCAGCTATAGAGAATCTCGATGATAATTTTCCCTTAAACATACAAGGAGACAAATATAAAGCAATTAGCCGCAAATAGGATTTGAAATGAGGCGACCTGAACCAAATAGCGGCCGCCGGTAATAAATCCAGTCTCCCCACAAAATATTAGACAATCCTGGCAACATTAATCTTCGCTACACATGTAGCGTTTTAAGCGAATTCCTTGGTGGATTATATTTAGCTTAGCGCTTGCCAAGTACTAAGAAATGGGTGAGTTGGCAGTTATGTGGAATAAGAAGATTTTTGGCTCATACATACGATATTTGTCTTGAAGTAGCCAACGATACTTAGTAATTGTTTTAAGAGAGCCTCTCAATTCTGTAAACACCTATTTATTTTTAAGATATATCGAAATTTGTAACGCCTGAAAAAGGTGCTAGGCTGTACACTGTGTTATTTAACAATCTTATTAGCAAAATAAATAGTTTAAAGTTTGTTTACATTTTAACAAAAGGAAATACGATCTCAGCGGCCTTAGCCAAGTTGCAATCAAATGTTCGGATCGACAAACGAATAGAAACAAAATTTACGGGAACAACATTTAATTTTGTAAACGTCAGATTTGTCGAAAGCTTTTCTCAATATATTTGACGACGTCTGTGGTCTAGTGGTTCGAGTACCGGACTGCTGATCACGAGGTCGTGAGTTCAATTCCCACAGGACAAATATTTATGTGATGAATATAAGTGTCTTATGTATGTATGTATGTATGTATGTATGTATGTAAGTAGGTATGTATTTACAAAAAAAAGTACATAAGTATTATATCCACTGTCTGGTATCCATAATACAAGCTGTGCTTAGTTTGGGACTAGATGATGCTGTGTGAAAATGTACAAAAATATGTATTTATTTATATGTATTATAAAAAGGCCCAAAAAGTTCAAATAAATTCACAACAAAACACTTCAAAGAAACCAACAGAAAGTTATATAAAAATCGAACATCGGCCGACAAAGTTGAACATACCCGGATAAATCTGAAACGCGGCGGTCGAAACTTGGCCGGGCAACTTCAAATCATATAAAAATAGTTTGCTAAGAGTAGTGACACTTTGTGGACTCTTTGGGAGAGTATACATGGACAGCTTGGAGCTTGTACATTGTAGATCTTTTTATATCTGGAACTCTATTGAGTTTTCTAGGTTCTCAACCTTATTTTAATTTTTTTTAAAGCATAAAGTTTACTTATCTGTCTCGAATATGAGACTGCTATTGCCATGATTATAATTAAACGTATAATAGGAGTCGAGCTTATTGCTGTTAACTGGGCATAAATACAAAGTCCGAGCTGCTTCTGAGAATTTCATATAAACACTCAATACCAATTTGCTCGACCTGAGAATCGAAGCTAGAATTTCAAGCGTACCAGACGCGCTGAAGACCATTAGGCCAATAAAGCAGTTACACTAAATATCAGGGACATAAGAAAACCTTTTTTTTAATTTTTATTTTATTTGTCTAATTATAAATGGAAGCCTACTACTGTTTATTACTGTAGTGATTAACAGTATAACGGATCACAATAAAAATCCGGCGACTGTATGTCAATAGCCATGGCAATAAACCAAATACGTGTCTAATGGCCAATTATACCATAAACATTGCTATAAGAAACCAACAGTGTTGAGATTATATTTTATTACTCACTTTTCACATCACGGAGTAAGAACAAATGGAGTGTTTATTGTTATTCAACAAATAATTATATAAAAAAATCTTCTTCACGCGCAAGGTATACTAAGTAGTAGGTATAGGTAAGTAACTTATTTGTATTTTTATATTAATCTTGTGTACAATAAATTGTAAAATAAATAAATAAGGTATAAACACTCTGAGTAACAGAGTACTCATAGCCTCACACGATTAAGTATAGAATGCATATTCTAATGTGCAAGTATCGAGTCAAGCCCGTATCGTGGGTACGTTATAGCAGACTTTTCACGAAAACCTTCGGAACCTCTATGACATACAAATATTTATTGAACAAAAAAACATGCTTCATTGGTTTACTGGTCGTAACGCGACTGCTACGCTAGTAGTCCAGGGTTCGATTTGGTACAGCATAGTTTTGTTGGGTATTGTTGTAAAATTCCTAGTATTGCGAGTTTCCTAGCTCGGATTTGTGCCCGGTTGATGGCATTATGCTTGGCTTTAACATATTGGCAATCTGTGGGTGTACAGCAGTACATATCTACCTAACCATGGTGACACAAAATATACAATATGATACCATTCCATTTTTATTACTCTATGTCCATGACGGAACCTTTTAGCGGCTGAATAGATTTTATTGCATAGAGAAATGGAATAAATTATGAGTCAAGTGTATGTTTTATGACGAGATATAGACCTTTTGTGATGGTTTGCTGTGGCCATTGCTTAATTGAGGCTGGGGATTGAGAGAAATTATTAAATTTAAAAGCTTTTACTTCTCTACACTTATCTCAGCTCTATGCACAAGGTTGGCTCGCTTCGTGAAATACGATTGAATGCAAGAATTCTCAGAGCTTCCTACTAGGTACCCATTGTACTGTGTACATCATTTAAGGCTTAGGTTTGTCGTGTTCAAGGTTCTAAACTAGCCCTAATACATGGTATCACAGAGTTATTTCATAATTTTAATAACCTAAAAAGTTCAAATAACTGCTAGAGGATTTTCCACATTGGCGTAAAACTTGGCGTAAAACTTTTATGAGAATTTGTCATTATTTACCGCCTTGTATTACATAGGACTTAAACGTACCAGTGAATTATGGGTGTACATTAGTACGCCAAACCTTCGGGAAATTTGGTTGGCACTGGTGATGTTTTCTTTTGCGTTTGTAGAAAAATAATCCTTAAAGTATGAAAATATTTTATTAAAGATTTTAATTGTTTTTACAGGAAACTTATACATAGTAAGATGAACATGTACATCTATAATTATTAATCAATAACAATGATTTTAAGCGTTATTTTTAATGAAGGAAAAAATCGGCGGGCGGGCAGGGTTCGAACCTGCGCCTTCTGGTTCGGTACACCAGACGCTCTGACCACTAAGCCACCGCTCGCCCTACTCGCCAGTCGAAATCTTCCTCCACATTCTAATTTACGTCTTACGGTGACGTGGCGCCATCTATTGTGAAGATGCTTCACAACCGACACGACTAACTTTACAGCTAGTTCAATGTCGTATGATACCGCCTTACCTATCAACTATCTTTTTGTATTTTTTTAAGCATTTTCCATGCTAAGATTACAAGTTACAGTCAGAGCGTCTGGTGTACCGAACCAGAAGGCGCAGGTTCGAACCCTGCCCGCCCGCCGATTTTTTCCTTCATTAAAAATAACTTGTAATCTTAGCATGGAAAATGCTTAAAAAAATACAAAAAGATAGTTGATAGGTAAGGCGGTATCATACGACATTGAACTAGCTGTAAAGTTAGTCGTGTCGGTTGTGAAGCATCTTCACAATAGATGGCGCCACGTCACCGTAAGACGTAAATTAGAATGTGGAGGAAGATTTCGACTGGCGAGTAGGGCGAGCGGTGGCTTAGTGGTCAGAGCGTCTGGTGTACCGAACCAGAAGGCGCAGGTTCGAACCCTGCCCGCCCGCCGATTTTTTCCTTCATTAAAAATAACTTGTAATCTTAGCATGGAAAATGCTTAAAAAAATACAAAAAGATAGTTGATAGGTAAGGCGGTATCATACGACATTGAACTAGCTGTAAAGTTAGTCGTGTCGGTTGTGAAGCATCTTCACAATAGATGGCGCCACGTCACCGTAAGACGTAAATTAGAATGTGGAGGAAGATTTCGACTGGCGAGTAGGGCGAGCGGTGGCTTAGTGGTCAGAGCGTCTGGTGTACCGAACCAGAAGGCGCAGGTTCGAACCCTGCCCGCCCGCCGATTTTTTCCTTCATTAAAAATAACTTGTAATCTTAGCATGGAAAATGCTTAAAAAAATACAAAAAGATAATGATTTAAAGCGATTTTAGCAGCTTTTTAACAAGACATAAAGGTGAAAATAGTTCGAAAGAGTTTCACAGGGAAAAGTGTGCGCGTAGATTGGTTTTGGGCTGTTATAGTTCTCAGGGGCACTATTATTTCAAATTAAATTATGTTTTGTTAGGGGTAAAGGGTATTATCGTACCTCTATGCATTCAATGTTAAAATAAGAGGTTAAAATACCTATAGGTATAGTTTTCATCAATGGCCGCTAGAAGACGAGAGAGAGAGAGAAGTCTGGTTTTCTTAATCCCAGGTCAAGCAAAGAGTAACATGCCATCATGCTTGTATTCCCCGAAGGGTTAGGCAGAAGTGTACTAAATAAAGAATCAGAATCAGAATCCGAAATCATTTATTTGCTTTCAATGTAGGTGTACAGTTATGATGTTGATACAGTCATTATAATGATGATGTCCCAGTACATCGTACCTTTCGGGATGCAAATACATACAATTAAATTTATTATACCTTCTAATAATGCTTATTAATATTTTTTTTTTTTTTTTTTTTTTTTTTTTATAATACTATTGCAATATAAATTAGAAGTAAATTACAATTTTATAAATTATTATCATCTAGAAAATCTTTTATGGTATAGTAACATTTTTCAATTAATATCTTGGATAGTTTATGTAAAAAAAAATTATCGGCAGCTGTTTAAGGTTAGACGGTAATTTATTATAAATAAAGTACATCTGCATTCGGCTGGTATGTTTCGCTTTCAATAACCGGGCCCAAATTGAAGCTGGTACCGCAAATTTTAAACCTAATAGCACTTTGCTTGATCTGGGAATTTAACTTCTTGCGTAGTATTAGCGCTAAGGACCACTAATTATAAATGCCGCAAATTGTAAATAGGTTTTTCTACGAAATTCTCAGAGGCAATACTCAGATTTTGGTTTTGGGGACAATGACTGGCAAAGTCTCTCTATTGAATATAAACTAAATATACTGACGAATTGGGGGGCTAGACAAGTTGCACTTTGACATTCGAATCGACAAACAAAATGTATGGAAATGACATTAGTGACAGCCCGATTTGTCGAAAGCTGGTGTCATTTCCATAAATTTTGTTTCTCGATTCGAATTTCAAAATGCAACTTGTCTAGCCCCCCTGGAGGTATTAAATTAGTATAATCTCTGCCCTAACCCTTTGAAGAATACAGGCGTGATGGTTTATACGAAATCTTTCTATTCAGCCTTGATGAGGTCAAGGCTGAATAGAAAGATTTCGTATAAACCACACAAAGACTCACATAAAAGTCTACGACTTCAAATATCTCGAAATCGTCCACGATAAGGTTGAGTGCACATTGGCGACTAACAATGTCAGCAACTACAGAAGCCCGACAGGTTTAATACGATGACATAACTTTGTCGTCACATTATGTCGTCTCCAGCCATAGTTTGGGCACAAAGTAGCGACGACAAACAAAAATCGGCCAAGAAATTTTGCGAATTGTGATTTTTATTTCACCCAGAAATTGAGTTGCGGAGGTCTGGTGGAAGACACTTCGAGTGACATACTGATATTCCGGCACATCTGGTTAGACGGGAAACCTACTCCAACATGGTTAGGAAAAGGCTAGAAGGACGAAGACGAAGCTATAAGATAGAACATCATCATCCTGCCTTTGTCCCAATTTATTTGGGGTCGGTGCAACCTATTCTTTTCCTCCATTCATCCCTACTAGCTGTCACCTGTTCATTCGATCCCTTTTCCATCGTATCGACCTCTACAAGATCACTCAAGATTATCAAGATCTTGACGACGTCTGTGGTCTAGTGGTTTGAGTACCGGGCTGCTTATCTCGAAGGGTCGAGGTTCGTGGGTTCTATTCCCACAAGACACAAACATTTATGTGATGAACTTAGGTGTTTGTGTTTGTCTGGGTGTTTCTTATATATTATAAGTATGTATCTACAAAAAAAAGTATATAAGTGTTATATCCATTGTCTAGTAACCATAGTACAAGCTTTGCTTAGTTTGGGACTAGATGGGGCTGTGTAAAAATGTCCCAAGATATTTATAGATCGATCGCAAACACAAAATCACTAAAACCACTTTTAAGTTGCGCACGCTAGTCGTAAAACAACTAGTTGCTCAGTCCCCAATGTGCGTTCAACCTAAGGTTTTATATCCCTTAGTAAACCTCCTGAATGCCAGTAGCAGTTTTATACGAGACCGTAAAGCCCAAACACTTAGAGGTCGCTGTTATCTACCCATCTAGCATATTGTGCGTTTCGGCGGCTTGTTATGCGCGAGCCAAATGCTGTCGGAATATACGGATCGATATTGCGGGCGGTTACGCTGCGGCAAAATATTATTTATTTATTTAAACTACAATACTGCGGGGGGGACTTTACAAATATTTAATTAACATCAGACACCTTGGTTAAAACAAATAGGTATAATATTTATCACAGATGGGAATCGAACCCGTGACACTCGGTGCAACGATAGTGGAGATTTTGATTGACGTACGTATGTCATATTATAATTATTCGCATTATTTAAAATATAATTAGTTAAATTAACTGTTCCGTTATCCTAGTGGTTCTAAGTGACTGCTGCGCCTGGGTTCGATTCCTAAATCGAGAAAAGTGTTATTGGGTTTATCTATAAAATTCTCAATAGCAGCTTGGAGCTGGATTTGTGCCCGGTTAATGGCGATAGAGTCGCCCCCTTTTACATGTGACCTATACACTAGCGAATTTTGGGTGAACATCTCTGTCTAACCCTTCCGGGAATACAGGCGTGATGCTATATTACAAGACAGCAACTGTCACACAAAAACGTTGTAGACCAACCAACGACATCGGCCGCAACATCCTCCCGTATATTCCACCCGATGCTTTCCCTGCAATAAAATTTGCATAACTACGCTCCTTGGCGCGGGAGCGGCGTCTTATTAAATTTCCAGCCCCTCGAAAAGTCATTAATGGTTTGTATTTAACCACCTTACCATGGTATCTCGCGATAAATCATAAGGTATCAAGTGTAATGGGCGTGCGTGGCTGGCGATGACTTTTATTGCTCCTTCAAGATGCCAGTAATCCCCGGGTCTTGGGCTCCTCGACGCGTTAGGATTACCCCTAATCTTTTGTTTATACGTATTCTTTTTAGAGAAAATATTATGATATTAACGCGGCTAATTCATCGCGGTTTATATTGGCATTTGTTGTGTTATTCAAATGAGATTCTTATGCCAGTGATGGATTGTTTTCGTTTCTGTTATATAAGAATTCTCTGGAGCAAGAAATGTAATAAAAGCTGGCTCGAATCATACTTATCAACATCATTTTATTATTTTTTGGCGGTATTAAAATGGTTGTTTGGTAAGAATGTTATTTTACTTTGAGAATCCAGCATCTTTTTGAAGGGAACAGTCACATATTACCTATGCTTTAATTTCGTGCTAGAGATTTTCATTTCTGATAATCTTTAAAATAGTTAGCAAATACCAATAATAATCAACTAATCTCCGCCATAATCGACTAAAAAACATTCAATTCTCAACTGACATTCTGATGGTACACAAGGGGAACACACGGACGAACGAACATCAAATCATAGCGGTAATGAAACCAACAATGCATCCAGCTTATTTAACATGATTCAAAGTGTAAATCTACACTCAAATAACGTTGATTTGTGATTGCATGTGTCACGAACATCAAACAGAGCAGATAATAAACGGCCAGACATCGTTTAGTGTCGCATTACACTCCCGCCGAACAAAATTGACATTCATTAACACACGTTGACTCCAACATGTCACTAATTGTGGCTCTACATTGTGTCGCTATATTTGGCACTTTAATATCAGCGTCAACAGTCAAGTGGCTACCAAACTCGAGCTTCAAGTTACCTCAGAACTTCAAAGATGGAAAACTTCCCTGCTCCAAACAAACAGTGGTGTTTCCTCAAATAATTAGTGGTTCAGTTGAAATTGCATCGGACATTGAAGTTATGGGATTAATTTTGCCAGAAGACGGAGACCTGATCTTAGATGGCTTGTTAACTTTCGGCAATAATCCTGCGGACAGTAACTGTACAGAGGGGAATTCATATTACATAGACAAAGCGTCGTCGTCTTGGAATCAAGCCGATGTGTGGAGTAACCCGAAATTCAACAAAGCGACACCGGACTCTGACAGAATACCTTGTTTCAACGATGTAGTAGAGTTTCCAGGTAATGCCAAATTCACAGTGACCCTACCAAAAGTTCCACAGTATATTAAAGACCTCAAAATTGGAAACAAAAGTTATACAAGTTGGAGATTTTTACGTCATGTCCTGACCCAAGTAAATGATGATCAAAAACAATTTGTTTTGAATAATTACATGAGCACAGGTGTCATGATCGGTGACCCTATGCATTGTTCGCAGTTTGGATGTGCTTGCCAAGTGATTCCCATGGAAATTGACTGCTCGACCAAGTTTTGTCCTAAGCCTGCTTGTGTGGATCCTGTCAAGCCACTCGGGTTCTGTTGCGAAATATGTGGCGGGTATGTGGCGTTTGACCCGGATAAAGGATTTGATATGAAATCTTTCACAGAGCTGGTTGAAAGTACTGTCAACGAGTACGGAGAGAATCGTGCTGAGTATCACGTTGGATTTTCACCCGATATTCCGTTCAGAAAAATACAGGTCGTGGTCGTCGATAAAGGTGAATACGAAGGGTCTAGTGCGGAAATCATCAATTCTATTAGCTATGCGCTCCACGACCGTTGGGTGAAAGGGCAGAAGGTTGCCCTGATAAGCGGCAGCCCTTTGTACAAGTCGGGTTTGGGCGCAAAAATCTTTGTGTCCATGTTTTTCGCAGTTACTTTAACGTTGGGGGCTTTGTACGTATACTATTATCAGATTCCGGATTTGAGGTTCCCGATTTTCGCGCGGCATGGTCCTGGGAACATATTTTCCCGGTTTGAAAGGAGGTCGGACAGTGTGGTTAGTTTAACACGAAGGGATTCAGTGATCAGTGGTACTTCTCGAGGTAGCACAGCGTTTAGGAACCCGCTGTATGATTCAAAAAGGGGGCGTGTACAAGTCGCCGAGTCTGTTGTAGAGGAGTGATATGTGTTAATATTTTGTTTTGATACGATAATTAGGTATTAGTTTATTGCTGTTTTATTGTAAAAAAAAATATGGTACATTGAAATTGCGATAGAAAATATATATTTTAATCGGTCCGGTTGGAAGGATGTAGGGTCAAACAATGACTGCCACATAAAACTGACTGATGTCATATAAAAAATTATTAAAGCTAAGTATTATTTTGTATCACAGAATTCTTAAATAAAATGTTGCCTGAAACTACAGTATGATTATTTTTTCTTACAGTTGAGTTTTTAAACAATATCAGTATTTTACACGGAACCATTGCCGTTTGTCTTATTACTTGTACAGTGTACACACGGCAACACATCAACCTTTACAGTTTGTCCTCTGGAACGCTCCTATATTGAACTGTTCGTGTCATTTATTACTTGTGTTCACCATTTGTCGCTTCGATCGTTTACTATACATATCTAACAGTACATGTTTACGGCCCTTAAGTGTCTCTATTGACTTTGCAATAACTCTCAGATAATCGTCGCTTAGTACTTTCTTACGACTTCCGTGCATCCATTAAAATGTGCTAAGTGTATGGCAGTGCCATAAAATTAATAGTCAGATACATAAACAGTTATGCTTGGAACTAAGTAAGATTATAAAATTACTCTTTAGAAACTATCTTTTTGTATTTTTTAAGCATTTTCCATGCTAAGATTACATTTTTAAGATTATAATATTATTTTCCTTCATTAAAAATACTCTTTAGAATGTATAAAAATGCACGCTTTTGTTTGCTTTACAAAAAAAACATCTATGTTGTGAAATTTCTTATTTAAACAATGCAAGGAAGTAATCATAGCCACATAAGAGTCCGAAGAAACATTCAGGTAGCTATAATCACACATTTGTTTGATTGTCATATGTGATGTGTGTCATTCGCTACATGTGTACATGTACCTAATTCTTTTGTCGACTGTACATTGAGATTCATTAAGCATCGAGATACACATTTGCGTTCGCTTCGCGGCTTGTGAAATCAGTCAACCCACACGCCATAATGGTGGACTATAGCCAGGGCCGGATTAAACTAAAGGTGAACTGCCTATGAGCCCGGCTTTAGGCAGATTGTTTTTATCTATGGAGTTAGAAAGTTAATCGTTGCCTATGGGCCTGTCTTATAACCTAGCCCCTTTTATTCTGAGAGGACCCCGTATGCAGCAGCAGTGCACCGTAAAAGGGTTGAAGATAATGAGACTCGAGTAACGAGGTCATTATAGGAAAATAGTTGTTATTATAAATAATGAGAGAGTAGTGAATCAGAGAGCGCGCAGGCCACGTCACGGCGGGGCGTCTCCGCCCCGAATATATCACGTCACCACGCCACCAGTATTATGTGGCGTGCATGATTTATTGTACGGGACTACAGTTTTTGCCAAACTTATTGTCCGGCTTGAAGTTGGCACGAGCTAACTTCAACCCAACCGTAAAAATCGGAGAGATAAAAATATTGGATTAAAATGATTTAAAACGATGAGCTTTTGTTTTTATTTATTTTAATACAATATTCCCAATATTTAACTTATTATCCGGCTTGAAGTTGGCACGGGCTAACTACTTGCTAACTACTCAAATTATATAGGCTTTCCGTATAATGAAAGGTCGGCTTTTACTTGATATGTAACTGTGACGTATGTCACCTGATAGAAAATTTAGGGCCTTTTCACCATGTCTGGATAGCCGCTATCCACCAGCCGGGCTAACATGCACGCCGCGAGAACATTTTGTCTACGCTTATGTCGTGCTTTTGTTTCGTTTTCGCACAAGAAAGAGCCAGACAAAATTTTGTCGTGACGCGCATGTTAGCCTGGCTGGTAAATTAAAAAAACTATTAAATAAAAATGTTATGTAAAAAGTTTGCATGACAGTATCTGTCAAGTAATTTAACGGGAACTTTCTAGGAGTCGATGAAACAAGATTGTGACCACTCGACTACCGCTACACTTGCAAGATTTGCTTATAGGTAACCTCCTGCTCACTGTCATTAAAATGGTCTCATTTTATTGTTGCGCTTTCTCAACAATGAAACAACTTTTAGGAAGCATACCACCCATTTCAGCTCGTCAAAGGGTTATGAAACCGAGTCCCAATTTATCCGACTTTGTTCTCAATCCATAGTATCGAGTTGCATCAAAGTGTTCAGACAACTGTCATTGGTGCTCCTTAATCATTTCCTTTTGATGTGCGACCGAATGAAAAAGGGGACTTCACTTACTTCTTTATAAGATTTACTTCTTAATAAATATCTTACAACGTCTGTGATTCGAGTTGCAGATTGCTGCTGATTACGAAGTGGTGGGTTTGATTCCCATATCATCATCAACCTAAGGTTAACCTTTGAGTTCGACAAAAAATATACCCGATTATATCAGTCGGAAAAAAATTGTGTGGGTTACTATTATTACTAACGAATCCTGAAGTATCCTTTCACTGTTACTCAAATATCAATAACGATATAGTGCTACCAACTTATATGTGCAGTTAAAACAAGTAATTTTGCACCTTAACACCATGCTTTAAGGTTTTAACAGCTTTATACAATATTGGAATACCGTATTGGTATGATCAATGGATGAGTTTGTGTGTTTTACACACGATGACATAGAAAGTTCTTTTACTTTATTAATTTTTATTATACGGTATCCTATAATTGGGTCAGGACGATAAATGATATATGGTTTGCCCTACTACCAACCCTTACTCAGTCGTATCTAGGAAGTATACATTAATTAATGGTAAGGTTATATTATACACTTCTACCTTAATCTTCAGATTTCAGACAATTTACACAAAACCTTAACAATATATATATACTAAAACCGAAATCAAAAATCAAAATAGTTTTATTTTCACATAGACCTTACACAGGCACTTATGAAATGTCGAAACTAGGTGCACGGTTCCAAATTAGTCGTTTCCTATTGAGAAGAACCGGCAAGAAACTCCATGGTTGAAGGTAGCTCGATGGTTGGTCCGAAGAATGAATGAATCGTGAATCACTTTGCCTAGTGGTGAAAATCGCATGAAAATCCGGTCAGTCGTTTTTGAATTAATCGCGAATACACAGACGCGGCGGGGGACTTCGTTTTATAATATGTTGTGATACTGGTTTTAACTAAAAATCATCTTCGCGCAAGAGATATAAAATTTCATACAAAATTACATAGTCACAGACTCCTTGTTTTAAGAATCAATCATTCCTGGCATTGTCCGCGCGAAGCTAGTAAACGTCACATAAAAGCTATAAAATAAATACACCATGCACTAAAACTATTTCTGAGAAGTAACCCTAAAAACACATATATCAAAAGTGTGCGAGTCGCGCGCAGGGTTGCGCCTGAACGCAATAAATCAGGGCTGGCGATAACTCACGCGAATCAATTGGTATTTTCATGTCGTCGCCCGGAAAGTTTTTCCTGAGAATTGTGTGGAAGGCTAGATTGAGTAATCTGATAAGCGGTTGTTTATGAACAACCGAGGAACTGGTTGAGGACTTAGTTTAGCGTATAATAGGGACAAAGCATAAGATTCAAACTGGAGCTGACAATAATAATATTTTATTTTTTGTTTTCAAAAGCTTTATATTTGTTTTCACTTATCATCACATCATTTGGAGAGTAATAATTTTAAGGCCTAATAGCGCATTTTAAAAGTAATTTAGATCTATTCTATTGTTTTGTAGTATGCGCTTATAATGCCGTGTAATACTGGTTCAGTTCTGTCCTATATTGTCAAAATCAATAAATATTTTAACGGCTAATACTGATCGGGCAGTACTCTTATCGATTTTACCATAGCTACCTACTTTCTAAAATAAGTCCATTACGTCTAGATGGAACTATAAGCTAGTTTAGCTTATGGTTCCATCTAGACGAAGTGCCATAAAAAATACATTAAAACACAAGCTCATATCCAATTAAAAACACGTAATTTTGTTTGCATTAAAACAATTCATGGTTGCCTAATAAATACCTTTAAAACAATTGTGCATTGCAAACTGTGCATTTTAAAATTTCCCCATTTTTTCCCCACTTGTGTTCGCGACAGCCCTGTCATAAATCTCATGTCGTGTTTGTCAAGTATGGAGCTGGAACGTATGCGTCGCGCGTTTACGACGCACTATAAAGTACTGGAACGCAATGCACAGACATTTTGTGATTTGCATGCATTTGATCGAAAATGATAAGCGCATAGAGCTGTTAGAACAACAATAGGAGCTAATATTATAATTATGACAGTAAATACACATGATCTTCTGTGATTAAGTAGTGATAATAACCACTTTAGTGTGTCATAATATGAATCGCGTACATGAGCCTGCATATCGTGCGAAAAATTTGAAAGATAAGTTGACCTCTCAGTGAACGATAATCCCATACAATGTGGGGTCAGCCATATCGGTCGATACGAAAGGAAAAGAAAGATAGAAGAAAGGAAAGGAAATGAAGGAGATGGAAATAAGATGGCGAAGTAACATTTGACAGAAGTAAAATGAATTAACCTATCACCGATATTAATAAAAAAAAATATTTAACCCTAACAGTAACCAATACGTAACCTAACGCTCGAAACTGGGATAGATAGGGTTTAAAAATAAATAAAAAATAATAACATTTTATGATTCAATTTATAATAATTTTTGCAAGATAATATTTTTTTGATTAAACTGCATTTCTTTGAGATTCCAGCTAATATTAAGGCAACATCCCTTAAGAAAATTGCAAACAGAATAAAATTAATTACAAATACTACATTTTCAAATCCGAACCCAATACAACATGAACTAAAGTCCAAAATCGTTTGCCCCGAGCAAAATTTTCCAAGAAAATACATCACTTTTCAATCTAGCTTTTGTACTGTGGCAACACGAAACTATTCCATTCAGTAAGGGGTCTGTAATTCGATTACTGTTCGTCTCATTTCTCCCGAGATGTCGTGATTCGCCATAATTCGGGAATGCATGCGATTCAATGGGAATTTAAGTGGATTAAGATGTATGGAAGCGGCGCCATTGTTTATTTGTAAAGTGTTTTGGTACCAAATTGATGTTTCAATTTACGTTGGTGCTTAGTTAAATGTGGCTGTGGTTTTGGTTTTCGAATTGAAGTGGTGGTTTACGTATTTCAATAGTTAAGAGAGAACGTTGGTGTTTATTTACTAAAATACCTATTGTAGCCATGAGTATTTCATCATCGTGCCATCACGCCTTTATTCCCCAAAGGGTTACGCAGAGGTCACGAGTAACGAGTAAAAATATATGTATGTTACTAGGCAAAATTTAAAAGCAATTTTCTCCTAAAGTACTGATATAAATTTGTGGCAAACTATAGTGAAATTGATGTTATCTTAAAGTTGCAATAGTTCATTCATGAAAAAATGGCTTAATAACTTTTATAATTGTTTATTTATTAACCCCCGACGCAAAAATAGTTATAAGTTATAAGTTTGACGTGTCTGTGTGTGTGTGTGTGGCATCGTAGCTCCCGAACGGATGAACCGATTTTAATTTTGATTTTTTTATTTGAAAGGTGAATTAGTCGGGAGTGTTCTTAGCTATGTTTGATAAAAATCGGTCCAAGATGGCCGCCGCCACAAAATATCGAATTACATATTTTTTCACAACTCCCTCAATATGGGTATCAAATGAAAGGGCTTGACTAGTAGAATACTATGCACTATGATAAATTTCAAATCCAAGATGGCCGCCACCACAAAATAGCAAATTACTTTTCGTGTCGGTGGTTTTCTTTGCTTTTAGGTACCATGTGCCATGCATGTCTCATACCCATGGGACATGAGAGCCTATTGCAACAAATATTTTAAACTGAATTTATCCATCATAATTTGAAATAAGTTTCAAATGGATGTATAAGTAGTTGGTACCAATACTTATGTCCCGTGTATCGAATTCGCCTGTCGTCAAATTAGACCACAAGAGCCTTATGTGTATTTTTGTACAAACACCGGTACATTAGACAACCATTGTGCTTCGTTTAATAAGGCGAGTGCGCTTTCCACTCGCCTTATAAGGTGCCGTCGCACAAACGAGGTTAATTCACACGATCTGAACAAGAATGGACGTTAGAAATAATGGACGTGGTATTTAGCTAATGTTATGTAGATTGTTATCTGTAAGATGTATTGGTGTTTAGTATTTGAAATATATTTCCTCGATATTTTAACGAAGTGAGCTGATACTTGAAGTTGAATTACTACTTAGTTGTATGATGTTAGTATAAGTAGTTATTTATGTTTTTCGATAGTTTTACATAATTGTAAAATTGTGTAATCCCTAATTTCCACTGCTTGTGTAAAAATAAAAAAATATTTCTATAGATTTATTTGCCTAATGAAATGGTGTAATAATATTTTCTATAATATTTAATATGGTACACAAATAACAGCCCCATCATTAAGTAGTTTGTAAAATATTTGTATATTCTTGGACCTATTTGATTATTATTAATCAGGTGGGTCCAAAGTTGCGGTCAAAATAAAAACGATATAACTGAAAAATAACATAATTATTACCAACTCCATAATTTCGTAACACAGGCATTGTAAATTATTATCAAGTCGACACAGCCGTACGTGTTACTTTTTTGTTTTTGAAAATGACCGAGCCGTGTCACTTCCGTTCTGTAGCCCGATTAGTGGAGCCAGTGACTGTACTCGCCGACAGCGGGCAGTGTAAACACGGCATGGTTGATAATTTAAATGAATGAGTTGGTGATTATAGGGTTTTAATGGAAGCTCCCGGCGTGAGGTTTGGCCTGTATACGTGTAATGTAAGTTTGTCAGAATATATTATGTTTGTGGTAAGTATATTTTAAGTAAATTTTAAACCGTCAGTGTAAACTGAAGGTCTTTATGATAAAGGTGTGCAACTGTAAACAAAATGATAAAAGAATGAAGATTGATCAAATCTTGATTGAAATATTGTTAGGTAAATAAAATTAAAATGAAACCTGAAGAAAAGTCAGGTGACAAACATTAATAAATAAAGAAATAAATATCCTGGGACATTTTACACAGCACCATCTAGTCCCAAACTAAGCAGAGCTTGTACTATGGGTACTAGACAATGGATATAATACTTATATACTTTTTTTGTAAATACATACTTATAATACACAGGAAACACCCAGACAAACACAAACACTTAAATTAATTACAATAAATGTTTGTGTCTTGTGGGAATCGAACCCACGACCTCGTGATCAGCAGTCCGGTACTCGAACCACTAGATCACAGACGTCGAACATTTGACTGGCTACGATGGCCGTTTGTTTTATTACACATACAAGAAAGCGCATGGTTTGTCTAGAAATGCGACCAAATTCTATGTAAAGAATCACACAGTCATGATAAAGTAACTCACTAGCCAAGGTGTCGAAGCACTTGATTAAAAAAAGAAAAATGGAACATATTTTTGAAAATCGCTTAAAACCTCCCACACATACTCCGTAATACAAAAATCCTCCTCTTTCCGTTAAACACGAGACCCTCGCGACACCACGCGACAGATGTTCGAGTGCCCTCGTCTGGAGCACCCTTAACAACTGCGGTCGACTCTCCACAATGCGTGCGCTGATTACCGCTGCGTGCGTGTGAATGCGCCTTTACGAATCTAAAGAGGTTTTAACTTTTTTGCTACTGTATTTTAAGTATGGGGGAATTCGCTGCGGAAAATTGTACAGTAGCAAGTAATTTCAGACGTTTAAAGTATAGCTAGGTATTATTTGAGAACTGTCACTTTAGCCATAGTTCGGTTATTGAATGGAAAGAAAGGGAATAAGGCTCCAGGTCAATTATTACACGTAATATTTTCCTAAAGTCAGTGTGCAAATTGAACAAAGTTGCCATTGAAACTGACCTGGTTAGCGACAACCGCCTATAAACGCCAGCAATACCCAGTGGTATCATAATCGCGTTGTCATCTTAAGAACTCAGTTAAGTCTATTTGCCCTGTAATTTTACTTTTCTTGGCATAATTTTAGGAAATTATTACTTAGCGGTACAATATTCAAAAATATTAAAAAATTATAACAATTTAATTTGATTATACAAACAACTTTTGTTGTTTTTTAAGCTGTCTTGGTACCGTAAAAAATAAGGTCATCATAAGTTTGTATACCTTATTTTTACTGATAATATCGGAATTTACTGTCTGCCCTCCAAAAAGTATATCCCATTTTTTCACCCATTTCATTAGCACAAGCACTTACGAGGTAGCTAATTTATTTTTATTGTTCCACCACTTTGCACTAAAACTTACCTTTGGTGGATTTATACTGGAGAGCGCAACCTTAGATATAAATAAGGGGAGAATGTCGTTACCTATATCGATGTGCTCTGTGCTTTATCTGAATGGAAACTACATTGCAGGTTTAGGAAGGAAAAGATGTAATATGTATGTCCAATGGTTTATTTTACCCGACTGCGACAACACCAAAAGAAGGGTGTGTTAGACCTGTACCCATGTATGTCTAAAGCTAAAGCTATCCATTTACTCGAAATTATAAACAAATATATACAATTGTTAGCTATGTTTTTTTGCTTGTCCCGCCTACAATACGTTTTCTAACATTCAAGTATTACATTTCCGATATTACATAAGTAGAGCTTGTTTTTAGATTTTTAGTTGTAGTTAGTATTTTATTCATCACTCGAAGTAACATAATTATGGCGTCATTCCTTTCTATTAGGGTTATGACAAGTATCAATTACTAATTTGCATTTGAAATAATACCTAATCAGAAGTATAATTTCAAACTAACACTAGTGTCCCATAAGCGAAGTCTTATTATTAAAAATACGAATGTTGCAGTTAAAGTGGGAAATCGTAATTTATGAATAAACATTAAATGCAATTTCCGCTTTTCTTAGACATAATTTATAATATCTTTAACAACAATTTTCCTTTCGCCAATGAATCTTGCAGATGATTATTTTAGTACATAATAATTCTCACTTAACGTAAAACAATATAAACCACACATAAATGATGAATTATAATTTGTGTAAATCACGCAGCGGTCGCCCGTTACTCAGGGTAATTGGCTAGTCGGTAAATTATGTAAATCTCTATTACTTATGTTCAATTTACATAAGTATGATTTGTTGTACAACTACTAATATGGCTGCTGGTAGGCTAAAGTTCACGCATTTATTAAGCGAACATTATATTTTTCTCATAAGTCCTTCAATGATCGATTGTGGGAAATTGTTCAGTTTAAAAAAAATGAGAAATTCTGCCTTATGACGATTTTTCTGTTTTTCGTATACATAAAAATGCCAAAAACCAGAATCTTATTTAACTCTTTAAACTTTTGGGTTATCTATTTTTTTAGAATTGTAATTTACGGCTTCATTTAAAAATAGTTTTCCATAACATTTTCATTGCCTTTATTTACGAATAGTTCTGCTTTCAAATGCTCAAGGCGACTTGTTTAAATGTAGATTGGACATCACATTAATATTAAAAAAAACATTGGGCCCTGCAAGGTGGCTCATATAATACCCTATGTATTATATGAGCCACCTTTTTTAGAGAATAAGCTAATATTCAGGCCCATATGATAAGATACAAATTTTATTTTTATTTTTACATATTTGCCTTTCGCTACCTCAAAAGAGGTTGTTACAAGCTCGAATGACGCGGAATAAAAACCACTTGCAAACTTTTAACAAGCGCGCAGGACCGCCTGATGCAATCTCTTTTGCAGATTATCGCAAAAAGGCGAAAAAATGAGAAAGCTATTACCTTCCCATATAACGTGGAACGCAACAAAACACCAAGAAAATCTATTAGCAACTCAAAAACCAATCTCCGAACATTATTATCGTGCGGGACTACGCCGAGAATGCTCGAGTTTCGCCGGTAACCGCCCAAGATCCAAATTCAACAAATGCCTACAAGCGAACCACCTTATTACATCAGAAGAATTTTAACGAGTCGCTAACTTGTTTACAAATTGAATTTTCAAACGCAACAGCTTGTAGCCCGCCTATATTAAGTTTAGTTGAAAGTTCAATGATTTCGTAGGGAAATTTTGTTGTTCGAACAAGTAATTTTATTAAGAGAGGCTACGGTTAAGTTGTTATCCAATTTAGTGGTATTTTGTTTTCGCTAATAGGTCCTTGGTTCGATACCTTGGGAATTTTGTGAGCAATGTTAATTTGTAACACTTAATTTATTTATAGGGCAGTTAGAAATGTTTAGTAAACTGAGTTTCAATGTGTGAAATTATTTCCTTGCGAACTTTTTGTAACTTACATTTGACATCTTATTGCAAGACAAACACTGTAAATTAAATTTAAATATCTTGGGACATTTTTACACAGCACCATCTACTTAGTCCCAAACTAAGCAGAGCTTGTACTATGGGTACTAGACAATGGATATAATACTTATATACTTTTTTTTGTAAATATATACTTATAATATATAACAAACACCCAGACAAACACAAACACCTAAGTTCATCACATAAATGTTTGTGTCTTGTGGGAATCGAACCCACGACCTCGTGATCAGCAGTTCGGTACTCGAACCACTAGACCACAGACTGTAATGTTTGTCATTCTGAAACTTTTAAGAGTAAATAAGTTTTGTTTTAAAAAATGGCGTAAGTTGTTGAAAAGTACCTATATTTATTAATTTATTAGCAATAAAGCATACTTACAATTATGCAGTTTAAATATGCTGCATTTTGAAACTAAAACCTATTAACAACCAAAAACAAAATATGTACCACTCACATTATTTTAACACAACACATAAATTTCATCCACCAAAATCCCAACAAAAACACTCAAATTAATTCCATAATGGGCGCCATAACATGTCCGGAACATGATATTACAAGCGTACAGAGTACAAAATCATTATTAGGAACAAAATTACAATGGCGTTCATCAGGTGCCCCTATAATTGTATCCTCTTGTACCATTATGGGGCAAAATTACTCCCGAGAAAGCAACACCATAAAAGGAACGGACTTTCTCTGTACTATGTTGCTGGCAGTTGTAGTAATATAGACATATGTAATTGTTTCTAAGTGTGACATAGTGTTGGAGCGGTCACTTATTGTCGGTGATTTGATACTGGGTGTAATGTTTTTTATACAATATTTTTTTAATGCTCTTATAGAAATCATAGAAAAAGATTACTCTATAAAGTCCAACCAACCCCAACTAACAAGAAATTCGGTGTCTGTTCCTTATTTATTTATTTATTCTTAATGTACAAAGAGTGTACAAAGGTAATCTTACCAATCGGGAATGAAATCTGTATGTCTCATAGCGCCAAAAATTGGCTTAATTTTTATTAAATTAGTTTAGAGGTGCTTTAGTTAAATAAAATCAATGCGGATTGATCAATTCTCAGAATAATTTATTATTACAAGGATTGTTCCGTACGGGAGCTATTTAAAACTGACTTTAGAGTGACATAAAAACACACCAGCTGCTAATTATGAAGATAGGTCAAGTTTTTATCTATAACCAAGTATTGGTAACATTGTCAATAATCCGATTATAAACATTAACTGTGACACCCAAACATCGATACCGGGTAATCCTAATTTGGTATCCAATCTGACCATTGATTCATGGTCACTTAATCCATGCATCCGAGACTAACGAATACTTATGGTCAAACATTTGACATTGAACTGTACACCTCTTACTTTCTCTTTACCGACAGCTCGACAAAAATATCGATTGTTAAAAACATGTTTAAAAGTAACATGTCACCATATACATACGGTGTTTTTTTGTTTTTCCTGATTTAAATACCGAACGCGACATTACTTATTTTGAATTTGGAATTGTGTGTGAAAATAATCCAAAAGCACTGGCCACATTTATCGTTTTTTAATTTATTGTCTATATTTTATTGTTAAGTACTCGAATGTAGAAGTCTTTATAATTGTTGTTTATGTTTTAAATTATGGTTTTATTATCAAAACTACCATTAAACTTGTTTCCATAATTAAATACTGCTAGGGTAGGCCGCTTAACCACTAAAATATTCACTCCACTCGTCACCTCAACTAACAACCCCAGTAATCATTTGAAACAAATATGAGCGACAATTTCAAGCTCTATTTAAAACAATAGAACTTTGTCACCCCACAATTACTTTCATCACCACATTAGCACGCGATTACGTACAAAACGTCCAACATATCCTGACACGCGGCACAATCGAAAACTAAATTTAGAACGCCGAATTTGACGTGCCGTTGACAGTTTTATTCGGAGGCAGCGCTATATTGAGATTTCAAGATATACTGGTTGATCTAAAATACAAAATGTAACCATTAGGGTCCGGTTCTCATATAATAACCCTTTCTTAGCATTTGTGAACGTCATGTCATTTGATATACACTTCATGAAGCCTTTTAGCAATTACTTCACGTAGTTTTGGGAGTCTTAATGGCTCGAGGGGGCAAAATTAAGCAGTTTTGCGTGCCGTATTGTTGTTGATATGTGATAGGCATGTTATGTAGTGTTTATTAGGTAAATGGACTATACAATGGGGTATAAGAAATATTTTGTAGATAGGTATAGTACTAGAGGCAAGACTAGAGTGACACGTTATCGTAGTCGATCTATCCGCGACTGCTAGTCCTGAGAATCTGGGTTCGATTCTCAGGACGAGCAGTGGTACCTATTAATAATAATAATAATGGTGGATGTACATTAGTGCACCTCTGCTTACCCTTCGGGGAATATAGGCGTGATTACCTTTCTTTGTAGTGAAACTATCCATTATGACGGACTAAATGAGGTCGAGTAAATACCTATAATAAACATAAAATTTAATAACTGGCGATATATTTTTTTTACATAGCTCCATCTAGTCCCAAACTAAGCACTTGTACTATGGGTAATATACAATAGATATATTATATACTTTTTTGTTAATACACAAGAAACACCCAGACAAACACAAACACTTATATTCATCACATAAATTTTGGTATATTATGGGGATCGAACTCACGACCTCGTGATCAGCAGTCCGGTACTCAAACCACTAGGATTATTCCGATCTGTCCCCTCGCTCCGTCCCCTCGGGGGGACAGATCGGACGAATCGGAATAATCCAACCACTAGACCACAGACGTCGTCACAATAAAAAGAAAACCTATCTTCTTTTCTTTATATCTTCCTTTTATTATCTTCGAAATCGCTAATGCATGAAATCACCAATCTGACAGTTATCAAACAGATTTCACTTCGAAAGCATTCCATTTTCGAAGCAACGCTAAAACGCCAATCCATCAAAAACTTTTCTTCAATAAAAAGAAATAGGGGGTTGGGTGGGGGTGAATTTGCATGCGTCATCTAAGGGTTAGTTTCAGGGGTGGTTTATAATCAGGGAAATGTTGTGAGTAAGCTGATTGATAGACCACACCCCTATGTTTTGGGGATGATATTTTTTTAACCCTTGATTGCTGGGGTACTTAACTTCATGGAAGTTTATAAGTCATTAGTCGAAACGGTAACTGTAGGTTATTTTAGTTGTAGATTCAGAAAAATCATAAAATCTCTAACATTGTCCAATCTCGATACATAATAAATATTTACCTACCTACCTAACTAAAGAGTATTCCCCGAAGGGCTTAAAAATAAATAAATATCTTGGAACATTTTTACACAGCACAATTTAGTCTCAAACTAAGCAGAGCTTGTACTATGGGTATTAGACAATGGATATAATACTTATATACTTTTTTTTTGTAAATACATACTTATAATATATAAGAAACACCCAGACAAACACAAGCACCTAAGTTCATCACATAAATGTTTGTGTCTTGTGGGAATCGAACCCACGACCTCGTGATCAGCAGTCCGGTACTCGAACCACTAGACCACAGACGTCTATAAGGCAGAGGTGTTATCATGCAAAGCATAAATTAATGAGACTATAGCTGTACCTATAGTTAAACGGAAGTATAGTAAGGCATAATTAAAAATCATCATTAAAAACAATGTTTACTTTAGCACGAATATTAGTAAATAATAGAAGATTAGTTAAAGCTATATCGAACGCGTAAATATGCCACAAATGAGATTCTATGGTGTCTCATAAAACAACTAGGTACTTAAAATGACAACAATTCATAAAAAAGTCTTACAAAGTCTTAAGGACACTCGAAGACATGTTCATTATTGTTCGTTGCCATCGCTTGCATCTTTATCTGACAGTGTCACCCCATTAACCCTGCCGCCGCGACGGCGATAAATCAAAACGTCATCAATCTATGTTGAAAAGTGCAGTGGTGATTAAGACGATGCTATGCCACTCGTTATGTTAGGGTTATCACAGGATAATTTATCTTTAACTATCCGCGGTGCTTAGTGGTAGCTCTTTTAAGGGGTTTTGTGCAGAAACAGTATTAATGGTTGGGGATTTTTCGTTTGGTAAGCGTAGTAGATGAGGTGTCTCCTTAAAAATGTTTGGAATCTGATAGAATAGTCTTAATGTAACGTTAATAATATTGTAGAAGATAGGTGTTTGTTTTATTGGTTGGAGACCGTAGTTGAAAACGTAGCGTGCAGCCTCCAGTGAGATAAATACAAAAGGCAGAAAACTAAAAAAAACTACCAAAATTGCCTTTTAACATAACTTAATAATAGCTACGTTAGTTTTTGTAGATACTAATGCAATACTACTCTGCATGCTTCAATTTTCAAAACAAAAGTTAAAAAGATATTATAATTTTTCAACAAACCTCCGCACAATTTCGCAGGCACTATTGTCGGAAACATGCCGAGTGGCGTCACATCACTGCGCTGTGGTATTTTCAACCGCGGTTTGACGCGGCGGCAGGCGGTGGGTTTGGAAAATTCATATAAATATCACTCCGGCTACGGCAAGTTCTTACACAAGAAAATAAACGCGAATATAAACTCGCGGTGCTGCGTCTACGTTCTATTTTCAAAATTTCGCATTACTTATTAGCTTTTATTCTAAATTTTTTACACGAACAGTACAAATAACAATTAAACAAATCGATTTTTTAATTTGTTTTTGCATAGATTATACTATGATTTTGTTTTCTAGGAAATACAATCCTTTTTTTTCATAAACACGAAATAAATTGGATTTGAAAAACTTCAGTCCTACTTGATTAGATAAGGACGTGGACTGGGATATTTTTTAGGAGTACATAAGTATAGTTAATATTTTTTTTTCTTTGAATAGTTACTTTATTTGATCAGTGATAATAATTGAATATTTAAACGAATTAAACAAATGCTACAGTAACCTTTTATTAATAGTTTCATTTTAATTAATTCTGGTTGCATTAGCAAGTTTAAAATGTTACCAATCTTGTTTCACATAGGCTGAATAGCATTATTGTCTGTGCCAAAAATGACATAATTATTGACTCGTTTGGAACAAGACGACTTGCCGACTCCATAAGATCCACTTTTTTTTAACCGTGCAACTAATTTAACGTTTCAAAAGTACCTATTTATATGGTCTAATTGAAATAAAAATATTTTGAATTTTGAAGAAAAACTTTTTATTATTAAATAGCTACATAGGCATTTAGTTGCTTGCCAATTAAGGCGTTGTAGCTCCAATATCGGAGAAAAAATCGTTACACTGTGCAATAAAAATGCGTTTATTTTGAAATTTTCCCAACCGAACATCGGATTGGTTTTAGATTCGCACCGTCTCTTATTTTTCTATTCGTGGATACTGAATACATTGAATTTTACCGACGGGTGTCTATGAACGAAATATATTTTTTAAACTAGTGGCTGTTAGAACACGGTGTTTTGAATACGCAGAAGCAATAGAGTAGGCGTTTGAACCTTTATTTACTTCACTCACTGCACTCCATGGTGCTGGGTTTTGTTTCGCAATAAAAAAAAAACTGAGTAGATTTTGATAGCGTTCGGTTTTTGAAAATGTTTGAATGTAAAGTTGGTATTGCGTGTCAATTTGTTTTCAGATCCATTTTTTCTGTATCTGGTACAACCATAGGTAAAATTAGGTAACGAAATTTTTACACCTAAAATCTTTAGAACCAAATAATTGGCAATCGATAAATGCTCTCGCTAAAAATAATGAATACTGCTACTTCATTATTTATCTATGGGCAATGAAGTCTTCATCTGTCATACAATACTTTTTCTACTGTTTTGACCCTAAAAAGTTTTTAATAAGGAGGTCGTTTAACATCGGCAACAATTCGTCTCCACAAAACCAAACTTAAAAATAAAAAGCTAGAAACGTCACAAAGCCTTGTCATTAACCGACCAAGCCAACAAAATTAAAAACCATAATTTATCTTTATTGCAGCTATCTAGTGCAGGGAAAAGAAAAAAACGGCAAAAGAAAAATAAAACATGGGGCTTCCCTGATCTCGTTTTAATTGCCGAAAAGGGAAGCGGTCTGTGTAAAAGTACCAAGAGTACTCAAATTTAATTCCGCAAATCGGTTATATCTTTGCAACCCTCTCAGTTTCTTGACGGGATGGCATGAACAGAGAATGAAGTATGGCTTAATGGCGGGAAAATGCGGCTGGACTGCACGTGCTTTTCGAAATTCGAAATGATTATTGTTTTTTTTTCTGAATACCCATTTTTCGCATAGAGCCTTCTTCATTTCGAGTTAGTTTAAGTGCGTTTTTTTGACGTACTATCATGCTTGTTTTCCTCCAAGGCTTAGGCAGAGCTGTATTTATAAAGGTACACCCACTGTGCGCCTGCGGTAAGTTTGTGTAACAGAGGGCGAGCCTATTGTCGTTAACCGGACCCAAATCTAAACACCAAACCGTTACAGAGAGTTTTATAGAAGACCCAAAATAATACTTTGTTCGACCGGGCACCAAATTCGGTTTTTAAGGTTCCCTGAACCAAAACCTATCAGGATCGGACCCAGGAGAGCATATCAGTCGCACAATTTACTTTTTAAAATTCGAATATATTTAAGGCGAGGTGTCAACAACAGTAATCAAGCTTAGCTGATGTTAATTTCGCCAGTACACAGCTTAAGTGACCTTTCATTAGTCCCTGAGGCGCACGTGTATCGTGTAACCTGTCCTTTATGATACTTAGATAACTTAGTTAGAGTATTATGAGCTTATGAGTTAGGGAGTCTAAGTTGTCTTTAAGTGTTGTCGTATTAAACTGGTGAGATTATTACGACAATACTTAAAAAAAAAATATACTTACGTTTTTTTTATTGTAGAAGGAGGTAAGCGAGTAAGCGTGTCAGTTGATGGTAATTGATCACCGTTGTTCATTGACACCCACAACACCAGAAGGGTTGCAAGTGTGTTGCCGTCCGGAAAATGTGGCCATTGTCATGATAAATTAATTAAATAATAACTCTCTGCCTCCATTGGTCTAGGGCTGCTAAACGTGAGCGAGGTTCAGGCCTCAATTTCCAAGTCGAGAAAGGTACTACATATTTAGTTTTAGAAATCATTCGGAGTTTGTATCCGGTCAATAGAATCGCTCCCTATTACATTACACTCCTAAAAACTAGTTGTTCTGCTTAATTCTTCGGGGAATACAACCGAATTTACTTGTGATTTCCTGAGACCTTTTCTCTGAATTAAAAAAAAACAATCTTGACAACCAACATGATGTGAAGATACAATTATAACTATTTCGCAAACATCTTCAAGAAACGCAAAATCCCAATATCTCTGTATCCGATAACATCACACTAAATATCGTTCTCATTTTGAATGTGACAGGTGTTCTTGTGACGTCACGTCCAGTTTTTATAACCAATGGAGATGGTGCGCGCTGCATCTAAATATGAGTTGAAAAATGAACTACAGAATACAAATGTTGGTTTTAACTTGTAGAATTGATTGGGGTTTTCTTAAAACATATTTTTCTGGGATAAATAAGTTTTACTTGCATTATACGCCATTCGGTAAGACATCAAATCAGTATTCTAATTTTGCAGTTGCCTACCATGTCATGCCTGAAAAAAAAAAAATTTTTTTAACTTATGTGTTAAATCTGCTCCGCACTTTGGTTCCTACGTTAGGGCTATTCTGCCAATGTGTGGATCAGTCAAATACGTACTATTTGACTGATCTTATTTGACCTCCACCATGTAGCTGGTGGGGAATAAAAGGTAATATTTAGACGACACTAAGCGTAATCTAACGCCTACGTAAGTATGTCTTTGTATTACGATTTAACACACGGAAGCGTACCTAAGTTTCGTTCTCTCAATATTAGCCTAACATTGGCTCAGACCGTTTAGCGCAAATGTTGGTGAGATCATTGGCGACAACGTATGGAGGGGGTTTTAGCGCAAATATTGGTGAGATCGTTGGTCGCAACGTGTGGAGCCAGTGTTTTACCTCAGTATGTGTGGTATATTAAAGCGGCATGTTGCCGGTGTATCGGGGAGGCCACTCTTTTGTCGCGGCCCCCATCCATTGTCGCTGTCGAGCGACAAGTGCTTTTACCTTTGAAGGAAAGACTCGTTCATACATTGAATACTAGCCTCTTGTGGTGAAATTAATGTTTGTAATACAGTAAAAAGTTTTATACAAAGCAGACATAATAAATAAATAATTGCTGTTAACCGTTTGAACGGTGATGATGATTTTGAACGTAGTCTTTAAAGTGACGTAGTTACTTTACAAACTTACCGATCAGATGATGACGTCATAGTAACGTAAAAAAAATCACACATCAAGGCATCATACCACTATTCCCTATTCCTACCTATTCCGTTACAAACCGGCACACCATAATAGTTATTAGAACTACGAAAGAAGTCTACCCATCTATGTATACATTTTTAAAATACAAATATAAAAAAAAAGAGAAAATATTACCACAATAAAAAAGAGAAAATAATTTTCCAGGCAACCTTGAATTTACGTACAATGTACGCACACATAAAGGAAACGTCTAGGGTTGTCACACGGCGAAATGGCCTGTCATCTCAGACAAGCATTGTGCGCACTGTGTAATATCACTCAGGGCTGTATTTAAAAAATATCTGCACGTGAAGAGTACTTTCGTGTTGGGCTGATGGTCTTTTGTATTTAGAGATAGGTAGACATTTACAAGAATATTATAGAATTTTTAACATGCTGATATTAAAAAAATACACCACTAACGGCTCGCCTGGATGACAACTAGGAAGAAGAGAAAATATTTTGATGTCATGTCAAATAGATAAAAAAATACGGATGTTAAAAAGCGCCTACACTAGTAGGCAAAGCAAGGAACTACATACTAGGAACTTTTTACTAGCAGTATCTTAAAAATTCTCGATTTAAAAAAAATTGACCGAAAGTAATAGTACGAGATCCCACCGCTCAAATCGGTATGTATCTGTTTTTTGGATAAGACTATTTTTTAATAAATCTTACGTGATAGTAGAATAGATTACACCAGGGTTGCCTGGCCAAATTTGGCCGCAACTACCTTTAATTATAAATATTCTACTCGAGTTTTGGAGAAAAAATGTAGTCACATGTTTTTTTAATGAATCCAACGTCATTTGAAAGAGAATAGTGTAGTGAGTGGAAAAAGCCATGGTTGCCAGCTCTCAGTCGGCCGCAACTTAAGGGTTGCCAGGTTTAAACAGGTACTCCACTGTTGATAATTTGCAGTCATCTGTTTTTTTAGTAAGTTATATATCAATTTAAAGGTTATTTTTTTCTCTACATTATAACATAGGGTTGCCTGAAAAATAATGGCCGCAAGTAGGGGGTTGCCATCATTTGAATTAATTTATTCCACTTGATGAGGGAGCGAAAAACAAGAATAAAAACGAACAACAAAACATACCATCACGCCTGTATGCCCCGAAGGGTTCGACAGAGGTGTACTAATGTACACCAACAGTTCGCTGGTACTATCCAAGAACACTTTGCTCGACCCGGGAATCGAACCCAGGAGCTCTAGCGTAGTAGTCGCGTTTGGGACTACTAGACCAACGAGGCAGTCTAAACAAACAAAAAATAATATACAGGGTGGCCGGAGAAGTGACGTTCAAAGAGAAAATTTAGATTCCTCTAATCAAGGGGTATCCAAAACACCCCCATGTATGTTTCGCGATTTTCAGTTGCTTAGAAGATACAATGATTTTGATTATTTTTTTAATAATTTCCACCTGACATTGGTTTTGTGTTTTTTCTTTTATTGTTGTATGATTATAAATGTTTTTTTTTATGGTAAGGGATAACTATAATGTCAACTACTTCCCCTAAAATATTGTACCTAGGCCTAATGGATCATGAAAAAATTGAGGTTAAAGTTCAAATTTTCTGCTTAAGGGTTTCAGTCACAAAAGATTGACTCTTATTTTTTTGTTTGTTTGAATAGTGCAAGGGTTTTGGAGTATTTTTAAAAACTGCCACATATCTTGAAGATAAAAATACATTTAAAAAATCTAGAGATCAATCGGGATTAATTTCCTGTAAATTGCATTCAAAGTAACAAAAGAGTAACTTTTTTTATGAAAACTAGAATAATATTTTAACAAAAATTTTCCACCATCATACACCACTATTCTACAGAACACCCACAGTTCACTAGTATGTTTAGGTCACGTAATAGGCGAGCCTATTGCCATTAACCGGGTGTAAATGTTAATTTCGAGCTATTACTGCAAATTGCATGAAAAAACCTAATAAGACTGCCCGAACTGGGAATCATACTCCGAACCTTTAGCGTAAGAGTCGCGCTAACGACGACTTAACTAATTTAGTAATGTAGTATTTTTTTTTTAAAGAACGAAATAATTCGCTGTCCACCACGCTGTTTTGGCATCAAACCTATAGATTTTTTTGTTTGGGGTATGAAAATTTAAAGAAATATTGTTCCAGTTTCCATAAAAAAGTCCTCTGCCTTACTGAATGCAATTTACAGGAAATTAATCCTGACTACATTTTTTAAATATATTTTTATCTTCAAGATATGTGGCATTTTTTAAAAATACTCCGAAACCCTTGCACTATTCAAACAAACAAAAAATAAGAGTCAATCTTTTGTGACTGAAACCCTTAAGCAGAAAATTTGAACTTTAACCTCAATTTTTTCATGATCCATTAGGCCTAGGTGTACAATATTTTAGGGGAAGTAGTTGACATTATAGTTATCCCTTACCATAAAAAAAAACATTTATAATCATACAACAATAAAAGAAAAAACACAAAACCAATGTCAGGTGGAAATTATTAAAAAAATAATCAAAATCATTGTATCTTCTAAGCAACTGAAAATCGCGAAACATACATGGGGGTGTTTTGGATACCCCTTGATTAGAGGAATCTAAATTTTCTCTTTGAACGTCACTTCTCCGGCCACCCTGTATATTATTTTTTGTTTGTTTAGACTGCCTCGTTGGTCTAGTAGTCCCAAACGCGACTACTACGCTAGAGCTCCTGGGTTCGATTCCCGGGTCGAGCAAAGTGTTCTTGGATAGTACCAGCGAACTGTTGGTGTACATTAGTACACCTCTGTCGAACCCTTCGGGGCATACAGGCGTGATGGTATGTTTTGTTGTTCGTTTTTATTCTTGTTTTTCGCTCCCTCATCAAGTGGAATAAATTAATTCAAATGATGGCAACCCCCTACTTGCGGCCATTATTTTTCAGGCAACCCTATGTTATAATGTAGAGAAAAAAATAACCTT
Organism: Acronicta psi; assembly: GCA_946251955.1. Taxonomy (NCBI): domain Eukaryota; kingdom Metazoa; phylum Arthropoda; class Insecta; order Lepidoptera; family Noctuidae; genus Acronicta; species Acronicta psi. Next base: position 1,909,536 of record OX276473.1, on the reverse strand, counting down.
TAAATTGATATATAACTTACTAAAAAAACAGATGACTGCAAATTATCAACAGTGGAGTACCTGTTTAAACCTGGCAACCCTTAAGTTGCGGCCGACTGAGAGCTGGCAACCATGGCTTTTTCCACTCACTACACTATTCTCTTTCAAATGACGTTGGATTCATTAAAAAAACATGTGACTACATTTTTTCTCCAAAACTCGAGTAGAATATTTATAATTAAAGGTAGTTGCGGCCAAATTTGGCCAGGCAACCCTGGTGTAATCTATTCTACTATCACGTAAGATTTATTAAAAAATAGTATTATCCAAAAAACAGATACATACCGATTTGAGCGGTGGGATCTTAGGCTATAATTCCATCGCGAGTTACGAAAAATATTTTGATGTCAAAAAAGTTTAATTTTTTAATCCGTGTATTATTGGCATCATTGTCTATGACAATAAAATTGACAATCGAAGATGCGCGGCGCGGCGGCATCGCGGCGCCGGTCAGTCGCGCTCGGCGGGCCAACAAGCCCAAAATTTGAAAATGGACAGTGATAGTGGAATGATTAATTGTGATTGATTATATATGTAAGTTTTGTGTGGTTTGTGTAAATAGTCATCATCTTACGATAGACTTTTCGATTTTCCTGTGAGTGTTGTATTGACAATTGAAGGTACGCGGGACGGCGGAATCGCGGCGCCGCTGAGTCGCGCGCCGTTGGCCGGATTCCGCTATCAAGCCAAAATTTTGAAAATAGAACAATGATGGCAGACTTATTAGTTGTGGACTTGTGGTTGATAATATTATGTTCTGTTTTAGTGTAAATAGACATAGGTAACTACGATTTTCTTGTGAGAGTGAGTGTTGTATTGACAATCGAAGGTACGCCGCACGGCGGAATCGCGGATACGCTGAGTCGCGCGCGGTCGGCCGGATTCCGCCATCAAGCCAAAAATTTTTAAAATGGAACAATGATGGCAGAATTATTAGTTGTGATTGATAATATTATGTTGTGTTAGTGTAAATAGACATAGCTACGATTTTCCTGTGAGTGTTGTTATTGACAATCGAAGGTGTACGCGGCGAGGCGCCGCTGAGTCGCGCGCGGCGGACCGGGGTCCGCCATCAAGCCAAAAATTTGAAAATGGAACAATGATGGCAGAATTATTAGTTGTAATTGATAATTATGTGGTTTTAGTGTAAATAGAAATCATTAGTATGATTTTCCTGTGAGTGTTGTGTGTGTTGAAGTTGTGTTTATTGCTATTTGTGTGGTGTAGTTGTTGTTTAGTGTTTTTAACCAAAAGTGTGTGTGTGAAAGTGTTGTGGTACCATGGACGATTAGCGTGTAAATCACGGGTAAGGAATTTTCATTAATTTCTCGATGTTTTTGTTTACTTCTAAGTACCTAAATACTGTTTACTACGGTTTTAGAAACATATTGCATGTTCAATGTCCTAATCAATCGTATTATTCTTGAAAAGTGGGTAACTTTTGTTGATCATTTGTTTTTCCGTGATTGTATCGGCACGCATTTTAAAATTAGAACGCATGGAGTGATTTCGAAATGAACAAAAAATGAGGAGTGCAAAGATTTGCCAACAAATTATGTATCATACTAGGTATACCCTCACGCCTATATTGTCTAAAGGGTTAGGCAGAGATGTACTAATATTCACCCACAATCCTATATGTTTAGGTCCCATGTAGTAGGGGGCGAGCTTTGCTATTAACTTTCATAGAAAAACTCAATAACAATTTGCTCGACCTGGCGATCAAACTCAGGACCCCAACCACTAGGCTAACGAGTCAGTCAATATGTCCCATACCTATTTAATAGCTGTTGCAATTTTAGTTACACGTAATAATCACTTCTAAGGTCATTTCTATAAGGTATGATTTTAAACGATTCTCACACACTTGTGGAATGCATTCAAAGTATCTTCGCCTACAATAATTTGCTATATTGTGGTTTGTTTTTGTGTAGAAAGTTGTTGGTGGTTGGAGCAGGGAATTTGGATCTTTCGGGACTCGGCAGTTCCTGTGGAGCAGCTACAAGGAGGTAAGTACTTAGATCTTTATTTGTGATATCTTTAACTTGCGACCTTGGGGCCTGGACAAGTTGCAATTTGACATTGGAATCGACAATCGAATAAAAACTAAATACCTATATGGAAATGACACAAGCCTTCGACAAATCGGGCTGTCAATAATGTCGTTTCCATACATTTTATATCTATTCGATTGTCGATTCCAATGTCAAATTGCAACTTGTCTAGACTCCCAGATATTTTGTTTGGATATACCATATTTTAAAAGATTAAAAGATTACGGTAAATGCTAAATGAAACCTTATTACCGAACCACGAAACTCGTTTATTTGTTATACATATAATAAAGTTTTTTTACTCTGCGAATGTAAAGTAAAGCATAGACTCAATAGTTTACCACTATAAATATAAAATCTTTAACTCTATACAGTAGCAAATGCAAATCCTCATTTATAACTTTTCAGTACTTATTTTATGCAGATTTGTTTTATGTTTCGCCCACAAACAATTGATATAAAGACGTAGGTACTTATATTAGCCTATTACAAGCCCGGTTAAGATTCTAAAGCTCCTGAGCTAGAATCTATACCCTTCTTAAAAAAAAATAGCCTATTGCCGTCCTCTGCTGAAGTAGGCCTTCAACAAAGAGCACCAACCATTCCGATCTTGGGCAGCGCCAATCCATCCGCTGCCAGCGACCTTCTTTAAATTGTCGGCCCATCGTGTCGCAGGGCGTCCTACACACACGTCCTACGCTTGTCTAGACGTGGTCTCTACTTGAGAAGGAACTCATTTGTGGAGCAAATGAGTACGCTTCTCTGATAATACATTTATTATAGACATAAATACTCCTTGCTGGTATCCTTTGGAAAATGTTCAATGCTGAAAAGACCACTACTATTGTATGCCAGTTACATGGTACTGTTTTGTCCATACCGTAATGTTTCAGAATCTAACCTAACATACACTTCGGATTATTCCATTACGAGAAAACCAAACCAATACACCACATAAAAATATAACAATAACCATTAAAATTGCTATAACACTGTATTTGTACCTATTGTTTAAGAATTTTCGCTCCATAAAATATTAATCAACGGATTAAACAAAGTTTTCTAATCTTTACTTTATTTTATGTTCGATAGGGTTGGTTTTCGTGTGGGTGGATGGAAGCGGGCTTAGTATCGCGATTAGCGAGCTGTATCTGTATTTACCCTGCCCCCCGCGGATGAGCAGGGATGTGAGGGGGATGCACCCCTTATGTTTCATTAACGACTCTATGTCACAGAGCAGGAAAGGTTTAGAGAATGTTAGAGGTTCCAAACCGTTTCTATATAAAAAATACTAGGCCTATTAAGCAAGTATTTAGTCTATCAAACTCCATTACTGGATAACGGGCTTAGACCGTTTATTTTTTATAATCCTTTTTCTTCTTCTTTATTTAATGTATGGCTTAGCTTTTGTTGGTGGAGCAATCGCCACTGTTTTCGATGTTCCACCTTCCGTTTTACCTCTTTATTAATCTTTTTTAATGGTCTAATAGTCTAATGGACAAATATTCGTACGACGCACAGTCAGTTGTTTTGATCTAAGTATTCGTGAGGGTAATTGTCACGTGTGCTTCTGTAGAATCAACCAAGAAAAAGTTGTTAAAGAAAGAAATCCTAACAAGTGCGGGATCGATCAATTATAAAAAAAGCTATGCTACATCGTACAAACATTAACTACCAACATAATTCTAACATGTTCATTTCTCAAGGAAAACGTCTAAAATCTTTCCCGACCCACAGAAATTAACTGTTCTGCCTATCTATCTTTTTCTAAGCGATGCGTATCCGTCGACACAATGACCCCACGTAAATCTCCTCGCGGCCCGGACACCGGAATTCATAAATTATGATTCACTTGTTCACTGAAAACCTTTTTTATGGTAACGCTTATTTGGTAAAAAGACCCGTTTTTATTCCTAGCTGTCTGTCGTACATTGCTTATATTGAATGTCCCTACATTTTCTATATTCAAGGGATTGTATGAATTTAGATTTAAAAGCGAATTTCTATTGGTATTGCTGCCTAGTTTTTTTTAAATGAAAAAGATAGTGTTTTTCAGAACCGAACTCTGAAACTGTTACATCTAATTTAACAATTTCACTTTTACAATTAGGTATATTATTTAGTAATACTCACGGATTTAGTTTTTTTATTCTTATCGGTGAGATACTGATCGGCACTCGAAAAGGTCATTGCTGAAAATCAGCGCTGGTAGTGTAGGTTTTCGAAAAGTGACATGCAACTAAGTTATGCAATTACCTATATTATTTTTACACACATACGACGTACAACTCCACTCCACTCCACTCCAGTTTTTATTGGCTGCGTCAATGTGTATTTAAATAAATACTTTTTTCTTTCTTTCTAATAAAATCTTTTACGTAAAACGCGGTGTTGTTAACTGCCTTCAACCAACCTTTTGGGCTGATATGCACCTAATTATTTAAAATGCAATCTTTGTCAATAGCTACCTCAATCTTTTGCTGACTGTACTTTAACTGACAATCTAAAAACTTGCTAAGACCGGGTATCATCGCTGTCATGTTAGAAATATATTTTTAGTTTATAATTTCTCAGCGTTGTTATTTTAATATTGTGCAGTAAAGTTATTAACTGCGGTTGTTTTAATTTGCGCCGTGGAAAGGATAATTACTGGGTGCTTTTGGCCCAACTGACGTGTAATATCGCTATGATAAATGGAGTTTGTATAAAGAATAACGTGATGCCAATCAAGCTTATATTGTGAGATGAAAACCAGTATTATCCAGTAAAAACAAATAGTCTACTATATAAAAATAAGTCGGGTTTTCCTTCCTGACGCTATAACTCCAGAACGCACGAATCGATTTCCACGGTTTTGCATTCGTTGGAAAGGTCTCGGGCTACGTGAGGTTTATAGCAAAGAAAATTCAAGAAAAATTTCAACAGAAAAACGGGTTAAAAAGGTTATCAAGACCACGCGGGCGAAGCCGCTGGTGGAAAGCTAGTAGGTAAGTAATAAACTTTACTTTTTATCGCGATATAATTTAATTTAAATCCCGATGATTCGGATGTTGGTACATGGTCACTAAGACTAAGACAGTGGGCATTTTGATTTTATAATTACTAACCCTTTTACATCCGTAAAAAGTAGTTGGACTTCAATGTCTAATATTCGCGTACCTAAGTGTCAGAAATCAGTATTAATTAATATTACGTTAGGTACTTATAGTTTTCTATAATCTTCAATTCGCCAATTTAAAGTAGATAGTACAACACAAGTACCAAGAATCCGGAATACAATTAATCTAGCCTACTGGGAGCGCAATCACCTAGTAAAGTAAATAACTGTTTAGACGTTACGAGTTTTATTATTGCTTCAAAGTATTCCATTCAACAGGCAATTATATTGTTCTGCGTAATTCACTCCATACACAGACCAAATTTTGTCCATAACCATGGAGAGGTTGATGAGCATAGATGAAGCGAAATTGATGTGCCAAGATCTTAGCAAGCGGAAATCTATAGTCTCTGACTACCCCTATCAGAAACAGGCGTGAAGCTATGTATGTATGTAATGGTAACAAATGGGCCCTCGGACCTCACGGTTCGATTTCCAGTTCGTGCAAAACAGTATTACATAGGTACTACCACTTCTTTTACAACTTCCGAAGCTCCGAGGGACGTCAGATATTTGATGGCTGTATTCATAGTCTGGTCCAAGTCATACATAATATCTGAAAGTAATAAAAACCTTAATATCTTTCGTCGACAGACGCAATAAAACTCTCAAAAATATTTAACGGCCCAAAAATAATGAAAAAATACTACATACTTCACTACTTCGTCACCATTTTAATACTATGCAGACGTTAACACCCGTTTATAACCCTATAGTCATATCTTATGGTGTAAATGTCAACAGAATGTCGTAAAACACATGACTGACTGCGAACGGATAACGTCTTGACGTGAATTTTAGATCTACAACGTATAAAAATAATCTATAATGTATGTATAGGTTCTGTATTTTAATGTTATTTATGTTAGGTTAGGTTAGCATAAAATACACTAAGAAAGAAAGAAAAAAATTACTGGACATCACAATAACATCACACTGTTAAACACAAACACATCACTTGTACCAACCGTGCATAAAGCATGTAGCTTAAGAGAGGTAGGGCACAGCCATTTATGGCTCAAATCTGGAGCAGCCCATCTGGGGAAGTACCTCCACCTTACAAAAAACTGCAGCCAAATAACACAATTGTGTGTTGTGTTCCTGCAGTGAGTAAGGTCGCCAGAGCTCCTTCTAAGGATGCGCTGCGCTGGCAATAAGAGGAATATTCCCTCAAACTGTCGGCGCAGTGAATCCTCCATAAACCTCTATGAGGTTTTTCGGGTCGGCAACGCGCGAGTGATACCCCTTGTGTTGCAAGCGTCCATAGGCTATGGTAACCGCTTACCAGGCGGGCCGTATGCTTGTTTGCCACCTTAGTGGTATAAAAAAATAAGTATATCAAATAAAAAAAAACAGTAAAAAGTTAAAAAAAAAACATATTTACTAGCTTTCTGCCAGCGGCTTCTCCCGCGTGATCTAGGTATTTCTTATAAAATATACTCTACGTCACCCGGGAATAGTGTAGCTTTCTGACGGTAAAAGAAATTTTTCAAATCAGCTCTGTATTATTTTTTACTTTTTTAATACCATTAAGGTGGCAAACAAGCATACGGCCCGCCTGATGATAAGCGGTTACCGTAGCCTATGGACGCTTGCAACACCAGGGGTATCACTCGCGCGTTGCCGACCTGAAAAACCTCTTAGAGGTTTATGGAGGATTCACTGCGCCGACAGTTTGAGGGAATATTCCTCTTACTGCCAGCGCCGCGCATACTTAGAAGGAGCTCTGGCGACCTTACTCACTGTAGGAACACAACACATAATAAAGTGTGTTATTTGGCTGCAGTTTTCTGTAAGGTGGAGGTACTTCGCCAGATGGGCTGCTCCAGATTTGAGCCATAAATAGCTATGCCCTACCTCTCTGTAGTTTCGGAGCCTATTCAATTGAAACAAAAAACCATTAAATCCTTCCTCTTTATAATGTTAGTATAAATATACATTTCATTATCAAAACGGCTTAACCGTTTTGGGTGAAAGTTGAAATAGTGGTGGATTATACCTTGGATTAGGACATAGGCTACATTTTAATCTCAAAGTCCTAGGGGAAACGGGTTCAAAGTTCCTAACCGGGCGAAACTAGTAAGTGAATAATAGACAAAGTAAACTTGAATCATGTAATCTGTTCGATCAGTCTATGCCTGGAATGAGCCATCATTTAAACTTTGACTAACTCCACTAATATTAGATCCTAGTTCTAAACAGTGATAATACAGCTAGAACTTTGCCAATACCATCCAGGATTAGAAATTCTACCAATGACTTTGGAGCTATGAAGACTGTCCGTGTTGGTGAAATTCACCAGAAATTTTGGTTTATTTCGTGAGAGTCAAATTAGAGTTTCTTGTGAATATGTTTGTAAAGGGTTACCAGCACCTCGACCATGTTTTTGTCACTAAACTTGCTAGCGACGCCGTAAAACATTTGTGTGGAAAACGCTCCAACGCCTCTAGCGGTTACGTAAGGAACTAAAATCTACTATGAGATTACAGCGTTTTGATGCGTAAAAAACATATCGAAAGCAATTCGGTAGAACTCATGGTTGAGGTAAAGAGTTATACACCTCCATTTTGCTGGTGTATTTAGGTCCCAGAAAAACCTAACAACACTTTGCTCGACCCGGGATTCTAACCCAGGTCCTCTAGCGTAACAGTCGCGTTTGGGAACACTAGGCCTACGAGGCCTACACAAACATATTATGTTTTACCTTTGTTTCACTATTTCCAGTATCCATGGAACTACTGAGAATAAAAATGGAACTAGTGAGAATCATCCATTTTACCTACTTATATCACTGGAATAAGTCTGAACGAAAACTTGACCTATAAATTGTACGCTCGCCTAAACAAAACACAGGTCATTATCAATTGGTGTTGAATTAAAAGTGAAAATTCAACCAAATCGGTGTTGTTTTTCAATAAAGTCACGAGCTGTAGGTAGTATATTACACAGCCGCCATATTTAAAATGTTTGTATGTGTCTGTGTGCCGTAAAACGTCATAAAATTTATGTACTGTAAGGTTGTTCGCGACGAGGTTTTATGCGACACGGGTTTATAGGTTTCATACTCTTTGGTAAGCCAAGGGCAATAAGAGAAAAGTATATACTACGTAAAAAAAATACATACATACCTATCATCACGCCTATAACCTCCAAAGGGTTAGACAGAGGTGTATTGGAGCCACAGTTCGCCACTAAGTTTATGTCCCATGTTATAGGAAAATTAAATTCTAACTTCGACTTAGCTAGCTACTGAGATTTTCATAGAAATACCCCGCTCAACTTGGGTATCGAACCTTGGACCTCAAACGTAGCAGTCGCGATAAGGACCACAAGGCTACCACTACGTATACAAATACTACTAATATTATAAATGTGACAGCTTGTATGTATGGATGTTTGTTACTCTTTCATGCAAAAACTACTTAACGGATTTGGATGAAATTTGGCACAGAGATAGACTATAGTCTAGAATAGCACATAGGCTACTTTTTATCCCGGTATGGTTCCCGTGGGATAGCGGGCGAAGACGCTAGCGGAAAGCTAGTTATTTTTAAACGGGGCATAATGTGTGCAAAACCCTATCCAAAATTGTAATTTCGCTAAAACAAATTCGTTAATGGATGTCCTTTACAGTATGTGGGCGTGGGTTCATAACAACCGTTTCAAAATGACTATTTAAGTCCACCCCACCCCTCCCCTTTCCCAGTAATGATATATGTCTGTTTTTATCGTACATGTGTAACTTTGAATCATGCCTAAAAAGTCCTTTTAATTACGCTATGAACATTTGCGAGGGATCCAGCGTGAATTATATGATTTTGAATGTATTTTATGAAAATATTTTAGCTTTATTCAGCTAAAATTCATTGGTTTAAACCTTTTGTTTTGGTAGATTAAAATAATTTTAGGTATTAATGATAATGATTTTTAGTAGTGAAATATGTACTTCTAAATTATTACTAATTGCTCAGTATAATTTTGTTTAAGTATGGCTCTGGAACCTGCTATAAACTAATGCTTTTAACCCTCAAACAAAACGGGCCCTTAATCTTATTGGAGCCAACCTCAAAGACAATTACAATTTTATGGTTTAAATTTTATTTCAATTAGAATATTCTAATAGGCTAAAATTTCGACTGCCGCGTTAGAGGTTCTGTGTTCGATTTCTAGGTCGAGCAGAGTTTGTACGGTTTTTCTATGAACTTCCCATTAGCAGTTCCTAATTTGGATTTGTGCCCGGTTGATGGCAATAGGCTCGTTCCCTATTACATGGAGCCTAATCATACCGGTCACAGGCCATTTTGCTAAACGCTGGACGACTGATACAGAGGTACGCAAGAAAGACATTCAAAATCAACATTGTTTTATTTTCTTCATTATAAACCATACATGTGAAATATCGAGTCTAGGTACGTCAAGAAACGCCATAACTGCTTCAATCCCAATTAAATTGGGAGAAGGGCAGAAGGATGAATATGATAGAAGCTCCGTTTACGTTGATACTCATATTACTCATGTTAGTTTTTAATTATTGTAGATTAAAAGGCATACGCTCGTAAAGCCGTCGGTACCGGTTGTCATACGAATACTTATGACTATCGTAGGTGGTAGTCAGAAGCCCGAAAATCCTGACAACCAATCTATCCTTCAAATATCGGTATTGCCTAGAAATTGGGTTGCGGAGTTCTAATGCCAGTAGCTTTTTTTTATTGCCTTCAGTGGCAGACTAGCAGGTGACCCACCTGATGGTAAGTGGTAACCACCGCCCATGGACATCAGCAACGCCAGAGGCAGAGCTGAGCCGCCGCCTACTGTGTATGGTAGAGAGTTTTTTTTAGGCCTCCTTTGAAGAAGAACATGTCATAGCACACGGGAAACACCGTAGCTTCGTGTAAAATACTGATATCCAGCCCCATCTGAAAGCCGATCCCAATATGATTGGGAAAAGGCTAGGAAGATTATAATGAAGAGGCATACGCGCACACTGAAATTGCCTTCGATAAAAATCGTCTCGTTTACATAGGATAAGGGATATTATGTTTACAATCCCGTCTTTGTTCCAAATCATAAGGAATCTCTCTCTTAATTTTCTCAAGGATTCCGAGTCTATTTTCCTAGCGAACGAGCGGCAAACCTCGTTAGTGGCAATAATAGTGTTCAAAGAAGAGTGCCAGAATTCCATTCTTGACCGAAAGTGCCGTGAATATTTGAGGATTTTGCGTAAAAACATATGGCGTCAACATTGGAGCGGGACCGTCCGTTTAAAAACAGCAACTGGATGAATATAATGAATGATATTTAGATATTTGTTTACCTACCTCTTAATCTCAGCGTGCGCTCTAGATAATCCGAGGAGGTATGCTTTATACAAACATATACTTTTCTTTCTATACGTATAATTTTCTTTCTCTTTTGCAACACACAAGTTTGGCCTTTCTCAAATGGAAAGACAAAGTATCTAATCATTAAGTAAATACTGTGTTAGGGGAAGGCAGTGATTCCTCTGTATTCTACTTTTTATATTAAATATTCAGATACTATTATGAATATGTAAGGAGGGTGGGTCACTTACTTGACTATAGCCTAACCACTCTTATTTTGTGACGGACGACGAGGACGGAGATCCACGCTCAGCAGTGGCACACTTAATAGGTTGATGATGGACCACTTGCTTTGTTCACTTTCATGTGCTTGGTCGTCAAGTAGGTAAATACGAGTATATCTACAGGCGTGCCTGTCTCAAATAACCACTCGTATGTTTCCTATGCCCGCAACCGCGCCCCAGGCTGGAATCCGTTTGTCACCGGCCCTTTGACGAAACGTATTTAGGACAAAAAACCCTTTGCCAAGGAATGGACTTCTATCTTCATCTCGTTTTGTGTTTACCCTTGCGGGGCTTGCAAATAGACTCTGTGAGGACTGAGAGCTTCGTACTGTTGACTATTGCTTATCTAATATTTTTTGTAAGTGGATGGCCAGCACTGGATATTTTGCTTATGCTCTTTGGTCATATCTAGTTTGAGTGCTGTAGTGGAATGGGATTGTGCAACATTCATATGATCTGTGTTTAAAACATCTTCAGTAGAAGAGTAGTATTACCAAAAAGGTTTTGAACATCAATGTGGATGGATATAAGGGAAGAGGAAGACCAAAGAAAAGATGGATGGACTGTGTGAGAAAGGGACCACAAAGGAGTTAACTACTAGTTAGTTAAGTTTGACGAGATGAAGCTTATAGGGATATTATGTATGTAAGCAAAAGACATACTGCGCCGACCCCAAGTGAATTGGGATAAGGGCAGGAGGATGATGATGATGAGGAGAAGACTAGTCTAAGAATAGTTAATTAGTCAGTCTGGTTCTCTTTGCTTGTAACCAATTGTATAATCAAATAACCACTGTATCTATTTCCTATTTTTTGCTGTTGTCATAATCCTAATATATAGTACAAACTACTTTCCTTCAATTTCCCATGAAAAAAAAATATATAACCACTCTATTTGCGCCTATTATCTTTACAATGCACTATTACTGGATTCAAATACGATTCCTCAATACGGCGTCTCCCCAAAGTTTGATTCCAAATACTTTTATCAATCTCAATTTGTAAAAGCACAGTTGGCATCTTCTACGGATACTTGTTACACTAAAAGTACAAGTTAGAACAAGTTAGTGGCTAACGAAGTTGGCAGGTAGCTCGAAAGTTAGGTTGAGAGCACGTAGGTAATAAAATAGCCTTAAAGAGGTTTTTCAAAATAATAATTGAGATGTGTCACTAGGGCTGATGCAGTCCTGGATTTGTCAATAGGCCGTATAGGCCGTGGCTTAAGGGCGGGAGCGTCCTAGGGGTGGCAGCGTCCTAAGGGCGGCAGTGTCCTACGGGCCACAGCGTCCTAGATGCGGCAGATTTCAGAGGACGCTCACTCGATTTCAGAGGATAAAGGTCAAACAAACACTGGTTTTTACAAGGTTTCATATACTAATTAATACGTTAAATCCCTATAGAAACTCATTCCTATCGAAAATTATAAATTTTAGGTAACTACCTATTGTTATTGTACGCTGATGGTTTTGAAGGTATGGTGTTGTCAATATGGACTTGTAGACAAGTTGCAATTTGACATTAGAATCGACAAACGAATAGAAACAAAATGTATGGAAATGACACAAGCTTCTGACAAATCTGGCTAACACTAATGTCATATCCATACATTTTGTTTCTATTGTTTGTCGATCTTGTCTACAGGTCCAGATTGACTGTATACCTATATCTTTTGTTGACTGTACATTGAAAGGCATAACTTGTATCACGATGACCGGTTCTTATTTAAAATTATTGTTATTGAACAGCTACCGTTGACTTTATTTATTTCCGTATCTCGATAAATTCGTAATATATAGAGCGGCATAAATATTGGGCCAGGAACAATACAATACGACAGAAATATAACACAATATTAGATTTTGTATGCCATTGATTGTAAAATATGGCGGCTTGATAAACTAGGCAGGTCTCATTCTATATTGCTTCTTGGCTTGGAGTTAAGGTACATATAGATCTATTAAATTTATACAACTGCTTCATTAGCGTAGTGATAGTAAGGGTGTCAGCTACGCTTGAGGTTCCAGGTTCGATTTTCAGGTGAAGCAAAGTGTTATATGGTTTTCTGAAATTCTCGGTAGCAACTCGGTTTTGATTTGTGCCCGGTTATTGGCAATAGGCTTGCTCACATTGTGAACCTTTCGGGGGATATAAGCGTGACGTTTTATGTAGGTATGTAAAAAGGGAAAGTCAAAATCGGTTCACAAATTGCCGAACAGATTTAAACCATTTATTTTGCCAAACATAACTATACAATATAAACAAAAAACTTACAAAATAATCTAAATATATCTGTAGCAAGGCAACCATCCCAGTAATTGTTGTGCGGAGTGCACAACACTGATTTTCGGCTTGCTCCTGCCTTTTGAGTATCAACATTTTTTTAATTATGACTATTTTTCCGCCAGTGGCTTTGCCCGTGTGGTCTGGGTGTTTCTTCTAAATTATAGCCCATGTCACCCGGGGATAATGTAGCTTCCCAACAGTGAAAGAAATTTTCAAATCACCCCAGTAGTTTCGTAACAATATTCAATTCAAACAAACAAACAATGAAATCTTTCCTCTTTATAATATTACTATAGATAGATCGCATAAGGTACCCCCAAAAAGAACTGTCGAATTGAAAACCACCTTTTTTGAAGTCGGATAAATAAAAGCCAGCACCTCAGCACCTCAGCACTGAAATTAACAGGGTGATGGAAAGAGACAGAAAGAAATGGTGTATTGCGAGATACTTCGGAGTATTGTCGTTGTCACCCTTTGTATAGACAGAGCCCTAAGTTTAAATGTAACTTTTCTTATTTCTCCATTATCATAATTGTACAATTTTGGGAAAGTAGTCTGGTAGGGCTGTCCGTCTTGAATGGAGGCTGTAAAATATTCCGAATATCTTAAAATATTAACGGTCTTGTTTCCTGGTTACTATTAAAGCTTCTGTTGCTTTAGAAACACAAAGAAGCAGCGAATAGCTATTTACTGTACCTATGATGGATTATTACTGTATGAACATGCGAACAGCTAAGAAATAATTATGAATCAATGAAGAAAGAAAAATATTTTATCGTGTTTGATAATTTCTTCTTACGCATCAAATTAATATTAGTCTATTACCGTAGAAAATACTGCAGCCAGCCACAAGTCCTAATCCAGCCCTGATAGACACATATAAAAAAAAACTCCAGGCGTTTAATGACATTTGTTTTTTTTTATAATTGACATAATAATATTATTATGTATGTATTATATGTCTCTTATCAAATCAAGATTTATATATTCTTCAATACCTTTGATATTGATAAGATGACAATGTAGATTTTTTAGAACATTTACTTTTATACATACACTGACGCCTTTTCCCACAGGAATACCAACCTAAATTTTTAACTTTATAGTTCAAAGCGAAAGCATTAAACGCCCCATACTGAAAAACTTCACACTCAACTTATTGAAGAACATCCATTTAAAATAAAACAGACCAAAATGAAACACAATGGCCCATAAAATATATCGAATAAAGAAAGGAGGAGCCACTAAAATCATCGAACAAGACTCCACCAGTACAATTGGAAAGAACTTCCAGTGCAACAATTTTAAACTAGAAAATCGATGTGCATTGAACGTCTTAACTTGTTTCGAGTCGAACAAAGAACTCTTGGCGATTGCCATTGAGGTATACAGTACATGGTACTAGACAGTTTATGGCATAGTAATACGGTATAAAATAATTTTACTTATATTCTATTTAAAATCACATTTTTTACATTATTTGTTTATGCCAAACAATTTATTATGTTTCTTTTTAAATAAATAGAAGAGAGAATTCTTAAATATTTGGTATTTAAGAATTCTCTCTTCTATTTTTTCTCCTTATTGCTTAGCACGAGTCGTAATGAGAAGGATTAAACTGTAGTCCACCATACTGGCCTAATCCGGAAAATCTATCACGCCGACCCAAATGATTTGAAACATCCAAATAATATTGATAATGAGTTGTGGTGCTTACTCTAGAACTCGTGCAGCTATATCATGTTGCAGATCATTTTTACAATTTAATACCTCATTGGAAGATGTATTTTTAAGCCACTTCGTAGATCTACAGGTCTACTTTCCAAGATTAGGTTTTAGTATTTCGTTCAATGGTCTTTTTGGAGAGATTGGCTGTTGGTTTTTCAATTGTGGTGGAATAGTATATAGAAAGTGGCTGCATAGCCCCGCACTTTACAATAGAATAGAATAGAACTTATATAATATGTGTAAATACATTTAAGGCCTTAACAACAGTGAAATGCCCAAATTCTTGGGTATTCAATTAAGATTGTTTCAATAACTGTTCATTTAATCTGTACAAAAAAAATATATGTGATAGATAAGGATTCGATAAATTTTTTCACTTGAAAAAAATTGTAATTCCGCCAACCACTTTTTGGAAAAAAAATCACCAAAGACTACCTATTTTTGTCAGAATTTTCAAATTGTTTGCTGAACGGCTGAAGCTACTTACTTCGCTTTTTCATACAAAAATAGGTCTTCAAAATATCAATGTTTTCACTTGAAAGTATTATTTTTATTTTGCATTTTACTAGTCAAAATATTCATTTTCCTCGAAATTGAGTCTATCCATGCGAGCGTTCCCTGCTCCTTCACCCGCGCAGTCCGTCTCCGGACGTTGTCGAGGGTGGACCACGCGTCGGTGTTTGAGCGACTATTTTAAAATACATTTTAAGTTTTGAAGGCTTTATACTTATTGATAAATATTTATATTAACAGAAATGCTTAGTTTAGTTAATATTTATATATTGCTGGCTGTAAATATTTTTTTCTAAACAAATTCATTTTTTAAGTGCATAAAGAGTAAGATTGCAGAGTGGTAGATCTGATATGTATTGCTCCGCACTTTAGGCATAAAAATATTACTACGCCACTCGCCTTATTCTTATTTAAAAGTAATTTTTTATATCTTTTTGTATTTTTTAAGCATTTTCCATGCTAAGATTACAAGTTATTTTTAATGAAGGAAAAAATCGGCTGGCGTTCAGGATTCGAACCTGCGTCTTCTGGTTCGGTACACCAGACGCTTTAACCGCTAAGCTATAGAGAGCCCCGCTCGCCTGTCAAAGTAATTTTATAGTTACTTACCGCAGGTACTTATCGTAAATGTTTATCGAGTTTTGATTTATTTAGGTATGGTTATTCAAAAAACCACATAGGCATTAATTGTAAAGGTAAATAAGGGTATCAAATCCTAATGTTCCTTAGGGAAATGGGATTACAAAAATTGCATTATTTCTTTAATCCAATACGGCGGACATATTTTTGAAATTTTGAATTATGATATAGGTATCAAATTCAAGGTTCTTTAGGGAGCTGATTATGAAAATAAACTTTATTTTAAAATTTAAGATGGCGGATATTGTTTTTTTAATTTTTATAATATTTTAAGATTCTTCAGGGCGCTGATGATTATGATTATAATATAATATTGATATCAAATTCGTGGTTTCTTGGGATGCTGATTACGAAAATGGCATAAGTTTTTGAATATAAAATGGCGGACATTATTTTTTAATTTAGTATGATATGGATATTAAAGATGAATGTATATACTAGAATAGATTAAAGGACTAGGTATTTAACGAGACCATGTAGTACCTATTCCATCTTTTAAAATACTCGATCCTCCTAGACTCACTGTGACTATGGGTACGCGGCATCCGAGGCCCGCTCGAATTGAGCAACGCGGCGCGGCGAAGCGCGGTACAGTCATTTAAATTTGAACCATATTTCTATGCACATAAAAGTAACGCGACGCGGCAATTGTGTCGTGCAAGAATATACTGTCTTTTTTAATTACACTAATAGTATTTTCGCCGTAAGATGATATGCCTGACAGTTCTCATTTTAAAACCCCTGACGTAAAAATGACGGGGTGTTGGTTGTATGTGTGTGTGTGTATGTGTGTCTGTCTGTGGCATCGTAGCTCCCGAATTTTGAATTAGTAGTAGGTTTTTTTATTTGAAAGATGAATTAGTCGGGAGTTTTCTTAGCTATGTTTGATGAAAATTGGTCCAAGATGGCCGCCGCCACAAAATAGCGGATTAGATATTTTTTCACAACTCCCTCATTATGGGTATCAAATGAAAGGGCTTAACTAGTAGAATATAATGTACTATAGAACATTTCAAATCCAAGATGGCCGCTACCACAAAATGGCAAATTATATTTCGTGTCGGTGGTTTTCAATTTTTTTATCCGTGCCGCGCATACTACTTTAAACTAATCTATACTAATAATATTATAAGATTTGATTGTTTGTTTGTTTGTATTGAATAGGCTTCGAAACTAATAGACCGATTTGAAAAAAAAATCTTTTAGTGTTAGATAGACCATTTATCGGGGAAGGCTATAGGCTATATATCATCACGTTATGACTAATAGGAGCGGAGTAGTAATGAAAGATGATACAAAAACGGGGAAAAAATTATAAGACCACGCGGGCGAAGCCGCTGGCGGAAAGCTAGTAATAAATAAAGTGGTGTAGTGTCCTACCTACAGTTTAATTATTTAAAGTACCGTTTTTATATTATGCCCGATAATCGTCCTTTTTAATTGTTATTAGTTTATATATCAATAAATAATGATATTATTTAATATGTAATTAAATTAATATAATAATAATGTTATAATATAATAAATAACAAAATGTTTTAATAATTTTGTGTGAACAGCTAAATTTATTTTGTATAAAATAAATATGACATTGGTAAATGAACACACAATAGCTTTTATATAATATAATAATTTGCAGATATCAATAATTGTCTGTTACGCACAAACAGATTTTTGTATTAGTAGTTAGCTCATCAAGTCATCACTAATGAGGCGCGTGACAAACCGTCCGGCCGGCCGCGGCCGCAGTGGCGGTACATCGAAATACAACGGCGCGGTGCCAGCGCCGGTACCCACATTGTAGGATACTCAGCTACATGGTCGGCGAGTTGAGTTAGTCCGTTTAGTCTGCTGTACCCCGCCGCTTACAGCGTGTTTATTGTTATAATTCTCGGATGCGACTTGTATACTTATAAACCGTACCTAACCAGTATTTTGTATGCATATTCGGCTGTGTAATTGTGCGCTAAGACTTAGTGTAAAACATACGTAATACTTATCTATACAATATATAAAATGCTTTGTCCTGAATGACTGACTGACTGACGGATCAACGCACAGCCTAAACCGCTAATCGTAGAGACTTGAAACTTGGAGGGTGTGTTCTTTGTATGACGTAGGCATCCGATAAGAAAGGATTTTCCGAAATTCTACCCCTAAGGGGGTGAAAAAGGGGGGCAAAGTTTGTATGGGACAACGTGATTCCTTGGTCCAATCTACTTCAAATTTTGCATATACATTCTATAACAGAATTGAAGGAAGACGTGTTTCGTATTTTATTGAAATTCATCCCCTAACTGGGTTAAATAGGGGTAAAAAGTAATTTTTCTCCGAAGTTGATATAATACTCCTTAGAGTTTTTTATTTAAATTAAATAAAAATAAAATTTTTGACACATGATAATATGTCAATTCCTCAGCAGTAAATAATGTCAAGTAGTGAAGGCTCTTTATTCAATAAACAACGATTTAATAAATTTCAGTATAATAATACGTAGTGATATATTTTTTTGAGTGCTCCTGGTGTAACAGGCAAGACTTTTATTGAGTTTAACATCGGCCAAAGTCAGAAGCAATCGTGATATCGCCTTAGCGGTCGCATCGTCCGGAATTGCTGCCACGCTGTTGGAAAGAGGTAAAACTGCACTGGTAAACTGCGTTCAAAGTTCTTCTCGATTTGATACAAACCGAAACCCCACTCTGCAAAAGTACTATTCAGAAGTTTGGGATGTGAGTACTATGGCTCTTAAAGGGGATTACTGTATTGTCGGCAGGCGATTTCCGACAGAATTTACCAGTAGAGCTCAGAAGTAAAAGCGCGTGAAGCGGTCTCATTTGTGGACAGTTCTCAGACCCGTTTCTTAAAATAGGAAATGGTGGAACATATAAAATTGAGAACACACACACACAAAATTATGCAATGGCACCAGATTTCAAGTGAAAACAAGCATCGCAATGTAATCGAATCAACTATACTGACCAGTTGTTCTCGAGGAGAGTATCTAAATATTCCTAGGATTTGAATTCAAGAGAGTGCAGTTTCCCGTCAAAGTCTGCTTTACAATGACCATAAACACAGCTGAAGGTCAAACTCTTGGTAGCGGGAGTAGATTTGAGGGAAAGCTGCTTCTCCCGCGGGCAGAGTACCTATGTGGCATGCTGCAGAGTAAGCGCACAGAGTAACCCATCCGAAGAAAAAACAAAAAAATATAAATAAATAAATAAATCAACCCATACTGTCCCACTGCTGGGCACGGGTCTCCTCTCAGTAAAAAAATATTGTTACAAAGAAATACTGTGGCAGGTGTAGTATTTCTATTTCGTTGTAAAAAGATAATAGATAATAACACCATGTAACTTACACCAGATCGAAGACCGAGCTTAATGTTCATAAAATATATAATTTATAAAAATTTTATTTTATTTTCATGCTTTTTTAACCTTTAAATTCTTACAACATAATAAAGATTGTTATATTTTATAAGTATTCGAACATTTTCACAAATTAATTTGTATTATCAAAAATAATAACATAAAAAAAATTATAATTTTTAAAGTAAAAATCCTAATAGAACCATTTTCCACTTCTACGCGGACGAAGTTGCGGGCATATTGCTAGTGTGTTAATAAACTTTGAAAGTGAGTGGCTGAAACTTTTATTTGGTTTTCTGAACTACACATCATCTACACACTCACTTCACTGGCAAAAAAATAAAAAACATATTATTAAATTAAACATAAAAGCCGACTGCGTTAAACTAATGCTAAAACGGTACTAACTAAAAATCTAAAAGCAAGCTCTATATATAGGCAATATCGGAAATGAAGTACTTCACGTTACGTCATGTCACCAATAAGAAAACATACTTATCTTACACACAATAATTGAAAGTATCGATTTAGTCACTTAATACCGTGCACATGACGTGACTCTCAGTGATGCTTAAACATAATAGGCAGTATTCCAAATAATACCACTTATTCTCTCTGCGACTCTAATCTTTGAACTATTCAAATCCGTGTGTAAGCAGTACGGAGCGTCTCGAGCGAGATGGCGACTTTTTCAAATTAGCTCCATTTCCTCAAGGTCATTCACGTGGGTTAAGGCCTTAAATACTAGCGGGTCACCGGTAGACATTTATATTGTATACATTCGCAATAAAGTAATTCGTCATAACGTATTTTCTAAATCACCTAATTCGTACTTATGAACTTTATAAATACCGTACATCGATATTTTGAACTTCGAAGTTCAGTAATACAGTTATAAGTTTGTTATTACATGCAAATCTCAATATTTTTTTAAAATTAATGTAGCTACTAGTACTACATAATAACATTGTTCGTAAAAAAAAGTTCTTAGTTTTAGTGGTCGTACTTTACTATTCTGTTTGCTACGTAGATGTAATTTCTTGTTCTACCCACATGTGTTGTATTATTAATTTGGTGTAGCACCATAATGATGTGTTGTTTTGTGTATTTGGAGATCAATAAAATGATATTATTATTATTATTACATTAGCCAGAGATTAGCCAGAGAAAACAGCCAGACATAAGTCAGATTATAATAAGTATTTCATAAGCATTTGCAGTAAAAGCTGATTTTTGACATTAAAAACGCACACGTAAATTTTATTTATTTGTAACTAGCTTCCCGCCAGAGGCTTCGCCCGCGTGGTCCTCATATTTTTTTTTCCCCGTTTTCGCAACATTTTTCGTAGCGTGATGGTATATAAACTGCCTTTCCCCTTTCCCGATAAATGGGCTATCTAAAACTGAAAGAGTTTTAAATCGGTCTAGTAGTTTCGGAGCCTATTCAATACAAACAAATAAACAAACAATCACATCTTTCCTATAGACAAGTAGGTATACAAGACGACGGATACCGGCTACTTCTTCTTCTTCTTTTCGTGTCAATGGTAAATCAATGTGTTGAGTCAATTTCGTCATAGAGTTCGAGCCCAGTAGGAAGCCACCTTAATTGCGGCATCCGTTGCGTTTGTCAAGTCCTCGAGTGTGCAGGTGCATGGACACTTCGGGCACTCGAGTAAATGATACAAGTCCTGGTCTGGAGCCCCACACTCGCACTGGATGATCGACGGATCAATAATCCCCCATTTTGCCAAATTGTGTTTACAGCGGCCTACTTGGGTGCGCAGTCGATTGAGTGCTTTCCATATAGGCCACTGCAGGTCGCGTCCGGGTGGCAGATGTTCCCGAGGTAGGACAAAGTTGGTTGGTGGTGGATACTGTGCTTCCCATAACTTTTTCCTGACTTTTTCCTTTTACCGGCTACTGTACCTATATATTCCTTAGTAATTATGCTAGTCGATTAAATCGGGCTACAGATGATCTGTTCTCATAATGAAAGTATACAAAAAATAACAATAACACAGCCTGATCTATCAGTCGAATCCAGCAGGATCTCACGATTAGAAGCCGCGCTCACAACCGTTGGACCAATGAGACCCTTCAAAATGTGACAGCAAATAATCCTACATTATGTACACACGAGTAATTAGAAGCAAAGGTGCTTTAATTAATGTTAACGAACTCATTAACGAAGTTGGCGTTTATTGTTTGTTACTAACTCGCACGTTAGGTGTAATTGGCGCGGTTAAATATTGATGTTTAATTAATGTTCCGATATGTGTGTGGATGTTCAGTTCATGTTTTGATAGTTGAGAGCTGCTTCAAGTTATGTTTGCCTGGTACAATTAGGTTGAGATGGTTTAGTTACTTAGGGCTGTGTTTATGATTAATTTATCAATTACTCGATATCCTACATACATACATACAAAATGTCGTAAATACAGCAGATGATCTCGTAATCAATAAAAAAAACTGACGTCATATGTTAAGTTTTTGATTAGTCATGTTAATAGAGACGGTCTTAATAATTGTGATTATGTTACAGTCTATCGGTTATGCGGATACTTATACCCAAAATGCTTTCAAGCCAATTTTTTTTAATTCAGATTTTTTGTTTGAAAGCTTTTTGAAAACCCATGGCCACGGGGGTATAAAAATGGCCCTTAGTGTCCTAAAAACATATCGGCGAACTGTAAAAAAAATAAAATTTTCGGCATTTTCACAGTGAACACAATATGAATTGTGAAAATCTAAAAAAAAATTTTACTCTCCACCCTAATGTACCCCAAATAGTTCGCCGATGTGTTTTTTGGGACTTACACATCTGCCTTCTCTGCCTATTGTCTAAATGGTATCCCACCAAGCGCATATTACGAAAAAAACTATCACAGCACAGTGTACCTATGTTCGTTCATTCTCTGAAATTGACATTAAAACTGTACTTTTACTGGTAGACTAATCCTCAGTAGAAAACAGTACCGATAGAAAAACAACAGCTAAATCAAAAGGTACCGTTCTCTCCCTCTGAATATCTGAGGAAAGTTCGCGCATACCGTTATGGGGGTTCGTTTCGCTGCACTAATAGCCCGTGACGGTATAAATTGCGAGAATAGGGGATGACGTAGTAGGTACAAACATGGTTCGGTAGCGGAGGATTGTAATTCAGTTGTTATTTTTGTTTTAAGATTATCCGACTGTGTGAAATATATCACAAGCAATCCGGGTATATTTCACACAGAACGTCAAAAAAGCCATGTTTTTTTATTTGTCGATCCGAACAGGGCTTTGCATTACATAGGAGTTACACTTATGTAAAACGGATACCACCTGAACACCTGTGTAAAAACCTCTATGTCACTGATATAAAGTTCAAATTTCAATAATTTTATGGACTTCGTAAGTGGTTCATGTAGAATTCTTCTGAAAACAGAAATAGTGTAAACTTTTCTTTTCTTATTAAAAAATGAATGCATTTTATACCTAACCACTATTCGAAATTATCATATTCTCATCCAAAACAGTCGTGGGCGGTCTAAACAGTGACGTCACGCACATCGCATCACAATTTATGACGTCACGGCCTATTAGAGCCACCGAGGCACCCCACTGCGCTGTGACTAAGTTGGAACTAGTAGTGCAGTTGCATTGTAATCGCATTTGTTACTGTGATTTCCGTAGTGAAGTGGAAATTTAAGAAAATAGGGGAGACTTTCTCGATGCACTTTGTGACTTGTAAATAATGAAAGAAAAGAAGAGAAAATTTATCATTTTGAATGTGTAATTCGTTTGAAAGTGATGACGAGAATTTAAGTATGATTTAGTAGTTCTCAAGTGACACTTTTTTTTTGGTTATGCAGAAAATCGTCATAGATCCTTGTCACCGGGGAGGCGGTGGCAGAGTATGACGGATTCAAACCGCCTAAGAACTGCACTTACCTGCCCTTTTTGCCTTAGAGGCCATGGCTATGGGATCTAAAACAGTCACCACGACCATGAAGAGGAGTGACACTTGACTTACTTGAACAGTAACAATATTTTTATCGAGAACTAGCTCTTCGCCAGCTTTTTCGCCCGCGTGTTCTGGGTATCTATACTAATATTATAAAGAGGAAAGATTTGTTTGTTTGTTTGTTTGTTTGTTTGTAATGAATAGGCTCCGAAACTACTGGACCGATTTCAAAAATTCTTTCACCTTTGGAAAGCTACATTATCCCTGAGTAACATAGGCTATATATCATCACGCTACGACTAATAGGAGCGGAGTAGTAATGAAAAATGTAGCAAAAACGGGGAAAAAATTATAAGACCGCTGGCGGGAAGCTAGTTTCTTATAAATTATAGCCTATTTTACTCGGTAAAGATGTAGCTTTCTGTTGGTGAAAGATTTTTTCAAATCGGTTCTGTAGTTTCGAAGCATATTCAATTTAAACAATAAATTTTCTCCTCTTTGTAAACTATAAACACCTTCAACACCTAAATATTAATATTAAGTTAATTTATAAAAGTACTTAAAAAAATAAAGTGTAGCTGAGTGATAACCGCAATTGTATCCAAGGCATGCACATAACATAATCGTCCTTGAAACCTTTTACACTCGTGAAACCTTTTAACAGCTCAAAATTTGTATTATAGAAAATTGAGTCTTTCCGCACTCACACTTCACCCAACTACGTAATCGAATCGATCCGCAAACTTGAAATACTCGTAGGCGTGAAATAAAAAAAACCTATCACACATTTATGGTTTCAGAATTTTCCTATTTTGAAAAAATATCGACGACGTCTATTGGTTAGAGTACCGGAGTACAGGTCACGATTCCCACAAGACACAATTAATTATTTATGTGATGAATATAAATGTTTGTGTTTATGTGGGTGTTTCTTAGGTATTATAAGTATTACAATAAATAAATTGTATAAGGGCCGCACTCAGAAACGGCACTTAACCTAATGAATCATTAGCTAATGACACCCAGTATATCTTAGTACACTGACAACAAACTCTAATATGGAAAAATAGGTCAAGATATAGTAGCCACTGTTTGTTAACGATTCATTAAGGTTAAGTGACGTCTTTGAGTTGGGGTGTAAGTATTACATCCATTATCTAGAACCCATAGTACACGCTTAGTTTGGGACTAGGTGATGATTTGTAAAATGTCCCAGGATATTATTTTTATTTATCTATTATGTATAAAAAGGGCGACTGAACCTACCCATCTTACCGTCCTTTTGAGCCACTAAAACTCGAGTTACTTACCGTATATTTGTACAGTGATATTTGACAGTCAAAGATTGGCAGACACAGTAACGGAACCCCGGTGCGGGCGCATTTCCCCCGCGAAAGAATGCGGCACTCAACAGGGATATTAAACTCAAATCATGCGAGGGTGGGGAAGAGTCGATGCATTTAGTCCAAGAGTAGTGAGAGGCACTTTCATTTTTACTTTTGGAAGTTAAAATATTTTATATGTATATTGATTTTTTATATAAATATATTGGTTAGATATACATATATTATAATTACTAGTACTACCACTGGTGGAAACACCATTGGCTTCGGCTTCGCCCGCGTGGTCTACGTATTTATTATAACTTTCATCCCTTATTTCAGCCCCTAACAGCCCTTTTTTTAGCATTAAATAGTAGCCTATGTCCTTTCTCAGGCTCTAGACTATCTGTGTACCAAATTTCATTTAAATCGTTTCTGTAGTTTTGGCGTGAAAGCGCGGCAGACAGACAGACAGACAGAGTTAGTTTCGCATTTATAATGTCAGTAAGGATTATTATTAATAATTATTAGTAATTTGTACCTCACTATATGAGTCATACGATACTCGAAATAAAAGTATTATTATTATTATTAAGATAAGATAAGATTCTTATTAATAAGGATTATTAGTAAGGATTGATCCGAATATAATAATTTTATCTTTTAAATAAAACTGCATACTTAGTTCTCAAACTTTTAGATCTAATGTTATTAGGAGAAAAACATTGTAAAATAATGATTTAAAGAGTATGTATGAAATTTGTTTCGGAATCTCAATTTCTTTTATAACTATGTATTTCAATAAGAACTGAAAGAAAGAAGAAGAAAGAAAGAAAACAAGTTTTATTGAAAATACACTGCTTTGTTAGTCTAGTGGCTCTCAGCGCGACTGCTACGCTTGAGGTCCTGGGTTTGTCTATGAAATTTTCAGTTACTGGATATTGGATTAGTGCCTGTTTAATGCCAATAGACCCAATAATACCATGATGGTATGTTATCTTAAGTAAATCTATAATTACAGTTCTGAAAAATAAACTGACATCTTACACATGCATTTTTATAATACATGTTTTAGTATCAAGCATCCCTATCTCCATGCCTACATCTTGCAACAAACTTACCATGTCCGGCGCTGCTGAATGCAGCTAATGACCAGAGGGTCTGACCCTCCTGTCATCGCCGTTTAGGGGATGAGTGATATTGAAAACTGTTGTCTATATCCCCATCCCCACCGCTAATGGCACGTACCAGGGACCACTTCACTCATTTGTTTTTATTTGAAAACCGAATCGCCGAAGATGGTATTTCCATTGTGCTATTGTGTGAAAGCTTTGAGTGATGTGGTTGGTTTTGACTTGGGTATTGTGGGATGGAAAATATTGTATCAATTATCTTTTTAATACGCCTGTATTTCCCAAAGGGGTATGCAGAAAGGTTCAATGTAATAGGAGACGAGCAAAAATTCAGACTCCGAGCTGCTACTGGGAATTTCACAAAAAACTCAACAACATTTTGCTCGACCCGGGAATCGAACCTAGGACCTCTAGCGTAGCAGTCGCACTTGGGACAAATAGACCAACGAGGCAGATAAGAAAGATCAGAAGAAATTATCCTCTTTAAGCTTGTGTTATATTTGCACGTAACTTGACTTTTTCATGACATCCTCAATAGTCCAGTGGTAACAAGTGCGCCTGCTGATGAATTAGATTCCAGGTTGAACAGTAAATTGTGCTTTACTATGAAATTCTTAGAAGCAGCTCGGAGTTTCCATAAGTATCTAGTTGAAGATAATAGCCTCGTCCCATCGGACCGCTTCGATCCTTAAAACATATCAGCGAACTGCACTATGGTATTCTTTTTAGTTCCCATAAAACAGGCGAGTCCATTACTAAGAAAAAACTGGGTATAAATCCATGCTGTTAGAACCCATAGCAACTTTTTCTCAACTTTCCGATATCATTTCAGGCTTGAAAAGCGTATCATTTGACACACGAAACATTCCAATACTACAGTTTCATATTACACGAGTGCACGCATAAATCTTATTGGAATTTAATATAAAGACTACGGCGCGCCATAAATCCGCCCTCAACTTATTTATAAGTCGAAACCCCGCGGTTCAATGAGAGCTGTACATCATGCCTGTAAAGCCTTTCAAAGGGCATTGTCGTGGCGGTTTAATTTGGAGGAATACGCTTCAGATTGTTCTGTGGTAACATCTATATAAGGTGTGAATTACTTTACTTTGATGTATTCCAGGAATAGCAATGATTTGAATAAAATTCAATTCAATTAGTAAAATTGTATGGAATACCTACATATAATAATAAATAAATAGTAAATAACAATACAAAATATAATATATTATGAAGTTTCAAAGTTCCTCCTCTCTCCTACATTTGCCGTGTCTGATAAGGCCCACATGTTTCTTATAATACCTACTATTGTAACATCTATTTAACTTGTGGAGTGCAATAAATGATTGAGTATTGAATGGCAATTATCAATATTTTTGTCAATTTTGGTCAATTGCTATTCGTGGACTAATTTTTTTTCTACGAATGGCAATTTCGTCATAGTAGCTACTAGTGATGTCGTGTAAATATGTTATTTAGGTTTTCATTAAATGAAACGTATTTATATCAAATTATCAATAAAAATAACCAGTGCGTTTATTTTCAAAACTAAAATTTAATTTAGGTACAATGTGTTTGTACTAAATCAGCCTTTATAATATCGCATTTGTTTCTATATACAGGTAAGGTACAGGTGGCTAAGTTATAGCAACGCCGATCAACCGATTCGCAAGGTTAAGCTACGCTTGCCGAGGTCAGTCTGTGGATGGGTGACCATTCTTAACACATCGAGACCCCTCCGTGTGTCGGAGAGCACGTAAAGCCGTCGGTCCCGGTTGTCATACAATGGCAATCGTTAGTGGTAGTCAGAAGCCCAAAAAAAGCCTGACAATCAGTCTGTCTTTCGAATATCGGTATTGCCCCGAAATTGGATTGCGGAGGTCTGATGGCAATCGCTTCGTGTAAAATACTGATATTCAGCCGCATCTGGTTAGAATGGAAGCCGACCCCAACATGGTTGGGAAGGCTAGGAAGATGACAGGTAAGTACTAGCGGACTATAATATAAAACATGGCGTCGTATGTTGGTTCCGGTAATACATGTCTAGAATGTCTATTCTAGACATGTATTACCGGAACCAACATACTACGCCATGTTTTATGTTTTATGCAACCCTAGTACTATAGACTGTAGCCTGGTATTCCGAAATCTCTCAGAAAGTCAACATCATCATACACAGAACCCTAGTCGTGGTGTAAGATGGCCAACCATTTTACCCCTTCTAGTCTCTTTGTTACGTAGCAACTGTTTACATTATCCATAATATTTTTAATCCCCGACGCAAAAACGACGGGGTGTTATAAGTTTGTAAGTTTGACGTGTCTGTGTGTGTGTGTGTGTCTATCTGTGGCATCGTAGCTCCCGAACGGATGAACCGATTTTGGTTTTGTTTTTTTTTATTTGAAAGGTGAATTAGTCGGAAAATCGGTCCAAGATGGCCGCCGCTACAAAATAGCAGATTACATATTTTTCACAACTCCCTCAATATGGGTATCAAATGAAAGGGCTTAACTAGGAGAATACTATACACTATGATAAATTTCAAATCCAAGATGGCCGCTGCCACAAAATGGCAAATTACATTTCGTGTCGGGGGTTTTCTAAATTTTTAATTTTAATTGGTTTGATCTTTACAGATGTGAACTTATACTACTGTAACGTCAGATACCAGCTTTAAACTGAGATACTTTTTTATTTTACTTGCAGTCTTGTACAGTTATTAAAACAAAGTATGTTATGGTAATGTAGATTTTCGCGCTTGTGCAAGCCGTGACGTTGCATCAGAATGCGATGTCCTCATATAGCCTACGCACGGAGAACTACATACTAGATATGACATTGACGAGAATATAAAATACTTTATTTCAAACTAGCTTTCCGACAGCTTTGCCCGCGTGGTCTTGATAACTTTTTCCACCGTTTTTGAAACATTTTTAATTACTACGCTCCTATTTTATTTTATTTTATTTAATTTAGTTAGGATCTCCGAAAAAGAATACACCTTACATGCTAATAAAAATATTACAATTCTAACTATTAGTCGTAGCGTGATGGTATATAGCCCTCCCCGATAAATGGGCTATCTAACACTGAAAGAATTTTTCAAATCGGTCCAGTAGTTTCGGAGCCTTCCTCTTTATAATACCACGGCTTTGTATGTTTTAACCCGAGCTACGAGCTTTAGAGGTTGAATTTCCTCCGTACTTAGCTGATACCTACGTCATAATTACTGTGTGCCGAGTTTCACTGACTTTGATTTGACGACGTCTGTGGTCTAGTGGTTGGACCAGACTGCTGATCACGATGTTGTGGGTTCGATTCCCACAGGACACAAACATTTATGTGTTGAACTGAAGTGTTTGTGTTTGTCTGGGTGTTTCGGATATATTATAAGTATGTATTTAAAAAAAAGTATATACGTTTTATATCCATTGTCTGGTACCTATAGTACAAGCTCTGCTTAGTTTTGGACTAGATGGTGCTGTGTAAAATGTCCCAGGATATTTATTTATTATTATTTATCTAGCGGTCCCAAGTGCGAATGGTAGGTACTACAATGTCAATGTTTAGCAATTTCAACGCATTTATGTGCTTATGTTTATGCCCCACTATTATTGATCGAAGATGCCCCATACGTATTAGTTATTTGTCATTTCTTCACGCTTGTATTCCCCGAAGGGTTGGCAGAGATGTACCAATGTACACGGTTCGCCGATATGTGTAGGTCCAATTTAATTGGGGACGAGACTATTGCCAATAACCGATCACAAATCCAAAGAATATATAAAATAAGAATATATCATTGAAAAAAAATTAGAAAACCCCCGACACGAAATGTTATTTGCCATTTTGTGGTGGCGGCCATCTTGGATTTGTAATTTTTCATAGTGTAATATAGTATTCTCCTAGCTATAAGCCCTTTCATTTGTGATCCATATTGAGGTAGGTGTGAAAAAAATTGTAATCTGCTATTTTGTAGCGGCGGCCATCTTGGACCGATTTTCATCAAATATAGCTAAGAACACTCCCGACTAATTCACCTTTCAAATAAAAAAAACAAAATCAAAATCGGTTCATCCGTTGGGGAGCTACGATGCCACAGACACACACACACACAGACACGTCAAACTTATAACACCCCGTCGTTTTTGCGTCGGTGGTTAAAATTTCAATAACACTGCTCGATCCGGGAACCCGCAGTTACGACCAATAAGTTAATGATGCAGTTTTAGATTCGTCATAAAGCTTGCAATCGTTCGTAGTTAATATACGGTTCAAACTACTGAAACTGACAGAATTAATTGAAGGACGTCTGTTCTAAAGTAGATAGTTACGGCAACGTCGAGACTGGAACGTGTACTTAAGTAGTACCAAGAGGTAAGGTGTAATTACTGGAACGTCTTGAATTGCACTAATGTTGGGGTTGTATGCAAATGTACAGACGTCGCGGGTTCCTTATATTTGTTAAATGGTACAAATTCATTCGTAGCATCCTTCTATTTGTTATTGTTATATACGTTGAAATATTGTTGTGCGACGCTGATTATGTTAATTAAAAAAACAGAGTAAATAATATAGTTCAACCCCTTTTTACGGTAGATTTCTTGTACAGAATAAATAGAGATTGAAAGTTACATTAATGTATTATGTCTATACTTTAGCTTAGCTACAGAATTAGATTTAGAATATAAAATAAAAAGTAACCATTTACTTTTTATTTTATAGACAAATATTTAATCTTACTAGTAGTACTATGCATTTCTGATACCTACATTGTGCTTACTGTATATATTTATATTGTAGTTTCTGCCTACCCACATGGGAAGCATATGTATATATTATCTTATTTTTAACTACCTAGGTATCTTTTTCATCATTAAACGGAGGGCTTTGACACTAACGATTTCAGCTTATATTAGTTAGTTTAATAGCACAACACTTGTACTAGATTGATCTCAACTAAATTGTGCTTCAAGAGAGGTAGCTTTAAGAGAGGTAGGGCACAGCCATTTATGGCTCAAATGTGGAGCAGCTCGTCTGGGGAAGTACCTCCACCTTACAGAAAACTGCAGCTAAATAACACACTTTATTGTGTGTTGTGTTCCTGCAGTGAGTAAGGTCACCAGAGCTCCTTCTAAGGATGCGCTGCGCTGGCAGCAAGAGGAATACTCCCTCAAACTGTCAGCGCATTGAATCCTCCATAAACCTCTAAGAGGTTTTACGGGTCGGCAACGCGCGAGTGATACCCCCTGGTGTTGCAAGCGTCCATAGGCTACGGTAACCGCTTACCATCAGGCGGGCCGTATGCTTGTTTGCCACCTCAGTACTTAGTATAAAAAAAAACCTAGCAAGCTTAGGTTAACAGTGTATGAAGTTGAGACGATTAAAATCAACCTGTAAGTACATAATATGACTAAGCCCATTAAAGTCACATCTAGTCCCTCTATATCTCACTACACGGTAAACTAACCTGTACCTGCAACCCTTCCTGACCCAGATTTTTTTATTTCGCTTCAGAGAGAATGAAATTGCTCGCAGTGGGTACTCGGGACTTTTTTAAATTTATACATGGCAACACTTTGTTTTTCGTATTAAGCCTGTTGAATAGGCATTGTGGGCAATAATGAAACGGCACAAAGCTGGTATTCTAGTGTAGTGGAATGAGAAGTCGTTGGTAGTAATTTCACAGTTTTTTTTCATTTCGGTTTAAAGCAGTGGAAGTAATTTCGGTTTGCAGGATTAATTGCAGTTGCAGTGTTGCTGTATTAAAAATGTCCGCTTTATTTGTTGGTACAATTTTTTAAGCACGAAAAAGTTCCTCCGAATATCCAAAAATGTTTTTTTATCTCTATGTATTTTTTATGAAAAAGTATTTTAATAGTTCAGCCTGTTTTTTAGCCTATCGTAGTAGTAATAACCTAGTGACATAACAATAATGGACAGAATAACTCCTTGTTATAGGTTTCAAGTTCTTAAGGTTTCAAGTTCGAATCTATGCACTTTTAAAAATAATATGCATTTACAATTTATATTCGCAGGACCTTCACAGATTTCAACTAAATGCAGCCAAACATGTAAATTTTATCAAATTTCCAATTATTTGCGTATAGTTAATACCGATCTGAATCTTTCTAAAGCTTTCTAAGACGCTTTACATGCATTTCCAAAACATGATTAGATTTAAACTTCCTATTGATAACTTACATCATCAAAATCTAGTTAAATGTAGGAGATTATGTAGGGATGAAATTAATATAGGTACACACGACAAAACAATTTATTGTATAGGCGACGTACAACTCATTCTCAATTCAAATTTAAAATTGATATTCTCCATTACATAGCTCCTTTTTAGCAGGAATTCATGGTGTAACTAGTACTAAAATTATAATAGTCTTTTTGTGTACCTACTTTAATCTTCTTCTTCCTAGCCTTTTCCCAACCATGTTGGGGTCGTCTTCCAGTGTAACCAGGATGCGGCTGAATATCATATTAATAAAATACGCATAGCAGAAGCGTACTAACAGTGATATGACACTTTCAGTTCTGTCTGTTTGTACGTTCCAAGCTTGACCTAAGAATTTCTTTATAAAAAGACAATAAAACTGACTTAGAAGTCGAGACCTTTTTCTTAGCAGGTGTGCAATCAAACTTTTTGCTTTCTGTCGAATTTTTTGTAAAATTAGTTTGGTTTGCTGAGTAGGTACTTCCACAGCGTTGTCAGTGACAGCGTAGACTTAGAGTCAAAGTAATATAGAGATACAAAGGCAATTCTGTGACCACGCTTAGCGTAAGTTTACGCTTAGCGTCGTCACAGAATATTACCCTTAGGGCCTGTTTCACCACCTCCTGATAACCTCCCGTTAACTTGACAGATAGTATCATATAGATTCTGTTCCATTTTTGATTTTTTTCGGCGGTTAGCCTTAAACAGGCCCTTAGTGTGCACACTTATCTCTTTTGCTCACTGTACAAGATTATGCGAAGACTAAATTGAGGGACAAATAGAAACAGATCGATGTCTGTATTAGAGGGTAGGACCTCTTTGTGCGCTGGCCATCCGTTTCGTCGTGTTTACGGTCTTGAACGGTCCGGCATTGTGCACAGCTTGTGTCGTCAGCCGTAAGGGACCACTGCTTTGTATGATGCAAGTTGTGTTTGTTTGTGTGTGTGTGTGCGGTATGTGAGTAATGGTATCTATTGGATATTACGGGTGGTTAACACTGTCATTCGAATTCGCGACAAAATGGCGGCCATTAATTTATAGCGTGTTTTTTTTTTAGGCTGGATATAGATCAGCTCAGTAGCTTTAGAATCTTAACCGGGCTTGGTGGCGAGGCACTTTTTGTGCCTCCAGCCACTTATAAACTAAGCAACAGCAGCTAAGAGCGTCCCTAACGGGACTCGGACCTCGGCTTAGGGCGTTGCTGGGGGGGGGGGGGGGGCAGCTAGGGACAGCTGGATCTGGGTTTAAATTATTTTGGGACGAATTTAAAACTACTGGCTCGGCGCGGGCCGGCTCGAGCAAGTAACGGGGAGGGGTACCGTTTCGGGGTCTTCGCGACGGGCCACGCCGGCGAGGACGGTATAATTTAATTCGCTGGTTTATATTTTTGATTAGCGCAAAAACATAAATTTATTAATTAGTCACATGTACGTAGGTGCTCTGTGCTAGTAATAAGTTTTCAACATTTTTTTTTCTTAGCAGACAATTATAATACCATAGCAACAGATTGGTATTCTCTGCTAGTAAAATAAATTATTAAAAATATGTAGGCGTGTTCTGTACCCACTCAGTCACTTACACACTGTATTATTTCTTATTTAGCATCTCTTTAGTGCTCATAAGTGCGACTGCTACGCTAGAGGTCCTGGGTTCGATCCCCGGGTCGAGCAAAGTGTTGTGAGTTTTTCTGTGAAATTCCCAGCTAGGTTTCTAGTTTTGTGCCCGGTTAATGGCAATAGGCCCGCCCTCTATTACCAACTAACGACTAATTTACACTAAACTAATTTACACATACAGTTCGCCGTTCTCACTGCATCCACAGTCCAGTAACTCTACCTATCCTTACGGGGAAAACAGGCGTGATGATATGTTAGGATGGTATGTATACAGAACCAAAATGTCTTCTTTAATCTCGAACTGTGGATGTACGGTCGCGGTCATAAGTCCATTACCATTTTTACAAGTCTATCGCATGAAACAAGGTTTCACTTACGACCTTTTTCTATAAAAAAAAATTTGCATACATAGACGATCTCGTATATCGTACTTTTCCATAATTATCTAGTCGGAAATAGAGGATGTAATGATCATTCAGTGCTGTGATGTCGCGACGGCGTATTAAGATAGTGGTATTAAATTTCAAATCACTAAGGATATGTTTATGTATACGCGCAGTAACGTGCAGGCAAATACGATTCTTGGCATGATAATGGACTTATGGCCTATTACTGTACAACTGTACATTACACCTCTGCTTAACCATTCGAGGAATACAGGCGTGATGGTATGGGAACCAAAATGTCTTCTTTAATCTCCAAACCATCTTGAGCCGCAGACCAATTTATCGTCAGACGAGATTATTCATGTGTGCGTAGGATATCCGTAGGGGGCGTAGTGCACAGTGCATCAAAATTGGTAGCGGATGAGTCGGTCCAGTGCGCGATATTATCTGGGGGTAGCCGGCCTCGCAAGAGATACATATATTGTATGTGATATGATACTCGGGTGGCTGAATAGAGATTTGATATCAGTGTGCTAACGGAGAATTAATTTTATGCTTACGTCCGTCGTTTCGTTATTTGATTTCGTCAAGAATATTTTATATTCAGCTTTTTTTACTTTCTTGAGATGAAAATATCTTATTTGATGGATATCAATATAACGCCATAAAAATCCAAAAAAGTCCATTAACAAATTGGGAAATTTGGGAATTGGGATGTGGTTTAAAAGGCTTATAATAGTGTTTCGTAGAGATAATTTGATGCAACTTCAATTCTAATTTAAAATCAAGGTTTATTAGGTTAATTCTTTTCAAGGTTAGATTAGAAACCAAAACCATCAGTTTATGAATCGCTATCGAATTGTTTTCGATATGTTTTTAATCTCATAACCGATTTTAAGTCCTAACGTAACCGCTAGAGGCGTTGGAGGTGATTTTTATACAAATATTTTACGGCTCCGTTATCGAACGCAATTCGACAGCGACTCGTAAAGTCATGGTTGAGGTCCAGGTCCTTCCAGCTACTCTTTTACGGTACGCATCTAGGTCGCCCCACTACCTTCGACCCTGCCTAGACGGCGCCTATCTTCAGTATTACTCAGTGTATTATTTGGAGAATCTACCCAGAGATTGCTAGTGGTGACCAGTCCATTTAAGCCCAAGATAATTATTTACATTTTGCTATTCATTAACAATATATACCTGAGAGATTTTCTCGACGGCATGTGAAGTCTGCCAACCCGCACCAGGCTAGCGTGGTGGATTATAGCCTAATCCCTCTCATACTGAGAAAACTATAACGAAAATATCAAGCGTTTCTCACCAAACTGAAGCCACTACTTACATTTTCACCTGCCGCGTATTTTCCCGGAATAAGTTGCATCGTCCGCGATCCCGGCGGGATTCCCCACATTCCCGGGATGGGCCAACCCTTTAAAATATATCTAGAGACGCGTTCGTACGGAAGCTCATAGAATCAAGTATTTACTTCGCTATGTATTGTGTAGAAGTGACTATACCGTGCATATTTGTACGGAGTTCCTCTGGGAAATTCCTAACTCAGGTGTTATATACTTGGTGACGATAGAACACAGCATAAATTATTTATTCTATGATTTCTTTGACGACGTCTGTGGTCTAGTGGTTCGAGTACCGGACTGCTGATCACGAGGTCGTGGGTTCGATTCCCACAGGACACAAATATTTATGTGATGAATATAAGTATTTGTGTTTGTCTGGGTGTTTCCTATGTATAATAAGTATGTATTTACAAAAAAAAAGTATATAAGTATTATATCCATTGTCTAGTACCCATAGTACAAGCTTTGCTTAGTTTGGGACGAGATGGTGCTGTGTAACATATAAAATCTGTTTTAACACGATAAACTGAAAAACTATCGATCAGATTTTCATACAGTTTTCACCAATTACAGATCCATGAGGAAGATTATTA
The DNA here is from genome assembly GCA_946251955.1 of Acronicta psi. Lineage (NCBI taxonomy): Eukaryota > Metazoa > Arthropoda > Insecta > Lepidoptera > Noctuidae > Acronicta > Acronicta psi. The sequence goes on along the minus strand of OX276473.1, from coordinate 1,873,562 downwards.
TTATTATTTAACATAAATGGATGCGTATTGTGATGGGTGTTGGCTAACATAGTGTATAAGATTTTACTTACACTGTGTAATTTAATTTAATTTATGTGTATTTTATTTTAATTAATTTGTGTAGTAAAAAAACATATTTTATGGATTTTTTTTTATCAGAAATAAATTGGTTAATAATAATTATTCTTTAGTTACACAATAATCCATCACATTTTCAATTTTGAACTATTTAAACCTACATCATAGTTTGAATTGCAATTTATTGAATTATTTTATTTCTCAGTAAATAACCCCATTAGTATTTTACCTCACTGCGAAACTGTAAATAGTATAATAATATAATATATTTTTTGGGGACATTTTTACACATCACCATCTTAGTCCCAAACTAAGCAGAGCTTGTACTATGGGACCAGATAGATCAGCTGCACTTGCAAACATAAGACAGTAACACAACATAAAGTACCTAAAAAGTAAATTAAATCTAAAAAGTTCCAACCCGTAAACGAACTCGTGAGTTAATTTTGCTCAAAGTAAAAAAAAATAGAAAAATCGTTACAATCATTACGCAACACAACTCAATCTCGAGGTAACCTACTTTGCTAAGAGAGGGAATAAGTCAAAATTAAAAACGCGTTTCTCGTCAATTAATTAAACAAGGAAAGGGCCGGCTCTAAATAATATAAAGGTCGTTAGGGTGCAGCCGAAGCATCATTATCTACAGAGTAAGGAGAGGTCACACTGAAAGCGGGAAATTATAAAAAAACAACAATGTAAAAAAATGCACCAAATGTTGTTAGTCCCTGCCTCAAGTTTCGTATGCAGGGCGGTAAAGTACCAACATTACGTGGAGAACTTCTTAATTCTCCTCCTATTTTCATTGTTAGCTGTTGATTACAACCAAAAATGACTAGGCATACATCCAAAGACTAATAAAATACCATCATGCCTGTATTTCCTGGAGGTATAGGCAAAGGTGCACTGCTCTATACCCATATATTGCCGGTACGTTTAGTTACCATGCAATAGGGGGCGAGGCTAGACGTGGATTAATCGGACACAAATCCAATCTCCGAGCTTAAGAATACAATAAGAATAAAGCGTATAAAATCCGCCATATTGTTTTTTTTTTAATTTCATGTACCCAGTGACAGTCGTGCCATCAAGACGAATCTAATGAGGTCTCATTTATCTAATTCGGTTGAGCCGTTGAGTAGAGACATACATACATACATACAAACGCGTCAAACACATAACCCTCCTCCTTCGGCAGTCGGGTAAAAACCCGCTAGCGTCGCGCTCATAACCTCAGTCTTTTCTCATGTGGTAAAGTTGCTGCGGTTTCGCATCGTATCAGCATCGCCTTTGGTGTTCCTGTGTCAGTGATGATGTCTTACCATCTGTCAGGTCATCTGCTTGATTGCCACACACACACAAAACATAGTTCCTGAAGTTACGGAACCCAGAGGTAGAGTATAGACTGTTCTGTACGTTATATTTAGTCTTACTATGACATCAGTAAACAAATTGATACTATTAGAATACTTACAACGGAATTCAAATGAACTGTATAGTTCCGCCAATCGCTATCCGCTATCACTAAGACCGCACCGTTAAGCTTGAACAGATATTCCTTTTATTTTTTAGACGAAGCAATTAAAACTGGGGACCTCTTCAAAGAGTGAGAAGGGTTACGAATAAAATTTAAAAGAGTGATTATTGGTATAAGGAATTAATTATTAGAACTTTATAAGCACTTCACGAATCATTCGTTTTCCTTAGCTGCTTAAAAATCCAATTCATATTTTTTTTATTTCATGCAACACTAAGGAATGAAGTGGGCATTATGAAAATGACTAAACAAATGAGGTTTGTCTCAATACGCCTATGGTGTTGCTTGTAAGTATTGGGCTATTGGTTACCCTAAGGTAATAGATATTATTTAGTTAGGTATTGCGCCGCAAATGTTTTGCAGTTTCTGCCTACCCAACGTATGCAACATGAACTTTATCAGAAATTGATAACACTAATATTATTATTGGGGTAGATAGAGACTATGGATTACACGATATACCTTTCATTAACCTCCTCATCTGTTCAGGGTGTTCTTAATCTGGCGTTATACTGGTATCGTCAACGTCCATTTATTCATTATCTCTATATGCTCAAATTATTTGTACTGTGAAAGAGGATCCTGTCTTAACTCCAGCTACAACTTAATAATATTCCCATGCGACATGTATAATACTTAATATTTCATTTAACAGATATTAGCTTATATAAGTAGGAGCAAATAGGCTCTATCATAGAACAGATTTGTAGCAGGAGAGAGAAGGGGAGAAGTTCTGGACTATCTCTGAAAATAACACAAAAAACCCCATGTTTTCCGTTAATTTATTCGGCAATTAGCAGGACCTAATACACACCTACTTTCGTGTTTCTTCTGCTAAACCCAACTTTTACTTCCATATAAGTTTTCTTGAAATATGGCAGGACTTAAGCTAACGCGATATTCCACGTACAAGTTACAAATTGCGTCAGTACAAAACTCCACAAACATCTTTCCATCACATCCTTAACAAATTATAATCCCTCCATCTTAGTAAAAGATCTCATGATCGTGGAGGACTTTATTACAGCGTGTGACGTCACGTTCAAGCGACACAGCCAATTTGTCAGGCGAGTGCGCAACTCGAGCACTCAATATGCGACCAGCCAGGTGCGATATTAAACTCAACGCAACAAGTTAGTAGTACCTACACAGCTTACAGTTGATGTAAGGTTGAATAAAACAAATTTAAATTGGTCCCTTGTATAATTGTATATAAAAAGTTTTTATTTATTGTCTTTTATACAAATTTTAGTGAGTTTGGCAGCACCTCATCTGGTGGTAAGTGACGATGCTGCAGAGGATGTAGCACGCAAACTCAATATCTATTCATTCTCGCCTTGAAGGTTCCTAAAGAGTTACTTAATTGGAGCCAAACTACTCCAAGAGTGTACGACTACGGGTTAATGATCCAATCCAATTCCTATATATCAGTGCTTTGTCAGGTTGATAGATAGTTCTGAAAATGGTCCTCGTACTAAGGAAATAATCTAGCCTCACAGAAAAAGGAATCAACCGGCTTTTAACCGCGGTTTCACTCGCATTTCAAAGGATTTTTAACCCCCGACGCAAAAACGACGGGGTGTTATCGTAGCTCCTGAACGGATGAACCGATTCCGTTTTTGTTATTTTTATTTGAAAGGTGAATTAGTCGGGAGTGTTCTTAGCTATGTTTGATGAAAATCGGTCCAAGATGGCGGCCGCCACAAAATAGCGAATTACATATTTTTTCACGACTCCCGCAATATGGGTATCAAATGAAAGGGCTTAAATAGCAGAATACACTATGACAAATTTCAAATCCAAGATGGCCACCACCACAAAATGGCAAAGAACATTTCGTGTCGGGGGTTTTCAAAATTTTTAATTTGAGACAAAAGGCTTTATGTCTGACTTCAGAATGCAATCTGTCTGTTTGGCAAATTTTATTGAAATTTCTTCAGCAGTTAAGGCGTAAAAAAATATTTAATTAGGGGTGATATGCCATTTATCTTTATTTGTCCAATGTCACTTTGGCCAAAGACATTGGATGAAAACATTTAGCCAGTGTCATAATATAACCCTAACGCAAGAGTTGCGCAACAAAAGAAAGTTTAGACGCCTATTTTCACCCAAAACCGCCTCACCAAAAATATCCTATTTCCCAAAATACCTCTGAAACATTATATAAAAAGGAAATCATCTAGTAGACAGTTTAAGTGTAAAGTTTGCCTACTTAGGCAAAGTTGGAGCGAAATCCGCTAATTCAGAAACGCTTAGGAAACTCGCAAACATTTTAAGTACTGTTTTCTTAAACCTATTAACATATTGGAAGATTGCACGGGTTCGATCGTTTGGTGAAAGCTTCTGGTTATTCAGACTTTGAGTGAAAAGGCGAACCACTAAGGTGTGGTATAGTCTTCCTGATGAGTTTTTGGTTATCTTTTTTAAGCATTTTCCAGTTATTTTCTGAATGAAGGAAGGTTATTTTTGTAAAGCATTTGCTTTTCAATTGATGTCGCTAATGTCACCTTGAGAAGTTTTGAATGAGAAGGAATATTTCAACTTGGCGAATAGGACTCGCGGTGGCTAGGTCTGGGGGGCTAGACAAGTTGCATTTTGACATTCGAATCGACAAAAAAAATGTATGGAAATGACACAAGCTTTCGACAAATCGGGCTGTCACTAATGTTATTTCCATACATTTTGTTTGTCGAATCGAATGTCAAAATCCAACTTGTCTAGCCCCCTAGTGTATTTTGGGGGCTGCGGAAGAATGCGTTGTTCTCGTAGCCCCCGACGCAAGTGCGTGTGGGAACACCAGCGTTGGTTTTAGTCAGTAGGAGTCTGACAGACCCGGGATTTCCATGAGGATTTCCAACCTCGAAAAAAAAAGAAAAAAAAAGATCTGGTGTATTTAACCAGAAGACGCATGTTCGATTCCTGCCCGCATACTCAGGGCCGTAAATCTATAAACTCTGCAATCGTAAGGCTACATTTCCAAACTTTGTCCGTGAGTCTGTTACTTTTAACGCCTAAACTACTGAACGAATTTCGATAAATATTTTTAAAAGTTCAAATTTCAAATTAGCTTTTACAAGCACTTATGAAACGTTAAATGATTCTAGATGCACGGTTCCAAAAAGTTGATCCTATGGAGAAGAATCCGGCTAGAAACTCCATGGACACTCTTTTAAAATAAGAGTTGTTGCAATTTTTCACTGGTATAAAACTGCGATAACAGGATGCGTGGACACTGTAGGTTAATGTCCTAGTTAACTCGCAGACGAACTTATCAAATAAAAATGAGCTGAGCAGAGCTCCTTCTAAGGATGCGCTGCGCTGGCAGTAAGAGGAATATTCCCTCAAACTGTCGGCGCAGTGAATCCTCCATAAACTTCTAAGAGGTTTTTCGGGTCAGCAACGCGCGAGTGATACCCGTGGTGTTGCAAGCGTTCATAGGCTATAGTAACCGCTTATCATCAGGCGGGCCGTATGCTTAATTGCCACCTTAATGGTATAAAAAAAACTGTTTTCAGTATCCGAAAACTCAAAAAAACTCAACTATTAGCAAAGAGGTTGCAGCCTGATTACGGTTCGACAAAAGAGATTTCTTGCCGACTATTATTTCCTTATTACTTCCCTTTATATTCACTTACGAGTATCTCAAAGTTTCTCTTCCTGCATTTAATATCTCAATACAATCGATTATTCCTGGTTTTCTCTTATTTCCCGACTTTTATATTGTTTAACAGAAGATGAACCTTATTTCAATGTCATAAAGTTGAAGGTAGCAACTATTTTAGTAAGTGATTTCCTGTTGGTTTGTGTATGTCAGTGACGTGTTACGCCAGCCGCGATTCTCTTTTGTTCGTCGATAATGTGCTGTGACGTCACGAGGGGGAGCCTACAGGAAATTCCTTATAAGGGTATATTTTTAATTTCCTATAAGTAATGGAACCCTTAGTTTCCTTAGGGTTAGTGCTTTACTGCTTTCCATTATAAAAATGAAATACTTGGGAATTTCCTTATTAATTTTAGTGCTTTACGTAGTACTTAATATTTCTAAGATTGGATACATTCTTCTGACTCTGACTTCTCCCTTCGAGGGGTTGGTAACTTGGATATAATTAACATAATACAACATACCATCACGCCTGTATTCCGCGAAGGATTAGGCAGTGGTATATCAATGTAAACCCGCAGTTCTTCGGTATGTTTACGGGACGAGCCCGACGCCGAACTGCTTCGAAATTTGACAGAAAAAATCCAAAAACACTGCTCGACCCGGGAATCGAACCCAGGACCTCTAGCGTAGCAGTCGCACTCGGGACCGCTAGACTAACGAGGCAGTCGATTGAAGAGTTGAAAATAATTATTAAACTTGAAGAAACTGATTTGTGCAGTAATTTAACAGACTACATCACCCTTCGAACCAGAATTCAATAATGACATTACATTTTTGGTAAGAGATAGTTACCTATTTGGTAATGAAGAATTGAAGAAGAATATAGAATTTTGTTTCTTTTTGAAACAAAATTCTTCCAGGTGTTAAAACTGGAATAAAGAAATATTTATTTAGCTACAGCACTAAATACACACTACAACCACATTTTTTTTATACCTATAAAGGTGTCAAACAAGCATACGGCCCGCCTGATAGTAAGCGGTTACCGTAGCCTAAGGACGCTTGCAACACCAGAGGTATCTCGTGGTCTCGGTCAACTAGCGCGTTACCGACCCTAAAAACCTCTTAGAGGTTTATGGAGGATTCACTGCAGCCGACAGTTTGAGGGAAGAACTTTTAAGGATGCGCAGCGCAGCGCATCCTTAGAAGGTGCTCTGACAACCTTACTAACTGCAGGAACACAACACACAATAAAGTGTGTTATTTGGCTGCAGTTTTCTGTAAGGTGGAGATGGACTCCTCCAGATTTGAGCCTTAAATGGCTGTGCCCTACCTCTGTTAAAATACATAGGTATAGTTACTAGAACACTTTTTTTATATTTGGGAAGGATATTTTATATTCCAATATTCCAACTGACAAATACTACCAATTTCATTTGCCAGCTGATCAGCTAAGAGCTTTTCCAGATGCAGTGCTACACGTTCCAATAGATTCGTGCAAAGATCTTGGTTGTTTTAGCAAGTTTAAATTTAGTAATCCATGGTCTGGCTTTCACTGAAAAGGCTTATAAAATATCTGTTTATGAAATCACCTATACTAATATTATAAAGAGGAAAATTTTTATTGTTTGTTTGAATTGAATAGGCTCCGAAACTAATGACCCAATTTGAAAAATTCTTTCACCATTAGCAAGCTTCATCTTTACCCAGTAACATAAGCTGTAATTTATAAGAAAAACCCCACGCGGGCGAAGCCGCTGGTGGAATGCTAGTTATTAATAATAGTAGATGGTATAAAAAGTTTAGCTATTTGGGTAAATTTTTGTATCTAATCAAAAGCGTCTCTGTGACATTTTTCCTTGACCTTTTAGACCTAGATTTTCTCACTTTATAAACAATTCTTTGTTCAATAATATTTCATTTTATAACAAGTGGTCCGAAGTTTTCCAAAGAATAAGAGGCAGTTTATCATCGAGTTTTATATTCATCCATTAATAACTTAACGCCGTGTACTGAGTGCTTTCTTATGTCTTAAACGGAAGGAGGAGCATTTTTCTTCCGCACTGGAAGATAGGATTGGCGCAAGGGATGGGAAATTAGCGGGAATAGTATTAAATTCGTATTATTCTTTTACGGATAAAGTTGCCGGCAAATAACTTGAACTAAAATGGCGGATGCGCAGTAGGTAATAAATTTTTTTGCGCAGTGCATTTTGCACGCATATGCACTGTGCAAACTTTTTGTTCAACTTATGTTCCGCGATACCTACGCTCTATCGCTCACCGGTGTGTTTTCAGATCCCACGTAAAATATAGCAAAACTATTGCCGTTATGAGACTGTTAATGTAGTTATACCTAATAACTAATATTAGGCAATGTTACAGACATTGCCCAAAATGGTAAAATCGGATGTCAATTTTGAACGGTTATGAAATGGATTTAAATATGACTTGATGAGCATACATACATCCATCATTACTTCGATTAGATTATTAATTTAAACGGTAATAATATCAAAACATATAAACTCATAAAAAATAGTTGAAAATATTCAAAAATAGTTGTTTAATATTAATTCAATTTATATGTAAAAATATTTCATGTTATATTTTTACAATTGATGTATTTATAATACCTGCGGAGTGTGGAGGGACGAGATGTGATGTCCCTCCATGCAAAGGAAGCGCCCTTCATGTGCGCGATTCATTTGTCACTTCGTACAAGTCGTCCTATGCAGCTTGATAGATGTCGCTACATACCTTTGTACGTCCCTACACTGTCTCTTATAACTTGTACCACACCAAGTAGGGGAGAAGAATGACGGGGAATCAATTAGTTTTTGCGAAACTTTTTGTCCGTCGCTTCATTAACATCACTGAATAAGAATTATGAAAACGTCATGAATATATTACACGGAATGAGTAATATTCATTTCCTTAGTGCAAGTCTCATCTATGAAATGTAAAAACCATTGTTATTTAGTGTAAACTGTATAACTGAGAGATATATTTAACTCGCAATGACAGATAATGCTCTGGCTCGACCAAAGAGGCATCCAACATAATGTCAAACACATTAGCACTTTGCATCATCATCTCTTAGCCTTTTTCCCAACCATGTTGGGATCGGCTTCCAGTCTAAACAGATGCGGCTAAATATCAGTATTTTACACGAAGCGACTGCCATCAGACCTCCGCAACCCAATTTCTGGACAATACCGATACTCGAAGGTTAGACTGGTTGTCAGACTTTTTGGGCTTCTGACTACCATGTGTTAAGAATGGTCACCCATCCACAGACTGACCTCGGCAAGCGTAGCTTAACCTTGGAGGTCGGTTGATCAGCGTTGCTATAACTTAGCCAGGAGCCACTTTAATTATAACATAATAAGCACTGACGTTATGAAATAATTTTTTTATTGTTCCTAATTTATTGTCTTGGTAGCGTCCTTCAATATAAGCGAATATAAACCAGCAAATCATACATAAATTTAGTAAAAAAATACAAATAATGATAACGGTCCCGAAAAAGCTAAGTTGCTAACCTCATATTAAATTTACTCTTTTCATTTACTGGGTTAAGTAAGTTGGCTTAAAAAGATGGAGAATTGGATGTCCGCGGACGTAATCTTCGCAACGCATATTTTTGCTGCGGAATTAAAACAACTGGACTTAAACCCACATAATTTGAGGGTAGTATCTAAAGTTATATAATATTATATATGTTATTTTATATGTTTTACATTCGCTCGAAATTTAAAATATTACAAAGTTCACTGCCGAAGGAGGGTTATGTGTTTGACGCGTATATATGTGTAGGAACGGACATATTATTATATACATAATTATGTATGTATGTCCGCTCGTAACTACTCAACGGCTCAACCGATTTAGATAAATGACATCTCATTAGATTCGTCTTGATGACACGAGTGTCACTGGGTACATTGAAATTAAAAAACAAAACAAAATTGCGGATTTTATACGCTTTAATGTGCGAACTGATTTTGAAAATGATCTTTAGTTGTATCAATTGTCATTTTAAATTATCATTTAGTATCTATCTAGTGATTAAAAGTAAAATAAAATAAAAAAATAAAATTCTATGATGATTTATAAACTAAAAAGCAGGAAATAGAATCAATTATTAAATGAAACAAAAAACTGCATAAAAAGTACTAACTAAAAATCTTGTTTTTAGATTTTTAGGTAGTACTTTTTACGCAGTTTTTGTTTCTTTAATTTTTACATGTTAGCTAGCTGTTTTTCTGTTTTTGTTAATTTTATTTAATTGCCAATAGTTGTGACCAGACGAAGGACGTGACACGAGACTCGCAAACCCAAGGTTTTCAAAACTAATAAAACGTACTGTCTCTTGAGAATCATAAAAATAGAAATTAATTCTTTATTTCATTTCATAAGTACGCGCACCCTTCGCGGTATGCGTTAAATGTTCTATGAAAGCGTTATAAAATTAAATTTGGAATTTAATTTTGTAATTCGAATGCTCCGAGGTTTTTGACGTGGATCTGTTTTATTAGATTTGCGAATTTTATTATTAAAAATATTTTATATTTCTGTTGAAATAAAATTTAGAAGCTTAAAGCTATATTTGCGTTTTGAACGCTATTTTTTTTTTTTGCCAAAACCACGCCAAGCTTTTAATGTTATTTTCAGAACGATTAAACTGAAAGTACAACAAGAACACGCTCATACCTACAACTAGTATAGAACTCAACATCATCATCATCGGCAGCCTTCATCATCCCACTGCTGGGCCCAATGGTATTGAATATCATTGCCCAAAGCCCATTGGGCTCAGTGCTGCGCCACTAGCACCCAAGTTGCTTTCGTGACTTTTATAATATCTTAAGCCTATCTTGCACGAAGAAAAATACAAAACCTTAAACCACAACGCAGAAGTAACAACTTCGAAATTCGGAGGGACACCAAATTGTAACCACGACATTTACGCCTTCTTCTTTTTGCAGTATCGGTAAATTGAACATACCGCGTACCCACAGTTGAACCTGAATTGAACTTTAAAACCCAGAAAATCGAACACCCAAAAATTCCAAAGTAACAATTTAATCCCGTTGGGCTATTCGAAGTTCGAAATCACTGGCCGCAGACAACGGCCGCTTAACAGTCGAAAAATGAAAAACAATTCCAATTTGGAACGTCAACCGTTTGAATTCGAGGCGACGAGCCGTGCGTCTGCATTGCGCGAAACGCACTCGGCATGCGGGGGTTAGCGGGATGTGTGAAAATGCTCGTTTGGACTCGGTTTGCACTTAATTTTAAGCCTTATCTAAGTGTTAGCGTTTGAAAATTGAACTGGGAAAAAGATTTTGCAGTAGTTGGTTCAGGATTTTAAACACATTCATGAGATAACAAATTGTTTCCTTTTTAAAGTTACCATTGCTGTGAATGCATTGACAAATAAAACTCTCGTAAAATACATACAGACTCTCTTCTGATATTATTACCACACACTATATGACTACTCGTACAAATATAAGCGCCATGCGGTTGCATGTTAACTATTTTTTTTTTTATACCACTAAAGTTGTAAACAAGCATACGGCCCGCCTGATGGTAAGCGGTTACCATAGCCTAAGGACGCTTGCAACATCAGGGGTATCACTCGCGCGTTGCCGACCCGAAAAACCTCTTAGAGGTTTATGGAGGATTCACTGCGCCGACAGTTTGAGGGAATATTCCTCTTGCTGCCAGGGCAGCGCATCCTTAGAAGGAGCTCTGGCGACCTTACCCACTGCAGGAACAACACACAATAAAGTGTGTTATTTGGTTGCAGTTTTCTGTAAGGTGGAGGTACTTCCCCAGATGGGCTGCTCCAGATTTGAGCCATAAATGGCTGTGCCTCTCTTAAAATATCAAGGCAAAATTACATTTTCTGGGCATAAAAATGGATTGATTGACTTATACCGACCTTATTGTCAGATGCGTAGTACTCACAATCGGCGCATGTGTGTGACAACATGTATAAACGTGGAGGAAGCTAAAAAAGTAAAAGTAAGTGGCGATCTTTAGTTTTGCCTACCCCTGTGAAAAAAATGCGTGAGTGTATGTATGTAATAACCTAACTTAAATTTAAATTTAGAAAACCCCCGACACTAAACGTAATTTTTCATAGTGTATAGTAATCTGCTAGTTAAGCCCTTTCATTTTTGATACCCATATTAAGGGAGTAATGGGTAATGAACATAGACGAAGCGAAAGTGGTGTGCCACGATCGTAGCAAGTGGAAATCTATAGTCTCTGCCTACCCCTATGGGAAACAGGCGTGAAGCTATGTATGTATGTATGTATATTAAGGGAGTTGTGAAAAAATATGTAATCCGCTATTTTGTGGTGGCGGCCATCTTGGACCGATTTTCATCAAACATAGCTAAGAACACTCCCGACTAATTCAGCTACGATGCCCGATGCCACAGACAGACACACACACACACACACACACACACACACACACACACACACACACACACACACACACACACACACACACACACACACACACACACACACACACACACACACACACACACACACACACACACACACACACACACACACACACACACACACACACACACACACACACACACACACACACACACACACACACACACACACACACAGACACACACAGACACACACAGACACACACACACAGACACACACACACACACACACACACACACACACACACACACACACACACACACACACACACACACACACACACACACACACACACACACACACACACACACACACACACACACACACACACACACACACACACACACACACACACACACACACACACACACACCCACACACACATACAGACACGTCAAACTTATAACACCCCGTCGTTTTTGCGTCGGGGGTTAAAAATGGTTTGAACGATAATACCGTTGTGGTTGTCACCTGGCGGCTAAAACGATAAAAACCAATGACAATTACAATTGGTTTCCTTTTCTACTGTTCCTACACTGTTCCAATTGTTTCTCTGACTTTTGTTCCGTGGCCCTGTATATAAAATACCACATCAAGACTTCGTTCTCAGCTGAACGTCAGTTTCAGAGGTGTGACGCCCGACTGCTTCCGACTATGTTATTATACGAATTTCAAGACGTCAGACCGTACCAGGTGTTTCCCTAAAGCTTTCTGCATGCAGTTTCAGCACTTGTGATTTTCCAAGCAGTTGAGTTTCTAGTCATACTCGTTCTCTTGAGAGTAGAAAGACAGATGAATCAAGTATGAGGCCAACCATGACATACCTACATAGCATGGAATGAGGATCATAAGAAATAACACACCATCACGCCTGTAGGGATAGGCAGAGATTTCGCAGAGTTCGCAGTTATGTTTAAGTCCCATGTAATAGAGGGCGAGCCTATTGCTATTAAGCGGGCATAAATCTAAACTCAGAGCTGCTACTAGAAATTTCTTAGAAAAACCGCAACAATACTTTATTCGACCCGGAAATCGAATCTACGACCTCATCTAACGAGGCGGTTCGGGATGAGCTATACATAGACATTAGACATAGACCGCTTACCATCAGGCGGGCCGTAAGCTTGTTTGCCACCTTAGTGGTATTTAAAAAAAAGACGGGATATCACGGATAAATTGTAATCTTTTGTAAAAAGCCCCAGGACATCTTACATTCGTAATTCCTTAGTAATCTGCAAACCCGCCCTCAACAAAAAAAAATGGTCTCTATTGACCGCACAAAAGGCTCATAATGGTACGTACTAATTCAATTAAAAACCATTACAAAAATATTCTTAACTGCTTCATTATCACTCATTAAATTCCCAAAACATGGCAGACACGAACCAATCACGGACATTTCACACGCGAATACCACTCTTATAGCGTAACAGTAAGTGCTAAAACGGTGTGTGGTATGTTATCGTTGGTACGGATCTGTGTTGGCCGGTGTTCGGACACATGTCCCCGCGTGGCCGGGAATGGGGCTCATTAACTTTTATTGGCACCACGACGAGGTGTCGGAGTGACGGTGTACGTACGTGTGCGTTGTGTCGCGATATTTAGTCATTATAATATATATATATGCTATTTCTTAATTGCTGGAGGGGCTCGTGGCTAAATTATAATAGGGGAGAAGACTGGTGTTGAATTTGTTAATAATCATATGCTTATTGAAAAATATAAGCAAACTTCGTATGTTGAAAATAAATATTAAATCGACCAAGAAATTTTTGAGATAAATGCGTTAAAAGTTTTTGGTGCGGATTGAGAGGGGATGCTATGTCCCTTTCCCGCAAAACGAGTGTTAGTATAGAATTAGTATGGCGCACGCTATTTTTGACGTCATTTGTAAGTATAGTGCTCTCTCTTTCTAGCATAAAATTAAAATGCTTTAAACTTCGTTATTTTTGAACCAATTTAAATTTTGTTGTTGATAATCGGCTCTATTTATGGTCAACTTTCTCATTAGGCCATAAAAAAATATTAGTCGCATAGCCTATTACGCTGATCAACCGATCTGTAAGGTTAAGCTGCGTTTTCCGCGGTCAGTCTGTAGATGGGTGACCATAATTAACACATCAAGACCCTTCCGTGACCCGAAGAGCATGTAAAGCCGTTTATCCTGGTTGTGATACGAATACCTATGACAATCGTTAGTGGTAGTCGGAAACCCAAAAAGCCTGACAACCAGTCTATCCTTCGAATATCGTATTGCCCAGAAATTGTGATGCGGAGGTCTGATGGCAGTTGCTTCGTGTTGTGGAAGGACGGGGTGTGTTGTCCCTCGCACCAAAGGGCGGATCCTCCGACCAGGCGGGTGTTATGCCTGGCGGGCCACTACCCGAAGGTTGATATCGGGCGGTTGTACGTTGCACGGTAAGCTTCACTTGCGCGATTCAGGATTTCTGCTTCGTAGAAGTTCTTATGTAGCGCGATCACTACCTCCGAGACCGGAGGTCGTTACTAAGCTCGGCAGTTGCGCTTAGGACAACTAGGTTATCGAGACAAGCTCATCAGACGCACTGACCGCTTTCTCCTCATCGACCTCCGGTCTCTGGGGAAGGAGTGATGTAGCGATATGTATCGCGCTACATAGTTCCTTGGTTCACTTCCCAGGTTGAGCTTGGTGTTATTGGGATTTTCTATAGAATTCCTAGTAGCAGTTTAGAGTTTGGATTCGTGCCCGGTTAATGGCAATAGGCTCACCCCCTATTACATGGAAGCGGCGGCGAAGTGTGGGTGTGAATTAGTGTACATACTAATTTGTGTCTAATATCGGCCTCTGCCTAAGTCTACGGGGAATAGGCGTGATGATATGGCATACTATAGACTGCGCGGAACTAGTTGGCCGCGCCTTAAGTTGGGACGGGGGTGAGGCGGCGGGTTACTGTGAACATAACCTAACCTAAATTAAAAATTTAGAAAACCCCCGACACGAAATGTAAATTGCCATTTTGTGGTGGCGGCCATCTTGGATTTCAAATTTATCATAGTGTATAGTATTCTACTAGTTAAGCCCTTTCATTAACCCCCGACGCAAAAACGACGGGGTGTTATAAGTTTGACGTGTCTGTGTGTGTGTGTGTGTGTGTGTGTGTGTGTGTGAGTGTCTGTCTGTGGCATCGTAGCTCCCTAACGGATGGACCGATTTTGATTTTGTTTTTTTATTTGAAAGGTGAATTAGTCGGGAGTATTCTTAGCTATGTTTGATGAAAATCGGTCCAAGATGGCCGCCGCTACAAGACAGCGGATTACATATTTTTTCACAACTCCGTCAATATGGGTATCAAATGAAAGGGCTTAACTAGTAGAATACTATACACTATGATAAATTTGAAATCCAAGATGGCCGCCACCACAAAATGGCTAATTACATTTCGTGTCGGGGGTTTTCTAAATTTTTAATTTAGGTTAGGTTATTTGATACCCATATTGATGGAGTTGTGAAAAAATATGTAATCCGCTGTCTTGTAACGGCGGCCATCTTGGACCGATTTTCATCAAACATAGCTAAGAACACTCCCGACTAATTCACCTTTCAAATAAAAAAACAAAATCAAAATCGGTCCATCCGTTGGGGAGCTACGATGCCACAGATACACACACACACACACACACACACACACACACACACACACACACACACACACACACACACACACACACACACAGACACGTCAAACTTATAACACCCCGTCGTTTTTGCGTCGGGGGTTAAAAAACGAGCGCCCCCGCCCCTCCGATAGGTAAGGTCTATTCTAATACCGTATCGTGCGCCCAACGCACACAGTGCATTAACGCACACTATCGAATTACGTGGTCCATGTTACAGGGAACGCATAACTTTTTATTGCGTCTGTGATAGTCGAATCAAATTCCACACGTCCTTGTTGCTGCTTTATATTGCTTATTTACAACCAACCTCCTTTATTGACGACTCTTTATGGTCGAATTAGAAAATTGATGGTTAGAGCTAATAAATTTTTAGTGGGGTAACGGGTTAGAGGTGGGTTGTGTTGCGTGAGGAAGGAAGGGATGTGTAACAAATATTTTAATGAAGGTAAAGTCGACTGGTGTGTCTTCTGGTTAAATAAAATATTTTGGGGACGTTTTTACACAGCACCATCTAGTCCCAAACTAAGCAAAGCTTGTACTATGGGTACTAGACAGTGGATATAATACTTATATACTTTAAATTTACTTAAATACTCCAGACCTAGACCTCCAAGCCACTGCGAGTCGTACTCGCTAAGCCAAAATCTGCCTTCACATTCAAAATTTACGTCTTAAGGTGACGAGTAGGTCTCGCGCTTAGAATTCATATCGTCTGGTGTATATAACCAGAAGACGCATGGAGTCCTGCCCGCCAGTAGATTTTTTCCTTCATTAAAATAACGGGTAATATTATCGTGGAAAATGATTACAAAGAATACAAAAAGATAAATATTTTAAATTTCGAAATAGGAAGAAATCAAATTTAAAAAATCTAAGGAATAAAATCCTCCTAATATTTTTTTATAAACTTCAAAAAAGGTCATAATTCGAATTGTTTATGTGTAAAGTACGATTTTTAATCGATACAAAGCTGACGAAGATTATAATATGTATCGCGAAAACAGAAAAAAAAAAGCCTCTCAGGAGGACGCTGATGAATTCTAAGTAATATTAGAATCTGATTTCAAAGGCCTAATATGTCGTTCCGTATCGTGTGAACCGTTACGGCTGAATATAAGCGTTTCAACCGCGACACGAGATGTGTCATGTCTAATTAATTACAAAATTGCACCACAAGCGTCCGGCTTGCTTATAGCGGCGGTATTTTATGTTCAAATACGCTTTAGGCCACCATTTCTGTTCAGGTTTACATGAAACTAGACTTTACCTACTTCGTTCTCGTAGAAGTTGAATTTTCCCCCCGTTTTTGCAACATTTTTAATTTATACTCAGCTCCTATTGGTCCGTACCATAATGATGTATATAGCCTATAGCTTCCTCGTTAAACAGGCTATCTAACACTGAAAGATTTTTTCAAATGGGACTAGTAGTTTCTGATATTAGCGCGTTCAACCAAACAAACAAACTCTTCAGCTTTATAATATTAGTAGGTAGGTATAGACGAAACGAAAATATATTTATTTCTTTAAATAAGTCTTTCAAGGACACTTACAAGTAAATGCTTTAAAATCAAGGTCTCTCAAATTTTGGTTATAGTAACATTATTATACTATCTTTTTGTATTTTTTTATGCATTTTCCATGCTAAGATTACAAGTTATTTTTAATGAAGGAAAAAATCGGCTGGCGGGCAGGATTCGAACCTGCGTCTTCTGGTTCGGTACACCAGACGCTCTGACCACTAAGACACCGCGAGTCCTACTCGCCAAGTCAAAATCTACCTTCAAATTCTAAATTTACATCTTAAGATGACGAGTAGTTCTCGCGTTTAGAATTCATATCGTCTGGTATATATAACCAGAAGAAATCTCGCCAGTCGAAATCTTCCTCCACATTCTAATTTACGTCTTAAAGGTGACGTAGCGACATCTATTGTGAATGCTTCACAACCGACACGACTAACTTTACAGGTAGTTCGATTTCCCACAGTTTTGTTAAGGTCCCTTGTAATAGGGGGCTAGACTATTGCCATTAACCGGGCACAAATCCATACTCCAAGCTGCTACCGAAAATTTCATTAATAAAACCCAATAATACTGGTCAACCTGGGAACCAAATCCAGGTCAGTCATTACTCAGTTTTAACTTAAATATTATTAGGTTATCTAGAAGAGTACGTTGACTGAATAGTGTTAAGTACCCATTAGTATTTAAGTACCAACAGTAACTGTAATATCAAGAACATTATACCGTTTCTAACGCACACATAAACATTTTATTCTGCCGCCATTTTCTACTATGTAACACATTTTCCGTATAACGACTAATAAAAATAAAAGATGTTTATTTTGCGAAGTTGTTTCCCGGTGATTGCATACATTGTAATAATCTGTGTGCAGTTATTCTATGTACTTTCTAGAGAGAGTTAGGCGCCATCTTGTTAGGTAATGATTTAAACCTTCATGCCTATTTACCACGGATACCTAGGCAGAAGTGTATTGATGCCAGATGACTTGTTTTTTTTTATACCATTAAGGTGTCAAACAAGTTACCTACGGCCCGTCTAATGGTAAGCGGTTACCGTACCCTATGGACGCTTGCAATACCAGGGGTATCACTCGCGCGTTGCCGGCTCTAAAAACCTCTTAGAGATTTATTGAGGGTTCACTGCGCCCACAGTTTGAGGGAATATTCCTCATGCTGCCAGCGCAGCGCTTTCTTAGGAGGAGCTCTGGCGACCTTACTCACTGCAGGAACAGTTTTTTGTAAGTTGGAGGTACTTCCCCAGATGGGCTGCTCCAAATTTGAGCCATAAATGGCTGTGGCCTACCGCTTTTTGTACGAGTATGTACTTCCTATAAGAGAGTTAGGCGCCATCTTGTTAGGTAATGATTTAAGGCTTCATGCCTATTTTCCAAGTCAGGTTAGCAGATGTGTATTGTATGAGAGGTGACTTGATTTTAATGTCACGTAGAAGGCTGTTTAAAAAAAGTATAAGGAACTACTACCTAGTTGTTCCAAGCGCGACTGCTACGCTAGAGGTCCTGCGTTCGATCTCCGGGTCGAGCAAAGTGTTGTTGGGTTTTCTGTGAAATTTCCAGTAGCAGCTCGGAATCTGGATTTGCATCCGGTTGATGGCAATAGGCTCGCCCCCTATTACATGGGACCTAAACATACCGAGGAAATGTGGGTGTAGAGTACGCCTCTGCCTACCCCTTAGAGGAATATAAGCGAGATGGTATGTAGAAACTATTAAGTGCCTATCCCAATACCCGTTGGGAACTCTGTCTCAATATCTGTCTGTCTTAAACAGGCCCTCAACATTGTATACCGATAAAGTATTTGTAAAATCTAAGTTCTAGTATAACAAGTCCACCTACATTGCATCCCCTTTCAAAATAATCCAGTAACATCCATCTAACATCCCGACGTACCACCAATCACAACGGAAATAAATGATGTCAATAAATAAAAAATAAGCAGTCGGTTTGTATATCACGTTAATAATGCATCTCTAACTGGACTGGCTCGCTGGTAATAATTGAAGAGGGAAGCTATGGACTATGGGAACGGTATTGATCGGTATAGCACGACGACTTTGTATGGAACATTAGTACAGTTCTCGCCAAACTTATTGTCCGGGTTTAAGTTGGCGCGAGCTAACTTTAACCCCGCCGTAAAAATAGGAGAAAGAAAAATATTGGATTAAAATGAATTTAAACGACAGCTTACGTCTTGAGCTTTCGTTTTTATTTATTACAATCCAATATTTTTCGGGTTAAAGTTATCTCGTGCAAACTTCAACCCGGACAAGTTAAGTTTGCCGAGAACTGTGCCTGATTGTATTGAAACTTTTTTGTTACGTGAAACATTCGTCTTCATGTATGCTAAGTAAGGCTAACTATGTCTGTTTCTGTTGACAAAATAAATACTTACTCTTTATATTTAATTTAACATTTAATCAGTTTCTCGTACAATTTAATCAAAAAGATTTATTAAAAAATGGTTTTATTTCTTTTATTAAACATTTCACTGTTTTTTTTACGATTTTGTCAGTTTCTATTATGTACATATTTCAAACAAATATTCATATATCCAAGTGTCCTTCTTGTAGAAGTAATGTTACAGGATGTATTTTATTAAATGTTAAGTAGACAAACAGATTGACCGCAATCATAAAATTACAGTAACTAACTAACTAGTATATCTACTTATTAACTAGTAAGTGACTTTAGTTCTAATTTGTATGTGTTATTTTGAAGATATTCACTTGTGGAGTGGTTACCTTTACCATTATATAAGTGATTCCCATTTTTTTGGATATGTCAATTTTAATCAACTCCGGGCATATGCAATCTCGTAATCTGGGATTAGGCTTGAACCCCAGTTATACTACATCTCATTAACACACTTAATTAAAATTTATAACGTACGTATAAGTTACATTGTTAGTCTTATAAAATTTGTTATTTTAAGTAACCTTTTCATTTTTTTGCCAATGAATACATTTTCTTTCTATCTTTCTTATGATGAAATGTAAGCTAGAGTAGAGACACAATTTAAGTATTTTTTAACACAATGGGGCACCTAAACAGACAATTCTTAAAAAAAATAGATGTGCACTCACTCAAACAGCATATTTAAAACAAGTTAAGTCCAATAAGAAATTTATAAAAAATACCGAGAAATGAAATCACGCAGAACTCAATCGCAAATTTAATCAACCATAGTTTTATAGGACAATAAAAATCAAATTCTCATTGTATATGACTTAATGAAAAAATGCTGTAGAATAGAAAACAATGTTCAAACACATTCTGATACTTTTCACATTTTGCTGTATATCAGCACAAACGAATAAGCCGGTCATGTTACAGTTGACACCAGAACAAATTAGGGATACCTTTGATAATGTAATGTCTGATGAGTATATAAGGATACTAGCCAAGGATTTTGCATCGAAAGCAGCCGAGCATTTTGTGAATGAAATGAGAAGTCAGAAGGATATCTTGGCTGCGAAATTTCGACAAATATATAGGTATGTATTAATGTAATCATATCAGCCTATTGCCGTCCACTGCTGAACGTAGGCCTCCCCCAAAGAGCGCCAACCATCCCGGTCTTGGGCAGCTCGCATCCATCCGCTGCCAGCCACCTTCTTTAAATCGTCGGTCCATCGTGTCGCAGGGCGTCCTACACTACGCTTGCCTAAACGTGGTCTCCACTCTAGCACTTCTCTGCTCCATCGACCGTCTGTCCGTCTGCAGACATGGCCGGCCCACTTCCACTTCAGCGTGCTTATTCTTCGCGCAATGTCGGTGACTTTAGTTCTTTGGCGAATAACCTCGTAGTAATGTAAACAGTTAGAATAATATAACAACTTTATAACAAACAACGTTGGTTTCCAGTCTAACCAGATGCGGCTGAATATTAGTATTTTATACAAAGCGTCTGCCATCGCATCTTTGCAGTCCAATTTGTGTGTATTACCGATGTTCCCAGAATGAACTCGAGGTTTTAGCTTTTTAGGCTTCTGACTACCACTTACGACTATCATAACAACCGGGACCGAGGGCTGAGAATGGTTACCCATCCACAGACTAAATTCCACAACCGTAGCTTACTTCGAAGATCGGTAGATCAGCGTAGTTATTACTTAGTTACGTGTCTCTAAAGTTCATTGTAAAAAATAAATAAATATTATCCCAACAACTTAAAACATTGGTATTTTTGACTCAAACATGGGATCAAAATAATAATGTTAAAGTAGGAATGCAGTAATTGAACCCAAAAATGCTGGGTTCAATTCAGTTACTGAAAAATAACTAAATACGCAACTGATAACGCAAGATACTGCTTAACCCTTCCTCAATGTAATGTTCACTGTTTTTATAGGTCACCAGTTTTAGCGAAATCAAATTCTCCGGAGATGGCAGCACAATTACAGGAATTACAAAATGTCCAGGCTCAAGAGCTAGCTGAAGCTCAGGAACAGGCAAAAGCCCAGGTACAAGCACAAGTTCAAGCACAACTAGAAAAGCAGGCCCAGAAAAAGGCAGAACAGCAGAAAACAGATATACAGCCAGAGATTCAAAACAGCCAGCTCAAACTGAAAAAATTGCTAGATTCTCATGAGGCTTTGAATTTGCTGAGGGATCCTGAGCCTGACGGGGACAACTTGGATTCTCTTGGAGAACTGAGCGTTGAAGCTACCCGTGAAAAAATACCTGTTATACAAGTCATGAAGATCAATGGTGCATATTATCGAAGACTACTAGGATTAATATGATAAGATTATGTTGTTGGAGTATTTTTATAACTATTTGTCGTCCTTGAACTTCGCCTTAGGACTAATGACGTAGTACTAATTAGAACCAAATAAATTATATTAGTCAACTATGATAAACAATAATAGTACCTATTTTATTTTTATATTTCAAAGTATCATATTTCATATAATGTGTGAATGTCTGTTTGAGTTAGTAGGTATATGAGTTTAATTTGATCGTTATTATCAGACTTAACCTCAAATAATAAACAGTGAAAACCGCTTTCAATTTTGTGCTGTAGTTTTTTAAGTGATGTGCGTACAAACATACAAGACAAACTAACAAAATTCATTAAGTTAATCGTTTCGACGTCTAGTGCTGATATAAATATATCTTATACTAATTTTCAGACATCGGCCAGTAACAATTTTATTACATCTATACGAGTAGATATTATGATTATTATTTAATACCTTATGCTCATCATGTACAGAGGCCGACCTAAATCCTAAAGCATTTTCTACCAGTCGACTTTAGAGTGATGCAGAGATAGAAATTGGAATAGAAATAGATATCGGTTTAGCAAGATTAGTTTGGTAACTACTAAAACTAAAACTACTTTAAAAGGGTAAAAAGACCTGGTTTACTAATGACAGACTCAAGAATTCAAGTTGGTAGTATCATAGTCTCTGCTTACACTAATAATTGAGAGGCAGGCGTAATACAACGTAAATCATTCGGTTCGTGCCGAAAGAAAGGACGGGAAAGGGACCTAAATACATCAGACAAGTATAACTTATTCATCTGTACATGGCCGAGTTTCCCTCGACCTTCACATTGTAACAAATATATAGAAAGCCGTGTCGTATTAAATATTTACAGGCACCTTAGAGGTGTTATCGTTGGTCCTGCCGGGATTACAACTCTAGTTTAGGGTTGCCATACGTCCCGGTTTTAAGCAAGGTGTCCCCTTATCCCGGCTCATAAGCAAATTTTCCCGGTTTGACTACTATAGGTAATTAGTAGGGACCAGGATTAGGTAAATAGGCATATATGTACTACATCATAATTATTAGTAGCTCCGAAAAACCGGAGCATCAGAAAAAATTATTGGACCGGGAAAAATAGCAAAAATACATGGAATATTTTCAAAGATTAATAATATTGTGATAAACCAGGGGCCTAGACATGTTGCAATTTGACTTTGGAATCGACAAACGAATAGACAGAAAATGTATGTAAATGACATTAGTGACAGCCCGATTTGTCGAAAGCTTGTGTCATTTCCATACATTTTGTTTGGTGATTTGAATGTCAAAATGCAACTTGTCTAGGTCCCAGGGGGGTTAGACAAGTTGTATATCGACATTCGAATTGACAAACGAATAGAAACATAATGTATGGAAATGACACAAGCTTTTGAGAAATCGGGCTGTCACTAATGTCATTTCCATACATTTTCTGTCTATTCGTTTGTCGATTTCGAATGTCAAATTGCAACTTGTCTAGGCCCCCTGGGCCTCAGTTCTATTTTATTTAGTGCAATCAATCAATCATTTTATGACCTTCATGAGTGATATACTGAAAATGGTTTTTCAATTAGAGCAGAAAAAAGAATAATGCCCTTGATTGGATGCCAAAAGTTTGCTTTTTGGTATCTACCTTCTGTATTTTTTTTAAATGTCCCGGTCGAAGTTCCCATATTTATGGCAACCCTTCTCTAGCTACTATTATAAGGTGTGAAAAGGGTCTTGTAACGAGTAGCCGTGGACGTTAAGGTAGGGAATTACTTTATCTTAGTGGGTTTGAGGCACAGTGGAACATTGTAAGGGAGGAATTGACAAGAGGTTGAAGCAAAGGCAACCTCTTTGAAGCGGTTTAAACGGCTTTATTGGCGATAGTTGTTCCAGGTCTATGGGTCTATTTGGCCAAGATTCAAAAATAAAAATAAAAAAATATTTCTGGTCATTTTTGTTACACAAGCACCATCTAGTGCCAAACTAAGCAGAGCTTGCACTATGGGTATTAGACAATGGATATAATACTTATATAATTATTTTCGTAAATCCATACTTTTAGTACATGAAACACCCAGACAAACACAAACATTTATATTAAACACGTAAATATTTGTATCCTGTGGGAATCGAACCCACGACCTCGTGATCAGCAGTCCGGTACGCGAACCTTTCCTAAAAGATGAATGATGAATTTTAGCAAAAGAAAGATAATGATCCAGGCAGGGTTCGAACCTCGTCCCTCCGGTTAAGTCACTGGACGCTTCAGCAAACTAAGCTACTGAGACCAATGCCTATGATATCGAACGTCTTCTGTATGTTCTTAACGTTTGAAGGTGACGACTTTCTTTGAGAAAACTTGCTTCTTTTCAAAACAGGCTTACAGGTTAGTAGTGGATGAAAACTGATGATGATGGTTGACGATGGGCAATACTTTACTGTTTTACTGTTTTTTTGAATAATATTGAAAATCTTATGCAAACTGCACTATTCTCAGTGGCTATCCAAAACAAGATTGTATATCTTACTTTAATAATTATTAATATTATAAATGTGAAAGTTTGTGAGGATGGATGGATTTGTTACTCTTTCACGCAAAAACTACTGAACGGATCTGGATGAAATTTGGTACAGAGATAGATTATAGTATGGAATAGCACATAGGCTATTCCACACTATTTTTTATCCCGGTAAAATGTATGTTTCCCGTGGGATAGCGGGCGAAGCCGCTGGCGGCGAGCTAGTAAAATAATAATATTGTAACCAAATTTTTTTTAAAGGAGTGTCTATGGAGTTTCTTGCCAGCTCGTCTCCATAAGATCCACTTTTTGTAACCGTGCATCTAGTTTGACTTTTTAAAAGTAACTATCGAGGTCTAATTTAAATAAAACATTTGACTTTGACTTTGACTTTGATGACAGTTGAAAAAAATGAATCTAATCTCCTTGGTTGTGACTTTTTCTTTTGCCAGGTTATTCATTTTTTTTCATTACTTCCCAAATATCATTTAGAGTCTACATAACAATATTTTATTTCTTTCATAAACCAACTCACTATCTCATTAAAACAAAATCAGCAATACCTATGCGCATATTCAAGTACTTACCATTCATTTGCAAGTATGAAGTTTCCACAATGGTTCGCGAAAGTAACAGTATTTTCACACAATGGCGGGTAGATCGAGGATTTCAGCGGAAAGCGAGAGGAAATCCTCGTGGATCGTCGGGGCCATAATTCATATAGCTGCATGAATTATTGATGGACCCAGTCTGGTTCCCCGAGATTAGATTATAAATAAATAGGGTTTGGGGCTTTTAAAAGTGTGTATGTTGGGAATCCGTGTGAGGAGACGACATTTTGGATCGGTTTTGAGTTATTGTCATCACTAGAGGCACTGGTATTCGTATATTAAGGCTCGAAGTTTAAGTATTGAGAAAGATATTCCTCTTTCCTTGAAATGAATGATAGCACAAATATATTTTATACTTTTGAGTTGACAAACTTTTTTAAGTTTGTTGTTAGGTTCGAAATAACGTTTTAATAGCCGTAGTACTATTTGGCATTTATAAGTTTATAACAATTTTATTTGTTGTTTATAACGAAATTAATTTACCAGGTGTTTATAGATGAAACACGTTTTTAAAGCATAAATAAGTACATATTATTATTCTACTTGTCATTCGTTTTTGGTGTGCTATATAATAGAGACTACTCTAAAATTACAAAGGTCTATTACAAGTATCTACTTATTACTATGTTTTTTTAACTAAAGGCTCCACCTTTTGTCGATTAATCGATACTCTATTTATGTAATCTTCATTTTCTTAAACACAAAACAGACTCAACTATCTTCTCATCAAACTCGGCTTCGGTATTGAACCAACTCAAAGGGTTCACACACATTTTCCTGCTTTCAGTCCATCGACCATTCAATATCAGCACGAAAATATCTCCTAAACTTGGAACTTCGCACTATACGCTCCCTCGTGTATAGCCAAGCCCATTTGCTAATTATCCGTCCATCTGCCAGTTCGCATTGTCATACACGCGATTGAACCCATTCAATAATTCATTCATGTGTCCGATGCTGTATGTAAAGCATGCGGTTTTCCGGATTTGGTATATTGTGATGGATTTTACAACTACACATGTCATTTTTAAATATTTTGGGAATTTTGTTGATTGAATTTTTGAGTAGTGGGAATTGTTAAGCAGTGATAGCCTAGGGGTATGACCACTGGTCGCGGAAGAAAGTCAACACGTTCCCGCACCCCGGCTGAATGATGATGAGGCGAACACCCGTCTGGTTTTAGTGGGTATACGTCCTTTTCAGGATGGAGTCCCACACACCGCGCCGCCTTCCCCAGGGCGACGTGACGGTGCATAAAGCATTTCCAGACGCAAAAAAAAGGGGTATGAACACTGGACTGCCAAAGGAAAGGTCTCGAGTTCGAATCCAAGGCCACCTCTGACTTTTCGAAATCATGAGCGTAATAAAATTATCACTCGCTTTAACGGTGAAGGAAAACACCGTGAGGAAACCTGCATGCCTGAGAGGTATTCTCGAGCGCATGTAAAGTCTGGCAACCCGCATTAGGCCAGCGTGGTGGACTATGGCCTAACCCCTCTTATACTGAGAGGAGACCCGTGCCCAGTAGTGGGACAGTTAATGGGTGGATGATGATGATGAATTTTTGAGTAGTTGACCTCTAAGGGTATACAGAAGTGATAGTAGAACATAGATACTAGGTACCTGGTTGTTTTCGGCTTTGATGGTGGTTTTTTTAATTAAGGTCGTGTCATGCTTAGGCAGAGGTGTTTTTACAATAGCTATTAAGCAGAGGTATACTAAATTTACACGTTTAGGTCCAAAGTAATAGAAGGGCAAGCCCGTTAATTAACCGGATAAATCAACATAAATCCAAACCGAGCTGCTACTGACAATTTTATAGAAAAATCCAATGATACTGTCCAACCTGGTAATCGAATCCAAAAGTTATACCGTAGCAGTTGCTAATACGGCTGCTGTGCGTGATGTACCGGGTTAGTTATCCGAGTCGAGCAATATTAGCTCGGAATTTTGTGGAAGAGAAAATATGCTCGCCTCGTACTAACTAGTAACTAATACTCGTACTGTGGATGTCAGTACATCTCTGCCTACCACGTCCGTGCTATAGTGAGTTGATATTTCTTAAACTTAATCTCGGCGTTACATATGCAAAGCGTCCTGTCCATTTTGTTATTCCAAAGCAACACCGTTACACAACTTTCACAGTTTCATTGCAGTAATATAATCCCTGCCAGTCATGCTTACTGCCGAAGACTACATAAGTGGATTATAGGGTATTAACGTCGGATCAATAAGGTCCCCCGGTTCGATTCCCGCTCGCTACCGGTTCTTTCCGAATCCACGTTCGGGATTTACTTATCTAGCAGTTTCTAGTTGGTCTGCTATGAAATTGACAAGTTTATTTTAAATCGTTTTAAGAGGAAATTATTGAGCTTGGGATTTCGTGTCCTAAAATTGGGTGGGCTTAAAGTTTTGTGGATTATGTCGTAATACGAGTGTAATACGGTGATATTTTTTTGTATATTATTGGGATATAATATCGAGTTATTTGAAGAACAATAATAAATAAAAATCCTTACTAAAAAAATATCTCAAACTCAACCTGGGAATCAAACCCAGGATCTCAAGTCGCGTTTACGACCACTTGGCACGGCATAAATATTATTGTAATTCTACAATCTTTATCTTTAATTTTTTGTCTTTTTTTTACATTCTGTAATGGTCGCGGTAAGGAGGGCAACAATCAAACTGAAAAAAGTCATCACTTCTTCTTTGACATTTGATTTATGCTCAATTAATGTCAATAAATAACAAAACTCGTAATAAAGTATAAATGAAAAAATAAACAAACAAACGACAACAATTTCTTGAAGAACAAACATAATTAAACGAAAGACTTCATTAAAGCGTGACAAGCCAGCAAACAGAGCGGAGCGAATAAAAATAAGCAAGCAATGCAAAAGAAGAAATGCGTTCGGATATCTGAGGCAGATAAGCGGAATGGAAACGTGAGATGTACTAAGGAGTAAGATGTGGTGGAGGAGGCAATAATCTTGGTAGAAGAGGAATAAACCTTGAGTGACGATCCTTCCACTAAGTTTTTGTCGGCAAGTTGAGCAGAAGGCCCACTTGATAGTAAGCTTCTTCAAGAGGCCTTTTCAGACTTTGTCAGTTATTTAATACTACTATGTCTGGGCCTATAGAAAATTTGCATTGTGCCAGTAGAATCGACCAACGAATAGAAACAAAACGTATGGAAATGACATTAGTGACAGCCCGACTTGTCGAAAGCTTGTGTCATTTCCATACATTTTGTATCTATTCGTTCGTCGATTCGAATGTCAAAATGCAACTTGTCTACAGGCCCTTTTACTTTTAAAGAGATCATGATGTTAAAGTTGTAAATGTGTCTTTAAAAGATCTATTTAGAAGAATAATATCATTTATCATTTAAGTATATTCATCGCCCTGTATGGATTAGTATCAGAAGAGTTGTTGATGCATTCCTTAAAACCCCTACCGATTATAAGAAATCGAGAATTAAATTTGGTTTTCACGCGCATTAGTTAGAATACCTACAAAAGTGCTTTACGACAAGACTCTAAAGCTAAATCTTTGAATGGTCACGGACGGTAGAAAATATAGCTGGCACACTTTTATTTAGAGCACTTAAATACGATTCTTCTTCCAAAAATATTCCATATTCCACGTTCAGAAGACGCCGCAGGGGACCGAAACTGTAGACGCCGACCTATTTTAAATTTTCCTTCCCAGAACTATACTTAAGCGTGTTTATATGTAACTCTCCGATTTCCAATGCGATGTTTACGTTGCCGTGTTTTCCGACTTTGAAGTCGTATCTAGAAAGATCGCTAAAAGAGCTTGGAGTGCAGAAACACTTTGTAGATTTATGAGAGAATAAAGTAAAATATGAAGTTGTGAGAGTTGTCGCTCCGATACATTGACATAAATATTATATTTTTAAATGAAAAGAAAGGAATTTCTTCGTTCTTTCTTTTCCTCCTTTCCTTATCCGATGAGGCTGAAAATCGGTATTCAACAAGAAGCTACTATCATCAGACCTATACAATATTATCTTCTTGGGAATGCAGGTATCCAAAGGATAAACAGATTGTCAGACTTTCGTGTTTCTGACTATGATTAACAAATTATTTATCATGGTTCTTAATGACAACCGGGACTGACGACTTATTGCTCCCCATGGCACGGAAATCGGAAGGTTTTTTTCTTCTTTCTACATTCAATATTCAGAATCAACAGTGAACTTTAGACAAATCCCATCATCCGGTTATCTGGTACCAAATGTGACAAAGTCGACAGCAATATCAGTGAATCGTTTCAACAGCCCCAATTATCTTTTATCAACTAGATAACAATCTAAAAAGCAAACGGCGCAAGACAAAGCAATTCAGCCAGCAACCACTACTCCTTGAATTTCTGTGTCGCAATGGCCTAATTTCTATTCAAAGTCTGGACTGGGTGGTCCGACGTGACAGGAATCGCGCGCGCAATTGCCCTTTATTGTGTTACAGCTGGTTTGAACTGGTTCGGGCCGGATCGGGGCGGTGTGAACTGGATCGCCCCGGTTACATGGGTGAAATGCGGTTTAGTGCGGATTTACTGTTTGTTAGTGCTCGGAAAAATTGGGAACTGTGTAGGTACTTTTTTGGAAAGTTGAAAGCTAGTAGTTAATTGGTAGAATTTTGTGTGTGTTGTAATATTGTGTGTGTGTGTGTGTTTTCTTTCTTTTCTTTTCCTTTTCTTCACCCTAATAAGACACACTTCTAGTCAAATCGACTATAAATATTATTCATTCTTTCTTGTAAGTTCTTTTTATACTAAATAAACTTAAAGAAGTCAAGACAATAAAGATGAGGTCTGCTTGTGACCCCGAAAGGTCACAGGTAAAGAGTAATATCTTCTTACAGTTATTACAACCTACATCTATAATGACTGTGCTATATACGATAAACAGGAGTAACAAAAGCTCACACAATAAATTAAAGTTCCGTTGTAGAAACCTTAAGACCTGGGAAACATCGTATAAAGCAGTCTTTATATCTCAAAGGAGAGCGTCTGCTACTCGGTAATTAATCTTTCAACTCTCACGTCTTTAGTTTGAGGTGGAGCCTTGTGAGCGGCGGAAGCGACGAGTGGTTATCATGAAAGCCATTTTATAATCTATACTTCTTCTTAGTCGTACACTCTTGGCAGAGTGGTCGTGGTTATGGGTTGTCTTGATCCATCAAGGTTACGGTTTTGGCGAGATTTCTCCATCTTTCTCTATTGGCGGCTCTACGTGTACACTCTGTTAGGGAACATTTTGTTGCTGATTTTATTGCATCTGTCCATCTGGGTGATCGGCCGCGAGAGCGGTGGCCTTCTACTCTCTCCTGCAATACTAAACGCTCCATTGAGCTTTCATTGCGGATAATATGCCCAAACATCTTGAGGATTCGCATTTGAATTGAATTTGTTTGATGTTTAGCTCTTTCAGGATGGAAACGTTTGTACGTACGTACGTTGTTTATAATCTATACTAACATTATGAATCGCGCTAATCATAGAATCTGGCCCGGTTTAAAAAATCATGTAGTGTTAGAAGAAGTTTATTGAGGAAGGATATAGGCTATATATAATCACGCTACGACTAATAGGAGCGGAGTAACAATTAAAAATGTTGCAAAAACGGGGGAAAAAATAAACTTTTACGGGAACAAAGTCGCGGGCAAGGGTTAGTGACAACATATTTCCTGCCTGCCGCGTTGGTCCAGTGGTTAACGCGACTGCTACGCTAGAGGTTCTGGGTTGATGGTAATTCAGTGCCGCTGAACTGTTCCGTCTCGCGAAGGACAGATTCGTGTGACGTCCGTGGTCTAGTGGTTCGAGTACCGGACTGCTGATCACGAGGTCGTGGGTTCGATTCCCACAAAACACAAACATTTATGTGATGAACTTAGGTGTTTGTGTTTGTCTGGGTGTTTCTTATATATTATAAGTATGTATTTACAAAAAAAAAATAGTATAAGTATTATATCCATTGTCTAGTACCCATAGTACAAGCTCTGCTTAGTTTGGGACTAGATGGTGCTGTGTAAAAATGTCCCAAGATATTTATTTATTCAAGTTTTGCGAAATAACAGCCAATCCTCAAGTAATTGGAGAGGCACTTCGAAGAAGAAGAAGATGGTAATAGGCTCGCCCCCTTTTACATGGGATCTAAAGATACCGGCGAACTGTGGGTGTACATTAGGACACCTCTGCCTAACCTTTCGAGGAATACAAGTGTGGTGGTATGTATGTGACATATTTCCACAGTAAATCTGATATTTTCTGAGGAGATCGAAGCTTGTAGTAAATGTCTAGATATTTACTAAAAATATATGGGACCATCTCGGGCTACTCTTTATAAATTGTCGAAATTAAATAGTTCATATTCAAATTAAAAAGATCATTAATATTCAGCGTATATTTAGGTTCCATTGGGAAGAAGGGGAAAGTTGTTGGTTGTTGAACGTTGTTGTTGTTGGATTTTTCTATTTTTATAGAAAAACCCAACAGCAACAACAACTTTCCTCAACCCGTCAACCCAGGATCTCTAGCGTAGCAGTCGCGCTTACGACTTACTAGGCCAACGCTGCAATGGTTCTCTAGAATATTGTACATAGAATTTTGTTACCTCGCTTCATCTCTCAATGGAACCTCAGCTTTACTCAGAGCACCTATAATAAGACACATTTAGACTCCAAAGTTCGCGATACGAGAAAATATAATGAGTTTCATATCGCGAATGAAAAGTTTCAAAGTACTTACATAATGCTAGCAGTAACAAGGTGGCTAAAAATAGTAAAATACCCTGATACTACTACTGATACTCTGAAAAGTCAAAGCTGTGATGTCAAAGGTGGGGTGCCTTGGATTCGAACTCAAGACGTTTGACTTAGAAGTCCATCATACCCCTAGACTATCACTTAGTACAAGCAGTGTCTACTTGTGTAATACTTACCCATTTTCCTCTACCATTTCCTCAAAACTTATGTGACATTGCAATTATATCTTCTCTTCCACTAAAAGCCTCTAATTAGCAGTCATTATCTAATTAAGCACTCAACGAAACTCAAACAAGACAACGCAATCAAGATTCAGGGGTCATTGTTGAAGCCAGTGAGGACGGCTTTTGTGTCGCTTTTGCACAACACATCTTTTTACGTCATTCCTTTTGTTTTTATGCGTTTAATTTAATCTCTTTGTTGGGACAGCTGGTCCGATGGGACAAAGAGAGATGTCACTTTTGAGCTTAGTACCTGGAAAATCGGATCAGAAGGCATTAAAAAGTTGAGTCGTCTTTATTTTTATTTCTGTTTAAGAAAATCTTCTGCGTTTTTTGGAGGTGTGAACAGATTAAACTTTCAAGTTAGAATTTTATGTACCTATTCGTAGTCTTAACTAAATTAAAGCTACAAGAGGTTTTAAATTTCCGAAACTAGGATAGACTATCTTAGACTAAAAACAAGTTTCTAAACAACTCTAAGATAGTCTATATGGGTGGTTCTCTTATAACATTTATTTAATTAATTGAGAATGTCTTAGAATTTGACGAAGTCTGTGGTTTAATGATTTGAGTACCGGACTGTTGATCACGTTGTGGTGGATGTGATTGCCACAGGACACAAAATATTTATGTGATGAATTTAAGTATGTATTAACAAAAAAGTATAGTACAAGGTCTGCTTAGTTGGGATTAGATGGTGTTATGTAAAAATGTCCCAAACATATTTATTAGAATTATGATCCTCACAAATTCTTTCCCTAAGACCTTTTCTTTTGCTCTTAGACTAATTGTAATGAATAACTCATAAACAACAAAGCCTCCTTCAATATTAAAAGCAACATTATAATTGTTCACACTACGTATTTCACATTAGCATGATAATGTAACGCCACGCCCCTTATTGTGAATCATAACATGTACCTTTCCCTAGTGATGTCAGGTGTCACGGACTTTTACTAAACCCGGGGAATTTTAGAGCCCGGGATTCGCAAAAGTCCGGGAGATCTGTTCTGACCCGCAGCAACACCGTATATTTTAGCCGATAAGAGTCACAAGCTTCCATCTTCGCCACATAGCAAGAGGAATACATTATTGATGTAAAGATTCTTACATGACTATTAAAAAAAACAATATCTCAATACTCGTAAAATCCCGTGTTTTCGCGGGAATCAGCTTGGGTTGAATCGGGATATTGACTTATACGAAGTAATAAGTTTTAACAAGGTTTTAAACTAGGTCACAGGAACCGCTCACGTGTTTCTGCCGAAATTTATTTCTCCTTTCATACGTAAACATTGCACGTACAGGGATCGATTCTAACCGAGAGTGCGAGTTTCAATTCGATTACTGATTTAATTGATATTGTGATATCTATCTATACTTTAAAGGTTATCATGATTTCGCAGTTTGTGTCTATGTTTAGGTCATAAAATATAAATTTCAGTGTTCTAGAAATCTGTATGTCTTGGGACTTAACAAAGATTTTGAGTAAGTATCATTAAACAGTAAGCTAGTGTTGTACACTATTCCCGGACTTATTCCGGAATTTTTATTCAGAACACGTCACTACAACTGAATCACGAGTCACTTAATACTATGTGGGCGTTATTTACACTCTGGTGCGACTAGTTTAATGAAGTTATAACGTCTGAGATATGGTCATATACTATAGTTTATTTTATAGATTTCTTAAATTAGTATCCTAAGGTTTTTATAATTAAATATCATATATTTACTTCGATATCAGAAGTTTATCAGTTTCCAATTTGAAATCAATTACATACCTACTAAAACGTAGGAACAATAAGTAAATACAAACTATGATCAGTATTCTGTTTGTTTGCTTACAAACACACGGAATACAAAAAAAAATGAATACTCACCAATGTATGCGCATCGATTTCAAATGAAAATGTTACTGCGTGCTGTAAAAAAAGCGCAAAAAATAAGAGAAATGTTGCACCGTCATCAAACTGACGATTCGATCGTCCGATATCGAATATTTTTTATTTTTTACTTCCGATCACAAGTTTAAATTACTATCGCAAACTAGTAACGTCCTATGCAAGTTTAATAGCTTGCAACAACATCGATGGCGCCACTAAAATACGAAACAGCGATCTAACTTTACTATCACATCACTTGAAACTGTATACATTGCTACATTCACTGCGTAACATGTAAATAGCAACTGAGCAAAACAAGCAATGCATACGCCAGAAAAGAAGGTTTCGAGTACAAACTAGGATCATGGTACACAGTCCTGTGTATTTGTTTTACGCAGTTCATTCAATCAATCGCCCCAGTGAATGCTGATTGGTAAATAAGGTGCCCGTTTCCAATTTTTTTTTCGATCCTGTCCGTCTCACACAGCTTAACAATCTGTCAACAACAATACAGATTTTATTATTCTTAATAATTATTTTTGTTGAATTGACGTTTGTGATTTGAACACAAGTATTACGAGTGTTTGAATAGGAGTTTGATTGAAATATATTGGTTGTTGTTTGTTTTTGGATGTGATTCAATGGAAGCGTTTATTGGAAATCATTTAAATTGGAGGAAATACTTCTATTTTCTCAATATAGGGAAATAAATGCTAAATTTGGACTGCCTCGGTGGTTTAGTCTTTCCAAGCGCGACTGCTACCTTCGAGGTCCTGAGTTCGTTTCCCTAGTCGAGCAGTGTTGGTTTTTCTGTAAAATTCCCAGTAGCAGCTCGGAAGTTAGATTTGTGCCCGATTAATAAGTTGCTCTCCGTGGAATCACGAAGAGCAACTGTTTTGCCGGTTGCATGCATTCGCAAAGTTGCCATTCAAATAGTTGCTTTTTCTTGAATTCATCTTGCATTCGACCACTTTATACGTGACGATTTAGTTGACGCTAGAGCATGCTCTCTGAGGTCATTCCTAAGCTGACTTTTACTGAAATTGTAATAAACACCTTTATATCTAAGCCCAACAACAAGCTTAAATAAAACTGGATCGCGAATCTATACAAAAGCGATACAATATCTCGAATATTACGCCCGAATATTGTTACACGGCATCGAAATGTACGCGCTTATGGAAAATCCACAAAGGCCCAACACTGTTTGATGTTGAAATAGAGAGATTTTCAATTTACATCCTATTCAAAGGTCTGAAGCGCGACACCAATATGAAACTCGATCACGACAGTATAGGTTCTTGTGATGTTTTACATTGGTTGCCGAAGAGGTTATTGGTTTTCTACAGGTTTGGAACCTGAATAAGACATTATTTTTGTTGTATGACTTTTTTAATAATAATTAATTACTCACAAATTATGAAAAGTGCGTGTGTTTTGTCCTGATAAGATTTTTGTCTGGTAACAAATCGATTAAAAAAGATTGTATCGACTCTTTATTTAAAAAAATGAATCAATGTACAAAATGTTTATATAATTTTTGCATCTATCTATAAACAGAGAATGCCAGTCCCTCTAATTACATAGGTAGGTACACAACATTCATGACGTAGACGCGCTATCTGCAAAATCTATACTAGGCAATATTACGAAGAGGAAGTATTTTTATTTATGTATGTTTGTAAAGAATAAACTCAAAAAATACGGGACCGATTTCAAAAATTCTTTCACCATTGGATTCCTACACGATCCTTGTGCAACATAGGCTATATAAGTAATGATAATAGTAAGTGTTAGTATTTAACGGGAATTGGTATCAGAAAGCTGTGAAGGAGGGCCTTAGAGTAATAGTACAAACTACCCGTACGTAAAGTAAGTGGTTATTGTAAGGGATTGCGTATAACGGGCTTAGACCACGTTAGTGGACTTCACGCATCTCAACGTTGTATTGTCCTCTGTGCATTCACGCTGTCCGCAGACAGCAACTAAAGCACATTCATAACTATGTTGAAGTTCTGACATCGCTTCAACAACTTCACCACAAGTAACTTAACTGCTGTAGTCAAGACG
Organism: Acronicta psi; assembly: GCA_946251955.1. Taxonomy (NCBI): domain Eukaryota; kingdom Metazoa; phylum Arthropoda; class Insecta; order Lepidoptera; family Noctuidae; genus Acronicta; species Acronicta psi. Next base: position 1,837,819 of record OX276473.1, on the reverse strand, counting down.
ACATTAGATTTGCTTGACGTGGCTTCTTTGGCGGCTCGTGTGGTATGGATAAAAATATGAGGGGTAAAAACTACTCAAATTCTATAAAGATAATTGTTTTAACAATATTTTTATAGAATTTTTGTTTGTGTTGTTACGTGCTTCACTCAAAAACTCTTGCGTGAAATTGGATGTTGTTTTCACAGATATGTTGCTTGAGGTCTAGTTTCTTTTTTATTACTACATTGATACTCATACATACTATGACGGCTGTATTCTTAAAGGGTTAAGCAAAGATTACTAATTTATACCAGTAAGAGCTGCTACTGGGAATTTCATAGAAAAACCCAATAATTTCTGCTCGACCCGGGAGCTGAACCCAGGATCTCTTACTGAGTAATCGCGCTTTGATTATATTACTGGGGATATAATTTACTTGTTGTTGCCCGCGGCTTAACTCACATCCTAAAAGCCTTGTTTTATATCCTACTAGCTGTCCCGGCAAACGTTGTTTTGCCATATAGGGGTGGGTCATTTTAGGGGGATGAAAAATAGATGTTGGCCGATTCTCATAGATACCGGATAAGCACACAAAATTTCATACAAATCGGTCCAGCCGTTTCGGAGGAGTATGGCAACTAAAACTGTGACACGAGAATTTTATATATATCCTATGTATTTATTCTGATATTGAAGAAATAGAAAAAAAATATAAAAAAAAGATTTTTTTTGCCACACAAAACAACAAGTGCAATCCGGCCATACACACAACTTATAACTAATACGAATTTTATAAAAATACTAAAATGTAATGACCATTGTACAGCGCGCCGCAGGTGTGACAATGAGGTTAACACTCAGCATAATGCTGGATGTGACGTGAGCCACAACAGCGCTGGTTTTCAGTGAGTACCTCGATGACGTAACGAACGGGAAGCCAACATGACATGTACATACAAATAAGTAGACTTCATAACCTATAGAGAAAATATAAATAAAAACAGTACTTTACTTGATAATAACATGCACACACAATTATATAATTTGGTCTACACAAGTTAGTTATCTTGTGAGTGACATAATAAAATTACATAATAAAAATTATTCTATAAAGTTTCATCAAAATCCGTTCAATAGATTTGCATGTGAATACATTTATAATATTACTAGGATACTTATTAACACATAATTACATTTCCCACACATGTATAAATTACAAGTTGATGCTCATCTGTTTCTTGTGTTTCTTCCACGAGACATACATAGTTAATGTGTTTAGATATTTACACGCACCAAACTCATAACACCACTGTGTAATATCAAAGTTGTAACACCGTCACGTGTCTTAATCACCGCCGACTTGCGACCCATTTGCATTCTACAAACTTCGCCCTCCATTGCCGGCGCTGTGGGAGTGACTCAAGCTTCCATGATTTGTCACCGCGCAATGCGCCCGCTATTGAGTTTGCTCAACTAACGCTCAACTTAATATCGAGTTAATGTTGTGTTCGCTACAAATTACTGCGTTTGATAGTTCTTAGTTTGTAGTGGTTCCTTTTATTTTATACTGAAATCCGAATTTGAGACGGCATCAGAGAGAGAGGAGATCATTATCATCACTGTTGAACAAAAGCCTCCCAACTAGACTTCCACGACGACCACTCAAATGTCTCCTGCATCCAACGATGCAGGGCTCGCGGTAGCTAAGCGGTCAAAGCGTCTAGTGTATCGAACCAGAAGACGCAGGTTTGTCTGTCCATCTCATTGGCGTCTAATTGAGAACCTTTCTGCCCCAGCGGCCATCAGTTCTATGAGCTATATGCCCTGATCATTGTAATGAGCTTGCTAATCCTTTCAGCTATGACGGCAACATTGGTTGGTTCTTCTCCTTAGCTTATCTCATTCCATTCCCGTGATAATTTCTACTGCCGACCTCAATCCGGACAGGCGTGAAAGTATGTATGTATATAGATAAATAAATACGTATTTAAAGCATCGAAAAATGGATCCGAACTCAATTAGAATTAGAATCAGAAATAAACGAAAACTAATTTCCAAATGTCATTAAAAACCACCAAAGTGCGTCTACAATTCTTTAACGACTATATGAAATATTTGACTTTGAAGAAAATATTTTCCTTACCAACATTATAAACAGTCAAATAGGTCATAAAACCCCTACCACGGTTCACAAGCTCGGTATTTCATGAATCTATTAAAATAAGTTTATGGTAGAAATGATGAGTTGTTCTAAAAACTCCATAAAAATGGAATTGCGTAGTAAAAATGTTTTGTTGTCATATTTTATGTCAGTTTGATCACCATTGGGATATGGCTGTTTTATTATTAAGTAGCTCATATAAAACTACGGTAAGAGTGGTAGCTGAATCGATTTATTGGATTACTGATTATTATTATTCCTTTTGTTCTGATATGAAAAGTGTTATTTTATTTTGAATTAAGTAATTTTTTAAAATATTTGGGACATTTTACATAGCCCCAAAAATTCGACATCACAGGCACAGCACAAGCAGTGGTCTCGGTAGCTTAGTGCCGGGAGGGACGCAGCCGCTGTATTTTCTTTCGCTATTTATGGGTGTCGATTACATAAAAGTTGCATAATTTTTTTTAATGTTATAACCGCAAATTTAGGTTTTTAAGATAGCCCATCTATTATGTATATTGCTCGTACTTGGGTCAGTTGCTTTGTCAAGAAGATTCTTAAATATTTAGATTTTTATGAATTTTACTGCCAGGGGACCGGCGAGGGTGACAGTACTGACAAAAAACACAATCTCATAAGATATATTATATTTAAATATTATAGTAATGTTTCTTGAAATGACGTAAGTATGCACTAAGAATGGATTTTGGAAAATTCCCTCAGGATTGGGAAAAATTGGATGAGCTAGTAAAACCGCAAGAACACTACTGGACACTACTTATCCTAATGTCTTTTTTTTTACTAGCCCATTTTGTCCCACTGCTGGGCAAAGGCCTCCCTTCCCTCCTTCCAAGCCTCTCTGTCTGTTGACTTGAGAATCCAATCTCTCTCGTGGGAGTCAAGTTCGTTACGCCATCTCCGTCTGGGCCGACCACGGTGTCGCTTCATTCCGTGTGGCATCCAAATGTCCAAAATCCATCCTAATGTCTTGTCCACTCTATTATTACTGCCAACATTTCCATTTCCTGCACATCAGTGGTCATAACAGAGCGATTAGTACTATCTCGCCCACTATTAATATATCACAAAATCAATAATCATTGCGCACAGATTTCGGTTTGTCATTAGCCCCACAATAGCGGGATTGAAGGCATGGAATGTCAATATCTGAGCCATTGTGATCGCCCTACGGATGTAGGGGAGACAATAACGGTCTAATGTATTGTTATATACTTATGTATATATGGTTACAGGAACGTTTGGGGACGAAAGGGTGGTTTGTTTCCGGAGTTTAAGCGGTTCTTCACTTTTCATGTATAGCTAAATGGTTTATTGAATTGGAGGTATGAGTTCGATTTTTAAAAGAGTCTTTTTGGGACGTGCTGGTGTTTATCAGTACACTAGCAAAACCTGAGATAGCCTAGGTCCACTGGACTGCAAAGACCTCTGACCTTTCGAAATCGTGTGCGTAATTATCACTCGTTTTAACGGTGAAGGAAAACATCGAGAGGAAACTTGCATGCCTGAAATTGTGCTCTGTTTAATGGCTATGGGATTTAAACATACTGGCAAACTTTGAGTGTACATTAAGTACATCTCTGCCTAACCTTTCAAGGAATACAGACGTGATGATCATTTCCCTGTCACATTTACACTAAAGTATATTTAATCTTCAGATAGTTCAAGCCGCCCTGGGGGGCTAGACAAGTTTTTTTTTTTTTGGGATTATGGCTCTATCGACTAACATTCGATGATTTTGCCAATGTCAAGGTACGAGATGTTAAAAATGGTCGGTACTCAATAACAGACAGAAACTGTGATGACTATTGATCGGTTCTTTGTAGTGATGTCGTCTATTATTTGCCATGCTACAACAAAATAAAACATATAATTACAGCACACAATAAAAGACAGCACATTATACGAGTGTTAAAACATCAAACATATTTAAACAATACAAAATAAGTAGTAAATAATAAATAAATAATAAATTTATTAATATAAATAAAATCTGTTTATAATTTGTATATATTACTATTCAATTGTAAAGAATTTTAACAGCGGGAGTATGGGCTAAGGATAAAAGGAAAGGAATGTTAACTGGGCGAGGACAGTCAGAAGGGAGTAAGTCATAAGGCTAGACAAGTTGCATTTTGATATTCGAATCGCAAACAAAATGTATGGAAATGACACATGCTTTCGACGAATCGGGCTGTTATTAATGTCATTTCCATACATTTTGTTTGTCGATTCGAATATCAAAATGCAACTTGTCTAGCCCCTCTGATGTAGAGATTACTGGTATTGTTTCACCGTCCGTAGATAGACGATTAGCTTACATCAACACAATACCCTGCCTGCCCACAAAGCGGCAAGCAAGCCGATAATTGAGCGCATTATACTCGGAGCCTGACAACAGTGACGTCATAACATATTAATTACTCGCTTCACTGGATAGATGGCAATATGTAGAACAAACTAGTTAACATTAGTCTTTAGTACTTACTATCTATCTATGTAATATACAGCTGGTAACTCCTACTTACTGAAATGAAATGATATTTATTCTGCAAACTAGCTTTTTGCCCGTGACTTCGCCCGCGTGGAATAGTTACTTTGTTCCATATTCAAAGTCAAAGTCAAATGTTTTATTTCAATTAGACCATATCAATAGATACTTTCGAAAAGTCAAGCTGTTCTTGTTCCAAAAAGTTGTTCTTATGGAGAAGAGCCGGCAAGAAACTCCATAGACACTCCTTTCAAAAAAATTTTGGTTACAATATTATTATTTTATTTACAATCTTGTTTTGGATAGCTACTGAGAATAGTGCAGTTTGCATAAGATTTACCTATTAAATATTATTCTATATTAGATATGATCTTTCATCCCCTATTTCACCCCTATATAGGTCCAAATTTATTAATTATTTTGCCCGCGGCTTCGCTCGCGTTATGAAGTATTATTATTAATTAGGATTTTTTTGCTTTAGTTTTGTTTAGCGTGTGTAAAAAACTCAAACAAACTAATAAATAATACATTTACATCCTTCATCATCCCTTATTTTATCCCCATGTGGGTTGAATTTATCAAAATCCTATTTAAGCGGACGTCTTCATTATAGTAGCTCCAATCTTTAATTCCAGTTCAATCAGTCGAAAATCTAAGAAGATTTGTACAAACTTTCATACCCAATTTTATCCCCTTGGGGGTAGAATTTATCAAAATCCTTTCTTAGCGGATGCCTACGCCATAACATCTATCTGCATGCCAAATTTCAGCCCGATCCCTCCAGTGCTTTGGGCTGTGCGTTGATAGATCACTATGTCAGTCACTCACCTTTCAGTTTTATATATTCTGCAAATAGGTTTTTCAGACACTTTTACAAGTCAATGTTTTGCGGTTTTGTGCTAGATGGCGTCGGCATTTCCTAACTGACGACTTCTGAGAAGAAACGCTGAAACAAACCCAGAGAATCATGGTCCCTTTTAAAGTCCAGACATAGTTTTTTTTAGTAACAAATATGTGTCACAATGTAGGAGTACTGCTGTCTATATACCATCACGCCTGTATTCCCGAAGGGTTAAAGCAGAAGTGAACTGCTGCACACCTAGTTTAGCGGCCACAAATCCAGACTCCGAGCTGAATTGGGAATTTCAAAGAACCCAATACTATTTTTTTTTTTATTAAAGACTAGCTTTCCGCCAGCGGCTTTGCCCGCTATCCCACGGGAACCATACATTTTACTGGGATAAAAAGTAGCCTATGTGCTATTCCAGACTGTGTTCTATCTCTGTGCAAAATTTCATCCGGATCCGTTTAGTAGTTTTTGTGTGAAAGAGTAATAAACATACAGCCATCTATACATACCAACTTTCACATTTATAATATTAGTAGGATTTTTACAACATTATTTTCAACTTATACAAATTGTTCAACAACTTTTTTCTCCTTATAACTACTTGGTTCATGACCCAAACATAACAATACAAATATGATTCAATTAATTAATAAAACACTCGTTTATCTATATGTGGATAACAACTGATAATGTTAATCTAATAAAAAAATCATTAATCTGTGTCTATGGTCAAAGTTTGTATAGAATTGATAAAAATTGGACATCATTAGTGTCCTATAATTGGGACAAATGTTGCCATCATTGACGTCATGTCGTGATCTTTAATTTGTATGGTGGCGTCAATTTTGTGATAATTTATAAAAAAGCTATATTTATAATTATAAAGTTTCACTGTTACGTAGAAAATAGAGACCGTCACTTGCTAAGATTCCTGCATTACTTTTTTCTGCTTCTTCCACGTTCACACGCCAGTTGCGAGTACTACCCACCTGACCTTTTTAAAGGCCATCCAATAAGAGCGGCGTACCTATGTCCTATTCCCAATCCCAACGAATTCGTTTTGTCGATAGGTAATAAGTTTTTCATGGTCCAAATTTAAAATAGGAAAACGTCATTTTTAATCCTAGTATACACAAGCAATATTCTTTTATTATTTTAAAATAAGAATTCGAAACGAGCTCACTAACAAGACCGAGAAGTTTTCAGTTTTATTATGTTGGCAGTTAGATTTCTCACAATACAGACAACGTACCTTCATAAGATGTAAGATGTAGGTGCAACATTGTTATTTTATGCACCCCAAGAGTTTTTACTCGAGAATAAAAAGTATAAAGGAATGGGCGATCGCTTCCGTTTTAATAATAGATGCGAATACTTCTCCGTAACACTGTTATGTAATGCAGTTAGGTGGGGGAGGGAGCAGTCGCTTTGTTACTAATTAGAATATAAAGAAGATCATTGAGGGGCTCGTGGCTAACCAATAACTATGCTGCAAGGATAACCTATGTTTGCCGCGATCAATCTGTGAATGGGTGACTATTATTAACACATCGAGACCCCTCCGTGCCTCAGAGGGCACGATGATATTCCTTCCCGGTTGTCATACGAATACCTTAGCTTAGACAACTTTTAATGCTAATGTAGTTACAGCACACATCACACCATCACGACTATACTTAAACCCCTTAGGGTTATGGGCAGAGTTATATTAATGAACACCTACAGTTCGCCGTTACATTTAGTAATAGGGTTGCATATAATAGGGAGCGAGCCTTTTACCGTCAACCGGGCACAAATCCAAACTCCGAGAATTTCACAGAAACGCAATAACTTTACTCAACCTGGAAATCGAACCTAGGACCTCAAGCGTAGCAGTAGCACGTAGCACCACTGACCAATGAAGCAATCAAACAATATTATTGTAACCAAATTAAATATCAAACAAAACGTATTTGTGGTTAGGTACCTCAATATTCCAACTTATAAACAAGAACGACAATGTATTTAAAATCGTTTATTTCAACATAAACCGATCCTTATTTCCTTTAATGTAATATTTGTTTGTTGTTTGCGCGAGTTGATTAATAAGAAACGTAACAAAAGGTTGTTATTTCGCTTTGAAAGGTTTGTCTATGATGCGGTTTTGTTTTATGTTGTGGCAACACTGCGGTTGCGTGTTTTACGGAAAGGAATGTACTTCAGCCGTTCATAGTGGGCTTTTAACGAGAACATTAAATACTTTAAAGATTGATGTACCTAGCATAAAGGGAATTCTTAAACGTGAGAGTTTCATTTCAAGGTTGAGCAAAGTTATTTTTGGGTTTTTTATAGAATATAAAGAAAGAAAGAAAGAAAACTTTTTATTTTTGGACTCGCACAGAACAAGAAATACAAAATATAAAAAAATATAAATATAAAAAATGCTATCCTGCGCAAGGCCAAAAATGGGTCCCTATCTCAGCATCAGGTTACGGAACATACCCGATGCCACAGCGTTGGTTTTCTGATAGGGCCCTGTGACGCCACGAGTAGCCACAAGCACCACGCAAGTAAGAATAGGTATGTGGAGGGACGAGGTGTGTTGTCCCTCGATCCAAAGGGAGGATCCTCCCACCAGGCGGGTGTTATGCCTGGTGGGCCACTGCCCGACGGTTGATGTCGGGCGGTTGTATATATGCAACGCTAATTTGTGTCGCTACAGGTAAATAATTCGCGAACTTGAAAATCCATCTTTTTGTCCATTTTCATACTCCCTATGTATTGTTTTGTGGACAATAGTGGAGGTTAAACGTTTCTAGGGCTGCTTCTTAGTAAGTTCCTGCTAAAATGCTTGGCAGATAATTTCATACAAACGTCCCCTTTTTTTATTTATCTGGCGGATAACGGCTATTCAGACTTCAAATTGTATAATTGTGTAAAATGTTTAAATTTTTAAATATATACCTAATATATAAACAGTAGCGGCACGAAATTGGTTTTTGCTTAAACTGCTCTCTATAATTTTATTTAATTCTTTCTTTAATAAAATAATTACTATAAATGACCCAGGCTGGTCATTTTACATGTCATCGCATCTAATCCCAAACTAGGCAGATATTTTTTTGGATAATCACAAACCCATGAACAATACAGCCGCAATATCTGCTATATAAAGCTTTCAATAATATACCTACCTACATACATACGGACAAATGTAATCTCCTTCGGTTCCATATAAAATCTAGTTTCGATGGACAGTCTAATCTCGTTTCAAGATAGGTAATAAAATGTAATCATGTCCCTTTGAAATCGTTATTGAATTCTTCAAGTGCCAGTAGTGAAACAAACTGAAGCAGTTTTTTTTTTTTTTATAATAATATCTTGGGACATTTTTACACAGCACCATCTAGTCCCAAACTAAGCAGAGCTTGTACTATGGGTACTAGACAATGGATATAATACTTATATACTTTTTTTTTTGTAAATACATACTTATAATACATAGGAAACACCCAGACAAACACAAACATTTATATTCATCATCACATAAATATTTGTGTCTTGTGGGAATACCCACGACCTCGTGATCAGCAGTCCGGTACTCGAACCACTAGACCACAGACGTCGTCAGTTTGTCTTTACCGAGGACAAATTTATCTGTCAAAAAAATATGTTTTGTTTTTATACGTGTCATAAATTCAAATTCAAATTCAAATTCATTTATTCAAGATAGGCTACAAGGTAGCACTTTTTGAACGTCATTTTTACAAAAAATTAACAATTCATAAAAATTTGAATAAACAAGATCGTATTCAAACGATCACAATTGATTAAATTACACAGCAATAAAAATCATAATATTCATAATGTCATAGTAGCCAATATAAGTCATTAGTACATGTCAATTGTATATAAAAAAAAATGAAATAAAAAATATATGTGACAGAGTAAAATGTCAATTATATAATATAAAAATATAATTAAGTAAAAATAAAAATAATGATGATAATAATAGAAGTAGTGCCTACTTGTCCTGTGTTCAACGTAGCGACCAACTGTTCTTGTCCTCCAGGTAATCACTTACTGTATAATATGCCTTTTGAGTGAGGATTGCTTTAATTTTTGCTTTAAATGCTGTGAGAGGCAAGTCAATTATACAAATTGGTAGTTTATTATAAAAGCGAATACCAAGCCCCACAAACGAACCATGTACTTTATGAAGGCGGTGGACGCGAGCGCTTAGCTTGTGTTTATTTCTGGTATTGAAGCTGTGAACGTCACTGTTTTTTGAATATGAATGTATATTTAGCCGTATGTACATGATATTGGCAAAAATGTATTGCGACGCCACAGTGAGAATGCCGATAGTTTTAAATTTGTCTTTTAAAGATGCTCGGGCACCTAACTGGTATATTGCTCTAACAGCTCTTTTCTGCAAAACAAAGATATTTTGAATGTCTGCTGCCTTGCCCCACAACAGAATAGCATATGACATTACGCTGTGGAAGTAGCTAAAATATACTAGTCTAGCCGTGTCTACATTAGTGAGCTGTCTCACCTTTCTGACTGCGTATGCAGCAGAACTAAGCCTACCCTCAAGACATGATATGTGAGGGCCCCACTGCAGTTTACAATCAACAGTAATGCCTAAAAACACTGTAGACTTTACAGTATCGATAGTGCTATTATTAATCACAATGTTTGGTCCAAGATTTTTTACATTAGGCATAATAAATTTAATGCATTTCGTTTTCTTGGCATTCAATACTAAATTGTTTGCCGTAAACCATCGGGTCACTTGAGAGAGTGCATCGTTCACTTCGTCAAAACACTGTCTGTTCCTATACATCCATACATAGACATATACTAGCTTTCCGACAGCGACTTCGCCCGCGTGGTCTGCGTATTCCTTACAACTTTCATCCCCTTATTTCAACCCCTTACAGCCCTTTTTTCGCATTAAAAAGTAGCCTATGTCCTTTCTCAGGCTCTAGACGAGTCTAGACTATCTATATACAAAATTTCATTTAAATCAATTCTGTAGTTTTGGCGTGAAAGCGCGACAGACAGACAGACCGATAGACTGATAGTAGACACACAGAGTTACTTTCGCATTATATATCTATCAGCCTATATATATATCAGCCTATTGCCGTCCTCTGCTGAACGTAGGCCTGCCCCCGAAGAAGGAGAGGAAGAGAAGGGGCAATAGAACATACGTAACTTCAAAGACTATGGAGACGAAGGAACTTGATGTCTTGAACTTCTGGCATCATTGACTGACTGATTTCTGATGACTGATGATAATGACTCTGACTCATTCGTTTCATCGCCAGGACGTCAGGACGTCGGACGTCACAATTACACAGAATGTGCTGGGGGGCGAGACAAGTTGCATTTTGACAAACAAAATGTATGGAAATGACACAAGCTTTCGACAAATCGGGCTGTCACTAATGTCATTTACATACATTTTGTTTGTCGATTTAAATGTCAAAATGCAACTTGTCTAGCCCCACTGTACTGTTTCCTTGAATTAACTACAAGCTCAAAATCTATGACAGTGAACGAGCTTTAGCTGTTATGATGATGATGATGGATTTAACGCTCTCTATCCGGATTTGAGATCAGCAGAAGTCCTATTTAGATACGGTGTGATTTAGCTACCGGAAGGCTCACTGTGCGCCATTAATCAAAGTTAATTATGGCCGTCAGTCTACATGTAACGCCATTGTTGTATGAGCCCATTCATTTTCACTACTAAGTTGTGTAGTGGATAAGAACAAAGAACGTTTATTTGTGAGGACGTGCGTGACACTGGTCGCGGTTTTGATTCCCGTACGGAACAAATATTTCGATGGTGCACCTTTGAGTCCGATGCGATGCAAGGATTCGCCCCATGAAGGGATCTAGCCATTGCTGGACCAGTCTGTCAGTAAATATTTGTCCCATTTTACGCTGCACCATCTAGTCCCAAACTAAGCAGAGCTTGTACTAAGGGTACCAGACAGTGCATATATAATTTTGTACTACATACATAAGAAACACCACAAAAACTCAAACACCTATGTTCATAATATAAATATTTGTGTCCTGTAGGAATCGAACCTACGTAGTAGTTGTTCCCGGACTGGGTGTTTGTGTATCATTTAAGAATTTGTGTTTGTACTCGTAATTGCACCCACGACCTCAGATAATCTCAAACTTACTTAGGGTAATGTTTCTAAAAAAAATTATCCTATCCGAGGGTTGTGCTCGCAAAACGTAGATGATCAAACAATCCATAAAAAGAAAGAAAGCAGACAAAAGAAGGAACATAACAAGAAGAAAGAAAGAAAGCAGACATAAAGATAAAAGACAAAAAGAAAGAAGAAGAAAGAAGAATAAAGGAGAGGAAAGAAGAAAAAAGAAGAAAGGAATAAGAAATTTTAAATAGAGATAGATTATATCCGGGATTAAAACAGGATATTTTTCAAGAGGATTTTTTTTATTAGTAGAATAACTACAGAAACTGAATTGAACCCGGACGGAGCCATGGACAAATATCATAGATAGATAGATACAGCCCACAAAATATAAATCAAACGTAGCTCTCGTAAAAAACTGGTCCTTGTGTACGAGTTGCGTCCATTAAGCAAATGCATTGAACTGTCCGCTCAGATTTACATTGCAAATGTACGTGAGAGGCCTATCGTTGTTAGGATTTTTCATTTCACTCACAAGTTTTGAAAGTAAAAGCTTTTGGTAGTTGCAAAAGGGGTGCGGACTGCGGACGAAAGCACTTTTGAATAAATAAAGATATGTAAGTAAAATAAAAAATTAAACTGTTATGTTTGGTGCAGTGGTTCAGTGATCTGTTTTAGCGTAAAAGGTTGCGGGTTTGATTTCAGTATTGCACCGATATAATGTTATTTATATCGTTATTGCCTGCCTAGCCAGTTGAAGATCCCAATTACAACATAATAATAAATTCTTTATTGACATTGACATAAACTTTGTTCACAATTACATGAAATCCCTGGCCCCTACGCTAGTATGTAGATGTACTGTATTGCAGGAGCCAGTGCTTCCGCCCAGTCTAGTACGCAAGACATGCCAAAAAAAAACAATACACTAAGAATATCAAGTTAATAATCTAGTATAGGATAGGTTCGGTACGTGTGTTTGCGTGCGTGCGTGCATGCGTGCGTGCGTGCGTGCATGCGTGCGTGCGTGTGTGCGCGCATGCGTGCGTGCGTGCATGCGTGCGAGCGTGCGTGCATGCGTGCGTGCGTGCGTGTGTGTGTGTGTAAAAAACTAGAGACAGCCTCTTGCATACTTTTTTACCTCCTCCACGTTCATTATTTTGTTCATCACACACGTGCCGGTTGTGATTACTAATTACATGGAATATAAAAGCAACCTGGCAGAATGTTAGTATAAATAAGTACACCTCTCCTCTACCTCCCTTTAGGGTCATGGGAGTGTGATGGCATGTGTTATTCAATCAATTCTATAACTGTTTCTCGCAAGAAAGTATTATAAGAAAGAATGTACGAATAACTACATTCTCAGCTCGTCAAATACACATAAAACGTATTTACCTGACGTACAAAATCGAATAAAAATATGATGAAGATAGGGTTTCCGAGTCTTCTTAGATCAGATTCATCTTCGTCGATTTGCCTTCGTTTCCAGCCCTTCGGGAAATTCGATGCATTATCGATTTTTCCTAGTGATGGGAAAGTTATCGAAATAAAACAAAGAGTGGTATCGATGTTTGTTTATTTTAACGTAGTTTACCGTGTAAATTGGTATCAAATGGCCTAAAGTATTAAAATTAAATAAATAAGATTAAATTACTATAGGTTCGCTATTAAATTAAGACTCAGAATAATACAAACAGAAAATCTATATTAAAAATAACCTACATTAAAAATTTAGAAAACCCCCGACACAAAATGTAAATTATCATTTTGTGGTGGCGGCAATCTTAGATTTGAAATTTATCATAGCGTACAGTATTCTCCTAGTTAAGCCCTTTCATTTGATACCCATATTGAGGGAGTTGTGAAAACATATGTAATCCGCTATTTTGTAGCGGCGGCAATCTTGGACCGATTTTCATCAAACATAGCTAAGAACACTCCCGACTAATTCACCTTACAAATAAAAAAAAACAAAATCAAAATCGGTTCATGCGAGCTACGATGCCACAGACAGACACACACACACTTATAACACCCCGTCATTTTTGCGTCGGGGGTTAAAAAGTTTTTACCAATGACACTACAAGAAGAAGATCCATATTTAACTACAATGGATTTTATTTATTCTTGTTAAATAGAAAAATAATGAAGATATTTTTATCGATACTATACTTTCAAACAAAATATCGATATTCACATCACTATACTGCGCGTCTAGGATTACAGTTCACCGGAATACCTGAGTATATTGTGATGGATTTCACAAAACCCGCATGTGAGTCCTAGGCTGTAAATAAATGCTAGACTTAGGTACTTAATACGATAGCGCATCCGTCTGACCTTCCTCTGGGAAATCTAGGTTCCTCAGTTTTATTCCATCGGAAAATACATCTTCTATTTAGTAGCTCTATCTAATTTATTTGATAGGTATTTAATTCTGAAGAGGTAGTTTTATTCTAATAGCATGAATGCTAAGTGTTCATGTTATTATGAAAAATGACAGATTTATCAGGAACTTTGTCAGAAAATATTTAGGAAAGATTCTTTGTTGGGTTTTCCCTGAGATGTGACCATCGCACTGTCGCATATTTTGCCGGCAAATTAGAAAGCAACTGAGGCTTTAAAATGACAGCGAGTGCGCTAGTGATAGATACTATAAGTGTTTATGAGATAGGTTTCGGTTGCTACTTACTATCAGGCGGCCAGTATGTTGTTTGTCATTAAATAAAATTTTAAGGTTAAAAAAATAAACTCGACTACGACACAGATCAACTGAAAATCATGAAGAACATAAATCCTATGTCGTTTCTGATGAACAATTTACTAAAATGAAATCAACAATAAATAACCTAAATTAAAAATTTTGAAAACCCGCGACACGAAATATAATTTGCTATTTTATGGTGGCGGCCATCTTGGGTTTGAAATTTATAATAGTCTATAGTATTCTCCTAGTTAAACCCTTTCATTTGATACCCATATTGAGGGAGTTGTGAAAAAATATGTTATTTGCTATTTTGTTACGGCGGCCATCTTGGACCGATTTTCATCAAACATGGCTAAGAACTCCCGACTAATTCACCTTTCAAATAAAAAAAACAAAATCAAAATCAGTTCATCTTTTAGGGACCTACGATGCCACAGACAGACACACACACACACACACACACACACACACACACACACACACACACACACAGATAGACACGTCAAACTTATAACACCACGTCGTTTTTGCGTCGGGGGTTAAAAATAATTGTACTCAGTTTGTGGCCTTGGTCGCATGCCGCAAGTTTTGCCCTAAGGATAATTTTGGGTAGCATGCGACCTATAGCCTATGGGTGCTATAAAATTGATAATAGTGGAATAAGAAGAATGAATAAGAATCATTTATATTTGTGCAACAAAGTGGACAAATACCACAACAGTCTGTCATATGCTACCGATTAGGTGATTTATAATAGTGAAAGAAAATAATAATGATATTTTAAATCTATTTTGAAAAAGTAGTGATAGAATCAGAAGGCAAATAATATGTTTCTTTGATGTTAACTCACAACGATACCTTATTGCCTAAACTCGTGTATCCGCCGTTCACACAACACCCCCTTCCCCTAATAAGCAGCCATTACCGAAATTAAAGCATCAATCTCTTGGCGCACCGCGTCGATGGCTTGCGCGCTCCTGTAAGATTTCAGGCAAAGACTAACAAAACAGATGTGCCGCGATAGGCTTCTATTAAACAAGCTTTATACCAATGAATGATCGATCTTTGTACAGACTGCTACTCTCTGTAAATCCAGCAATACCAGTGGTAGGTTTTCTCCCACGTTGTCAGAGTAAGGTTTCATAGGTTAAGTCTAATTTTCCCAGAAATTTCATTGGCTACCAGAATCCGAAACTTAATAATGTTGGTATATTATTGATTAGTGGCAAAATATTTTAAAATGTGGTAATGTCAACCTAGAGGAAGTCAGCAGCAGAGTCCTTCCATTTTAAATCGTAGTTAATTAGCAATTAATCATTACAGTTTTTTTTTTGAGATTGAGAAAGTAATCTGTAAACAATTTTGGAAGGTATCCTATTCATTTATACATAAGAAGTAGCTTCAAACATGTATGTATTTATAAGCAAAGTTTACAAAACACAGCGTTATTATTTTCAATAATCCAAAATATATTCGCGCAAAGTTATTTTTATAATAAATAGTAAGTAGGTATACAACTTGCTTTATGTTTAAACTTTCTTTAGCACTTGTCGTATCTGCTCAAAATTATTGATCTACACCACAGGTGAAAGTTGGTTGCGGTCGCGACATAAATTACCGTTTAAGGCAATAAACGCTTGTTGCGGCCCGCGGATTTCGAATATTGGGATTGCGTGCCGTTTGCTACGATATTCTGTACCCCCAGGAAAGTCCTACTAAGATTATAATGCGAAAGTTTGTTCGGATGTTTGTTGCTACTTCATGCTGACACGTTAAATTTGGAATAACGTTAACTTATAGGAAATAATAATAGTCCACGAATGGCAATTGATCAAAATAAACCAAATTATAGAAAATTGCCATTCGGATAATTGCCATTCAAACCATTGCTATTTCTCGAATACATACATTTTTACACGGGTGGAGCAGCGGTTAAATGCTATTATGAAATAAAAACAAAATGTGCTGTTCGTAATTTGAAATTGTTGATAGGTATTGAACCTATTTCATTGAGGCGACTTTTTGAAGCGTGTGAGTTGTGTGTGTGTGTGTTGAACACCTATTTAGACGGAGGCCTATCGCTGCACACTCACGCATTGTCTTTTGAGGATATAGGCGTATACAGTGTTATGAGCGAACTTTAGCCGTAGTTATGTGTCATTTGTCTGCAATATTTATTTCTAAATCAACTTTCATACGTTATACATACATATATAGCTTCACGCCTGTTTCCCATAGAGGTAGGCAGAGACTATAGGTTTCCTTGCTACGATCCTGGCACACCACTTTCGCTTCGTCTATGTTCATTTTCACTTTCATACGTGGGCCTCAATAACAGTTTTTTATCGTAAAATATCATTAATATTAAATATTGAGTATTCGAAAAAGTTAAAGAAATCATCAACATTGTATATATAAAAGTCGAGTCAAACTAAAAATAGGCACGAAACAGTTTTGTTCATCATTTTACTTGTAAAAGAAACAAGATATACCGTTTTGTTTGAACAAAATATGTTTGGATATCTATCAAAATTTAATAATATTTATGCCTTCGTAGAACAAACAAAAGATTTTTAATCTTCCCATCGGAATCGCGGAAGCGGGAAAATTTACAAAACGTCGACCTACCGTTGTTTACCCCTGGATACTGAGTGACGTTATCAGGTTGCTTTGTGTTCATCGCCTGTCATACACCGACGGTTGAACAATAGAATGGTATAGATTACGAAATGTAACTGAAATTAACTGTTATTATCACTCGTTATTTTTGGTACGATGGAAATGAAATGTTGTGTGTCTTTTGGGTTAGTGGGGCTGCTTATCTTCACGGTCTGATTCTTTTAGGGGTACGCAGAGATAATCTGGTAGGAGCAGGTGAAAAGCAACACTGAAATGTATTTTCATTAATAAATAAACAGATTATACTAACTTTAAAAGACAACCCTCCTTCAGCAGTCGGGTAAAAAAAAGGCAAGGTTAAGAGCACTCTAAGCCGACGAACATACATGGGTAGTATTGGGTAGGTTTATGAGCATAGACAAAGCGAAAGTGGTGTGCCAGGAATGTAGCAAGTGAAAATCTATAGTCTCTGCCTACCCCTATGGGAAACAGGCGTGGCGCTATGTATGTTTTTAATAATGCCGGCGTGGCTTAGCATAATTGCTTAGTGATTGATTGACCGGTAGGAATGCTGATCTTTTTCTAATAAAACATCGATTTCCCTAATATTGGATTAATAAATTCATTGGTCTACTTGTCCGGGGCTGCGAACGGTCATAGTTTCGATTCCCCTTAAAACAAAAGTATGTTTTTAGAGAATATCCTAATACTTTTAATTTAGCAGCAACCTTTGAAATAGAATAAAATATGGCGAGCTGTAGTTGAATAATTTAGTACATCTCTGCCTAACCCTTTAGAGTTTAGGGTAATAGCAATGGCATTATACGAATATGTCTCCTGTTCTATGGGTGTTCGGCTATAATAACTATCTAACAATGTTTATAAGTGTTCACAGTAGGGTTTCCAGGTGTCTCAATTTGATTGATTTGATCGACTTGATTTTTTATAGCTCAAAATCAAAATAGTTTTATTTTCACATAGACCTTATACAGGCACTTATGAAATGTCGAAACTAGGTGCACGGTTCCAAATTAATCATTTCCTATGGAGAAG
Source organism: Acronicta psi (assembly GCA_946251955.1). Taxonomy (NCBI): domain Eukaryota; kingdom Metazoa; phylum Arthropoda; class Insecta; order Lepidoptera; family Noctuidae; genus Acronicta; species Acronicta psi. Next base: position 1,819,771 of record OX276473.1, on the reverse strand, counting down.
AACCGGCAAGAAACTCCATGGTTAGTTACTCATTAAAATTTTTGCTTTTTTTACAATGACTAGCTATTGTAGCTGTCTCAATTTGAAGACTAAGTTCCCCATTATTTTAATCTTCTGCTCCGGTTTTCTCTCTCTCTCTCTCCGAATTTGATACTCTGGTGGCAACACTAGTTCACAGCCAACACACACACAAACAATAGATTCACGAACACCCTGAAAATAATTGAAAACCCTTTGAAATTACACACCGGAATTTATATGTGATATAAGGGGTGTACTCAATAACTGAATAGCAGATGAGACAATCGATGGACCAAACCTTTGTTCCGGCTATGTATTGTTTAAACACAAATAAATCGGTATGGTGTGCACTCGGCCCGTGACGGACCAATGAGTTCCGTACACAATAATACATAATAAATTCTACCGATATCATTGTCATGTAAATTGGGGAAATGTGAAGAATTGAATTTGACCAATGTTTGATAATTGATGCTTAAATTTTCTGTTGTATTTCGGTTTCTAGTTTTGGTGAATTTGTGTGATGGAAAATGCAAGGAAAATGATTTGATATGTCTATAGGTACTCCAACTATACAAAGGAAAGAGGTTAATCGGTTTTAAGAAATGAAATGAAATGATATTTATTCTGCAAATAGATCTTTTCAGATACTTCTACAAGTTAGTTTTGCGATTTTGTGCAGATGGCGTCGACACTTCCTAACTGACGACCTCTGAGAAGAAACGCCGAAACAAACTCAGAGAATCATGGTTTAAAGTCAAGACATTTTTTTTTGTATCAAATATGTGAGTGTCACAATGTAGGACTATGTCTGCAACGGCCTTTTGAGGAAAGAGCCGCAGCATATAGTTGAATTAAACTGTCGTACTTATGTATATGTCAAGTAAATACGATGTATACTTAATATACTTTTTATTTCATGTCTATATCGAATCTTTATATTTGATATTTAAACTTTTATTGAATATATAATTATTTACATGTACAAATTCGAAAAATGAAATCGGATGCCAACGGAAATATTTAAAAAATGGTGTTCGAAAACGACACGAAATTCAAACTCGGAATAACAGTGCGCCCAACCGTTAGACCGACTCGTGAAATTTTAACTAGCCGCCCGCACTGTGCACTTTTATTTGCACTGACGTGTACGCTGCAATACGTCGCCTGTTTCGGTAAACTTTAGTTGCGAGCGTGTACGGTCAACAAATTGTTTTTGCTTACATTACACTGCGTGCCGGGATAATTGGGCAGTGAACACTTGTTAATTTATTATGATTGATGGACAATGGACATGTTATAATAAGTGAGAATTAATTGGTGCATTCGTTTATTAATATAGTGATGTAGTGTAGTGATACTATTTACCATACTCGTATTTAACCTATTTATAAAATTGTTGTTGCTCATATATGGTGATGGTTGGTGACATAATTGCATTGAATCTATTTATGCAGAAAAAATTAAAACATGCATCTTAAATAAAGTATTCATGTCTTGATAAAATACTTTTTTTTGTGGCTAAATAAAGTCAAATATCTGTAAAAGCCTAAATAAGTGTAAAAAATCTCATATTTCAGTTAATAGTTTAGTAATAAATCAAGACATGAAATAAAACATTCGATAATAATAGGCGAAACATCAATTAATTAACTATTATATTCTTCTGTAGTAGACGCTAACTTACTTAAAATATTAATTAATTAATTACTGTTAAAGCTAAACAACGAAGATCTCCGAAAGCTACTACTATAAATTCTCCCAGACAATTTTATCAGGCCCCAAAAATCTAAATCCATTCAAAGCAAACAATAAAACTTTTACCAACTTAAAATTCATAAGAAAACTCAAACGCGAAGAAAAATCGTTAAGGTAGATAATGAAATTCATTACTTAGTTTGAAAATAGTAAAATAAGCACTCTGTATAATGGCTTCAAGTTTAATAATGCAGTTTGAATGATATCACAGCTGCATTCATCGGCTAAGGAAATTTAATCCAAAGAGACTTCGAGAGTCTTCACTCATACATTCATGTACGAATGACAAGAAAATATTCACTATTCTTAAAATTAAAGTACCTATACCATATAATAATAATAATAATGTTTTAATTTCTCTACACAATATTATATCATTTTAAAATGTATTTTTTATTGGGGTAGAATGAGAAAACCAACCTGTATTTCAGGACGCCAGGACAACCCATAAAGGCTGCATATAGGTAAGGCAGTATGTCCCGGTATGTTTTAGGTCCCATGTGTCATGAATTAATTTCCATGATCCACGCTGAATTCCCAATTCTCAAGGCTATTGAGAATTTCTTAGAAATAAACACTAACACTCGACCTGGAAATCGAATCCAGGATCACGTATACAGTAGCTGGCTTTTGGGACCAATGATGCAGATAAAATATTTTAATTTTAAAAATACATAAGTTGATGTGGAAATTTCTTGACTCAAACTAACAAGAAATTCTCTGTTACTTTTTTTGACAAAAGCATATAAGATTATATGAAGGATAGTTTTATCACAGGTAATAATAGAAATTCCGTAAAGTACAGATGGCTGCATGAAGTTGTTACCTCTCGTCTATAATAAAATGTACTCTAATATTGATAATCAGCCAATAATTACCGGACGACGAAAAATTTGTGATAATGTATGAAAAATAAAAAATAAAAAAGAGCGAGTGTAAGTACTTAGTATGCGTATGACAGCAACTATTCATAATTTCTTTATTGTTATAAACAACTTAAGATCTAATACTGTTTGCTTTCATAATGTGCTTATTGCTGTTTATGGCCATTTAATGATTCTTTTTTTCTTTTCCATGAGGGGTAAATAGTGCAGCTGTTTGTACCTAATAAAATATTTTAGACATTTCTGCTACAAGGATACCACCTCCACATTTTTTCCACGCTTCCAATCCTCGGGAGAGGCTAAATCTAGTAAATTAGTTTCATTATCACTATGTCCCAGGTGCTTCGCAAAGCGCTGTTTTTGGCGCGACCTCTCTCCACCCCCCACTACTTCTACCCTATTCGTCTTAACCAGCTTTATTAAGTTGAACTCTTTAGTTGGAGTAGTTTTATTTAACTTAGTCCGCTGGGGGCGATTAGTTACTTTTCTTTGTTAAAGAATTGAATAGTTTTCAATGTTTTTTTCCTTTTGTGTTGTGTTAAATAGGAGCTTAGTTTAAATTAAAGATAATACTCGCTAGGGAATGTTTGGTGCTTGAGATTCGTCCCGACTTTGTTGTTATTTATTTTAGAAAAAGTAGGACTTATTTCTATGGCGCACTGTTAAGTAGTCTCATGTTTTAGGGTACTAGTATCTGCATCTATACATAGGCACGGCTTGGGCAAGCCAAGTGTTCGCATGACAAAAAATTTTTGAAGTTTGAAATAGATACGTAAATGGGAAATCTTAATTCTCCATAAGACCCACTTTTTAGCAACTGGTTTTTGTCTTTTCGAAAGGATTTAATCGGTATTGTCATGTGCAGAACATGTTCTATTGGACTATCATGCACAATGTAAGGTTTGACCTTTGCGACACGTGGCTAAATCTTAGTGTTGCTGGTAACCAATTTTCATCAATTCTTAATTGATGGTGATGATTAATTTCACAACCTGTACAAGTGAACATAAATAACACAAAAAGCTGTCCAACTGCCACCAAAATCTTCAACCAACACATAAGAACGATAAAAACCCGATTAAAGCCTTAATTATTTCGTCAACATAATTAATCTCGAGTTCTTGTGCAATGTCCGTGTTTTAATTAAACGACAATAACAGGGGTATATTTAAAATTAATTTGGTCGCCATCCCGACATTATCGCAAGGCGAGGTGAGAGGACGAATTTATCAGCGCACACTCCAATGCTCTCGTGTAAAATTAAATGACATTTGACGTGTGGTCCAAGTGGATAAGATAACTTGAAAGGGAATCGTTGATATGAAGACCTGATGAGGACGGATGTAACGCATGTAACTAAAAGAGTGAAAGTGAGAACTAAATGAATAATATGAATGTAGAAGGTTGACCCGGTATAGGAAGGTCAAAGAAAAGGTGGATGGTATGATGGAAAGTAAATGAATGAGTAGGTGACGGTTAACAGAGAAGAATGGACGAAAAAGATATGCTTTGCTGACACTAAATAAATTGGAATAAGGACAGGAAGATGATGATTTCGACGACAATATTGGTGGGAGCTGGTAATATTAATCAGAGTAAGAAGAAAATAGGGGCTATGCTCTTTAGGTAACGTCGAATACTTTGCGATTTATGTCGTATACAGATGATATTTGTATGGCCGACAGGTCAGGTTATTATTCGGGATCTGGGTGTTTAAAATAAAATTAAAAATTGGTAAGCGAGTTTTATAAATAAGCGGCTTTAAGCAATACTTAGTACTTTACAAATTTACTGTGCAACAATTACATCTGCTTAACGACGGCATAAAAACGGAGAGTAGGTACCATTGTATCGTGTACCGTTATGTCGTGATGTAGGGATGAATCTCAGTTCTTTTTCCCGCTGTCACCTTTACTTTACGCCAACTCCGAATAGCTGGCACAAATAAAATTAAATGCAGCGTTGAAATTCGACAATGCTTACGTAATTAGATGTCATAATTTACTGGAAGCGACGCGACTGAACCTCTTGTGATTTTTACCTGACTTCAAAGGTATTTCGTTATGGTCAATTTATAATGAATAATAGGGAAGCACCGCATTTTGATGTTTGTATGTAATGTGGATTAAATTGTGTGGGAATTAGGAAGGTCTATGAGGCAAATCGTAAAGCATTACTCTTTAGGCTTTCTGTTCTTTGTGTTTTTATCTTTTGTAGATGAATCTTTGTAGTTATAAGAACGTTTAAGGAGTTATTGAAAAATGTATAGGAATTTTGTAAAGAGCTGTAATAATGTCAATGGTATTGGAAAATTAGGGCAGCTAATTTCTCCATATTCATGACAAAATATAACACATATTATCATACCATAACGCCCGTATTCATCTATAGTTCGCCGGTATATTTAAGTCCCCCTATTGGGACTTAAATATTACTATTACTATTACTATTGAGGCTTTTGCCATCTTTTTTTAGCAACCGAGCACAAATCAAACCCCGAGCTACTACCGGGAATTTTATTTCATGGAAAAACCCAACAATACTTTGCTCCATCTGTGAATCAAACCCAAGATTTCCAGCGTTACATTCGCAACTTACAGCTACTAGAACAAGGAGACAGTAAGTTTTTTCTATTTTATCTAAAAAGAAGTTACGTTTTTTTTTTCCAAACTACTATTAGTGTCAAGTGCATATCCTTGTCGTTCTCTATTTAACAAGGATAAAATCCACTGCATTCTACTGGAAAAATATAGACGAGCAAACTAGACAGTGATACAAAAAAAGAAATCAACAGAGTAGTCAATAACAATTGAATATTTCAGTTCTCAGCGCGGGACTAGTGGAACGTGGTTTTTTCAGTTCGCCGGAGCTTTGTTCCGATACACACTAATACTCGATAAAAACAATGGGCTTTTATATTATTAAAACATCTGAACGTTTCAATTTTCATTATAAATGGCGTTGTTTGGTCTTCAGTTATTGTTTTATTTAAGGATTCGTGTACGGCCAATATTGGTCGTGGACACAAGTTTGTCGTCCGCTTACGAATTGACGCAAAAAATTTGACTCGACTAATCTTTTTGATAATTCTGTCTAATAATCATAGCGAATAAATTAAAATGTTGCACCCCGCCTCGATAGATGGCGTTGTTAGGTCCGCTGAATCGCGCTATGGTTTCGTTACCAGCCAAAATATAAGTAGTTTTTGTTTTTTTTGTGTTGTCGAAGCCTGATTGTATTATTGTATCTATGTAAATATTAGTACAGTGCAATAAATACATATTGATAAGTGAGTCAGTGTTTCACTTGAGGACCCGGGGACCCAAAATTATACATGGTCCTATTCGAGTCGAATAAGTGCGTGCAGTGTGTGTGTGTACGTGCGTTTTGTTCAATGCCAGCATAGAAACCGCTTGTGTGCGCCTAGCAGGAGCATCTAGAGGAGTCTGCAGAGGTGTCTAAGGAGCCCTGCGGCGGAGTGCATAGAGAGGAGATCGCACGCGGTAACGGCGTGAGATTCCAAGAGACGACACGAGCGCCACCTACCGGACAATTTCTACAGCGAGGTATTTGAAGATTAAAAACCGTGAGTAAACTTTGACTTGTGATTTGTGAAGTGATTATTCAAAATATTGGACTTGTAAGATTTCTGTTAGTTTATTAACTTAGTAAAAATTTAAGTAGTTTATTTAGACTTAGAATAATCAAGCAAAAAGTTACCCTACGGGGAACCTATGCCCAATTTTTTCTAAGTGTCAGTTTTGTTAAAACACTTGTAAAATTTTCAATAGTTCTCTTTATCGACTTAGTAAATTTATAAATTCCGTCCCACACTTGTTAAAATTTCAAGTTCTGCTCATCGACTTAGAATATTTCTGTAAATTTTTATTGTTTTCAACGAGTTAAAAAATATTCTAGATTTGTAAACTTAAATTTATATTCATTGACTATTCTTGAGTGGCCGTAAATGTTAAAGATGGAGTCGTTAATAAAATTACAACTTGATACTAAAAATTCCATTGAAAAGAGTAGAATAAATTATAAGAAATCTCCTAAAGATAGATTAACACCTTCGCATTTAGAAACTAGATTAGAATCCCTAGAACAGCAATGGAAATGTTTTTTAGATTCTCATAGAAAAATTATAGAAATTTCAACTGATAGTACACATAGCTATTTTAAGACAGATATTTTTGATACAACTGAAGAATTTTATATAAATTACAAATCAGAATTAAAAGAGCACATTTCTCAAGTCGCAATTACAAAACGGGTCTCAGACAAACAGGTTGTTAGTAAAATGTGTAATAATGTTAAATTACCAAAGGTGGTCATACCAACGTTTTCTGGTAAATACACCGAGTGGACATCCTTTCGCGATATGTTCACTTCATTAATCCATAAGAATGATGCAATTGATGACGTCCAAAAATTACACTACCTTAAGGGTCATTTGTCTGGTGAGGCGGAACAATTGCTGCGACATACACCTGTTACCGCCGCCAATTATCAAGAATGTTGGCAAATTTTAAACAAACGTTATGATAACAAACGGTACTTGTGTAATTCTATTTTAAACAGATTAATAAACCAAACGAATGTGTTAGAATCATCAACTGCTATTAAAGAACTGTTGGATACTACTGTGGATTGCATGCATGGGTTATCGACACTCGGCATTGATATTAATTCGTGGGATGCCATAGTTATACACATCATCAGCGCTAAATTAGATAGCGAGTCACGCAAATTATGGGAATCAAAGGTCAGTCCGTGTGAAGAGTTACCAACCTTTGATGAGTTTAAAGAGTTTTTAGAATCACGTTTCCGTTCGTTAGAATATCTAGATACCCCTACTACTAGCAAACAAAAATCCACATTTAGTAAGCCAAAGGTCCTTCACGCAGTCACGTCAAAAAATGATAACTCTGTCAAAATAACTTGTCCATTCTGTAAGCAACCGCATAAACTTAGCCATTGTAAGCAATTTTGTAAAAATGATTACAATACTCGCAGTGATTTCGTCCGAACCCACGGTCTTTGTTTTAATTGTTTAGGCGCGAACCATTCAATTAAGTTTTGTCGTATCCCCACAACTTGTCAAGTTTGCAGTCGCAAACATCATTCATTGTTACACCCCAAAGTGTCCTCAAGACCAGCGTCGCCTCAAGGTCGTTCAGAGGAGGCGTCAGCAATCAAATCAGCAGTGTCAACATTAAGCGCTGCTTGCGATGTGGTGCAGGAGCAGAACGTTCCCACCATAACAACTCACTTATCAAAAAAGGCTGTTCCAAATCGAGTTTTACTAGCAACCGCTCTTGTCGAAGCACAGACTACGAACGGTTACAAACAACTGCTGAGGGCGTTATTGGATCAAGGATCCCAAGCGTCATTCATAACCGAATCAGCAGTCCAGTTGCTCGGCCTCAAGAAAATACCTACTAGAAGTATGATCTCAGGCATAGGAGGTGATGAAAGCGCTATGGCTTCCAAGTTTATAGTTTTCGTAACTATGTATTCACGTCACGATCCTAGTTTTAGTTTTCAAGTACGAGCATACGTGTTAGGCACGATCACAACATTGATACCTGGAGATAAGGTATCGGTACCAACTTGGCCTGAACTTGCGAATATGACTCTGGCAGACCCAGAGTATCACACTCCAAACAAAATAGATGTCTTGTTTGGAGCTGAAGTTTATGGTCAGGTTCTAAGAGAAGGTTTAATCAAACATTCTCCAGGGCCCTTAATAGCACAAAACACGCGTTTAGGCTGGATTTTATCCGGAAGTACACCCACAGATTCTGATTTCAATACAGCTCATTGTCACAATGTTTTAATCAGCATGCATTCTCAAATCAGTGACAATGAAATGCTCAAACGGTTTTGGGAAATCGAATCTGATATTTCTTGTGATAAGAAAAGGATACTTACCCAAGAAGAGCACGCGTGAGAAGAATTTTTCAATCAAACCACCCGGCGAGATAGCACTGGGCGGTATATAGTCAACCTACCATTTAAAGACACAGATCCCCAATGTAAGTATGGCAACACCAGAGATATTGCACTGAAAAGATTTACTTTTCTGGAACGTCGTTTCAACAAAGATCCCGAGATGAAGAAGAAATATGCTGCTGTTATCCAGGAATACCTCGACCTTGGTCACATGGTAGAAATTCCTCCCGAAACCGACACACAGAGAGCGGAGGCAGTATATTTGCCTCATCATGCGGTAGTTCGAGAAGATAAGACCACAACCAAGGTCAGGGTTGTCTTTGATGCATCATCTAAAGGATCAAATGGCGTGTCTTTAAACGATACATTGATGGTAGGCCCTACCATTCAACCAGAGTTGCGTCATCTCGTCATGAGATGGCGCCAGCATGCAATTGTACTGTGTGCCGACATCGTAAAGATGTATCGGCAAGTTCTAGTCGCTCCTGAACATACCAATTTTCAACGGCTGCTCTGGCGTAGTGATCCGGAAGCTGAAATAAAAGATTATAAATTATTAAGAGTAACATTTGGAACTGCATGTGCACCTTACCTGGCAGTGAAGTCCTTGCAGCAATTAGCCCACGATGAAGGAGAAGAGTATCCGTCTGCATCTGAAAAAATAAAAAAGGAATATTATGTAGATGATCTTATGTCAGGATGTCAAACAGTAGAGGAAGGGATAAGGATTTACAAGGAAATGAAAGGTTTAGTGGCTAAAGGAGGTTTCGAGCTACAGAAATGGATGACGAACAACAGGGAACTTGCGAAGGAAATAAAGGAAGATGGGAATATTGAGGAAGGAACGGTGGAACTAAAAATGGACGAAGTAATGAAAATACTTGGAATTGCTTGGGATAGGGAACTCGACAGTTTCAAGTATTCAGTAGCATTTCCTCCGCAACCTGGATCTGTAACCAAAAGAAAGGTAATATCAGAAATCGCTAGACTTTTCGATCCGTTAGGATGGGTAGCACCTTGTGTGATACCAGCAAAAATTCTTATCCAAAAATTGTGGCTGGTTGGGATTGATTGGGATGATAATTTACCTGAAGAACTTCTGAAAGAATGGAAAACCTATCAAAGTAATCTTTTAGACTTACCTAAGATTATTATCCCACGATGGCTTGAATCCAGAAGCAATGCAGTTGTTGAACTGCATGGATTTAGTGACGCGTCCAATATGGCGTACGCAGCATCTGTTTATTTGAGAGTAATAGAAGGAGATAGCGATGCCAAAGTTAATTTAGTCACTGCTAAAACCAAGGTTGCTCCTACAAAACAACTCTCGATTCCAAGACTGGAATTAATGGGGGCAGTCCTTTTAGCAAAATTGATAACCGAAGTAGCTGAAACATTAAGCATACAAAAAGAAAAAATACACTGTTGGACTGACTCAACGGTGGTTCTAGCATGGCTTAGTGGTCACCCAAGTCGCTGGACCACCTTCGTTGGAAATCGTGTTTCAGATATCTTAAGTTTGTTAGAAAATTCACAATGGGCGCATGTCAAGTCTTCTTTTAATCCTGCAGACATAGCATCCCGTGGTATGACACCCTTAGAACTAGCACAGTCTTCACTCTGGTTCCATGGGCCATCGTGGCTAAAAAATAGAACAATTGACTACAAAAAGCCAAAGTCAATTACCACAAATTTAGAGACTAGGTCAGTAAAGGTGCACGTAGCTACAACATGTCATGATGATCAGCTGTGGACAAAATTCTCATCACTTCAAAGGTTAGTACGAGTAGTAGCATACTGCAGAAGATTTTTTAAAATAAATCAGAAAGGGAACACTTACCTAACAAGCGAAGAGTTAGCAAAGGCACTAGAAATTTGTATAAGGAAGTTTCAAGAACAAGATTATAGTGAAGAGATAGATAGTATTAAGAAGAAAGGAAGCGTCAGTAAGAAAAGCAAATTAAGGGCACTATGTCCTATAATAGACAGTCAAGGAATTTTAAGAGTAGGTGGAAGAATTGAGAACGCGCAAATTTCTGAGGGTATGAGACATCCCATCATTGTTGCGCAACATAGCCGCCTTGCATGGCTGCTTGTAGATGAAGCTCATAAAAAGACTCTTCACGGAGGTCCGACTTTACTGTTGAATTACCTGCGCAGTAAATATTAGATAATTTCAGCAAAACATTTAATAAAAGCTTATGTACGGAAATGCGTTAGCTGTATTCGGCATTCTACAACTTTTAAAAACCAATTTATGGGACAGTTACCTACCTGTAGAGTTAATCCTGCCCGAGCATTTCTGCATAGTGGTGTAGACTTCGCAGGTCCAATCAATATTCGAATATCGAAAGGTCGCGGTAACAAATCGTATAAAGGATACATATGTTTATTCGTATGTATGGTTACTAGGGCAATTCACTTGGAGGCCATAAGCGATCTTACCTCGCAAGCATTCATCGCTGGTTTTAAGCGTTTCATCGCCAGAAGAGGTCATTGCAGTGACATGTGGAGCGACAACGGAAAGAATTTTGTTGGCGCATCCAAGGAACTACAATGTTTGTTCAGGGCTGAACAATCGTCGGTTGCTGGTGAGATACGAGATTGGTTCAGTTCAAATAGTGTTACCTGGCATTTTATACCACCTCACGCCCCAAATTTTGGTGGACTTTGGGAGGCTGGTATTAAGTCAACCAAATTTCATTTAAAGAGAGTCATTGGTGACTCAACCCTCACTTACGAGGAAATGTCCACTCTCCTTGTTCAAATTGAGGCTTGCCTCAATTCCAGGCCCATTTCGCAACTTTCCAACAATCCAAACGATCAAATGCCACTTACACCTGGCCATTTTTTAATAGGTGAACCTCTGGTTCTTGTGCCGGATCGCAATTATGAGCGTTCTAATGTCGGCACCTTAAAGAGATGGCAATTCTTACAAAGACTGACACAAGACTTTTGGCGACGTTGGTCGCAAGAATATTTAACATCCATGGTGCATCGTTACAAATGGTCCCAGAAGGAACCTGAGCCAAAAATAGGAGATGTTGTGTTGATCAAGGAGGATAATTTGCCTCCCGGCAAATGGTTATTAGGAAAGGTTTTAATAAAGCATCAGGGTACCGATGGAATCACTCGAGTAGTAACTCTTAAATGTAAGGATTCTGTTATAAAAAGACCAACATGTAAACTGTGCATCTTACCTGTAGCAGATTGAACATTGTAAGTTTATGTTTTGTTTTGATTTTAACCCCCCTTGACCTCATGGTGGGCGGGCTTTGTTTTGTTTTTATTTCAACCCCCTTGAACTCATGGTGGGCGGACTTTGTGTTTTGTTTGTTTTTTTTTCAACCCCCTTGACCTCATGGTGGGCGGTCTGTATTTAGATTGTTTTATGTTATTTTGGTAAGGACATAGTTCCTAAATATGTCCTTGGTGGGCGGAATGTCTAATAATCATAGCGAATAAATTAAAATGTTGCACCCCGCCTCGATAGATGGCGTTGTTAGGTCCGCTGAATCGCGCTATGGTTTCGTTACCAGCCAAAATATAAGTAGTTTTTGTTTTTTTTGTGTTGTCGAAGCCTGATTGTATTATTGTATCTATGTAAATATTAGTACAGTGCAATAAATACATATTGATAAGTGAGTCAGTGTTTCACTTGAGGACCCGGGGACCCAAAATTATACAATTCTTTTCACTACCTTTTGGAGTTGAACATGTCTGCTTACAAATATTTTTAAATAAATGAATTTGTGTTACTAAATATAAGAAAAATGTTCCCAAACTTAACACGATGTCGTCAATTTTGTGTAAAGTGGCATTGGAAATTTAATTTTTACAATATTATAAACCAATATTTTCTAACAATAAATTGATACCAGTTAAAGATGAAGGAGTGACCTCTCTGTGGTAATCATATAGTTACATTTAGCCGCAAAATGTTTAGAAAGACTGCTTATTTTTTTTTCAGATTACGTCAGTATTTCAAACGTACCCTTAATGCAAACTTTCTTTAACATTCTGACTTAGTAAAAGAGCTCTATCTTTATTTAAACAATTAAGTACATAAAGGAGCTAGTTCTTAGAATTCTTGAGACGTACCCGAGTTTCCACAAAGACTGTACTTTATCAATGTCGTTTGCTCTACATCTCATTTACAGTGTCCCTACAATTATAGAGAAAGGAAGCTTCGCTGTTTAATATGCAAATTAAAATTGTAGAGCTTATGATGTTGGAAAATTTCTTGTTACATTTTTTTGTTGTTTTATGGGAACGTCTTGGGGAATTAAAGGAAAATAGTTTTAGTTATATAAACTGTGCAAAGTCTTTGAAACTTGATGGTAAAGAGATTTGTGGTAACTCTTATGTATATTTTCTATAGCTTTGAGGTCTTTGGGTCATTTCCCAGAACGAGTATAGTGTTCATCATCAACCTATTAAACGAACCACTGCTGGGCACGGGTCTCCTCTCAGTATGAGAGGGGTTAGGCTATAGTCCACCACGCTGGCGTAATGCGGGTTGGCAGAAGGTAGACTTCACACGTCGTCATCGTTATGGCGTTATTCTATAAAAATTAAGTACCAAAGCAGTGATAGCCTAGGATGTCCACTGGATTGCCAAGTCAAAGGTCTCGAGTTCCAATCCAAGGCAGGCACCTCTTACTTTTCGAAATCATGTGCTTAATTATCACTCGCTTTAACGGTGAAGGAAAACATCGTGAGGAAACCTGCTCGCTTGAGAGATTTTTTTCTCAACAGCATGTGAAGTCTGCCAACCCGCATTAGGCCAGCGTGGTGTACTATAGCCTAATCCCTCTCATACTGAGAGCAGACCCGTGCCCAGGAGTGGGACAGTATTTTTTTTTTTCTTGAGACAGTTTTTTTTTACACAGCACCATCTAGTCCCAAACTAAGCGGAGCTTGTACTATGGGTACTAGACACCATTGTCTAGTACCCATAGTACAAGCTACCCATAGTATAATACTTTTTTTTTTGTAAATACATACTTATAATATATAAGAAACACCCAGACAAACACAAACACCTAAGTTCATCACATAAATGTTTGTGTCTTGTGGGAATCGAACCCACGACCTCGTGATCAGCAGTCCGGTCCTCGAACCACTAGACCACAGACGTCGTCATATATGGGTTGATTATTATTATTATTATTATATTAAGTACCAATTCGGTATCTACGTAGGACCTAAACATACCGAGGACTGCGGGTATACATTGGGAATATAGGCGTAATGATATAAACAAAAGTATACCTACATAGTACTCGTAACAAGAGGATTTGTCTATCTTCGCGGTGACAACATATACACCCTACGTCGTCGGTTTCCTCATACCTGACACTGACATGTAGGGTGACAACACGTCGAGCGTCTCGGGTTAAATGAGTTTCGTTGTAAATTTCATATGTGGTGGGATCAGGTGTAAAAGGAACTATGTACTTACAAAATATATAATAACTTGGTTTTCGTATTTGTTTACTGCGGTATAAGTGTGGCAGTGGAAAGTAGGGCTGCGCGTGATGTTCTGGGTTCAATACTTAGGTCGAGATTATTACAAACTTGGGCACAAATATTTATCTAATGAGCCTAAGTGTTTGTGTTTGTCTGGGTTTTTCTTATAGGTATATCATATGTATGTATTTATTTACAAAAAAGTATCTTTATGTATTATATCCATTGAATATTTCGTAATTGTGGATAAGTTCAATTCCAAATGTAATGTTGTGCATGTCTGTAATTTAAGAAAGCATTAGATTATATCTCTGTCCTTATATGTTTAATGTTTGTATTATCATTGCTGATGTGCCTTGAATAAATAAATAAATAGAGGTTTTCCTTCATTGTTGTAAGCGAGTGATTTATTAATCATTAGTACGCATAATTATGATTACGAAAAATCATAATTATGCGTACTAATGATTAATAAATCATATCACAAACAATCACAATCATTTGCGAGACCTATGATTTGGCAGTTTTGTGGTTCCTCCATACCTCTAGACCAGGGGTCTCCAAACTACGGCCCGCGGGCCAAATCTAGCCCACCACTGCCATCGATCCGGCCCGCGACAGCTTCGACAGTGTCACAATACACAATCAATAGTAATAGGGAATATGCGTCTGACTTAAAAAAAAGTCAAATATTTTTTTTATGAACTTTATCGTTTTAGAATTATGTCTATGTAGAATTTTTTTTTATATTATTTCTTTTTCGATGAGAAAATAATTATTAAAAAGTCAAAGTAAAAAAGAAAATAATTAAAAAAAACTGTGGGAAATTCAAATCACTTGAAACGCAACACTATCGGTCAAATGACGTCAAAGTCTACTAAAACAGTGTCTGTTGTACGTGGTTGTTTGGTTGAGAGAACGTAGACTTTGACGTTTAAAATGCCAATATCTGTCTCATAATTTAATATTTTTTTTTGTTACTTAGTTTTAGTTTTAAGACGCTGGATTTTTTTTTACGGCTACATAACGATATAAAGTATCGTTTCAAAATATAAAAAAAATATGTGGCATATTCCCTATTGAAATGCAATAAAAACCTATGTTTGCTTAAGTGGGCAGAAAAAATTAAATTGTTATGGCCCTTGCAACAAAGTTTGGAGACCCTTGCTCTAGACTATCACCCGGTTATTGCAGATAAAACTAACACAAAAATCTAAGGGATACCCGTATATTGTGTTCGTAGCGTCTTGTAAACTGTAACGTATGTATATTGCCGCGGAACGTTAGTTTACTCATACATTACTCGGAGGCTTGCCTTAAGCCACACTCATAAAGCCAAATTAGGCGTGTCTTCGAGATCTACGGAGCAGTAGGATGGAGTGCTTGTTGGCTGATAATTTTATAACATAACATACTCGTGGCCAAATTGTAACTACGCTGATCAACCGATCTGCAAGGTTAAGCTACACTTGCCGCGGTCAGTCTTGTGGATGGGTGACCATTCTTAACATATCGTTACTTCTCCGTGCCTCGGAGAGCACGTAATGCCGTCGGTCCCGGTTGTCATACGAACACCTATGACAATCGTTAGTGGTAGTCAGAAACCTAAAAAGCCGGACAACCACTCTGTCCTTCGAATATCGGTATTGCCCAGAAATTGGGTTGCGGAGGTCTGATGGCAGTCGCTTCGTGTAAAATACTGATATTCAGCCGCATCCTGGTTAGACTGGAAGCCGACACCAAAATGGTTGGGAAAAAGGCTAGGAGGAAGAACATACACATGTCTGTATTCGGCTAACAAAACCTAACCCTGAGCAGAAAATCCCATAGACCTGATGACACTGTTCGACCTGGCATTCGAATTCAGAATCTAGAGCGTAGCAGTCACGCTTACGGCCAATATGCTTCTAAAGCAGTCGATTATTTTATATAGTACTAGTGACTCAACCCCCGGCTTCGCATGGGTGCAATCTAGATACTGATGTGGGTCAGTAAATTTCTCGGCTTTTCTATTCTGTTTACTAATATTATAAAGTTGAAGAGTTTGTTTGATTTTATTTTTATTTATTATTTATTATATTTGTAAGAAAGGTACATTATAGAGCTTATGAACTAACAGTGTCCCACAAAACTGTATAAACTGTTTGACTGTGGGATCAAATCACATAATTATAAGGAATATAAAGGTTAGTTCTTAGATTCTAAGGCATATAAGGATTATAAAGGTTAGTTATTAGATTAGATTCTAGATAAACATATATTAAAATTTTATAATTTTGTTATTTGTTTGGTTGAACGCGCTAATCTCATGAACTACTGGTCCGATTTGAAAAATTCTTTCTGTGTTAGATAGCCCGTTTATCGAGGAATGCTATAGGCTATACATCATCACGCTACGACCAATAGGAGTGGAATATCAATTAAAGAAGTGGCAAAAAAGGACAAAAAATTAACTTCTACGGGAACGAAATCGCGGGCAAAGGCAATACTCGCTATCTATTGCTAAAATTGCATTATAATTGGTTGCGTTGTTTTAAAAGATCTAAGCGCACAAACAGCGGGGGTGACATTATTTTATACTATGTAAAGATTTTTATGTGACCATTTTACAGAACGGTGTGTCACGATTCCAAGACTTGCCTGAAACGCATAACAATAGGGTTGCGTTTTCCCACACAGCACGCTATTCAATTCTTACCCTTACTGCACTTAACATAAGGATGAATTGATTTTTTTTCTGTATACCTACTTGTATTTGTCCAATGTACCTGTACACGTGTTTTGCTCAAGTTTTAATGTTGTTGGAGGTTATTTCTTTAGTACGTGATCGCCAAGCAAGGGTTCTCATTAATTCTTCAGTTTATGGTACAACTACCTACTCTGGGACAGCAGGAGGACTTTATAAGTATTATACGGAGACTTCGATTGCTTGTTTTGTTTTTGGGAAGGAGATTAGGTGAAATGAGCACTATGAGCAGGTATTTTGGTAACTTGCTAAGTACTAGCTGTCGCTGAAAACCAGCGCTGTGGCTCTGCTTTGCGCACGAGTCATAGCATTTAGCTGAGCGATGGCCGTTTTGTGTAGATGTGGCGCATACATCGCATAAGTGTATATTTACTTCCATGTCTGTGATTCTAAATATTGTATGTGTCTTGTCTATACAAATAAATTTATTGTCTTTCTTTCTTTTTTTTACTACTTGTAGGAGATATTCAGTATCGCTTCATCAGTTCTAGTTAAATTACTTGGCTGATAATTTCTTCAAAACATTTGCTCCATTTTTTAATTTATCCAGAGGTGGTAAAACAGGCCTCTATTCTTTTTCCGAAACAGTAATTGGCTAACATTACTGTCTTTGGGTTTGAAGAATGATAGCTTAGTGGTCGTATGTGCGACTGCTACGCTAGAGGTACTAGGTTTGATACCCTAGCAAAGTGTTTTTGTGGTCCACTGCTGAACAAAGATGTCCCCCATACAACTCCACAAGCACTGGTGTATTATTAATTTAAAAACAAGGCGAAGTAAGACAGTAAGTGCCTCTAGCCTCTCTGTAGCCTCTAGTGGTATTCGTGACTGCTCCGCTAGAGGTACTGGGTTCGATACTCAGGTCTAGCAAAGGATTTTGGGATTTAAAATTCTCAGTGGCATATTATATTTCTGGGGCGTAAATTTTATTTACAGTCTACGATCCTTTTATGATCTAAATCTTCTCTTAAGCCTTAAAGCATACCACTTTATCGGGAGAAATTTTATGGATTCATACATATTGTATTGCTTACAATTCCGGTGGCGGCGCGGGCGGCGGCATGCGAAAATCTACAAGCCTCATCAAACGTTTATTAAGCCGAATTAAATGGTTAAGACTTGTTCACAGGCGCTAGGTACAATGGTATTACAAGAGTTAATGTTGGAAGTCTCCCGTATGTTGTCTTTTGTGTGAATTGACAGTAATATTATAGTGATGCGACTTTTTGAAAATTGGTTATTGTATCATAATACATTACCAGTAATAAGACAACTGGACTGCCAAGTCAAAGGACTAGAGATTGAATCCAAGGCACGCACCTCTGGCTTTAAAGGTTAAGGAAAATATTGTGAGGAGAAGGAAAACCTGCATGCCTGATATGGAAATTAGGCTAGCGTGGTGGACTATAGCCTTATCTCTCTCATACTGAGAGGAGACCCGTGCCCAGCAGTGGGACAGTATAGTCAGTATAAGGGTATGATGATGATTGTAATACAACCTGAAATCTCAATTGTAAAACAACTAACAGTATATCGAGATATTTTTAGGTTTCATCTAACAAGGGGTGAATTTATTGGTTTGCTTTTGACTACGTTATCATTCGCATCTCATAGAACTTGTGACATAACAAGTAGTCTATGGTAAATTATATTAAAATCTGTTTAGCAGTTCAGGCGTACCTAAATATTTAAAGGACAGAGTTTTTTTCACAATAACTGATAACAAATTAATAAAAAATAGCATAGGTACTTTTGTCTCTATTTCTAGAGAAAATTAAATAACTTCAAATAAAATACAAATACAGCTAACACTTACATGATTAATATATGAGTATATAAGTTAGTTATTACAAAAGTGCAGGTACCTACCTACATTCATTTTATAGAGATTGGAGCCAGTTCTAGGTTGAACCTGTGTTACTAGTCTCCAGAATTAAAAATTAACTTTATCTACTGAGATCCAAACAGATTAACCAGTCAGGTATCACCCCAGCTAACATTCAGCAAACACGACACTAAAAATCACGAGTTCAGCTGTGCACAAAGCCTAATCCAAATTAAAGGCGAAGGGCATCCGCCCTTTCCGATTCCACGGGTGCTGGGCGGAACTCATTTACCTAAAATTGCTCCCAATTTATTAGGATTCCCAGAATAATTCCACTCCGGCCGTGGACAAATTTGCTAATGCTATTTTCTTTGGCCAGACACGAAATATTTGGGAGGTTTTTCTTTCGTCGGTGACGGGAATAACAATTGGTAGATGAAAAGCTTGTATGGGTTGGTTGACAGTTATAAGTAACTAGAATTCCGCCAGCGGCTTTGCCCGCGTGGTCTTCTTAATTTTGTCTATATTACTCGGGATAGATGTAGCTTTCTAATCGTGAAAGAAATATCAAAATCGGTTGAGTAGTTTTTGAGTTTACTCATTACAAAAATACGAATCTATAAATAAAATAAATAATCTGGGACATTTTTTTTACACACCACCATCTAGTCCCAAACAAAGCAGAGCTTGTACTATGGGTACTAGGCAATGGATATAATACTTATATACTTTTTTGTAAATACATACTTATAAGATATAGGAAACACGCAGACAAACACAAACACACTTAAGTTTAGCACAATAAATGTTTGTGTCCTGTGGGAATCGAACCCACGACCTCGTGATCAGCAGTCCGGTACTCAAACCATTAGACCACAGACGTCGAAATCTCTTTATATTATTAGTATAGATATAAGACAATTATACGGTATGGTACGGCAGTATCGCCCTAGGTGGACACGCTTAGAGTTGTTATTATTTAGGTTTCCTCACGATGTTTTATTTCACCGTTTTTTTAAATATATAGTTTAATTTTAAATCTGCCTCTAAAGGTGCCTACCTTGGATTCAATCTCAAGACCGGAGACTTCGTTATTTATTAGGTAAATTAAGGCTTACTTAAGTTTTGCTTGCAAATGTACACTATTACCACATGTATGTTTGCCTAAGTTGGTACGAAGTCTTTAGCTCAGTCTCTACATACACAAACTACTTAAACTTACTTAATGTTTATTACGTGTTAGCTTAGTTACGCTTAGACACATGTTTCTTCTAGTATTACAAGGATTAGGTAACACTAAAACCGTGGACTAGGTTAGAATATAGATCTATTCCTTTTAGAACGAACATCATTCGCAATATATATTAGTATAGGTATGTTATCGAATCTACTAAATAAATAAAAAACAAACATACTTTCACGCACATCTTCCCCAAAGGGGTAGACAGAGGCGTACTAATGTACACCCACATTTCGCCAGTATGTTTAGGTCCCATGTAACAGGGGGCGAGCCTATTGCCATAAACCGAGCACAAATCCAGACTCCAAGCTGCTACTGGGAATTTCACAAAAAACCCAACAACACTTTGCTCGACCCGGGGATCGAACCCAGAACCTCTAGCGTAGCAGGCGCGTTTGGGACAATTAGACAAAGGAGGCAGTCATAAAAAAAAATGGGGACATTTCACACAGCACCCCAAAGTCCCAAATTAAGCAGAGCCTGTACTATAGGTACTATATACAATGGATAATTTAACTTTTTTTTTGTAAATACATAATTAACATATAAAAAGCACCTCGATAAACACAAACATCATCACATAAACATTTGTGTCCTGTGGGAATCGAACACACGACCACGTGAGCAATCCGGTACTCAAAGCACTAGACCACAGAAGTTGTCAACTAAAACTACTTTGTATGAATATCTAGTAAATCTTAATACTTAATCCATAAAATACGTTCCAGTTAGAATTTAATCCCATTGAGTACTATAACTAAGTTTGGAAACATTAATTCTGTCTGATACAAATTACTTAGGTCCAACATCTAACTTTGTAACTAATATGTACATACGACATACGACACTATTTACTTTTAAGTTTAGTTATTTTCTTCTTGACATAGGTTTCTAATGATTGAACGATTCATAATCATCCTCTTATTTTCTAATTCCGCATCCTCACGTCACTAGGTTCTCACTGAAAACCAGCGCCATGTTGAGGCCTTGCCTTGACATCGCATCATGCTGAGTGGGTATTTTCAATTCAATTCAATTCTTTATTGCATTCCATAATGTATAAAGTTGTTGGTAAGTTACAGTAAGTGTCAATTATGGACCCTGTCGGGCACAGCAAAGTATTTGTCACATCTACGACGTGCAACGTGTGTTTTTATCTTTCTATTTATAATTGTTAGATGTTAGCTAATATTGTTTGTTTTTTTTCTTACTTGTGTATGGTTGTACGTCTTTGTTATGGCAATAAATCTATTTTCTTTCTTACCTTTTCTCCCCTTTTTGGGCTAAACCACACTTGTCCTCAGTTGCCCTATGGGAAATAGCCAATGGCCATGGGATCAGGAACAATCACGACGACCATGACGTCACGTTATTATTGGGGTTGTATTCCAGTCTAACCAGATGCCGATAAATATTAGTATTTTACACGAAGCGACTGCTTACGTAACTCAATTTCTGGGCAGTACCGTTTTAAAGATACTAGCTTACGCCCGCAACTTCGTCCGCGTAGAAGTCGAAAATGGCTCTAATAGGATTTCAAATTGTTTTTTTACGTTATTAATTTTGATAAAATATAAATGTGAAAATGTGTGAATACTTATATAACCTTACCTAAATTATAAATTTAGAAAACCCCCGACATGAAATGGTTTTTGCGATTTTGTGGTGGCAGCCATCTTGGATTTGAAATTTATCATAGTGTATAGTATTCCCCTAGTGAAGCCCTTTCATTTGATACCCATATTGAGGGAGTTGTGAAAAAATATGTAATTCGCTATTTTATGGCGGCGGCCATCTTGGACCGATTTTCATCAAACATAGCTAAGAACATTCCCGACTAATTCACCTTTCAAATAAAAAAAACAAAATCAAAATCGGTTCATCCATTCGGGAGCTACGATGCCACAGACAGACACATACGACACGTCAAACTTATAACACCCCGTCGTTTTTGCGTCGGGGGTTAAAAATATAACAATCTTTATTATGTTGTAGGGATTGAAAGGTTAAAAAAGCATGAAAATAAAAGAACAATTTGATACATTATATATTTTATGAACATTAAGCTCGGTCTTTGATCTGGTGTAAGTTACATGGGGTTATTATCTATTATCTTTTTACAACGAAATAGAAATACTTCACTGCCACAGTATTTCTTTGTAACAATATTTTTTTGTTTTTTCTTCGGATGCTAGAATCAACAGGCTACTCTGTGCGCTTACTCTGGAGCATGCCACATACTCTGCCCGCGGGAGAAGCAGCTTTCCCTCAAATCTACTCCCGCTACCAAGAGTTTGACCTTCAGCTTTGTTTATGGTCATTGTAAAGCAGACTTTGATGGGAAGCTGCACCCTCTTGAATTTAAATCCTAGAGATAAATACATACTCTCCTCGAGAACAACTGGTCAGTATAGTTGACTCGATAACATTGCGATGTATGTTTTCACTTGAAATCATAATTTTGGATGGATTTATATTCCGCAGCAATATAATTGGGGCGCCAACTCTCAATTGTAATGTGTTCCACCATTTCCTTTTTTAAGTAACGGGTCTGAGAACTGTCCACAAATGAGACCGCTTCACGCGCTTTTACTTCGAGATCTACTGGTAAAGTCTGTCGAAAATCGCCTGCTGGCAATACAGTAATCCCCTTTAAGAGCCATAGTACCCACATCCCAAACTTCTGAGCAGTACTTTGTTTGGGTATATTGCAGAGTGGGGTTTCGGTTTGTATCAAATCGAGAAGAACTTTGAACGCAGTTTACCAGTGCAGTTTTACCTCTTTCCAACAGTGTGGCAGCAATTCCGGACGATGCGACCGCTAAGGCGATATCACGATTACTTCTGACTTTGGCCGATGTTAAACTGAATAAAAGTCTTGCCTGTTACACAAGGAGCACTCAAAAAAAAAACACTACCTACGTATTATTATACTAGAATTTATCTTTTTGTATTTTTTTAAGCATTTTCCATGCTAATTAAATCTTTGTTTATTGAGCCTTCACTACTTGACATTATTTACTGTTGAGGAATTGACATATCAAGTGTCAAAAAATTTATTTTTATTTAATTTAAGTAAAAAACTCTAAGGAGTATTGATATCAACTTTGGAGCAAAATAACTTTTTACCCCTATTTAACCCAGTTACGGGATGAATTTCAATAAAATACGAAACACGCCTTACTTCAATTCTGTTATAGAATGTATATGCAAAATTTGAAGTAGATTGGACCAAGGAATCACGTTGTGCCATACAAACTTTGCCCCCCTTTTTCACCCCCTTAGGGATAGAATTTCGAAAAATCCTTTCTTATCGGATGCCTACGTCATACAAAGAATTCACCCTCCAAGTTTCAGGTTTTTACGATCAGCGGTTTCGGCTGTGCGTTGATCCGTCAGTCAGTCAGTCATTCAGGACAAAGCATTTTATATGTATAGATAATGGTTGTCAGGATTTTTGGCGTCTAACTACCATCACAGATGTTCGTATGACAACTAGAATTGGCTTTACGTGCTCTCCGAGCTACAGAATTAAACGATTCTTTCCGAAACTGAAAACAAATGTTTTGAAGAATTTTTAAATGATTAGTATAGGTCTTGCCCTATACTAATCATTTAATGCCTCCTGCATACTTCCATGTCTAACATATGCAAGCCAAACTTGGACTTTTAATAAAAATGCCAGAAATAAAATAGAAGTATGTCAGCGCGCCATGGAAAGAAAGATACTCAAGGTTAAACTTAAAGATAAATGTAAGAACATAACTATCCGAACAAAAACCAAAATCATAGACGCCTTGAAACACTCTCAAAAACTAAAATGGAAATGGGCAGGTCATGTTACCCGCTCGGACTCTACAAAATGGGCTAATAGAGTTACGACATGGACGGGACCAAAAGGAAAGAGACGACAAGGACGGCCCCAAGAAAGATGGGCCGACGAAATTATCAAGACAGCGGGACAAAACTGGATATCAATCGCACAAAACAGGAAACAATGGCAACTGGTGGAGGAGGCCTTTACCCAAAGAGGGGTCCTTAATTGAACACAACTATTTAAATAAATAAACATCATGTAAAACAATATTGAAATTACGGAATAAAGAGGCTTTATTATTATTATTATTATTATAGGTCTTGCCCGCGGGTTCACTCGCATCTCAAAGGACTTTTTTGAGACAAAGGTAGCCAATGTCCTTTTCGAAGATCCAATCTGTCTATTTACCGAAATTCAACAAAATTGGTTCTGTAGTTTAGTGATGAAATCGTTACAGACAGACATAACAGAGTTACTTTCGATTTTATTTATTAAATACTAGCGGTCCCCTGCGGTGCTACCCGCGTTCATCACATTTTTACAAATCCTGTTGGATTAATCACAATTATATTAGCATATGTTACTCAGGAATAATGTAAGAGAGAGAGAGGAGGCAGCCAATCTGGGGAAGTACCTCAACCTTACAGAAAACTGCAGCCAAATAACATACTTTATTGTATGTTGTGTTCCTGCAGTGAGTAAGATTTCCAGAGCTCCTTCTAAGGATGCGCTGCGCTGGCAGCAAGAGGAACATTCCCTCAAACTGTCGGCGCAGTGAATCCTCCGTAAATCTCTGAGAGGTTTTTAGGGTCTGCAACGCGCGAGTGATACCCCTGGTGTTGCCAGCGTCAATAGGCTACAGTAACCGCTTACCATCAGATGGACCATATGCTTCTTTGCCACCTTAGTGGTAAAAAAAAATTGCGAAAGTATTTTCAAAATCGGTTCAGTAGTTCAAGAGGCTATCTGCTTATTTAAACAAACTCTCTTACTTACTTACAAACTTTACTTCTTTATAATATTCGTTTAGATGAATTTTCTCACACATTTACACAAATAAAATCGATCTTCGACTACATACTAATAAGGTTCACCCCTTCAGTCCCAACAAATGACAAACGAGCAAGCAATGGCCCCAAGTTCCCTACTACGTCACATTATACTAGCTCGGCATATACCGGGGCCTGTAAACTTGGCTCATAATTCGTCTACAACCGTCCCCTTTAGGTCACGTTCTGTGCCCTAAATTTAAAGGAAAACACTCCAATAAGTTGTGCGCCAACCGTGTGGAATATACGGGGCAATATTGTGGGATGGACCGCTAATGAATGAAAGGAAATTAAATCTCCTATTCCTTATAACTTTAGATAGGTTTTATTGCAAAATTGTACTGTATTATCGTACAAAATTAATTATCTTTGCACAGTTTGTATGTCAAAGTTCTTTTTTAGTATACTTATAGTTTTATAAATGTTCTCAAGTAAGTGAAATCTTTGTAATTTCTTATTGAGAAAATAAATTCTTTAATTACAAATTTACCATACCGCAGCCGTTTCGGTACAACTTTAGAAAAACAGTTATATCGTGTCGGTAGTAGGTACTGTATGAGTTATTACATTTTAGTTATATGATAAATCTTACCATCAAGCTTGTAAGTATCCTCCGAAGGGTAGAGGTATACTGAACACCCACAGATTGCCGGTATGTTAAGGTTTAATGGCCCATATTATGTGGTGAGCTTACCGGGCACAAATCCTAACTCCAAACTGCTTCTGAGAATTTCTTTCCGTCACAATTTTCCTCTAGAAATCCAACCCAGGGCCTCGAGCGTTGCACGTCGTGACCCTGCTGAACTTAGGACTATTAAGCTAACGAGGAATCGGTGGTAGTCACAAAAAAGTTTTTATTGAATGTGCGTACAGTAATAACTCCATGAAAGTTGCGATGTATGGGTTTTTGCGGTGATGAAAAATAGCTAGGTGTCATAATTATGTTTGGGAAAATTTGTTTACTCTATTTCCGGTCTCAGAGCTCGGTCACCCAGTACTTTAAAATAAAAATCATCATCATCATTCATACACTGCTGGGCGTAGACCTGTTTTAGTGAACGCCACAGAGCTCGATCTTTAGCTCTTTTCATCCAGCCAGCCTTTCGTACAATAAAATATCTAAGACGAAACTACAGACGTCCACGTCCCGTTCTTTAGTACACGTATGTTTTCAAGCTTTATTACGTCTTAGCTTTCAGTATGTACTCATGTTACGCCGCCTGGAATAAAACTTCAGGAAAAATCGCATACCCTCGTAAAATATTATATAGTAAACTTATTATTTTATGGATGTTTCTGTGGAGTTCGTGTTTGTTCATTTACTTTCGCATCACTAGGAACGGATCTATTTGACGATAGTGGTTAGGCTTAGGGACTATTCCATTACCTCCTGATAAGTTCCCGTTAAATTACTTGGCAGATAATTTCATACAAATTTTGTTGCATTTTAGCATTTATCTAGCAGTTAGCGGGTATCTAGAGGTGGTGAAACAAGCTCATATAGTTTGGTTTTCTAGTATTATATCGCGTAGGCTTGTTCTGGTACGGTCTTTATTATGGCAGACATGTAGTATTCCTTACAATGTTTGCATAAATAATGCTACTATTTACAGATTCGTATTATTTTTGTATCTATTTTACTAGATATATAAGCGCCATTAACAACTCTCTATTCTCCAATATGAAATCTCTTGCTTATTAATTTGTTTCCCCAAATGGTAAGGCAATATAATAGAATGATAATAATATGTCATCTTATTGGCTCTTCACAAAAAAGGTTACATATTTAGGTGCCTAAGTAGCCAAAAACAGTGCAAACCTGTTTTGTGAGTGCCTGGTGCCCGAGATAGGTTTGGACAAACCTGTAGTAGATCACCAGATAACATGTTTAGGTCTTATGTAGGTAATAGAGGGCGAGCCTATTGCTATTAACCAAGGGTTAATCCGAAACTCCGAGCTTTTTACTAAGAATTTCTTTGAAAAACAAAATATAACACCTTTGCTCGACCAATGACCAACCCAAAACTCCGAGCTTTTCACTAAGA
This sequence comes from Acronicta psi, assembly GCA_946251955.1. NCBI lineage: Eukaryota > Metazoa > Arthropoda > Insecta > Lepidoptera > Noctuidae > Acronicta > Acronicta psi. The sequence goes on along the minus strand of OX276473.1, from coordinate 1,792,959 downwards.
ATTTCTTTGAAAAACAAAATATAATACCTTTGCTCGATCAATGACCAACCCAAAACTCCGAGCTTTTCACTAAGAATTTCTTTGATAAACACAATAACACCTTTGCTCGACCAAGGACCAACCCGAAACTACGAGCTTTTCACTAAGAATTTCTTTGATAAACACATTAACACCTTTGCTCGACCAAGGACCAACCCGAAACTACGAGCTTTTCACTAAGAATTTCTTTGATAAACACATTAACACCTTTGCTCGACCAAGGACCAACCCGAAACTCCGAGCTTTTCACTAAGAATTTCTTTGATAAACACAATAACACATTTGCTCGACCAAGGACCAACCCGAAACTACGAGCTTTTCACTAAGAATTTCTTTGATAAACACAATAACACCTTTGCTCGACCAAGGACCAACCCGAAACTACGAGCTTTTCACTAAGAATTTCTTTGATAAACACAATAACACCTTTGCTCGACCAAGGACCAACCCAAAACTCCGAGCTTTTCACTAAGAATTTCTTTGATAAACACAATAACACCTTTGCTCGACCAAGGACCAACCCGAAACTCCGAGCTGTTCTCTAAGAATTTCTTTGATAAATACAATAACACCTTTGCTCGACCAAGGACCAACCCAAAACTTCGAGATTTTCTCTAAGAATTTCTTTGATAAATACAATAACACCTTTGCTCGACCAAGGACCAACCCAAAACTCCGAGCTTTTCAGTAAGGATTTCTTAGAAAAATACAATAACACCTTTGCTTGGCAACAGTCGATATTATAAAAAATGTTGCAATTATAAAAACTATATATTACGACAGTCTCACCAAACTACGAATAAACACCTAAGCAGTACAGAAAATCAAAGGAAAACCACATATTGTACAAGTAGTAGCCAGTTATGTTAGAAGCATTCGATACAAAGCGGCGAACGATAAATTAATTGTTGGTGTTTTTCTATTGTGGACGAGAATCCTTTGATTTAAAATCGGGCCGAGTGTTGTTTAACGCCTATTTATTTTGTTACTGGCTATTAACATTATGTGTTTCATATTGCCTCAATAGTGTCGTGGTCAAAAGCGCGTCCGGTGAGTGTGTGGTCCTGGATTCGATAGTCAGGTCGAGTTAAGTGTGATTGAGTTATTTTTATGTAAGACGCTCCGCCAGTCGCACCGCGCAATTTCGCTGCAGCGAATGTCCCATGGCCAAGGCGATAGTTGGCTAAAGTGTCTGGTGTACTGAACCGGTGGGATGGAGGTTCGGACTGTCTGAGATCATAATTTTCCTCCACTAAAGAGTTTATATAGTTTCTATGTACAACTTTCTCTATAAGTACTTATTAAACACCATTTTTACTTTCAAGAATCATTAAATGTTTTACAAACATTATAGATCAGTAAGAACCATTCCACGCCTATAACATTACAAGTACCAACAAAAAACTGTCGAATCATAACAAGAACTCGTAATTTTCACTCCTAATCAATCTCAAAGGCGGTTTCTTATTAATTTCTGCGCTAAATCACCTTTACGATGGGAGCAAAAAGACTGGGCCCATCAAGCAACGTTGCAGTTTTTATGGGCACCTACTAAGGATATAACTCATTAGTTCCTCGAAAATCTGGAGGTCTATGGGTTTAGAATACATTCCTCAATTCCAGTCAGATCAGTAATAAATATAAAATAAATATTTTTGGGACATTTTCTACACAGCACGATCTAGTCCTAAACTAAGCAGAGCTTGTACTAGACATGCATATATGATAGGTACTAATTTAGGTTTTTTTCGTAAATGCATATTTATAATAAATAAGAAACACCCAGACAAATACAAACCCTGTGGGAATCGAACGCCTCGTGATCCAGCAGTCCGGTATTCGAACCAGTAGACCACAGAGGCCGTCTCGTAAAAGGCGAGAAAAGTTTTGCTTGCTCGATGATATTACAAGATGGGGTTTGACTGCCTGGTGACCTTCCGATGGATTCTGTGTGTGAGTTACGACTTGCGCATGAGAGCCAGTTCCTAAGCAAGGAATATCTCTGGTGATGCAGGTGTTCATGGGCCACGGCCCGTCATGGTCGTGGTGAATGTTTCAAGATGATGAATGAATGATGGCAAGTGCGGCTTTTAGTCGGTATGACTCCGTCATAGGCCTGGAGAGGCGGAGAGGATCCATGTGGATTTTCCGCACACACACAAAAAAGGTGTTCATGGGCAGCGATGGCTTTTTATCATTACATAGCCGTCTGTTCGTTGGCAAACCATAAAAATAAATTTACCTGCGCGTAGACCCTTATACCCGGCAAGGTGGAATGATGTCTTGCGGAAGCTAGGTGGCAGTGAGAGGTTGAAAAGAGCTGAAGATCAGTCTCTGTGGCGTTCACTAAAAGACGCCTACGTCGAGACGTCCAGCAGAGGACGAATAGTCGAATACAGGCCTTTTTCACCACCTCTGGATAGCCGCTACCTGCCAGATAAATTAAAAAATAGAACAACATTTGTATGACATTATCTGCCAAGTAACTTAACGAGAACTTATCAGTAAGCTGTAAAACAGGCCCTTAGTCGAGTATCCTGAAACAAGTAGTAGGGTCCTCTTAATCCCCCGTCAGCGAGGCGGGCTGCGGAACTCATTTACGGTGAAATAAAAAGGGTTTATTACATATTTTTATTTGATGTTGGGAACTTTCTAGGAGTATGGTTTAAACGTTACTAACTACAGATTTGAGTGTTACAAGCGGTCACTGCTCTATTTTTAGTTAATTACGGGAGCTTTAATGCGGGTATTCGTGGAAAATTTATGTTTTATGAGCAGTCGTCGCTTTCAGAAGCGAGTTAACTTGATTTGTGTAAATTATTTCAGATTCTGTTATAAATGAAAATTTCAGATGAGGTTGTGATTTAATAAATAACCATATTGATTGAACATAACATACCGTTACGCTTTTATTCCCCGAGGTGTTAGGCAGAAGTAGAACACCCACGGTTGGCCAGTATGTTAGTCCCATCAACATCGGCACAGCCGTTTCAGAGATTAGCTGGAACAAACACGAAAACAAAAAATTTTTTTTTTTTTTTATGTAGTATAAACTTTCAGTAATGCATTTAGTGAAAAGCTGTTAATTTGAAATTACGAATAATTTGTAAGTATAGATAAGTATACGTAAGTATGTCGCCACGAAATCCAAAACAATATCAAAGCTCAAGCCACACAAATCACACTTTAAAACCATAACAGTATAAATTGGAAGCGTTACCCCACGTCGGCTACAAGTTGGCAAGGAAATAGCTACATTAAGATAAACGTAGATGTTAATTTATTATTCACAGTACATTGAATACGTCACGAGTTTCGGAGCAGTAGCTCACACGAATGCATAGTAATGTCGGCGCCGGCTTGAACTTGGTAGCTGGAAGTTCTACTGTAACTATGTAATGTAAATCTACAACGAATATGCTATACTATCGCTATCCCACGGGAACCATACATTTTACCGGGATAAAAAGTAGCCTATGTGTTATTCCAGACTAAAATCTCTCTCTGTGCCAAATTTCAACCAGATACGTTCAGTAGTTTTCGCGTGAAAGAGTAACAAACATCCATCCATCCATCCATCCTCACAAACTTTCACATTTATAATATTAGGATTAGTAAGATAAGATAAGATAAGAAGTAAGATAATATACTACAATGACTATAATGTCGAAGAAATTTTAACTAAAACGAAACGTATGTACGGAAGCGAATGAAAGGACGGAATGAAGGGAAAGGAGAAAGATGAACGAAAAAAACTAGTATTTGTATTTTTCCAAATATCCGGTCGTTCCATCCTTATACGGCCGCTGCCAGCTGCCTTCCGCAAGTCCTCACTCCACCTGGCCGGCGGGCAGTACGCACACTACGATACACACACTACGCTTGCCTAGACGTGGTCTCCATTCGAGAACTCGTTTGCTCCAACGCTTGTCGTTTCTTCGAGAGATGTGAGTGGCCCATTGCCACTTCGGCTTGCTAATCCTTTGAGTCGTTCAGCCGCATCTGGTTGGACTTGAAGCCGACCCGGCCCACCATGGTTGGGAAAAGGCTAGAAAGAAAAAGATAGTTTCAATGCATTGCATAGAAAATAAGTAACTAGACTGGATCATTCGTCTAGTGGTCGTATCCGCGACTGCTGAACATGATGTCGCCGGGTTTGATTTCCATATCGAGCAAAGTGACATTGTGTCTTTTAATATGAATCTCACGTTTGGTTAATGCCAATAGACTTGCCTTCTATAACATGGGACCTTATAAAACAAAAAAGATACCAGCAAACTGTGAATGTAATCAAACCTAGGACTTTACGCTCCCCAGCCATTATATGACCACTAAGCTAATGAAGCAATCATCTATCATTTTGTCAAATACTTACACAAAAAATAACAGAAAGCATTTTAATCATAATCGGCATTTTCCTATCAGTCTCCCGCAGTAAAAATAAAATTCAGATGAACCAATTACATCACTTCCAAAGCCCAAAAACTTCAGCCCATCAATTAACGTATTAAATCCGTTGGACAATAAACGGGTTTCCCTTTCGGCAAAACTTCTTGTTACCAATTCCCATCGATCTGTAGGTGCCGAGGGAACTGGGAACGATTGAACTCCCAAAAACTTGGGAGCGCCTGTCGCCGTTTTCCAAGATGATTGATAACAGAAATTTTCTTGCTTCAAAACGTGGTTGAGCTTAGGGAAAAGTAATTTTAAAGTTGGGAATTAATTGTTAATTTTTAGGGAAGTACCTGGATAGCAGTGATAACCTAGGGATATAACCATTGGACTGGCAAGTGGAAAGTCTTCAAGGCACCCACTATTGTATTTTTGAAGTCTTATGCGTATTGAAATTATTTATCACTCGCTTTAGCGGTGGGGGAAACCGTCCCCTCATTCTGAGAGAAAATCCGTACCTACCCAGCAGTGCGACAGTATATAGACTGATAACGAAAAACCTGGATAAGAAGTTCCAGGGTTACAAGTCTTGACACCTACAAAACTTTCATGCCATTGATATTCCATCACTACTGAAGTGAGTGATAACTTATACTTTCTAATATTATAAATGCGGAAGCAACTCTGTCTGTCTGACTCACTTTCACGCCAAAACTACTGAACTGATTTAAATGAAATTTGGTACAGAGATAGTCTGAGAAAGGACATAGGCTACTTTCAATGCGAACAAAGGGCTGTAAGGGGTTGAAATAGGAGATTTTATTTTTATTTTATTTTATTTTATTAGGATCTCCGACAAAGAATACACCTTACATGCTAATAAAAATATTACAATTGACCTTCAAGCCAAGTGCTTCTTTAATTATGGGAGATCACATCATGCGAAATGAGATCAACCACTACTTAATATAAACGAAAACAATGAGATCAAACTTTAAAATTAAATCAGCTTAAATAAATATGTATATGTATAAATATGTATATATAATATGCTTAAGTATCAAAACAAAATATCAAAATATATAAGATTTTGAGGTGTCCAAATTGTTTAAATATTTAAATATTGTTAAGTTGAACTAAAATATTACTTTTAAATTTACCTAGGGAGTTATAAAAGATGTCCATGTCTTCCGAGGAGCCCGACATTGCATTGTATAGTTGGGACATTCTAACGATTGGAGCATGTTTACCTAAATTAGTTCGGAATCGTGGAGCTTTGAGTAATGAGCAGGGATAGCGAGGAATTCTATAAGGCACATTAATACATATCTTTCCTAAAAGATCCGGACAGTCAATTCCGGAATTTAGAAGTTTAAATAGAAATGTGAGGTCAAAAATAGTACGGCGAGATTTTAGAGACATGAGCTTAAAGTATCTTAGTCTGTCTTCATAAGATTTAGTGATATTTCTTATTCTAAAGCGATATGCTAAATTGCGGACTAGTCTTTTTTGTATCCTTTCAATTCGATCCACATGGACTTGGTATGACGGATTCCAAACCGTGCTGCAGTATTCCAAATGGCTTCGCACGTAGCTATTATATATAAGGATTGTGGTCGATGGTTTTTTAAACTCTTTGGAAGATCGTAGTACAAATCCAAGTGCCCGGTAAGCGGTACTAAGCATTTTGTCGATATGGTCCGAAAAACGTAATCGACTATCCAGATAAACACCTAAATCCCTCATCACGGTAAGTTCTGTGAGTGTAGTGCCTTGAATATTGTAAGTTGATGGAATTGGTTTTCTTTTTCTGGTGAACTTTATATGGTAACATTTATTACAATTTAGGTACATTTTATTAGATGTACACCATCGGCTTAAGTTGTCTACGTCAGACTGCAACAATTGTATATCAGATTCACTAGCAATAACACGAGTTAACTTCAAGTCATCGGCGAAAAGGTAAGGCGTAGAGTATCTAAATATATTTGGCAAGTCGTTGATGAAGATATTAAAGAACAATGGCCCTAAATTTGAACCTTGTGGTACTCCAGAAGTCGCAAGATAAGGGTCGGACTCTTCACCATCCACAACAACTAAAGATGGTCTGGTGTCAAGGTACGATCTACACCAGCTTAAAGTATTATTAGTGACACCCATGAGTTGAAGTTTCTGCAGTAATATTTTATGGTTAACTTTGTCAAAGGCCTTAGAGAAGTCGGTATATACTGCGTCTACCTGTTGGCCATGATCCACAGCGGTTGATATCTCTGTAATGTAGGTAGCGAGATTGGTGTCGGTTGTGTTGGTGCAAGTTATTAAGAAATACCGAGACCACGCGGGCGAGCCACTGGCGGAAAGCTAGTTTTTTATATAGTGATGGCACATAAGGCATTCTCTACACGTCGACTTAAAAAATATATGAGACGTATAAGCAACATGCCAAATTCATCTATTAACAGTATCAGTTCATATAGCATATAGCATCCAAATCAGTCCTACATAGTAAGAATACAGGAGCTTATTCAGAGACCAAAATATACCTACAACGTTTACTTTTAGAAAACAGAAAACTACAAAACATTATTAATACAACTAATTCTCACCAATGTTTCCAACACAAAGAGCCCAAAACGCTCTCTCTGAGCTTATACGTAATTCTGCCCAACATTTTGTACACAAACTATGCAACTTGCAAAGCTGACGTTACATTCTTAGCAACTAATCCCGCGGCATGCTAACAAGCAGTGCGGTGCTTCTACAGATTATTAAATAGAAACAAAACATTGTTGCGTTAGGTTGTGTTTTGACTTTGGAAACATGATAAGGTCAATTGAGGTAATTTTAATGTTCAAATTATAGCCCCGATCTAGACAGTATCAATGTGGTAAACATCAAATGGTACTCCTTATCTAAAATATATGTATTTAAGCAAATATCGTATAGTGAAAAACCATCGAAAATTTACTCAAATGTGATATTTATGACACTGAGATGGCTGACTGGTGAAGGTCAAGATATATGGGAGAATAATAAATTTTGTTGCTATAAGCGGTACTTTATTGTGACTATAACCTAACCTAAATTAAAAATTTAGAAAACCCCCGACACGAAATGTTATTTGCTATTTTGTGGTGGCGGCCATCTTGGATTTCAAATTTATCATAGTGTATAGTATTCTACTAGTCAAGCCCTTTCATTTGATACCCATATTGACGGAGTTGTGAAAAAAATTGTAATCCGCTGTCTTGTAGCGGCGGCCATCTTGGACCGATTTTCATCAAACATAGCTAAGAACACTCCCGACTAATTCACCTTTCAGATAAAAAAAACAAAATCAAAATCGGTCCATCCATTGGGGAGCTACGATGCCACAGACAGACACACACACACACACACACACACACACAGACACGTCAAACATATAACACCCCGTCGTTTTTGCGTCGGGGGTTAAAAATATATATTAGATGGCGGGTGCAGCCGCCTCTACGCGTAGATACCTGCATACAGTCATATATGTCTCGTTGTGCATGTGTGAAACTGAAGGTATCATAATTATTGTCTTCACACATGCACGATAATAAAAAAAAATTATATAAACTGTAACCCTACACATACATTATGTACACACATATTTTGCTGGTATTTTACGTCCCATGTTATTACATAGGACGGGCGAGCATATTGCCATTAACTGGGCACAAATCCGGACTCCGAGCTGTTACTGTAATTTCACAAAAAAAACCAACAACACTTTGCTCGACCCGGTGATCGAACCCAGGACCTCTAGCGTAACAATCGTGCTTGGTACCACTAGACCAACGAAGCAGTCAACGAGTGGGACAATTAGTCGATTAATGGTGTGATGATTAAAAAATACAACAAACAATACAACTATATGACCCATAAAACAAAGGAACAACATATTGTAAAAAGAAACCTCATTTTTTTTGGCCAGCACTACATAAACGTTTGTGATACCGCGGTATTATATCATTTGAATGGCGTTCCGTACACTTGGGGACAACAAAACTGCTATACGTGCACTTAATGGTGCCAGTGGCCCCTGTAATGGCACGCAAGTGTATGTTTAGATTTCCGCACATAGTTTTATTGGGTTTTATGGAAATATAGTGTAGTGGTAGTTCTTTTGGGGTATTTTTTATTCTTGTTATAAAAGAACATTATTCTTTTGAGTACATCTTTTCATTCATTCATTATTCATTATCAGCCGTTATCGTCCCACTGCAGGGCAAAGGCCTCCCTACCCGCCTTCCACTCGTCACGATTAAAGGCTATCTGCGGCCAATCCTTCCAGTAAAGGTCTAGCTCGTCCCGCCATCTCCTTTTGGGCCTACCGCGACGTGGTCTAACGTTGTATGGGCCACTCGGTAATACGTTTTGCCCACAACTCGTCCGATATGCGGCAGATGTGACCAGCCCAGTTCCATTTCTAGCTTGCGGCTTTTTGACCAACGTCGGCGATCTGAGTTCTGGAGCGCAGTATACTATTCCTTATACGGTCTAACAATCTGACTCCCAAGATACTGCGCTCCATGGCTCGCTGGCAAACCCCGAGTGCGGACTTCTGATGTTTCGTCAAAGACCAAGTCTGAGCACCGTAGGTGAGGATAGGCAGAATACACATGTCCATAAGTTTCTTCTTGAGGGTGAGAGGGAGGTTACCCTTTATAAGGTCTTTCATAGACCAATAGCTCTTCCGGGCGTTTTCCGTGCGTCTGCAAACTTCTTTTTCTTGTCTCGCTTGGAAAGAGACTAATTATTATTGTAATGCTAAAGAAACTTGTAACATCCAAACACTATCACGCTTTTAGCCCTAAAGAGTTAAGTAGAAGTTTACTAATGTACGAGTATACTCATAATCAGCTTATAATTATGTTCTTAGGTCTCGTTGAATTGCTTCTGAGAATTTCACAAAAAATTTGGTAACATTGCTCAAGCTAGGAGTTGAATCTCAGCGACCAATACGCCAATGAAGCAGACTATCCGCTGATCTGTATTTTAGACGAAGCTAATGCCAAAAGACTTTTCACCCTAATACCTAGGTAGGTATCCTAAGGAAAAATTAATCAATCCTAGGTAGTAAGGAACGGAGAGTTCTCGATATTCCAAAAATAATCACCCATCTAAAGACTCACTGCGGCAAGCGCACCTTAACCTTGCACCTCAATTGACCTCCTTACCCACAAGCCCCTTATATATCTTAAATTTCTATCCAATAAGTCTAAAATAAACACCAAAAATATTTCTTCCGTTCCCTAATATCTTTCCCAATACATAAAATATATCGTGCTATCGTGCAGGAAATACCGCCAGGTGTGGTATGAATTCCCGATGAGTGCCAAAACTGCTCGAACTAGGACGCTAACAAGGCCATTTAATTAATTTTTAATTGATTTGGAAAGTTCGTGTTGAAGAGAAGTGCTGGGCGGGTATTGAGGGCAACGAGGGAGGGTACTACGAGTATTTCTCTTGTAAGGACTGGCTGGAGAAATATTTTTTTATATTTTAGACGTTGAGACATTTTTGATTTAGGTTATACTTGAATGAACAGTGAATTGACAAAAATAAAGAAAATATTTTTATATAAGTGATAGCAGTGATTGTGCTAGGTAATTATGACTATTATAAGTCGAAGGTCTCGCCATTGACATTGACATTTCGAAACTGACACTGGCAGTTTTTACTATGAAATCATTACGAAACAGATAATAGTGAGCCAAAATGGCGGGATTGTTCTCAAAAGTTTTTTTTCTCATACCCCAGTCATCATTAAAAAAAAGTACGGCTAGAGTCTTAACCAGCGTAATACAGGGTTTTTTTTTGAATAAGTGTACCTTCGGTACATCATTTGGGCCGATTTCGATGACCTCCTTTCATACTCCTTCATTCGCGCAATATTCGTAAAAAGGGGTACAAAGTTTTTGCTTAACGTATTCATCATCTTCATCTTACTAGCCTTTCCAGTCTAACCAGATGCGGCTGAATATCAGTATTTTACACGAAGCGACTGCCATCAGACCTCCGCAACCCAATTTCTGGGCAATACCGATATTCAAAGGATAGACTGGTTGTCAGGCGTTTTGGGCTTCTGACTACCACTAACGAATGTCATAGGTGTTCGTATGACAACCGGGACTGACGGCTTTACGTGCTCTCCGAGGCACGGAGGGGTCTCGATGTGTTAAGAATGGTCACCTATCCACAGACTGACCTCGGCAAGCGTGGCTTAAAATTTCAGATCGATTGATCAGCGTTGCTATATCTTAGCCACGAGCCCCTTCACGTATTATAATAATTTTATTTTGAACAGGTCTTGTTTTAATGTGTACGTGTACAAGTATTTAAAAATGCCGTATTTTCCTTTAATTTTGATTGCTGCAAGTTTTATAACTTTACAATGTGGGTTAATGCTGTTTGTATTTAGTTGGCGAGTCTTGAAATAAACAAGTTTATACACCATCAGGATGTTATACCATTAGTTCATGTGCAATTGCGAAAATTTTACGACCACTGTTGCACCATATTACGGTGTCCGGGAAGTGTATATTGTGTAAAATGGCGGACGTCGCCGTTTTAATATCGTTCTCGTGATTACCACCTTGTGAGGCTGTCTTTGGCTGTTTTCCAACTAGGATACCGTGCATTATTATAACGACTTTGTTCTAAGTGAAATATCGGCACTGTGCGGCGGTTGAATATTTCATAGGATGTAGGAGTACCGTGGGAGTGTTCAATTGTCCCATGATTTGGGGAAAGTCTAAAATATAATGTTGGGTGTTTGTGTAACGTAAATTGCTAGAAATTCGGTTTCTTTATGGGGTAACTATTGCTAGAAATATCCAAATTTAGGACATTAAAACTTCACATTTTTTAACTTATGGCTAAAGAAACATCCGAATTTAGGACATTAAACCTTCACATTTTTTAACTTATGGCTAAAGAAACATCCGAATTTAGGACATTAAAACTTCAATTTTTTTAACTTATGTGTAAAGAAACATCCGTATTTAGGACATTAAAACTTCAATTTTTTTAACTTATGGCTAAAGAAACATCCGAATTTAGGACATTAAAACTTCACATTTTTTAACTTATGGCTAAAAAAACATCCGTATTTAGGACATAAAACTTCATTTTTTTTTACTTATGGCTAAAGAAACATCCGAATTTAGGACATTAAAACTTCATATTTTTTAACTTATGGCTAAAGAAACATCCGTATTTAGGACATAAAACTTCATTTTTTTTACTTATGGCTAAAGAAACATCCGAATTTAGGACATTAAAACTTCACATTTTTTACTTAGAACAGCCTGTTTTTCTTTGTAAGCGCGACTGCTGCACTAAAGGTCCTTGGTTTAGTTACCGAGAAAAGTTTTATTGCGTTTTCCTATGAAATTCTGAGTAAGCTCAGGGTTTGAATTTGTGCTTAGTTGATGGCAAGAAACTCGCTCTAGAAGTACTTAGGATTCTTTCACCTTTCCAGATCACACGCGCACATACACAGACACCATCAAGCCTGTATTTCACGGAGGACTAAACAAAGGTGTACACGCACAGAACGCCGGTAATTACTTATAGCTTTCCAGATATAAGTAATTAAAAACTTTTCTTCAAACAGCTCACAAAACTTTGGTGGGAACATCATTCTCTATAGGACAAAGGTCTCAGCCACCTATGACAAAGTCTTCTGATTAAACTTATACCCTACGCGAAGTCTTAATTAAAAAGTTCTTAGCTATCCAAATTAAATCTCTATCTACATTGAAACTACTTTAATTAACGTGGGAACTCATTATATCTTATTATTTAACTTTAGACGCCTCTAGATATTTCAATGTATTAAAATAAAAATTCAAGTTTCGGTTTCTGAGCTTTGATAGTGTGGTCTCTCTCTCTCATAGTACCTCTCCGACTAGCGAAGGTTGGCAGTCAATTTAGCATATTCATGCCTGTCTCTAGCGAGGCGAAACAGTTCGGCAGCACTCGCTATCCCCGTCCACTCTCTGATGTTTCGTAGCCACGACTTCTTCCTCCGACCGACACGTCTACACGTCACGATAGTGTGGTGAACTACGCTAAATAACATCTCGCTTGTGTTCTCTGAAGAGTGTGGCAGAGGTGCATCCACTGCTCGCGTTTAAGGTCCCATGTAATAGGGGCCGTGCCCATTGCCATTGATAGGGCCCCAGTCAGAACCCAAATAAAAATATTTTAAGTTTTAAAGTAGATTGTTTGGGGCCGGGCAAAATACCTCCTTTTGTCCTGCACAAGGGTCTGGGTTGAATCGTTTTTCACATCAGATATTTCAACTTGTCCTGTTAGATAATGGTGAAGAGGGCACCATTCAATGTTAGTGGCGGTCAAATAATAATGTGTTCGGACTTTACACTGGATGAGATGCATTCCTTGCATTTTCTGGAGATGGCCCAAGTTACAAGTGGAGCGGTTAAGTACTCGTAGGAGCGGGGAATAAGTAAGGAATTGTATAAAGGCGTATAAGTCTCATGGTAAGTCCATACAGCCGCTAACCATCGGATAAATTAAAAAATGGAACAAAATAAATATAAATTTATCTGTCAAGTAATTTAACGGGAACTTAGTAGAAGGTGCTGAAACAGGCTTCAACTTCATAGCAGCATAGCATCTTTTCTATCATACCGTAGGCAGAGGGTCGGCAACGCACGAGTGATACCCCTGGCGTTGCAAGCGTCCAAAGGCTATAGTTGCCGCTTACCATCAGGCGGGCCGAATGCTTGTTTGCTACCTTGGTTGTATAAAGAAAAGGTGTTCTACTACTGTAAACTAACAGGGCCTCAACTCTGCTATTTTACTAACACTTCAATAGTGTCTCAATAGTGTGTCGATAGAATAGTTTTACACATTTGGTAGTCTGCTCTTTATTTAAGACCAGTGGCGTTCCAGTGACTTTCCATTGAACTACCATTCAACTGTAGGTCAAATATGATAGGTGTACAGACACAGCTTTTGTTAGGCCGGTTGTCAATAAATTTATGTTTGTTATTAATTATTATAGGTCAATATACTAAATAATAAATGAAATAAGAATATAGAAGCCTTTTTAGCGACATTCCACCGAAAACTATTGGTATTATATTGAATATTTTGCAGAATGCCCAATGCATCACAATCTCAATAGAATCTCAGTAGTGTGTCAGTAGAATGGCAATCTTAACTAAATAGCAGAATTGGGGCCCAGTTCGATATTTAGGTCCCAAGTAATAGGGGACTTTTGCCACTATTGACTAACCGGACACTAATCTAGACTCACAGGGAATTTCACAGAAAAACCCATCACTTAGATCGATCTGGGAGTAGAATCAAGGACTATTATTACTAAAGAGATAATTATATTGTTTATTGTATAATTATAGTAATATTAATAATTATCTTTTTGTATTTTTTTAAGCATTTTCCATGCTAAGATTACAAGTTATTTTTTCCTTCATTAAAAATAACTAATATTAATAATTTCATAATAATGCGTAATTAAGGGGTCAAATTAATGTCGACTCGCTCATAACTTGACACATAATTTTAAAGTGGAACTTTTCCAATAAATGTTACGTGAACGAGGGACGAATGTCGCTGCGGTCGCGCCTTGCATTGTTAGGCGTCCGACGTCATTGATTTAGATCCGGTTCTGACCGGTTCTAAGCGGTTTTAACCGGTTTTAATCTTTTAACCCGCTGTCCGCTTTGTTATTTGAATCGGAGGGTCAGGTGTGTGGGGTTCTTGCGAAGTTTTCTTTTGTTATTGATTGGAAAAGTAACCTGTTCGCCGTTTGTGGTTGAAGGGTTAAGGCTTTGTTTGGTTGTTATTATGGGGTCTTAATTTAGGGTTGAAGGGATGAATTATTTTGTTCATTATGTCAATGGAAAGTCTGTTATATTTTGCGTTGGACACAGTAAGCAATAATTATTAATTTCACACAAAGGATACGATTACACGAACACGTAAAACAAATTTCAGCGAACCTGAATATAATATCAATAACAAGAAAATGTGATTACCTTTTCCAATGAAAACTGAAAACAGTATCCTCGTAAATAATATTAATATAAGAAAGTAATATTGTTTTACTGGGGAAATGAAAAACGTTTAACATGAAATTGTCTTCTATTAATAGAAAATTTATGAAAATCCCCTTTTTTAATTTTAATAAATAGTTACTAGCCGTAAATTTTTTTATGTAGCATCTTTTGTAGCCCACTGCTGGGCAAAGGCCTCCCCTAACTTAGTCCAGGACCTTCTGTCCTGGGCCTCCTCATACCAAAAGTAAAAAGTAAGAAGTACTAACTAGAAATCCAAAAACAAGCCTTAAATGTTGGAAAATGTATAGCAGGCGAGGAAGACGAATCCGACGTATTATTTATCTAAATCGGTTAAGCCGCATACATGCATACACGTCAAACACATAACCCTCCTTCGGCAGTCGGGTAAAAAGGTACCTACTAGACAATGGATATGATACTTCTTTACTTTTTTTCATAAATACAGAAGAAACACTAGATCAACACAGACATAATGAGGAAAAAAATAGATTATTTTCAAATTCAAATGCAAATAAAAATCCAGTGTAAGACATTGGCGCCTCAATTCATTATACATTCCATCACATCACGCCTGTATTCCCCGAGGGATTAGGCAGAGGTTTACTTATGTACATACACAGTTCGCCGGTATTTTAGGTCGATGTAATAGAGGGAGAGGCCTATTGCCATCAACCGTGCCGAACTGCAAACTCCGCGCTGCTACTGAGAATTTTATAGAAAAATCTAATAACGCTCGACCTGGGAATCGAACTCAGGAGCTCGAGCGTAGCAGTCACACTTAGGACCGATAGGCTAACGAAGGGGGGCTAGACAAGCTGCATTTTGACATTTGAATCGACAAACAAAATGTATGTAAATGACATTAGTGACAGCCCGATTTGTCGAAAGCTTGTGTCATTTCTATACATTTTGTTTGTCGATTCAAATGTCAAAATGCAACTTGTCTAGCCCCCCAGTTCATAATATGTAGAAAAAATAAATTAAATAATACCTGTTTTGAGCCAGTATTCTGCCCTTCAAAATAGACACCAGAACCTTTGAGCTTCCTTAAAAAACACCTATTTCGGCAGACCAGAAAGTTGAAAAAACAAAAAATTAGCTTAAGATTAAAGTCAATCTATGTTAAGCCATGAAATAACTTTTTTGCACTACCGAATTGTCAGTAAGTAAGCCATGAGTATTTGCTTTCTACAAAAAATAAATAAGACGCAACTGTAATTCGGTGGAACTCATCTAACACCTGACACCGTGTCCGAACTGATCATAGAAAAAGTTTGTGGTGTCAGTGTAAAGCGTTTAGCGATTTATGTTTTATTTCAAAATGACTGCTATAGTACTCAAACAGAACCCAGTACTTACAGAAAACAGCTTTTCTCAAAAAACACTTCTATACTATTGTCTCGTGGCAAGACACATAACCCTGGATATTTGTGTTAGTTATGTCTGCGTGATTTTGTATTTCCCAGCCGAAATGGGAATTTCCCAAATTCCCAATTTCCCATTTTAGTGCACCATGTCATTCCACTCCAATGGAAACTCCCCAATTCCATGCCAACTACTTATATACAAGGTGGAAGGGATGTCCCGTACATGATTCTGGACCCCACTGGTTCTTTTTTACTTGAACGTGTAAAAAAATTAATATATAAAAAAAACATTTATTTCGGATCGCGCTCGCGATACCGTTCACCGCGGAGCGTTATAATCACGTTTTTTAGCAATACACTGCACGCTCAAAAATGTCAATATTTGTAATATCCGATCGTTTTCTACATGAATGACCTAGTTCATTTTATTTTTGACCTTAAGTGAAACCTTGTCACGACGTTTGTGCGTCGATGTCCCTTCCACCTTGTATATAAGCTTTTTAATATACAGGTGTATTATATCTTCACGTCATTTAAAATTTGCAAAAAAAGCAACCATTGTACATTTTTACCAAAAAGCTTTTCGCTCATCAAATGCACTCTAACCAACCCACAATACAGTACACAACAAGTATACATTACGGATTATATTTTTTTCTAATTCCCGTCACGCGACACCGCTGGCCAGTGTCGAATATAATTTTCCTCGTTAACTGGTCGCAATTCGATACCTATAATCGAGACTGGGTATCGATAACGGAAACCCTAGAAAGTTTATCTTAAATAAAATACTGCAGAAGGCCCAACTATAAAAATATCTTGCGATATAAAGATTTACTGAATTTTGTTTTTTATTAAGGTTTGTTGAATTTTGTTTTTATTTAGATTTGTTTTATGTAATGTGGTCGTAGAATATAAAAACTTAGGAGCATCAAAGTATTTAAGAAGATTGTTCAATATTTTTTTTTATGCTAGCTTTCTATGCTAAGATTACAAGTTATTTTTAATGAAGGAAAAAATAGCAATATGACCTTTTTTACTCTGGGGGAGACAGTAAATAGATAGACAATATTTTGCTATCACTTGTATGTATACCAGGAAATCACAGCCTTTACTAGTCTACAGAAGCACTATTATACTAAGTTATAAAATGGCAACAATATAAAATCAAAATCAAAATAGTGTTTATATTTATCTTAGCATGGAAAATGCTTAAAAAATACAAAAAGATACAAAATAGTTTTATTTTCACATAGACCTTATGCAGCAGGCACTTATGAAATGTCAAAACTAGGTGCAATAAAAAAAAACAACCTTTCACGCAAGTTTATCAATTGATTTTGTACAAAAAGTTTTTTTTTGGTATTTACGTAAAAATATATAATACATTTTCTAAGTGGACCTTTTGTCCAATTGTCTCGTATAGGTAATATAAAGAAGACATTAAAATTTTACGCGCGACGCCTGTCAGCTGTTTTATTTGCCGTTTATTACCACAGATTAGGGCTGGCATGTTTATTTTTTCTTAATAAAGCACTTTTGAATAATTTAGTGGTCATAAAATACATGATTATCTAAATTATTCGAAAATCAAATCGACTTGTAAATTATGCGGCGTTCGTACTCTGAAATTAAAAATTGTCATAATATTTTCCCATTTTAGTATTATTTATTTCTCATTTTATTGCTGGTTTTCATTTTATTTTAGTGCTTTGAAAGTAAAATATACATGGGAATTAAAATTATTGGTACTAAAAGTTTGTACTTATTGTGATTATTAATTTCATGGATTAGGTATAACCACGCCGGTTAATCGAACTGCTTAGTTAGTCTAGTAGTGCTAATCGCGATTGCTATGCTTAACGTCCTGGGTTCGATTCTCAGATTGAGCAAAATTTTATAGGTTATTCTATGAAATTATTTGTTGCAGGGCGAAGTTTGGATTTGTTCCTAATTGATTATAATTATAAATAATAAATAAATAAATAACCTGGGACATTTTTACACAGCACCATCTAGTCCCAAACTAAGCAGAGCTTGTACTATGGGTACTAGACTATGGATATAATACTTATATATTTTTTTTGTAAATACATACTTATAATACATAGGAAACACCCAGACAAACACAAACACTTAAGTTTAGCACAACAAATGTTTGTGTCCTGTGGGAATTGAACCCACGACCTCGGTGATCAGCAGTCCAGTACTCGAACCACTAGACCACAGACGTCGTTCAATTATCCATCACGCCTGTATTCCCCAAAGGGCTAGGCTGAGGTGTACTAAATGCACACCAACATTTCGCTAGTAAGTTTATGTCCCATGTAAGATGGGGTGAGTCTTTTGCCATTAACCGGGCACAATCCAAACTCCGAGCTGCTAAACCCCAATAAAGCTCACCCGGGAATCAAACCCAAGACTCAGGCTAATATTCAGAGACGATGCTCAGCGTAAAGTAAGGCTTCCGTATGTCAAATTTGTATTACAATTTGACATACGGAAGCGTAAGTTCATGCTGAGTCTCTTCTCTGAATCTCAGCCTTAGTCACGCTAACAACAATCAATGGGACAGTTATAGTAAATAACTTTTAATGTTTTCAACATGAAGCATAAAAGTGCTTTTCTTCAACCCTTATCTAAATGTTAAGCTTCGGTTACACACACACAGAGATTCGGTGTTATCTTTTGTCTACACGAAATGCACCGTGTGAACACCATTAGAATATAGCGTGAAGATATTTTGGAGTGCCCCTTTCAAAATTGTTTCGGTATTACTTAGTTATCTTAATGGCCACTTGCACTCAACACTATGGTGACATTTCATAGATGTGGTTGACTTGTCAGTGTTTTACGAAGTGTTGGCTATGAGACTACCAAAACTTAATATTGGGATACATAAATATATAATGGGTTTAGATATTTATTCTCATTAAGAATTATAACACAATTCACTTAACACGAGATCATAATTATTGTGCTAATATTCAAAGATTCATTCATTCATGCATTCTTTGAGAGCATACACAGAAGTGGTAGTAAACAAATAATGTGCAAAATTAATTTTCCATTTTTTTTATTAAGTATTTAATTTTTTAAATAAATATAATAAATAAATATCTTTGGATATCTGATATTCAGCCGCATCTGGTTAGACTGGAAGCCGACCCCAACATGGTTGGGAAAAAGGCTAGGAGGATGATGAAATAAATATCTTTGCACATTTTGCACAGCACCATCTAGTCTCAAACTAAGCAGAGCTTGTACTATGGGTACTAAACAGATAATGGACGTAATACCTATATACTTTTTTTATAAACACATAATACATATAATACATAAGAAACTGTTTGTGTTTGTCTGACACTCAGACAAACACAAACACTTTCTTACTTACTAGTTACTTTTATTTATCACCTAAATATTTGTGTCTTGTGGGAATCGAACCCCTAGATAGCTCGTGATCAGCAGTCGTACATAATAGGGGATGAGCCTACTGGCCCCAACTGGGCTCAAATCCAGACTCCGAGAACCTATTAGGAATCATACTCACAGAAAAATCATATTAAACTATGACTAGCCATTGCACGCGACTTTATTCCCGTAGAAGTGACGACGAAGAATTGACGACGTCTGTGGTCTAGTGGTTCGAGTACCGGACTGCTGATCACGAGGTCGTGGGTTCGATTCCCACAAAACACAAATATTTATGTGATGAACTTAGGTGTTTGTGTTTGTCTGGGTGTTTCTTATATATTATAAGTATATATTTACAACAAAAAAAAGGACATTTTTTTTACACAGCATCATCTAGTCCCAAACTAAGCAGAGCTTGTACTATGGGTACTAGACAATGGATATAATACTTATATAGTTTTTTTTTTGTTAGTACATACTTATAATACATAAGAAACACCCAGACAAACACAAACACTTAAGTTTATCACAATAAATGTTTGTGTCTTGTGGGAATCGAACCCACGACATCGTAATCCGCAGTCCGGTACTCGAACCACTAGACCACAGATGTCGTCAAAGATTATGCCCAACGTGGGTATTGAACCCAGGACCTCTAGCGGGGAATGGCGAATGGTATGTTACTTTAAAGCAAAACATGAATGTTTACACTGTTAGTTTTAATACATCAATGACAAAACGTCTATTGTAAAGTTATTCATTATGTTATCGGCGAAACTGCACGGTTTGTGCTTACGTGAGTTTAACTGTTCCGCGAACTATCGAGGAAGTGGTTAAAGTTAATAGTTAGTTGTGACCAGTGTGTGGTAACTTGCAAGAAAATTAACTGAGTGATTTGGTAATAATCTGTATAATATATTCGTAAATTTTAATGGCTAAATGTGTTGATAATCGCAAAATTCGAAAACAAACCAATTCGGTTAAGTTATTTTTTCATATTCCGTTCAAACTTGACGCGGGTAAAGCTGCGGCCCAAAAGCTAGTAACTAAATGAAATCTATCTCGGATTTAAGAAAGTTAAATACAAAGAGTATCAAATATTACACAGAAAATTACCTTCTCTCTCATTCTTATTTTAAAAACATTAGTTAACTAACTATTTTATTAGTTAACTATATCGCCTGTTACCAGAGGTGAGTAAACAAGCAGTTATCTAATAAATCCTCAACAAATGACTGTACTAAATGGTTCTATCTATCCGATTTTATTTCACTGTAATTAGGATATACGCCATATTTGAAAATTTGTTGCCATTTTCGGCTCAAAGCAAGTTTATGTCCATAGTTAATGTTGTCTAACTAATATTATATTTGCTGTGACGAATTTCTCATTAGAATTTCACGTAGTGTGCAAGTTGTTCTGTAGTACTTTAGTCTTTAGAACTGGCACTTTTGTTTGTTACTGCATTGTTTTATTGTTAGGCGAACCTATTAATGTTTAGTTGTATTAACCAATGTTCAGGGTGGCGAAACAACATAAACAACTTTTTTGCCGCCATTTTGTTTTGGCGGCGAATTTGATAGTTATTCAGTGACTCGTTGGTGCAATGGACCCTAGCGAGACTGGGTCCTGGATCCTGGGTTCGAATCCCGGGTCGAGAAAAATGTTGTAAGGTTTTTCGGTGAAATTCCCAGGTAGACAGGCTCCGTCTGGATTTGTGCCCGGTTGATGGCAATAGGCTCGCCCTCTATTGCATGGGACCTAAACATACCGGTGAACTGTAACTTACATTAAGTAGGTACATCTCTGCCTAACCCTTCGGGTAATACAGGCGTAATGGTACGTTAATAGGAGGCAAGAGGCACAAATCGAAGCTCCGAGCTACTACTAAGAACTGTTAGATCATCATGGAACTAACCTAAATTAAAAATTTAGTAAACCCCCGACACGAAATGTTATTTGCCATTTTGTGATGGCGGCAACCTTGGGTTTGAAATTTATCATAGTGTATAGTATTCTCCTAGTTAGGCCCTTTCATTTGATACCCACATTGAGGGAGTTGTAAAAAAAATATGTAATTCGTTTTTTTGGCGGCGGCCATCTTAGACCGATTGTCATCAAACATAGCTAAGAACACTCCCGACTAATTCACCTTTCAAATAAAAAAAACAAAATCAAAATCGGTTCATTCGTTCGGGAGCTACGATGCCACAGACACACACACACACATACACGTCAAACGTATACCACCCGTCGTTTTTGCGTCGGGGGTTAAAAACGGGCATACAAATATTAGTTCTTAAGTTTCTGTGCAAACATGTGCCTAATGTGCAACATAAAATTATTGTTTTTCAAAATTTTACCCTGTACTGTATCCTGGTCAATAAAGATCAGTGGATAACTCAAAAATGCATTACTGGAATTGAGAAAATACGATCAGATCTAAAGCTCTCCAGTGTATCGGAATCCCGGATATCCGGTATTAGCTGCTACCTAATACCGGACGCTACCTTATTGAGTTATTGCTGAGCCAATTGTTTGTGTAGTATTTGTCTTCCTTCAATTCTAGGGCAATAGAAATTGTTGATTCTAGATTTTTAAATCGAAACGTTTATCGATAGAGGAAAAATAAATACTGGTGCGGGCGTAGAAATTTGTTAAAAATGAGGAGACGACAAAATTCGGTAATTTTATTTTCCCACTGCAGGACACAGGTCTCCTCGTAATATGAGAGGAATTAGGCTACAGTTCACCATGCTGGCCTAATGCAGGTTTACAGACTTCACATGCCATCAAGAATATCTCTCAGGCATGTAGGTTTCCTCACGATGTTTTCCTCGTCGTGCTTGCCATGCGTGCATCGTGACAGAGAGTGATAATTAGGCACATGATTCGAAAAGTCAGAGGTGCCTTGGATTCCAACTCGAGACCTTTGACTTGGCAGTCCAGTGGTCATTCCCCTAGGCTATCACTGCTTTGCAATAATAATGTGCTGACAGAATAATACACTACCAGAATTATGCCACTAAAATTACAGTAGAGGAAAGTATCTTTAAGGGTCCGCTATCTTGCAAGTCTAGTGATCCTGAGATCTCCTGGGTTCAAGTCCCAGTTTGAGCAATGGAATGTGTCATTGAGGTTTTTAAATGAAATTCCCAGAATGCGAATCGGAGATGGAATTTGTATCTGATTAACAATAGGCTCGCCCCTATTACATGGGACCTAAATGTATCGGCACACTGTGGGTGTACATCAACACACCTCTGTCTTAAAACAAATAAATATATCTTTATCTTTATCTTAGCTTTCGCTGAATACAGCCGTGATGGTATAGGTAATATGTAATAACACTGCATGAAATCAAACCCAGGACTTCACGGTCAGAAACCGCGCTGGTAACTAAACCAATCGTAATAAACGTAGGTATAAGGATAAATCCAAGATAAATCCATGGATATTTCGCCTATAACCAGATTCATTAATCCAGTAAGGGTACACGCTTCGTCCATTTACAAACGACACTCGGTTAATGGACGTCCAATGCCGCCATAAATAAACGGTATTACTATTTTGTGTCAAAAATAAATGACACTATCCGACGCCTTTAATGCTTTCATGTGTTTCTGAATACAATTGACTATAGCTGTATATTAAACTCCCTTATTTCACACACAAAACATTTTAATGGAATTAAAAAAATAATTTATTTTTCTCATCATCATTACACAAGGTTACTTAGTAAAATTCAACGACGTCTGTGGTTTAGTGGTTCGAGTACCGGACTGCTGATCACGAGGTCGTGGGTTCGATTCCCACAAGACACAAACATTTATGTGATGAACTTAGGTGTCTGTTTTTGTCTGGGTGTTTCTTATATATTATAAGTATGAATTTATTATACAAAAAAAATGTATTGTATGTATTATACAAAAAAAGTATATAAGTATTATATCCATTGTCTAGTACCCATAGTACAAGCTCTGCTTATTTTGGGACTAGATGGTGCTGTGTGAAAATTTCCCCAGATATTTATTATTTATAAATAACAATTTAGATAGAGACTGGTGTCTGTGATATGTAAAACCTGTGTTACTGGCAAGTGACATCATTCACCCAAATCACCTCATTCATCAATTTGTTCATTAACCAACTGATTACCCATAACCGCGACCGTCACCCGTTGAACTTTATTGTCCGAGCTTCGATAACTGTATCACCCTCAATGTAGATAGCGTGAAGGTATGTGTATGACGATGTAGCCAGTCAGGCGTTAACTTGATAGTACCGATAAAACTAATCACCCCATTACAAATGGTCTCAGAAAGACTCAAGTTTAAAGTCTTTTATGACATGACATTAGAAACAGATTGAAATATTTTTGTATAAATAAATAAATAAATACCTTGGGACATTTTTACACAGCACCATCTAGTCCCAAACTAAGCAGAGCTTGTACAATGGGTACTAGATAATGGATATAATACTTATATACTTTGTTTTCGTTAATACATAAACACCACCCAGACTTATACTTATTTTCATTACATAAATATTTGAGTCCTGTGGGAATCGAACCCACGACATCAGCAGTCCGGTACTGGAACCACTAGACCACAGACGTCATCCTATGATTTTTAGGGCCGGTTTAACTTCTGGATAACTTCTAACCGCCAGATACCGCCAAATACTATGGAGTTTCTTGCCGGCTCTTCTCCATAAGTCCAACTTTTTGGAACCGTGCAACTAGTTTGACTTTTCGAAAGTACCTATTTATATGGTCTAATTGAAATAAAATATTTGAATTTGAATTTGAATTTGAATGGAACAATGTAAGCTAATAATGTTCAGTATTATTTGGGATCCCATGTAATACGGGGCGAGACTTTTTCCATTAATCGGGCACAATTCCAAACACCGAGCACTCCTGAGAAACACCCAATAACACTGTTAGACCTGGGAACCGAACCCAGTAGCGAGCGTAGCAGTCGCGCTTGGGATCACTAGGCTAGCTAGGCAGTTATTATTTTTCAATGCTTAGTAAAGTGCAGCACTTTCAAACTAATAAATAATTCAAACTGACCATTTGACAGCCAGCCATAAGAATGACTATCCAATGGTCAGTTTGAATCCATCTCTGACTTTTCACTCGCTTAGGAAAAGATCGTGAGGAAATCTGCATACTTGAGAGATTTTGTCGCGTCTGAAGTTTGCCAATGTCGTAGCCACTCCGACAAACATTCTGCCATATTGATTAATTCCAATATTGTGCTTACATACTTATATCCAACGATATCATCGCCTATTCAGCACCCACGCTGACCTATTTAGCTGGATTTTGTACCGAGAAAATCATAAATATTATCTCCGCAAATATCTCGACTTGCCAAGAAAATATCTCAAATACAGGCGTTGTGGAAATATGACAAGTGCACACAATAGCTGCTACATGCCTTCCGTGGTGGCGGCCATTGTCGAAAACGTCCGGTTAGAGATGAAGTGACGTGCTTTGTTGGCGGACTTTGGTATCTATGCTAGGATACTGTTGTGTGGGTATATTAAACTACAATAACCCGTGACGCTACCCACGTGGATCATCTTTTTACAATTCTATAGGAATTTCCCTAAATTCTTTCTGTCCACGCTTTATAAGCAAGGTAGGTAACTTGTTAAGTTTATAGTTTTTGGGAGTTTGTAAATAATTTATGAGTGATTTGTATATCGCCGACAAAATTTCATTCTTATATAAATAAATATTCCGGGACATTTTTACACACAGCACCATTTAGTCCCAAACTAAGCAGAGCTTGTACTATAGGTACTAGACAATGGATATAATACTTATATACTATTTTTTTGTAAATACACACTTATAATACACAGAATCCGACAATCACAAACACTTAAGTTCATCACAATAAATGTTAATCCTGTGGGAATCGATCCCACGATGTCGTCATATTGATAATATAATATTGATATCATAGATTGTGTGCAAAGCTTTATTTTATTCGTGCTTAAAACCCAACAACAGTTTGCTCGATCCAAAAATGTATATCAATCGTAAAGATTCGACATCAGAAAATATATTTTGTAAAAATATTTTTTTTTAAAGAATCCAGAGATCTAAAGAAAAAAAATGTAATACCACTAAAACCTTAGTCAAACATTTTTTTCTCAAATAATAAAGTAACAAGCAAAACCGCTTGTTACTACCGTATATTGAAGAAAACATGTTCTAGCAATATTCAAATTTATATTACGAAGGTCACATGTGTCATAGCGTCCTTGATAATATATTAGACGATGTATACAAAAACTGTGAATAATGTGCCGTGTTCGCGTGAAATGAAAGAAAAACATGAATTGTTGAGTCTCAACATAAGCGCCAGCGGGAGAAAAAAAGAGTATTTTGTTTTTTATATTTATTTCGGCAAATCTGAAACACAAACAATAAAAACTTAGAACTTTTACGCCCCAACCCCTTAAATTAGGGGGGGAAAGAAGACTTCAGTAAATTTTGATGCTGGATGTCTGATAATTGATTAAAGGGTTCCTCGATAAAAATCATAAAATTTAAATTTTAGGATTTTTGGAAAATCAACCCCGCGACCCTTTAAATTAGGGGATGGAAGTTTGTGTATGATTTTTAATTCATAAAAACTTAATTTCATGCTAGAGATCTAAAAATTACAGACACGGGCTTTTTAATACGAATGAAATAAATACTGTTTTTAGGTTTAAAAAAAAGAAAAGAAATATGAACAAAATACAAAAAACTTTGTCGTAGGTAACTTACAAAAAGAAATGAAATACACATTAATTTTGTGAGAACTTTGACTATATTTCAAGAATAATTTTGTGTGTTGGGTATTATTTAAAGTTTTTTTTTATAATTTCCCTAATAAAATCTCTCCGCTATTTGCTATTATTTAGACCACTTTCATAAATTTGATATGTAGTAGCGAACTATCTAGCAATGATAACAAAGGGCGAGCTTACTTTATTTACTGGCTGGCTCCTTGCTGCGGCGGCGTGAGGATGTATGGCGACAGCTCGCTGATACAGTAGCCCTGACTCATGAGGCAAAGGTATCATACAGTAATGCCTATGCGCCGGCGCCGATGACCCGCAATGACCTTTGTGCTCAAAATAATAAAATGTCCTATATACACAGTAGTTGGTCGTAAACGCAACTGCTGTATGGTCTTTGGTTCGATTCGCAGTGTTATTGTTTTTTTTATGAATTTCTCAATAGCAGGTCGGAGTTTAGACTTGTGCCCGGTTAATGGTAATTGGCTCGCCCCCTATTACGTGGGACCTTAACGTAACGGTGTGTGTAGGTACAATAGCACACACTGCCTTACACTTCGAAGATTACACATGGTAGGTATGTTATCTGCCGCTAGAAATGTTTTTGATTATGATATAATAAGAAAACCGTGATAAAATCTGTAAAAAGTCATTCGCGATGACCTAAAACAATGTATCTTTTTGTATTTTTTAAGCATTTTCCACGCTAAGATTATTTGTTATTTGAAAATAAGAAGATAAGAAAGAAAAAATCTACTCCCGCACCTCGACTAAGCACCTCGCGGTTGCTTAGCGGTTATAGCGTCTGGTGTATTGAACCAGAAGACGGAGGTTCGAGTTATGCCCGCGAGTTGATTTTTTCCTTTATTAAAATAACAATAGGTATCGGTATGTATTTATGGTACCGTCAGTCAGCTAATAATATTGAGGCTTTCCTCCTAATGTCGATTAAAAATTCAAACTACTTTTTTCCATTTTTATAATACGCATTTAACAAAAATGCGTAGCTGAATACGATGTTATAAAATTAATGAATTCATCAGCGAACGACAAAGTAAGGAAAATGTCGATTTGTTCTAATTTCGTCCAAGCTACTGACAATTCTGCTGAGCCTCCAAGGAACAGGTTCATTAATAAAACTTAATTAATTTCGCATTAAGTCAGTCAGATTGGATTAAGTGAACGTAGCTTAAACGAATTATTGGGGATTTGGCAAAATTATAGGGAATCATGTCGAAAATATAGGGGAGGGCGTTGGTAAGGGACCGCTGCGGTTTGATTTTTCTGCTACTCGTTTTTTTTCGCCGCTTCGCTCGCGTCAAGTTTGAACCCCGTTACAGACCTCATTTTACGATTTTCTGTTATTTGAGGTAGGTCATGAAAATCGGTACAGCAGTTCTCGAGTTATAAGTGTTGTAACAAACCCGACTTTGTTTTATATATATATATATATTATTAGCCGTTGCTGTCCCACTGCTGGGCAATGGCTTCCCCAGGTCTTTCCATATACTCTGATCTCGAGAGAGAAAGAGAATCCTAGAAAGAGGTGGCGGGACGATCTAGACGCATACCGCGAGGACTGGTTTGAGGCGGCACGAGATAAGAGTATATATTAAAAGAGATTTATTTATTTATTATTTTATAATACACAATCATTTAAATTACAGAATAGGTACAGAGATATAGGCTTTTATCGTGTTGATATGTATGTACTACCTGGGAAAGGGTAAGCACCGTTTTCTTGAAACCAGTAGTTTGGTTTCATTTATAAAAAAAAAACGATGTAAAAGGAAAGGTAACTAACTGTCTGAACTATCAATACACAGCTCAAACCACTGATCGGATTGGACTGAAATATGATACACATTTATAGTGATTATTACGTAGACAAATAAAATATTTTGGGGCATAAAAAATCCTACGGAATTGAAAACAGAACTGTACGCGAGTAGCACCGCAGGTAACAGCTAGTAAATTATAGCGACAGGATTCGTGAACCTACGCCCTTGCAGTTAAGTATTAGGGGGGAACCTATTGCCATAAACGGGGCACAAATTTTAAACCCCAAATTGCTCCCGGGAAATCCACAGACTTCACTTCGCTTGACCCGAGAATCGAACCCAGGAACCCTCGCAGTCGTGCATCCTACCAAAAGCTCAACAACGGTGTACTTACGTTAATTAAATCGTAGACATATACAATTTTGGATCAGCGTGCAAGACAACAAAACACAACCGTATGTTTTCATCATCGGACGGATTATTATCGACATCCCCCGACTCGCTGTGACCCGAATATTATTATATAGATATCTTCATTCATTGCGATGTTCCCCGAGTTATGAAGAATCTAATGACGTCATCCATGTCAAGAACAGAAGGTAGATTGTAACAGGTACAAAATAATATGATATTCTTTGATACTACTGATTTCTGACACTTACGCGAATACTAGTAAATGTAGGGAAGCTGTTAGTAATTGAAACGTCAAGACGCCTACCACCTTAGTCACCCGTGACCATGGACGCTGTAAAGGGTCCGAAACGTCGTAAAATAATATCAACATAACGCGATAAAATCCGTAAAAAGTAGTTTTATTTCAATGTTCTTTGATACTGTTTTTTTCTATTATAAATTTTGAGTGCGTTTGGCAGTACTTCACCTGCTGTTAAGTGACCATGCTGCCGAGGATGGAACAGAAAAACTCAAATAATGTCTACTCACTCTCGCCATGAAGGTTCCTAAATTATATGAATCGGGAAACAGCACATTTGTTGACGCTTGAATTAAAATAAAATAAAACTACAAAAAACTACAGAACTACACTGTAAAACTACAGAGGGGCTCGTGGCCAAGTTGTAACTACGCTGATCAACCGATCTGCAAGGGTAAGCTACACTTGCCGCGGTCAGTCTGTGGATGGGATTCTTAACATACCGAGACCCCTCCGTGCCTCGGAGAGCACGTAAAGCCATCGGTCCCGGTTGTCATACGAACACCTATGACAATCGTAAGTGGTAGTCAGAAACCTAAAAAAAGCTTGACAACCAATCTTGCCTTCAAATATCGGTATTGCCCAGAAATTGGGTTGCGGAGGTCTGATGGCATTCGCTCCGTGTAAAATACTGATATTCAGCCACATCCTGTCATGTTTTTATCGAGTGATAAAAACATGACATATCATATATCATAATATCATCATGCCTGTATTCCCCGAACGGCTTAGCAGAGGTGTACCGCGACCGTGTACCGAGGTGTACTCGTGAAATAATTTCAACGCCACGAGGAATCGAGTAAACAATTCCGTGCGCTAAGTAATGAAAAAAATGTATTGAAAGTTAATTTAATTTGTTTTATCGAAAGACTGATGTTATTAACATTATATTTGTATTTAACCGACATTAAATTTTATACAAGGTGGAAGGGACATTGACGCACAAACGTTTCAAGGTTTAACTGAAGGTCAAAAATAAAATGACCTAGGTCATTCATGTAGAAAATGATCGGTTATTACAGATATTGATATTTTTGAGGGCACAGTCTATTGCTAAAAACGCGATTATAACGCTCCGCGGTGAATTTTAAATGAAATAATGATTTTTTTATTATAAATCTAATATGGGTAGATAGAAATAAAGTTTTTTTACACATTCAAGTAAAAAAAAACTGCAGAAAAAAAATAAAAAAATGAAAAAAAAAAAGTTACGGAAAATTTCAACGCAGGGTTGAAATTGGGTTTCAGGTCCAGAATCATGTACTGAACTCATGGTATTCGGATGTGCATCGATGTCCCTTCCACCTTGTATAGGTATAATATATATTTTTTTTTTTAAATCGGTGGACGTTATTGATTCGGATGTTTACTTATATACTTTTCATGTATGTTGAATCCCATCATACCTACTTACTTTATCTTACTCATTTGTTAAGTAGTCATATTAAGCACCCCTGATACACGAGTCTGATGACTGCAATAAATTTATTCTAAGAATTTATTTTAGGACATTTCAATCTAAACAATACTATTAATATTGTTTTCCAAATGTCACGACAACTATATCTGACGATATTTTAAACGCATTTAAATACAAAATAAACAGTGTCACGTGTCACATCAAAAGGGAACCATACGAAAATAGTATTTGAATAAACATAACATTTTTGAATTTATTTTTAGAACACACATTGTAGCTCAAGCAGTCCATAATCAATTCTAGCACTTTGAAATAAGACTTATTCGAAATGCAAAAATAAAATTCCTAAAACAAGATACTTTTGCCATTTATACACCCAAAAGTAAACTTTAAGGCAAGGTATGAAGGTTTATTTGTATTGCATTTAGCGATTTGGTTTCCAGAATTGAATTTCGAAGGGATAGTTACGCATATACGTCGATTGTCAGCTGTTAGTGTTGACATGTCCAATCACAATGAGATATTTTTAAATTCATAGTATTTTACAATAAAAGAAATTATATTAGATTCCTATCTTGACACATAAAATAAATAAATATTCTGGGACATTTTTTACACAGCACCATCTAGCCCCAAACTAAGCAGAGCTTGTACTATGGGTACAAGACAATGGATATAATACTTATATACTATTTTTTTTGACAATACGTACTTATTATACATAGGAAACACCCAGACAAACACAAAACTAAACTTATATTCATCACATAAATATTTGTGTCCTGTGGGAATCGAACCCACGACCTCGTGATCAGCAGTCCGGTCCTCGAACCACTAGACCACAGACGTCAAACGAAACTTATTATATACGAAATTAATTTGTGAAACTAATAATAGTATCTAATTGTAACTGTATACTATAGCACCTACATTCCCCGAAGGTATAGGCACAGGTGTACTAAATGTACACTCGCATTGCGCCGGTATGCTTACATCCCATGAAGTAGGAGGCAAGCCTATTGCCAATATATGGGCACCAATAGACCAGCTACTATAAAGGAGGTCATCAAAATCGGCCCAAATGACCGATGTACCGAAGGTACACTTATTGGAAAAAATACCCTGTATTACGCTGGTTAAAACTGGTCGTACTTTATTTAAATGTTTACTGGGAGATGATAAAAAAAAACGTTTAATTTTAGAAAAATCACGCCATTTTGGCACACTGTTATCTGTTTCGTAAAGGTTTCATAGTAAAAACTGTCAGTGTCAGTTTCGGAATGTCAAACGAACGTCATTAAGGCAGATATTATTAGTTTCATAGTGATTTCATGGTAAAAACTATCAACTTAACAGTTGTCAGGTACATCCGGTTCACTTTGTTTGAACCGGGAGTCGAGCCTGGGAGCTTTCGTCACGAGGAGTTCTTCTGTCCACAAGACCAAAATAATTAGGCAGTACTCCTATATTCGTAAACCAAAGATTGGTCGAATCTTTCTCTTAATTTGTTTAAATGTTACTTACAATAATTTTAATGCAAGAAGGAATATTATGGCACTATTTAACACGATACTTCGGCAGACATCAAAGCAGTGTGCGTAATATCGCCATTTGTTTTACTTGTCCGTCGCCTACGCATGTTTGTAATAGGGTCGTTCCTTTTTACCGACAATCGCTTGTCCTTATCATAAAATATGGACAAATGGTTTGAAATGTTCAATAATATTGATTTTTATGTTTCGAGTGTTTGTATCGTTTGTATTGCCCCTATTACATAGGTCCTAAAAATACCGTCCGAAGTGGGGATGTACATTAGTACACCTGCCCAACACTTTGGGCATTACAGGCGTGATTAGAGATGGCAAAAGGGAAAAACCGGGCACAAAACCATGGTTTCTGCCCTTTATGTGCCCGTATTGACCCGTGTTTGTCCGTTTTTGGCCAGTTTTTGCCCGGTTTTGTCCGTTTTTGCCTATTTTGCTCAGCATTTAGGGCATAAATTAATATGCCCAAAATGCCGCACATTGCCTTTCTCTAGGCGTGATGTTTTTATAAGCCCCAATATAATACGCGAACGATAATCCTTAAGAGATATTTTTATCCCCGTATTCCCACAAACAGATTATTTTTATTATACCTAGCAGGCAATCTGACCATCTTGTACGCGAATACAAAACACGCAACTTCGGTATCGAGTTATTTATTTTCATTCCAGACTCCTTTATGGCTACTCCGATATGAATAGCGATATAAAAATTCAATCATACTCGAGCACTGGCCATCCCTATACACCAAAGGAAAAACTATTAAAAAGAAATCCGCTTAAGGGCTCACATCTTCATACAATATAATCGATTCTCTAGTGCCCTTCATACGATTCTCGATTACAACATCTGTTACTAAGCATACCTTTACATACTCTATAAACAGTTGTGTTAATCGATTATCAACCTTATTCGCTTCATTTAAGAATATCACACATGCATTATAATAAGGATTTCATTTGCAATATACGTTTTACCGTCAGTAGATTTTGAACTTTATATTTTTGTGTTAAAGTCTATATGGGTAATGGGAATTTAAGTGCGTATACCACATGGTTGTATTTTATGGCAAATTATTATGAAATAATTGGAAATCCCGCCTCCTTTTTAAAAAGGGCTTTGTTAAGATTTATTGTGGGCGGTAGTAACAATTTGGGTTTTGAAATTTTAATATATTTTTATTTATATGGCAATAGAAAGATGCGTGTACTGACTACGCTTTCCAGAATACTGTTTTGTTCAGTTGAGACATTTAAATTTTTTAAAGCAAGTAAGGAATTATTAGATCATGATATTACTCTATTCATCAAATTAGATGTTCGCACTGCTGGGCATGGGTCTCCTCTCGTATGAGAGGGATTAGTCCATCGTCCAGCACACTGGCCTAATACGGGTTGGCAGACTTCACATGCCATCGAGGAAATCACTCAGGCATAAATAAATAAATAAAGCGAGTGATAATTACGCACATGATTTCGAAAAGTCAGCGGTGCGTGCCTTGGTTTCGAACTCGAGACCTTTGACTTGATAGTCCAGTGGTCATTCATCTAAGTTAT
The DNA here is from genome assembly GCA_946251955.1 of Acronicta psi. NCBI lineage: Eukaryota > Metazoa > Arthropoda > Insecta > Lepidoptera > Noctuidae > Acronicta > Acronicta psi. The sequence goes on along the minus strand of OX276473.1, from coordinate 1,759,818 downwards.
CACAGCTAAATATATTTATTATAACATAGCAACAAATCCACTTAGTTACATTTTAATGCTAGTGTTATAATGGTTATAATAAAAACAATATAAGTATTATACAAATGAATTGCGAAGTTAGACTGAAAATAATGGTATTGTCCCAAAACCTTATTCGGATATCAACAGAATCGAAGCCGGCAGAGCCTTAAAGTACAAAGCAATAATGAATTAAGCTCACAACGATATAAGTCAGATAATACCACTAATCTTCCTATAAGTAGCTACGAAACTAACCGACAACAAATAGATCGCAATGCTTTCAACGGTGAAGGGAATTCCTCTTTGGAGAAAAATAGTTTTATTGTGACTTATGCCCCCGTGACTTGTGGGTGTACACACAATGGACACTGACGGAAATAAAAATATTTTATTTTATTATATAACAAAGTGATGTGCCAGAATCGTAGCAAGTGGAAATCTATAGTCTCTGCCTACCACTATGTGAAACAGGCGTGAAGCTATGCATGTATAACAAGGTATTTAGTTATAATTTGTCCGCATAAAATTCAGTTTTTTTAGTGATTGGTACCGTTCTAATCCAGGGATTAACTAATTATCTATTCCAATTTACAGCTAAATTTATTCAGCCGTTGCAGCGTGAAGAATTAACAAACATTGAAAAAAACTTTCACATTTTATTATACTAGTAAGACCAGTAGGATTATTTGTTGCATTTAGGATTTCTTTTTCAAAAATTGTTTCAAAATGTCAAAAGAAATCTAACGATATGATTTTGTTGACTCTATATTAAAACATGAATAGAAAAAAAAATACATGGATATATTCATTTAACAAATTTCCTGTCCATATAACCTGTGTCTACTGTTTGAATTTTGTAGTTAATGATTTATATTATTAAAAGATAATAACATAAAACATTAACTACAAAATTCAAAAATCAGGATTGAAAAACTGGTTAAACTTGGTAGAAAGTTATACCGCATTAGTCTATTTTTCTTTCATCTCCCGAGTTTTATTCAAAATGTACACTTGGAAGAAAATCTTCCTAATTTATACAAAAATAACGCACATTTAGTCTCCACATTATTCATTATCAAATGTTATGTCAGACTGTCATAATATGAGCGTGCAGAAGGGATGCATTGGGGGAAAATGCAATTAATTTTATCACAAAAGACCCATTCGACTCCGCGACTTATCGGGGAGAGGGCATAGAATTGTTAGTCCAGGAATGTCAGTTACAATTCCGCGAATAGAATCTTATAAAGTCCCCTTAGGGTCTGAAATGCTACCTCGTCTGCCGAGAGTACTAAATCTTTTATCGTCTTGGAAGTAAGTACCAACAAATAGTTTTATTGACAGTAAAATTGTGTGCTAATGATCTGAACTTCATTTGAATAACGATATGTTCTGGCGTTCTTGCGTAGATGTGAAACTTGGTAAAGATATGGGATACAGTGTGTCTATTTTCTAATAAAGTATGAATACTTTAAAGACTGGTCATTAATAAGCAGTCATAGCTATAGAGTTCTAATCATAAACAGCTATGAATTTGACATTGTAATGCGAGACCTCTAACTTTTCGAATCCATGTTTTTATTCATTTTAATTTAGAGGTGATGAATTCAAATTCAACATTTGCAACGCAACGCATAAGCAATTCAGTAAAGTTTAAGTTTTAGAATTAGAAATCTAGGTATTGTAAGACGAGGTATCTCTAAATTTGGGAATCCACCACCTATTTTGAAAGAAGACTAGCAGCAAATAGGTTGATATTGATAAATCTCTTCTTTGCCAAAAATAATTGTTGATTTGTTTAGTAAACAACACGACGACAGGCTAACAAAATAACAATAGACGAAGAATAACAGGAAACAATGGGTTGTAGTTAATTATATATTCGACCGATTGACCCAGTGAACTTTTGTAGTACTTATATTGATTGTATTTGTGGATACTATCTAATTAAGGTGGTGACAGGAACAATGTTTAGGCATGAAATTATGTATGCATGAAATTATGTATGCATAATTTATGTAAGCAAAAAATACTAACATTTTTCATATTTACTATATACAATGTCGACGGAATCCGTAATATTTCACTATGGTTTTCTTTTATGTTAAAATAATCACCATTAAAAATATCATTCTCCTAGGCTTTTTCCAAGTACGTTGAATTCGACTTCCAGTTCTAACCAAATGCGGCTGAACAGTAGTTTACACGAAGCGACTACGTTCATAAATATAATTATCTCTGCAAACGAATTTCTTAAGATACTCGTATCTAAATTCATCAGCTGTCTGATATCAGGCTTTTCAGAGATCGAAAGCATCGTATTCGTATCAAATTCCAATATAATAATATAACCCGAATCAATAGGCAATTCCATATTACATATGCATTCCCCAAAGCCATTATTACCTTTATATCCCGGATACTCGTATTATTGCCCGTTGTCCCAAAATTGGTAGCAGTAAAACCTTTTACAATTAAAACGGGCCATTATCGAGTGTACCTAATCCAGTACATTTAAGTGAATGGCCCACCTCACCGGCCCGACCTTTGTGCCTGGTTTTAAATGCAAATTTTATACGTGTTACATTTAGTTGAGGGTCGAGATTTTAACGATGTTGAAACGGTTTTTTAAATTTATACAGTGTAGTTTTTTTACTTTCCTGTATATTGTTCTGATGAATAAACCAGATCAAAATATGTATTTAGATTGTATTAAGAGTTGTGCTAAATTACAAAAATAAGGGACTCCGTAGAATTTTCTGATATACAAGGTACAACTAGATATACAATTAATTTACAAGAAGAAGTTTGTTTGTCCACGCCTCGGCTCGCCATCACACATCTGTTCATGCTAAGGTCATTTTATTTTGTTATCTATGTATGTATCTGCTGTATTATAACAATTTTTAAACAATACATTGCTTTTAATAAATCCTGGTAAGGCCTAAGCTGTCGGTCCCGGAAGTTCTTCTGTAATAAAAAAAAGTTATTATTAAAACATGACGATCGTTCGTGGTAGTCAGATGTTTTAAAAAGCCTGACAACCAGGTTATCCTCCAAAGATCGTCTGCGGAGGTTTGATCGTCTGAGAATGAAAGTCAACCTGTGCTAGGAGGATAATAAAGGGGCGTAGACAAGTTGCAATTTGACATTCGAATCGACACACGAAAAAAAATGTATGGAAATGACACAAGCTTTCGACATATCATCTTAAATATCTGAAATAACATTTCTTTTGCTTTTGCCTAGCTCAGATGGGGGTTGGCTTCCATTCTCAGATGATCAGACCTACGCAACCGATATTTGGAGGATACTGGTTGTCAAATTGCAACTTGTCTAGGCCCCAAGGCCTGTTTAATATCGTTTATCTGAATAGTTCCGATCAACATCTAAGTCACAGTTAACAGTTCTTATCTAAACTTGAATTTAATTCAGGCTAAGTTCAGTAGAGACAGCTTGTAATTCAATTAGAGGACAGCTCACTATTTTATTCTGATTAGACGTGACAACTGGATCTGACAAATCAACGCTTTTATTCATAGGATTTTGTAATGTCGTTTGCGTGTTATTTTCTAACCTCGCACGTCTCGTAAGAGGCGAGAAAAGATCTTGCTCGGTGGTACTCGGTAGGACTTCTTGGGATCTGACTGACTGGCGATCGCCGACTATCCATATGTCGGAGTCCGTCGTGAAGAAACTTTGTGTGTTCCGATTCCGACTTGTTCACTTAATCTCTTTTGAACTGTGTGTTGTTTTCTTTTGCACTTTTTTTTATGTTATATCAATAAATTAATGCAATAGAAAAAAACACAAGCCTTCCCTTCAGTTTTGTAGAAGTCAGGTAAAAAATAAATATCACTATTCCAATAAACTTACCGACTGCAGAATAGCATAAATAAATACGAAAATGTACATAAATAAGGTTACAAACTCGCTTTATTTACAAGGTTTGAATATTGAAAGACATTACAGCCATAAAGTAGAGGGCACATAACGATCTAAGGCGCACCTTACTTCAAATCTCCAGTGGTCATGAGAAATTTAATAAGAGGGCAACGGCAGGAGTGCTTTATGCAAATGCAAGAGCTGTAGTAAAGCCTCTTTGGGCGGACGAAACTGGAGGCGAGATGGGTACGAAACGAGATGCCCTGAGAAAATTTGTGGATAAAATGTTGTGAGACTGACTGTTCGGTCTTTTGGTGACAACCCCATCTTCTGAGCGCGTAGTGTTAATAAATAAACATCCTGGGCGTTTTTTACACAGCACCATCTAGTCCTAAACTTAACAAAGTTTGTACTATGGGTACTAGACAATAGATCTAAGATTTAGACTTAGATCCTTTTTTTTTTGTAAATACCCGGACGAACAAACACTTAATAAATGAAATAAATATCTTGGGGTGTTTTTACACAGCACCATCTAGTCCCAAACTAAGCGGAGCTTATACTATGGGTACTGGACAATGGATATAATACTTATATACTCTTTTTTTGTAAATATATACTTATAATATATAAGAAACACCCAGACAAACTTAGGTGTTTGTGTTTGTAATAATAATAATATTATTATTATTATTATTACAAACACAAACACCTAAGTTCATCACATAAATGTTTGTGTCTTGTTGGAATCCAATCCACGACCTCGTGATCAGCAGTCCGGTACTCGAACCACTAGACCGCAGACGTCGTCGATTTAAGTTTGATTATTAGGTAAGTAATTCTCAAATGCTTATTATCGGCTTTTTCTACGAAATTTTAAATAGCAGTTCCGTAGCAAAATATAAACAGAAACTAGCGACGCTTTGTTATCACTATTATTTAAACCAGTATCAGATTTTATTGTCATTTTTTATTTTCTTGTGATCTTCTCTAGTAGACTCTTAATTTTGACCCTAAGATTTGTTTTAAGTTTTGATTTATGACTTGAAGACTTCCCGTAGATGTATAAAAACTACTTTAAAAATAGAATGCACTGTAAAGCTTTAATTGAACTGAAATGGTAGCTCGTATCCTATTTTTCAATCGAACAATATGAAGAAGATTTTGGCAGATACCCACGTCTGGCGCTAGTCCAACAGCCAAAGCCCACCTTTTAATCTATTGCCTGTGATATCCTAAGACAGATTGCAGAAAAATACCCAGACATCTGAAATGAAATGAAATGAAATGAAATGAAATGAAATGAAATGATATTTATTTCTGTAAGTAGATCCTTTAAAGACACTTTTACAAGTCATTTGCTTTTTTAATGCTAGATGTCGCCGGCATTTCCTAACTGACGACCTCTGAGAAGAAACGCCGAAACAAACTCAGAGAATCATGGTCTCTTTTAATCTAAATTGTAGTACCGATTAAGCAAGTAAAAATAAATCGAAATGATTTAGAAATAGTTAAGAGAAAAGAAAGATAATATCTATTCTTCTATTATTTTATTTTTTATCTATTATTTTATTGTATTGTAAATAAATTAACTAATAAATTATGTTAAATTTGCACGCCGTAATTAAGGCAGAATAAGAGATACCTACCAATTATTTTTATAAGAACTTTTTGTACCTTATTTATGCAAATAAATGATTTTATTTATTTATTTCTATCTGAATACTTAGTCTCAAAATAAAGGTAAAAGGTTTTATGAAATAACCTAAATTAAGAAAAAATCTAAATCCAAATACGTTTAAAGAGTAGCATGACTCATGGCTGTTAATAAAGACATAAATTTTCTTCTAGAAATTTTCCCTAAAATTCAAATACACATCCATTATTGATAAAACCACGATATATTAAGAACCATTGATGTATAAAGAATCTTCAACAATACCGTAATATATCCTTATATCGCGAAATTCCTTGTCGTACTTCCGCTTCATTCGATAGTGTTGGGAATATTGAAATTTTATGCGCCCAAAAGCCGTGAAGTATTAAAGTCGCATTGATAGAGGGCTGGATATCTGAGGGGAAAGTTCTTCACATTCACTCTCGAATTTTTTTGGGAATGACACAAATATTCCGGTATATTCTGCGAGTATTGGAATTTGTGAAGATTTTGTGGTTTTTTGATGGTTTGTTAGTTTCAAACAATTGTTTTGTTTATGATTGATTATATATGATATATTTGTAGCTTTGGAAAATTATAATTTACGCATGGTATGGTTTTATACATATTTAATGAGGGTTTCGTTGTACATACATCCATAGCTTCACGCCTGTTTCCCATAGGTGTAGGCAGAGACTATAGATTTCCACTTGCTACGATCCTGGCACACCACTTACGCTTCTGTCGTTATACTGTCGATAATAATGTGAATTATTAAAGTTTAAAACAGCAAAAACTGCAGTCCTAAAACAATTAATATAAATAACAGGTACATATACATTATGATTTCTAACTAATTTGGAGTTGGTGCCAAACAGACATCAACGAAAGTCATATTTAAATTAAATTATAAAGAAAGTATCATGGCAATGTTTTTCAATTGCTCGCAGTTCATTTTCTGGGCAGTGCCCATATTCCGTGGACAATCTATATGGGTTATGTTAAAAAAAAAAAAAAAAAAAAAAGATAATAAAATAACTGAAACCTATTGACAATATCATAAACAATAGATGCATGGCAACACATCTTAATAAGTAAATAAATATCATTGTAACATGCCGAGTCATGTCGTAAACAATACTTAATAATACTGGCAACATTCAATACATATTATTAGATAAAATCTACAAGACGGAACGGTGTCCCATTGTTCATTTGGAAGGTCGAGAATGCCGACGTGTCCCGAAGTTAAGAATCAAATTAACATTTTAAATGCGAATCAATTTGCTATTGTAACGATTTATTCTCGTATTTAAATCGATAACTTATAATCGGAGAATTATGATTTATGAGTTATCACTGCAGGACAGCCCAGTGGGATAAAAGTCTTGTCCTTATACAATATGTTAAAAAGAACCTGTCCGACCCGAAAGGGGTATAAGGTATCCAAATCACATTACCAAATAAAATACATAAAATATTCATAAAAGTAAGGCTGTTAATGACGTTTTAAATTAACGATTTTTGTACAAAAATTACCTAAATCACCCAAAATCTAGCAATTTCCTTGAATGTGACGACACTATGAAAGTATGAAAGGTTTGTTATTTTATATTGTCAATAAATTTATTATTATTTATTATTATTATTGTATCTCCTTTTGGATCTCACGGCATGCCTCCTGTAAGGAAGGCATCCGGTCCTTTGGAAGGCTTGCGCGGGGACACAGGTCCAACGCGTAGAGGCCCCTTGGAGAGCTTTGTTCTAGTTTGGAATGGGACACTGACCCGGGATACTCCAAAACTGCACTATGGGAGTACAGTATTATTATTATTATTACTATCACCTGCCGTGGTATATTAGGCACCTGTGACGATTGCCTTTGTAGCTATTTATCTAAGTTTCAATGTTTTATAAAAAAATATTTACTTTTATTCGGAATATTTTTTTACTTTAAACTGAATTGGATTACATAAATGTAATCTAATATCGATACCTACTAATACCTTCACGGGTCGGACAGGGTTTTCTTAACACATTGTATAACTTATTATAACTATAATTATAATCTTTTTGTATTTTTTAACATGAAAATAACTGATAATCTTGGCATGGAGCCAAGATTATCAGTTATTTTAAAGAAGGAAAAATTCGAGCGGCAGACAGGATTCGATCCTGCGTGTTCTGGGACGCTATGCTGTGCTATGCTATGCTATGCTATAACACTAACGAAAAAGAATGTGAAGGGAAATTTCGACTTGGCGGGTGGGACTCGCGGTGGTATAGTGGTTATAGCGTCTGGTGTATTTAACCAGAAGACGCAGATTCGAATCCTGCCCACCAATCAATTTTTTCTTTTAAATTAATATAATTATAATGTCATTGTCCACGGAATTAATAATTTTATGGTTCGTGTAAGTGCCTCCCTTTGAGATTTGGAGGCGTGATGGTTGATATTATGTCATCAGTTGTTTACAAAAGTTTAATTTTGAGAGTCCTATTGATACTTTTTTTTTATTTTGTTTTCAGGTACGCAAGCAAGCTGTCCAAATATGGTAAGTACTAAGTACTGATAATAATTAATTTTGTCTGTAGATTCCCAATACGTTGTCTTTCTGAAGTTTTATAGAACGTATTGTGTTATTGTAATCTTTACGTCGTCGTGGGATAAATCAGTCTTGTTTATCCCTTGTTTGCCACCTTAGTGGTATAAAAAAAAATACCTAAGTAGGGACTGTGGAGGCTTTGGTGGTCCACAGTAGGCACGGGTTGAAGAATTTAAATAAAATACTGGTACTTAATCTAAGGGACGCAGCAGTGGCTGCTTTATTTTCTGTCAAAGCTACGAAAAGAATGACAGTTATAATTTTTTCTTGATATTCTAGACAGATCTACATCTTTTTCTTAGTGACAGCTGTTCCTTTTAAATTCCACCAGAGCTTCTGCGTAGCCGACCTCGTGTATGGACCTCCTTCGGTCTTTACAGTACCTACTTACTGCCCTAGGAGTATGCCACTTTATGATTTGGAAGCACGGGCAGTGCTCCCGCCAAGATAAAGCAAACCATCCAGTAGCTTGCATCAGCGTGAACAATTGCATTATGTACTTCAGCCGACAACGAAACACTTATGGTATCAGCTTGGTGCCGTCTGACAGCTAAAACCTTTTTTATATAAACTCTCCTACAAATATCAGCTGCTTATCACGTTTATATTCTCTGACCGTTGTTCAACTTATCGCAGTTCCATCGTTTCCGTTTAAAAACAAAAATACCTGACTGCACTGACATTGAATTAACATAATATCCCCATTATAATTATAAGGTATACAAAATAAAATATGTACGCCGAGTGTGAACACATCCGAATTCAAATTCGTGGCTTGGTTTGATCGAGTTATGCATTATTAATGAAGATACGTGTAATTATAGTGCTCCGAGATTTATCGCCGAAGCTATGGCTTTGTTGCGGCGAGTGTTCTGAGAATTGTGGTCCCGACTAGGGTTGCCAGGTCTTTAAAAATACAGCCAGACTGCTAGTTTAGCTGGACATTTAGGTAAAAAGGCCGGATGAAATTCTAGCGTAAGTAGGTATAACACGGCATTTTTTTACTCTAGCTATTTATTTATTTTATTTAGGAAAACATACAATTACATAATAAGTATTACAAAATATGTACAATTCACTACGTTTCCATAGATTATGAATTGAATATGGAACACTGAAGGTATCCCTTGTCGATACATGGAGAGTCAAGCGAAACGTAAACCAACACAATCATGACAAATTTAAAGTGTTTTTTTTTTAAACCAAAACTAAGCCTGACAGACCTGACACTGTCTAATAAGAACCATTGATGTATAAAGAATCTCCAACAATACCGTAATATATCCTTACTAGCCTTTGCCCGCGAATTCGTTCCCGTAGAAGTTGAATTTTCCCCCCGTTTTTGCAACATTTTAATTATTAATAAGCGCGTTCAACCAAACAAATAAACAAACTTCCCCTTTTTAATATTATATAGTGTAGATAGATAATCGCAATCAATCGAAATTCCTTATCGTACTTCCGATTCATTCGATAGTGTTGGGAATATTGAAATTTTATACGTCCAAAAGCCTGACTGTGTCCGGCTTTATCCGGACGCCTGGCGACACTAGTTCCGACGCATCGCGGCGTGTGGGCTCTGATTGAGATGTGTCCTCTATTGTTAATTTGTGGCGTGGTACCTCAGTAGAAGATTAACACGTTGTAAGGTGACGTCTGAGATTTGCGCAAGCACGTTTGCGTCGACAATATGAACTATTTTGTTATGGTACCGACATTTTAATGGGTTTTGATTGGTGGAAAATTCTCAGTAGCAGCTGTAGTTGATTATCTTATTTTTCTAATGGCCGTTATGTCAACCCGCATTAGGCTAGCGTGGTGGACTATAGCCTAATCCCTCTCATACTGAGAAGAGACCTGTGCCCAGCAGTGGGACAGTATATGGGTTGATTATTTAATAGTCGTTAGTGACTGCTACGCTTTAGGTAATGGGTACGATTCTCGAGCAGTGTTATAGATCTAAATAAATGTCTTGTGACACTTTACACAGCACAATCTAGTCCCAAATTATGCAGAGCTTGTACTATGGGTACTAGGTTATATCCAACGAATATAATACTTATATACTTTAATACATACTTATAATATATAGGAAACACCCAGACAAACACAAACACTTATGTTCGTCACATAAATATTTGTGTCCTATGGGAACCGACTCGACCTCGTCATCAGCAGTCCGCTCGAACAACTAGACCACAGACGTCGTCTATGTTGTTGGGGTTTTTCATGAAATTCAGTAGCAGCTCGGAGTCTATGTTTGTGCCAATGGCAATAGGCTCGCCGTACATGAGACCCCTCCATACCGGCAAAATGTGGATGTATACCGCTGCCCAACCCTTCGGAGAACTACGCAAGTTTGAGGATTTGATTTCCCAAAAATTACAATCTTAACGACCAAGTTTCAATAAAAGTACTGATAAGTACAGTCGTTATCAGAAAATTACAAATTTTAAGCTCATAAAATGTTCCAAATCTGCACCATATAGGTTGCAAATGGTGGCGGGAACCACTTAAATAAAAAAGTGGTTCGATAAGCCATACAGCGTGAACTTTATTTTAATTTATTTAAAGGGCATCACCCACTCGTCCGTACCATCATCGTCAATCCATTAGCGTAACTGTCAACCGCTAGACGGATAAATGTGCGTCTTGACAGTCAGTCTGCTCCTAGCCATTTTTTATGTTTCAGGTTACCAACTTTTTCCCGCGAGCTCACTCACATAAGAACTTTTTGAGACAAAAGGTATCCTACGGCCTCTTTCAAGATGCAATCTACCTCCTTACAAAATTTTAAAGAAATCTATTTTGTAGTTTAGGCGTTAAAAGACAAAAAACCCGACTGCGTAAAAACTACTAACTAAAAATCTAAAAACAAGCTCTGTGATGTTGGAAAATATATTGCAGGCGGGACAAGCTGTTCGTTCATAAACAAAATTGTTTCTTTGCTTGTCCCGCCTGACATATATTCAAAACCAAAAAAAACAAAGCTGAAACTTCACCCGTAATTTTAAAACATCTGATATTTGAAAACCGAACGCATTCAAGAAATCATTAAGGCACCTACACACATTAACGCACCGCTGTCGCACGGCCTCGATCGCGCGATCAGCGAACGAAGCTCATTAACAGTTACAACACCATTTGTTCGCTATAAAAAATCGAAACACACTCGTCCGATCGCTAAAGACTCCAATAAATACACATTGTTAACGTTCAGTTCAGTTAATGCCGCCACCTACGTACAATTAAGTATTTAAATGGAGGTTTAGCGTTTATGTTACGTGTGTTTTGATTTTTTTATGTTCGAGATCTGAGATAACGACCACCGGATAGTGAGATTTCAATGATTTAAAGATAAGACGTCTTTGAAGAATTCTTACTAAAATAGCACATTTAGTCTGTGTTTTTTGGGTGATTGGAAACAATTCATCATCTTCTTAGCCCTTTTTCCAACCATGTTAGGGTCGGCTTCCAGTCTAACCAGATACGGCTGAATATTAGTATTTTACACGAAGCGACTGCCATCCGACTTCCGCAACCCAATTTCTGGGCAATACCGATATTGGAAGGATAGACTGGTGGTCAGGCTTTTTGGGCTTCTGACTACCACTAACGATTGTCATAGGTGTTCGTATGACAACCGGGACCGAGGGCTTTACGTGCTCTCCGAGGCACGGAGGGGTCTCGATGTGATAAGAATGGTCACCCATTCAGAGACTGACCTCGGCAATTGTAGCTTAACCTTGCAGATCGGTTGATCAGCGTTGCTATAACTTAGCCACGTGCCCCTCGGTGATTGTAAAAAAATACAAGTCAAAATTAAATCTTAATGTTGTTTGGTGTGATGTAAACTTTTATTTAGTTAATGTTTGGTATAGCCTTTTGAAGAAAGATTCATAGCGGCTGAGTTGACCAGTGATGACTGACGACACACTCCATACAGATATCACCGGGCATTACATAAAGTTATCAATTTTTTCAGATCAGATTTTGGTTAAATTCGTCAAAAATGCATCCAAGGAATGGATTTAAACTACCTTTTGTATCGAAAAGTTAGATAAATAGATAGAATATTCTTTATTGTACACTATTTATTGTACTGTGTTGTATTGTAAGTTCTTTAACATTAGATTAAAATCAAAACTATAATTTAACAAATAAACTCAATTTTGATTAAAAACAACAATACTTGCTTTGAGAGTGGGTTTATGAATTAACTCTGACTTTGAAAGGCAAGTTAAATTATATTCCAACTTAATAGTTCTCAAGAACCATTAATTATAAATCTTACTAGCTCCTAAAAGGATTACAGAAACTTAATTCCACAATACACCATAAAAGCCGAGTAATTCAATTCTTACGTTCTCGGGCTTTGAAAATATTTTTATTAAATTATTTTAATGTTGCCAGTTTTTCTAAAGGATCAAGTTAAACCTTCGCTAGCTTTGGTTTCTTTAATTAAAATTATCTGTAATAAAACAACTGTTAAGAAAATTGAAATGGAACTACTTTTACGGATTTTATCGCGTTATATTGAGACTAGCTTTCCGCCAGCGGCTTCGCTCGCGTGGTCTGGCTATTTCTTAAAACTTTCATCCCCTATTTCGATCCCTTACAGCCATGTTTTCGCATTAAAAAGTAGCCTATGTCCTTTCTCAGGTTTTAGCCTATCTCTGTACCAAGTTTCATTTAAATCGATTCAGTAGTTTTGGCGTGAAAGTGCGACAGACAGACAGTTACTTTCGCATTTATAATATTAGTGAGGATTATATTATCAACTGCTATATTAAAAACTGCCTAGTAAGTCTAGTGATACAGAGCGTGACTGCTCGTTAGAAGTCCTGGGTTCAATTCTAAGGTATTGTAACTTACTCGGTGGTAGAAACTCTTGCGGTTAGACTGGCTGACGACCATTCTTATTGAGTGTGTCGTAAAGCAACTTTGTGTGTGTTCTGACTTTCAGTTCCCCGTCTCGATTGCTCGACTCTAGGCCCCACTGAAAACCAGCGCTGCAGCGACTTATTACGCTGCCGCACTATGCTGAGTGGGGACCTTTTTGCTATATACAACGGCGACGTACAGTTTATTTTTGTTATTATTAATTCGTTTAGTGTGTTTATTCTTATTGTATTCTCTATGTATCCATCCTTATATTGTCGTTGTATTTATAGCAATTAAGTGTTTCTTTCTTTCTTTCTTTGAGTCTGTAGCGGTTCAGGATCGGAAACGCTTCAGCAACGCCTCTGGTGTTGTAGGTTTCCATGGGCACAGGGCAGCGATGACTACTTACTAGGTGGCTGCTCTGCTCGTTTGCAGTCAACCCATATAAAGCAAAAAAGGTCGAGCAAAGAGTTGTTGGGTTTTCCTGTGAAATTGTCGGTAGCGCCTCGGCGTCTGGATTTGTGCCCGTTTCATGGCATTAGGCTTGCCCCATTTTTTTTATAAGCCATTGCTGTCCCACTGCTGGGCAAAGGCCTCCCCCAGGTCCTTCCATACACTCTTATCTCGTGCCGCCTCAAACCAGTCCTCGCGGTAGGCGTCTAGATCGTCCCGCCACCTCTTTCTAGGCCTGCCTCGGCGGCGCTTACTATCTACAGGCACCCACTGTGTGGAGGCTCTCGCCCAGCGGTCGCTATGCATGCGGCTGACGTGACCAGCCCAATCCCACTTAAGCTTGGCTGCCTTTTTGCCCACGTCCACTATGCCCGTTTTAGAGCGCAGCGTGGTGTTCCCATATCTATTTTCTATATAATAAAAATGAATCCCGAAATGTGTTGCTAAGCGCAAAACTCGAGAACGGCTGAACCGATTTGGCTGATTTCTTTTTTGTTGTGTTTGGTGATGTCTGAGGAAGGTTCTTATGGAGAGAAAACAAGTAAAAAATACTAGGAAAAAAGTAAAAACAGGGAAACGCAGGCGAAGCTGCACGGGTCGCTAGTTGTATAATAAAATCTTAACATAGTCTGGTGAACTGTAGATGTACATTCGTACACCTCTGCTTATATCTTCGGGGAATACTGGTGTGATAGTATATTATGTAAGAAAGAATGCGTAGTACAGAAAATCCACTCCTAAAAATACATTTAGTACGTTTATTCCATATTGTATGTATTTAATTCTTTAATTTCAGTGTACTTGTCAGAATCTTATCTTGATACCACTATATTGAGTAAAACTGTCTCTTTAAGTCGGCACAGATTTGTTCTTAAAATATGTACGAGTTTTTTTTGCACAATTTAAATATATATTAGCTTTTTTATTATCAGTATATAACCTCTGTGGTTCGCCCGCGGTGGCGCTTTACTTTTTTATGGGAATCGCGATGTTTTTTTTTATAAATGTCTTTACACATAGTCCATAGAGGCTAATGAAACTCTTTTGTGATTGTTAGTTGATAATAAAGTAATGTACATACTTACATCATTGCCTTAGTGTTTTGATTATGTAGTAGGGGGCGAGCCTATAGTCATTAACTGCGCAAAAATCCAAATTCAAATTCAGTAGCCAAATTCTGTGAATTTCATAGAAAAACTGAATAGCACTGCTTGATCCGGGAATCGAATCCACGACATCGAGCGTGGCAGTCACGCTTAAGACCACTAGACTTATGAAGCAGTTTTTTCATTAACAATTTAATTAAATCTATACTATAATATTTATAAGCTGAAGAATTTGTTTTTTTTTTATACCACTAAGGTGGCAAACAAGCATACGGCCCGCCTGATGGTAAGCGGTTACCATAGCCTATGGACGCTTGCAACACCAGGGGTATCACTCGAGCGTTGCCGACCCGAAAAACCTCTTAGAGGTTTATGGAGGATTCACTGCGCCGACAGTTTGAGGGAATATTCCTCTTACTGCCAGCGCAGCGCATCCTTAGAAGGAGCTGTGGCGACCTTACTCACTGCGGGAACACAACATATAATAAAGTATGTTATTTGGCTGCAGTTTTCTGTAAGGTGGAGATACTTCCCCAGATGGGCTGCTCCAGATTTGAGCCATAAATGGCTATGCCCTACCTCTCTTAAACCTTGTTTGGTTAAACGAGGTTATCTCAGGACGTACTGACCCGATTTTAAAAATTATTTTAGTGCTAGATACCCTGCTTAACAAGAAAGCTTATTATATATAGGCTATATATCGTCACGCTACGACCAATAGGAGCGGAGTATCAATAAAAATGTTGCAAAAAGGGGAAAAAAAATCAACTTTTACGGGAATGAAGTCGCGGGCAAAAATATAAGTACATGCAAGATATAATTAAACGCAAACATTAAGTACACAGTTTTATGAGCACAGATACTTGAAATAAATGTTGTTGTACAAAAATAAAATAAGTAGAGCCTGTCCTTAACAAGTAATTAGTATTTATTACCTTATTAAGATAAAGTTGTACCGTTTATTTTGTTTTTTAACAAATTAAAAACAGGATAAATATATTTTTGATGGTAGTAACTTTTCTAACCGAAGGTGTTGGTATAATCATCGACAGTGACTTTAATTACCACTTTTAATTTTTTTATACCAAAAAGGTGGCAAACAACTGCCGTTACCGCAGCCTATGGACACTTACAACATCGAAGCGTCACCTCTTATTAGAGGTTTATGGAGGATTCACTGCGCCGACAGTTTGAGGGAATGTTCCTCTTGCTGCCAGCGCAGCGCATCCTTAGACGAGCTCTGGTAACCTTACTCACTGCAGGAACACAACACACAATAAAGTGCGTTATTTGGCTGCAGTTTTCTCTAAGGTGGAGGTCCCCAGACGGGCTCCAGATTTTAGTGATAAATTGCTGTGCCCTACCTCTCTTTTCATAACAAACCATGACGCCTGTATTCTCTAAAGGGTTAAGCAGACATGTATTAATGTATATCCATAGCTTGGCTGTATTAATTCTCCTGTAACGGGCGGCGAGCCTATGAAATTCAAACTCCGAGTTGATACTGAGAACTTCACAGAAAAACCCAAATAACACTTAACTACGAGTGGAACCCGGACATCTATCTATCTTTTTAAAACAACAATGATTTTAATAATTACGAATCCTTTTCAAATAAAGAAAATAAATCGATCCTTATCAACTCTCGGCTTTACCGCTATTGTTTTTGAGTACGGATTACAAACACATAATACAAAAAATATGATTCAGAACACGACGACGACCGCAATAAAATAATATTTATAGCACATTTTTAAACGCATTACTCTTGGTATTATGGGTATTCGGCTTTCATGACTCTATTATTGAGTGCAAGACGAAAATAATAAAATTAAATCGAATTCCAACTGTATTGGTGGGAGTTTCTGTGCATTTGTTTCGTCTAGAATTGAATTTTGCTTCTCTTAAAAAAATCAATAATCCTGGTCCCAGGAGCCGTTTTTTTAAGACAAGAAAGTTCTAGACGATGCAAACTCACAACATAGCATTAGGTAGGCCTGTATCCAGTTTTCCGGTGTGTTTAGATCGTAGGTATAAACAATATAAGACGAGGCGAAACTATTGCTATTAACCGGGCACAAATCCTATCCGGGCCCAAACTTCCGAGCTGCTACCGGTAATTCAAAAGGCAAACCCATAAATGCCCAGAAATCATACTTAGGGGGCCCAGACAAAATGGAATTTGACATTCGAATCGACAAACGAAAAGAAAAAAATGTATGGAAATGACATTAATGACAGCCCGATTTGTCAAAAGCTTGTGTCATTTTCGTATTATGTTCTTTTTTTGTTTTTCAATTCGAATGTCAAATTGCAACTTGTCTGGGCCCCCTAGGTATGATTCCTGGGCATTGATGGGTTTGCCCATCTTGTCTAGTGCCCCAGATCGGCGTGATATTGATATACCTATATTTTCTCTTTATATTTTAATAACAAGCGAGTTCAGCTGCAAGGCTAGTATTTAAATTTTAAATCGAAAATGCAATCGGTATTCTTTATCGTACAATTTGATCGCTTCCCGCGTTTTATTTATAACAGTAATAATGTCTTCGAATCAAATGAATCGAGTTTTAATTGCATTTTAGATTCACATAAATAATATATCTTCACGCCTGAATTCCCCGAAGGGCTAAGCAGAGGTGTACTACTAATGTACACCCGCAGTTCGCCGGTATGTTATAGGGGGCGAGCCTCGTGCCATTAACCGGGCACAAATCCAGACTCCGAGCTGCTACTGGGAATTTCACAGAAAAACCCAACAACTCTAATCTTTATTACAATTAAATTATTACTAATAATAGTTCCAATTCCTTTTTTGATTTTTAACCACATTTGAGTTCGCGCCAAACTTATTGTCCGGGTTGAAGTTGGCGCTAGCTAACTTTAACCCGGCTGTAAAAATTGGAGAAAAAAATATTGGATTGTAATAAATAAAAACGAAAGCTCAAGTCGTAATCTGTCGTTATAAATTATTCTAATCCAATATTTTTCTTTCTCCGATTTTTACGGCCGGGTTAAAGTTAGCTAGCGCCAACTTCAACCCGGACAATAAGTTTGGCGCGAACTGTACATAACAGAGACAATCGTTACATTTGTTTCTCGATTCCGAATACCTAATCGAAACAAGCATATTCGATATTATATCAATATGGACCCAGCACGAATCGAACCTAAATATAAATTGGCAATTAATTCCGAACGCGTTTGATATATTGTGTTGCTAGACATAAATATTCCTCATTGAATATTTTATTATTATCTGTAACAACTTCATAAGTTATTATTTTTGTTGGCAACATTATTAAACGTCGGCGGACATTTTAATTACTTTTCCTTTCGTTTTGTTTTTGTTTGCGACGTGTTCTTTCTTTGTATTATATTCTGCTGTAATTTTTTAATTCTGCAATATGTACATAAGGAGTAAATTTATTACCAGAGGGTTATGTGTTTGACGTGATATGTCTGTCCGTTTCTATGTCCGCTCGTAACTACTCAACGGCTAAACCGAATTAGATAAATGATACCTCATTAGATTCGTCTTGATGGCACGAGTGTCACTTGTCACATGGCGGATTTAATTAGCTTTGTTTGATGTGCCAGCTGATTTTGAAAATTATCTTTATTCAGGGCTTTTTAGTGTGCTGAATTTGTGTTCTTTAGTGATGTATTTGCAATGCAGTGGGCATTGCAAAAAATCTGCGTTAAGTAGTAAGTCAGTATAATAGTAATAAGTGCCTGTTTAACCACCTCCTGATAAATTTCCGTTAAATTGCTTGGCAGATAATTTCATACAAATTGTGATAGTGATAGTGATATCCGAACGCGGGCAACTCCCTGGGCGCAAAGGCCGAGGTAAGGCTCCAAGGAGTTATTCTCCTTCGCGCTAACTGCGCTGACGCGTATCCGAACGTTTCACCGCGCATGCGTTCTGTGCCGCCCAATCACAAGACAGCCGACGCCGATTGCGTCATATAGTGAGCCTGTGATTTGCTATTAGTAAGTATGAAAGGAGATGGCGGATACCTAGTTTCAAGTAAGACTGTGTCGTGTATTTTTTAAGTTTTGTATCCTATGAACAAGACTCTGTCATTTAACCGATCTACCCTGACTTAAAGATATTTAGGTCTCATGTAATATATCCCCGTTTCAAAGTTTCGTATTCATAGTCTCTCTTAGGGTTGATTTTTACATAGACCTCTTGTGTCCTTCTTGCTCGTCTAAAACCTGTTTTAAGAATGAATGAGGTATTGATTATTCCATCCACCCAGCCTTCGTCAACATCCGCTGCGTCTCATAACTTAAGGTACCGATCCAAAACTCTCAAAGTCCGTGGCGCGGCCGGCGACAGACCACAAGATAAGGTCAGGCAGCTCTTAAGACCCGAGTTACCTTATCAAACGATTTCCACTTTTATTATGACGAGGGTCCCAATGGTGATTTGTGATGTTCCACTTATTAAAGAGGTTTCTACTTTGATTAAAACTTCATGGTTTTGTTTGACCTCGTAAATTAGAGGTTGAATTACATTTTGAATTGATTGGGGTTGTAAATTAAAAAGTATAAGTCTAAATAGAAATTAATATTTTCCTTTAGGAATAAATCCGATCAAGATGCTTAGTGCTGATGATAACTGTTTATTAATGAAAAAAAAAATGAAAGTTTTATATTGTAAGTAGGGTAAGTAGGTATTCTAACGCGTAATGTAACGAATAACAGTAAGTCCATTTCTATTAACACTGATATTTTATATAAGATTTCGCTTCAAATTACTAAATCCGACGTAGTTTGAGCTGTTACCCTTCTCCTTTTATATACACATAATAAGTTATAATATAAGTACGTATTACATAATAAATATATACTTATAGATATATGGATGGATGCCTTCACTTTTTCCTCTCATCCTTAATTATTTCTGGGAACAAAGAAGCCTTAGACATCACAAGACGTATTGTCCGAGGTGACAGACGTCGGCGCCAGAAACCGAATTAATCGATGAAATCGGACCCGACGAACGCAGGAATCGAATGATCGAAATATTGGATGAAATACGAGAACGGACTAGAGAGTTTAGAGGCGTGTTTTTGGTATCTCTTTTTTTCTAAAATGGTTATTAGTAGGTTGAAAGTAGAGGTTATAATCTCGATGAAAATATGGTGAGTGAAAAGATATTGTTTGATTTTTAATTTAAACTGTCTTGTTGTTGCAACAGAAAGAGAGCAATACTGATAAAAACGCATAATCAATGAACAAGATTGCATAATACCTATTCTTGACTTTGTTAAAATAAATAAATAAATATCCTGGGACATTTTACACAGCACCATCTAGTCCCAAATTAAGCAGAGCTTGTACTATGAGTACTAGACAATGGATTTAATACTAATATACGTTTTTTTTTGTAAATACATACTTATCATATATAAGAAACACTCAGACAAACACAAACACTTAAGTGCATCACATAAATATTTGTGTCTTGTGACTTGACCAAAACTATTTAGTTGTAAAAACTATTTTGCCTTGATAATATTTAATGGCCAAGCCCTTAGATTAGGTAATTGATATAGGGCCCGTTTCACCACCTCCGAAAAGTTTTTAAAACAGACCCTTGATGTAAGGGCAAACCTAACTAATAAATTATTCAATTCAATATTCACAGACTTAACTATTACTTGAATTAAATAAAACAAGAACCATTTTAATTACAGTTGCAATTCCAAAAACAAGTAACTAAAGAATATCAGTCAAAGGTTGTGCTAGTCAAAGGCAAAACGGGCTAGCTGGTAGGACGTAGATTGGAACTAATTGGCAGTCGTCGACGTCTCTCAAATTAATCGATGGGCTCGCACCGAATCTTCTGCATGGCGTTATTAAAGTCAGCTTTCGCAGAGGCGAATATAGCAGAAAATATTGTGTGAAACGTAGACGAGAATTTTGCACGAAAATCATTTGATTTGAATCTTCAAACCAATAACAATGATACTCAAATAGAACAATTACTTGAGAAGTGCATGCTTGTATTATAAAGTAAGCATACCTATCTAAGAAAAGGACATAACACCTTATACAGATGTGGTTTTTAAAATTTCCAAAATGTATGGTTTAATAAGGCCTACGTCCATAAGTGGAGGAATACGAGCTGATGATGATAATGATGATGACGTATGGCTAAATTCAAAATTAAACTTGTAAAATGTGGCAAGAGTCTTGGGACATTTTTTTTTTTTACACAGCTCCATCTAGTCCCAAACTAAGCAGAGCTTGTATTATGGTTACTAGACAATAGATATAATACTTATATACTCTTTTTTTATAAATACATACTTATAATACATAGGAAACACCCAGACAAACACAAACAACAATAAATGTTTGTGTCTTGTGGGAATCGAACCCACGAACTCGTGATCAGCAGTCCGGTACTCGAACCACTAGACCACAGACGTCGTCAAAAAAGTTTTTCAGTCTAATTAAAAGGAATTTCTTTATGTATTTTTTTTTATTAATAGGATTTTTTTATACGCAATCGTTTTAAAAGCTTCAGATATTTTTTTTTTTATACTGTAACATTAATCTTCAATCTTCACGTATCTTTTAAAGTATCGATATACCTATATTATTCAGCCTTTACTCCGTCAGAATGTTGGTTAATCTACAAAATTATCTCCATCTCAACTTATGGTCCAATCTAGTTTCCAAAATATTCGAAGAATTCTGAGCTAACACATCTGTTCCTACATCTCATAATAATATCTGGACATTGTATCTAGTCGTAGGTGGTCGCTATTTGATTAGATTACTTGATTAATTACACTATAAGATGATAGGACACTCAACATGGTATGGTGGACAAAAACAAGGGGCTAAGGGACCGTGGGTGGGCCGTTTATTGTCACATGATTGGATTTTTATTTGGTTTCTGTTTTATTAGGCTGTGGTGAGAAATTTTGTTAGTTATGGTCATGATAGATACGTTAAGTGGTAATGATAAAATTTAGTATTCATATTTTTTCAGTTACGTATAAATTTGGGAACTTTTGTGAGTGATGTTAACGTAAATAGCGAAAAAACTATTCTTCTCAGAAATAAATCTAAGTAAACATGGAGTTTCTTCTTCCATGTTAGCATACATTAATAGCAAAATATAACAAAAATAACTATTATGACGTTTAATTCCAAATGAATTAAGTAAAAAAATGTACCTAAGTAAGTTCTTTTTTAAGTGAGGCTGAGGTTATTCTTGGGTTTGTCATGTCGGGCTTATCGATTTTTAGTCGATATGAGTCTGACATACCCTGCCTCCTCCCCAGTTGGCAGGGATGAGGATATCTCACATCCCAAATTGGCCAATAATTTTTAAGCGATTGATTTGCGCTTAAGATTAACCCATTAACTGTCCCACTTCTGGGCACGGGTCTCCTCTCAGTATGAGAGGGAAAAGGCCATAGTCCACCACGCTGGCCTAATGCGGGTTGGCAAACTTTAGATGCTGTCGAAGAAAATCTCTTAGGCATGCAGGGTTCCCCACGAAATTTTTCTTCACCGTTAAAGCGAGTGATAACGATCAATCATGATTTGTGCTCAGTTGATCGGATTAGGCGCTCTTTAAAGACAATCACAACAACAACATTCAACAGACAACCTAATCAGTATAACAAAAACGTAATCATCAAGGAAGTACCATGCACAATATTGCATTTATGCCGCACCCATCGGCTTTTAAGTACCGCGTATTGTTGATGGCAATTAATTGCCCATAACACGAATATACTATAGGCCATCGTTTTCACAGAATCCAACTTACGGAAAGCTAGAGGTGGCCTTTGCCACAGAACATAAAGTCTTCTCTAAAACAGCAATAAATTTTAACGATAAAAATCCAAAGATTTACCACAAAAAGACAGCATTTAAAACTTTATTACTCAATCATATCGACAAAAGGCCGGAGCATTCAATTTAAAATCAAATACGTGTCAGAAACAAACAAAGGTATCTTCACGTACGACATTTTGAATTAACAGCTTAATTGGTCGCATAGCACTAAAAGTACCATTATCCGTCCATTTTGACCATTAATCCTTCCACAGGGTAAATTTACAGTCAATAAATGGCTTTCCAATCATGGCGGTGTATCAGGACTCATTAAACTTAAAAGCTAAGACGCCATTCTTAAATTTAACAATCGTAAGTGCATTCGCGTCATTCTGACTTCGCCCACTCCTTTGTCCGAGCTATTTTTGGACGTGGTCCAAACTGAGAATTTGTTGGTGCAATGAATATGGATGCAGTGCGCAGATTGCAAGAATCTATTGAAAGATAAGGTGTAGGCGCATGATATGTTACTGAATTTCAATTGGATGCAAACGATAGTGCTGAGGAACTAGTATTTAATAATTACTATTGCACAATACTGGGTTTTGATAATCGGTATTCCTGAGTAACTAATCTTTAATTGTATCGGTTCTGATAACAATTGATTCTTATAGAACAACTCAAATATGAAAGACAGGGTGGCAGTTTAATGTCTTAATAATGACTGAAAGGCAAAAACACGTGAACTTATTAGTCCCCTGATAATTGTAATTTTTTTAATGTTGTGGGACCATCCGACTCTAAGGACTACAAATGTGACTAGAGCGCCAGTCATCTTATTTTCATCGTAGCTAAAATATTTAGAGATCTGTAAAAAAAATTAAAGAGAGTAGTGATAAAAAAAGGAATTAAGATAGCTCCACTTGTGTCGTGGGGGAATTTATAAAAGCACAATTAACGGAAACAAACATCTAGATTCAAATTTCTTACTTATTCAAATATCTGTAACTGCGGAACATATTTAAAACATTGGTATCAAGTATCAATAGTCTCTGGTGACAGTCAAAACCATAACACTCAGTACGTGGTGAGTCATTCCTCTCTATTATCTAGTTCCCGCTTGCCGCTCCGCTACTCGCTACAGCATCTCCCATAACCCACCCATCGACGTGTAAGGTAAGTCACGACCGGCCACCGAGCCGAAAGCGACATTTGATAAAATCGTTCCCTTTACCAGTTTGACCTGGTACCTCTGGAGTTGCCCCGAGTTTGTCTTCCACATTGACTTTTAAATGCTGTTGTTACCGAAGGCGATTGTTATACGACGTTTTATGATCTCGTGGAGGTGAATTGGCAGCAATTGGTCCGTTGGTTTACCTAATAATGTCAGTTGTTTAGTTCTGCTTTCATGGAGTGGTTTATGTAAGATCGGGATTCCTATTTCATTCTTAACCATGCAATCGCATTCAAAGCTTTACTTAGAATATTTGATTTAACTTTTGAACTTAACTTCATCCGCATCGTTTGTAGGAAAAAAAATCCAATGGTTGATTGATTGAATAACAGATAGGTACACCTTCTATCTCACTTTTGTATTTCTAAATTTAATCATTGTAATATGTATACATCTTATATAACAGATCATAAATTCTTTTAACTCTTCTGTTAAGATTGACTGCTACCCTAAAGTCTCTCGCGTTTTAAGCTCTAAATCGATTTTCTGAATTGTAAGCTCCAGGATAATCTTACTATAAACTGGCACCACATTACTACAGCTAAGATCGCCCCGATTGCAATCATTTTCTGTGGTACCTTTAGAAGGATATGAACATGTAAGTTACTATCGGACTTACGGTGAAAATCGTTGTAATTAATGTTACCAACCTCACGGATTGATTGATCAGCGGTTCCTTTAGAATCTTTTTAAATGAAATCTTCTTCGAGCAACCTCACAAACTCATCACAATACACTTTGATACTCGGGGAGGAGGCTCAAACAATTTATTATGTACCTCACCTATACATTCATAAGTAGATACCTTGAAAGATTAATTTCCTACTTGGCAACAACACGCGACATTCAACGGAGAAATTAATTTATCGTACAAAAAGAGCCCTTAGTTTGAAAGGGAATAGTTGGAACCCTTCTGGCTGTGACCTTACAACAGTTGATGAATTGACGCCCCGTGACGTAGGGTGTCAATACGGCAGTACCTATAAGGATACACCGTCAGGTGTTTGCTTTGCAAATACCAAGTAAGAGTATCTGAAATCCTAGACCAGTTACGTTTAACGTTGAAATCCAAACAAAGTGCATATAAGTGAAAATTATGAGGGATGTATCGAAAGTTTTCGAAAAATTTTGATTTTAGTAGTTTTTGTACATTTTGTTTCTGTGTGTACAAGCCCTGATTAAAGTTATTCTTTTGGATAGTCACATCAAACTTAAACAAAAGAATGTGAACCCCATTTGCTTGGTTAGATTTTTCTCTGTTCATATCAATATAATCTCTACATACATAATAGGTATGTTATTTACAAAGTTACGACAAAGCACTAGGCGTTAAAGATGGAACTAACAGAAGGTACTAGGGTCATTGAGCTTCCAAATGTTCCTTCCATCTTCTTTTAAATGTTTTTGCTAAGGGAACCCTTACCAGACAAAAGTCTACTCTAAACGTTTAACAGTTCATTTTTATTATACAATGATCCAACCAGCGCTGTCGCATTAAGCTTTTCTTGATGCCACAGCATTATGCTGAGGTAGGAACCATTTTTGGCTTCGCGCAGGGTTGCACAAATATTTTTTTAGTTATTTATATATTTTGTTAAATTTGTGTATGAATCGATGTACGAGTCCAAAATAAAAAGATTTTCTTGCATTCTTTCTTTAACCTAAATACTATGTAATTACATTTCTGTGTCACCATGACCTGTTGGAAAATTCTAGGAGTAATTTCTTGTCCGAACCATATCCACCCTACGCTTCAGGCCTTTGTCGCCGTCTACAACGATGCCCTTTGCGATTGATTAGTCGACATTTCAGTCCCTTTCTGTCGTAGGGCGTCTTCGAAGAAGCCACACAACTGTAGGAGGGTTGCGGATAAAGGCAGCGACTTGTGGTTCCCGATTGAAATTAGGTACATTGATGAAAGTAATCAAGCCTATGGATGTATGTCTTTAGTTTGCGATAGTTTTCATTCAAAGAGTTGTTTGGAGACAAATCACTTCTCTACGCACTTGACAGAAGTTTAGTTCTATGTAATATGATTAAATTAGTATCTACCTATCTAAAACTTAGGTAGATAATAGTGGCAGCATTAGGTAGCATACATATACATGTTACTGGGTAAGTAGGTAGCTAGGACGATCCTAATGTAAAATGCCATTGAAGTGGCCGCGTACCATGTAACTATGGACTCAAAACTATCAACAATTTTTGAGTAATTGTTTGTATTTTGAGTTTGTTAGATATGATTTTTTTCTTGCAATTCGATTACATAGGCTAAATTGAAGCAACTTCTCCGCAACTTTCGACATTATTTAAAAAGAGTTATTAAGCTTATTGCGGATAAAGTTTTAACAAATCGAAGCCAATTAAATATCGTCAGTCAAAACGAATTCTTCCTTTTTTTATTTTTGGCTTAGTAACGTATTCACAACGCACCTTTTCACAAATTAAAAACTATAAACTGGTAGAATGGGTGCGGAGAAAAAAACAGTTTTTTACATATGCTGCTATTGGATGGGGTTCGATAAAAAACTGACAGAAGCTAGCGAGTAATGCTTATTTTATGGCTACACCTGCCTTTTCATAGGCCCCTAGTAAAGCGCATTATAATGTATTTAAATGCATTCCCAAAAAACGTGTGATGGTGGTGTAAGGTGTCACTGACAGCGACTTTTTCCCAATGTTATAAAATTATTTTATTAACCCCCGACGCAAAAACGACGGGGTAATATAAGTTTGACGTGTCTGTGTGTGTGTGTGTGTGTGTGTGTGTGTGTGTGTGTGTGTGTGTGTGTGTGTGTGTGTCTGTCTGTGGCATCGTAGCTCCCAAACGGATGAACCGATTTTGATTTTGTTTTTTTTATTTGAAAGGTGAATTAGTCGGGAGTGTTCTTAGCTATGTTTGGTGAAAATCGGTCCAAGATGGCCGCCACCACAAAATAGCGAATTACATATTTTTTCACAACTCCCTCAATATGGGTATCATTGTTACACAAGCAGTATAAACACGCATCATTTTTTTATTTATCAAAGTATTGTTTTGAAAACATACGTTGCAATTAACTGTTATTAAGGTAACTGTAAAATACTGTTTGGTACCTACTTCTTGGTACTTCAAAACGGAATGTATTTTTACTACTTTTATATTATTCAAGTTATACATCTTATGTTGATGAGTTTTTGTTTATCTGTAAAATTTCCAGTAGCAGTTCAGGGTCTGGATTTGTTCCTGGGTAATGGCAATAGGCTCGCCCTCTATTACATGGGACCTAAACACATCGGCGAACTGATTGTACATTAGTACACCTCTGCCTAATCCTTTGGGGAATACAGGCGTGATAGTATGTAATATGTAGTACAACTTTTTTCTTAGTCTTAAAAGTATTTTACTGGCTTTCTGATTTTGTTCTCTTAAAATTCTAATTACGTAAAAGCTAAAAAAACTTTTAACTAACAATATCAGGTACTAGAATCGGTTGTAAATTAATACCCAGCAACATGTTATATCGATCCATCTTCGTCACACCAAACTAATGACAGGTAGGTATGACAGACAGTAGTCGAGAAATATCACCTTTCTTAAATTTAATATCGCTTATTACTTACAAAGGAAGAGGTGTACGTACAGTAACGAAAACATGTATACACTAACAAAAGTGCTAAAGCGATTTTCTACTAAAGTACTAATAGAAATTTTGTAAGTGTATTGTATATATTTTTGCTCGTGAATGTACACCCACAGTTCATCGGTAATGTTTAGGTAAGACGCCATGGAATTCGAGGCCAATAAAACATTTTATGTCTCATGATGACAATGCGCGAGTGAGACCCCAAGTGTTTTATATGCTAATATAATTAAATTGATTGCGAACAGCTTCTCGGACGCATAAATATATCGGTTCCATATAATCTTCCAAGACAGCCAATAACCAGATTTTTTCAGCCTCCAGTCAGTAGGACCAATGTTGGAAGACATTCGCCAATTTCTAGAATGACTGTACAGTACAATGAAATTTGCTTTAAAGTACCCGAGTTGGACGTGTTCTTTGGTTCTTACCCCAAATATAAAAAGATATTGCGTAGTCACCTCAGTTAAATTATTTTCTTTTGATTTCTTTTATATATTTTACTGTGTTTTTAGATTAAGTAACAAAATATGATGTTGCAACATTGAGTGTTGTATATATCTGTAATTGGCATACGCATTAGATCCTGTACCTCTGTTCTTTATTATGTTTAATGTGAGATGTATATGCTGTTGGTGTACCTAATATAAATATAAAATATAAAAATATGCTATGCCTACCATCTTTTCACAGTAAAGTATTAAAAAAAATATGAGCACCATTTTGAAAAAGTGTAAAACCTAGTAGATTCTTCACACCCGCTGCAACTGAGACACCCGCTGCAACTGATACCGTCACTCATTGGTCACGCTACCGTGACGCTTGCGCATGATGCCTGACGCTAACCCGTCACCACGCATGCGCACACCTGCCTATATGCGTAAATGCAACAATAGAGCCGACAGTTTTACATCTGAGGTCGAGAGAGCAAGTGGCATAACCTGTATTTAATTTATTTTATGTAATGTTTCGTTAATGTTTATTTTTATGTTTGTGGGAATAATAAATTTACCTAATTATTTCATAGTTCAAACAGTTTTAAGCGTTATTTTCATTATCCATTATTTTTAATCCCTAATTTTACAAATTCATTATTTTTATATATTTAGTATGTAGGTATGTTTATTTGTGTATTTATTATTATGTGTGCTATATGTATGTGTTTGTATTTGTTTTTTTATATTTCACACTGCTGTCTACAATTCTTTTTTAACTCTCCTCTAGCAGGTGTGCTGGAAGAGATTTCTTTAGAAATTTTCTTAGAATACTAATGGTAGTAGTCACTTTTTTTTGTGTTTAAATAGATAAATTAAATTAGTAGGTACTTATTAGTAGGAAGCCGCTGCTCAAGCGGCTTCCTCAAGGAAACTACTCCAAATTTAATTCAAACGATTCCAAAGGTCCCAAAACTTCAGAAATGTTATACTGAACTTTGCATGCAGAATTAAGTGACCCGGCGATACCCGAACTGGTTTAACTATTATACCCGCTAATTAATGAATTTAAATGTATTTTTGGTACTCTCATCCACAACCCAAATGTATCCACTGCTAAAAAATGACCTCCCTTTACGTATGCAACTTGTTCCGGTCTTATGCTAATTTCTTCGAGACGTGAGACCAAATTTGTGTGTGTGCTTATTATCAATTTCCGTAAATTCTGTTGACAACTTTCAACTCTTTAAAATCTCAAAAATAAGGGTTAGTCCACTTATGTTCTGGCGGCCCCTAATGATATTCATTCTTGTATTGTTGTTTACTCATTTATTTTCAAATTTCTTCGGCTGTCACTCCAGCAGTTAAAGCTAAGTTTTGTAAATAGCTGGAATTCCTCCCTTTTGTCCGCGTTTGTTTTATGTTAGGCATTCGTGCGCTCGATTTGATGTGGTCAGGTTTTGTTTGAAGTTTAGAACGTGTTCGGGCGACGCCACGTACTAATACTAAGACGTATTAACGAGAAGGTGTTTCGTTGTTTATGGGAACGCGTGTAACTGTTTAGCACGAATCGTTTAACTGTAATTTAGTTTTAGTAACTGATTAATTTTAATAACAGTTACAGTTTAGTTTTGGGTGTTGTGACATTTACGTGTTTATATTCTTTGCTTCATATCTACTCCTTTATTATTATTGTATTGGATGTTTTTATATTTTTACCTACATTTTTTTTATTTATCTGTTCAAACACTCCGTAGCGATCTATAGAACAATCTAAAAAGAATTAACTGTACTATCTTATTAAACTTGCTATCCTACGATTTGAACAATTACAACGTGTTTTATCGTACCTATTTTATATATTTTTTTAGAATTTACACGTATTAATATATGATAGGCAAGTTCATAATGATTGTTATGAATGGTTTCGAGTGATTGAAATGACATAATGATAGGTTATTCTTAGCTAAAATATGATTAATCACATCTATTGTAGTGATTAATTACTTACAAACGAATCTTGCAGTTTGTCTCTGATTGTAAGTTAGTGGTGCACATAAAAATAATAAGTTTTATTCAGAACCTACATATGAAATCAATGATGAAATGGATAGAACTGTGCTTATTTCTGGAAGTAAATCGTTTTAGACCCTTTAGGCACACCTGTGACACTCCATACAAACTTTCCGATGTCGAAGCACACTTCAATACCAAATGTCAAACTTGTCAAAATTACGGTTGTACACGTGCAAATGCAAATGTGTGCGTGAGAGTGCGTAGGGTTTATTGGCAGTACGTCCAGCAAGAACACCGGCAGAATGCGGGGGACCTGAGGTATCTGACGTTAGGGGTGGAGAGTGGCCATTCTGTATTATTTATTCTGTGCTCTAGGTTCAAGTCTTCTTAGACAGTTAGATGGCACCATTGTAGATTTCACCAAATTTACCGCGAAACCTGAGTAGAAATCCGTAGAAGCAGTGATGACCAAAACGTTGCTATACACATCTATGATTTTCGATTTAGATAAATGATGTGTATATTCATGATACTTTTTTATTACCTTCAACGGTAAAGGAAAACAATCTCATGAGGAAATGCATGGTTATAAGATTTTCGAAACGGCTTATTAAATCCCAGACTAACCCGTCTCATAAGGAAACGTGACCCGTGCCCAGCAGTGGGACTATAAATGGGTTGTTGATGATAATGAATGATGCTGACATCACAATCCACGAGAATAAAACAACAAAGTATGCACAGTTAAACATAATTTATTTCATATTATTTAAGTATCACAGATCCATTTATTTTAATATTCATCACGTTAACAAAAATATATATAGTCTACTGGTGGTGACGTCACCTTATACATAGCAATAGTTATGTGTCAACTACATTTGTAACTGCGATACATGATATTTACACTCTATCACATTATATACAATATAGAAATGATCAGAGGATCAATACTGGGGGCCTAGACAAGTTGCAATTTGACATTCAAATCGACAAACGAATAGAAACACAATGTATGGAAATGACATTAGTGACAGCCTGATGTTCGACGACGTCTGTGGTCTAGTGGTTCGAATACCGGACTGCTGATCTCGAGGTCGTAGGTTCGATTCCCACAGGACACCAAGTATTTGTGTTTGTCTGGGTGTTTCCTATGTATAATAAGTATACATTTACAAAAAAAAAGTATATAAGTATTATAACAACCCTTAGTACAAGCTCTGCTAAGTTTGCGACAAGATGGTGCTGTGTAAAAATGTCCCCAAAAAATATTATATATTATATTATTTGTCGAAATCTTGTATCATTTACATACATTTTGTTTCTATTCGTTTGTCGATTCGAATGTCAAAATGCAACTTGTCTACAGGCCATGGCAATAAAAAAATGTTTACAACCCAATCTCAGTGTCGCAAATGTCACATTTTTTGATCTTATTACAATTTACGTTTAACGTAGTTTGATAGTTCTGAAGATTATCATGTGGGTATTTAAGTCACTGAATCGGAACAAAATTTTTAACATTTTATAGTATCAAATATTGGCCTTCTAATATTTCTTCGGGCTGTCGAAATGGGATCGGAAGAAAATACATCAATCTAAACCAATTTTATTGGGGCTGGTTCATACCAGAAATTATTTTATTTTTTGCAACATTGAACATACTTTTGTCTTAGTAAATGAACACTAAAATATAGCTAAATTTAAAACTAGATTCTCAATTTAATAAAAAAAAAATGTGTTCGGATATCGCAAATGTACCAATATTTTTAAATTGGAAACCTTTCTTTTTCGACTTTTAATAAAATTCTGATGTTTGAAATATTAATATTTTTTTCTGTAACTCAATTTCGCAATGGAACCGAATTGCATATTCACAGTAATGTAAATTAAAATTGAACGGACTGAACTACGCTTCTGGCGCTGTCACTCGACCGGACTTATCATTCTGTCATCGTGGATACGAAAGTAAAAAGATACTCTGTTTTTTTTATCTTTGACTGACTGGAATAGTATATCCAGGTATGTAGGTTGGATATATTTCATAAACCTTTATACCGCATTTATTTAAACATGGTCTCAATATTAAATTTTAAGTAATTTTTCGATCTAAATTCAATTTCAAAACGTGTCTATTCAATTATAATAATGTCAATAACATTTTCATTTAAGAACATTATTCAATTTTGATGTTTACAACATTGAGGTATAGAACCATTTTACAAAAAATAATACTACAGTTTCGGAATCGAATTTCATTTCTGTCATTTTCTCAATAATCATACAAAGCTGTAATCTTGCTATAATTTGTTTGCAGTCTTTTCTTTTAAGACTAGTATTAGTATCGATAAGAATGTTCCAACATATTCCTGGTTTAAATTGATATCATACTCATTGCGTCCCATTTCTACAGTAAAAACATTTTAAAAGGGATGAAAATTGCAATTTTCTATTGAATAGCTGGAATTTATTAATTCCTTTCTATAAGCAATAATATAACTATAACTTTATATTGTGGCAGTGTTTGGTAATAAAGTCAATTACATGCGAGTTTCTTTATGCCTTAAATACGATATCATCGATAGCAGTACTAATGGATTGACATTTAATGATGTTTGGAATGTCTGTAATGTTAAAGCATTTAGTATTAATAAAATTGTCTCTATTATTACGTATAGAAAGGCTTTAAGAGGTTGACTTATTTGTAATTTATTCTGAATTAGTAATAAATGCAGTTGTAAAGTCTTTATAGTAAGGAGAATATTAGATGAATTTCTCAGTATTTGTAAAGAGTTGTCGTTGAACATAATCTTCTTAAATTTTATCGTGTAGTAAGTAGTTAAAATTATTGTAAATATCCAAAATTCATCTAACATCAAATAAAAATACTTATATTGTAACTTTAAAAAGTGGCTAGTTATAACATTTTTTTTATTATTGCCAAATTTTTTTTGCTGTGGCAGTACATATTTGGCACAAATTTTGAATCTATAATAAGCAAGTTCAAATAATTGCGAGCAAATAAAGTATGAAAATAAGCGAACATATCTCTGTTAATAAAACACTCAAACACTATACAAAAAATAACAAAGTAATCAACTGACGCCGACTATCTCAAGACGACGATGTTTCTTTAAAAGACATTGTAGGCACTATTATTGCTAATATAATATAATTTATTCACCGATCGCTTATCTACAGCATAGAATATTCTATACAAAATATACTACGAAGATTTTACAAACTTAGGCCGTTGGCCTACGAAACTATACTTTTTTCTAACGTAACATTTAAACTACTCATTAGTTTACCAACAATCGTCCATATACATTCGTTCGCATAGGCCTATAGTTCCACATTTATCATCGTTCACAATTGTCTCATTAAAATGCACACGAATACGTACCGTAGTATTGAAATCATTAATTACAATCGGGCTGGGGTCTATAAGGAATTCATAACCAGGAGGGTCTGCCTTGCAGTAGGTCGGCGGCGTCGTGGCGGTCCATCTGGCGCAGCGCGGCTGCCAGCGCGGCGGTGGCGCCCGCCCCGCGCTCGCGGCACTCCCATAACTCTAAGATAGCCTCCGTTGGCGAGCTCTTTGTGGCAAACCACGTGGTATAACGATCTACGCCGAGCCTCGACGCCAGCGCCCGCCAGTCGTTGCCGCGCGCATTCGGCGGGTCCAATATAGCGCACAACTGCCTTTTTATTCGAGCACTTAATTTAAATGGCCCTTCGCCCGCGCACTCGTTGACGCCCGCCTCGCTAACTGTTACGTTCCTTTTAACGCTGCCGTCGCTCCCGTCTTCGCTGCGGCACATACGAGCCTCTAAAAGGTTTTCTGTTATGTTAAAACTGCGCTGGGACTCGGCGCGGGGTGAACGTCCCCGCGGCGATCGGCTCCGCACGTCGTCGAGGGATATTCGGAATGTCTGCTTGTATGACGGATTGGTTCTCTGACAAGCGGACACACTGAAATCGATATTATCGCAGTCGTGGGTCCTTTCTAATACGAAACTGCAGTGCAAGGCGTTGTAATTTGACCCCCAAACATGTTGGAAGGGAATTTCTTGATAGCCAATACCCGGTTTGACTTTCCAGCCAGGACTGACGTGTTCTAAATTCAAACAGAGGTTTGAACCGCCGTCTTGGAATAACAAAGTTTTGGGTCGCTCAAGTAGAACGCCGCCAAGTTTCTTCTCCTGTTCCTGACAGTAGTATGCCGCGCACAGCGTATCTTCAAATACGTAAAGTCTTACACTATAATCTGGGCTAGTTTCGCTCAACACTGCCGGCGCATATATCGCCAATTGAAGCGCCTTAACCGCCTTTCCATTAAAACTTTCACCGACTAATACAAACGTAGACAGCATATCGGTTACTAGGAATATTTTATCATTGTCGAGTTGAGTGAACACGGGCGTATTGATCGTTTCCTGTCCGAGCCCGACTATTTTCTTCCACTGCGGCTGTGTGCTGTCGGTTTTAGCGCTGTTGTGGTCGATGGCATACAAAGAAAGATTCCAGAAGCCGTGTTTTAGACTGGCGCAGTGAGGGATTTGTAGGATGACTGACTTGTTTAATTGAAGACGCGGTGGGCCGCACTTAACTACTGGGCTCAGCTGCGTGATACCTGCGGGGCGGAATTAGTAGTGAGCACTTTCGTATTCATACAGGTACATATGTTACCAACCCGGCCAGCCCAAGGCTAACGTTTTTTCCCCAGCAGAAATTATAGTTCGCTGATACCATAACATAATTACATATCGTTTAAAATTACCTTTTGAAATTGTTCTCTATCGCATCGCAAAATCAATTTATTTTTATTAGACTTGTACTGGGGCAAAGTTATTCGGTTTGGATTCATAAATATTCATAGCAGTTTGATGGTTTAGGACATAATAAATACAAGAGCGGAACAGCGAAAATATTTATCGAAATTAATTTATGTATGACGTCAACAAAGTTCTAGTAAATTATGAGAAAATGACCGCTTTAATTTTTTATCTCATTACGTCACCCTTTGACACAATTAATTTTAATCAAATTCGACCTCTATTTTATGAAACTTCAACTAAGATAACGCAGATAAAGAAAGGTAGACGAACTTAAGTTAATATTAATTATTTCAGTAAAACAAAAACAGTAATGTTTTTTCTTAATATCCCAAGTCAATATTCAATTGCTCAAATGTATTGAGCAATTGAATATTGACTTGGCAGGCCTTCCAACCATTTTCGTTTCCTCAATAAAACTGCTAAAAAGGCAAAAAGACTGAACACAAATCATACCTTTTCCCAGTCTCGGCCGGTATCTATCATCCTTCACCACTGCCACATAAATTTGTTCCCTCCTGCCCCTGCTAAGGGCTGCCTCAGGGATCGACAAGGCCACACCAGCTGCAGGCAATGCCAATCTCGCTCCAGCACTTGAAACTGAGAGGGACTGAGATGTAGGCGAGTTTGACACGAGTTCCGCTAGTTGGAGAGTCACAGACTCATTCGCTGCATCATACATTGAGCCAGCTAAAAGAGAAACTATAGTTAGTGATACTGTTAGACTAGTTTTAATTGCAGATTTCAGAGATGTGGGATAGTTATTACTTATTCGTTCCTGTTTATTGTCATTGTTTGGTTTGAGTTATGGCTTTGAATTGGAATTTCCTTTAGTAAGTTCGATTGGATGGATGTTTTGGATTTAAGTGAACAAAGTTTGGAGAGATAAACAGAGTTTGGGTGGCTCAAAGTTATAGTTTTCGAATCCTAGTCAACATAAGAGATAAGTAGTCATTCATTAGATTGCATGATTGAATAATTACCAAAATCAGAACCCATTATCTTTTGTTATGTACTATCATCGTAGACCTACTGATATTATTACCACAGAAAACCAACGCTTAAAGTTCCCAATGGATTCTCGTTTCAAGATTCAGATAGAAAAGATAATTTTACAGAACCAACGAGATAAAAAGTCTAGTACAAATTTTTGGACTTACAACTAGTAAAACAACTGGAAGCGGAGTGTTCGGACTCGCTGTAGGGTTTGCTGTCATAATCATCGCTTTGACCCTTGCTAGACGCACATGGTGTCACCTGGTGGTCTACTGGAGACGCGTAGCTGTAAAGAAGGTACTTGGTTAGTATGATTGCAAAAAATTACTGATGTTATAAGTTCTTTGCTAAAGGATGGCTTATCCTAAAATGACCGCTCCCTTCTGGATTTTAGTAACGTCAATCATCCCCTAGTTTCTTAGGTCTTGTCATAGCATTCGTTGTTTCTAAAACAGGCCAATGAGAATAAGGATTCTAATTCATCTGTACACCAAATGTCACGAAAATATTTATAGAATAAACAATCGGATCAGACTTATGCAATACAAATTACTTTATGATGAAAATAATATAGTGCAAACTCTTAGTTTTTAAATATGATTGGACAGGCACGAGCTGTTTTTATTACAGTTTTAATCGTAAAACAAACTTATAATTTATTCGTTGACACGCTAAAACATTATAAACTTCATTCATAAAACATGTATGTATAATTTTTTGTTCAATTAAACCGGCTTTAATATCTAAGTCATTCATTATCTAAACGCATATCTTATTTGTTTTACGTTCCTAAATCATTACAGACTTAAATTATGCCTTTCGTGATTATATCTTTTTGTGCAATTAACGTTTCTATGTGGACTAATTGTACAAAAAATAAATGATAAATTCGTTCGTTATGTATCTTTAAGTATATTTGTATTCATTTAGTTGATTGGTGGTTTAGCTAAATTGTAATTTATTCGCTAGGTGGCCCACCCTGTTTTGCCTGAGGACTCATTTCAAATAGACATGTTTGGTTGATTGTCTCAAAAAAACTACCTGAGCTTTTAATTTAGATTGTAAATTGCGATATAAATTGTTTCAACATATTACCATGATATTACAACCAAAAAATGCATAAAACACATTATGGTAATACCATCATGCCTATATTTCTCGATAGGTTAGGCCAGAGTTGATGTCATTCGGTACATTTCGCCGACGGTTTTCAGATAAATTAAACACTTTCCTGACCTGATGAACCAACCACCTTACGCTCAGTAGCCGCAACTTGCGTCTGATAGACTTTAATACCTTTTAAAAGGATCTTAAGTTACCTGGCGGTTATGCCACAGAGATGGAGACTTGATAGAGCACGTCCCCCTTTCATGACACTCGTTATAAAAGGAAGCATTTGCAAACTTGTAAGATTGGAATTTGACGAGTAGCCTACCATACAAATACGTAAATATATACATAGCTCTACGCCTGTCTCCCACAGGGTTAGGCAGAGACTATAGATTTCCACTTGCTACGATCCTGGCACGCAACTTTCGCTTCAATGCTCATCAACCTCTCCATGCATGCTCGTCGGTTTAGGGTGCTCTTAATCTTCCCTTATTTAGGAACGTTCGCAATTTAGTTGTGGTACGTTCGCCGAGGTAGACCCCTTCCGACTCTTCCATTCGTACTCGCCATGTATACTTGTTTCGTCAATCTCCGTTCTCTCTATATGCCCAAACTACCACACAAATGTCATTGAAAAATATGGTCTACTCGATGATGAAGACATAGCTGAAATTGAATTGAATGAGGGTGTTACCTGTTCGTAAGATGCGGAACATCATAATGGTGTTCAGCGCGGGAGTCTGGTTGAGGATGCTCGTATCTTGGAGGTCGGTGCTGCATCAGATCCGGGGCGAGGGACAGCGACTGTTTCTCCACAGTCGGGTACATCTCCGGTTGAAAATCTGCTTGGAGAAGAGTTTGGGGTTTGAATGACAAAATTAGATTTCGCTACAGCCGGCGCAGAGTCAACACCTCGACCGTGCACCTGATGATGCCTCGCGGAGACGCGAAACACGTATCGTCACATAGGTTTGGGTATGCATGTTGCATTAATAACTTAGTTCTCTCTGCATGGGCATGTTCTCTTGCATCTCAGCATAAGCGGAATCAACATTAAATATTTGCATTGCAATTTGTTGTCATGGATTTCCGCAAAGTAATGCCTGATTCCATTAATTGTATTTTGACTAAATTAGTGCCGGTTTATTTCATTTTGTCTGGTTCAAAAGAATTTTTGATTTCTTTATTATTATATCTATGATCCTATAATGATCGTGATTGGTACAGATGTTTAAATCAGTTTTTATGGTTCATATCGGCAAACAAGTGGACGAGCCACCAGATGATAAGTGACCATAGCAACCCCGATCTCATGCTCATCTAACTGGCTCACATGCGCAATAATCAAAACACATAGAAATGTTTAACTACAGAGTCAAAAAGCGAAGGGAGTGGCAAAAAGGTTATAATGCCAAAAAGCTTCGGTGAAATCAATAATTAGAAGACTATGCTTTTCAATGGAATTGTAAGGTTTATTAATGATTTATGTTATAGTTTTACCATTACTAATCTCTCTTTTCAGCTTTAAATCCTCCTAATTTGTGTACTTATCATAGCTAATAAGGCACTTTCCGTTGATTATGTTAATTAACTCCATTTAACGCAACCGAGCAGCTAGGAAACGGACATCCGATTGAAAGACCTCGACTTCGGGAAAGTCATTAATTTTTAATTAGTACGTAATCATTATTCATTATTACTAGTAAATCATTTGAACTGCGCTAGCGGTCCCCGTGTCGACTGATTGGAGTTCGTTTGTATTACCGACTGTAATTATCGGTTATATGTTATGAAAGAGTGCAGTGACATTCTTGGTATAGGAAGTTGTACCACTATCAAAGAAAATGCCGATTATTCTCAATAAAACCGACTTTATGAAACTGTGCAACTAGTTTTTGAATATTCAAAAGTACCTATTTAAATGGTTTGTTAGAAAAATATTTGACATTGACATCAGAAATAAGCGTTACACAAAAATATAACTATTTATAAAAATATATAATTCATCATTTTATTTTTGTTTCAGGTAAGTCCACCAAATCTAAGCATGCTAAAAAGGTCTGTTGAAATTTTAATTGTATTCGTTCAAGAAAAAAATTGTTCGCTTTTAAGTTTCGTTTAAAACACATTGACGTTGTAACTTTTTTCTTCATCACCATAAGGTTTAGGTGTTCAAATGTCCTATTTAGATTCCTAGGGATGTTTTTTGATGATTCAGCAAAGTGAAGAGGATTAAGAAAGTAAGCACACCAAGGTAGCAGAGAGAAGATCTAGATGTCTGAGCCTGTAGACAAGTTGCAATTTGACATTTGAATCGACGAACGAATAGAAACAAAATGTATGGAATTGACACAAGCTTTTGACAAATCCAGCTGTCACTTATGTCATTTCCATTTTGTTTCTATTCGTTCGTCGATTCGAATGTCAACTTGCAATTTGTCTAGGCATTAGGATTTACAAGTATGATTCGGTCAAAAATGCTTTGTATAGTAAATGCTTACCAGTTCTCGTCATGGTGTAGAGGGAATGGTCTCTTGTCTTCCTCTGCAGCAGCTTGTACACTACAGCAGCTCCAGCCAAGAATACCACCACAGCTACAGCAATGCCAATGTACAGTGGTATATCACTGTGGGCTGCCACTGTTGACAAGAGAAAACATGGTAGGTTTTAGTTAGTTATAATGTAGCGTTAGTGTTTACGTCGTAAAGAGGGAACATATTCGTTCGGAAATAATTCCTCTGCATACAAAATTTATAAGTGAAAGACTACTCAAAGGGCCGCACTCAGAGACGTCACTTAACCTAATGATTCATTAGCTAATGACACCCAGTATATCTTAGTACACTGACAACAACTTCTTACCACGGTTTGTTAACGATTCATTAAGGTTAAGTGACGTCTCTGAGTTGGGGTTAAAGACATTTTTATATTTATTAGCAAGTGGGACTGTCAATGTGTTTTTGACAAGCCAAGCTATTGTTGCCTTTAGATAACTTAAAACAAACAAAAATAGGCAATACAGTGAAAACTATAAAATACAAATTTTAACTATCCTGAACAGCATTTCAAGTTCGTGTCATCAAGAAAACAACGAACTAATTTCCACGAACATAAAAATAATGGGTGCCGCTGTCACAACACTAAAACTAAACTTTAACTTGTCAGTTCGCACTTCACAAAACCACAAGCTGAACTCTGAACACATTCATCATTTCAAACAAAGAAACATAAATTACAAAGTTAGTTCGTCCCGCGAACTTTAAAAAGCGAACACTATCCCATTTCATTTCAAAAAGTTTTTATTCAAAACAAAAAAGGAATAAAACCATCAAGTTATTAAACACCTGATAAACTTATGCAACTATAAAAACGGCATGCAGCCGAAATTAACGATGTGTCAATTTAACGATATCCGGTATAACCTCAAAATAAGAGGCGAATTCGTTCGAAATTGTAACTTTTCAACCGCAGTCATTAATTTTGTTTTCGTTCATTCAAAACGTTGCCCGTTCCAGGTTTCTGGCAACACCTTAATATTATTTATGTTACCGTATCTTTTTGACTTCGACCCATCGAGAGCGGACAGAGAACGGTTATTTAAGATCGGTCACTGTTTCAATAAAATTCTTTAATTAATAAATATTTTTTGCAATTAATATTTGTTGCATTATAAGTATACGCTGCTTAAATCGCCTGTCATTGATGACCGAAGGTCTGATGATGATAAGATAAATAATTTAAAACATCCTAAAAAAAGAAGTATTGCAATCACCACGGTCGACGATAAGAGGAAGAATTGTAAGGACAGTGTCAATTGAACAGGTAAAACAGTAACCAGTCCTGTTCTGGATTTAAAAAAATATCCCAGATAGCAAGAAAAAACGAAAGAAATGATAGCTTTACGATTAGATCAATTTGAATACAGCGTAGCTGTCGTAAAATTTACATATCCCCCGCTTTCAATACGTCACAGTCTTCAAAAACTGTCCTGCGGCATTTTTTAACGATACTTTTTTTGTGTAATTCCGTGCCGTGAAAAGGACTCGTTATTGAACTTTTTTAACGATCCTTTTGATCCGTGTATAGTGGTTGTAAATGTGGATTTAAGGGAAACTGTTGGGACATATGGCGTCTTATTTTGAGGAGCTGCCGCTAATGCGCTTCACATGTCTTTCAACGTTAAAAGGTATTTTATTTGTTAGTTTTTTACGAGTAATTTTCTGGTTTCTTGTAACATTTTTTTAACCCATTATTTGAAGGTTATGTTCTACGCTTCAAGTAGGTAAGCTTTGACAATTACTTACATACATACATAGCTTCACGCCTGTTTCCCATAGGGGTAGGCAGAGACTATAGATTTCCACTTGCTACGATCCTGGCACACCACTTTCGCTTCGTCTATGTTCATTAACCTCTCCATGCATGCTCGTCGGTTTAGGGTGCTCTTAACCTTGCCTTAACAAAAGCGTTAACAATTACTTAACCGGCAAATAAGTTGCACTGTTATAGAAGAGATCAAATATTTGAAAATTATCGTTATCAAATTATACCAGTACCTACAGTATATCGATAAATTGCGCCCATCACTAATAAAATTAAGAATGGATTAAAAATATATATATAATTATATTTTTTGCTTCGATGTGTCCTAAATTTGGGCAACCCTTTCATTAACAAATTCTGCACGCGTGGTTGACTCATTGGTTTGTTAGTCATACACTTACATGACATGTGGCGACGATTATGCTAATTCTCTTGTCGATGACATTCACGAGCAGACATGTCAGTGTTTCCTTTCTTTGATAGCACTTGTAGCTACAAGCATAAGTGATATTGAGTTGATTGAAATAATATGTTTTGAATTCATTTTGAAACTAAGATATTCAATATCGAACGATAGACATTATAAGAAATTGTTACACACACTGCTAAGCCAAGATTTTTAGGTTTGCTTCTTCTCGGGTTGTAAGACGTATATCGTAATTTAACATTTTATGATAATATTTTTTATATAAAATATCTTAGAGTTTTAGTTTAATCTCAGTTTAGGAACAAAATATTAGAAAACTCTCTCTCACTCTTCCATATAAATAAGCAATTTTGCCAGCATCCATAGTTGTAGAATGGTATACAATCAAAGATTATTTAGACGCTGATTGTGCGTTTCATCAAATCTAGCATCAAACGCATTGAAGCCATTATTAAAACAAAAACTTCTCACGAATCACGATATACAAACTCTGTGCAGGATTTTACTTCTTTATAATTAAAAATCACAAAGAACCTTCTTAGAAATTCCAACAAAATCAATGAACGAACAAAACTGTTTAGTCATTAAAACGATAATGGAACACGAAACGATTTTCCACGGTTGATTTTTGCAACTAGAGCTGAACTGAAACCTAAATGCCTGTATTTCCTCACTTACAGACACAATAGCGAAACGAATGAATAGGCTGTAAAGTCTCAAATAGCTAACGCGGAACTTAAAGTACGGAAGTGAATGAATGAATGAAGTCATCGCGCGCTCGATAATGCGATAAAGATCTTGAACGCTCGCGCATAATTAAAAACAAGTCGAGCTTCGATAGTGTTGCGTTTTGCGCTATAGTGTTGCTACCTGTTTTTTGTATTCGTTCGTTTATTTTGGTTCATTCGTTCTTGGATGGAATGCTGATCATTTTATTAAGCTGTCTATTGGATTGCACTAAGGCATTGTAGTTATTGATTAGGAAGACTAGTTCTTCGACAAAAACAATGTAATGTTAATAAAATTCGATTATTTAATTTACACACTCGAAAATATGATACATTTTAATTATTTCTGTAGATGAGATAGATAAATAAATAAATCTTTAAATCTTGAAATAAGAGAAATAGATTTTCAAACGTCAACCAATGTGGTATCTAATAAACAAGATGGCGCCAGCATTTCCTAAATGTCGACAAGAAACGCCGAAACAAACTCAAAGAACCAACTCTTTTTAAGTCCAGACATAATAATATCAAGTATATGAGTGTCACAATGCAGGCAAATATCTGTAAAGGCCTTTTGAAGAAAGAGCCACTGCGGGTTTGAATAGACCAGACCCTGCCGACGGCACGC
Organism: Acronicta psi; assembly: GCA_946251955.1. Classification (NCBI taxonomy): domain Eukaryota; kingdom Metazoa; phylum Arthropoda; class Insecta; order Lepidoptera; family Noctuidae; genus Acronicta; species Acronicta psi. The sequence continues at coordinate 1,717,034 of OX276473.1, read as the reverse complement.
GTATATTCTGAATGATATTGCCTGAAGAATATAATAAGCATAAGTTTACTATTCAGTTACTTCTACCATAATGGATATTGTGATACTGATCATTTACCTCCAAAAACTCATTTGAATAACAATTAAACGGAATAGACTAATCTTGTAATTTTAGCATGGAAAATGCCTAAAAAATACATGAAGACAGAATAGAATAGTTACAATCTTACTCCACAGCACAATAATGACTGTGTTTCAATTTGCTGTTTCATCGTGAGTATTATCTAAAATTCTTGAGGCCCACTAACTCTAATCCGGGTTATTTTTAAGTTTAATTGAGCCTACTGCCTCGTAGGCATAGTGGTCCCAAGCGCGACTGCTATGCTAGATGTACTGGGTGCGATTCCCGGGTCGAGCTAAGTGTTGTTGGGTTTTTCTGTGAAATTCCCAGTAGCATCTCTGAGTCTAGATTTGTGTCCAGTTGATGGCAATAGGCTCGCCACCTAGGACCTGAAGATACCAGCGAACTGTGGCTGTAATTAGTATCATCATCATCATCATGGAGAACCCACTCCTGTGTGGGTTCGGTTTCCGCACTTAGTCCTGCAGTGGACCATTGTACGTGCTGTAATTAGTATACTTTTGTCTATCACTTCGGGGAACACAGGCGTGATGTGATAGCTTAAGTTAATAAAGAGAAAATATTCATCAACAAGAATTTATAGAATACTGTTATTGTAAAGAAGGAGTGCTCTATTCTCTCACGAAATGGTGTAAAAATTTCGTTAATTTCATCAAAATCGAATTACTTAGCACCGCCCCTCCTCCACACAGCTATTATAATATAAACGGCGTATCGAATGACCGGCATCCGAACCGAATGTAATAAATTAATAAACATCGTGACCGTACGAGCGATTTAGAACCGATACTGATCAGTGTAATTGCTGCACGCAACGATGCTACCAGGTCTCACAAGTATATGAGTTGATAGAGACAATGTAGGGTACATAATATATCAATACATACATACAACATGCCTGTATTCTTCGAAGGGTTGGTTTCCAGAAGTGTATCTACCAAAACCATCACAAATCAAAACTAGTACAAGCTCTGCTTAGTTTGGGACTAGATGGTGATGACTCCTAAGATATAATTATTATTATTATTAAACTCCGAGCGACTACTGAGAATTTCATAGAAAATCCCAATAACAATGCTCGACGTGAGAATGGAAACCCAAGACCTTTAGCGTAGCAGTCGTATGTAGGACCACCAGACTAATGGGCACTCATTATTGACTAGTCGAAAAATTCTAGGAACTATAAAACCTACAGGCTTGAATTGGCAGGTTTCTTATATAGTCAATACCTCGCAGGCACCGTAAAGGATCCATGGTTAAGAATGGATTTAGGGAAGTTTTTGTATTATGTAAAATGAAATGAAAGCACAGAGGTCCAGCGAGACATGTAACTGAAACCCCATTCATTTGATGTCGGGGCATACGTAAGAGAAATTTGGTTCTACTTCGAAGAGTTTAAATACCTAAATGCCTAACTTATCTTACGATTTAGAAATTAAGATTCAAAATCTTATACATATCGAAATGGAAAAGTTAAAACAAAATAGCATAACTATGAAAATACAATATAGCATAATTGCAATGCTTGTAAAAGTCATAAGTACACTATTATAAAATGTAACACCTTATTTATACACTTAGTACGCAATAAATCCTTTGAATTTTGAAAATGAGAGGCTTGCTATAGTGAATCATGATATCTTTGAACACTTCTGTAGTAATATCTTACTTCAGAAGTAACTTCGGAATAATAAATATACGAGCTATTGATTTTCTTTGATACCTTGAGCATATAGGGTATAAAGACGTTTGTCCTTTACATCTTTTCTGCTATTGTACGTGTTGATGTGTATAGACACGTAAGATGATTCCAGTGTTATAGCACAACTTGGAAAATGTTATGTCCAGCAGTAAACGGCTATAGGTATACCCTTAAAGACTTTAAAAGCAAAGGCACCAATATATTTTGTCCAGAAAATAATAAGCCATAAGATTTTTATTATTACGATACCAGGTTCAAAGATCAAACCAATAGTGCAATCTTCAGGGAAAGAGAAAAGCATAAATATACTTCTGGCATCTATGAATAGAATGAGCAATTTTATGGCTTCTAATATTACGAGCAATACAATTTTCTTTTGAAAGCCATAAATTATTTACAATCACTTCCAACTTAACATATTGATAGTTTGGAAAGCTATTTGTATTAACAGTAAAGAGCTTTAAGGAGATGTACAGGTAGCACCAAAAGTAGTATATTCTTTATGATACTAAATACTAAGGGCCTGTTTGAAAGAAAGAAAGGAACTATTTCAACACCTCCTAGTAAGTTTACGTTATATTTTGGTCTGTAGACAAGTTGCAATTTGACAAAATATATATAGAATATTATGAAAATGACATTAGTGACAGCTCGATCTGTCGAAAGCTTGTGTCATTTCCATATTTTGTTTCTAATAGTTTGTTGATTCGAATGTTAAATTGCAACTTCAGATGATTCAAATACATTTTGTTCTATTTTTGAATTTTGCCGGCGGTTAGACAAGTTGCATTTTGACATCCGAATCGACAAACAAAATGTATGCAAATGACATTAGTGACAGCCCGATTTGTCGAAAGCTTGTGTCATTTCCATACATTTTGTTTGTCGATTCGAATGTCAAAATGCAACTTGTCTAGCCTCCCAGAGATGGTGGAAAGTGGTGATCCAATGAGAATTACTTTGATGATGTAAGATCTAAATTATGGTAATAATAGTTGAACTAATCTAGTAGTTAATTAGGTCGTGTATTTGTGCTGAGAGACGGCATTATGTTTAAATTTTATTTAATCACTAGTTGAATTTTGTTTCAATATCTGCAGTAAGCTGCTGTCGGTGTTGCTACAAAGAATTTCATAGAAAATCCCAATAAAAATGTTTGACCTGCGAATAAAACCTTCGTACTTAGATCTACAACTGTATTTTTTTTTGTAATTTCGTTATTGATACCTTGTGGTAAATGGTTAAAACATCGTACTAACATTGCATAACTATATCTCCGCAGCCACACTAGCGACGAGAAGACCAATGAGGCAATTTATAAAATAAACAGGATATAAAATATCCGTTCGATGTTCCATCTTCGTCCAACGCTTGCGTTGGCACATGTACGCATACGCAATGGCGCAACACTGCAGTAAAACGTACTTCATATTATCAATAAATCTCCTTCATAAACAAGTTTCAAGTCCCCACAAGGTTTATAGCCGACCGATGTTTGAAATTCAATAAATCATTACATCCGCTACTTACACCGTTGAAATCAAAACCGCAGAGACGTTACAGGAATTAATATACCTACGATTATCGGATTAATTTCGAAATTTGTACACTGTGTAAACATTTGTCAGTGCCAACGGCGCGGTGTCCGTTGCAGAGATCCCAGATAGGGAATCCAATCGAAATTTACAAACCCTTGTCGCTTCACCCATAACGTGGTAGGAGGGCTTGCGGAATTAAATTCTCTCGGCTAACCTCTCATACGAATGTGGTGCTTAAAATCTTTTGTCGTAGTGCCGATATTTGCTTGGATGAAGAGGGATGATATGTGAATGCATTTTGCGATCGCCTGCTGCGCTCACTCGACGAAATCACAACAAATCATTCACGAGACCCACCTCCAGTAATGATGGCCGCATCGCATATAAATTGGATTTTACTGTTGTTTGTTTATGCATTAATGTTTGATTAAAAAGTTTTGTACGATTTAATTTAATTTGGACGAAACCGCAACGGTTGACGGCCAGTTGTCGTTTTGGATGCAGTGAACACGATAAAATCAGTGGAAGTTTGTTTTCGGGTGTGAAATTCGTGGGAAGTAGTATTGTTATTTTGATGCATTTCAAAGGTTTTGTACAAACTCAGTAAAAGATTAAAGATCAAATATACTTAGGCACTAATTCTACTTAAGTTACTTTAACAAACAACAAGATGATGGGTAATAATTTAATAAAGATTTGGGTAAAAAATGCACCCTCTGGTACAAAATAGATAGCCCAAACCTACGCACAAGTTCTATGAAAGATTTATCAACAAGAAAAAAACGAAATTCCGAACACACTGTTCACTAAAGAAAATTGATGTCCCGTCCTCAATACAAACGAAGCAACACTCAATTCACACGAAGATCCATTCAAATTAGCATAATAATACACATATAATTTGTACTTTGAGAAGACTTTGTGAATAATGAAACTCATATTCAATAAATCTGTCAAGTAGAAAGTTAGATGGTGATAATGATGGTTCAGAATTTGTGTGTGAACGGTACTTTTGTTGGTGAAAATGATACTAACTAATCCGCTTATGCAGTTTGTTGTTAATTTATGGTTTGGCAGTTAATATTTGACCTATTTGCGGTAAGCTATAAAAATAAGAAGGTGTGGTTAAGAATAACAGACTAAATAAATCATCCTACTGAACACGCAACAGAAGAGTTAAATATTATGTTTAAGAAAAATGTTCGGAGAAATGAAGCCGATGTAAATAGAAGTTGTAAAAGATAGATTGGTAGAATTGGTAAGGATATTATTAAAATAGTTCACAACAAAAAACAACACAATTTATAATAAGGACTTGAAAGGGATCTTATAACTTCTTGCAAAATCTTTATCTACTCTCTTTATCTACTCTGTACAAAGATAATAAAATGCATGTTAACAGTGTTGTTAGGTACTTTAAAAATAACAAGACAGCTAGTTAATGAGTCTAAAATTATACAGTCTCTACCTCATTCGGATTTCCCATGTACACGAAAATAAACAGAACATTTTTCATTAAACTTTTGCGTCCCTAATCCCTAACATCAACATTAAATGAAGAATCTACACTTCATTCTGATGTTTAGACAACAAAAGATGAAAAGGTGCTATAAAATTTCACCATTTTCCCCCTTTGTATGTGGCAATTAGGCTAATGAAGTGGCTCCAACGAGCGCGAATGAATGGCTCCACCCGAGTTCCAGGCATTCAAAGCTCACCTTTCATGTGGGCAATTTACTGATGGTCCACATTATAAGGCTTTACTTGAAAATTGAAGTAATTCAATTTATTGTAGATGCTGTAGTTGGGATTATAGATTCTAATTCAGTATTCTGTACGAAAAATACTAAAATAAATATATAAAAAAGAAAAAAGAAAACCATCCAAGTAGGTATGTAAACAAAACGTTGATTATAGAAAGAAATAAATTATTTTAAAAATGCATTAAAATTGTTTTGAAAATTATTACAGGTATTTATTTGAAAATAATCCCCGTATCCTTTTATTCGTTAAATTCATTAGAGCATGATTTAGTTTAATTAAGTATACACATAATTCCAGCTACCGAAGCATTCCTTGTAAATCACAGAACATTTGTATGAAACAAAAGTGATGGTACCCTAACCAAGGTATTTGGCAAAGGCTTAGTTATTGCAGAATGTAGCACAATATTGTGCAGTGCAGACAAGTGTGGAAGCAATTGTTTGGAGAAAGGAGCTGCTCTAAATCACGTTCTGTGCAATGTTTACACAAAATACTTGCCAGATGCAACTCCATGCTTATTCTATTGTGCATCTTTGTCTGATGTATGTTCGTGTGAGAGAATTGTGTGAATGTTAAAACAAATGATGGCTTGATAAGCATTGTGGCTTTGCTTAGATCGGTCCATTATCTACGTGGAACAGTTATTTCTGGTTTGAGTAATTTAGGTAATAAGTATAATACTGGTAAGTAAGACACTGGCTATATCTAAATAGAAAAACATTTGGTATTTATAATAGGAATTCGATAAAACAAAATGTCTTATACTACACGCACTGTTTCCAACGAGAATGGCAAAAAATATCGGGAATCCGAGACCATTTTTAAGACATTTAACAGCCCATTTCTGTCAGCTGAAAAAATAACCTCCAAAACCGAACACAATAGATTGATCATCCCAATAAATAACAATCAATCCACGCGACGCTAAACAAAAACAATTTACAAAGTCAAGATGGCGGATTTATTTGGCGCGAAAGCGTTCCCAAAGAGGCTGCGCACAAAACCAAAATGGTATTACCCCGCGGCTATTTATCAAAACGTACGATAAACAGAAATGGGAAATTGAAACAGAATCAACAGGGACCAGTGGAAATGATTTATTGCGATTATAAACAAAATATGGACTGATCATTTTCGATTCTGGGATTGAATTTGGACCGCCAATGGAGAGGTATGTGTTAAACGTGCTTAATGTCGTGTTTAATGGCGTATCGCTTTCAAGTAACTTGTTTGATAACACTAAGTTGTTCATAATAAATGTCTGTATATTTTAACTTTGACAATATATTTTTTCTCGGGACTCTCACAAGAGAAACGAACAATTGAAGAAATAAAACGTGTGAGCCTATATAATTTTAAACTTTACCAGCAATGCCTTTTTAGATTCTTAGTCTACTTACACTTAATATCCTTTTAAAACACAAAAGCACCAAAACTACACGGCAAAGCTAAAAAAAACCTTACAAAAGCGCAAAAACTCTCTGTACAATCGTAATAAAAAGGCGTACACAGAGGTATTAAAACTAAATAATACCACGGAATTGGAATTGGAGAGGGCCGAAACTGAATATTCCAAATGCCGAGTGCGCCGCGAATTTCTCCAGAATACCTGTGTTAGCGAGCGTTAAATATTGCTTTATGATATTAAAGCTTTTTTGCTCTAGAGAGAATGGAAATCTTATTACTTTTGTACATTGCAAGGTTTAGAGTAGCCTCGTTGAATGTGTCTTAGTGTGGTTTTTTGTTTCCACTACCTTAGTACAACTTACATATTTTGTTAAGAGCTGGGTAGAGATTCCCATTCACTTAAATTTATTACAATCTGTTGCTATCTACGGGTACAAAATACAATTTTTAAATCAAGTCGATAACATTGTGATTCGTTTAGTGTTATCTGAAGGGTACTTGTAGGGTAGGTAATCTCATTTAGGTATGAATTCTTTTATTTCCTCGCTTAAACTTGTTATATTAAAAGAAAGATTTTATATTAACACACGGTTTTCTAAAGTTTTCATAAATACTCTTTCCATTTTATCTTCTGTAGCTATATTAAACTTTGATGTTTATTAATTTGTGACGTTTAACGTTTGAGGTTGCCACTTCAGATTTAATGAATTTGCAGTGTATAAAGCATTCAAACTATTATTTAGAGGGCGTTTATGAATGGATTTCACTAACGTTACATTCACTGTATGTCTGACAGCGCACAAGCACTATAAACTTTGTTAGAAAGTTTGGTATTAAATTCTAGTGGTCGAGTCATTGTACCAGACTTAAATGTTTGTTCATAATTAAACATTTAAGTACCGTTTTATTCTCTTGAATTAGAATATTCAACGACTGTTTTAAAATTTTGACTATCTTCATCGACCATAAAAACGTCTAAAACGGAATAGAACAATCCTAGTTTTAACCAATTACGTCTACATCGTCATCATTATAATGTTACCTCAGCTTTTTCGTAAGAACGCCATAAAAATTTACTCCCTCGTCTAAATTTAGACGATATGATACGGCCCAGATGGTCACGCCACCCGATTTTAGTATCTCTCGAATCTTTTCAACATCACCAACTAATATTGACCTTTGCCTCACCTTAGTTCTACCTCTAAGTTCATTAACTTTACTAAAGCCCCGGGAGGTGAGGGAGGTCAAATAGCCTGGAAGGTCACAGTTACAGCCGATAGCCTGTTATGAAGCGACCAGTGTAACATTTCATAGTTATGGCTGAACGGAAAGGAAGTGTATATTTAGTGCGGCATCTGGTTCTGGAGCATTTCATAGAAATAGTATTAATTAACTTGTCTCATGGTGGATAGTTTCATAATTTGTAATTCCCATGACACGAGCTCGTAAAGTTTTGCCTGAAAATGTTCCAGCTTCTCGATCTATTCGTGGCTTCGATGTTATGGGATGAGATATGATACCGATTAACGTTAAAAAATATGTTTAGATACGGAAACGTTATGAGAAATGTTGAGATTATTAGCAGCAGAATGTGTCGAGTTCTAGCTATAAAAATAAAAGTAAACGCAGTTAATGTTTCACAATTAAAACAAAATGTTATATTTCGAATTTTGTATTAGAAATGCCAGTCACATGAGATGTGAAGTGCCGTTAAATATTATCGGCGTAATAATTTATAAAAATTGTTTATTTTATACCTTGCCTTTTAATAGCTTATTTTGAACGAAGCAACTGAAGTGTCTATAAAATTAATTTCTATTCAGTGTCACAGCAAGGTATATATCTATTATGGTCGATGTTACGACCGATTACCTTTAAAAAAGTAAACTGCTTAAACAGTACTAAAAAGAATTTATGTGTGTATGTCCCCAGATCAGCTAAAACGATTATGATTACTAAGGCACTAAAACCCAGGAAAAGAAAATTGACTTTGAGAATATTGTGGTGTATATATATTCAGAAATAATGATCTATAACAATGAAAACGAATAGTTAAATGTAATAAGTACCTAAGTATATATTGATCCAGTCTCAAGCCTGGGTGAGCTAGCGTTCCTATACCGAGGAAATGATTGCTATTATCCATGTTTTTAAGGAGCAGCTCAATGTTTGGGTTTTTCCCGGTGGCTATATGAACTTTGGCAAACTGTGTTTAAATTTGACAGAAGACTGAGGATAAAGGCAACGATCGACAGATCTGCGTTTTGATATAGATTACCTTATAATGATAGTAATATTATCCGCAAAAGGGTTTAGTATGTAAGCAGCTAACAATACAGGACCTGCGTTTTGACACATATTGCGTGATATTTTTACTGTCAAAACACGGAAAGGCTGGCTGCTAGCTGTATTCCAACCTCTTTTGTGGACTTTACATCAGAAGTAATCAGTGCCTCGCCCATGAGTTTTTGTCACTAGACTCGCTAGCGACGCCGTAAAATATTTGTATGAAAAAACCCTCGCAGCACCTCTAGCGGTTACGTAAGGAACTTAAATATGTCGAAAAACCTATCGAAAGCCATTCGATAGTACTCATGGTTGAGGTACAGAGAGAGAAAAGACACCTTTTGATATAGGCGTGATGGTATGTTTTCTTTGAAGTACTTACCACCATGAACTCCGCAGTAGTCTCCAACGCAGTCGGCGTGTTGTGCGTGGGCTCCTGAGCACGGAGTGTCTCCTGTGCAGGCTCTTCGTCTTGTTTGCCTGCAGTCCGCTCCACAGACTGACCATTCTGACCACGTTCCCCAGCGACCAGGTAACGCTGTGGAAGATAGGAAGGATCAGTATTATGTACATTAGGTAGTTATTAGGGCTTCAGAAATTATTTGAAGGTATTTTAGTAGTATATTATTATAAGATACATACATATTAATACTGTATGGATCTTAAGTTGTATTTTTTCATTTAATAATAATAGCTACCCACCAATTGCAATGACATTACAGCTATATCTTCTATCCCTTTCATTTATATTTAATCCTTTATTTTTTTTACTCTCTTTTACTAAAACTCTATTTTAGTATGAGACTAACCCTGAATTTTTTTTGCTATTTCAGGATTGTTCATAGTAAAAGTTGTTCATAATTATGAGTACAATGACACCTTACATTATAACGTCATAAAAAATACAGTAGATTTAATTATATTACACGTTTTATTTCGAAAACAGAACGCAATAAAATTACTGCGAAATTCAAATAAAAGCTAGCATATTTGAACGATCTTCAAAGGGCAAGTGTGAGGCAAAAACTAAACGCAATGTCAAAGATTACGGATAGGTTTTTTGTAGACACGACATCATCATTTATCATATGCAGACTTGACATGTTTTTTCGTATGTTAGACATGTGGGTATGAAAATCAAGTTGGGTTGTTTTCAGAAATGGTGTGATGTGTCACATCTATTTTTAGTTAATGCGATTGTGCGAGCAAACACTAACTACTATTCACAACAATTGTTACTGTTACCACACATTTTTTTTTTAAAGAGTATTTTTTTAAAGGAGTTTCTTGCCGGCTCTTCTCCATAAGACCCACTTTTTTTGGAACCGTGTAACTAATTTAACGTTTCAAAAGTACTTAATTATATGGTCTAATTGAAATAAAAATATTTTGAATTTGAATTTGAAAAACCCGTACAATCGTATAGTTTAAGTTTTATGCTGACAAGCACGCGCAGCGAACTGTAACATAATATAAAATTCACGTTTTGCAAAAATTAAAAGTAGTATAGTACAAACCAACAAATATACAAGTTCGTCTCGCGTCTCCTAGCATTTTAATTTTTTATCTTTTTTCAACTTTGTGTTATCAATCATTAGGTATTATCCGCAGTCCGCACAGCGATATTTTGGATTCATTGGTTTTATATCATAACTCATCCAATCCAGACAAAAAATGAAGCGTTTTCTATTTCAAAAGTATTTATTATAACTATCCTATCAGTTATACTAACAATGGTATTAGATTTATTTATTAGCATAGTGTATATTTTTTTAAACTGTCTCATGTCTCCTTAAGTGTAGCAGCCGCGGTAAGGAGCAATAGGCTACTATTGCTCCTTACCGCACCGACATGGGATCGATTCCCAAATCGAGCAGTGCCGTATCGTCAAGAAACCAGAAACCAATTTCTGGGTGGTAAAGACGACATGACCATATATCTCTATATATCTTTTAACTGTAGCGAAAAATATTGAAGCAGGAATTCTTTCTTCATAAAAGTTGTAAAAATCCTCGTTGCTAACTTATACTGAGTTCATTTAACGCGGCCATTACGGAAACGTTTATTACGTGAAATAACCAGTTGTTATTGGAAATTTTAAAATTGGAATCTTGTTAAGTAATATGGTTTCATGCTGCGACAGGTCTTAAGGATCTTGGAAACATATTTAATCTTTTTAAAATTTTTACAACACACGAAATCGATATTATGAATCTGCTTTTCATCTTTGATATGTATAATTGGCTTTGTCTTTCTTAGATTAAATTTTAAAGCAATAAAAATCAGTCAAAATCTAAATCAATTAATTAAATAAAAAACTTTTATGAACTTCTAAATTTGAAAACTTTAAAAAATTACCGATCTAAGGAGTGTTTTGGTCTTAAATGGCTAATATGCAAATGTGCTAGTTTTCTAAGTACTATCTATCAAGTTTGCCATAAGATTTGAACTATCTCAGAAATAGGTATTTAAATCAAATCGTTTTGTTCAAACGATTTCTATTCAATATCGATAAATCATAGCAAATAATCGATTAACACTCAACTCGTAATTCCATCGAACATAACCATTTACAGATCTGAACCATACAATTATGGTCTAGGCTCGGTGGGACTAGCAACCAATTAACGAGTCGTTTACGAATATTAATCGAGAACCTAATAATCGAGACAGATAAAACTATAGCCCTATAAATTGAAATTAAAATACATTGGTGGATGGCGTAGCGTCCTTACATGCGAGCCGGGCATAAATCACAATGTTTTTTAAAAAAGAAATAATAGAGCGTTCATACTGTGATGGCGGTTGGCGCGAAGATGAAGATTTAGCGAATTGAATTTCGAATGGTGTTCGTTTTTTTCTGATCTGCATTTGACTCTTGTTTTGAGCACCGTTTAAAACCTTAACCTCAAATAAAACCTTTTTGATTTGAGTTTTTTTAATATACTCTTACGGGCCACATATTTTTACGCAGTAATATAGAAAGGGCATCCTGAAAAGAATATTTTAATAATCATTTTGATAACGTATTTCAAAATGCATTACCTTGCATTGTTCCTTGCAAAAAACATTAGTAATTTTGTAGATACTACTTGAACTTATTATTTAAGTTAATATTTTAGTATCGATCGTAAACTCGCGTGAAGTTTAATTTTAGTCTCTACTCAAAAACCCGAGGACTGTGGTCTCTTGTTTGAGTTTTACTCGCCATATGTCCAACTTGGGCCACCTCCCCTCCGCCATGTGTGGGTGTACACGGATATTAAGTACAACAGTGTGTAACATTTCTTATTAATTAATGCGCACACACATAAATCAGTCCCGGTTCGTTAGAGCAACAGCGACATAAAGGACTTTCACGTTTACATTAAATTCTTTTTTTAAAGGTCGGGCCTGATTAGGGAGTCAAAACTATGGAAATTCGATTCCAATTTTAAATAATTAAGTAGTATTAAAACCTTTTTTATTGTAAACAAAACATACAAAGAGGTTACAACAAAGTTTTATTACTTTTTAAATTAAGAAAACGTACACACTGCAAGGAAAAGAGAAATATGACATGACATACTTTAAATATTTTGTTTTCTTGAATTGATTATTTTAATAAAGACTACGAAAAAGACACATTACTGTTACTGCATGCAACATTGAACCAACGATCTATAACCCAACACTTGTAACCATAATCTACAAGGTTCAAGATGCAAATATTCTTTTGTTTTTCAAAATTTCCTTTTCCGAGTTTAATCGGCCGCAATGTAACCGCCCCTTAACGTATGTAAATAAATTGTAAGTAATTATGTCTCCCAACACGGAAAGAGACGCAAGAGAATTTTTAACACTCGCATTCAAGAAACAGTAACGACAATGTTTTCGGTAATAAATTGACAAAATTGTTTTACGATACTTCTTAAAATAACTTTGGGTATTTTTTGGGACAGGACGCAAATAATGGATTTAATATATTTGGTTTAATGTCCCGGTGTTTTCTTTTACATACAATATACTGCCTCATAAGCATATAAGATGAGTTAATGCTAAATAAGAAATAAGTTCTCTGGCGTACCTACTTAACCGGAAAAACATCAGATTTTTTTTTATCTTAAAATAAATATTTCATAATTTAATGAAACACACAATCTTGTGTACTTCTGGAGGGTTATGCAAAGGTGTACTAATGAAAACTCATACTTTTCCAAAATGTTTTCAGTCCCATAGACTGCAAACTTACTAGCACCTAAAAGGCCTGTATCCAAACAATACACTGATGCAGCCTAATGAAAATGGCATTTGAAAAATAGAGACCGTAAACATTTTATTGTAAAGTTGCACAATAAAAAGAATAATACCAACTTAGATTCCTATTTTAAATTTATCAAACTGTCGTTTACGCCGCAGGGATCGCCAACATAATATTATCGAACTAACATTGCGTTCCAAAAATAAAATCGAACGATATACATACAGCTATACAGTTGATCAAGCTTCGCCGCGAGCAAGAACACATGTTCTCAATTAACTCGTAATGTTCCACGTTTCACGGTTTGAGACAACCGTCAGTTGATTGGATTTTATTGTCTACTCGGTTGGTCTATTTCCTTTGATACATACATCGCGCATAGAGGACGCACTTACTTAAGAGCTTTTTGGAGTAAAACGCTTAGTAAAGATTACTTTTTCGAGCATATAATTTATATATTTTCATATACTGTGTCAAAACTGAATATTTAAATATTGATGAGATTATTATTATTCGTTCGTTGTTACTTTTTTAAACACAACATGGTAACTGCAGGAATCTTAAAATTATTATTATACTAGCTTTCCGCCAGCGGCTTCGCCCGCGTGGTCTGGGTATTTATTATAACTTTAATTAAAAAGCAGAATATGTCCTTTCTCAAGCTCTGGACTAACTGTGCACCAAATTTAATTTAATTCGGTTCAGTAGTTTTGGTATGAAAGCGCCACAGACAGACAGACAGCGTTACTTTCGCATTTATAATATTAGAAAGGAAGTCAGGAATTTTTGCGACTGTCATAATTCTCTTGCTCCACGTGGAGGGTCGCGGGCGGAAGATGGGTTATAATTTGCAATAAAATAAATATGCAAACCATAAGCAGACATATTTTTATTATAGTCACAGAACATTAATATTTAATAACCGCAACGCACTTTAAATGCGGATGCACCCAATAAAATATTAATTCGCAAGCCCTTTGATCTGAGGACAACTGGGCAATTCCGCAATCGAGCAAGCTCGTCATCCTACGAAGCAGTATGTATTACCGACTCTCTTTGAAGTGATTTCAGTACTCACTTTATGACCGTAAAGAATTAAATGGCGGCGTTTTTACGACGGAGATGTACAGATATGACGTTTAAGTGCTTATTGTGATTACCACGTGTGTTCTCGGTAGTTTGTAAAACCACTTGGGTTGGACAATTGTGTGGTAGCTCGTGCCAATGTTTGGGCATTCGGCTTTGTTCTGAAGTCGGTAAACGGTTGTGTTTTGTTTTTAAAGTACTTGTAAAGAGTTCGAGAGGTTCGAAAGAGAGTGCATTATGGAACTATGCGCTCTACGATACGTATATTTCATACGTTAATGCAGAAGAAGATTGTGTTTTTTTTATTGTTTTTTTTTTCTCTATTATACTAAAACGTAAATTTGTAATCATACATCAGATACATTCCGTAGGTATATATGTAAATCTAAACACGCACAACACAGTTTTTTTTACGTTCTCTTTTTCTTAAGTTTTCTTTTTCTTTCTTTTTTAAGTTTCTCATTGAATTAAGGAGATCCAACTCACATAGGTATGCGTTCTTTTTAAAATTAAAACACTGTACTACGTTTAACTTACCAATCAATAGTTGTTGAGTGTTATCGTATCCTTGCAGGTCCATGTATCCCTCTTCATTGTAAGCAGTAACAAATAAAATCATATTTTCAATTCTTTCATAATAGAAACCAATACATTTACAACCCAAACGCAATGGCACTGAAGTCTAAATTACATTGCAGAAATTTTTATTAAAATTGCAGAACAGAAATTTAACGCAATTACGGCTTTAAAGAAAAGAGAGTAAAGTCTAATTTTCTTTGATGAGTGTTGTTCAAAATAATCCTTTATTGGAAACTCAAGTGCTTCCGATTTAAATGCTCGATATTAACCACTGCTTTCTAAAAATATATTGAAAGCACAATCAAATATTCGGGCGCCTGTTTTGTATGTGATTCATTTGAAATAAGAAGACATGCAGAATTTTAGATTGCACATGGCCAGTATTTACAAATCATTTTTAAATATTTTCAGTCCTGCCAACTTATTAAATAAATATTTTGATTTTGACACTTTACAGTACCATCTAGAAAACTAAGCAGAACACCATACTAAGCAGAATTTGTTATATGGATACTAGACACTGGACATAATATTTACACATATACTTCTTATATACGTGGGAATTTGTGACGAAACTGGCAAAAAAATGATGAACAACAACCCATCCGACTATTTTGCACAATCCTTAGTCATATATATTAAGAAACAAACAGAAAAACAACTTTACTTACAAGTTTACGGCGCGTAAGCATCCCGGATATGCCCATTAAGCCCCTTAATTAAGCTAAATACGGTAGGGGTGGGTACTAAACGATAGTTTAACGGATTATGATTGATTAAACTCGAGATGTGCTTCCAATTATAACTTCAGTTGATGAACTGTTGAGTTAACGGGTCGATGACACTACGTAAACCTATAGTTTATGATAGCGATAAATACTTGAAGATATGATTCTGATTCTTAAAGAATAAAACTATCAGAATTAATAGGAAAATGCATAATTATGATCTCTTGGATTCTAATCCAACAGGCGATCTGTTTGCGGATGAGTGGACAAAGATTTTATTGGTATGTCAGAAGTACTGTGAGAGGAAGGCATGAAAGTGTTATTTACCTTCTTTTATTTACTTTAGGTACTTTGTTTTGTGGATTTTAATAAATTTAGTTTGTAAGTTACTGTATGTAATTGGTACCTACATCATAGTAATTAATAAAATAAATAATTAAAACTCGTACGAAATTTAGATTAGTCCTGTTAATAGCCTTTTGTTATGGTCTTGACCTGGGCTTAGATTAAATTTCAACGTAGGTACACATGATTTTGGGGTGTAAGTACATAACTTTTAATACACATAACACCGCAAATTTTGCCGCCAAACAAAACAGCATCGACCATTACCAAATAATTTTCCATTATGTTGTCTGCCTTAAAATTCTGCAAATTATAATAAGATATGAAGTTCTATGAAAAATCAGGGCACAAAGCGATTCTCACCACTCTGACACGGCACGCAGTCTGATGTCCTCTGCACAGCTTGTCCCTGGCAGGGCGCCCCTCCATTCAGTGGGTGGGGTTCAGTACAGGAGCGCGTGCGCCGCTGACCGCCCGTGATGCGACCGTTGCAGCGGCACTGTGTCCACGGGCCCCAGGAGCTCCAACCTCCGTTTACTGGTGACAATACAAAAAAACATAAAAATAGAGTTGACAGTTTGTATAGTCCCGAATCTGACATCGATCTTTTGAAATACGAAACATTTTTTTTTTGCAAAATAGAACAGAAGGGTAACAACAACTAATAGGATATTGGTTCGAGTGTCAGAATGCTGACTCACGAAGTCGTGGTTCATAACTTTGGCTTTTGGGGCCCCTAGATTTCTCCCCTAAAACATAATACAACAGTGATCAATTTTACTGGACTGACTCTTTAGTATCGTGGAAAATCGTGTGTCTACATTAGCGTACCTCTGCGGAAACCTTCTAGGAATACATGCGTGATCCAAGCAGTTCACACGTCTACTGTATGATCAGCTTTTTCACCAGGTATCACGGGTTCGGTCGAGATTAGGTCTAGTATAGTATCTTCCACAAAATCCCAGTGCGTTAAACAAAAAAGGTTGAATAGAAAAAAATAAAATTTCACCACCAAAATGATCCAATCTAGATCCAAAACTACATGGTAACAGGCAGAACCAGAGGGCGTGCTGTGCTATATCTTTCCGAAGATCAGCACGCAAGGTGGCGTGCAGACTTCTGTAACCTAACGACCTACCTAGAACTTAGTTTGGTCTAATAATACATAGTGTATGATACCATCTATTTGTGTAACATACACTTTAAAAGATTGTACGGCCGATAGGTGTTAATTTTATTGTTTTCTATAAAAGCAAACTGTGACAACAATGGTGGATCATACGACAAAATGTGATATTTTCATAATCAAATAAATCCCTTAAAAGTTTTTCATGATGGCGATAAGTACAAGTGGCCCTTCAAAGTTTTTGACGGTGTTCATAAAATAGGGTGTATGACAATTATCGATACACGCAGAATAAGGGATTTGAAGACAAGTCTCTTGTACCTATCGCTTAAGGGTTAATGTAGAGAGGTGTAGGTACTGATGTACCTACTCCCACAGTTTGCAGCAGTAGTAAATATAATAAATTGTATATTTAGAAAAAGTTCAGATGCATTTTAGAATAATTATCTTACACTTAAAAATAGGGCACATTTTCACGTATATGCCTGAACTAGGTTGAACCTGTGTTTCCAATTAACAGGGCATACCGTATTTCTCATGAGCCTATTGCAGAACTGCTACTGTTGTTTTCTGATAGCATCCAGGTTTTCCGACGATCACTTCATCATTTAAGAGTGAAGAGGTCCCTTGGCTCTGGGATTCGAACTCGAGATCGACGTCTTGGCAGTCCAATGATCATATAAATAATAATAATAAAATATCTTGGAACATTTTTACACAGCGCCATCTAGTCTCAAACTAAGCAGAGCTTGTACTATGGGTACTAGACAATGGATATAATACTTATATGCTTTTGTTTTTTTTGTTGTTGTAAATATATACTTATAATACATAAGAAGCACCCAGACAAACACAAATACTTATATTCATCACATAAATATTTGTATCTTGTGGGAATCGAACCCATGACCTTGTGATCAGCAGGCCGGTACTCGAATCACTAGACCACAGACGGCGTCGACTATTACTAGGATATCACTGCTTATGTTAATTTAGTATTACCTTCCTAATCCCCTACCACCACTGAATAGTAGTTAAAACCCCACTTTATTTCACCATGAACCGTCGAACAAGAATAATAAAAATGTAAATGGTCCCCATACAAGCGTTTAATGTTATATTACAAGAGGTACAAGCGATGTCGGGCGTTTTGGTAAATTATGGTTAATAGAGACTATAACTGTGAGTTAGGTTGAACGTAAATCGACTTTAACACGGCTCAGCCGCGCGCTGCAACGAAATTATGTTAAATACTGAAATATTATAGGAACATGGAATGTGAATATAAAAATATCAGTATGGATATTTTTTAAGTGATATAGCTGCAGGCTGCAGATTGAAAATGCAGCTATTAATAAAGGAATTGCAAACAATTTTATTAAGGTATAAAACGTACTACAAAACTACTTAAAAAATAAAGATACTTAATAAAATACTTATATAGTACAGTATCTGTAATAGTTAACGAAAAATATTACTATTCGTTAACGATAACCAGCCTTCAAGTTTCACGATACTTTAACTTTACTATCCGGCAGAAACGAACTCATAATATCGTTTTTCATACAAGTCTATATAGTCTACTTGAATACTTTACTATAACTATTCGAATACTTAACTTCGAAAACTTATGTTAGCAATTTTTTAGTTCCCTTGGCATCCGCCGCAGCGCTTACTCTATTACTACAGTGACATACTTGAGCCAGTATAATATACTTATTTATAGTAAGTAAAGTTTATCGTAGTCATATTTTTAAAGGTATGTATAAAAAGAAAACCGTGACTGATTGACTGAATTTCAACATCAATCAACTAAACATAGCTCAAACCACTAAACGGATTGGGCAACGAACTGATTTTTGAAAAACTCTCTCCCCAAAAGTGTGTAAAGGAAGCCACGAACACAAATTTTGCGCGAGCAAAAGTTACTGTAAAATATATACGTCATTGTCATCATTTATTTATTTATTGACTTAAGGATCTCTGACAAAGAATATACACGAAAACATAATTATCTATAGGTATTTAATATTATACAGCTGAAGAGTGTTTGTTTGTTTGGTTAAAAGCGCTGATCTCAGGATGTACTGGTCCGATTCGAAAAATTTTTTCAGCGTTAGATAGCCTGTTTAACAAGGAAGGCTATAGCTATAGGCTAAATCATCATACTATGATCAATAGGAGCTGAGTATAAATTAAAAATGTTGCAAAAACCGGGGGAAAATTCAACTTCACTGGAACGAGGTCGCGGGCCAAGGCTGGTTGGTAATAAGTCACAAACATTACATAGCCAGTGTACTTCTTCAATTATGAGAGACCACAGCATGCAGATTCATCATCATCATCAGCCAGTAATCATCCACTGCTGGAATTAGGCGTCTCCTAGTCAACAACACGTGCAAATAAATGCGTGCAGTGCAAATAAATACGTTTTACGTGTTGTTCGTCGCAAACCAACAACGCTTTATAAAGATTTTCCCTAATGAGGAATGATATTTTTATTTCAAGTGGTTTTCTTTAAAGTAGGTTAAATAACAACAGTTAGCAGTTATGAAGTTTATTATGGGAAAAGCTTTCACCATTACCAAATTGAGACATACAAAGTGACTAATATATGCAAATCTTATTATAATGAATCAATTTATTTATATTTTCTTGTAAGCTATTTCCTGTCGCATTGGCATTACGAATTAAATGTAAAAAATATTCAAATGAAATATCATAATTCTATCTTTCATCGAAATAAATCACTAAAATCCCACATTTATTATTAAAATGCGGATAAAGAATTTTAATGAATATTAAAATAAATGACAATCATTCATCGTCGCTGACATAAGTCGGTTCTAAAATTAAAACATAAAACAAGTGAATTATTAGAATCTATTATCCCATTTTAATATTGGAATTATAATAATTTTTCAATAATCATTAGTTGGAAAACTAAATAATTAATTATTCAATAAATATGATAGCGGTTCGGCCACCCGTGGTGTATAATTTTAGTGTTTTCTCTCAATAAAAATTGATTGCCTCGTCGCATCTCGGGTTTGTTATTAAACTATTAAAACACTATTAATATTAATAAAGTGCCTCACATTCTAAAGGCGTTCGCGGTATCTATAAAATTCAAAATTTTATACGTCGTAGAACATTATTTACGTTTAAAGAACTTGACTTTGGTTACATGATGGGTTTAGTTGGAAACTGTTTGATTTTCGTGTTCAACAGTTGAACTGTTGAACACGAAAATCAAACAGTTAACTGTTACAGTTGTAATACTATTTTAAACATTTTCTTTTTTATGTTGAGAACATCGACTTAAGGTTTAAAGTTTGTGGCAGTTATGTTCTTATCTTTTATTAGTTCTTTGTTGTTTTAAAAGTATGAATATGGGGTTTAGTTTTTGTTAAGGCAGAACTTTGGGACAGTTTTTGATAATCTTTAGGTATATTTTTTTATATGAAAGACTTATTGCCCTATTAGTGGCCTAAGTGTTTCAATGTAGGCGATTTCCGCACGAAACGACTTTTTAATAGGCAATTAATGTTTAAGTAGGTATGATTTTTATCGGCAAACACATCCATGAGGAATTTCAAAGCTTTATTAAAGCATATTTGAAACTTTCTTGTACTCCATTTAAAGTATGGAAAGAAATTGAAGTGCGTTTTTTTGCACAGATTAATTTTATTTTTAGCATTGGCAAGGATAAAACCAATTCATAATTATCTGCAACTCTATTGACATCACATAAACAAAAGAAACAGTCAATTATTCTCTTGAACTCAACCATAACAAAATACAAGTACTAAATGCAAATGGTAAATTTTTATTACATTTTTCCATCGGCACACGAAACTCAATAATATATTCAGCTAATTAATACGCCGGGGACCGTCAAGTCGTCACCCTTTTTTAGATTTTACATCGGGTCACCACATTGTTTGTTAATTAATATAACCGTTTTTTTATTTGTAGGACAAACGTAAACTTTATATACGTAATAAACACGACACGTGTATTGCATGTGAAGTATTTCCATAAAAGTATTATAGTTTTGGTTTTAAAGAATAAGATAATTGTAATAAGTACCCTTCTTAGGTACTGATAAAAAATTGGTATCTTATCGAGACTTCTTACGCATAATTGGACCAGAAAAAGCATAAATTCACATAAATATTTATGTAGAATCTTATTTATTTACCTTTTTGGACAGAATAACAGAAGGACTGATACGATAATTATTAAATGTGATTCCATAAGCATACAAACACAAAAAGTAGAAAAAAGTTCACAATGAAAAAAGGTTTGATTACTTTTGAATAAAACCTTGTAAATAAAATAAACTCTTTCAAAAGTCTAAACGTCCAAGAGACCAACACAGAACACAATGAAGTGGGATCATTATACAATCGTGCAGCATAAAAAGTATTATAGCGACGACACCCGCCCACGCCCACAATAATGACGATATATAGCCCAATTTGCGACTGAACTATACACTTCAACAACAAAGACTGTAAACCCTTCTAATAGAAGTAATTGGTTCAATGTAGGAACAATTACAGGACTTGGTATTTGTAGGAGGCATAGTTTTTGGTTAATAGCTGTGAAGTGTTCTGAGATAACTTTGATCGCATGTTTAAGTTAAGACTCTTTGATAGTATAGTAGACCATATTAGAACTGAAGATAACTCCAGAAATACAAAACTTGAAGAAACTGTTATTGTCTTAAGGAATCAAATTCTCAATGCCTCTTGATAGTAGAATAATAAAATAATTTAATGGAAAGCTTTCATGACCAACACATGAATGAAACTGACACAGGACGGGATATGTAGCATAGAAAAGAAGATCAATTTGTTGGTACTGAAATTATGCAGACAAAATAATGGTAATGATGAGTAAAGCTGACACACAGAAGAGTCTCAGCACGAAAAGACAGACCATACCACGTTGACCTGATTGAGAGAACGAGCGAGTTAAAGAAACAACAAGCATCCTGTCATTTCTTTAAGAATTGAATAATAACATGTAATTTTACGTCAAGCGAAACTGATTAACTAATTCTCAAAAGCACTGGACTGAATAGAATGCACGTAGTAAAGTGAACCCAACATCGCAAATAATTTTCAATCACTTACACGTGGATCAAACACGAACCACATTTCTGTAACAGCTTACAAACCAGAAGCAAGATATACTAAAATTAAAGATGAATCATGTACGCGAAACAGAATTTGGGACGTGCCAGTCCTAGGTGATGATTGCAATCAGTTAGATGGCGCCAGCATCGCGTAGGCGTCCCTAATGACTCTCCCATGCGCTCGCGCTTCGCTATAATTGCAAGCTATCGGCTCATGCCCTTTGATCTTACTGAAGTAAAGATAGTTATTACGTACACCAAGGGTGAAATGAGCGTTAAACAGCTTGTCTGATAAATTATACGTGAAATAATGAAACGTGCAACCATAACTTGCTGGGTGAGGTGTACCTATTAAATTGTCTAACGCTCTTTAGCCGGCAATAGCGGCAATGCTTACTACTTCAAGTTATGGATTTGATAAGGATACATAAATTCTGGCTAAGTTTAGTGCGGCATTAACTTCCTGCTTTGATATCTGGATTCTGTAAGACTTACGCATATAAACTTTAAAGGCACTGCAGAGTCAATTTGGTTTAATTTGAATGATTTGCAAGTCTTCACGCTTTATTGAATACATCAGTCATCATCCTCCTAGCTTTTTCCCAACCATGTTGGGGTCGGCTTCCAGTCTAACCAAATGCGGCTGAATATCAGTATTTTACACGAACCGACTGCCATCAGACTTCCGTAATCCAATTTCTGGGCAATACTGATATTCGAAGGATAGACTACTTGTCAGGCTTTTTTGGGCTTCTGACTACCGCTAACGATTGTCCTAGGTACGTATGACAACCAGGACCGACGGCTTTACGTGCTTTTCGAGGCACAGAGGGGTCAGAATGGTCACCCATCTACAGACTGACTTCGGCAAGTGTAGCCTTACCTTGCAGATTGGTTGATTAGCGTTGCTAACTTAACTTAACTAACTTAGCTACGACCCCAATTCGAAAGAAACGAAATTCCTATAAAAATTATAGTATAGATGTAATCATGACTCACCATAGACTGTTAAAAGAGCAGGCTCGGAGATTCTCTTGCCAGCAATATTCTCTGCGACGCAGCTGTAGTTGGCCATGTCCTGTTGACAATAATTGCTGTTTACTGAAATATATTGGTCACGTCCTTAGTCCTGTGTCGACAGATATAAGTTCTAGATTGTTCTTTCAAATATGTTGACCAAAGCAAACAGTTAAATTTAATTTCTTAGAAAAACTTCTATCCTTATGTAGCTTTGTTCAATATTAACCTAAACACTACCAGTTATTGTCGCATATTTTAGAATAGGTATTTTGTAATGGACTACGAAATTATTCTAATATGAACATGAAGAGTTTGTTTGTAATCTCAGGAACTACTGGTCCGATTTGAAAAATTCAGTGTTAGATAGCCCGTTTATCGAGGAGGGCTATAGGCTAAATATCATCACGCTCCGACTAAAAGGAGCGGAGTATCAATTAAAAATGTTTCAAAAACGGGGGAAAAAAATTAACTTCTACGGGAACGAAAAGCAAAGGCTAGTACTAGCTAGACAAGAAAGCAATTATTGCTATTTTCGGATGTTTGCTCAACCCATCAGAGAAAGGAGTACAGCCATATTGTAATTATATGAGCACATATATTTTGTTAATCTCCTAGAAATTGCTAAAGCGGCCTGTACTAAATCTCAGACGTCATAATGTCCACGATTATACAGAAATCTGCGTCGCACGTGGGTTATAAAGGTTTATTATGAGGCCGATAAAGTTAACGGACACCTATTTATCCAACTATCACAGCTAAGCTGAGCTAAAGACGGAATAAAGGTATACACTCAACGTAATGGCGGAGCTACTTTCGCCGAAATTGCTTCGAATCTCACATCATAATAAAAAGACGCTAAGTTTGATAGCCACTTTGGTTGGCATTTCTTTTCAGAGGTTATTTTACCAAATGCTGGTAACAGAAACATAAATACTGATATGAAAATGTTTCCACGCCGGCTAATTAGAGAGTGAAACACAATTTGAATGTTACGCTTAAAACATTGTAAGACAACAAAAACAAATTAGCACCCGCATTGCTTTAAAGGGCAAGTATAAATTCAAAGTGTTCATTACAGCACCCATCTCCGTAATATATTTTTACAACCGAAAAGCTGAATGTGTTAAAATTACAAAGGACGGGAGCCATTAATTTAAAAGACGTACAACACATTACGATCATATTCATTAAGAAAACGCTCTAGACACCTTTGTGAAGATTATGTTACACACGAACCCACAATGAGAGAGCGACTGACAGTGGCAGCAATTAATCCATGTCTGCTCACAGTGCCTAATTAGTGGAAGCTGCGTAGCGGAAACCGGAGATGGAATGAGTTATTTGCGATTGTGCTATTATTTGGTGATGTGGTTGGAAAATATGGTAACAGGACTGTTGTATTTCTTTCGAATATATTTTCCTTTAACTATTTTTACTACGAAAACGGATGATATTACAGATTAACTGATGTAAATATGTTATTATTAAATAAAACGAGATGAGATAGATAGTATTGCTAAAACATTTTAGTCAAGATTACATTTAATTCAATTGATAAGAGAGATTAATAATAAGCTACGGACAACAGTTAATCAGAATAAATTATGTGGCCAGTTGGAAAATTCCCATTAATTTATAAATCAAGGCATTTTTCAAATTCAATCTCTTCCATAAACGGACACGAAATTTACGAAGAAAAATACGAGGGCCAAGTAAAATTAATCGCTAAAGATATACGTATCCTTTTCCGTGAAATATGTAATTGGATTAACACAAGCTTAACACTTTTATCAGAGGACATCCAGGAGCTTTGAAAGACTACACTGGACGACAAAAAGACGTAAAAAGCAAAGGAACGTACGCCCGACAGCGACTTGTGTCGCAATTAATAAACGTCTGTCGCGCTCGACTAATTAGTCGCAGTCGCAGAGATAAAATAAATAATTTGCAATCGTGCGACAAGATGATGCGATTGTGCGCGCTGACGCTGACGCTTTGAAGGAGCATTTTAATGAGGTGCGTGTCTTAAAGTTAGAAATTGTATATATTTAGAACGCATGTAATGTAATTGTTGGTTATAATTATTAGAAGTGCTCATGTTCATGTGCGACAAAGATTCGACGCAAAGATAACGAGTTAACAAGATCGTGTTGATTATGTGTCGAATTGCAAATGTACTTGTCAAATTTTACGATTTTAAATTAAAATTTATTAGAGATTATGCGTAAAGTTACGATGCATTGATATTCGGTATTCTATTAGTAGGAAGAATAATACAAGTTTGGTGGAATAGAGATGCATTCATACTTGTTCAAATAACCTTTACTTAAAAGTGAAATAGATCTTGATAGGTAGTGCTATTTGGCACCGTGGCATAAGTACCTTTAACATTTAACTATGTTCCTTATTTACTATGATCTCCGTTTTCTTCGAAATTCCCCACGTGTTGTTCGGTAACTTCGAGATCTGTTCTTACTACTTAAATTTCAACTATGTCCTATGTACATAAATCTTCATTATGAATATCAACAGATACTTTTATTACCGTACAAATAGTTGGCCTAATATTGACATGTGTTCTGTTCTAAGATCATGATGTTTGTACTCATTGTTTAGATTTGTGGTCATATTTTATTAAGCTTTTAGTATTATGGCATTAATTTATGGACCATAAACGATGCACATCTGGGAATTTGGTCTTTGGGTGGTTCAGTAGCAAGTATCATTATAATCTATTTGGTTTCCGGGGTGAAGGAACCTTGAATGATAAGTATTTTGAATTTGATTGGAACCTTTGCTGAGTTAAATGTATATCAGAAAATAAAACTGCTAGAAATTAATGATGAACAGCTCAACATATTGAAGACTAACAACATAAAACATGAAACAATAGGATCACTAAATCCGAAGGGCCTATTAAAGTCCAGCGATCACTTTCATGGATATTTAGCTTGCACATCTCATTTTTGTTTTTGAAGATACCTCGAGACCAGATTTTAGATGCGTCACACAATTTCAATTTCTTTTAAATTCGCCTTCAAGTAATTTGCAATTTTAAATAATCTCTTCAGCCTTCCAATAATGTTGTTTACATAATTTCTTGAACTGTTCTGTTCCGACTTGTTTATTTTCTTGTGTCAGAAGCTAATTTCGATTTCAACTTTATTGTCAATATATTAATTTTATGTTCTTAGTCTGCCGTGGGATCTGGCCCACTGCAGTCTTGATTAAGCGTCTGGATTCTCAGAATCCTAAATGGTCTCTTGATTTTTTGTTCTAACATAAACTGCGGCCTTAATGATTTTAGCATAGTTTATTTTTTGCTTACTTTTTTTTTAGATTAAAACTTCTATTCAGTTAAAAGTTTTATGGGATAAAGAAGACTTTTACCTATACTGAGGGGTTATTCGGATCTCAAGATATGATCTAAGGTAAGTACTTCCTAAATTTCTTATGTAGATATAAATGAAATATTGTGCTTATAAATGTTCTTGCCTCTCTTTACATAAAACTAGAAAGTGTGCACTTACTTGCAAAGTAGCTCTAGATATGAGAAGATTTCCTTCAGCAGATATCAGTACATTGTGGTCTTGCTGTAACGGTTGGCCGTGTTTTAGCCATGAGACACGAGGAGCTGGTGCGGCCGCTGGCGGGGCACATCGCAATGACGCAGCAGAACCAGCTTCTACTGAAGTTGGCGAAGGTGATACTGCGAACGGTTTCTTGAGGTCTGTGGAGGAAGGGAAAAGATTAGAAATCATTTAATTTGACAGCGCATGAAGTATTTACTTCAATATAGAATGTGAAACTTTTGCAGCTGTACTAAGTAAATGTTACTGGTTTTAAGATCAGAGGTTTCATTCATCATCATCATCATAAATTTATTGCACTCATGTTTGTTTACAATATTGGTATACATTAGGCTTAGTTTCAAAACATGAACCCTGTTAGGGCACAGCAATACGAGTATAAGTATTTGCTTACATCTAATTATAGCTAATTTTATAAATTTTATAATATGTAAGTCTATATAATACAGTAGTTAGTAGAAGTAGTGTTTATAGTGTAGTGTATCTAGTAAGCATGTATGCCTTATATTTGACGGTTGTCAATGTTGTATGGATCAATAGAATCTGTCAACGTACAGACACGGGATCGCGGCCACAAAATGAATCTATTTATTGTAATATATACAGCTTTTAATAACATAATAACTATGATATTGATTAAAGCGAGTATCATGATAGAGAATCGAAAGCTCATGTAAAAATAATACCGATACAATGACGTGAGAAGTGTAGAAATCGATGTTATTTTGTGACTAGATTTAGTGACTGATTGGCTGATCTATCAAAGCACAGCTCAAACTACTGACCGTATTGGGCTGAAATTTGGCATACAGATAGTAATTATGATGTCAGCATCCGTTAATAAAGGATTTTGGGAAATTTCCACAGGTTTGGGAAACATTTGATGCACACTTGTTACTTGTCTCTTTAATTAAGAAACCTTCTACCTCATTTTCAAACATGTGCCCTACATTCAAATACAGGCTAATAGCAATCTGTCCGATCAATGTTTCCCATCCCGCATAGTCATAATTAATTAAATTCACTAAATTGTTATTGACATAACAATGCTGTATTACAATTATGAAGTTAATAACGCAACAATCAGACGTCAATATCAATTAAGATGATGCCGTCTCTTGCCAAAAGCTTTTGAACTAATTCAATAATGATTGTAGTTACGCAATGGCATTTGATCTAAGTTGTAAAAGGGAAGCGGATACGGGATAAAATATCTTTTCTGCTTTTAAAATGTTGACTAATTTAGGGCATTATATGCCCAATAATGCCTACACATATTGACGTCTACAAATGTGTTACCTATCAATTCATATTTTAACTGCATAATTATTCTAGTGTATAAAGGCACGGCTGGAAAGAGTGAGATCATAGTTTTGATGACAAGGTTTAGTAAAGGGTTATTTGGTTTTTTTTATTAAGAAAAATACATAACACGCACAATTTCTTATTCAGTTTGGTGTTTGGGGCAAGCCTATTGAAATAATCGGAGACACATTTGTGTCCAATTATTCCAATAGGGTCACATCTATTATATGTGGATGTACTTACATCTCGCGAAGGACAAACTGAGATTTTCCGAAATGACAGCCAACCTCCAGTAATTGGAGAGGCACTTCGAAGAAGAAAAAGAAGTACATCAGCATACCTTACTTTTAGGGATGGTGTGTTACGAGTGATAATTATATTTTTGTGATTACTCCTCATCGCTATTTTATAGCGTCAAACATCTTTTATGTCTTTTTTTCCTTTTATGGACTACTCATCTATATCTATTGCAAAACTATAATATCCGGTGGGAATACGTCTGATTAGGCAGTGTCTTACGTGTGTTTCACCATCCGGCTTTGTTTTGTTATGTTTTTAACCGATGAACGAATAACCGGAGGATGTTCTCAATTCAGATGTTTATATCAAAAAGTAATACATTCGGTGCTCAAAAAACAAGCACAATCCCTGATGTTACCACTGCGCTGCCAAGTAGTAGTCTCAAGTCCGAATTAAAGGCATGCATCTCTGACATTTCGTTGCTTGAAAATTTTTCTCGACGGCTTGTGAAGTTTCCAAACCGCACTAGTCCAGCGTGGTAGAATATACCGTAATCCCTCTCATTCTAAGATCAGATCCGGGCCCACCAGTGGGAAGTTAATGGGTTGATGAATCTCAAAAAATACTGCTTTTATTCGTGTTGAATGTAATTCAACCAGCCCAAAAAAACCATCTCTAATCTCGTCACTTCATACCACGCTCTGCAAATTATTTCTCACGCCAATCTCAATAAAAAACGCAACGCAACGAGACAGACTATTATATAGTTTGATCGCGACAGTTTCACCCTCGCCGATAATTGTCGTACATTTAACAATTTTACGGTGTTTTGGTGCGTTTCCACCGTATAATTGTGTGCTATCTTAATTGTCTGCGGGGACAACTTATTTGGCCGAATGTGTAACGCGTTTTTCATTGAGGTAAAAGCTGTCGGTATTTAAAATTGTTTTTTGTTTGTTTTATATTATGTCAGTATGTTGATCATTCATTAATTATTGGCATGTTTTGATCTCCAATGAGTTTAAGTTCTTATTTAGATTCATTGGAGACCAAAACTTAGATTCACTTAGATTGTTTAGATTCACTGTATGCACACTGCAATGTTTATTTTTCTGTATCTTTTTAATATGTATCAAAAAGGGATTGTCGTACTAAGTTTAGTTTAAACTAAATAGGTTAATTTTTTCATAAAAAAAAAATTGTCTTCTTTGTCAATAGGATTTTCTCCTGTATTCATCCATTTGTCATGCAAACATGATTGTCCCATGACCGGATGGAACCTTTGACCCCTACCGCTCCATTAGAACTGGCAAAACACTAAGTAGATTTTTTCAAAAGTTTAAACGTTATCAAGAAGAATAAAGGCAGGAACTAAGCTGAGAAGATAGTTAGGTACCTAGGTACAACAGTTCCGTACTTTACATTTTCTCTCATAAACATCCAATTAGCAATTTAAAACATACTAACAACATTGGCAGCCCTCGATAATTCAATTACTCAAATTCCTCAAACCGGTTCACAGTGAATCATTCTAAAACCCATATCATTCAAACTAAGTAACCCATACGTACCATAACAAATAGCCGACACTACAAAAACTAATACGGCGTACAGTCGGCGCAAAATGTTCTGCCCTCAACTCCAAAGTGGTTTAACGTAGTGCGTCCATAAATCTGTTGGGTGTACGGTCCATTACTCGCTCTCGCTAAGATATCGCTGCACACTACGTGTAGGTGAAAACTTGAGAATTTTCCACCACTGCAACTTATAAACATGTTGAAATGATATTATTTGTCACTGTATTTCAACATGGTATGGTTCTTACCGCTCCTTTCATGGCGCGAAATGAAAAATAGGTGGCTCTATCGCTTCGCGTCGCGCGGCGACCAGTTTTTATGGCTGGGAACTTACAGAAACGTATCATGAAGGGAGTGCTGGTACTTTTCTGGTCTGGGTATTTCTTAAAAATTATTATAAGTTGACGACGTAATTGTCCATACTCATGTTCTTAAAACAAATCCATTCTATGGGAACGTTTTACCGGGATAAAAGTGCTATTCCAGACTATAATCTATCTCTGCGCCAAACATCCAGTTTCGTTAAGTAGTTTAGGAGAACATAGGCGTATGCATCTTTGGCCATAGCATTGCAATCGAATTAATATTGAAATTAATTTTCATAGTCACCCTGCATCTCGGGCTTGTACATGACTTGCAATGTGGCAGATTCATCTCCGCTGAACACGCGTAGTAGTAACGCGATAGGTCGAAAGGCCGCAATGGTGCAAACTTGTGAACCGACTGTGATGATTGTGATGAATGATGATTGCTAATTCATCGTCGGCGGCGCCAGAATAACCCATTTACTGGTCGCTATCAGTAGTGTCTTACAAAATACGTGATTTTGAAATAAGATAGAATAGGAAATACGAAATAATAACAATGGGTCAAATTGACCAAAGAAAATAATTAATTGGTCAACTCATCCCGCGGTTTAACTATGAGTGGGATCAGTCGACTAGAGAAAAAAAAACTTTCTATTATTTTATGCATTTTTAGCCAACGAACATAAAAAGACGGAGGTTCTCAGTTTATCCGAATATCTTTAATAGATGATACATATCTTTAATAGACATTCGGCAAAGGTTTAAATCAATTGTATAAAAATTACAATTTTGGAGTGATTCTTCAAATACATATTGACCTGACGTTATTTTGAATTTCACAAATAAAACTCCTAGTTGCGAGTAGGCTACGCCAAACAATTTAAGTGCTCATGAGGAGATACCTTAATCTCCTCTCCCCTCTAGAATGTACCCTAGATATCATCGTTTTATTACTAGCTTTCCGCCAGCGGCTTCGCCCGCGTGGTCTTATAATTTTTCCCCCATTTTTGCAATATTTTTCAGTACTACTCCGCTCCTATTAGTCGTAGCATGATGATATATAGCCTACAGCCTTCCCCGATAAATGCGCTATCTAACACTGAAAGAATTTTTAAAATCGGTCCAGTAGTTTCGGAGCCTATTCAATACAAAAAACACACCAACAATCAAATCTTTCCTCTTTATAGTATTAGTATAGAAATATAGATTATTGTTTTACCTACTTTCATTTAATTTGTTCTGCAGTTTCACTATTTCTTTAAAAACGAGTGTAGATTCTAACATTATAAACAGCAAAACATTTCTCTTAATAATTTCATATAAAAAGTGAAGATTTCCGTGTAACTTTAAACTGTACGTCTGATGGGCGCAAATGATAAGTGTTAGGTAGATCCGGAGAGTTCGTGTAGAGTCATAAATTACGGCGCGAGTTTCATTTCCTCTACGAAATTCGTACCTACGTGACCGCGGATGTATAAACACTGGATGTGTTTGTTCTATTATTATAATAATATTTATAGATTTTGAATGGAATGGTTATAAAAACGAGAAAAGATTGTTTTTAACTTATAAAAATCTTAGGCCAACTTGGATCAACATTCTTAAACATATCTGTATACACAATTTCTCATCTATAAATCTATACTAATATTATAAAGAGGAAAGATTTGATTGTTTGTCTGTTTGAATTAAATAGGCTCCGAAAGTTCTGGACCGATTATAAAAAATCTTTCACCATTATAAAACAACGTCTTTGCCGAGTAACATAGACTTATAAGACATACCCAGATCTCGCGGATAAAACCGCTGGCGGAAAACTTGAGATATAGGTTTAAGAATGTTGCAAGTGGGCCTAAGTAACAGATGTAAATGATAATTATTATCTAAACCATCCGATCGTCGTGATGAAATAGTGACGTTATGATTATAGGCACTATAAGATCCTATCTCAAGATAGGTACAAATTAAATAAAAATAGCCCGACACAATAAAACAAAAAAAAACTATTAATGAACTATAACACATTGATATTACTTAGTAATAAAACTGTAATAATGAGACATAATGCTTTAGCAAATTTCAGAAACGTGAAAAGAGAAAAGTGTCAAGAAAGGCATAAGTGAAAGCGAAATCAACCAGTGAGATAGTGCAGTTTTGCATAAACACAGCCACGCCAGTTAATGGCTAACAAACACCATAATAATTATTCATAGAACTCATTTCCTTTTATGAACTCTCACTTCCAAGAAAACGAAAGGACGTCTGAAATAATTAACATTTCATATACTTTTGAGATTTAGTTTCAGAACATGAAAATAATTCACCGTTTCTTTAATATTGGTCTTGTGTACCGTTTTTTAACGCATGCTTAAAATTGGATAGATTGAATTGATTGGATTGATTATTGAGTAAAATGAAGTATTTTCTGTTTCAAAATATAAGGCTGACAACATTAAATCTAACAATTGAGAAAAAATATATGTATAAATACTTACACGTTAAGGAAAATAGGTA
This sequence comes from Acronicta psi, assembly GCA_946251955.1. Taxonomy (NCBI): domain Eukaryota; kingdom Metazoa; phylum Arthropoda; class Insecta; order Lepidoptera; family Noctuidae; genus Acronicta; species Acronicta psi. Next base: position 1,684,412 of record OX276473.1, on the reverse strand, counting down.
ACGAAAGGTTAAGGTAACGAAAAAATAATTCCTACCTATTCAATACAAACAAACAAACGATTCATTCTTTCCTCGTTATAATAATTTAAGTACAGTCAGCAACGAAAGTAGCTGAACACTATGAAATCTTCAAAACGCTTTAACATCTTTAATATTCAGAATTCACTGACTCTTGAAGGCAGTACAAATTCTCATAATAGAGGACAATTATATGTTTTACCTTAGTCAAAATCGAATGAATAGTTTTGGTTCTGTGATGTTTTTAAACTTTCGTTGTGTTCAACGACTTTCGTTGCTGACTGTACCTATACATAAATTTATTTTTGGAGATACACTGTTGTTGCACTGATTCACTTCGTATTTTGTAATAATACTTTACGTTTTATTAATATGATTCGTGAACGTTCATTTAACATAATGAAATTTTATATCATTGTAGTCAAAAATCCAGCGCTGCATAATACGGATTAGCCATCTGTTAACGTTGAATTATATCCACAGTAACACTGTTTTCAATTTCTTTTTGTTTCTGCACACTAAAAATTTTCATCATTTGACACGAAATTTGCATTTCTATCGGATTCAGTAAAGTAACATTTATGAATTTTCATAGTTTTCATAAGCTTATTCCAGTAGGTTGAATTTTGGCGGGTGTTGGGATACATTATTTTAGCAACCATGTTGCTGATAACTAATGTTGATGAGTGCCTAAAACTAAGTCACTAAAGTTCTTTGTGATTTAAATATGCGGTAAATTTAAACTGAAACATTGTACGAGTACCTTTCATGATAAGACAGAAACAGAATATTTTTTTAAATTCAGTTTTCTCTATCCAATCCAAGTAACGTAGAGCAATTTAAAACCGCAATTTATATTTTAAAACTGCCACCTATACGTAATAACTTCATGGATTCTCAATAATAGATCAACAGCATAACTAAAAGCCAACTTTACCTCGCAATCAATGAAATGTTAAATATAGCCGAGTTTACCGGTGCATTAAAAGGTTCCCCCTACCATGGTTGTAAACTTAAAAACATCACATTCCGACTTGGATTCAGTAAATCGCGGTAGGAGACTTAACTGTGACACTTTTACGCGCACTTACTATTCATCCATTATTGTTAATAGCTTCGTAGATACTGTTTTCGAGTGTTTAAGTAGGGATGTAGGTACCTAATTCTGTATATTTTGGAAGTGAATCAACATTTAATGTCGTCATGTTTATTTTCGCCCTGGAAATGTGAACCTCTAAAATAGCATTTACCCGTAAATGAGATGATTTGGAGCCAGTTATGTAGTTATTGACTGAAGAAAGCTAAATTCTGTAGTTTTTAGCAAAGAGTTAAAAGCAATAACCTCTATAATAAACACAAAGTTGAAACATCATTGTTTTTCATTACTAGTTTGTGGCTGTAAAATTGTTTACGAGTACATACAGTCAAACAGTTAAAATTTACAAAATACATTAAGTTCGATCAATAATCCAATTCAGTATACTCACTTTCAGTCATCTCCAATCCAACTTGAAAAAAAAATAAGAGTTCACGTCTCAAGACGGGACAAAACACATAAGAAAACAGTCGTCCAATAATATTCAAAGGAAACTCATAAACGTCTAAATATACACAATTCAGAAATCGAGAGAGACATAACAGACTCTTAATTGTGCGAACCGACTGTACACGGTAAGCACGCACTAAATCTACCTCTTGACGGTTTTAATTGTTCCCTCACAGCTTCGTAAATAGGATGAGATAGTTTGGAGGGTTTTATATCTGACTAGCTTTCCGCCAGCGGCTTCGCCCTTTTGGTCTGCGTATTTCTTATAAATTATACCCTATGTTTCTCAGTAAAGATGTAGCTTTCTAATGGTGCAAGAATTTTTCACATCAGTTCAGTAGTTTCCATATTCAATGCAAACAAACTAACAATCTAATCTTTCCTCTTTGTAATATTATTTTTAGTATAGACTATAGTTGTGAAAAAATAATCAACAACAAAAAAATTATATCACTCTGTGTTCAATTGAAGAATTAATGAATGCATTTAAATGTATGCAGCATATCGACGCCTTGTGTTTTAATGTAAGTAAAATATTTACAAATAACTGTTACGTACAGTCAAGTAGAAAGGAGTATCGACGGGGTAAATAATTTCAATTATAAATTTGACATGTACTAAGCTCATCATCAGCCGTCATAACTGCAGTCACGCGTTCAGCTCTCAAAACTTTCACCAAATTAAAATTACTATACGCTATGCGTTTCTTTGAAGGCTCGGATCATGCAAGCCCTGTTTACTGTAATAAATTACTAATATCTAAAATCACAAGCTATTACTTAGCGAGCTAGCTTCAACTTTAAACCGTTGTTCTACTTCTACAAGTTCCATGTACAATGAACTTTATGTTTAGTGGCACGAGTACAGTATGCAATTGCAGGGATCATTGAATGTTGTGAATAGCATTCAGATCTAATCTCGTTTTCTGTTACTAAATGCATAATTTCTGGTCACGGTGGCGATGTGGCGCAATGCACGAAAGTGTGAGGCGATATAATGGAAGGAATTAGTGCGCTCTGTCAAATTTGATATGCTGCTTTTCTTGCTGGTCAAAGAAGTAGTTAATAACGTCTGTATTGTCACTTTGTGTCTGTCAACTTACAGATCTAGGTATAATTATTTATTGCAAATGTATTTTATAAATCAGAATCAGCAGTAAGTGTGGGCTAGATAAGCATTTACATATTTTAACAAAGACATCTGTTTTAGATGTTTATACTTTCTCAATTTTTAAACCTTTGTATCATACTTATTCTTTAATCCCAAACACAAAAAATATTATAAATAAACCACCCACAAAAGCTTTTAATTTTATAGTCACGTAATTATTATAAAAACGTGACGTATGTTATGGCGTCCAAATAACAGTGCTCGCACTTGACCGCCTCAAGTATTGCCCAACACCCATAAATCCAGACACCGGTCATTCCGACGTTTATTTAATATGCATAGAAGATTTACCACGAATGGGTATTGAATTTAATCGAGCAACTGTCCGTAATACAGTTTATGAACGATATTAATAGTACCATACATCACGAGAGTTTGATGGTGGTACTTTGTCTTGTCACAACACGCTCTTTTTGGTTTCAGCGAGTTTATTTTGGTAATGTTATCAACTTTTCAAGTACCAACGTTGTCTTGCTAAATAGAAAAAATGCGGTTGTTCTGAATTCAGATGAGAGAGTAGAACAATTCGATATTAAAGCAACCTGTAGCGCCCAAGAAGTTATTTAGTTACGATAATGGATTGCACTTCAATGATCTTCGCTTTATTCATACGCTTTTGATGTTTATGAACGTAAGATAATCAATCAATGCATTTAAGAGTAAAGCTACAGCTGTTACTATAACCATAACTTACTATTGTCTTTTCATCAGAGATTAAGATTAACGAGAACTTTTTTTAAACAAAAAAATTACATAATAGACTTTCTCCTGCAGGAGCAGTGCCATAACAGATATACAGTTCACATATACAAACACCCAAAAAGCCCCACAATACTCTGGAAAAAGTATATGTAGGTCCGATGTCAGTGTAGTCCAATGTTGCACGATGTTTCTCACGACTCATTGCAAAAGTAATGAAAACGTTTATAGTTAGCCGTTATGCCGATTTACCAATGACAACAAAAGTTTTAGTTTTGCCTAATGAAGGAATCCTATTTATATTAAGATCTCAAAAATGTATCTATACATGTGAAAAGAACGGTGATCCGTAGCTATTAACGTAATGTCTTCGACCGGAGATGGGCGTGCAACAATCCCAACTGGGTTAGTCTAAAATCGTCTACGGAAACTTGCCACGAATTATGAGTTTTGATGAAATGTACCGCTCCCGCGTGCCAGTTCGACAGGAAACAATATATTTTTATAACTCTCCTAATACCGTAAAGATTGGAAATATGTGGGTTACTGATGGAGCCGTCGATACTTAATTAGTTGAAGATGGTAAAAAACCATTTATTTTTTTAGTCTAAAGTTAATTTATGCGTTAAGATTAAATCTAAATGGACGATGAATTAAGCTGGTCTACTGGTCCCAAACGAAATTTATTTTAATTTTTAAATTATTTTTGTTATTTCTATTATTTACTATAATTACATACTTACTCGTATTAAACGAAAAAACCGTTTCTGTCTGAATGAATAACCGACAACATGAGAATTGTGAACAATTTTAACACAATAGTAAGTGTTATGGTTACATTTATTCAGTGTTTTTAGGGCGCCGAGGTAGCTACAAGGAAAATCACAAACATAGTATACTCAACAATATTGATAACATCTCCGTTCTACGCCGAACAATGGAAATTGATAGCATAAAAAGATCAAACATCACTTCTAACAATGAGGAAAACATTTCCAAAACAAACGATAGAAATCTGCGTAAAAATACATAGTTGATTTGAGGAATAAACATACTTACATGCTAACTCAACAACAGCGGGCTGACTTCGGATATCACCTCTACTGCTCCAAGCATTACAGGTACAAGTGAATCTATCTTCACCGAAATATTCATCCAATTGGTCTCTCGTCACATTACACTCTGCCTCCACAATTCTCACACCACTTTGAGGATCCACAAATTCAAACTGCGTACTAGCCACTGATCTTACGTCATTACATTGAAAATACACTTGAAGAGCATTAGCTGCCCGACACCTTAACACAGCTGGTTTATTCCTCACTACAAAAGCGTGTTGAGGTTCTAGAAGAAACATTGGTAAATCGTCAGTAGAACTTTGTAAGAGATGATCTCCAGATAAAGACGGTAGTTCATCAGCATCTTCTCTATTTTCATGTTCATCTTCTTTGTGAGATTCATGGTCGTAGTCTTCTTCTAGGTAATCTTTGTGGGGTGGTGCATGATTCTTTTCGGAATTGTAGGGATCTAGGGCTTCCACGCCAGCAGGGTGGGCGTATTCTGGTCGTAATGGAATGGGTGGCGTTGGAGCCGTTGTGGTGTGTTCTGGCTCCGTTGTGTTTGACACCTCTGTAACAAAAGACAAACACATTTCAATGATATTAGAGTAATCAGTTATTATAATAAATGTACAATTACCTAAATATATCTTTGCGTTCAACATAGTAATTAATAGATTAATTTAGATTGATATATTACAAAAGTTATTAATATTTTTATGGAAATTACTTTCCAAACAATTTAAATAATAGCTACTTTCATTACCCAAGTAATCAAAAACACATTAATTGACTGAGGCATCCCAATCTCCATTATTATTTTGTAATTGAATAATTTGAGTAATTTTATTTATGAATGACATAAATACAGGTCAAAAAATATTTTATTGAATGAAAGTAATGTAAGAGGTTCCCTGCCATCAGAACTTCTTAATCATATCGTGGCAACAAATTAAAATAAGTACATGGCGTCATGTTCGCTTCTCAAGAACGTCACAAACAATTTAAAGACCAATTAAAACTTCACGAAACACCAACGCTAATAAGACTAATAGCTTTCGCTTACGTAGAGGCATATTCTAATTGCGGAGTTAAAATATATTCCATGTCGCTCTGGATAAATAGCAACTGTCATAATAACATGTACCCTCCAAGTTATGCCATCGATTTCACTCCAAGTCCGCACCTGGTTTGAAGCTTCACTCGCGCCTATTTACACGCAAAACATAGATATTTGGATACCGCACACCCCTCTTAACAATTTTAGCGACTTTCAACCGAAAATCAACTGTAAATACATCCCGGGAATTTCAAACTCCAATGACATGAAATTGAATTCTTCTCACCCTAGAATTTCGCCTAAAATTGCTATCAGCTCATCAGTGTATGTAACTCCTATACTGTTGACAGTATTACTATTATTTGAACTAGGGAATTGTACGAAAATAAACCGCAACCCGAGCGAACCCGTGGATAACTTAATTAGTTTCACTTCCGTTCAGCTTATTTCTATTTCCGTTTTCGAGGGGCCGAACGATATTTCCTTCTTGAAATCTATTTTTCCTTAATAGGATTTGTTTCGTGGAGCATTTTCCGCTCGGTGACTCGAAATTGTGTTATAATAATTAAAACACTAATTTAGATCGGGCTGGCCCAGGTGCTACTGCATGACCGGAACGATGAACTTGTTAAGAAATTTAAACACAAAATAAGCTTTACTATACATACATAGAAAAGGATAGTGACTAATTTTGAAATCAAAAACAAACAACTCTACATTTTGATTAATAATACGTTATGTTTTAGTGCATGATTTAATTGTGCGTTTTCATTAGATACCCATAATATGACTATTGACTACAGCAGATACCAAATAAATTCCATCAATTCATCTTATTTCAATCGCTAACATTTGTTGGACTCAAAACAAAATACTTAACATATTCTAATTATAATTCAAATCCAAACGGGACACTTAATTACAATTTCCACAAAAAAAAAACAATCTTCATGTCACATTGACGAAGGTGAAGTCAATTACATATTCTATTCGCTTCGAGCCTTTCTGGCCATCCCGATTGGGTAAGTCGTCTGTCAATTTTAATTGGTTTTTAGCACTTGGAATTTGATTAACGTCATTATTAGTATCAAATGTTTCATAATCTGTACCAAGATTCGATGCTTTATCAGAATTTTAATTAATGTTCAATTCGAATGCAGTTGCTATCGTATTTCTATTGATATGTGAGTTTCCTATTGACTGGTTCAAATCAATGCTTTTGTTATGTAGGTCGGCTGTTAGGGCTGGAAGCTGAGTTTAATTTAGTTTATAGTGTAAACTACAATGTTATATGTTTATGAAAGAGTAGTGTTATTAGAAATTATTAATATCTTGGGATTTATATTACTTTAAACAATCGAATTAGAATACATTATTCGTTACTACTTTGCCGGGTTTATAGCTTCATCCAAAAGATTTTGACAGCGTTCATTAATTACAATTAAATTCATTGCATAAAAAAGGGCTTAAGTATAATTAATTTTTGGAATATAAGAGAATGGTTCCTTATTTAAAAGACATATTAAAAATTTAATTGATTTGCTAAGCCGCCAGCCCTAACCATCTTAACCAAGAGAAGAGAAGTGTTCACGTTTCGTGTACAAGTGTTATCTATAGTGACGAAACTCCATTTAAACGTTACAAGAAGCGTAACTAAACCGATCGCCGTCACGACGTTCGTAAATTATAAATAAATGTCTAGCGTCTGTACTCCGATCGATGTGTAGGGCTTTGATGTTATTTGTATTATATTGTGGAGTGTATAAAGCTTTAAGCTTTGTTGTTTCCATCTTTTTAATTGTTACTTTTCTATGTAAGTCCACAAAGCCAACCAGTGCTGCAGGCCATTGATGTGTTGTAAATGGATTACCTAACAGTTTACAGCTTTTAATCGTCATTCAGTTCATTATTGTCTTTTAGCGAGGTTAGACACGGGTCATGTCTCTGGATAAGAGAGTGGAGGTCCTAATCATCCTGATATGGCTTTTATGTTTGAGTTCACCGATTAAGTTGAACTTTCCAAAATAATTATTTCCTTCTGTGTCTTTCACGAAGTCTCCAACATTTTTTGGTGTTTTTTGCTTGTCATGATTTCTGTAGTATTTAAAATTGATAAGCACGTAATCGTCGGTAATACGTACACCTGCAACTGCAAATGTTTAAAAGCTTTTATGAAATTTGACTTAAATTATTATCAAGTCTACCACTGTATTTTACTACCCGATATTTAAAATTACGAAAATCGTCTCCTAGTTTATTTTCTCCATTTCCTCTTTACGTCACAATAAACAAATCACTTATGGCATTCCACACGTAACTAATAGTATGTTTTCTTTGTTTTAAAATACCTCAAGCGTTTGGAATCACATAATTTTAAATGGAGCAACATGTCGTGTGCCTAGTGACGTGAAACGCGCACCGCTTGACGGATATTCGGCCTTTTGGGGGCGATATCTATAAACGAAACGGAATCTTAGGGTTCGTCATTCTGTCATTAAGTAAGAGATAATATCGTATTGTATCAACTAAAGTTTTTTTCTATTCCGTTTAGGTATACTTTATCTTTATCCATAATTATATTTGTGATATTTGTATCAGTGTTTTAAAGTTGGTTGGTACAAAAGTATCATAATGATACATTGTTGCCCTACCTAAAATCGAACATGATCCAAATTAATTGATCACACTTTACAGGTATTAAGTTACAGCCCGTGCCAGCAAGCTAGTACAAAATAATTAATGAAGGCATCGATGTTATTCCAGATAGCACTTATATTGATGGGCCATTCTTAATCAACGTCCAAGAAGAATTCTTGGCTCGTTACATTCGTTCTACAGATGCGCTAACAATTGGTTTTATTGATGATGGCAGACAATTACTGAGCCTTGATGTCTTTTAGAATTGAATGAGTAGAACTATCAAAGGATGTTTCTGAATAATCTTAACAAATGTTGCTACTTGAGAGCCTTTGAAATCCTTTGCTACGTTAGACGAGATTGAAAACATTCATTACAGAAGTTTAAAAAACGATTACTCTCATGATATCGATGGATTCAATACTTTTAATTTAATTTCCCTATCAGACCGATTAAACTAAATTACCAAATATCAATCAATACTTCCCAAATAGCGTAATGACTCAGGTTATCAACCACTTCTATTGGACGTCATAAAACTAGATCCATTTACTCAAGTGTACCATTATCTTAATACCAAATCTAAAGCACTATTTATGTGTATAAATAAAACTGAATATTCCCATTAACTTTATTAAGGGATTCTATCACTGATACTTAACAGATGTAGCTGTTGCATTAAGTGGTTATACGGTGCTCTTATAAAAGTTGGCCGTAATAGCAGCCGTATCGGTTCGTGCCCTATTCACTTGAGCGATAACAGAACCTTTATAGTTTATGAGCGTATATAAAACAGGAATGCAGTTATATTTACATAGCGTGTTGCTATGCGGTCGGGACTGGGAGAATGAAATAGTGCTCATGTAGTGTATTATCCCCGATGATAGACGATAGACGGAAAATACCCGAAAAAATAAAATTCTTTCATTTATACATTTTCAAAGCCAAAGGCAAAAAGGCGAACTATACAGAAGCTACCACAGAAAGAGTTCGGCAAAGTTATATAGGTAGATAATAACAGTGTTAAAATTTCTACAATACAATAGGCTGAATTCAGCCTAAACTTTTGATATTAGCGTCTGTATGAATATCTGTATCTTTTGATATTGTCAACTTCATTTTTTTATTTTGTTTCCATGCTTCTAGATCTATCGATTTAAGCTATGTGTGTGTGTTGTGTGTCAGTAATTGTTTTATAAAGTAGAATAATAAACGTAGTAATCAGAATTTTAATAAACACATGCTTAGATTAAGTTTTTATCAATGGATTTTAATAGTTTGTTAGTTAGATAAAATACCAAATAACAAAATCCGTGTTTAGAAAACAGCTGCTGCCCATTCCATTCTGCTGTCCATACGATGATAGAAAATATGGGTCTAGTTATCCATCCACATGTGTTTATGTATATAAAGCACTTAACGTCGACTGGTGTCAACGTGTTTCCAGTAAAGACAGTTCCAAGACCACTTAGGGCTGTCTCTTTAAAGCAAAAGATGTGTAAAAATAACACGGAACAAGATAACACAAATGTTCATTTCGCGAACATTAACACAATAAGCGGATGCATTACCAAACATCTGTAGCATACACACGTCACCGAGACGATGGTTGATGCAGTTTACTAGCAAATGCACTTAGCGCCAGAGAGACGTAAAAAGATGCACTCGATCTATTTAATGGCACTGTAGGCGGGGATACTCGAAGCTCGAAATAAACGAGCTATGACGAGCATTGTGATGCGATGTCGTTTGGTGACGGGTTGCTAGAAATGAGAAGGAATTTGTAAAGGTAGAATAATTTATAACAGAAATAAGAAGAGGAAGTTCAAATTAAAAGCAATAATGAAAAAATATAATAATAATAATAATAATAATTCTTTATTGACATAATATTTCGACATTACAGTAATTAGAATTCCCTGACTCCTACGCTAGTTAAAACTGTGTTGCAGGAGCCAGTGTCCTCCCCCTTTTTTAGAGGTACATTTTATTTTATGTCAGGGCTAAGGTTACATCTTAAAATTGAAGAATAAAAAAATAAAAAAAAGTTATCGTAAAAAAAATAAAAATTAAAAATTATAAATAAAATGAATTAACAAAATCAATTAACTAAATTATAAGTAGCCTAACTGCGCGTTCGTGTGGGTGTGCATGTGTGTGTTCGTGTATGTGTGTGTGTGTGTGAGCGAGTGAGTGAGAGAGTGCGTGTGTGTGAGTGTGTGTTTGTGTATATGTATATATCAGTGTGTGCATGTGCGTATGTGCGTATGTGAACAGTAGATTGGCCGTCTATACGTATATTGTAAGTATATACACACAAACAGTTCACGTAACAATTGACAATAGGTTTTCTACGGCATCATAGTCCATCGTTTTCAGCCAATTGCGTACAGCATTTTTAAATTGATTATTGTTTAGTTTTTTCGTTTTGTGTACTTTGTTGTATTTATTATATATATAGGGGGCTAAATAATTAAAATGCTTTTGTCCTAAACTAGTTTTTACTCGAGGCACAGGGCACCGCTCTACTCTTTTTGCTAACACTGGTAAGTTTGGTACATATTTTTGGTGGTATCGTCTTAAAATTTCATATACGTACATTTTTCTTACAGATAGTACACCCGCCATTTCGTAGGCATTTGTTGTAGGGTATCGAAACGGTAAATACATGATTACTTTGAGCACCGCGCGCTGTGCTCTTTCTGCAGATATAAGAAACGTTTTACCCGTTCCACCCCAAGCACAGATGCAGTATCTTATAAGACACTCACACAAAGCTCTGTACGTTCCTATTAAAAGATCAACATTACCCACCTCACGTAAATTTTTGAATAGGTATATCATTTTTCTAGTTCTGGCTGTTATAGTTGTTATGTGTGGGTTCCAGGTCAGTTGATTATCAACTACTACTCCTAAATACTTGATAAACTCTTCCCGGGATAGGGTCTCACAAGAACAGCCACAGTGGTTTGTTTTTCGATTGCAGGGATACATATGCATTTTAAGTTTATATTTTGCTGCAGGTTGTCCCAGGGTAGATTTGCAAAAGCATATGTATTTAGTTTTTTTAGTATTCAAAGACAGTAGACTGTCTTCTAGCCACGCTGTAATTTTTGTAAGCCCTGTTTCTGTCTTTCGAAAAACCGCGTCCCAAGTTCTATCCTGGAAGACCAACACAGTGTCGTCAGCAAACATAATGATGTCAATATTAGACAGGGCAGCAACACTACACAACTCATTGACATAGATAATAAACAAAGTGGGACCTAACGTGCTTCCCTGCGGTACACCAAAATTACACATTGCATTGTCGCTTTCAATACCAGCCACACGTACACTTTGTGTTCTACCAGCTAGGTAGTCTTTGAACCACTTCAGAGCCACTCCCCTTATACCAACGCTCTCAAGTCTTGTTAATAGAATCGGAATAGATATTGTATCAAAAGCTTTTTGGAGATCCAAAAATACTCCCAGGCACTTATTACCCTTATCCAGTTGTGTAACTATATTTGATACCAAACTTAGAACTGCATCTTCTGTTGATTTTTTTTCACGAAAGCCAAATTGGCATTTGCTAAGTATTTTATTTTTTTCTAAGTAATTCATTATTCTTTTATTTACAATTTTTTCTAGTATTTTTGAGAGCGTTGATAGAAGAGAAATGGGCCTATAGTTCTTTGGTTCAGCCTTGTCACCAGATTTAAATATTGGGCAGACTACAGCTTTTTTATACGTGGCCGGAAAAGTACCTGTTTCGAGACTCAGGTTACACAAATACGCGATGGGTGGGGCAAGTGATATAATATTTTGCTTAAGGATAGTTGCAGTGATTTTGTCCCAACCAGGTGCACTATGCGATCTGAGTCCCAAAACAATGCATCGTATTTCATGTGGATCGGTTGGCGAAAGAGAAAATGATTTCAATGGTGTGTTAATCATTTTTGCTTTGCGTGCCAGATCTTGTTCACTTAATTTCATTTTATTCAAGAGTCCGTTTGCGAGGGTACCTCCTATTGTTGTAAAATAGTCGTTTACTTTATTCAGGGATGTCTTGGGATTGACGTCAATTTCGAGCAACTCATCTGGTGGTTCTTTTTTACAATTTATATCACAGACTTCTTTTACAATTTTCCAAGTTTCTTTTATATTTCCTTTATTTATAAGTAATTTTTCTTGGTAGTATTTATTTTTAAGTTTTTTTATAATGAAATTACATACGTTTCTATATCTGATATATTGTTGCTGTAATTTCCCATCCGTTTTAGAATTTTTTGATTTTTTATGTAGAATATCTCGTTTTCTTATGCATTTAACTATTCCTTTTGTTATCCATGGTTTTAATGGCCTAAAGCGATTTGAAATTCTTAGTATTTTGGTATTGGTGTTTATTATATTTAACAGTTCAGTAGTTATTATTGCAGCTGCCGCGTTTGTGTCATATGTGGCGTAAAGTTTATCCCATTGTAAATTGATGATTATTTCTTTGATTTTAGTGTAGTCTATTTTCACCCTATTATACTCTAGATTCTTTTTTATTATTCTAGATTTGTTTATATACAGTAGTATTGGTGAATGGTCAGTTAGTTGCTGTTCAAATACAACCGTTTTCCAAGCTGTTTGACATTTTACCATGAAGTGGTCTATACATGTGGTGACTCGCGTGGGTTTAGTAATGCCTTGTTGAAGTCCGTACACGGCCATTAGATTTAGGTAACTCTGCGCTGAAGAAGGTAAGTTATCCGCCAAAGTATCAATATTAATGTCGCCTGTCAAAATAATGTTTTTGGTGCGTATTTTACTAAGAACTTTATCAAGTGATTCTAGATATGGGTTTAAATTTCTATAGCTTGGAGGGCGATAGGAACAGATTATTGTGTAGTCTGGTTTTATAGTAACAGTTAAGCAATTTCCATCCAGAAAGCAATCGGGCTCGCAAACATAGACTTGTATCAGTTTGCGAACATATACGACTACCCCGTCATTTTGATTATGACTGACTTTAGTCCAATACCTGTTATAGCTGTCTATTTCAGGTGGCGGATTATTCAAATTAGTCCAGCATTCTGTCAAGACAATTACGTCCAGAGGAATACTCAGTGCAGAAATAAAAGCTAAAAAGAGGTAGATATCTATTGTCCTAACAACATAAACAGTGTTTTTTATTTTTTTATCTTAGATAGGCTTGCGCTTGACCACAACTCACCTGATGTTAAGCAACGATGTGGTCTAAAATGGAGCGCGCTTGCCTAGAAGAAGAAACCGATTTACTCTCGTCTTGAAGACACCCAAATTATGTCTCGGGGAATACGGATTCTGGCAGTGAGTTCCACAATAGAGCAATACTTTTCTCAACCACTTCTTTGAGAAATAGTGACGAACAAAAATTAAGAAATTAAAATTAAAAATAAAATTAAAATTAAAATTAACAAATACATTTTACATGTGAAAATTAAGGACTAAAGTAGACTACAATATTTCATGGCGACATGGAGATTCAATGCTCTTTGGCAATAAACAACAAGTAAACGTGATGATTAATGCTTGTTCTCTTGGTATACATGAGACGAGGCCTTTGCCCTGGAGTAGGTCAAATACAGACTGATATTATTATAACGTACATTGTCCAGTTAAGTTAAGATAAGGTATTTCATTCAATGTAATTTTAATTAAATGACTCACGATCTACTTAGGATTTCGTTAACGACGTGGAATTTTCTGAAACAATCGACTTCTCATATAACCTAGGATTAATAACTATAAATAATTTGAATAACACAATATTAATAATAACTGAAAAAGTGTTTGGAATATTAGCAATCCAGCACATCCCGACAGTACGTGACAATTTCTACAATACATTTCAAATTATCAAAATTATTGGACCGTTAACGTATGATACTTAGCAAGGTGCAAAAAGTGCTCCAAAATTTCTTTGAAACCCGCCGAATTCTCACCCCGACTTGGACCACACCCACAAAAACTTCAATGGTAATACGATACATAGAGTGCCAGTCAAGAGGTTCCCAAACAAGATAATCCCTTTGTTAGTCGGGTTATAATGCTTCATGGCTTCTCCTGGGAGTATTTTGCTATTATTTTGTGTTTCATTCACGCCAGCAGCTGCTTTCGAGTGGTCGTTTCCGATTTCAACTTTAATGGATGAATAGATTTTTTTCGCGTAAACGGGGAAATGTAGAGATTTGCTAATTTTAGATTTTTAAGGGCTTAAAGTTTTTATGTTGATATTTTAAGATTCTGCATAATGTAATTCTTATCCAAAGCATGTAGACAACAGGCATTCCTACCAATTATTATTGTTCCATGAAATGAGTAGGTACTTATTTCGTTTTATCAGTCCAGTAGTAACTTTAAGTGGCTGAATTATTTAAGTTCTTAAAAAAACATCTTTGAATATTTTTTATAACACTATTAAAGATAACTAAAAATAATTTCTGTTTCCAAGGCAGGAAAATCGTATTATTTTATTTATGTTCCAGCAACATGAAAATATTAACCTCGAGAACAACAACATTTATTTCAAACCATTCTCTATACTTATACCTATTGTTACCATTTAAAAATCGTGACCAGCTTACACTCTAAACGATCTCACGTGAGTATCGATTCTTTCTTTCATTAACGAAACGTAATTTTCACACGGAGGTACATTCATGACCTAGATATACATTGAGCTTTGGCTTCGAAAGACAATGCTTTGTTAATAAATTTTGTGCTAAATAAGGCAGTGACTTAAACTGAATATCACGAATTGGTTATAATGTGATTGGAAAGTTGGAGTTTTCATTTTTATTAAATACACTGAAAAGTCGTTTGATAATCCATAAACAGTATTCGTGATGATCAATACAGTGACCATGCTCTAAGTAAATCTTACGAAAGAGTATTACTAACATTTAATAACATAAACCCGTTCTTCTCCAAATTTTATTTCAACATAATCTGAGAAGACAGAAAATATTGATTTGCTCACTCCCAGTTGGTTCAATTCCGATGATGACAGATTAACAAAACGCCATGTCATAATGTTTGGAAAATCCATTTCAATGTTCAAATAATACAGTTTGATTAACTGTACTCACATGTCAATCTTAGAAGTAGCGTTGTGACAACACGAGTGTATTTCTAACATTTTACAACGAAGCATCAAAACTGACGCCCCCAATCCTCTGTAATGATTTCGTGTTTGTAGTTGCATTATCGCGTCGTGACGAAAAACTATCTCTTCTTTTTGCCACTCGACAGCATTGTATTTTAAATTTTTTATATCGTCGATCCGTTGGTGACAGTTACACTTTTTGCCTTTATCAGATTCAAGATTAGGTGCAAACGCTGCAGTTTTTTCATCATTTTTTGTTACTCCACTTAGATTTTTAGGGTCACAGATAAAACGATGTTTCACGGGGAGAAATTTTGCCTCTCCATAAATCATGGCCGGTAATTAACCGTGAAGATATGGAGATGAAACTTTTTAAATTAAGGACTGTGACCTAAATTCTTGAAAGTCGGGGATTAGAATTTTATGAATATTTTGCGCAGAAGTTTAATGTATATCTACATTTTGACGGACTGAAAGCTTTTTGGTGAAGTACTCTGGTATTTAAAAATTGCGCGGTGGTAAATTATTTACTGCCATTGAGACTTATAATTAGATTTAAATACTGTTATAATGCTTGCGAATGTAGTCATATTAAGAAATGATCATACAGTTAAAACCAGTATCGATTAAATATTATTACATAGCTCCAGTCATAAACATAATATTTGTTTTATTACTCTACATAAAATGAAACCTACCTCACGTTTTCAGTCTTAATCGTAAAACAAAAAGGAAAAAAAGAATATGCTCGTGGTACTTACCATGTTTGTCGGCGGCGACGGCCACCCATAGCACGAGGAGCACGACACCCCCCCGCGCCATGTTCACTTGCGCGCGCGCATCACCTAAAACAATAACGTTGGAAAGTTAGGCCAATATTTATTTAAGACGACTTTGTATTGGTACGCGTATTGTGTGTTGTGTGTAGTGTAAACGCTTCGACAAATATTAAAATTGTCCTTCTATTTTATTTTTTGTTTGAATTTATTAGTGCTCTGTTTACACTAATTTGATTGGTAAACTGCTATTAAATAGGTCCCAGATATAAATCAAACTACTCAGACAATGTTTTAAATCGTATATATGTATCATATTCAAATAACAACAAAAAGCATCACTAATACATAAACCTGTCTTACATAATCTCCAATTCTGATGTAACAAGATTGGTTCACATCAAAAAAGTAATATGTGGAACCGTTTCTAATCAAAAATAATAGTCACAAAATTCTTCAACAAGAGAAACAAAAACCGACTGACATATTCCAACCATCAAAAAACTTTTGAAAAACCGATAGCCCATAATTCTGATCATATCCCAAAGTACAAGCCCACCGCGTCATTAGCCAGAACACTTTTGTATGGCACCGCACCGTGACTAATAGGACCCTTTAGGGCCATTTTTGGGGAAAAAATAAATGGCCCTATTATAGACCGGTAAGTAGAGGCTTGTGGTGAAAAGCCGATTTGGTGTGACGAAACATATTTTATAGAAATTGGACATGTTGTCTGAATATTTTTTCCAGACAAGTAATAAGTATTGTTTACAAAAAGTTTGGGAGTGATCAAAGAAACCGCAAAAGAAAGTAATACCGTGAGCTCAGAAAAGTTCAAGGACGTGAACATAATATTTTGTTACATTGTAAGAATGAATCGTACATCATTTTGTAATAAAGTATCGTTTGGAGACGGTGTATATACAGTGTATTGGTATGAATGAAAAATAAATAATCAGCTGCTGACAATCCCACGCAACTTGTAAGAGATGACTGAGAGAAATGGGTTACTGTGGTACTCCCATTAACAATGGTATAGCCACCTGTCATTACTATACACACTTATGATCATTAAACTAGCACGTTACTGTTATATCGGCTTTCTAACGGAGCTTTTTAATAAAAACCATCGTATCGATAAAGCTAAGAATATTGATTCAGTTACTAGATTTTACTTTTCTAAATAACAAAGTTCACGGAGCTTTGAATAAAGTGTCAACAAGATACATATCAAAATTATTAAGCCTCTAAATGAGTACTTAAATGTTTTAAACTATGGTGATTAAGCACTTGATAATGGCGGAGATAATCAACCAGTAGCTACTGGCTTTAATAAAGTTTATGATGAAAACAAAGATAGTGGTAGAGATCAACCTGATTAAACAATGTTTGTGGACGCAGAATTTGAATAATGTGGTGTGTGTGTTAAAAAACTTTGGATTTTGCATATTTAATATTTTTGATTATCGAGTAAAAGGTTCACTTAAAAGGAGTAGTTTAAAAAAAAACATTGTTACGAAAATAAGAAAAAGATAAATAATATCCAACCAATCGAAAAATTCCAACACTATTTAAACAAGTGGGCGACTTGCTTGAATCCTAGTAAATATTGTTATGTTTACATTTAAATCCGATACTTTACTGCAGTGCAATTCTAGTATTGATATTTCAAATCCGATAAATAGGCAAAGCCACAACAATAAAGTATTCATAAAATTTTACAACAGAGCAGAATTATAGTGGCAGTATTGGGTGGTCATTTACCAGTAGGTCCTTTATTCGACAGTAAAGAAATCTGTTCCAGCAAAAACATACCACACCATTATTTCGAAGCTCAATAGTCGTAAATGATATTAACGGTAATGTCGTATAAGCCCTTTTTGTTTTAAGGTTGGGATTGAAGTTACATTGTAGGTAACAACATTCCAGTAACATAAAACCTTGTATTGGATTATAAAGACGTGTGCAGTGTTATTGCTTCTTGTTGCAACAATGTTGTATTAACTGCTTCGACTGCTGAACGTTGTATTTCAAACGAACTGTCAAATATGTCATTGTTACGTGTTGGTAAAGTTATTGCTATAGATGTTAATACGTCATTGGTTACTAAGTTAAAATCTTAATCAAGGTGTACCTACATAAAAATCAATATCAAATGTTCAATTCATAGGATTTAAGGCAATGTTATTTTTCAAAATCTATGACTGGTTTTCTTTATAAAAACTGACAAAAATATTAATAAAAGTTCTAAGGAAGATTTAAAATTTTAAGTTAAAATTTACCGTAAAATTTACAAAGCAACTTAGTAAGTCAGAAGCAGAACCCGTGTCACTTTTAATTAAAAAAAACTCCGAGTCTATGTAAAGAGAACTTTACTCGTAAGATTTTAAAACAAAGAGCAAGTCTTGTATTAAATCTAAGTAAAAAACTGCTTTGCAGTTGCTCAAGAAATACTTTTCTTTTGGCTTTGGCATGGTCACTTTATGTAATGTATTTAACTGGTAATAAATCTAGAAAAACCTTTGGAATAACGTTCAGTCCATAAATGTCATAAGAAAGAAATCGAATTGCTATTAGATTGTCTACTTATAACGCATTATGCTAAAGCACATTTGAGAAAACATGACTCATAATACAAATAGGTATTTTAGAGAAGTTATCAAAGAGATTTATTTTTATACTTTCAAGATCAGAATCGACCTATGATATCAATGCCAGGTAAATAAGAGTAAATTATCACATTTCACTTCTTCACCGATGATCTAATTCTGTGTTCACTATTTTCCTTCAAAACTAGATCATGATAACAATACAGTTAAGAATCAATCAGATCTCATACAATCAAGGTAAACAGTGCTATTGGCCCAAATTCAAAGGGCATTATGTTTAGAACTGTTTACTCATAATGATGCAGCAAGTATTGATGAACTATCATATAATGAATGCGCTAAATGTAAGATTTCGTGGCCAGCGGGTAGTAGATCAGATGATGAAGGTTTATCGATGTTTTATTTTGTAAAATAAATTGTTTTGAATTGAATTGTTTTATTTAGCCTCAGTACGGAAGACACCAATTAGTAATATCAGTTTCATAATGTTTTTGTTAAGCTCTTCATCATCAGCTTTTAGTGTTAATGATAGTGGTTTTTATACGATGATTTTGCTAATAAGTTTAACTGATGTGTTGATGTCATTTTAGTTAATGACATTAAAACCAGAATTGGTTCTTAATCTCATTATGACAAGTGCCAAATTTAAATTTATGGTATTTGAATTGGATGCTATTATTTGCTAGGCAGGTACCCATTAAGTAATTGTGCCTTCATAAACATTTATTCATTCAATAGTGATTTATATAAAGTCTATCATAAAGCATGAACATTATAATTTAGTTCAATCTGCATAGCAAATTTATTAGTGTCAATAGGTATTAAATCATTTAAGTTAATGGATGTTGACAGAAAACATATTACAAAATAAAATACTTTAGCATACTATCCATGTTACCAACGGATGCTAATAACCTACTTCTACGAATAGTATCGCGTTATACCTATTGATATACTTTTCATTTTCGACGTTTCGGAGCATTTACAGCATCCATGGTCACGAGTAGACAAAGGTGTTGGAGGTCTTAATCATAAAACTACCAACAGCTTACATTACATCTTTCATTTTTGTTAATTATCAATAAAACTTCGAATTTTAAATGATAACAATATCATGCGACAAAATCCGTAAAAAGTACTTAATTTTAATGTCTAATAGTGACAGAAACCAGTAAAATACAATATCATCCGTCGAATAGAAATATTATGAGAACGTTAACTAGACTTCCAAATCCAAAAGTTTTCAAAGTGAATATATCCATGTTAATCCATATAACGATTATCGCAACGAAGAATATACCTACCAGAAAAAATTCCATCGCCCTCATATTTTGCGATAAGCCATTCAAATAGAACGGCAAACAAGCAAGTCAAAGCCTAGTTAGAAGTAAAATTTAACTATTTTGGCAAAATATAGAACGATTAGATATCAAGTAGGTACCATTTAAATGATATACACAACATCTTTATCACAAATCAACATAAAAATTTACTGTCGGAATGTTGGCAATATTTTTATATTCATAAATTTAATATATCTTGTAACTCTTCTAAATAATTTATCTCTTTTTCTGTTTGGTTTAACCCTCAAATATTTCATCCGTATCAAACCCGCTTTACTTCACTCTTACACCACACAACATCAAAAATCGAAGTAATGAATAGTTCAAACATCCTCTGCCCAAACTTCCGATCATTAGCCAATGAGATGAGCATACAAATTGTAAGGTTACAAGGTGGGTCCTACCTTTACTCAACGTTAATAAGGCAGGCTCCGTACGTGCGACTGATGTTAACTTTAGATTAGTTCGTCCTATTTTCGGTTGCGACATTTTCGTGTTTTCTCTTTCATAGATCTTAAGATTGGCTTTCATTTCAACGAAATTCTTTACTAAGAAGCTTCCTATCTGTACTAATTCCTTTTCAAACATAGAAAATTGTTACTTGTTAATGAAATATAACTTAAGCTTATTTATGAGAGAGGTGGGTAACATTTGACTGCACACGTGTTCACTATTATAGATACAAAATCAATTATAAATTACGTTTATCTTCGTTTATCTTACACGAATAAATAAATTCACGATTTGCATCAAATTATATTTTATCAAATCGCATATATTACGAACCCAACACATAATTTTAACATTAATGTCTGCAGTTTCGTAACTTAACACAACTGATGACCACGGTTAGGCCTATCAATAACATCGATCCATTCAATATTTTGTCGCGATCGCGACGTAATTCTGCGACAATCGAATATTGCAATCGCGGGTTTGCAATTGACTTTATTACTGGCACAACACATAGCTCAGTTACGGAACTCTCCGATACGAGCTTCCGCGGGTAATGTTATCGCAACGATAAACAAACCTTAGAAGATTTTGCATGTTTAATGAACATTCGTGTTGCGTTGATCGTAGCGAGGGCTTATAATTTATTTACTTTCAAGCTGTCTTCCTCACTGTTCCAACACATGTGGACTACGAATGACTGACATAACAAGACGCACATGAATTTACATTTGTAACCGTTAATAAGTAAGTAATCTGCCATAGATCATCATATCTTCCTCAAATAAATTATGTACTTGAAGCCAAGATATTCATTAATCCGTTTGTGACTCTTCCTGACAAACGACGAAAGTTACTGATAAATAAGGTACCAAAAAAACTCCAATATTTGCCGTTATTCAACAAGATAGATTTTTCGGTAACTTGTAAAATTTGAAGCGATGTAACCAAAACCATAATTGTGCAGTATTGCACAGGAATAGCGCACTCAACATACAGAAATAACTGATCAATGTCCACCCTTAGGTACTAAAATTAAACACTGTTTACTGTATACTTAAAATATACATTTAGTAATCTTTACATAATGCTTCATTAGCATTAATAAACATCAGTGAGCATGAACTATAAATTATAATATCTAAATTGTTATACGACTTAAAATTTATTACGCACGAATTATGTCAGATGCCGTTGAACAATTTTAAGATTGTTCGAAACTAAATCGTGTTCATATAATGTATTTATGATAAGCTGTTATATAATTTAGCAATAAAAAACACATATAAATCACTGTAGTTACATATTAACCATTAAAGTTAATACGAATTTCAATTAATAACTGCCTTGGCCAAGTTAGAAGGGCTCTACAATTATCTGTGATAAATTCTCAGTATCACAATGTACTGCTAAGGCCAAATAATATAGAGGTCATTTTTGTCTTAGAAATAGATTGGAATATTTTGTGTGTGAAAACTTTGTTATTCTACCATTCATGTAATCCGTATGCTTTAAGAACTATTTTTAATAAAGAAATAGTAATAATACTCGTGTTTAGTAAAAATTAAAACGAACATTTAGAAGGTTCAAGCAAACAGACTTTATCAGCTGCTTATCATCTTGTGAACGCAATAACATCGATTGAGGGAAAGGGTGTTTATGTAATTGTTAAACAACAGTTCAGTAACTTGTCAGTGAATAACAATTCTATCGGGCTCATACAGAATATTAAATAATCGATTTGATGATATAAGCTTTTGAGCTTTGCAAAAAACACTAAAAGTTGGTACGATGAAATGAGTTAAATTGGAATAGGTAGCATCAAAATAAATACATAATATGGATGATAAATCTAGAAAAGAACTTAAAAACTGGCAAGTATAACGGTATCTTTAATTAAACGTAATTATTTTAGAAACTTAAGAAACCAACGGAACTTTATGATGAAATCAAATACAATCAATCCCTAGTACTTAGTCTTCTTGATTTTTTTTCCCAAGTCCTTAAGTTCAAGTGTAAACATGTTTCTAACTTTAAAATTCTTATAAATCGCTAACTGCATCGTACATTACCTCACAATTACCGGTATCAGAACCAAAATCACAAGAACGATCGTTAGAGCTTTTCCTTTCATATCGCCTGGACCATCTTCTACACGTGACAAAGCATGGTAATGGGAATTGACATTAGCCTATTTATGCTCTTCTACCTTATCTGATGTTGTCTCTCCTACCGTCATAATTCCACTCGCTTTTACCGTTGTGACTCGTAAAAAGCTACATAATAGTTTTTGGTGCCGTCATTTGAGTAAGATTCTGATAAATCCGTGACCGACTTCCATATCTCTTTAGACGTAGTTCAAGTCATAAATCTTGTTTTATCAAAACTATCTGTCATATAATTGGTTGGAAAGTACATAGGAACACTCAAGAGAAAGATACGAATTGTTTTATTGTTACGAATGGTTGGGCACGCGATAAACTTAGTCTGTAACAGACGATATTTTTTTATTAAATGCTCGCGATGAAATGATGTACAGCCCTCATAAAATAAAATGTGATTACAAATTATACCAAAATAGTTACCCAAATAAAACAGCCAAAATAGAATGCATCAGCGGCGATTTACAAAATAAAAACAATCCAAGAGCTTCACTGAAAACTTTAAAAAATCTTTCACATCCGTCTAAAGTGCAAACGCACAATAAATCCCATCACAGTTGTCAAAACGTAATCAGTTTCACTTCACGTATGCAAATGACACTAAGGAAAACAGTTTTCACAAATGCGGTATCGTACGCAACGCGGTTTGGACGCCCGGGTGGCAGCAACCGTCCCTCACGGCCGTCCGACTTCAACTGTCGCGGCAACAAGGGACCTGTGGGGGAATGGGACGCAGGGGCAAGAGGGAACCTCTCCAACCGAGGAGATAACTTTTGATCTTTTTGGTGCCATAGAAGATTTTAATGATGCACTCACATCTGGAGATTCGACAGAAAAAGTGCGCGTCGATGTTAGGCGTTAATGCATGTCAAGGGCTTAGTAGAAACGACGTGTCAAAAAAAGCTTATAATGTGGTTGCGGGTGACATTTCTAATAATAGTGCCTAACTAAAGACATTTAGACAAACTGCCAGTTCAGTGTGGGATAAACTTATAAAATTTAAACTTCGCAAGCTTTTGAGAAGACAATCTTCGCTGAAAAATGGAATGGGCCTTGCTATAGGAATATTTTGCTTTATATTCCATGGTATTATTTTCACATCACCCGATGTCTTGGGGCAGACAATATTGCGCAAGGTTTTTGTCCCTGCCCCGCACATGTCAGGGTACAAAGGGGCGAGGAGCAGAGCAGGTACAAAAGATCCCAACCCCGCTTCAAGTTACAACGGCCATAGATTAATGACGGGAACATTGTGGAGTTAAGAACCCAAAAATTTACAACTGCATTGTATTCTTCGTGTAACAAAAGGGCACAAAAGATAGAATCGGCTTCTGTTATTACCTTATCGTTTATCTGAGCGTTGATTTCTCTCACTTTTCAAGTAATACGAGTAACATTATAGACGTAGATTTCTTTTTTCTCAGCTACTACAGATGTTTGGAGGGCGTACCGTTATTGCATACAAATAATCTTTGTGAATCTCGAGTATTCTTACAAATTTTAACAGTTGAATGGGATTTGACACAATGAGCTCTTCTGTTACATTTGTCAGTAATAATCTGTAGGGAGCTAATCATTCTTCGATTTATAGCTTCCCAAATTTATTATTAACGTTGCTATGTGATGCTTACTTCCTTCCGAAGCGCCATGTTGAATTTTATATTCAAGTGTCATTATTGACGTTACGGTGTATATGATGATGTCATTTAATCCTAGTCCTGAATATTAATCATGGGATCACATTTCAAAGAGCATGACTGCCTTTTTAACTATTTTTACTTTATTAATGGACTTTATTTAAATCTGTGACTTCGCTCACGTAGGCTTTTGGTTAGCAAATTAATTAACTGCTTGGCATTTCTACAATTTACGTTTTATTTCGGTACTAGGGATTTAGTGCTGTGACTAATTAAATTTTAACTATTATAGTTTAAGTAATAGTAATTTCTTTCACCTCGTTCTAGTTTTGTTTTTGTTTCATATTATTATTTCAATTTGTCGTTTTCAATTCGTGTAGCTTATTTGGTAAATGCTACTTAAAAATATACTTTTATTGTGGTCACTTTTGCTTGGAGTCTACCGGTTTTATTATTGCTTTTTAAACGAGGAGGAGAAATATCATTTCATGTGTGTCAGTCAAATGTTTTAAAATTCAAATAAAACAATCAAAACAAAAGTAAGACATACTCCTTTAACCTAACAAACTGATTGATAGCATAACTGAACAATAAAAACACGACGACGCATAAATCATTACAAACAGTAGTGCAGCGCTGAAATAAAGGCCCCGTCACACGGGCAAGTCACGGCCGGTAATGAGTAATGGGCGAGCGTTCATTACTCAACGACGACGCCCCGCAGTTTACGCGTCATCTGTCGTCATGTCTCGTGGGTTAGGGCAGTAACTTTAGACCTGTGAAGTGTGTGTGAAATGGGGAGAAACGATGTTTTTTGGTCGAAGATTGATTTTTGGGCTTAAAGTGTACGTAGTGTATAAGTGGGATTCGTTTTTAAGGATGTCTTAGCTTTATCTTTCGTTTTTGTGGCTTTGACACTGTCGTGAAATATTGTCAGGTGTTAAGTGTGACAATTTCAAACTTGAAACACAGTTTTGTCAGTCATTTTGACTGTCACTTGACAGACATAAGTTTTATTAGATCTAGTAAATAAAATGTCAGTTATTATATCCGGTTACTTAAATAATAATAAATAAATTAGTTTCTTAGATTATTCCAAGCTTTATGGCTGTAAATGAGTGGCTTTTTATTCCCTGAAAATATTTGAATACTTATGAGAATTCTAATGCGAACCTAAAATCCAATAGTTAATTTATAAAAATAACGTGGCGAAAAAAAAACTGCTTTATAAAATCACTTTAGATAATTATTTTATTAAAGATTAAAAAATTACACAAATTCTTGTAAAATGCTTAAATAGTATCTTACATGAATATTAAGTACACGTAAAAAAAATACAGTACTATTCATTATAGATAAATTGCCTATCATTTAAATGAATCAGCCACTACCATCACATTGAGCACAGCTCTCCCCACGAGCTCACAAACCGTGAAGATAACGACATCACAATGCCCGCGAAAGCCAAAGGGTTGACAATATTCGGGCTTTTAAAATATGTCCATCAATTTTTACGAGCATGTCGTCTTGCTCCCGTGCGCCATAATTTTTACAACCACCGCGTCCAACTGTATGCCATATGCGCACGATGGTAATCTTATGGCGGTTGCAAAGTTATTGCTGTACAAGGTCCTAATTTTTGGGAGGTTTTTGATAGCAGTGTGTTTTAAATAAATATTACCTTTTTTGGAGGTATAATTTTTGAGCCAACAGCATGGGATGGTACTGACAATTTGCCTGTAGCGAATGTTTTTAATGTTTACGACAAGAAGGTAATGATGAAATGTGATAAACAAAAAGGTTTATTGATATTGTTAAGTTTAAATGATGGGTTTGATTGCACAATAATTAAAAAAAAAGACGATTAAGCTACTGTTCTAAATAAGTTCAGACATATTCAAGAAAAATCTCAAGAGAATCTATTTAAATTTCAAATGCAGTTAAATTGTTAGCTCAAATAAATTTTCGTTTCGTTAATACATTTTCTAAATTTTCATGTAGGGGTGTAGGATGCAACCGCAGTTTTGATTGCCTAACAAATTAACAAATTTGACGTCTGCGGTCTAGTGGTTCGAGTACCGGACTGCTGATCACGAGGTCGTGGGTTTGATTCCCACAGGACACAAACATTTATGTGATGAACTTAAGTGTTTGTGTTTGTCTGAGTGTTTCTTATATATTATAGGTATGTATTTACAAAAAAAAGTATACAAGTATAATATCCATTGTCTAGTACCCATAGTACAAGCTCTGCTTAGTTTGGGACTAGATGGTGCTGTGTAGAATGTCCCAGGATATTTATTTATTTATTTATTAAATAATCATGCGTCCAAAATAATAAAGTTATTCTGTTCTTGAAACTTGAAAGATGAAGGGAAAAATGTGTTCTGTTGTTTACAAAAACCAAGTAGAGTTTTTTATCTGATTTTTTTAGATTTAGTATTTATTTTATGTTTCTTATTTATATTGTTTTTTCTTGATTCTGTAGTGTCTTTTGCACATCTGAGGTGATTTTTGTATAAATACTTTTTACTTTGCTTAGTATAAGGTTTACAGAACTTTCTATGATTAAAGTCTATGTTATTACTAAGTGCTACTTTGGAGTATTTGTTATTTCTGAAACATTTACTTTAAAAATTGTATCCAATTTCTTACAAAATCTCATTAATAATTTTAGACTAATTAAAACAGTAACCTCAATTCGTTCTCCTTGCTAATTAATCTTCACAAATCGTCCTGTGGGTCTAACCACAATTCTGATTGCTTGCGACCGCTTCCCGCAACCACCCATTTGTTATTCTGAGAACGTGCACTCCCGTCCATTCGTTGCACTGTGCACTTCTTAGATGTGGCCCGCGCTTGCGACTTTTAGTCGTGGAATCGCATTGCAATTGTTGCAGTTATAGATTATGAATTATTTATTTAATCGATATTGGTATTGATATTGATCAGCGATTTGATATTATGGACGATTTTATTATAATTTTATGCCCGTCCAATCATATTTATGGTGGGGTTTTAATTAAATTATGTACAAATACTGTATTAATAGGCAATGATGAATATTTCTGTAGGTACCTACATCTAGAAATTAAAATTACGCTTAGTAAGTAGGCGTAATGATGATGATGATGATGATAGTAGGTATGTTTGACAGTGATGTATACGTATGTAGGGACGATTACTGGAAATATTTAAATGTTTTTCAAGTAACAAAACCACTTTAGTAACCGTTTAGATAAATCACTTCAACCGATGAACTCGCTAAGGCTGATAATATGTGCGCCACCTTATTCATAGCCCAGGCTTTACACTCACGTTCAGCGCTGACGTATAAAAGTTCGTTCACGGCCAATTTACGCTTGTTTTCGATTGAACTGGAAGAATGAAGTCTTGAATCTTTACGACTAGAACTGTCGTGAGCTGAATTGTAAAAATATAGGGTTGAAGAATGTGGAAGGAAAACAGGACACGTTGTAAAACTAGCTCTGAGTAGAATTTAAAATGAAGATCTATTAAATGACGATGTATATATTTATATTTGTATATTTAATCACTCAATGACACAGCAAATTATGATGGATTTAAGGAAATTCCCATAAGATCCACCCGGGTTACATCGTCGATAGCTCTCTATAAGGTAAGAATACTTTGAAATCATTTGGGAGATAAACAACTAAGCTTAAGTACTTTTCCTTTGATGTAAAATGTAGGTATTAAATAAGATTAAATTATATTTATTACAATTAAAGTGAAATTCTGTAGATTAAATAAAAACTTCCATTGTCATTCTTCTCGCGTTGAATGAATTGCATTTGCAGCTGATGATTAATCCAAAATAGACACGAACAAAAAAAGAGATGAAGTTAAAAATTTTCAACAGAGCCTAGCAAAAACGAATCCAATGCGCAATAAGAACGCAGAAAATGCGGAAAAGCATAACCGTTACGAACGATTTCTCTCTAACAATAGAACAAGGTACACGACACTCGAAGAAAAAAAAATCTCGGCAGAGCTTAATGGAATCTTTACAAGTCGATCTATTACCGCTCGAAGAAGTCACGTAGAATATTAGACGCCCTTTGCTCGATATTTGATCCCGAAACACGATCTGTTAAGAAGTGAATTGAAAAGCGAACGGTTAACGATGTAAACTTAGTATTAATTTTCCCGGTGTTTGAGTTGTACTGAGCAATGAGCGATGGACTCGCCCGCGGCGAGAGTCAACATTCGCGAGATATAATTTCAAAGTTGCAACGCCATTACACTGAATGCCTGACGCGGCTTGCGAGTATATTTTAGAATTTGCTGTCCGTAAAGTAATAATAACGTTGGAAATGATATTACATTGCGCTACAGAATAGCAATGATTTTCAGCATTTTGATATGTGAGTTGGAATTGTAGTCGTTTTACAGCGATGTGATTCAAAGATATGTATGCAGTTATTTGAACAAGTATTTCACTTACATATTGGTTTCCTACGAAAATAAATAAGAATAAATATATCAACTTTCTGCTCTTGTATTTGAATGCTGTAGTCATGAGAAACTTTGACATTTGTTTTACTTGCGTACGTGATGAAACGAGTTTTGAGTTTGTTTGCAAACCCATAAAATTCTTTTACATAATTAGAACTGTACACGATGCTAGTGGTTATAGGCACCCATTTCTGACTATAGAATTCTAGTAAAAATATACGGATTTGAAATTGACTATCAGTAGATTCATTGGTATAGTTAAAGTCTCGATGATATCTGGGTTTAATTCTAATAATTTGTGGTCACTATAGAGAGATATTTTCTGTAAAACCAGTTCTCAATATTTTAATAATGATAATTGAACTATCTCCGTGTTGTAATGCAGCAGCTAAATATAACGTTTTAGGTCGAGCAATTTAAATATTACACGGAACTTCTGCCTAGCCCTTAGAAAGTACTAGCATGATGGTATGTTATGTTAACACAGCTGAACCAATAAGTTCAAATTCTGATAACAGTACCTAATTAGTTCTTGTATTAAATTCTGTCTAAAATTATACCAGCGTAATAATAGTCAAAGTAATTGGTCTAGCATTTAGTCAATTACTGGTTACTATTTCGGTAACATTGCATCAATCTTTATCAGTACCTTATCTTTGGACATGACAGGTCTAAAATTGTGTCGAATATTATATTATATACGTAGATAATATGTTCTTGGTCCTTTCCTCTTTAATTGTAGTGTTTTTGAGATTGTATAATATATTTTTCTTGGCTAAGCCATAGCGGAATAGTTTTGTCTCAAATCTGGCGTTTCTATATCGTGACTAATTGTGACTACATACTTAATTGTACTTTTTTATGTGGGGTTTAAAATCTATGGTTGACTTTCAGGTTGTATTTTACCTTTAGATATAATTTTAAAATAAGATTTAGTTTATATTAAGCTATTAAAACAAACACTGCCCTAGTAAACGTATAACGTGTTAATGTATTCATAGCCTAAAATTTTATGTAAGCTAAACAATAAGTTTGTTTCTTATTCAACAAACTCGCGTAACCGACCATTTTATTATAATAAACCACGATAAATATAGACCGACTCCTCGTAACCTAGTGTTCCTGAATGCATTCTCCTGGAACAAATAAAGTCCGTACCTCCTAAATAAGAGGTTTCCTGGGATAGGACATAAAACTAGCACACGATCTTTTATTGTACCTAATAAAATCTCCCGGGCTCGATACAGGGGCTTGTTTGAATTATAAAGCGATATAGATGTGGAGTACATGGGAGTTGGGACCTCACGAAGCAATTTGTCTCGTGGCGTACAATTTGCATGTTACATTACACACTCAGTCTACTTTAATTTTGTACGTGATTAGCGTTGCCTTTGTTTTCTCGAGTTTCTTTAGGTTAAACGGAATTCGAAACGATAAATCATCTGTTTTCGACATTAACGACTAAAATTTATATAAAATTATGTTGTCCTATAGTTTTATAATCATCATCATTACCATTTATACAAGCAGAATTAGATTTTATCTTCAAAAAGGTTCAATACTTTGTTCTACATCATCGGGTGCCAGTAGAATATAAACACGAGGGCCTGAGGCGGACGGGTTCGTGTGCTACCGGTGCGGTCGCTTCACGACGCCATTTGTCTAGCCCCTCCGGCCTCGGGTCGTGCAATTTGCATCTCCTGACCACGCCTAGATGCTTCCACACCGCGTACCATTGTTCCTTCCAGAAATGCCCTATCTCTGTAATCAACGACTTTAGTGTCTTTTTTGCGTTCTATATTAGTAGTTAAATGTCCATCACGATTTAAGATTCTTTGTGATTCTGTCTTGTTTGCAATTGGATGAATTATTCTTTGTAAGCAGGGTAATTTTGTGTGATGTTAATTTTGTTTGGGAATAGATTGCATGCACTTTTTATGATTTGATGGGAACCTACTAGGACATTATAAAACAGGTCCACATTCTTATACACTTTGACTTAGATATTAAGTTTTGTTATAATTATAATAAATATATCATTCATTTACGCTGTAAAGGGTCCGGAAAACGTCGGGATTAAAATAATATCAATATAACGCGATAAAATCCGTAAAAAGTAGTTTTATTTCAATATTTATTTATTTTTTATTATTGGACATAAATAGGAGAAAAATGAGAAAAATGTAACAGCTCAAGTAGCTGTTACATTTTTCTTGTTTCTAATAACATATCATAACAATACTGTATTAAATACAAAGCTTTTTAAGGTGTCACTAATTCGTAAATAAAAATGAAATACTACTTTAAACTAAAGGCTCCGATCATAAAGACCCGTTGCGTACGTAGCTAGACCCTATAACTTGTGTGGTATGATAATCAGTTGGCAAGGAAAAACTTAATGCGTCAGAATTACGTTTTTCCTTCAATCTCAGTAAACATTAAACAGTACGGATGCTCGTAATTGCTCTTATAGGTAAAGCAATTAGAGGTATTTGGTTTTTTCGTCTAATTAAGATCAATGATTCCAAGACTGCTAATTGTTCCTGGACCCCCGAGGTATCGGTCGATATTTTCTACTGGATCTGAGAAGTAGAGAGTAACAGTAGTATCAAGAATTGTAACTTTGCAAATGCCTAGTAACTAAGAAGTAACAAAATGGTTTTATATTGGTTAGTTAATAACGTTGTATTTTATATAAACATTTTTATAGATTTTTTGCAAGTTTGCAAGATAGAGTCAAGGGGATACTATTCTCACTTTTATTATTTTACTTGGGACCTAAAAATATTGGCTAACTGTGGGTGTACTTCACCTCTACACCTTTACACCTCTGCTGAATTTTTCGAGGAATACAGAGGTATGGTAATCTATTACGAATAAGATCTGGATTAAATAATTTATAAGACGTATTCTAAAATGAAAGTAGCACCTAAGAGGTAACACAATATAATTACTTTAAAGGTTGTTTATTTTCCTGATGAAGCTGATGAAGATGAAGTATAAAATACCAAAATATGTAAATTAATAATTCGCATAGAAAATTATGTACAAAATTTTCACCCCATGCCTAATTTACTCTGATATGAGCATAAATATACATCAATTTATTAATAGCTTAGGTATAATTAAAGTGTCAATATCCTTTATTACCAAATGCCAATCAAAAACAGTCTTCTGCCCACTATCGTAAAATGGTTGAAATCAGATGTGTAATCAACTAAGTACTAATTGCAGGTAATAATCTAAATAATAATCTTAATATTATATGAGGTACTTGCTAGCTCTTCGGTTTGCTCGTAAACATTTTTGGAATAACAAAACGCTTCCCGGGGCGACGCGCGCCGTCTCATAGATTAAAATATTGTATATAACATAGATAAGACTACAGGTTAAATAAATTATTTTTAAACAAAAAACAAACCGCCTCCAAAAAACACATAGGAACTAAAAAGCAAAAAATAACATATTTACATTATGATTTCTAACTAATTTTGAGTGCGGTGAGTTTGGTGAATGAGGTGCCAAACAGACAATCAACGAAAGTCATATTTGAATTAAATTTGTAGTTTGGCACGGCCTCCAAATTACCAATCTGTAAGCACCAACCAGCTTTAGAATAAAAAAAGAATCATCAAAATCGGTTCACCCAGTCGAAAGTTTTGAGGTAACAAACATAAAAAAAATACAGTCGAATTGAGAACCTCCTCCTTTTTTAGGAAGTCGGTTGAAAAAACTTAAGCTTTATACCTACAACTCTTTGTTTGTCATTCTAGAAGATTTTCTAAAAGAGGTTGTAACATGACGATGATTCAAAATCATATTCTTTCTTTTTTATAATATCTGTAGTCTAGTCTATTTCGCTACTTTCATGTTGTTTAAATCCTATGGTTACCTTTTTGTATTTTTTAGCATTTTTCATACTAAAATTATCAGTTATTTGAATGATCAATTGTCAGGCAAATTTATCGGCGGGCAGGATTCGAACCTGCGTCTTCTGGTTCATAGCGTATGGTGTATTTAACCAGAAAATGCAGGTTTGAATCCAGCCCGCCAGTAATTTTTTTCATATAAATTATTAAATCAATTCACAGTAGTTGTTATTGACTCATATGCCCATATTCTGCCCTATCATAATTTGATTTATTACCAATATCCTCAAGCAAAATGTATGCATACAAGAAATTAAAATCATAAATCTTGCTTAACAATAAGTGCATGATTCCGGAGAATGCATTTTATTTCCAACACGGGGAGACTATTAATAGTTTTAATTTGTAATTTACACACATCGAGACCGTCTCATCTCCTTCCGGCCTACTCTATGGAAATACTTGGTTCCTTTACACTACGCAGAGTAGAATGACATTAAAATTCATAATAACTTTAATGCTAAAGCTATGAGGTAAAGTCGAGTTCAAACGGGTACTTCTTTCCTTTTGTGTGCCTTTTTTTGTGTAGTAATTTAAACCTACATTTTGCTGGTATGTTTACGTCGCATGCTAGTCTATAGCTATTAACTAGGTACAAATCCTAGCTGCTACTTAGAATTTCATACAAAAATCCAAAAAACACTGTACAAACAAGGAATCGAACCTACAACCTCGGAGGTAGACTATCGAGGCAGTTGATGAATGAGAATGTGTAAGTGTCATACGTAATATTATCAATTAGTATGCAAGTTTGTCACAATGGATGGATGCTTGTTACTCTTTCACGCAAAACAACTGAACAGATTTTGATCAAACTTTATAGTAGTACACATCTCTTCATATAATATTATAAAGAGGAAAGATTTGATTGTTTTTTTGTTTGTATTTAATACGTTCCAAAACTACTGGATCGATTTGAAAAATTCTTTCAGTGTTAGATAGCCCATTTATCGGGGAAAGCTATAAGCTATAACCATCACGCTACGACTAAAAGCAGCGGAGTAGAAATGAAAAATGTTACAAAAACGGAGGAAATATTCATAAGACCACACTAAAAAAGCTAGTACAGTATAAAAAATATAAAGATATTTATATTATGAACACGCCATTACGATAATACTTTACGGAGCAATTGCAGTTCACACTTTATTGCTAACCATTTCCTTCGTGACACGTTTACTATGAAATATGTGAATTTATTATTAATTTTGTAATCATCTTCGTGCACTTCGTTAGAACATAAACGTTATGAAGTTTTTCCTTTTTAGCTTCTTCATTTAGTTTTACAGTTAAATGCGAAAAATCTTTGTCTCTATGCATACCATCACTTCTGGGGGGCAGAAGGCCAAACAAAATGTAGGTATGGAAATTACACAAGCTTTAGACAAATCGGGCTGTCACTAATGTCATTTACATACATTTTGTTTGTCGATTCGAATGGCAAAATGCAACTTGTCTTTGTAATTTGACATTCAAATCAACAAACATATTATTTATTCTATATTTACAGTATTATAGTGTTATCAAAATCTGTTTAGTTGTTTTTGCGTGAAAGGCTATCAAACATCTATCCATCCTTCCATCCACAAACTTTCACATTTATTATTAGTAGGCTAGAATATAAATAGGCTGTAGCAAAAACCTCCAACTCCGATTTTAACCTCCGATTTTATATAATATCTAGGAAAAATCTCACAATTGTACCGTTCTTGCAGTTTCATTAATATCAGATTGAAGTTCTTTTAACAAGACTACGAGCAGATAAAGCTAAATAATAAAAGCGAAGGATAAAAGTAGAGATTATTTACAACGCAGGCGTTATCCAGGGAGTTGGTAGTCGGAACTCGGAACCGGTTTCTATATAGGACATCGGATAACAAACCTGCCAGTATATTCACAATTTTATTCAACAGCATTAAACTCGATAACATTATATTTCTATTACATAGCGGTATTGGCAATAGTAAAGTTTGTACTGTGAGCAGTACAAACGACACCACCTAGGGGTATGACCACTGGACTGTCATTTCAAAGGTGTCGAATTCAAATCTAAGGCGGACCTCTGACTTTTCGAAAACATGTGCGTATTTAACGGTGAATTAAAACATCGTGAGGAAACCTGCATGCCTGAGAGATTTTCTCGACGGTGCATATCGCTAGACTAATAAAAGTAATTTATAAGAAACATTGATATTAAATATGTACGTAAATTAAACACGCTTTTAAACCCTGCTGCTTCTATTTATAAATTCTGAGCAAAGCCTACATTAAGTTCAATCGTAAATATTCCACATTTTACTGTTCCTAATTTAAAACGTCTCTGCGTTCTCAAGTTATCACAAGCCGCGCGTCAAAATGGTACCTATAAATCATATTATAATTCCTCCCAACGGCTGTAATACTTTTATTTGATAGCCAACATTCATTTTTCATACAATGAGGCTGAAGATAAAAATGCTCTAGTGGCGTTACATGATATGAATTTGTGGGACAAACAATTTGTTGTTGCGATTTATAATCATTATGTTCCTATGATAGCTGCTGAAAATGGTGTATCATTGTTAGTTTTTCCTCTTTAAATATCCTGGGACATTTTACACAGCACCATCTAGTCCCAAACTAAGCATAGCTTGTATTATGGGTACTAGACAATGGATATAATACTTATATACTTTTTGTTGTAAATACATAGTTATAATATATTAGAAACACCCAGTAGTTATAATATATTCAACACATAAATATTTGTGTCCTGTGGGAATCGAACCCACGACCTCGTGATCAGCAGTCCGGTACTCGAACGACTAGACCACAGACGTCGTCAGTATTAGTGGTGGTACAGGCAAGAGCAAAGTTATATAAACACTTACAAAAGTGTTAAAGTGATTTTTTTATAAATTAACGATCATGACATCATTATCATGGGCCCGTATTCGTCCACTGGTTGACGTAGGTCTTTTGTGAACTGAATACGTATCCAGTCATTATATTTCTTCTTCTTCCTAGCCTTTTCCCAACCATGTTGGGGTCGGCTTCCAGTCTAACCAGATGCGGCTGAATATCAGTATTTTACACCAAGCGACTGCCATCAGACCTCCGCAACCCAATTCCTAGGTAATACCGATATTCGAAGGAAAGACTGGCTGTCAGGCTTCTGACTACCACTAACGATTGTCATAGGTGTTCGTATGACAACCGGGACCGACGGCTTTACGTGCTCTCCGGGGCACAGAGGGGTCTCGATATGTTAAGAATGGTCACCCATCCATAGACTGACCGCGGCAAGTGTAGCTTAACCTTGCAGATCGGTTGATCAGCGTAGTTACAACTTGGCCACGAGCCCCTCTCCATTCGTATTCGTATCCAGTCATTATACGCGTCGAAAAAAAAAAAGGTTTTCCTAGAGATGATTCTTTCAACATGTAACGTGTTTAATGTTACAGTATGCGTATTTTAAGGCTTTGCTAAGGGTAAATTTACAACCTTGTAGAGTGTTCTAGGGCAATTTAATAGAAAAAATATTACCTACTAATCACGCCTGTTCTGATTCAGAAATAAAGGCTTCAAATAGTGATAATTGGAGAAATGGACGTGAGATTCATTCATCATGTCTGCGAAGAAATTTGACCCACTACGTAAATAGTATTAATTAGGTTCGTTACCATTACAATGGGAGAATACAAGAGGTTTTGACGCAAAATGCAACGATGTATTCGTTCTAAAAGCAGCCCCTGAGTGTGAGATCGGGAAAATAATTAGGTTTATTTATGATAATTATGCTCGATTAGATTGAAGTTTCAATTTATGCCAGTAGTGAATAATAATAATAATAATAAAAATGTTTTATTTATCTCCACAAATTACGATTGTAGTGCTTATAACTAAGCTGACATGTTTTTTTTGTTACATTTGTAATTTGTGGGAGATCTGGAGTCCAAACTAAGCCTTGGCCTGTATTTTGGAACTTCAGGCCCCCCAATAATGGAAGTGACAGTATGGTTTTGTACAGTTGACAGTACAGCCCCTCAACCATGAGTTCTATCGAATGACTTTCGATAGGTTTTTTACGCATCGAAACGCTGTAATCTCATAGCAGATTTTAGTTCCTTACGTATCCGCTAGAGGCGCTGCGAGGGTTTTCCATACAAATATTTTACGGCGTCGCTAGCGAGTCTAGTGAGAAAAACTCATGGTCGAGGGACTGAATAGAAAAAGACTCGCTCTTATGAACCCAAATGAAACATGCCGGCGAAATGTAGTTTAAGTATTTTTTTATTCGATACGAGTTCATACATTTTTATGTTTTGTATGATAATATGTATCAACGTGGAACAAGCATAAGAATATGCAAAAACCGTGGCATGCAATGGTGGTTTATATTTTCTGCGTACTCCTGTGGATAAAGTTGTGAGAATATATATAGGAAAGAGAAGAGGAGACAGAGAGGAATAAATAGAAAAAATATAAACCAACACCGAGTGTTCTTAAAAGTGGGAACCAACAACAACAATATTCATTTCTCAAGGACGCCATCCTCCAAAATTGGGGGTCAATCTGTATATGAAGGCCCAATTTTTCGACAACAACGGGCACTGAGGCGAATCATGACTGAATGCCCTATTCCAGAGGCCTATTTGAAGGACGTTTCTTCCCTGAAGGGACCACTCCGCCCGGACTTTGTCACGTAGGGTACCGTTATGTCCCAATTTTTCGTCCTTGACAGTAAGTATTTATCTTTGGAGAAATTTGAATGTCCTTTTTCTTGTTCTTAGAATGTTATGTATTTTGTAAAAAAATAAGGTTTTTATTGAATTGAATATTTACTCAATATTTTTATTCGTGACTTAAAATATTAGTCTTCTTTTGATAGTTGCTTCAAAATATTATCCAAAGCCTATTCTAATGATTGAATCATTTACATACATTTAAACTACCTATTCTTTAACTTTTTAAAAACACGCATGCTTAAAGATAATTATTATGGTGATTCATTGCAAGATTTAATTACATAATTTCCAGGACAACACAAACAGAATCAATGTATATTGTGTAAAAAACAGATTCAATCTATCTTTTATTTATAATTGTCTACAATCAAAACAGCGTGTCTTAAATCATTTCAATAATATTTGGATACGAATTCATAAAAAAGATTTGGAACAGAATCAAGGAACAGCAAAAACGGCAACCATAGCCGTTGGCGAAGTAAATAAATCGACCCTTTGTCCCATCCAAATATGCAATAAAAACTATCTTAGACTCGACTGTTTTTTATTGTTTTTAAAATAAATATTTTTGTTGTTTTGCCTGTTTCATATGCTACTGTTATGTAAGGCAACGCAGAATGGCTGGGCAAAGAGGATATTTATAATGTTTCTAGAATTTGATTAGGTATTACCGCTAAACAATTTTTTCGACTTGCTAGTATAACCTGTTAACCCTCGAGCTGATAACGAATTTAGAGGTGTTTTAGGCACCTTGAAATCATACGACTTCTGAAAAAATGTCGTAATAAATAAATCTATTTTTTTACGTTTTTTTTTTAAGAATTCGTATATTGCGCCGCATCAAAATAACTGCTACCTTGCAGCCAGGTGGCCTAGACAATAAACGAAAGAAAATGTATGGAAATTACTTTAGTCACAGCCCGATTTGGTTTATGTCATTTCCATTGATTTTGAATTCGATTCGAATATCTTGTTTAGTCCCGCAACTCTCAATTTCACTAACAGTAACTCTATATTTATTTATAATAATTATACAGCTTTTATGATTTCAATTTGCCTAAAACACCTTCTCCGAATTCGTCACCAGCTCTTGGGCTATAAGTAACATTTTACTCAAGTACATAGTAAATTGCGTACAGTTTCATTTTATGGGGCTACATTTAAATTCAATAGCTATATTTCACCGTCTCTTCTAGTGATGTGTCTCAGGTAAATAAAGATGTCATGACTTGACCCTAAGTTCATGCTGGCTGGATTGAAATCTTGATAGATTAAACCTTCGATGTTTGGTCTTCGTAATTTGTTGGAGTAATCTTACTTTCTGTTGATATAATGTTTTCTTGTCATGTCGTTTGTGTTTTAATGTTGATCTTAATTAGAATTGATTTCTATAATTTATTTATGAATGTTATTATATGTATCAAAGCGTTGCTTCACACTTGGTATGTAGTATGCTCATTTTTTCATGTGTGTGTATGAGAAAAATGTTCTGTGTACTTAAACCTAGACATGGAACATCTATCTGTAGGTCACACAAAAGTTTTTCTATGCGAGGATTGAACCTGAAACCCATGGCATAAAAACCGAACGCTCATCAACTACGCCACACATTCACCTAAATGTTAATTAATAATATCTACATAGATATTCTTTTACCGATTATGATTTTTTTGTATTTTGATAGGCTTTGATTTTGACACAGTTGACAGTTTCTTCTAAAGCTTGTAATTTCTTACAATTGTAATCAAAACGAAATAAAATTGAATGAGAATATAATTCCTGTCACTACTATGACATTTAATTTAATTCTTGGATACTCAGACGCGCCCATAAATGAGATTCTACGTATTTATGGACTTAAGCAAGCACCCGTACATTTACTACTTACTATTAAAGTTACACAACTGGACGCTAAGCAGTTTAAGTAACCTTTTGACTTTACATCGAACCGACAAGGCACGAACTAAACCCGTTTGCACTAATATTATAAGTCGTATTTCGAAATTTTGGTTTAATTTTAAATCACGTATCTGTATCAAACTTAGGCTCTGAACAAGTGAACACTTTATATCGTTTTTTAGTCTTGAATCTAGGAAGAAACCGCTAATTAAATCATTTTTTTTTACTTATTCCGAAGGAATTTCCTAAAATCGTATAGTGCGTTATGAGTTAAATTTCAGCCCGATCCATTATCCGGTCAGATAAACAAATATTCTTTTTTTTTTTCATTTTACCATCAGACTTGAGTTATAATTATATTTAATACCTACCTACATATAGTAACTTAGTTGAGTATAACAAATTGTACCTATGGAATTTGATATAAGTGTTATTTGAAATTTCACATAGTGTCATAAAGCAATAGCAATAATTTCTAAAGACAGCAAATAATTAGACAGGTTGATATAAAATTTTAGTTAGAATGACATTCTATTACTAATAGTAAAACTTCGTTGCAGAAGCTATTTATTATTTTGACAAAAACAAAGCATAAAAAACGTCACATATCAGAATTAACTAAAATTAAAAATTTATCAGAAAGTCCCGATCAATAAAAACGCACCAACCCGAAAACAATCGATGAAACCCCACAGATTATCTAAATGAAGATACAATAAACTTTAAAAGATTTTAAAACCGTAAATCCATAAAAAGTATTAATACAGTTGAAAAAAACAATACCCCTGCTATGTTTCTCATAGATGTGCCATAAGGTTCAATCAATCAATGTCCTTAGGAATAAAAAAAGGTGAGCATGTTCGACCCACGTAAAGTTAGGGGATTCAAAAAAGTTTGTCTTGTATCTTTTTTGTGAGCCAACCACGGGAATTGTTTTTGATGGTCTAATAGATGTGGGTTTGATTCTATTTCTGTTTGCTTGTTTATTTTTGGTATACGCGACTTTAGAATACCTTTGCGTTGTATTTTAGAAAAAACTTCTGTTCTTTAATTATTTGACTACTTTCGATTTTTCTGGATCATTATTAAGCACAATTACTGTAGGCTTAATCATATTTTATTTTAAGTTATATATTATCTGTTTAAAAGCAGAAATAGATCGATCCCTTCTTACTAAAAAGTTGAAATATTGTTAATTATTATAATATATGTATCTATGAACAAACATTTTTTTTTTAATTCTGCCATTATTGAAAAACCAAAAGCTTTTATGTAGAACCGGGATTCAACAAAATTGAAAACCGCAGACCTTTAATTAGTATCAATGATTTATGCTGTCATATATCTTCAAAGATCTTAGGAGCGCCTCCATTAACTATAAAATATGCTACCGATTTAAACTCCAAAACATAAGCGTATGATAAAAAATTCCTCACATTATTTATCATGCTGTAATCTCATACATTCTCTGCACATTCATCAGAGAGCGTCTCGGATGTAAATTTTAGCGCGTTTCACATACAAGATTCTTCATAAAAATTATGATTATCTTCCTCTTTGACAACCCCCATATTTCTGGCACTTAGCAACCGGAGGGGATGTTCTACAGTGATCTTCGAAAGGAATGAATATTTATAGAGGACGGTGAGCATTTTTATCGTTTTCCAACCCAACATTTCGTACCTGCAAGAATGAAGGGAGATGTCCAAAAAAGCGGCCGGTTTCATTAGAGGTATAAATTAGAATGCGCGTGTGGACGCCAGCCTCCCAAATTTGGAGGCCCTCAGACGAACGTATTTTTGTGTATTATACTTTCAAATTCCCGCAAAGAACCGATGCGGTTTTCGGATCGACATCATTATACTGACGGTTTCTTGTTTGTATTGTCGTCTGAACAATCGGTAAGTTGTATCAGCATATTCGATTTGTCTTTTGATTTACTTTTAGATTTATACGAATCAGTTGCATTTTGTTTTGAATAAAAGTTATGAACAATAACTAGGACGACATCAAAAGGATCGAGTTTATCGATACATTGAACCGATACGTGCTTTGTATTTTCAAACATCTGAAAGCTATTTAACGGAAATTTATTACCAGTTTGAAAGGAAAACGTCACCGCGTTGTCACTTAAATGAGTTCTTAACGGGAGTCCTTATTTTTCGAGTCACATACAAAATACGAAATTTCTAGGCAAATTTTTTTTCATTACACAAATAAGGTATTTTAAATAAAGAAGCCTAAGACATGGTTTCATGAAAATTATACTATTATTTCATGATAATGTTACGTTAAATGATAATAATGGTATTTCAGCCCTGCCAGAGATCGTATTTTTCTTTTAAAGTGTAGTAGTAAAAATAAATAAAATTTTCTTTATTGAACGACTATCAAGTGTAGACAGAAAAAAATGACACAAACATTATCAACATAAATCCTGAGAAGTTCCGTTACTTCTATTTCAAAAATATCTCGCTATTAATTACTATTCCCATTTTATATAGTGATGACATTTAAACACAGGGCCGGTTTTGAACGCGTTGCCCTATAATTTCGTTATCAGATCATCTCGTCTCTCAGTTTTTGTGCCCACTCTATTATCTCACGGAACGTCATTGTTTCATTTAGGCTTGAGGTGCTTTTTAGCTTTATTTGTATTTTTGTTTTTCGATTCGGAAAGGTTAAATTTGGTATTGATTTGTGGAGAATATGTTTTTGTTTATTACTTGCATCTTGTTGACAAGCAAGCAACACCAGTTTATTGTATATGTGTAGTATTATGATATAACGTATATTTGACAACACATATAACAGAGAAACTAGGTATAGAAGAAAAATTAGGTATATAGAAAAAGGTCTCTGGAGATTTCTTTCTACCCTTCCTGTTTGCCTACTCCAGATTACGAACTAACTATGATTCAACATTATTCATGTTTTCCCAGAACAGAGATGTTATACTTTCTCCATTCCAATTGATGTATTTTTACTGTTTTGGTATTTTGCCAACACTGACAATCGTACGTATTCGTAATAACTAACAGAATGGTACATGAAATAAATATGCCTATATAATTTATTACTAACATGAATATATAAAAATGAATTGTATTCTCTAAATCAAGCTAAATTGGATTTTTTTACTAATAATGTAACTTATAATATTAAAACATTTATAGAAGCTGAATACTGAGTTCCTATACAGGATAATAATAGCA
The DNA here is from genome assembly GCA_946251955.1 of Acronicta psi. NCBI lineage: Eukaryota > Metazoa > Arthropoda > Insecta > Lepidoptera > Noctuidae > Acronicta > Acronicta psi. The sequence goes on along the minus strand of OX276473.1, from coordinate 1,641,878 downwards.
CTTTCCTTAATGGAACTTTGCTTCATAAGAAGCTTCTCAAAGATAAAGATAGACATTACACGCAATCATCAACCATATTTATATCAACTTAATAACGGCTTTCTACCAAATAGAGATCCAAAAAAATATTCTCGCGGGAACATCTTTATCATCATCCGGACCCTAATCAAACACTGTGTGTCTGTTTTATAGACATAGTGTTGGGTTGACACTTTATGGTGTAATTACTTCCGGGCATACATGCCATAATTATTGGTGTCTCGTATCTGGATGATGTATCGGCGAATCAGTCAACGTCAAAGGTCAAAGGGTTAGAAGAGCTTGGTGTAATTAAATTTGAAGCTAATTGGAGGCTTATAGTATATATGAAGATAAATTGTAATTACAGTGTACGTACTGATGCAGTGGAAGAAAATTAGAATGTACAGAGTGATTATCGTCTTACTAATTGTATGAGTCAGCGTTAGATGGGTTTTGCACGTGAAGTGATAGGCTAGCAATCTACTAATGTTTGTCATAAATTATGTGTACTAGTTTTATATCAAACAGTAATTTGAGTGCAAGTAGGAATAAATCAAATGTGTCTTAGACACTACTAGGACATTAAAATTAAATAAAACAACTTCATGTTTCTATAGACTAATATCGGTGAAGGATTAATTGTCAAAAGTACTTAACTAACCAAAAAAGTGCACACTGAATATCCATGAGCTAACTAAATACGTTTTCTAGCTCAAACAATAATTCAATTTTACACCAGGAGACTTACGCAAAATTTCCTCTCAAACTAAAAGAGAAACGTTAACACCAGCCCGGTTTAGGTCTTTATGATGCACGCGGCTTAATTGGACGCATTTACGTCGATGGCTTTTAGCCGATAGCGTCACTTTCGACATTTGCTTTGATAAGCCGCGTACAGTAAAAGGGTGTTAAAACAACACAACACCCAGTTTACAGATTTAATTAAGATCGTGCACGAAAAATCATTGCGAAATATAGTGACAATTTACAGCGTGAAAATACTAGAATGTCAGTTGTTAATAATGTAGTAATTGATTCATTTGTAAATTACAGCTATTAAATGCAAACATAGCAGAACATTCTCAATTAGGAGTTTACTGATATTCACATAACAAACTAAGGGAGACCAGTAATTTTGCAACATTCTTGAAGGTTTTTTTCAAAACTTTTAGTGGCTAGGTTAAGACGATACATTTTAAAATAACTGCTACATGTTAATTGTTATAGCCCTATAAGAGAGGCTAAAATTTTTTTCTACAAATAACTTCAGCCACAAAGCTACTCCTTCAACCATAATTCTTATACAACGACTTCCTAAAATTCTTTAGTCGAGTTAGTGTTTCTATAGAGGCCGGAACAACTACTTTTTCTATAGCATCGTTAAGGAGAACTCTTTACAGCGCATTATTATTTCCTTTTTCATTGGTATCTTGCCAAATATTATAGCGTTGTTAGGTTTTTGCTATTTGCGAGAAATTGAATTTCTTAAAATTCAGTGAGCTCCTCTGGTTTCATTTAGCGATGTCCTAGTTTTGTTATTGTAGTGATTCCTTCAGATTCAATGTATCTGAGATGGAATACATTTTTAAATTATTCTTGAATTCTATCCTTGAACAACTGAAGGTTACCAATAGTAAGACTCATGGAATTGATTTAAAAATCATAAAGTTTATATAAAAAGAAATATCCAAATCTTTATGACGAAATTATCATTGGGATATCAAATTAAATTTTATGTAATGCACTCAGTAATAATTTTGTTGTAAATCCCTTTGGTAACCATACACTCGTGCCGAGGGACTCATTTGGGCAACAAATTTAATATTTTCGATGTCCATCCCCATAAAATTTGTTAATAATAATAATAATAATAATAATATATTTATTTATCAGACAACATGATCCATTCGTGTTAGTACGTACAATATCTTATAAACTATGTTAGTACTTAGGTATACGTAGCTAACGACAAGGTATTACCGACAAGGTGTCGCACTATCGGGCTTCCGACGTGTTTCTCTGCAATGGCTTGCAGGAGGCTGTTGCTACTGCCACGCAGTCTGCTTAGCAAGGACGCCATATTTTTACGCCATACTGCTTTAAAACCGTCTGTTCGTGTCTGGGCGAACATTTCCGAAGCACTGCAATAACGCGGCAATCGCAACAGCGACCTGAAGGCGTTATTGAACTGGATACGCATCGCATTGAGTGCACGTTGGGTATAGCTGACCCACAGGGCGCTCGAGTACAGTGAGGTACAGAACGCCTTGAAAAGGGTAATTTTCACGGCCTCTGTACATTTCGCAAACCTGCGAGCCAACATGTTCGCCCGTACCGCCAATGCTCTGCGTTCCCGTTCAACATCGTCATCATCTTTAAGGTCATCGGCAACGTAGTGTCCCAGGTATTTAAATTTGAAAGATCGACTAATCTCAGCCCCATTTAACTTAATAGGTGGCACGTTCTCTGTACACTTTCTGCCGCAACCCCTAAAGACAACAAGCTCCGTCTTTTTAGCATTATATTGCAGGCCATGGACAGCAGCGTAGTCCTCACATATTTTAATCAGTGTTCTGACCGCATTGACAGAGGGGGCCAGCAGCACCATGTCGTCTGCATAGCTTATATTGTTGAAGCAGATGCCGTCAACAAAGCATCCCGTATATGTGCCGCTGAGCTCCTCTATCAGTGCGTTAATATAAAGATTAAATAACTGAGGAGAAGACAATCCACCCTGCCTAACCCCACATTCCAATGTAAATGGAGCGGAGTAATAATGTCCCCATCTTACAACATTTGATTGGTTGCTGTACCAGTATTTAAAAATATTGAGTAACTCGGTAGGAAGTTTTGTAGCTTTTAATTTACTCCATAAGATGTCATACGAGACCAGGTCGAAGGCCTTCGATAGGTCAAGAAAAACCCCGTAGACTGGCGTACTCCTGTCGGCGTAGTACCTGACTGCATGCTTCAGGCATGCGATCGCGCTTTCCGTCGATAGACCCGGCCGAAAACCGAACTGCGAGTCTTGCAGCTTCAAGTGCGAGTTCAGGTGAGAGTTTAGCACGCTATCAAGTACCTTGGCCACAATAGTTGCCAAGGAGATAGGCCTATAGTTCGACCTGTCTGAAGAGTCACCCGTTTTATTTTTAATCACTGGTACAACCACCGTTTTCGTCATTTCAGAAGGCATATAACAATGCCCTATACATAGGTTGTATAGTAAAGCCAATACTCTTGGCAGATGGAAGCCAGCATGTTGCAGATGCTCAATACTGAGACCATCATGTCCAGGTGATTTACCTCTCTTCATAGATCTCAGAGATGTTCTTATGTTTTTAGGTGTGAAGACGATGGATACCGGAACATGTGTCTCAGTATCGATTTTAGAATGTGAAGGGCCTAACGGAGACCGTACCGTAAACTGCTCTTTAAATAATTCTGCCACTAGTTGAGGTTCGGTAACACCATCCACACTAACAGGCAGGCCATGAGCTTCATTCAATCTGCGAGTGCACTTCCAAAAACTACGAAAATTGAGACTTGAGTGGTGGGTTGCTAAGATGTCCATTCTGATTTTGTCTTGGTGATTTTGGCACCATTTTAGCCTACCTTTAAAGACTTTTCGCGTTTCTATCATATTGGTGTAAATAGGTCCTGACGATGGTCTACCATGCGAATCCCAAATATCAAACTTAGCCTTAGCCTCCCTGTGTGCACTGCTAACATGTTTGTTCCAGCCTGCGACACGTTTTTTGCAACAAACTGCATCTTTAAATGTCGAAACAGCTGCGGACCTTAGAGAACACACTATTTCAGTATATAAATTATCAATTAATACTTTATGGCAAGCATCACTACACAGACTACCACAACAAGTCTCAAACTCCCTTGGGAAATCTATATTTTTCAAGCTTTGGTTACACAGTTTCATATATTTTTCTATTTGGTCAGCTGATCTTTCCCCCCACCGTACACCATCGAGTTTTTGAGCGGGGTATACAATATTTTTCTTAATTATATTTACATCACAGTTGACAAGAAGAGGGAAATGGTCAGACCAGTAAACATCGTGCTTAACTCGCACACTAGTTATCGTTGGCAAAGCTGCCTTGGTAACAATACAATGGTCTAGCCATCTCCTGCTTCCGTTCGCCTCACTTATATAAGTATAAGTATCCGCTTTCAACTGTATAATGTCTACACAGCTCCATTCCTGTTCAGTCGTAAAACTAATCAACTCATTATAAAACAATTGATTCGGGTGAGCATTAAAGTCTCCTAATATAATAACCGATTCTACACAACTTTCTTCAACAATTAAATTCTACGCTTTATAAATATCACGTTTTTTGTTCCTGGATATATTATTTGCATGTTTAATTCTCAAATTTTGTAGCCCGATATTGCTCCTGAATAAACAATTTTTTGCTTTGATATAAGTTTGTAGGTTGACCTGGATATATTTTATGAAAAGTTATATAATTAAAAAGTACTCCATATTCAATGAAATATTCAAGCTTGAGTAGTCAAGGCTATGACAATAAGATTATATTTAGAGGAAAAATGGTAAAGGTGAAAGAGATTACGCAGAAAAAGACAGGAAGCTTTCGTTTTTATAATCCTCGTAAAAGATGCAAGAACAACGATGTTTTTCTTTGGCGGTTCACAAAATTTGCGTATCGACGGTTAAAAGGAAATAGGGCATAAGCGACATTTTGGTCAAAAATGAGTTATATATGCCATTGGACTTGAAATTTTCTGCTCTTTCGAATGCGCTTACTCCCATGGCTCTACGATGACTTTTTTGGCGTTTATGCCCAAGCAAAAAAACAACATTTTATAGTGTTATTTTAGCTAACCGACGAAAATTCTGGTCATTTTTGCTATAAAGGTGATTGTACCCCTACAAAAATGATTTATTTTGGGTTTGTTGTCGGTAATGCTTTTTTACTTCACAAGGGTGCCAAGCTTATGGTTGTTTATGCCTTTTAAGCATTTCAATTGAAAAGTACAAATGTTGCTTAAAGCTAACTTCCATTTCGTAATTTAACAGAGCTGTGGCGCTTGTGCCCTATATACAAAATGCATACTTATATTACTCTGGCGGTTATCCCCTATTTCCATTTAGTTCTTAATGACAGCCAAGTCGGTTATGCCTTATTACCTAAATTGATTATAATATGACACTGGTGGTTATACCTTACTTCCGTTTACTAATATAAATACGATTGTCGCTAATTCCATATTATTTTATCTGCTCGTTAGTAAATATGAAATGACGAGCTATATCTTTTAAATCTACCATTTAGTGTAAAATTATAGCATGGTATACTGTAACAGGCCTCTTAGTAGGATCTATCTTACTAAGAGGCCTTAAAACCTATTAACGATCTATCCTTAGTAAGTTTTTGTGAAAATTTACTCCCAAGCAATGTCACCCTACTTTAGAAGTTAGAGACCCAATTACGGTGTCGTGTAATAATCTGTTTTAGATATTTTCCTGATGAAGGATTGTGGTGGTTGCGCTACTTCATTATTTTTGGGGTGGCTTTTCATCCATATTTCTATGCTTTGTAGCGACATTGTGTGTTACTAATGTCTTATATCCTGGTATTATTTTGAATGCCGACTGTTTCTTGTACCCTATTATCTTTTATACAACCACTATGAAAAGTACCTTATCCTTCTTTTCCTATAATATTGATTGAACGGTCTAGTCGCTTATACCCTTTTACCTTGAGAAATGATAAATTGGAATGTCGCATTGCTTCTTATCCTTTAATATTTGATTTTGTCATTTGTATCTTATGCCATATTTCCTCATTCAAAAATTAAAAGCTGTGGTTATAAGCGACAAAAACTACTTTAAATAACGTCAAATTACTAAAACTAAGGATACCAGTAACTGTTCCATTTCTATCTGATTTTATAACTGTTTCACTTTTCACAATATCTTAATAAATGACAAAAATACGTCAGTTTTTCTAAAATTTAAAACTTTGAACGGCTCTCCTGAACATTTCATCTTTTGTCGCTTATCCCCTATTTCCTTTTAACCGTCGGTATGATTTTCTCTCAATCCGTAAACACGGGGTTAACAGACTAAAGAGGAAAAACAGTTATAATATCAATAGACTGCTATTACCGACATCGAACATCCCGAGCCCTCCTGACCCATGACAAAACAAAATAAAAATGAGCTTAGACCAGTTTTTGAGTGTCTCAATGCGATTTACATTTATTCATCTTCGTACGTCCCCTTTTTTGTTTGTCTGCCAGCATTGTTGGCTGAAACAATGGCTTGGTATCCGGAATTTATCATTCTAACACCATCAACGGAAACGCTAGTTGATATGTGTTTATAATAAGGAATCATGGTGAAGTATCATGGCCATTTTACTCTATAAATGTTTGTATAGACCATAACAATGATGTAAGCGATTGTTTTGTACATGAATGGCATACTGATCGAAGAAATGCTTTGTATGGTGTGGTCTGAAAGATGGGAAATCTTTGTTGTTAGATTTTATCGTGCTAATTTTGTCAATGTTAGAAATGGAGGTATAGCTTTAGAATATTAAGTGCTTATTCTTCTTCGCGAGTTTAATTTAAAAAATTCTTACTATCGACGCAAAGAAGTAAAAGAAAAAAAATGTGAAAAATGAATGTGGAAAATAAGGAATCAGTTGTTTAACTATGTGTTGTTTTAATAAGTACGTACTTTGAGAAATAATCAATATTTGAGTCCTTTGATCAGCAATTCAATCTGGAACAAAACAGCAGGTTTAATTGTTGTTGTATTGTAAGCGTAATTTTATATTTTATTTCTGTCGTATAAAATATCATTTTTAAAAACTATATTTCAAACATAAATTAAATAACGCTAATAAAATTATAGTCATGATAACTATTACTGTCGCACCACAAAATGTTTTAAGTACCACCGTAAGTATCATGGACGATTTTTAAATTGAATATTATAATTATATTTTATCGTCAATACTTTACCCACCTACCACCTACACAACACACCCAAATCACCTTATTTAAATAAAAAACGTAATAGATAGATGAATTTAAAAAACATAAGAAGGTGTAAACGACTTTCGAATCATTGTCTGCTCAAATTCTAAACCTTTAAGACTATTACGTGTCCTTTCAAAGATAATATGTGATGCAATGACTCACAACAAAATAATCTGCTGACTCACAAGCGGCATCGTAACTCTCACGACCCGAATTGATAAGTTTTTGTCAAACAATATATAGTTTACTACGAAACGTTACAGTATGAATCAAAAATGGTTTTAAATCAAATATACCGGGTTTAACAGAAACACAATCTTCAATGAATGATGAACATACAACTCAATATTTTGAAACTACCTACTAAACTGAACATGTTTATTTAAAAAACAAAGCTAGGGGAGGGTGCTAAAAGTTTGTGTTTGTGCAGGACAAAATTTTACGATCAGGGACGTCCGTCCACGGCCCGGAATACAGGCGCCACAAGCATTAGACAATCCGATATTGGAATCGTATTCGACATTAACAAAACATAAAAATGTTTAGCGTCACATAAATTATTCACCAAAGGAGCCGATCTGTTTCACAGATCCGCACCACTAATGTTTTATTACTAACGATGTCTATTGCCTGCGACATTCTTAGTAAATTTATTAAATGATTTGGAATTTGATTTTTATTATGTCTACGGGAATCGTAAAACTCTCTGCGGTGACGTTATGAATGGTAAATATATTTTAAATGGTTGTAAATGCAGCCCTTTTAAAGAATTTTTGGCCCACGCGGTGTCTATGGTCGATGTCGCTCCAACAATACTTTAACACGGGGCCTGATTTGGAGGACTCTGAATAATGTAGGTCTCAAAGGACCCACACAATGCTTCGGGTATAATAATAGTTGTAGATTTGAAAGTTATTTGAATATGAATGGGCACCCTCCCGCGCCAGCTCGTAATAACAAATATGAAGTGTTTCTTTTATGCTTACCCCTCATGATTTTGACTCTGTTATTAGGAATTGATTTAGAACTGTTACAGTTTTAAGTAATTATAGATATGGTGTATTTTATGTTTTGTTTTGGTTTGCGCGGTCGTTATTTTGATCTCATGTTTCAGCTGGTGCAATGTTTTGATTTTAATTCCTTTGTATGGTATCAAAATCAAATTATTTATTCTATTTGAGTACACTGGGAGTAACACTTTTAGTTAGTACAACGAGCAAAATAATCCTTAAGGTAGAAAAAAAGTTCAGGAGGTTGAATAAACACCGATCATTTGCTTACTTAAGGAGTAAAGAGCTTAACCTTGTTTCTTTCTTACTGTGTATTTAAAAGATTTGCTTTGTTTTCTTAAGGATTACCTTGTCACATCTTAACGGATTCAAATGACATGTATTTGAACAGGTTTATAGGATTATTGTCTAATCGGTTGGTACCGGTAAAGTAGTTACTTAACGTAGTTTTTTGACAAAAATATTCACTATCTCAGATTTAAAAACTAGAATCTTGTAAATTCATATTTCCACACTATGAAGAATAAAAACAAGTTAGACTTTGAGTCATGAGTTTACAGTTAAAGAAGCGTATCAATATTCGCCTGAAGCACTATTGCGTCTACTGGCTTCAAATTATACACTAAAATTGATAAGTAAAACTCACCCTTAAAAGCTATCATAAATAACTACAATTAGCTCCCTCAGTACACATATCATTACATATAAATCCTATTTATTCTGCGAGGGCGTTAGTATGCCACCCTTCGCTTTGGACACTGGACAGTTATCGATCGAGTGAATTTTTGCAACACACACGTCACATGTTGCTCGTTTTCCATATGCAAATTAGTGTTTCCCCTTGGTTTTAAGTGTGTTTGCTTTTTTATGTCTCCTACATTTATTTGTACACTTATTTATGGTCAGTGCTCGAGTTTTGTTGTAGCAAATATATCATCTAGGTACACCGGTTTGCGTTGTTTTCTGCATCATTCTTGATTGAAAGCTTTGGGGCGGATATAATTATTATCACGTTTTAATTTCATGTTACTTATTTTATAAATTATATACAGTATCTTCTATTATAAATAGTAGAGAAGGCTTTGATATTTTCTATGGACTATCAAGGCATCCGGGTCTTTATTTCGTTCGGGATTATGTTTATTTTTTATTTTCATGTATGGTTAATAAATTCGTGACAGTTTTGGTTTCAAACATATACGTGATAAGATATTGGTTCGAAAGTGAAGACTCCTTTTTTCTATAAAAGCATCCAAGCCCAGTACTTTCTGTATCTTTTTTTATAAATAATTTATTAAGTGAAACTGATTATTTTGTATATTATGTGCTAATATTAAACAGCAAACCCATAACAATTTTCAATTTACTCCTAGCGTATAAAATAAACTGAACCATTTTCCTAAATAAACCGCAACTGTACAACCAAAAAATAATTATTTCGCAGCTATTAATAACATGACAGTACCACCAAGCGTTAGGGCTGCGACACGCTAGAAATAAGCTGTCACGCGTCATATCAAATCGAGTGTCACGGTAGAGCGAGGCGCAGTAATTTAGTCGTGTTGCGAGCGACAGCCCTGACTTTTAGCTTTTGTAACGAATCGAACCGGGTCCGGTATTTGGTATCGCGATATGGTTTTAGTGATTGTTTTGCGTGTTCAGTTGGATGTGTAGAATTTAATTGTGCGTCTGTCACGATATAGCTGAAGCTAAATGAAAGTGTAGATATATCTTTATTTGTTAAAGATGTACATTTATTTGAATATCTAGCTAGGGCTTTCATTTTTTTTTATATTTGCGAAACAGTAAACTATGAATTTCTAGATAAAATTATTTATTAAAAATATTTTTTGTACGACAGCAAAATAAGTAATTCATAAACCTTAAATTTCACTAAGAAAACAAAGTATAAAGTATAGTACAAACGAACTTAGCAGAAAATGCTAAATAGTATTACTTAGCAGAAAATGCTAAATAGTGCTTTATTAAAAAAGAATTAAAAATGTATGCGTCAGCAGACACAGTCAGTTAAACTGTTCTATTTCGTTCCGAATAACTGACTGAATGCAATTTATTCCAAGTAATATTTTAAACAATTTCCTGGAGCTTTTATGGCACTATTTTGTGTGAAAAATTTAGAGTTTTTTTAACCTGGCACTAGTATTTATTGAGGAACACATTAACAACAATAAAGACATGACGTGGAAAAAATACTAAGAATTAATTTAATAAAAGAACCTATGTATGATACAAATAGTAATACTATTAACAAAGACTTAATAAATATAACTAATCTATTTAAGCTTAAAGGGCTTGTGGACAAATTGCATTATGAAATTCAAATCGACAAACGAATAGAAACAAAATCTATGGAAATGACACAAGCTTTCGACAAATTGGGTTGTCACTAATGTCATTTCCATACATTTTGTTTCTATTCGTTTGTCGATTCGAATGCCAATATGCAACTTGTCTACAGGCCTTGATAACCTTAACATGGAAAAAAATTAAACAAAAGAATACGCAAGTATCGTCTCGCCCCAGTTGATATGCGACGTGACATGTGACACGCAGTTGATTACCGACGTGACGACGTAACTAACTGGGTGACGTGACATGTAATTTTTGTCGCAGATGTTAATCTTATTTTGGCGAGTTGCTAATATATTACTTGCTATGCCTATGGCTAGAATAACAATGATTAAGAATATGACTTTCTCAGAAACTGTCAATGGATTTTAAAATTTTAGAGGTCAGTTAAAAGTTTTACAGCTTACTTGCACGCCGAAATTAAAGGCAGAATAAGAGATATCTACCAATTATCTTAATAAAAACTTTTTGTACCGTATTTATGCAAATAAATGTTTTTATTAATTACTGATAAGTTCCCGTTAAATTACTTGGCATATAATTTCATACAAATTTTGTTCCAACGAATATTTTCCTAAATAAAAAAAAATTGTTCCTTTTTTGAATTTATTAGGCGGTTAACGGCTATCCAGAGGTAGTGAAACAGGCGCTTAATGTTTTAAACTTTACTTTATTTGCAAGATCTTATTTCATAACACCCTTCCCGGCAGCGGCTTCGCCCGCGTAGTCTTGATAATTATTTTCCCCCGTTTTTGCAACATTTTTCATTGCTACTCCGCTCCTATTAGTCGTAGCGTGATGGTATATAGGCTATAGCCTTGCCCGATAAATGGGCTATCTAATACTAAAAGAATTTTTCAAATCGATGTAGTAGTTTCGGACCCTATTCAATACAAACAAACAATCAAATCTTTCCTCTTTAAAATATTAGTATAGAAGTATAGATTTAGCTTCAGACTTTCATTGAATGATTTAGGGTGATACTTATACGAATTAAGTAATTTTATTAATTTTATAACGAAAATTAAGACTAATAATAAAAAAGTAATTAGGTAAAGGCTCTATAAAAATCTTATTTAAATATTTTATATAGGTATGTATCAGAAATCGTGATCACAAAATAACTGCAGTGACTACCTTCTGTAATTACTTTAATGTTGCTATTACCATCTTTGCACAAACGACATGGTTGTAAAAATAATGAAATTATTATTATAAGGAAACCACCTCGCAATCAATTTACATATACCGCTGCTATAGTTCTGCAAATTCCAGCTTCGAAATGGCTTTATATAAAACTATACTGTCTCATTCTTAATGGTATCGATAAGGCTAATGCGCGCAAGCATCTACATTGTTACAATATTATCGTCTTTATGACATCAAAATGACATGCTAAAGCTATGCACCTCTTGGAATTCTATTCACTCCTAAACTTAGAACAAAACGTGAGCTTGTAAGCATAACTGGTTTCACATTGGCGCATATCATTGCAATTTCATAATATTATATCATTTGACTGACATCTTCCGATACTAATACGAGTGATGTTGACTTAGGTCGTGGTCTTAGGTCCTGCTTATTATCAAAAGTATATGTATTATTATCTACAAAATGAATCATTGTGTGTATTCTAGTTATCTCAAAGCGATCGCTCACTTAGAAGTCTAGTTATGTGTATGCAAAATTGCAATGTGATCTCGGTTAAGAGAAATATGTTGGATATCATTTATGTTTTAGTTGTATTCAATTGTATTATGATACAATTATATATTTCAACATTAAAGAAATATTAAACGTAGAATTATTGAAAGGTGCCTCTCTATATTGTGATTGAGTACCACGTATATGTCAAATCATTTAAACAATAATTTAGTCTTTGTTACGGAAAACTGAACTCTACAGGTTGATATTTTAGAAGACGATTTTGCCGAATGTCATTTTTATACAGTAACTTTTAAACTACAAATCTAAACAAATATTAATAGCCAACAACAACAACCTAATTCGGGTAAAAACAAACACCTACGAAACAGTTTCGCAAATTATGTTCAAATAGATCCTGTCAGAGTCCCCAACCACGCATTAAGGCATGTAGGTCAATTACCTAGATAAATGCTGGCGCGAAATCACCGTGTAATCAATGGATACTCATAAACGCAAGCCCGATTGAAACTGATAATGTTACCCCAATATTGGCACTTCTAGGAAATCCATGTAATTTGGACAACGATAATCTGTCAGTAGCTAGTACTGATTATGAAAAAGCTGCTACAATTTTTTCGCGTGAGATTATTGAATTCGTAACAATTTTGACATATTTCAAACTTGTACATGATAAGTTATCGGTTATTCATTTTGCTATGATTTGGGGGCGAAGAGATTAGCAAATATTGATGTAGAGCATATCAGTGCTTTTTATAATTGGAGTATTTTGTATACCAAATAAATTATTTTTTGCTCCGAAATATTTTAAGACCTTATGATGACTTAAACTCTCCATGATAATCGTGATCGTGGTTTAATTGATTCAGTCCAATAGATTGATAACAATAAAATTGCTTAAGCCAATAATTCAGTTGGTACAATTCGATCATATTATGTTTTAGGTGATAACAAATAATATGAACAAATTACTTTGAATAGGTAAATGTAATTATAATATCACAGTTTAAAAGTAACATACATTTTAGTAGTTATATCAAATTTTCATCAGTCTTAAAGAGAAGGACTTTAAGTATGTCGTTTGACATTGTTTATTGAAGCCCGTAAAAATTCCAACGATTGATCGATCCAACAGTGATTTTTAAATACTTAATCCATGTGTCATGGATAATACCGACATTGCGAACACCAAAATACTTGATATATCCCCCAGCAGGAGTCGTATGCAAATAATTGAAGCATCCGCCCCGTCGAAAATAAAATGTTCGTCTCGAAATCGTCACGTCTGTCGAGGCGCGTGGCACGATTAGGAACACGTGACGTACTCCTGACTTAACAAACACCCTTTAAATTTAGTGCGAAATGAGAACACTATGTGAAATGTTTCGTACAATTTTTTGACAGGTTTGAAGTAGCTGGTGGGGTTGATGAATGGTTGTTTTTTGTTTTTGATGTACTGTTAATAAATCAAATGTTTTTGAGGCAAAACAGTTTGAAGAGGTAGGTCATAAATTTTAGCACCATCTAATTTAATACAGGCTCACACATTTTAAACGTTGGCAAAATTCGTAACGTTATTTAATGTTTAGTGCACCGGTAGAAAATGTTTTAGGCTGCTTAGCCCGCCTCTGTCCGTATATGCATAAAGTATTTAATAAAATAATAAATAAATAAGGGAAAGCTAAGTATGAAAATCTATGGTGATAACCATTTTTGTAGATATTATTCCTTTGTCAAGACTCAAGAGGAACAACCAAAGTAGATGTAAGCCAGGAGATAGATAGAGAAGCAAAATCAAATTACCTATCCGCCGCTCTGTTTCAAATAGTTTCCTCCAGTATAATATCTGGACATAGCCAATTCCAATGAAAATCGTCGTCATTTTATTTTTTGAGAATACATTACTTTAGCTACAACGTTTTGTAAATTATTTAAGGAACACTTAATATATTATTTTCCTAATGGTACAAATATAAATGATTGATGATCAAGATCCAAATTATCCTCAGTTCATTTCATTATCACTATAGTCGAAGCATCTAAAAATCAAAAAATATTCTAACACCTTCAACTTAAGGAACACCTAGATACATACTGTAAATTTACTTTCAGATAACATGAACGATTATCAAACACCTGCGCACTATCAGCTTGTGAATTAATATGTTCAAATTGAATTTGCTATATGTGAACATATCGTTAATAAATTAATTTAGATTGTGAATGTTGTTCTGTGGTACTATTTTAATTAAATTATATGAATATTCAGCTTAATTAAATTATCACACACAAATATGAATTCCTTTAATATCAATATTCTTTTACATATTATGACGAAAAAAGGCATATTATTCAGGTCCTACAATACTCGTAAAAACAATTTTCACTTCTCAATAAAAATACCAACTTTCGCTTCCTTTGAAATCTGCAATATTAATTAAAGTTTGCTGAATATAAGTCACAATATTGACGTAATAGTTTCTGAAAAAATAAACAACTAAATGATCGTCGAACGGATTGAACGAGCCTTAATGAACTCATTATAAAGTTGCAAAGAGTGGCAATATGTGGTGCAATTTAAGACATCGGGTTAGTTTTTTATTCAAGCTTTTGCGTTAAGCACTCGGTACAATCTTGATCTTAATTACAAAACAGGTAATGACTACTCTGCCTCAGCAACATTTGTATTGGAATTAATAATATTTCAATTAATCAATGTAGTTTTGCTTTTAAATCTTGATCAGGATTTCAATAAAACTAAGAAGTGTGTATGTATTAACGCTAAGTAATCATAATAATTATGTGAATATTTATTAGAGTAGAAACATTAGTCATTGTACTCTAGGTATACATTAGTAAACTATAGTTTAAACGATGACTACTCTAGATTTAAATAACACTGATTAAATAAACACAGTAAATCCAAGCTTTCAAAACCCGAAGCTTTTTCTTAACTTGGACCAAAAACCAGTTCTCACACTCGACCGCAAGGGTTCCGCCGCTAATTAATTGAAGGAGACTTTTCATTTGTCGATTGAACCCGCCGTTAGCTGAGTCACCTTCATGAGGGTGTAAAAATTGTACACGTGGACGGGTGCAATTTCACCCCTTAAAATTAGTACGTTTTGTGTTTTATCTTTATCCGGAACTTTATCCGCTATTGTTTTGGATATGAAAAGAATTTCTGTATTTAAGAGATCTGTTGGTGTTTTCTAATTGGGGAAGTTTGATCAAGTCAAATGGCCTTCAGTTTGAAATCTTTCATTTTCAAATTATTGACCACTAACTAATTTAAATCACTTGATCTTAACCTTCTTTATTGTCTACTCAGCTTTAAATAGTCTGAGGCTAATATTCATAGACGATGCTAAGCGTAGAGTAACGCTTCCGTATGTCAAAATTTTAATACAAATTTGACATA
This sequence comes from Acronicta psi, assembly GCA_946251955.1. Lineage (NCBI taxonomy): Eukaryota > Metazoa > Arthropoda > Insecta > Lepidoptera > Noctuidae > Acronicta > Acronicta psi. Next base: position 1,626,362 of record OX276473.1, on the reverse strand, counting down.
CGGAAGCATTACTTTACGTTTAGCGTGGTCTCTGAATATTAGCCTTAAACTATCCTCAATTTCAATTAAAACTTCAATTTTGCATTCCAAAATCTACCTACATTTAATAATAACTCACCCATCACACGAAGTACATTTAAATGCAATTGCAAACACACAATTACTCCCCAAACTTTGTCCAGCCACAGTTACATTTCTAAATCCGCATTCATCACAAAATTTTGTATTCCAAAAATATCTTGTTCAGAAATGCCTGTCGCATCCCAAATTGTGTTCATGTCGTGTTTTGTACGCCGAAGTTTAGTTCTGAACCTTTAAATGAATTAATCCTGGTAAAATTTTCAGTAGAGGATATTCTGCAACCGCTTTGCATAAAGTAAGCATAAATATTGCGAGGTCTATCGATTCGGGTGGGAACTTTGTGACTGACAAAGAGCGATAAATCTGAAACGCTGGAAGTAACCTTTATTAGATTTACCTAAAGTATCTTAACAAAGATCTTCTACATATCGATTACCATCTACTATAACTATAACATGTAATAATTGCATTTCTGAAATAGTAAAAAGTATAAATTAAAGTTCTTGTTACGATTCTGATAAAGGCATTTAACATTAGTTTGTATCCAAAGCCGGGACGACATACTAGAGCAAACTGTCAACATTACTGAAATTAATCTGTGAACTAAAACAACTATCGTAGTTTACGAAGGGAAGTTTATTTGATATATTAGTGTTTCGAAAAAAAATTACAATGAGCTTGTCAGCTTTATTCTAAAAATAATTCTGGTTAATACACCAGCAAGAAGTAATGTTTTCGTCCTTTATTTTTGAACAGTTATCATTTTCATTCCTTTATTTTATGGAAAGTATTTCAGATCTTATAAGTGTTTCTGGAGAAGATCAAGGCTTACGAGTATGTGTGTTTTATGGACTAAGCCTTTTTATATTGTTTATGGTTCCGGCTATGAAATTTTGGAGTGCAAATTCTTTGCATCTACAAAATGAAGATTTCTATTTCATGCGTAAGTACCGCTAAGAGTTAGTCATAATCATAAAAATAAAGTCATTGGTAACAGAAGCCTTTACACGTGGGCTAGTTATGTTTCTAATCATTATGCAACTTAAATACTAATATTTAAATCAGGACTTTCAAAACACACTCGAAGACATAACATATGAACTAGAAACATTAAGTAAGAAAGTATTCAATTCATTGGAGCCATGAGAAATCATTGATAAGCTGCGAGCAGATTCCTTCTCACGCCATTTGAAGCATAATCTTTCCCATTGTGTTCTTATAAGAACAATGCTAGTTGCTAACTCATCAATCAATTATTTATCACCTATTAACTGTACGGTGATTATCATAAGCTTTTTTGTTACATTGTTTTTATATTTCTGTTTCAGTGAACACAGTTCTAATTTGAAACTGGATTGTGTGACCGTTAAATACTTTATAATTTGTTTCTTTGTCAGGACTTTGACAGTTTATGATTCTAGTTTTGTTATTAATTTTTTTATGTTCGAAGGCCTTTACCTTTTCTCTCTCGCTGCAGATTACACGCACTGCACGTGCAGCAGTTGCAGTTTGCAGCGTTTATTTGGAATCCTACCTTGATCAGCCTGAGTCTGTTTTTTTAATATCGACTTTTTAAGTTCTGCAAATAAATCATTTTATAGTTTTTTTTTCCAACAGTCCTCTGTACCACGCGCCTCCTTTGACTATATCCACCATCTCTCGTACGTTCGCTCGAGGCCGGTATATTTCACGGGCAGTCTGCATTTAATAGCTCAGCGGTTCCCCGATAATTTTATTATCGGCGATTTTTTTTTCTCTGCCAATGACGTGCCAGCGAGTCTCATTGAAATAAAAATAATAGCGTTAGTTTCGAAAAATCTTGGCGGGGGTTCGTTTTAATGGCCTTATGTCTATGGTTTTTTTATTCTGGGCGGAGTAGGGTATTAATTTTGTGGGCAATTAGCCTGCTAGTTATGGGTTTTGGGGCATGTGGATTTGATTTTGGCGGTATTTTTATAAAATAAAGAACGCCACCAGGCACGCTTGAGGTTGGTTTTGTAAATATTCTACAATCAAAAGTAGACACTTTTCTTGTTTCTAAATGCCTATAAATCCAAATAATAGCGTTATTACTTTATTTTCTTACCCTTTATTTGTAAAATATTTTTATTTTTTATTAATTAAAACTTTACCGTTTTTAGACGTAATTCGAAACGATGGCTCCATTTTCTAAATTAACAAACATGACACAATCAGACCCCCTTTTGACAAATATTGTTGCTGCATCTTTTTGGATAATTAACCTTATTATTATGACAATAAGGGTTATAATAACTGTAAATAGTATATTGTTATGGTATTGTTGTATCACAGAAGGGGTTCGATATGAGAAATGTGGGTTCGAACAATAAAATAAATCGGTTGAATGGCCCGATACGGTGCTGTGGGGTTCAAATCGATTAGTGCCGTGATAATAGTCTTATGACAGGGTGTCAAGCTATTCATGATAGTTGAGACTGTCCGGTTATGACATTTTAACTTTACCGTTTGTTTTTTTTTTTCTTAAATACGAAAGGCAGTAAGTAAATTTTGGACATATTATACAATATTGATGTAGGTATGTTTATTTCTTAATTGTCTCATTGGTCTCGTAGGCTGCACGTGGCTAAAGCCCGTGGGGAATTTCCTTGAGTTTGATTCTCAGGTTGAGCCTATGTTGAAATTAGTACGTATTTTCACTAATGATGGCACTGTCCAAATGACGTCATTTTCTGAATGGCGGTGTTAAGATTAGCCGGGCAGTGTTATGTATTGTCAGTCAGTCTAAAAAAGTAGTTCAACGGTCACTTGGTTTCCTTGCTTAGTGCGACTAGTGCATCCCATAAACAGCCTAATATTATATAATAATAATCATCATTATCATCAACCCATATTCGTCAACATTTCGACTTATGCCTCAAAATCAAAATCAAAATAGTTTTATTTTCACATAGACCTTATTGAAATGTCGAAACTAGGGGCACGGATCCAAATTAGTCGTTTCCTATGGAGAAGAACCGGCAAAAAATGCCATGGTTACTCTTTTAAATTTTGTTTTTTTACAATGACAAATTCCTATTTAAGTGAACACCGTAAAGCCAGATCTGTATAATGTAAAGTGCTGTAACTATCACCAATTTTATCTTTTGCCGCTCTTTAAAAAATTATACAAAATATACAGTACCTCAACCATGAGTTCTATCGAATTGTTTCGATAGGTTTTTAACGCATCGAAACGCTGTAATCTCATAGCCGATTTTAGTTCCTTACGTAACCGCTAGAGACGCTGCGAGGGTTATCCATACAAATATTTTACGGCGTCGCTAGCGAGTTGAGTGAGAAAAACTCGTGGTCGAGGCCCTGAATTCTTTTACTATAAACGATGCCATCAGCTGGTGAATTTCATCCTGTAAAGGCCTTAAGAAAGAAGCTTCTTAATAGAAATGTTACTTACGTCTGTCCGAATTTCAAACAGAATGGTGAGCCTACTAATCCCCGTTTGATCACTTGATCAATTTGCACTAAGCTTCGTTCTACCTTACAAACGTTGTATCTTAATCGCATTAGTGTTTTTGCGTTTAACTATAGATACTATTATTATTGTTGGTTACGTTGACGGATTAGATTTGTAATTAAGATGTCAATTGTATGCTTAGGTATGATTGATTCGCTGTATTCAGGAGAATTCACAAGTTTGTATGGTAGCAATATAGCTCGTTGGAACTTTAGTATTATATACAATGTATATAAGGGTGAAAATGTCTAAGAACCAGCCTACCTAGATTTGTTCTTAGAACATGTCATCTAAAAAATAATGTGTAAAATGTAAGATAGAGATAGTACATTCCCAGACAGATCGAATAACCCTTATGCGGTAAGTTTGTTCTAGAATTTTGCGTAGTTTTCGCGATATGGTTTTCAAAGTATTTTTTATACCTTTTGTATTTTTCTTACGTATAGACTTTTTTTGTATGTATAATAATATGATCATGCTATTTATTTTTATATATTTAATATAAATTGATCCTAGTATTTCGCAGGTCCAAAAAAAATTATTCATCATCAATCAATCTATTACAGCAGACTGCTGGACATAGGTCTAAAGTATTAAATATTTAATAACTAAACCTAAGTAATAAATAACACGCTTATGCTATAAATTTATTTATATGCGAGTATTTGTCGAAAACTCCCAATTAAAACTCCATTAGTCATCGCCCAAACATTTTGACACCAACACATTTGGGCGCAACACAAAGCAAATTAAATGAACTAGTGCTGTACCGAGCAGAGAATAAAAATAAATCATTCATAACACTCAACACTTCGCAACGAATCGATTCAAAAAACTACGTTCATTGAATCGATAACAATGAAAATCGCTATAACAAAAGCATCCGCTGCGTTTGATTTGAGGGACGAGAGGGCGCGGGTACTTTCTGTAAAAAGTAGCCATTTTGCCTTTTCACTTCGTCCAGAATTTTTATAGGATTGTTAAAGAAAATTAAAAAAATATTTAAAAAAGCCCTATTGATTTCTGAAAACTTGAAAAGTTTGAAAAACAGTTTCAATGAGGATATTGGATAGACCTCCAAAATCCAGTTTCTGAGCTATAGGTCCAGAAACTCGGTTGTGGAGGTCTGATGGGAGTCACTTCGTGTAAGATACTAGCTTGAGACTAGCCTCGTGTCTAAATATTGTGAAGCTAGCCTCAAAATAGTTGGGAGAGGGCAAAGATGATGATGAAGAAAGTTGTTATAACAAACAATGAAGTCTTACTTCATTTTCTAAATTTAAACTTAATCGCGTATCCCACAACTTGCGCCATACATCTATAATGAAAATCGCCATAACAAAGAGCTGAGCTTTGTGCAATAAAAATATAAATAAACGGCGGAACAATAACCCTTAAACGCATTGTTTTATAATGAACAATGAATATACTATTAAATAGTCTAATAATCTTGTTTGAATGTTGAGTGAACTTTGATTCTTCAGAAACGCATTTGACATCGTTTTTGATGGGTTTGCCTTTGACCACTACCTCACATATTGTTTTATAATTTTTCCCCAGTGACAACGTAGTATAGATTGTTGGTAAATGTACTACTAAAAAACTAAAATAGAGATACATTTATTCGGACTAGCAGAGCTACGGCACCGGCACGGCCACCGCTACATGGTGGAAGTGCCAAAATCTCGCACTAATCGTTTTGCCTCGACATAAAGTGCGACTTCTCGATAATGGAACTTGCCGGAATGTTTTTACCCCAACATTTACAATTTGGGTGTCTTCAAGACGAGAGTGAATCGTTTTCTTCTTGGCAAGCACGCTCCATCGTAGACCACATCGTTGCTTAACATCAGGTAAGTTGTGGTCAAGCGCAAGCCTATCTAAGATTAAAAAAATACAAATAACTGCACTGGGCTTTAAGGCACACTTGCAACTACATTCTTAACCATAGTTACATTTAAATTTAAACGCAATTTCTTTCTGTTTACATTCTTTCTAAGTTAGTTTTCATACATGTTTTCTAGAAACTGCTGTAAAATTAAACAAATAGAGAAGATTGTAACAGTAATTGCCGATAAAATGTAAAAGTATTTTTGTTATGTAAATCAAAACTTTAGGATGACAAATAACTATAAGGCTTTTGAACAACACGTCTCAAAGGCTCTATGTAAATTTTATTTGTTATGAAAGTTTCACGAACAAATAATAAGAATTAGCAATATTTTATGACACTTTAACATGCGCTTACGGTGTAAAACAAGAAACTATAAAACACAGAGTTGCCAGTTGTTGAAGTATTTGCTGTGAAAACATCAGCATATTGTATTTGTTTAATGAATAAACATTGAGACTTGTATGTAGAGAGTAACCTGCTTTATGAAATAGCGACACCCTATGATGTGTATAAAGATTCCTTTAAAATAACAATAACTATTTCCTTTTATATCTTCGCGAATGCTGTTTGTCTTGTTTGTATTTATCTATAAGATATCTACTTTTATTATTCATTAAATAATATTTAAAATTTATATAATTATATTTACAAATGTACAAATTCAATAAAAAAAAAACAAAAACCAAAATTTCCGCACCTAGGCGTCTAAGTACTCCTTATCACTGTCATCTGGTAACGTGCCCAGAAGACTGGCAGCATTGCCACGTTGAATGGCAATGCTGATTCTGTGACCCAAAAATAATCCAGCCCTCTATAAGATCAGATACCACTATATTAATCTATACCAAAAAAAAGTTTTATATATTTTTGTAGTGAAATCTTACGCTAAATTAGAGAATACCGAAAGCCTTTACCTTGGAGAATAACTTCAAAAATCGTAACGATATGGTCATAAAAACATTTGAAATAATCAAATTTTAATGATGATTGTATTACATGGATGGGCTTAAACATACTCAGACCTGTAGGTGTACAGCAGTACACTATTGCTTAACCCTTCGAAGTTTACGGGTGTGATGTATGTTATACATTTGTACATTTACTTTTAACTAATTTTATTAAATGTAATTATTTTATTGTATAATTTTCTTATAGTTTTGTTGACGTTTTACATTAGGTAATTGTCACTATCAGTGTGTCAACGCTGTGTGACACATATGTGACATTAGAACAGTGTTGCCAGTTTATTAAAGTTTTACTTTTTTAGGTTTATTTAGTTTTTGTTTTTAACTGTGTGTCCTTGGTTGAGGAAATAAACAATTTTTCTTTCTTCTTTTCTTTCTTTCTATTTATACATTTGTAGAAATACTGAAAGCTAAAAAAAAAACAATCTGTATTACCATGACACAACCGAACATCAAAAGGTATCGTAAAGTTACGCTATACAGAAAATGAAATGGGGTTTTGTAAGCGCACTCTTAGCTGCGTATATAAGATAAAATTGCCTCGTTTTAAGTTTTCTTCGAGTCTCGAGATTCCCATCCAACTGAGCATTTGTACAACAGTTGCAAACTATTTATCTATAGGTCAGCAAAAGCAATAAAACTCTACAAATAATTATTCACAGCACTAACATTTGCATAACGTAAGGCATGCACGCGATACCGCCATAGAACTGCAACTTTACTTAAACGGAAATCCATTAATGTTTTTAGTCGCTCACATGTCACCCTTATCAGGAATGAGGAAGCAATGTATGTTGTACAAGCCGGTTCGGTTGTGAATGAGGTTTGATTTCAACGGGTAGTGTTGGGACCGCAAGCATCTGCATTAATGTGGAAACATACTACTAAGGAAGGTTGGGTTCAACCGTCTTTACAATCTGTTTTGCATTCTCACCAAATTTATAGGGAAAGAGTTGTTAGATATTGATTTTAATGCAAGAAAATCCTTGCAAGATACGCATTTAGATAATGGTATAAAATTATCATTGACTTTATTAATAAGGTTTGTTCTATTTGTGTGCGTGTATAATTAAGAGTTAGATTTTTTGTAATTTCTAATTTACCATTTGGATTGGAATAGTCTTTATTCTCCTCCTCAAGTCGTTTTCCTCATTTCTGAAGGTCGTGATAATCCTTTGGAAGGATCATGCAGTTGACAATTTTGCGCCACCTCTGCCTGTCTTTGGCGACGTGAAGTGCCTCGTGAAGTTTGGTGTTCAGAGAGGTGCGAATCTGGTCAGACCATCTAATAGGACTTCGACCTCCAGAGCACTTGCTGTCGATTTTGCCAGTAACCATCAGCTGTTCGTAGTCTGTATCACTATTGGGTAAAGATCTCCCCTATAAATCTCCTCTCTCATCTATCTCTCTAAATACCCAATCTTCATAAGAAGTATCATGGTTGTCACGTCTTCTATTTCATATTCTGAGTTCAGTAGTAATCTCGATTCTAAATATATACGAAGTAAATTACCCAACCCTGTAAAGGCGACAATGCAAATCGATAGAGTATGTTTCATTACGTAATCAATGAGCTATGTTCTATACGGAAAGCGGTTCAGTTCATCAATATTCATAAGAACAATAGTCTGATAATTTGGAAACGGGAGGAGGATTGGTAAACGAAGAACGAAGTTATCATAACGAATAGCTTTGGCTGATTAGAACACTTTTCGTCATCATCATCATCATCATCAACCCCTATACTGTCCCACTGTTGGGCACGGGTCTCCTCTCAGTATGAGAGGGATTCGGCTATAGTCCACTACGCTGGCCTAGTGCGGGTTAGTAGACTTCACATGCCGTCGAGAAAATCTCTCAGGCATGCAGGTTTCAGGTGATAATTACGCACATAATTTCAAAAAGCCAAAGGTGCGCCTTGGATTCGAACTTGACAGTCCAGTGGTCATATTCATAGGCTGTCACTGCTTAGAACACTTTTACTGAAGAATTTTGCTATTGACAATCTGTTACATTACCATCTGTACACAAGTCTCTTCCAAGTGCTTCTGTGATATTTAATCCTCCGTTGGGACCAGTTGACACAAAGAACGTTTTTCGGGTAAACTTTCCATTTAGATGATCTAAGCTATATTTTTCTATTCAAGAATCGCCGTTAGGACATATTTTGCTCCAACGACAATTGTACAATATACCCTTCATATTAAAAAAAATATAATACATTGCTTGTCGTAAAAATTCTAAAGACTTCCTGCACTAGATTTTGCCTATCTCTTCTTGATAAACAGAAATCATAAAATATCTGGTGACACACGTGCTGTCTACTTGGTTTATTCTTTTGGTTTACAGACAGAATTGAATTATTCTTTAATTTGTACTAGCTTTCTACCAGCGGCTTCGCCCGCGTGGCTTTATAAATCATATTTTTTCTGACACCTCCAACAAATATCATTATATTTTAGCCAATGAATACAAAAACTTGACAAATTATCTACTAAAACCTTCCTCGTGAACCACTCTATCCATTGGCAACAGCACGAAATCGGTGCAGTCGTTTTTGAGTTTATCGCGAACAGGCAGGTGGAGGACTTGGTTTTATAATTATGTAGTGATAAACAGCGCCGGCCCAATCATCAAATCTCGTATGTTTCCATGCAAAACGTTATCGAGACCTTATCTGACGCTTACATACGCACCATGGAGCTTCGCTAATCGCCTCATCGCTTTACTCCCCATAGATGCCAACGCTGATAATAACCTAAGGGTTTTATATCCGGATCTGAAGGGAGTAGCAGATTAGGAGCAATTTGCCATGGCCTAAAATAAGATAGCTCATATAAAGGGGTTTAACGTTGAATGGAATTGGTTTAGATTTTATGGAGAATGGATCTGATATGGGAATCCGCCATGATGGTTAGTAGGTATATTATTTTATTATACAACAGAAGCTAAGCTAAGGATATACGGAATTAATGTAGGTGCATTGAAGGTTTGGTCCTCAAACTAATTTAAATGGTAACGAACATCACTATATCAACAAATAAATTATACATCAACATTTAGTTTTTATGCAGGATGATGTATTCACGCCCTAACCTTTGTTTTGGAGACACTACAGGAAAATGCAGGTAGCAGTGATAGAGGAAAAGAAAGTAGAAGTAAACATAAGACAAAGAAATAACAAGATCCTTGTATTAAACACAACACAAAACTATTTCCAATCATCCCCGAAACAAGACAGCCCACGTAACCGAAAATCTACCCTCATTACACAAACGTATTTCATTCCGGGCATCATGCCAAACATTCCTGGATTGATTCGGATACAGGGCAGGTCGAGTTGAATGCATAATACATGTGACCTTACGATCATGGTCCCTGAATATGAGAGCGCCTGCCGTGGCCTGAAGGATTTTGACAGACTCCACTGTATTATTCTAGCTACAATTCACATGGAAATTCTGCCCGTCCTGAGCTCGAGTACGGAATAAAATATTCCTGTTCCGTATGTAGCTTTTGGTGTGACGTATTAGCATATTTTTTGTATGCGACCAGAAATTATACTGCAAGGTATACTATACCTTATTTGTTTAGGGACATAGAATAAGTTATCTGCTGAATTTTCACTTATGACCATAATGGACAAGTTGCAATTTGACATTCGAATCGACAAAAAAATAGAAAGAAAATGTTTGGAAAGGACATTAGTGACTGTCAAATTGCAACCTGAAAGCATGTCAAATTGCAACTTGAATTGCAACTTCAGGCACAGTTGCTTTAAAATTGGGGCTGAAATGAATATATTTTGAATTACACTATGAAGAACATGGACAGTTTTCTAAGGCAAAATAAAACTGGCAATGGGCCAAAAAAATGCAGTAATAAAATAATCTTTCCCATAAATCAGCAAAAAAAATGACAGAAACAAATGACCACAGCGCTTTTCAATTGTCAATTTTAATCCCCAAACGATATATCAGAGTTTTACGTTATTCCGCTCCAAGCCTACATCACAAAATGCCCACCAATATTTCAAAACTCAGTTTCAAAAATCCTACATCATTTTTCAAACAAGTTAAAACTGTTGAAACTGTTGTTTAATCATATTTCCCCTTTGATATTCCACTGAACAAAATCCAACTAGTACAAAAGCTTAGCGCTTGTCTGAAAATAGTTTCTGAACAAAAATTGCATAACAAGTTTTCTGTTTCAGAATAGTTGCATATGATAATGCATTTCTTCGCAACATTCCCGGGTTGTTTTAGTTCAAGCATTTGCTACAAAGGCTTAGATTCAATACTGAAATACTCTTGTGTGAATTTTATGCTGTCATTTTTGTTTATCCATCGCGGCGAAATTGAATACGTGAGATAGAATCTAAACCTGATATGACTGAGCGGTATCAAGGCTTTATAGAAAATTAAGTTTATAGCACCAGACCTTGGGCTTACAGTGAATCTAGGTTTGTATTATAATCTTGATCTTGTGTTGAACAAGAATCATCATCATCATCCTCTTGCCTTTATCCCAATTCACTTGTTAAACAAACATGAATTTCAAAATATGATAGTGATGAGAAGTTTTTATACCACGTCTGTTAAAAATAAATTCTGCTTAAATTAACAACATTCACAGTATTGCTGCTAAAAAGAATCATCCAAAAACACAATATGCTAACGATCAAATAAGAAGACATACCTACGATATCAATACAAAAATATTCGCCCATTTTGATGCTACTGCGCTTACATGGTGCATTGCATTAATAGTGACCTACTAACCCGTTGTTTCTACATTGTTTCCAAGTTAAACTCTCTGCGTTGCAGTGCTTATAAAAATGGATGACGTTTTTTAAAATGGAACTCGGTTACATGTTTAGACTTGCACGCGCTGGTGGCTCAGCTCGTAAAGTAAATGGATTACTAGAACATTTTTGTGGATACTAGAGTACTAAAAATAAGTGTAAAGCCGCAGTGTAGAAGTTGCTGACCCGATTGGCGCACTGGCTCAGTGTTTTTATTTCTGGGATGCAGGGTTGTGCTCTGCATGACTAAAGAGTTTGCTAGTTTCATTGGGGTCATAGAAAAATTCTATGTCAAAAAGATCAAAGCGGAACACAAACTTTTTATTTTAAGTGAATTTTATAGAAGAGATTTTGGTGTATCACATAAAATTATTGAAGTGATATTTTTCGTCAAATATTTTTTTGTCCTTAAAATAAGAACCACGAGTTAAAGAAAAGATAATTGCAATTTAAATAGTCTTATAAAGAGAACATAAATAAATAAGGTATGTGAAATAAAACTATTAGGTACTCTATTGCACAATTTCAAGTGCTTCTTATCCAGAAATTATGGACATCGAACATGAATGTGATGACCTATTAAGTTAAGTAAATAATATCTTTTTTACATCCTAATTGTCTCAAAATAAGGAAACCACTTTCGAACCAACCAAAACAAAACGTGACTCAACTACTGCATCCTGATCAAACGATAAGCATGTTTAGAAGCAAAAAAATCTACCGTGACATGACGTAACGGCTTTCTCCGCAGCATCCAATCAACCAATTATAAAAGTTTACAAAGAGGATTTAGCCCATTATTTCATTGGAGGAAATTAACAATTGTGTCCAAATAAAGTTGTTGAGTAATTCCGTCATGTCAGTTATCGTTTGTCTTGTGTTGTTAAGAGGACGGGTTGATTGACTTATTTATTGGACGTTGGACTAAATGATCGGGAATTAGCTTGTATGACGTTTTGATTGAAGGATTGTACTGGAATTACAATACAGCTTTGTTTGCTTACAGATTCAAGGAGGTCAATAGTAAATGGGTAGCTAAACGCTTAAATTGGCCCAATCTTGGCTGTCCTGTTCCAGTTGACGAAAAAATAGATTTCGCCTTTATCAAAAGTCCACTTAGCTAGACACTTGAGCTGTGTTTTTGTAAGAGTTTCTACGCGGCTAGACAAATTGCATTTTGACATTCGAATCGACAAACAAAATGTATGTATTCCTTTCGAATGTCAAAATGCAACCTGTCTAGCCCCTCCGGTTTCATAGATATATTATGAGGTATTTTTTATGAAATATGAAAGTTGTTAAGAATATTTCCAATCTAAAAAGATTCTATGATCAAAACAGATCAGAAGTGACATGACCTACTTTGCAAAATATACACAACGCAAGGAAAAAAATCAATCTCAACCAAACTTAAGTGAAGAAACAAAGCATTTCGCTATCATAGATATAAAAATAATTTATCCCTTTGTACAGAACAGGGAAGCAATGAAAGTTGATACATACAAGGTGGCCGTTGAAGCCACCTGCTCTTTGATCGTGATCTGAAACCAAACAGCAACGAAACTGTTTACAAAGAACGTTATATGGATCAAATATAAAACGGATTACTTATTTTAATCGATCGTGTTCGAACTTTGAAACTTTGAGTGGAAGCATTTGTTATTCCTGCTACAGAAAAGATAAATATAATGTTGGATGTAGATAAATAAATTTGTTAGTTTGTCTAAGGGGAATGAAAGAAATATGTAGTTTTATTGGTTGGGATTAATAAACTGTTTAAAATAGAACGTGTACGCAGTTATGACTTTTAACACATTCCAGATATGAAATGAATATGAAGGAATAATAATCAGTGTAGTTTTTATCAAAAGGACCATTCAGTGTGGTCCTTTGCTTAGCATAGGTCACAGGTATTTGGACATGATCAGGATATTATAGCAAAACAGGTTACCGAATTTTGACTTAGTAAAGTTGACTGAAGGAACTATGTGGGGCTTTAGGTAATAGGTGAGTGTTATCAACTTTTATAAGAGAAATATAGTAAAAGTGATAATTAGGCAAATTCTTCTAGATATCATATTGTGTTTAATAATATGGATTTTTTATAGAAAATTGTACTGTGATTTGCGATTACTGGAACCAATAATTATTGCAATATACTTGTATTTCCAGATAGTCTTTAAATTACGTGCAATGCAATATTGCTAGCGCTATTGTTTATAATGATTATCTGACTTGAAGGCAGCTCGTTGTTTTAAGGCCCACGCGTATCTAGCAAGCTATTTTGTTGTCAAATGTTTTTGAAAACAATCGTTTTGTTAAATTAATAGTAACAACCTATAGAATAAATCATTTTGTTTACATGGAACACCTTTATTGATTTAAGTTAGCAAAGATTTTTTTATGAACTACTCAAGATGAATAATTTCTAAAGCCACTTAGCAAACACTTGAAACATTTTATAATCAACTTCTGTAAATTTATTTACCCATCTTTTTGTATTTTTTTAAGCATTTTCCATGCTAAGCTTAAAAATAACTTATTTACCCATGTCAAAAAATCGACAATTTGTATTTTAAATGTTGATCTTGTATATGCCCATTTTGTCTTATTGTGAATCTCCACTTGCTTGACATTTTTAAGTTCAATTTGACCAAATTCCAACTAGTAGACTAGTGAAACTTGAGTTAGTTTAAGCTTTAATGTTCAGAATTGAACAAAATAACGGTAGCTGTGTTCGATGGAACTTATTTTACGAACTTGTCACCATTAATATAGCTGTTGCAGCTGTTTTACATTCCATTATGATGTAAGTCACAAATAAGGCAATCTGAAAACCATTTGACAAAAGATACTCCAACAAATAAATTCAAAATTCGAGCCCCAACCGTTTCGAACTACCCAATCGTTCAAAACAAACGCCAACTCCCAAGTTTTGTCGCGACTTGTACAAGTCATTAAACTGTTAAATTGTCAACTCGGCTTCATTGTTGAAACTTAGAGTCTAACTACACCGGAACACTGTCAGCTGTAACTTAACGAACGAAAGTTTGCCAAGATAAGTGGGTCGTTACTTGTTATGAAACGTCTGACATATCGATCAGGAGTTATTTTGTTGTTTGTTGAATTAAATTTGGGAAAATTTGTTTTGAAGGATTGTTTGGTTGAAAGATTTTTGTACAGCCGTTTGGTTATTGATGTTGCAATAAGATAGGACCAGTAAAGCCTAATGGGCATGATAATAAAAGTCAAAAAGATGTTTGTATTTGTAATTTTTAAAGACAGAAGAGAACTCAAAATTCTATTAGGACGCTAAAGTGTTAGCTTTGCAATACGAACTCAAAAGAGGTCTGACTTCCCATAAATGTATTAATTGCCTCAAAAAATATTTTAGTATTACGTTACGTCACAAGGTTATAAGACAGTAAAAATATTTAAGTGCTAACAAATGAACAGAAACATTAGCACAATGCTTTAATCCTAGCAGATTTTAGGAATTACATGTACAAGAAACTTCATGACTTAAAGCGTTAGTCACTTCTAAATGGAAATAAACAAACACAGCAGCTGTAAGTAACAAAATCACTGATAGGACAAGCCTCGTTACTCCAGAAATCCTGCCCTTTAGACAATGCTAGTTTGTTGCACAGTTAAACGCAAAGGCGCCAAGGGAGGCACGTTAATCTGACAAGTAACAACGCAGTGCTGCGGCCACTAGCTGACTTAACGGCCCCTGTCACTCCGCCAAGTAACTTTCAATTAGGCCCTACCCGCGCATCGGAACCGCAACGATTCCATCACAAACGCTAACCTCGAATTCCTACCACTACATCGCTCGTTCAACACCAAATTAGAAATAGAAGATGCTAATGAATGCAGTAATGAACACGATGGTGCAGTGAAGGGAAATGTTAGTCGCTTTGAAGTGTAATCGTGGCTATTCTTAGCAATTAGACAAAGCAGAAATTAGCAAATGGCTACAGTATTGTGTGGGTGCTTTCTGGAATCTAGTTAGGGGTCGAGTGACTCAGTTGGTTGAGATTACAATGCCTAAACGTCTCGACCTTGTTATGTTCGGAAGACGGCAATGAGATTATGAAATTCCTATCTGTAGATTTGAATTGTAAATTGTCAAAGGAATTTACAGAATGTAGGTGACTTACAAAAATATGCAGGAGTAAGAGAAAGTAGTTAAATACAAAATGATTTAAAATTGACTTATCGTGGAATGAGATATTTTTTGTTGTAGCGCTTCTTGCTAAATTTTTAAGCAACTCATGAAATTGGGACGACGTCTTGGTAAATGTTGCGTGAGACGCTTCCCAGTTGACACATGAAAATCTTACATGCTTTAAAAAACGTAAGGAGATAAGACTTTCGATAGTAGAGTATGCTCAGTATTTCGCACATTTGCAAAGATCCAACGCAAACATTAAAAGCAAAGATTGACACTTTGAACCACAAAAAATCCCCACCAAAATTCATCTAAAATATTTGTCGAACTTCAAACGTCATTCTCAGAAAGTAATCACTTCCGAACGAAACGAGTGAAGATCAAATAATCGCCTTTGACCAGAATCAATATTTGAGAACCAAATGGTGCGTTTGTCAAGGATCGATGTGGCACCGATGTGATTAGAATAAACATAGGTACTGTTACGGTGAATGATTCTAATCGATAAAATTTGAATCTACATGATTTGTTTGTTGATTTTCCCGCTTCGATTTTGAATTGCTAAGATTGTGACAATGCAAATAGCGGGCGCTTGTGAACTTCATTCTTGGTACTAGATTCTAAAAATAGGAAATCTATGATGATAGCCACATTGAATTTACTTTTACTAAACATATTATAGTAGTAGCATTAATTATGTTTTAATTGTTTAATTATTAACATAGTGGTTCAGTGAATTGATTAGCTACTGCATTCAATACAGTTCACGAACGCGATCCCTAATATCTTATTGATTTTTTTATTTAAAATCACTGCACCTCTTTAGGTTTTTAATTATAACTAAGAATTTGCAGCTAGTACTAGTTAAAAAATTCTTACGTATTTTTTAAATTTCTGAGATGGTTGACTAGAATAGTCAGAGCAAAACACAGCTTCGTGTTTGTATGTACATCACTGTACATAGGTCTATAACATAAATTAATTTCTCTTTCTCTTTCATTTTCTATCATAGAAATAAATCAATGAGCAATAATCGTTATAATACTAATTTATCTTCGCACCAATCACTTAATTAGTACCAGCAATGGCAACAAGAATCAATAATGAATTATTGTCTGTGTTTTTAACACCTCTACTTAAGCTGCTTGCAGACTTACCAAGTATTTTCATTTGTAGGTAACAAACTATTATTTAAATATGGTGTGCTACCTTCTTGTAAATGAATGTCGCTTTCTCTGTCAGTATCATGTTGTATGTAGAGATATTTGTTTAGAAATTAGGGTTTCTGGAAATTCCTTGTATGGTTAACACCATCACATTCATCAACTCTTCTAGTCAGCCTACCGATTCAGTAGGGTTTTTTTACCCTAGAGACAGAACACCCTTACAAGAAGGTGTATCCATCATACTTTTAATTCAAGGTTATTGCCACCCGGTAGTTGATACAAACTTTAAAATCGAAGATGTATATCACATAACTGATATACGTTGTATTATCTTTATAATGCTCAATACGGCTGATAACACGAAATAACTCCTACATAAAGCCCTATTCATATCCAAAGAAAAATATGAAGCATGAACTATCATTAATAAAAATAGAACAGTGTAAGTCGGTACAGAAGCAATAAAATAAGGACAATAGCATCCAACATCGAACAATGAAGCCATTGTAAGAACACCATTCACGCTAAATGACCAAGCATTAATTGCAAATTCAAAAGATAAGAATGAACAACTACTTGTATGACACTTTCTCGAAGATAACCATGTCAAATGTCAAATGTTGGTAGATAAAGGTGCAATATGTTTGTCCGGTATAGCATTATCGTAAACAATAACGCTTTAACATTAAGCAATGAAAGATAAAGGAGTGAAAATTGATAGCAATTTGTTGTTTGATTGTTGAAATTTATGGTGTTGGAGAAATTGCGGGGCTTTGAGCAAAATGAGTTGTGTTGTGCACAATTTGTAATTATTTTGAAGTGGTACCTAATGTAAAATGTAATTATTTTTGTATTTTATCTTTACTTGTGTACATATGGAAATTGTGACATAGCAGCTTTTTCCAGCAGCAACCAGCATTGTAGTAGAACCAAATAAAAATTGATTGTCTTTATAAGTTTAAAAAAGTACAAATTTTCAAAATAATAAACAGTAAGCCAACCGTCTGTTACGATTGCCAAAGCAAATGCATCATTAATTTCATTCTACTATAAGCACTTACAGCGCAACGTTATTGTACCGCTGTCAAATGAGTATGATCGTAATACCGTTCTTATATTTTATTGTTTAGGGCTGTTTAGGGTCAATAGCGTACTGTAGTGAGATAATAGAAGGTGACACATTTATGTCACAAAGCAATTCATCAGGCAACAATTTCTGATAAGTAGGAATCTTTGTGGAGTCTGTAGTTGTATTCGATAAGACAAGGATTTCATTTACAAAAATGGCTTTGAGAGTAACAGTTTAGTAAAGAAAGAAACTTAAAGCTATAAAATGCAGAAAGCAATTAACATGTGTAAAGGTCGTTGAAGTTAGCAATGCTATGCCAATGCTACGAAATGAGCTATGAACCTCATAGCAATGCTATGAAGTGAGCGACATTCCATAATTGTTGTTCTTGTTCGTTTGAAAGAAATAAACTTTTAACAGTCTCCAAGTACTGACGTATTACAAAGTGAAGGGTTGGATCATAATTCATTGTCTTTAGGTAATTTTTGTAACCATAGTAATATTTGTTATCTTTCCCTACGGGGAATTATGGCATTTCGGTATATTATAACATACATACCCGATGCAATTTGTTTAAACGCTGCAAAGTACCTAAAAGTTACCACAATTTTTGACTTTTGATGTTCGTGAGAATTAATTAGTTGATCATTCATTAATTCGGAATTATTATCCAAGTTTTAAGATCAATTGAATGTGTTTTACGAAAGGAATGTACAAAATATTTCGATCTAATAGAGTCAGAGAACACAGAACGTTCCAAGAAATTTAACTACGAAGAATTTATGAATATGGAAACGACAATAAATTTTAAATCCTAATACAATATTCAAAGCGTTGAACAAAAACACTATATTTTTGTCTAAAAATAAAACTCAAACGTTTATATTTCTCATATTACATTCGATTATACGGTCCAAACGGCCACTTACAAACGAGAATTCATTATGTCATGCTTCGACACATTTCAAAGTTATTTTGTTTCGAAGAAACGTCTTCGTTGCACACAATCGTTATAAATCCACGTTTGACTATGGGTATTTCTAGTACCAGTCTAATTTGAGCTTCCTCTTTGTTCATTACTTTAGCTGTAAGAGGTTTTATTGATCGGTCGTAAGCTCCTACTTCATTGGTCATGGTGACCGCTTCAATGGTTTATATGTTGTTGGTTCGCTATGCATAGTTATTTCCCTCACGTATATCGGAAAGGGCGTCGAACTTATATTGTTATTAGTACTGATATGGCAGTCTTTATAATAGTTAAAGCTATTTACATGATCTCATTTGCAAGTATGTTACTTGAGTCATGAATGAATCATGTTGAGACAAAACATTATTTTATTTTATGGTTACAAAGGAACACTTATTTTTGGCATCACATCTTTTCTGTCATTAAAGAATGTTTAGGGAACGGGATGGAATTTTTTTATTAAATTGAAATGTGCTGTTTAAAAGAGCTACTATACTGGTTGGAAAATGTAGGACAAATAACCAAGTTCAAGGTCATTTTGTATTTTTTTTCATTTACTTCGTAAATAACAGCTGATACTCATAAAATATAACATTTAGATCTATTTGTACGTATGCAGTAAAATCAAAATTATTTTATTTTATAATTTTAAGTACAGAAGGCGTCAATATACTCACTGAAAAGGTAATGTTGCATTCTTAATATCTATTCTAAGTATCACAAAAGTCAGGCGAAAAATGCATCGTGCTTTTTCCGCAACATGGAAATTTAAAAAAAAACCCACCAAAATGAAAATAAAAATCTAATACGCCATTTTGTGGTGGCGGCCACCTTGGACCGTTTTTCATCGCACATAGCAGAACACCCCCGACTAATTCACCTTTCGAACAAAAAAACTAAGTCAAAATTGTTTCATCCTTTTGGGAGCTATGATGCCACAGTAGACACTCATGCACACAGGCACATAGACACTTCAAACTTATATCACCCCGTCAAAATAGCTGTTCCTATTGAAATCTACAATACTAATTGTATGTCTAATTCTAATGAACAGATTAATTTAGAAATTAAGATTTCTGTCATCGATTGACCATAAATTGTAAGCAACTTATGAATGCCCGTATCTTGACAACCGGACTCATGTTGCCAATACAAGAAACAAGCTTATATACAACTTCAATTATAAATTAGTTTCAGTAGAACACAATTTACTAATAAACCTCATAGAAAGCGGCATCTGTTCAATGGTCTATTCATTACTATGAATACTATCATTATTAATCTTTTCTCTTTCAATGTATTCAGTTCCTGTATGACCATTTGTTAATTTGACGTGTTTGAAATTAGAAACATGATTGGTTTTATTTATTTTATCAAATATGTTTCGCCAATGAATGTAGCTTCGTGATTTATGATAGTATTTGCATCTGTTGCTGGTTTAATTTTTATAACTGGACAATATTTAATTTATTTGTTAGGTCGAACTTGACGAGGTTAAATTTAATAACAGAACATGAAACTTCAAAAGTAAGTTTGGAATAAAAGCTTACTGTTTTGTTTTCTAGGATTAGTTTTCACTGTCCCCACGATTATACAATAATACCTAATATTAAGATCCAAAATACAGGAAAACCGGTTGAAGTTCTCATATTGAATGGTCATCTTGAACTTGTAGAATTGCTAGCAAAACTGCATACTAAAGTTAAACACCATTTACGGCAATGGCGCCTCAATCCGACCCGAAACACATTTAAATATATCGATGGAAATAGCCGTCCATTGTATTCCTAATTGATATATTAGCACATGTCAACTGTTTTACGATTTCCGACACCTAGTTCATTTAAAAATCGAAGTGAAGGAAGCAGCCAGTCACGATATAAAAACAATAAAACCTCTTTTCCATTCAGCCCCTGTATGTACAGTAATTAGTCATGTAGCGTTAATGGTAATTATCACCATGGGAAGACAGCACATAGTACATACCACCACAGTTTATTGATCAAAGTTCGATGGCTGTTAACTATGCGGCATGCATGTTAAAAAGTTTCTTTTTTGTTCCAGGTTAGCTTGAAGCGTTTTTGTTTGAAGTAGATGATAGATATCGTATCGTATTGTGTTAGTCTGTTGTGTTCTTTAATAAGAATCTAATTGTGAGCAGTGTGATTGTGTAATGTAGATGCCTGAGTTGAAACTAGTTATTATTTTGATTATAAATACGAATCTTAGATGAATGAGATATTTTTTATTATAATTATTGGCAGTGAGGTTAAACATTTTTAAAGATAAACATTAGCAGCATCTAGTGAAGGAAACTCTTTTTTAGATTTAAAACAGATTTTAGACGAGCTTTGCAGTCTGAGGTCATGCGTCCCTCCGTGTAGTTCTCGGTAGCTTAACTTTAACTAAAGCTTTTTAAAGCGAATTGGAACCACGCGCATTCAAACACTACCTACTTGAGATACATTTCTCGTTTCATTAAAATTTACAACTCTTAAATGAATTCCTTTCAATATGATCGATACAAACTAACTTGAGAATTCTTCTGCAGAAGCATCAAACTAAATATCAGCTTGCCAAAAAATATTATCATTATTCGTGTGTTTTGCATCATCTTCCATATCAATGGGCAAAATTATTTGCATTAGCATGGAGTTTTTCATTTCTGTATTTGGGTGGTGGATGAAATGTATTGACAAAATAGTTACAATATAGGTAGACACAACGTACAATATTTATTATTGTAGCTATTAGCTTTCCGCCAGCGACTTCGACCGCGTGGTTTGGTTATTTCTTATAACTTTTATCCCTATTTCAACCCCTTACAGCACTTTTTTCGCATTAAAAAGTAGCCTATGTCCTTTCTCAGGCTCTAGTCTATCTGTGTACCAAATGCCATTTAAATCGGTTGAGTAGTTTTGGCGTGAAAGTGCAACAGACAGCCAGAGTTACTTTCGCTATAAGTAAGGATTAAAAATAACCTGGAGCCACTACTAAAATTTCCATCTGCCAGATCCAGTACTAGACTTGGAACATGATCCTTTATTACATTGTCCTCCATCGATTTGAATGTTCCATAATTATTATAAAGACAACAATAGCGATCCACTTTTCACACATCAGCCTCCAATTCATGCAATATCTTGTACATCTTTCCACTATGCTCATATAGGTCGGTGTGGTAACATATTAACACATACGCCATCGCCCTTCGACCACAATGCCTCATTGTTCTAACTGTGGTAATTTGTTTGTTCAGTGTACGAACCTTCGGGGTCGTAAAATGGAGATCACGATCGAAATGAAGCGTTTTGGTCCAGTTTGGGGAATATTTTTTTTTCTTTGAAAGGTTTTGAGGTTTTATTGTAAAAGGAATCAAGAACTATAAACGTTGTCATATCGTTTTCGATTTAATTCGTAATTTTTAGTAGAAATAAACCATTATCCCTACAGGATAATTTTCAGTGTTGTTCTGTATCGGTAATAATATTACATTGAGTAAAAGTTAAAAATCTTTGATAAACGGTAACTTGGTTAATTTTTAGTAAACTGACTAGTGTGGCTTCTACTGTTACTTAATAAACTAGACATCTCAATAATACTAATATTACACCACAACATAAAAATGATTAAATTAACCTGCATATAAACTAAAAAATAATAAATTTAAGAATGACATACTTAGTAATGTTGTCAACAGTTCCCCTCTGGGCTTGTAGACAAGTTGCAATTTAACATTGACATCGACAAACGAATAGAAACAAAATGTATTGAAATGACACAAGCTGTCGACAAGTCGGGCTGTCACTAATGTCATTTTCATATATTTTATTTCTATTTGTTTGTCGATTCGAATGTCAAAATCGGGTCTAAGTAATAAACAAGATATACGTACGTACGTACGATTGCTAATATTCAACTTAAGTGTTCCCTTTATGTATTGTCTAGAAATAACAATGGACGGTTGAAGTTTCTTTGCCTTGATTTGTTAGGCTCTACTGGACGGAATGTAGATGATGACGCTTTGTGTTATCCTTATACCACTAGCGTTTTAAAGAGAGGTAGGGCACAGCAAAAGGTCAAATAGCATAGGGTTCAAATTTACGTGATTCACGAGTCTTCATAAACGAATTGTGATTCTTAGCTACCATTGATTATATTTAGTAATGTTTCTGTAAAAAAAAGGTGCTCACAGGTCAGGTCCAAACCTAATCTCAAAATATGAATTTTATTTGGGTTTTGGCTGTTGCATTTTAAGCTGAAGTTTTTGAGGGAATATTTAAATGTTGCATATCGTAAACATAAAACTAAATAATTTACATGAGATACGAACCTAAGTGCTGATGCTCAGCAGACAGGTTTGTGTCCACTTCACATTGAGGTAACTCAAACGTGCTCTCCGAGGCTCTTTTTCTAGTGATAATGCTTACCCATCCATAGAGTAACAGCGGTAAGTGCACCCTAACCTTACCTCATCTATATCTATACTAATATTATAAAGTGAAAAGATTTAAATGTTTGTTTGTTTGTATTAAATAGGCTCCGAAACTACTGGACCGATTTGAAAAATTCTTTCAATGTTAGATAGCCCTTTTATCGGGGAAGGCTATAGGCTATATACCATCACGCTGTGACTAATAGGAGTGAAGTTGCAATGAAAAATGTTGCAAAAACGGGGAGGAAAAGTTATCAAGACCATGCGGGCGAAGCCGCTGGCGAAAAGCTAGTAGGTAAATGATATATTGAGAACAAACTATGATCGCTTGCTCGTTAAAGACTTTTAACAACTAAATCCTTAACTCGACGAAGTATTGAACCATTCGTTAGAAGTTACTGGCAACGCCGCAGCGGTTAATTGTGAGAATTCTAAACTCCACACTAATGAAGGAAGGAAATTAATTTTAACTTCAAGTTTAGAGGACGGTCGCATGTTTTGTTCGAAATAATGGCTTAATCGATGTTGGATTTTGTCGAATGGAATTTTGGTACTGATTTTAGTTTGTTAGCATACCACCACGCCTGTATTCTCGAAGTGTTAGGCAGACGTGTCCTGCTGTACACCCATTCCCTGAAATGTTTAGTTCCCATGTAATAGGTGGCGAGTCTATTGCCATCAACCGGACACAAATCCAGATTCCAAGCTGCTACTGGGAATTTCACAGAAAAATCCAACAACACTTTTCTCAGTTTCATTGTTTTCCTATGAAATTCTGAGGAGGAAACCGTTTGAATTTGTTCCCAGTTAATGGCAATAAGTTGACTCCTTTAGGTCCCATGTTATGTCCTGTAATATCGGAAAACTTTGGGTGTAAATTAGAAAGCCTATGTCCCTAACCCCTCGGTAGGGATGTCGGAAATTCAAAAAATATCGATATATATCGTATCGATATTATTAAAAAAAAATATCAATATCGATATTTATATTTTCAAAAAATATCGATATATCGATATATCGGCCAACTTAAAACTAAATTATAAAACAGCCAAAAAAAAAAAAGGTCATTTGTAATCTTTTAACTTTAACTTTTAAAAGATTACAAATTTAGTTTTAAGTTGGTCGGTTTATTGTTCTGAAAAAAATATCGATTTTGATACCTTTTTGATACTTGGAATTTTATATCGATACATCGATATATCGAAATATTAAATATCGCTCAAAAATATCGATATATTGAAAAAATAATATCGATATATCGATATTTTTTCGACATCCCTACCCCTCGGAGAATATAGGC
Organism: Acronicta psi; assembly: GCA_946251955.1. Lineage (NCBI taxonomy): Eukaryota > Metazoa > Arthropoda > Insecta > Lepidoptera > Noctuidae > Acronicta > Acronicta psi. Next base: position 1,602,014 of record OX276473.1, on the reverse strand, counting down.
GTGATAAAAAGAGTAACCATGGAGTTTCTTGCTGGTTCTTCTCCATAGGAAACGACAAATTAAGAACCGTGCACCTAATTTCGACATTTCATAAGTGCCTGTATAAGGTCTAGGTATGTGAAAATAAAACTATTTTGATTTTGATAGTATGTTTTCCCAAGACCTACTACTACACGCTTGCAGCTGTTCGCTTTATTTAATATAACGTACCTCATTTATATGATAATTACAATGTCAATACATAAAACATACAAAAACATGTCGTTAGATAAAAACTTTGTTGTGTTGGTCACCCTTTACATTCAATAAGTACATATGTGCCCTAATTTTCGTAATTAAATACGATATTATCAGGAAACATTTATGAAGATTTATAACTGTAATAAATTTTATTGTAATAACTTGCATGTGCTGCTTTGACCCACTCGTGCAACTGTTCAGTCGACAACAAAATTAATAAAAGTAAATATTATTTATCAACAATTATATCACATGCAATGCGCTCACTATATCGTACCATATGGTGTCTGTGACTTAACCATTGCATTATTTTCAATATTTTCGATATACATATGTAGGTCAGCCCCTCAACCATGAGTTCTATCGAATGACTTTCGATAGGTTTTTTACGCATCGAAACGCTGTAATCTCATAGCAGGTTTTAGTTCCTTACGTAACCGCTAGAGGAGCTGCGAGGGTTTTCTATACAAATATTTTACGGCGTCGCTAGCGAGTCTAGTGAGAAAAACTCATGGTCGAGGCACTGCTGGTGCTTTCGGCTATTACTACCGCTTTGTCGTCTAGAGATTTTAGCTAAGTCTTAGATGCCTGGGAAATTTTAAAATGAAATCCAATAATGTTATCACATCATTGCTTGCCGGCAGAATACTTTGCAATGCGGCTAATTAATTAACAAATCCTACCAATAAGATAATCCCATAACAATACATTTTACATGTATGTATTGTATGATCATTTAATGTATGCTTAATAACTATGTTCGCTACAGAGACAGTAGAAATTTTCAAACAAAGAACTTTTGTAAATCACGCCGTAATCACTCAAACTTTTCCAATAAAGTAAATTATCAAAAGCGCACATACTTCTTGGAAGTACAAAACACATAATTAATCTTTAGCCTTCGCGTCTCGTCAGAAAATACAATAGCAGATGACTGGCGAGTTTACTAAAGAAGTAGATGTAATTAGTGATACAAGTTATGAAGTAAAAAATATTAATAGTACGAATGTTTTAATTGCCAAATGTGTTAATGTAAAGGTGCGTCCACATCGCGACCATTCGTGGGAGATTTCACGTAGTTGTGAAAATTACATTTCGAGCAAAGTATTCCTTATAGAACAGGGGGCCTAGACAAGTTACAATTTGACATTTAAATCGACAAACGAATATAAAGAAAATGTATGGAAATGACATTAGTGACAGGCTGATTTGTGAAAAGCTTGTGTCATTTTCATACGTTTTGTTTAATAAATACATACATAATTAATAATTATAATATATAATTAATGTAATAAAGTAATAATAATTATGTTTATCCTGGGACATAAATAAATATCCTGGGACATTTTACCTGTTTAAAATGTCACCACCAGGTGCTGTCACCATCTAATCTCAAACTAAGCAGAGCTTGTACTATGGGTACTACACAATGGATATAATACTTATATACTTTTTTTTTTGTAAATACATACTTATAATACATAGGAAACACCCAGACAAACACAAATATTTATATTCAACACATAAATATTTGTATGCTGTGGGAATCGAACCCACGACTTCGTGATCAGCAGTCCAGTACTCGAACCACTAGACCACAGACGTCGTCAATAAAGTAAGTATGAACCGCTTGAATCTCAATTCATAGATATATTATTATGTACATCTACTTACTACTAAACATTTAAAAATATTTTTTTCTGCCTTCAATAACACCCAAGAAATAAAAACAAAAAAAAAATGGTTATGGAGTCGGTGCCAAACAAATTTAATTGAAATAAGTATATGATCTTCGTTGTTTGTTTGACACAGATTCCAATACCAATATTTGTTTTTTGGTTTATAGTTCTTGGGTGTTCTTGTGCTTAGTAATTTTACTAACAATAAAATCTTAGCATATAATTGCTGAGCGGGACAATAGAAGGCAATGCCAGTGATACCAAACTATCTACAAAGTTCTACCATCTTAAAAATTTCCAGTACAACACAACGACTGCTGTAATGCTCGTCGCCGAATGCTCTTTAAGTTTATTGGTCTCAATGTGTACGCACCTTTTAAAGCGTGATTGTCAGCGTTTCTTTAGCTTTGATGTAGCGACTCTCGATATCGATGAATGGAGGTTGGAGATTTGCGATTGTAAGTCGCGATTAATGTGTCAGTGTATTTTAATCAAAGATAGCACTAAGGGCCAGGTCTTCGTTGACTGCAGTCTGACTTCACCTATTGTTGGATATGCCTCTTTCAGTCTGACTTCCATTACAAATCCTATATTATTCCGATTCAAGTACTACCTTTGACTTAAATTGTCTGGAAGCAATTATTAGTTTTTTATGTACATAAAATGGTACACAAGCTGAACAAACAAAATCAACAACTGAAACTGGCCGAAAATCATCATCATCATCATGTCAGCCAAACGAGGTCCACTGCTGAACAAAGGCCTCCCCCTGACTTCCACAGGGACCGGACGCATGCTACGTGCATCCAACGACTTCCAGCGACCTTTACCAGGTCATCGGTCCATCTCGTTGGAGGCCGTCCCACGCTGCGCTGAAAATGCCGAAAATGCCATATGGCATTAAGCCTTAACGCCATATGGCATTTTCGGCCAGTTTCAGTTGTTGATTTTGTTATTTTATTTATTTATTTTTTGCGTACTAGAGTCAAAAAACTTTCCTTCTTAATAACACTAATTATTGTGTCCATCTTAAATAATATTAACTGCTTTAAAACATTTTGTTGCTGTAGTATAATTCTCTATCGTACCAACGTTAGTTATATCTCAATATTTTACAGGTCAATAACCCCATAAGATATTATTTTGCATAGAAAATTGCATGCTGCTTCCTGTGCTCCTAATACGATCCTTTAGATCCATTACGTACGACGCCCATGGGATGTAGAGTGGTTTATGCATAGACAAAACCATGGAGCATGTAATAATATCTTAAGGGGAATACTTACCTACTTAAGGGAAATATTACTACCACTACACTGAATATTTTACGGATTATTATGCGACCTGTCGTCTTTTACGTATAAAGATTGCTACTGCTAACCATGCGGCGTTGGATTTGATTGTCAGGTTGCCATTTAATTGCTATTAGAAGAATTTTCAGTACAATTGCTTTATGTATTATATCCATATTGTTATAAATATTTAAATATATCTATTATAATTTATATATTAGGTAAATAAGTAATTATTTACCGAATATAGTATCATTTAATTTTAAGAAGTTTGTTATTAAAAAGTATTGTTTGCGATTAGTCAAGATACTGGCAATCTTCAATGATCAATAAAAAAAGTACTTTTGGCGGGAAAACTAATGACAGCAGACATTCGGTGACGGGTCCACAACGAGTGTTTTTATTTGTGACTGAGGTCAATAATTTATATTATAATCTGTTTATCTAGAATTGTACTGCTTGAACTAGTAATAAAACTAATATATATCACTGCATTCAGTGCTTTGGCATTAAAAGTCCCTACTTCTGGGTTGATGAACTAAGACGGTTATATATAATACAAACTCTGCTTAGTTTGGGACTAAACGGTGCTGCGTAAAATGTCCCAAAATATTTACACTTACACTTAAAAGTATCCTAAAATATTGTTTATTCTTATTTTACACCTCTTTTCCTATCAACTTGTATCTACTATTAGCTTTCCGCCAGCGGCTTCGCCCGCGTGGTCTTATGAATTTTCCCTCGTTTTTGCAACATTGTTCATTGCTACTCCGCTCTTATTAGTCGTAGCGTGGTGATGGCCTATAGCCTTCTCCGATAAATGGGCTAACTAACACTAAAAGATTTTTTCAAATTGGTCCAGTAGTTTCGGAGCCTATTCAATAAAAATAAACCAATAATCAAATCTTTCCTCTTTATAATATCATCATATTATCATCTTCCTAGCGTTTTCCCAACCATGTTGGGGTCGGCTTCCAGTCTAACCAGATGCGGCTGAATATCAATATTTTACACGAAGTGACTGCCATCAGACCTCCGCAAACCAATTTCGGGGCAATACCGATATTCGAAGGATAGACTGGTTGTCAGACTTTTTGACTTCGTACTACCACTAACGATTGTCATAGGTGTTCGTATGACAACCGGGACCGACAGCTTTACGTGCTCTCCGAGGCACGGAGGGGTCTCGATGTGTTAAGAATGGTCACCCATCCACAGACTGACCTCAGCAAGCGTAGCTTAACCTTGCAGACCGATTGATCAGCGTTGCTATAACTTTATTCTTCCTCTTTATAATATAAGTATAGATAAACGCTTACAATGCCAATATACCAGTGACACTGTACCTACATAACATAAAACTATCGTGAATCAGCGATCACACTTCACCATTCACCGCTTCGTTAGTAAACAATAGAAAAAAGTCGTGACATCGTGACGGAGAACCATAGACTAGAACTTGTATAGTAGAGTTGAGAAAAAAAAACTCCAACACTGATAAAGTAGGTTCTGTATTTAAGCAAAAAAAGGGTAAAGAAAAATATCCACTAGGCATTAATACATACAGGTGTTTTTGACATTTAAGATATTGTGATCTCTAAGGAGTTTCTTGCCGGGTTTTCTTCATCATAAAATAATTTGACTGTAAATAAAAAAAAGACGAACCATGGACCATTTATACAAACCATTAACAGTCCTAGTATTAATAATATTTTAACAGTAATTTCTTAAAAAGGAAAATTTAACTTAATTAAGATCGCTGATAAACTACAAAAGTCTTGAAAATCATGACCAATGTGTTGTTAAGAGGTCAAATAGTAATGTAGGTAAACTGTAAAAAAATTCGATGAATAGTGTGACAAATATTTCAATGCCTAATGTGTGCAAAGACATTTTTTTTTTCGAAAAAGCCCTTTGCTATGAAATTTATCATCAACATCACAATTCACACACCTTGCGACGGAACCGGGAAAAAATAATCTACAAAATTTCTATCAAAAACTTTTTCCCATTTAAAAACAACACATTAAACGCGGCAAAATCCTATACTTACATCAACCATTCATCAGATTTATCCTCAAACTTTTACAAGAACAGAAAAAAAAACACAACACTGGCACTAAACAAAAATGTTGTAATACTTTTTGTCGCACAGACACCGAAGAAAAAAATGTTTATCGTGCTTAAAAATCGGAGCAAAAAGTCGCTCGTGCGGGCTCACCGACAGAAGCTTTGGTACGACTGGCGATTGCGACCAGTTCCAACGTGCCTTGGTGGTTGAAACACTGGCTGGGTGTCGCACTGTGTGCTGACTCTTAAGTACAGTAGGTATAAAACTTGTGTTTTGGTTTTATTTGTGCCTGCCCTTTATTTAGGCATAGATACTATTTGTTGGAAATTATTTTTTATATTTGACTAGCTTTCCGCCAGCGGATTTGCCCGCGTGGTCTGCGTATTTATTAGAAATTATTGCCTATATTACTTGGTAAAGATGTAGCTTTATAACAGTGAAATATTTTTTCAAATTAGTCCTGTAATTTTGGTACCTATTCAATGCAAACAAACAAACAATCAAATCTTTCCTCTTTATAATATAAGTATAGACTAGCATCCATTGCCATTCCCAAGGGTTCGTAAATTATAAGCATTTCGAGATAATCCCGATTTCTGTCGGCATGCAGTAGTTTCTGCGATAAATCCAAACAACGCGCGGCCGCAACTTCGCTCGCGTTTGAACCCCGTTACACGATTTTTTTTAGTTATTCTGTTATTCGAGGTGGTGACAAATCCAACAAATCAAAAACCGTAAAAATCGGTCCAGCAGTTCTCGAGTTATAAGTGTTGTAACAAACCCGACTTTGTTTTATAAATATTAAGATAATGTAGTTAAGACAGTGCTATTAATCACTGTGTATCAATGTATGTAATTACGTTCTTATCACCTTTTAGTTCCCAACCCTAAATCTAAAGAAAATCCCTTCATTGGTCCTCCTTGTCCCTCCAAGCGTCTATTGGCTTGTAAGAAGTGCTTTACAAAAAATTCTCGATTTAAAAAATATATTAACAGTTTTATACGAAAATGCATGTTCAAATTATATTTAATAAAAAACATTAAATTGGCAGCTGATTATGATCAGGTGTTGTTAAGCGTAATGTTAAAGTTCAAATATATTATAACGCGTTCTGAAATGATTGCAATAATAAATTGCATGTCTGTCAATCATTGAAGATTGATGGAAAAATACTTTGTTGTGAGTAGCCCAATCATAATTTATGAATGAGAAACATTTATGCTACAGGCCAATAACACGTAAAAGATAAAACCCTTTTTATTTATTAAAAAATATACAGATTTATATTTTAAGCATGGAACAGGAAACATTTATAATTGTCTATAGATCTGACACTAGCGTATAAAACTAAAAAATTAACTTATTTAAAAATGGAACTGGCTATTACAATTTGAAATTAGAATAAAATAGTGCATATCGTTAACAAAGAACTTTGTTCAACAGTTTCTGTAGCTCTTATGTAAGAAAATAAACTTAAATAAAGAACACGGTGTTCCTAGTTGGAAAACACAGTGTTCAATGTCTTTACCGGCGTTTGGCGCGTGCGCGGTACACGCTTTGATTTTGGAAGACGAAAGTTGGGTACTGTTAATTCAAAGAAAGTGCCATTTACGTTTATGTTTTAAGTATAATTATATAACCGTAAATATGGGTAATTAAAATGTACTTAACATTAGTACTTTTACTTTGATACATAAACGTCAACTATGCTGGGGAAAACATACTATGGCACAGCATTCAGAATCGGCATTTAAGATATTACATCTATTTGCCACTAACTCAAATATATACTTTAATATAATGTATTCTAAATTGCTTTTGGAGTGACCATAACACTGGTATACTTGAAGCATAACTCAAATCAATTTTTGGTAGTAATGAAATGTAATATTGATGATAATGAAATAAGCAGTGATAGCCTAGGGGTATGACCACTGGACTACCAAGTCAAAGGTCTCGAGTTCGAATCCAAGGCACGCACCTTTGACTTTTCGAAATCATGATTGTGTGTAATTATCACTCGCTTTAACGGTGAAGGAAAACATTGTGAGGAAACCTGCATGCCAGAGAGATTTTCTCGACGGCATGTGAAGTCTGCCAACCCGCATTAGGCTAGCGTGGTGGACTATAGCCTAATCCCTCTCATACTGAGAGGAGACCCGTGCCCAGCAGTGGGACAGTATATGGGTTGATTATTATTACTATTAATGAAATGTGAACTTTGTTTTGAATACATTTTAGTTTATATTTCCATAACTTGATAATATTATCCGAGTTTATGAATTCGAGTATGGGTAAATTTTCAACAATATTACTATTCGTAATTTTATTATTGTTCCCAAAACACAACAAGCTGTATTTACAACAAACTGTTTAAACAGCGTCTCATAAATAAACGTCAGATGACTAACCTATTTGCTAATGTTGTACCCATTCTAGCTAACAACTAAATCTAGACATTATTTTACGGAACCAGACATTTCTCCAGCGAATAAATACAGGCTCGAAATGTGAGAACTGTATAAAACTAATAGATGGTGTTTGAAAATGTTTTGCGGGTACCTATTCACGGCGCGACGCGGGTGCGGGAAATGACGCAAGTTTTTAGTTAAAGCACTTTCATGGTATCTGTGTAGCAATATTGTATGGTATATGGTGTACAATTTTATAAGGTTTCTTAAATTTCATACTCTTTACAAGAAGTTGAATGAAGACGTGTATTATTAAGGTACAATAACAAGCACAATAAATTCTTACTTTATAAACTTGAAAACTCAAAAGCTTTCAAAAGTGGTGTTCATAATAGAAATTGTGGATTGTAAAAATCCACAAAAAGCCATACACAATTTAGTGTTGCCCAATCCGACGAAATAATCGTATACCATAACTTGCTTTACAGTCTGCAGGTTCTTGATAATATTTAAAATAACCAAACATGTTGTTATTACTCCTAAAACATTATTTTAAAATATTTTTCCACATTTTTGTGACACAATATCAATATCTTTCTTCCATAATATCTTGACTTAACGCAACACTTTCGCAACATGAATGGCCGGCTTTACACCAGTTATTTAATGCTTCGTCGCTCTCTAAAGAGTCGGGAACTCTTGTAGAGCCATTTACGATGTAGAGAAGGGTCGTAGATGAGCAGCCTCTATCAAGGGTGGCTGAATGGGATGGATGCAGGTGCACAAAGACCCGCGAAAAAAAAACGAGACTGAGGCAATTTCGGAATGGGTTGATTGAGATGGGTGTAAATAAGTGATGTTTTGTCGAAGATATTTTCAAAGTATTGTTACGGAAGAGAACAGTGAAAAATGTCTTGGTAGGTTTAAATTAATTGGAATAGTTGGCAAATCGGGTTGTTTTTTAAGCTCCATAATATATTAGATTATATTTCATTAGCTTTTCCCGTGGCTACGCTCGTGCTGAGTTTGAGCCCCCGTTACACGATTTAAATGTATTACCATAAAAAAATACTACTCCGAAACTTATAATTTTGTGGTATCCTAAAAAGTTTTCAAAGCCTTGTTGTGTTTCCCACTTCTGGGTACATACTACACTGCTATTTTGGGAAATACACATAAAATTAATCTAAAATTAATCAAATAAATTTGGTAAATCCAGAATCCTTTTACAATAATTGTCTCATTTACTGAAGTTGTTGTACTGTAATGTACTGAAAAGTGAAAACCTGTTATTTTTTAAAACAAAAAATAATGACATTGAATGAGCTGAAGGTAAAGTAAATAGCCTTTAAACATAATTCGTATTAAAACGGGCCGAAAGGTCGGGAAGGTAAATTGTAAATGATAAAGTTAAATTACCTTTTAATATTTAAATGTTCTTCTTTAAAATAATACGAATTGCCCTATTTAAAAAACAATATTAGATGTAGTTTTTTATAGTTGTTTGATGTCGATACTAGGAACACCAGAGGCATTGTTGAAGCGTTGCATCTTCAAAAGCTCTAACCTAAAGGGAGAATAATAATAATAATATATAATAATAATAACTTTTATTTCATAAAAACACAGATTAAACATGTTTTATGTTATGGCAATTTAAGCTATATGGTAGTAACACAATGTAATACAATCAGGGAACTAAAATCTGTGCACAAAAGGAAAACCCTGTCTCTCAAACTAGGTAAACCTGTATCTTGAGAGACAGTGAATCGGCTTAGAATGTGGAGCTATAGGGTTAGTAGTAGACTGTGTCGAACACAAGGTGCTTTACGATAGACTCCAAACTAGTGGTGGTGCCAGCCGGTCAAACCCTAAGGTTAATAATATTCAGAGACGATGCTAAGCGTAAAGTAATGTTTCCGTGTCTCAAATTTGTATTAAAATTTGACATACGGAAGCCTAAGTTTATGCTGAGCGTCGTCTCTCTCTCTGGCCTAAGAGGTCCTACCACGAGACTGTCAGATCTTTCCTCGACTATTACGAGATTTTGATCTCATTGGAATGTCAGTATGAACTATATTTTTTCTTCCTTCTTAATGGTAGTAGGATGAGGAATTCCACTCTTTCCTACACGGATTTCGAAACGTTACATAAAAGAATTTTATCACGTAATTACTCATTATCTGCGATACAAGCCCCGAGCTTAGGGCAGTAACCACCGCAAAACCATCATTGTATTTTTATTTAAAATAAATTTTGATTTGATTTGATTTAATTTGTAAGTTTGTTTAGCTTACAAAGCGACTAAATACTGTTATTAAAGCTCCGCAACACAATTTTCGGGCAATCTACCGACTTAGGATAAGTCGGTATTAAACTTTATGGCTTTATGACCTATGATTGACCTATAGTCCTTTTTGAAGCGTGGTAGGTTCCATCCATAAACTGATTGCGGTATGCAAAGCTTTTCAATTGATCCACGTTGACTCTTATACTTGACTATTATAGTAAATACACTTTCAATTTTAGATAAGTTGGGTGCTTTCTTAATGGACAGACCATGTTTGTAGATTGTGTTAAATGGTCTGTTCACTAACTTTAGATGGCAATGACCTAATGATAACCTTACCTTACTGTACTTACATGAACTGGCTAAACTGATGAAACTGGCTAAAAAATGTAAGAACTCTAATTTTAAACTAGCTTCCCGCCAGCGGCTTCGCCCACGTGGTATGTTATTATACATACAAACCTTCCTGATCAATCACTCTATCTATTAAAAAAATCGCATCAAAATCCGTTGCGTAGTTTTAAAGATTTAAGCATACATAGGGATATAGTGCCACCATATGCCTACGCAGGATTTTGGAGTACTTCGGTCACATCGCAAGAAAGCCTGGTGACAATTTAGAAAAACTTATTGTCACTGGCAAAGTGGAAGGGAAAAGACAACGAGGCCGCAGTCCCACGCGTTGGACGGACCAGATCCGCTCCACTCTTTTAACGGTTCACGATGCTGTCCAGGCGGCGGATGAACGAAACGGGTGGCGAAGTATCATCCGAGAAAAAGTGATTCCTAGGGAAGGTCACGACCCTCAGCATTGAGGAATGCGACTAAAGGAGGAGGAGGGATATAGTGACAGAGATAGCGACTTTGTTTTGTACTATGTAGTGAAGAGTATCCATGTAGTTTCTTGCCGGATTTTTCTTCATAGGATCAACTTGTTGGAACCGTGCATCTAGAACCATTTAACGTTTCATAAATGCTTGTACAAGCTTATTTGAAATAAAAACATTTTTAACTTGAATTAGTTTAATGGTCTTAACCGCAACCAGATTACCAGGTTAAGTAGTGTTCTTGTAAAATTCTCAGTACCAGCTCCGAGTTTAGATTTGTGCCCGACTAATGGCAATAGGATCGCCTCCTATTACATTGGATCTGAACGATCTGTGGGTGTACAGCGGAACATAATATTATTTTAGCCCGAACTGTCCCAAAATTGAGCAAAGGCCGTCCCCCTTTTTTCGGTTGCACGCGACTGTGGACCAGTCTGGTTGAAAACAATCCAAATCGTTTTTTTGTAATTAAAAAATAATTAAATAGTCTTTTTATTAGATACCTATGCGAGTGAATTAATATTTAATAATATACTTAGTAAATCCTCGCTTTGTTGATATTAAAAATGATAACTATATTTGCGAAAAAGATTTTTAAGAAAGACACTTCAGACAAACAGTCGTTATACAGAATACCACTGTGACTTTTGATTTAAGCCTTATCCCCACAAGATTCATCGACCTTTGCATCAGACAAGCGTATTGAAAGTAAGTACATTCAATCATAATTACTCACTATTGTATTACAATACGTTTCGTATCTTAGATCGGGACCGACTCCATATATTATAAGCGCAACAAAAACAAATCATAGCGCGACAGATACAAGATAACCGATTTCGTATGCGTCGTAAATCTGTACGTGTTACAATTAAATGAGTGTTCTGTTAAGGGCTGGCTACATTTTATGTCCGTTAACAAGCTAAAAAGCTGTATAGAAAAACATCAACAAACATAGTTACGAATGTTACAGAAAAAAAATTTGAGCTGTGACGTTTTTGTTTTTTAATGTATTTTAGTGTAATAAAATTGTGTCAGTACAAATCAAGAACAATAAAATAACAAGATAAATATAATATATTGAAATAAATTTTACGCATTCTATCGTATCTAATTTAATTTAAATCCGATATAATCCGTTAAAAGTAGTTTTATTTCAAAATGACTAATTATTCGTGGAAGTGTCAGAAACCAGTAAAATAGTATCTTTATAGACACCAAACACTAACATCAAGGATCGCCATTGGGGTAAGCAGACACCTACTACTGCTTTTCACTTGCTACGATTTTGGCACACGACTTTCGCCTTACCTACACTCATAAACCTTCCATGCATGTTCGTCGGTTTAGGGTACTCTGAACCTTGCCTTTTTGAGAATGTTCTCAATTTGTTTGTACGTTCGATGAGGTCGGCCCCTTCTATCACTTTCATCCGTATTCGCCATAGCTATATACATTTATAATCATAGCTGTTTCGTAAATCTCCATCCTGCATACTTTTTTCAATCAAATGAGAAATGGTAAGATCCTTATTTTAGTATTTGATTTTATCAATTTATAGTTTACCAGTGTTTATTTTATTGTACCTATTTTTTCCTTTTTCTACTTAACCCAAAGGTTGACTGGTATAGAATGCCATATGGCATTAAGTATAAGCTAAAGCCTGAATATATGCTACTGTTGCACATAAAAGTAAAAAGGAATCAATAAATTAAAATTGCCAACAATTAACAAAAATGTAGGGTAGCTGTTAGTAATTGAAACGTCAAGATGCCTACCACCTTAGTCATCCGTGACCATGGACGCTGTAAAGGGTTCGAAACGTCGGGATTAAAATAATATCAATATAATGCGATAAAATCCGTAAAAAGTAGTTTTATTTCAAATTAAAATCATAAGAATTATGATCGGAGCGTTTGTGTGTATCTAATCTTTAACAGCAAAGCGGAGTGACTTTACAAGTTGTACCTGTACAATGTAATTGGAACGTCAGTGTATATTGATCGAGATAAATCTCGATTGAGCCGACCGTTTCTATCAAATGTGAAACGCCAATTTATTCCTTGTTACAAATCCTGGAGATATGTCGGTTTTCAATTAAATTTCTGACGGGACTCCGCTTTTGTTGTGGAGTTATGTTGCATGTAAATTGTTTGGATATTTCCTTGTTGTTTCGTTGTGAAATTTTATTAAGTAAATTGGTGTTGTAAATGTATTAAATTTTGCTGTGATGAATAAAGTCACAATCAGATTTGGGGCGTTTCTAAATTATTTTTTACGGCTATCAATACTTTTAGTGTGACTTTACTTACGTCTAATGAGACAGAAGTAAGATCTTTAGTGTATTAGAGTATAGAAATATAGAATAAGTTATATCCTATCACGTGTTAAATTGTTTCTGTTAATAACACCACCAAAGATAAATCCGGGACTTCAATGTTAAATTTTATACCTTTTTGTGTGAATAAAAATTATTATTATTATTATATAAATACACCACCAAAACAAGAAATAAATGAATAAATTCGTCAATAAATTCGTCATATATGACTTTCATCCAAGAATAGAACCTCCCTTGTCTACAACTTTACTTATGGTTATTGTATTGCAGCATAAACACAAGAGTCTTACAACATTTTATCCAAGTACCTATTTAAAGTTAATATTAATAAAACTACCTATCTATTTTCGATGAAAAGCAACGAAACAAGATGTCCTCCTATTCTTGTCTGAAATATTGGTGGTTTACATAACACTATGAATAAATGATTGTTTTCTATACCAAATAACAAGTAGCCCTTTATAAGCACAAGTATTATATTTAAACGGTTAAAAAACTTAATAACTATTCAGTCAGCGCCCATCGCGGGGTCAAACGCGTGACCATCGAACATCGAACAAACAAAAAAAGAAATGAATTTTCAACACTTTTTCTAACATTTCATAAGCCCTTCAATGTGATGGCGTATTTCAAAATACTTTTTGTTAAATCGATCAACCATTGAATGCAAAGATTTCAGGTACAAAAAAGTAATCGTAGCTATAATGTGTTGGGTTTTTGTCCCAGGAAAAGTCCCGCTAAATCTTTTTTAAACTGCTACATACTAAAGAAAACTATGGTAAATTATGCTTACATTATTGTGTTCCTGTTTTAAGAGAGGTAGGGCACAGCCATTTATGGCTCAAATCTGGAGCAGCCCATCTGGGGAAGTACCTCCACCTTACAGAAAACTCCAGCAAAATACCACTTTAGGCAATAAAAAAAACATCAGGCGGCCCGCACGCTTTCTTGTCATATTATTCAAAATTCCTACGGAATAGTCTCAAAAAAGCACAACACAATTCTAAAACACCACGACCTTTTATTAACATTGTCCCACATTATCGATTACACAATCGATTTCATAAATCGATTTATTATCCTAGTATTGTCATGGTAGTTTGACATCGATCAATCATGCTATATTCTCGGTAAACGTGGTGCGATTGATAAAAACATAAAAAGCTTGGCGGTGCTGTGACAGTAATTGAGTAGTTATTGTTGTAAAGATAAACGTTGTGTGGTTAAATAATATTTTAATAGACTGTTTGTCGATTTATTTACTTTATTTGTGTTTGCGTATTATTCACTAAAATAATGATATGATCATAATCACTGTATGTGTAATGTGTCCCATGTAGTATTTAGGCCGAGCCTATTACCATCAACCAGGCACAAATCCAGACTCCGAGCTGCTACTGAGAATTTCACAGAAAAAATCAACAATACTTTGCTCGACCCGGGATTCGAACCCGGGATCTCTAACGTAGCAGTCGTGGATGGGACCACTAGATCAACGAGGCAGTCTCCTTAATCCACAATTATTTATTGCGAGTCTGGCGTACTTTGTCGCGCACACAGGGTCTCTCTTTTTTGGACCTTTTAGAGGACTTTTTTTAAGAGATTTTTTTGAGGATAGCTCTTTTTTAAGAGTTTTTTTTTTGAGGATAGCTCTTTTTTAAGAGATTACACACACAAAAACATAATTTTGAAAGCATACCTTACATCCTACTTAATATTGTAAATGTAAAAGTTTGTGAGTATGGATGAATGGATGTTTGTTACTCTTCCACGCAAAAACTACTGAACGGATCTGGATGAAATTTGGCACAGAGATAGATTATAGTCTGGAATAGCACATAGACTACTTTTCATCCCGGTAAAAATGTATGGTTCCTGTGGGATAGCGGGCGAAGCCGCTGGCGGAAAGCTAGTCCCAATTAAAGGAAACAATAGTTTCATCTAATTTCTCATCCACACAAAAGACTAGTGCAATCATTATGCATCGCCCGCATGGGGGCGGGTGCCACTTACAATTGTCATCAACTATTAACACCGTGTCCAACAATTAACTGGATTAAGTTGCCCAATTTATTGTGAGGGCGTTTCGTGTATCGGTGGGAATTAACCAGATCAATTGCTTTGGGATCAGTTTTTGGAAAACGTTTTTTTTTTGTTAAAGATACCTCAGAGTAGAATTCGTTGTGTCATTACGTTGTTGACCGCGGCTTCACTCGCATCTTAAAACACGTTTTTATGGCATATGTGTTATTTTGATGTAGACTGTAAAGTTACATTAAAATTCGATCAGTAGTTTTTGCGTGAAAAACTAACACAGATCCATCCTCGCAAACTTCCGCATTTGTGATATTAGTGGGATATTCTCACACAGATTGCATTCATACAAATCCGATCAAACTATAGTAGGGATTGTCAACCTGGGGGGTTTTAGAACCGCAATAATGTTTTAATAATATTACTCCAAAAAAAATCGTGACCGTAAAACAATTAAGAAATGAACTAACGAGCTCATTGTATTCGAATTTGGAAGAAAATAACCATTTGAATTTTGAATAATCGTTAATATTTTGTAGGTTTCCGTGCGCACGCGCCGTTCCAACATCAAAAGAAGCGGCGTTCTGCACTGGCGGCAACACGGCGACATGTTCATAGAGTAGGTTTAAATTTGGAATGTAGACACTGTTGGAGACGCGCGTTTTTACATAGATTTTGAAACGTATCGTTCGCGCGTTCCAAAATCGTTCCAAAAAACATGAAAAAAAAACATAATATCTATTAAAGTTAAAGTGGAAATGGATTCGGTACCTATTCATTTCAACATTGCCGACAACAATTATTCTGCTATTTAAAAAGTATTATTGCGAAGACTAGATTATGTATGAAAACATTTGTACGCAAAAATAATTATGTAGGTACTAAAAAATCCTAGTATTTTTGTGAGATGTAGGTACCTAAGTACAGTTAAATGGAATACACATACTTGTCAACTTCGTGTGCGTGTATTGAGTGGTACCTACAGTATCCTCGACCATACATTCGACGTGTCTGCAACAATAATCTACTCTATCAATGGCCACCGCGGTCGTGATAAACGTGACGGAAGTCCGCCAGTCATTTTATAGAAATGACGCCGCTTTGTGGAAACTGTTAATAAGCTGAATAACATTATGACATCTTTGGTTTGTGTCAAACCGCCACACAAGTTTTCTATACGAAGTGATGTTCGATTCTGTTCAAAGATTAATTAGTAGTTTCTGAATAACGGTACATTTTAGTGGCGGTATAATTTTCTTTGAATTTCATCGCTTTTTTTAAAGCAATATAATTTTGTTTATTGCTGTTGTGTTTATTATACGGAAATTAATTCATTACATTAGAACTGTAGTAATGTAAGCGCCGCTGTCAGGTGACATTGACAGATGACACCTGACAGACGACATATGAGTAAAGCAGCAACACTTGCAATCAAGGACATGGTCGGGACTGGATGTAAAAGGGATGAGTCATTAAGAATATTGTAAAAAGTTAATAAAATAAATATAAAATATAAACATCGTTTTTATTACTAAATACGAAGATACTACATGGCGCAGTCGTAATACGAACCTTATAGGTACAAATTGTGTTATTTTGGGTAAGGATTGGAAAGATTTACCAAGATATTAAAAGTGGAAACCACATTGTTGGAAACAGTGAATGGCCGAAACCGAAAAGACAAAGGAAGACGGAGACTCTTGTTCCCTTACCATGGCGAGTATTGAATACAAAATGCCAACACCATTGGCAATGGATTCGGTCGAGGATCTGTTGCCTAGATGGAGGAAGTTTAAACAACAATTCCAAATTTTCCTCACAGCAGCAGGGTTCGACAGAGTGTGCGAGAATAGAAAAATAGCACTTTTACTAAACTGTATAGGAGAACAAGCACAAGATTTATATTTGAATGTGTTAAGCAAGGGGGATCAAGATCGTAAATACGAGGATGTATTAAAAGCATTAGAGGAATACTTCGCACCAAAACAAAATGAATTGATTAGTACCTTCAACTTCAACACAAGAAACCAAGAAGAGGGTGAAAATTTCGATAGTTTTTACTCGGATATAAAGAAATTAATAAAAAACTGCAACTTCAAAGATATGGAAGAAAGAATGTTGAGAGATAGAATGGTTATAGGGATTAGAGATAGGCAACTACAGCGGAAACTTTTGGAAGTCAGAGATCTCGACCTGGACAAGGCAGTTGACATGTGCAGAGCAGCGGAGATGTCCAGAGAGCACATCAAGACCATCCAGCATCAGCAGGAGGCCAAGACATCAGTAGACGCTGTAGCAAGGCATCAAGTCCAGAAGGACACACATAAAGAAGCTAAGTATTACTCAATGTCCAATAGTATTGTTAGAGGCAATAATTTCAATAAAAATTTCTATCACTGTCTCAAATGTAACAGGGAGCATGGACCTCGGCAGTGCCCAGCTTTTGGAAAAACATGCAATAAATGTAATAAATTAAATCATTTTGCTCAGGGCTGTAAAATTAAAAATATTAATTGTGTTGACTTTGAGAATGATAAGGAGACATCAAACTTATTTTCTGATGAAAGTAATACTGTTCAGAACTTGTGACTATTAAAAGTGTGCCACTCCATAGGTGATGCAATTAATATTAATAAAAATGAATGGATTCTCTTGCTAAAAGTGGAAAATAAGAAAGTTAACTTCAAGTGTGACACGGGGGCACAAGTTAATGTTTTATCATTAAAAGACTTAATAAAAATTGTCGATGATGAGAATCCTAAGTGGTCTGAGACAAACATTATATTAGAAGTATTCGGGGGGGCAAAAATTAAACCATTGGGAAAAATTATGTTAACAGTTTACAATAATAATAATGAAAAAATTAAGACTGAATTTATAATTATTAAAGAGCAAGTTAAACCTATTTTGGGGTTAAATTCACTCATTGCACTAAAATTATTGAGTAATATTAATATTAATAGTCACAGTAGTTACAATAACATCAACACCATTAATATTAATCAGAAAGACTTAATTATTAATAGATATAAAAAACTGTTTCAAGGGATTGGAGAGTTTGCGGAGCCTTTGGAACTGCACATTCAGTCTGGTGCCAAGGCAGTGGTCAGGCCACCTCGACGAGTCCCTCATGCCTTGATGGATCGTCTGGCAGCCAAGTTAAAGAGTTTGGAGGAGCACCAGATTGTTGAGAAGGTTGATCACCCCAAATCATTTGTTAGTAATTTAGTTATTATTGAAAAGTCTGATGGTAATTTAAGAATATGTTTAGATCCAAAAGAATTAAACAATGTATTAATCAGAGAGTATCATCTCATCCCCACATTAGAGGAAATAATTACTAAACTTAATAACAAAACAATTTTCTCAGTTTTAGATTTATCTGATGGCTTTTATAATATAAAATTATCAGAAAATTCAACAGATCTTTGTACATTCAGTAGTCCCTTTGGATGTTATAAATTTCATAGGTTGCCATTTGGCCTATCAGTTGCTCCAGAAATCTTTCAAAAATATAGTGAAAAAACATTTGGAGACATACCCGGGGTAGTGATATATTGTGATGATCTCCTGATCTGCGGGGATAATGAACAGGACCATGATAAAATATTAAAACAAGTCTTTGAGCGTGCAGATAAACATAATATCAGATTTAACAAGCGAAAATTTCAATACAAATTGAAAGAAGTTAAGTATTTTGGTCACATTTTTTCTAGTGAGGGCATGAAGATTGATCCAGATAGAATAAAAGCAATATTGAACATAAAAAGTCCTAATAATAAAAAAGAATTGCAGATTTTTCTAGGTATGATTAATTATTTAAGAAAATTTGTATGTAATCTGGCAGAACTAGCATCACCATTGCAAATGTTATTAAAGAAAGAAGTCACTTGGCTATGGACAAATATTCATGAAACAGCTTTTACTAATATTAAAAAGTTTATAAGTAGTGCACCAGTGTTACAAAATTTTAATAGTTCTTTGCCTGTAACCATACAATGTGATGCTAGTAAGAATGGCTTAGGATGTTGTCTTATGCAAAATAACAAGCCAGTAACATATGCCTCACGAAGCCTTACAGAAGCAGAAAAAAATTTTTCACAGATTGAAAAGGAATTATTAAGTGTCGTATGGGCAACAAAAAAGTTTCATTATTATATATACGGTAGAAAATGTGTAATACTAAATGATCATAAACCATTAGAAACTATATTAAAAAGGGGGGTGCATGAGATTCCATCAACTCGCTTGCAGAGAATGAAGTTAAAGCTATTAAAATATGATATTCAATTTAAATATTTAAAAGGCCGGTTGATGCATATTGCTGACATGTTATCAAGATCATTCCTGGATGAAACTGATGAGGATCAGTCATATATGTATGAAGTAATACACTGTATAGGACTTGCCACATATTTACAGTGTACTGAGGAACAAAGACAACAATTAATAACAGAAACTGTCAAAGATGAAGAATTAAATATAATAAGTGAATTTATTTTAAATGGTTGGCCAGACAATATAAAATATGTACCGGATAATATAAAATATTTTTATAAATTTCGTCAGGATATGTCAATAGACCAACAATTAGTTTTCATGAACCATAGACTTATAATACCTAAGGCATTAAGAATAGATATATTAAATAAATTACATGAAGGTCATATTGGTATAACCAAGATGAAACATACAGCGAGAACTTTATATTACTGGCCACAAATTGATGTTCATATAGAAAATTTTGTAAAGAGATGTGTTATTTGTCAAACTTATCAAAACAATAATATTAAAGAACCCCTTCTAAATCATGAGAGACCATCATTACCATTTGCTAAAATAGGAATAGATATTATGGATTTTAATAAAAAGAACTATTTAATAATATTTGACTATATGTCAAGATGGTTAGAGATAAAAGCAATTCCTAGTAAATCAGCACAATGTATCATAAATGCATTAATAGATGTCTTTATGTGTTTTGGCATACCATCAGAAGTGGTAGCGGATCATGTTCCATTCGATTCACTTCAATGTAAAAAATTTGCAGCAGAATGGGGTTTTAAATTCACATACTCCAGCCCAAGATACCCACAATCAAATGGTATGGCGGAGCGTGGTGTTCAAATTGCAAAAAAGTTGTTAAGGAAATGCCATGATGATGGAACAGACTTTAGACTGGCTTTATTGCAATATAGGTCAGCACCAGTATCTGGTACTAAATTTACTCCGTCACAATTGATGATGAATAGAAATATAAAAACAAAGTTACCTGTAACATATAATCATCTTGTGCCAAAAATAAATTGTAATATTAAAAGGGAATTTAACAAAAGTAAAGAAAGAAATGTAAAAAGTTATAATAAGAATACTAAAATTAAGAGTAATTTTAATATACACCAGAAAGTTTGGTTTAAGAAAGAACCGAATTCCACTAAGTGGAATCTGGGTCAAATTATACATAATAATAATTTTAGATCATATAGAATAAGAGATGACAATGGGGTGATCTACACAAGAACGTCTTATCATATCAGACCTCAATAATCTGGTGTGCCTGTGGACATGCCAGGCTGAAGGTGTGGTTTCTATAGGATCCTTTGATATGTACCTAGTGTTCCTTAATTTTATTTGTTTAAGTGTTCAAGTATTGTTATGTTTTAATTGTTAGAGAAGCTTTGGATTCTTTTTTTTTGTTGTTTTTTTTTTTTGGGGAAAGGGGAAGGATGTAGTAATGTAAGCGCCGCTGTCAGGTGACATTGACAGATGACACCTGACAGACGACATATGAGTAAAGCAGCAACACTTGCAATCAAGGACATGGTCGGGACTGGATGTAAAAGGGATGAGTCATTAAGAATATTGTAAAAAGTTAATAAAATAAATATAAAATATAAACATCGTTTTTATTACTAAATACGAAGATACTACAAGAACAGGCTTATACCAGTACCAGGAATTTCAGAATACGAAATTATATTGACGTCTGTGGTCTAGTGATTCGAGTACCGGACTGCTGATCACGAATTCGTGGGTTCCATTCCCACAGGACAAACATTTATTGTGATGAACTTAAGTGTTTGTGTTTGTCTGGGTGTTTCGTATAAATTATAAGTATGTATTTACAAAAAAAAAGTATATAAGTATTTTATCCATTGTCTAGTACCCATAGTACAAGCTCAGCTTAGTTTGGGACTAGATGGTGCTGTGTAATATGTCCCAAGATATTTATTTATTTATTTAATACATACATACATAATACACATACAAGCCTGTATTCTCCTCATTAAGTGTTTGCGTTTGTCTGGGTGTATCTTATGAATTATAAGTATGTATTACTCCATTGTCCCATATAATATTATATCCATTGTCTAGCACCCATAGTACAAGCTCAGCTTAGTTTGGGACTAGATGGGCTGTAAAAATGTCCCAATTTATAATAGGTACGGTATATTAATTTATTATTATTGTCATCTGAATTTATTTATTTTTTATATTGAAAAGAATTTTTATTTTATCATATTATAGATGACAGATTATAAGTGTCATGATGATTTCGGATGACACATCATGCCAGTGGCAGACGATTTTAGATGGCCGATTTTGATGATTTTATATGAAACGATGATTTTACATGACATAAGGAGTTTAGATGATAAAATCATGATTTTAGATGACACATCATATTGATGATTTTAAATGAAGGATAATGATGAATTTTATAACAGTTGATGATTTTAGATGACAGATCATGATGATGACCTCATAATCTAGATCATCACGTTGCGATTACAATAAACCGTATGCGGTCGCAGTGAATATAAGTACCTATTTGGTCTATAATAGATTTTGTCAAGTTTTCAAATGTTAAAGTTTTCAATCTCAACTCAATCTAAAATTATTTCAACAACCCCAAATCCTTAGTTGCACCGCAAATCGCAAGGGTACATTCAGACCCCAAAATTAACGTTTGCAAAGGACGGTTAGCAAATAAGGCATTGTCTCAAACATCCACAATCACATCTTAATGTGTGTTTAATGTATTAATGGGTTGAAACGGTTGGGAGATAGTGATACCAGAGTTTGAAGTTTCCCTTGATTTCTGGGTGTTTTAGGCGCTGGTATAGGAGGTCATCAAAAGCTCATACAACTCCCACTATTACATTAGACCTAAATTAAATACACCGGCGAACTGTAGTTGTATTTTCTGCCTACAACAAGGCCTAAGTGTATGAATCTAGCTTTGAACAACGACTGCAGAGCCTGTGGTGAATTCAAGGAAACTGTGCAGCATATCCTGTGCGATTGAAACGTCCTGGCGACGAAACGGTTTAGTCTATTCGGCAACCCGAAGCCGGAACATTTTAGCTTCCTTCCTCTCAGTGGGTTAGCCGCCTTCATGAACCATGTCTTCAAAGAGTAAGGAATATACGGTAATGGGGACAACACAAAAGATTCCATTGGGTCGAAGTGTCGCTGGTTGTACCAACCCCCATAGCAAGATAAGATAAGATGTAGGTCTTCCATGTATTTCCTCAAAAGTCCTCCAAACATTTTCATCACAGCAACCCAAAGATCCCTACTCAGAGGATCTTAACTGGTGCACGAACAAACGTGTTTGTTTAGTGTTTAATCGCTGGGATTCAATATTGACTCAGCGTCCCGAATAAGTAGTCCGTTGTCACACTAATGTGGATCGGAATAAGATTATATCGTGTCCTTTTGTTACTTGTGTAGTTTGTTTAGAGAACCTTTATTTCTGTTTGTGTTTGTATCAACACCGACTCAGCTTAAGATATATTTTGATTTTAATTTTCTATTTTTAACCCCCGACGCAAAAAGGACGGGGTGTTATAAGTTTGACGTGTGTATAAGTGTGTCTGTCTGTGGCATCGTAGCTCCCAAACGGATCAACAGATTTTGATTTTGTTTTTTTTATTTGAAAGGTGAATTAGTCGGGAGTGTTCTTAGCTCTTCTTATGTTTGATGAAAATCGGTCCAAGATGGCCGCCGCTACAAAATAGCGAATTACATATTTTTTCACAACTCGGTCAATATGGGTATCAAATGAAAGGGCTTAACTAGTAGAATACTATACACTGTAATAAATTTCAAATCCAAGATGGCCGCCACCACAAAATGGCAAACTACATTTCGTGTCGGGGGTTTTCTAAATTTTTAATTTAGGTTAGGTTAGGTTATGAAAAAAAATATCTGCTTGGCGGTCACATCGTCACTCCGGCTTGCGTCGAGTGTTGTGAGGTTGATTCCTACACGTTTTCCACAGAATGAATTTTGAAAGGGGCACACAACATGGTTTTGTAACAGAATGTATGTTCGTGTGTTCTAAATAATTATAAATACCATTCAAATTAAAAAAATAGTCATGTATAATGCAAATACTTTGAATTACGATGCGTTCCACATTTAAAACGTTAGGTATGTGTTTTATAAATGCGTTCCTAATACAGATATTTGTTTGGAGTCTGGATATATCATATGTTTTGTTTTATGCCACTGCAGCAGTGATGCGAAAACTCAAAATTGCCTTGCCTCGGATTTGAACTCGAGACCTACGACTTAGCAGTCTAAGACAAAAACCTACCACTGCACTTGATAGTACTTACAAATGATCTACTTCTACAACAAATATTTTTTATAAAGTAAACTATTTTTATTCGTCGCTTTAACATCAAAAGTCCACACCGCGTTATTATGGTGGTCGACATACATCCTCTCATTGTTATCACTAATTAAACTCCCTTATCACCCGGAACAACTTAAGCTTTTTCACACGAAACAAGTGTGGTCGGCAGTGGTCTTTCCGGTGGTCCTAATTACTAAGTGTGTGGTTTGATAATGATGTAAAGATAGACTAAAGTGTGGGCAGCGGCATTTGAATATTAAAAACATTGGAGAAATTGTACGTTTTGGAGAATTTTAGATTAATTAACTTGATTGGACACAGTTTAAGAATTTAATTTAGTTTGCGTCATTATAAAAGATTACATAATTAACTGTTGAACGGTTTCTTTATTTTCTGTTTTAATGACATCTTTAAAAATATTGATGATATTCTATATTTTATTGATAAGTTGAGTGAGCGGTTCAGTTCACTATCCCCGACTCACTGAACCGCCTTAAGAGACATAAAAATCGGAACCTGGATAGTCTAGAATAGGCTACGATTTACAAAGAGTCAAACCCAAAGGGGCATTGGCTCTGCACGACATAAAAAATTGGATCTGGCAACACATCTGCTCATAGTCAACGGACTGATCGCATGATTAACAGAGAAAAAAAAATTATAAGTTGGAATAGACATGAAATTTTTTATGTCTAAAATAACATTCACATAAAAAAGTCGCTTAATCAACTAACTTATTAAAATAATTTAAAAAATAAAATGTAAATGTCGAAAAAAGAAGAAAAAATACCTCCTTTGTTATTACATCCTGAATCTTCACCCATCTGCATATTTTATCTTTTTCATACGTTATAATTTTAACGCGAAATAGATTTAATCAAATCTAGATGTAATCTCACTATTCAAAAGCACGTAATAATTTAATTACTCTCAACAAGAAATCTAAAATCATTTAAAATATAATAACGACCCACCACGCGGCAAATTATAATAGATTGAGGAGGCGTGCCACCAAAAAACCGGGCTCAAATTAAAATTTAAATCGCATTTGCAACTTTTTTCTGCGATGTAGTACAATATGAGGAAATTCAGAAGTCCTATTCGGTATGATTATTCACTAGCTGTTGCCTACAGATTCACTCGCGTCCTTTTTTCTGTATATTCGGCTAGTAAGATTATATGATATTGTTTTCACAACTATGTATAAACCTGTATTCGCAAATAAACATATTCTGATTCTGATTTTGATTCTGAAGAGTGTTATCCTCCTAAAGCATCGATTGATGTGGTAGTTATAACAAATAAACTGAATCTTCTGCTTTTTATTTTTTTGCAGCTCGTCGCTTTGATCTGGAGAGATATGTAAAAAAGGTCCACTTTGTTCCGCTGTCGTAAGGCGATGGACAGAAATTATTGTGCGTGGCGAATCGACGAAAAAAAGTATAATAGTTTCGGACACGCAGTTGCAAATAGTTCAGTTTCCTATAGCTAAAAGTAGCAGGATGTTTAAAAGGAACTTGATACTTATATTTTTATACCATCATCCTCCTAGCCGTTTTTCTCAACTATGTTGGGGTCGGCTTCCAGTCTAACCAGATGCAGCTGAATATCAGTATTTTACACGAAGCGACCGCCATCTGACCTCCGCAACCCAATTTCTGGGCAATACCGATATTCGAAGGATAGACTGGTCGTCAGGCTTTTGAGCTTCTGACTATCATTAACGATTGTCATAGGTGTTCGTATGACAACCGGGACCGACGGGTTTACGTGCTCTCCGAGGCACGGAGGGGTCTCGGTGTGTTAAGAATGGTCACCCATCCACAGACTGACCTCGGCAAGCGTAGCTTAACCTTGCAGATCGGTTGATCAGCATTGCTATAACTTAGCCACGAGCCACTCTTATATTTTTACACCGTATAGAGTAAGATAAGATACAATAGGTACTGTGCAAAATGTCTCAGAACATTTTTCTATTTAGGTATTAATGTCAACCTCGCAAATGTTTCAATATTTACTTATAAGTGATTGATCGTTATGTTTTTTAAGGTTACTACGCTTGGCACTTCGTTATGATAACAGTTTAATCTGATCCGTAACTTCCTATCATTTTTGGCATTTCCTATTCGACTGGTCACTTAATAGAAAAGAATGTCGATGATTTTTTCGTGATTTGTGTTAATAGACATAAAAAATATCTTTCTATTAATAGACCCTATTGCTAATGATCAGAGTATCTTTTTTTTAATCTCACATTGATTAGTTAACTTAAATCAAGCAACTTCGATATACAATTTATTAACGCTTGGTTAAGCATAACATTAACATTACGTAAGTATAAAGCTTTAACATATGATATTATTCAAACTTAATAAATGACAGAACAGAGACAGATAAAATGTCAAAACATGAACCTCTATTAAACAGTAGCATTACTTCCTTAACTTCAACTTGTAGTATGTTTAACTATAGTAAAACATGTAGTTTATTATCTAAACCTACTGGTATTAAGGGATTTTTATTTTTATTTTTATATGTTTGTAATGAGTAAACCGAAAAACTAGTCTGTCGCTAATCATGAGGACCTGTAATTGGCTTTATAACACATGTTGTAATTTTTTTACTCCATTTTACAGCTATTGGTTTTCCAAATTGAATAAAAAAACTAATGGACCGATTTCAAAAATTCTTTCATCATCATAATCATTTAAGTTCAAAAAAGTCTTTAATACAATAGAAGTTATTTTTACTAAGCCATTCGTATCACATCATCATACCAACATTTCTGATCATTCTTACAAAGACATAGAAAGTATTTCCAATTTTTATTTTATTTTATCGAAGTGATGTTATAAGCACTTACATAAACTAATCCTACGACAGCCTATTAATCCGAGTTAACCCAACATAAACGTAACGAATGTATCCACAAACACGAAATTACTTAAATAAAAATAATTGTACGCATAATTTAAAATGTCAAAGAAATCGTGAGCAAGGCATTACGGGACCTCTAAATATGTATGAGAGAATTAAGGACTTACACCCAGTGAACTTACTACCAAAACATGAATGTAAGAACGTGTTTACTATTAAATGCTTATCCACACATTATTTTTGAATGAGAAAACGGAGAAGTGATTGTAGAGAGCCCAGTGATAGCTTAGTGTTAGCTAACATTGGATTGCTAATTCAAAAGTCTTGAATTTTAATCTTAGGAAATTCAAGGCAAATTTTAATTTAAAATCCAATTTTTCTTATTTACAGTAAACTTGGTGAATAAGTCACTATAGTAAGACTTTAGTGGAACATACAATAAATAATAAATGAATATTTTGGGGATGTTTTTACACAGCACCATCTAGTCAAATTCAATTTCAATTTCGCAATATTCTCAAACAACACTTTTTGAAACGGAATTAGTACCTATAATAAATAATAATGATTGTAGCTGTCCTCTTACGCATTTCTTTTTGTATTTTTTTTTCCTTAACAAACAAGTGGTGTTTGCCTATAAGTGTTTATGCAATTAGCTAATAAGTCTATTAACTTATATTTTTCTTACTTCTAAGAACATTGTAATAACTGTTGGCACTCCTAAATATATAGTCCCTAATTAAGCTGTACAAGCTATGGGTACTAGACAATGGATATAATACTTATACAATTTTTTTGTACATATACATGCTTATCATACATAAGAAACACCCAAACAAGCACAAATACTTATATTCATCACATAAATTTTTGTATCCTGTGGATATCGAACCCACGACCTCGTGATCAGAAGTCCGGTACTCGAACCACTAGAACACAGACATCGTCAAATGGAACTTAGAATTTCATTACTTGAAGTATTATAGCATTTACTTAGGAAGTGCGATGAGCCGGTTGGGTTATTTGAATAAAACAAGTCGGGTAACTCCGGACATAGGTGCATTATCATAGAACATGAGAACTGTTTACGTGTGGTCCATTTTGTTCTTGTAAAGATTTGTTGTGACACTATATACAAGGTGGAAGGGACATCGACGCACGTGTAGAAAATGATCGGTTATTACAAATAATGATATTTTTGAGCGCGCGGTGTACTGCTAAAAATGCGATTATAACGCTCCGCGGTGAATGTTATCGTGCGCGCGATCCGAAAAAAATGAAATAATTATTTTTTAAATTAAAGAATTGATGAAAACAGTTACGGAAAACTTCAACGCAGGGGGGTCCAGAATCATGTAATGAACTCATGGTATTCGGATGTGCGTCGATGTCCCTTCCACCTTGTATAGTCAGCCATTTGGTAAGATAGTGTCAAAAATGTAAGGAATTGTGTTACTTGCGGATGTATAAAGAGTTATGACTGGTAGTTTCAATTAATGTTTTTGCACACGACGTAAGAAAAGCTTAAAGAATTTTTACATTAATTTTCCAAATAAATATCTAACTAATATTGGTCGATGGTAAATATTAGTTTGAATAACTATAAAAAAAACACTACGAATCAAACTACAAAGTAATATTATTATTGTAATAAAGCGTAGAGTGTATATAAAATGGACGTCTTAATCTATTCAGTCTACTCAAGACATTATATTTAAGTAGATCACTGAATTTCTGAAAGTTAAGCAGATAATTACATATGAGCTAATTTACACACAGTTTGCCAGTATAATATGTATAAGTCCCATGATATGAGGCAAGCCTATTGCTAATAAGCGGGCCCAACTTCAAACTCCGAGCTGCTACTGAGAATTTGATAGAAAAACCCAACAGCACTTTGCTCGACCTGGGAATCAAACACAGGACTCTATCTTAGCAATCGCACTTAGGACAACATAGCTAACAAGGCACACTGAAATATATTTAATTAAATAATGTACTTAATTGGTTTTTAAAGCTGGCACACAAAATCTTTTCTTCAACAGATTACAAAGAAAAATACATTATGCAAAGAATTTACAACATCAGCCACACTACATTCATTTGGTCCAAAAGCCAAATCTGGTCCCAAAGCAAGACAATCGATCATTCGGCAGCCCATTAAAGAAATAATGTACGAACTCTACGGCCCAAACAGGATTTTGTTAATTAAAAATGTCAATCAAGTGTGTCGGCAAACGGTCGATTTAGTGTCTTTTAGTGCCAAAGATTAAATATTATTTCTGCTTATCCAGAAGGCCTATTCCTTATTATTCATTTTCTAAAATTTTAAAATGGTTCTTATTATCACGAATTCCATTTTTTAGTACATTTATTTATAAAACGGTGACGTTTGACGTCATTAATGATAATTACATTTCATCATCATCATCATCATCATCAGCCCGTATTCGTCCACTGCTGGACGTAGGCCTCCTTTAATGAACGCCACAGAGCTCGATCTTCAGCTCTTTTCATCCAGTTGCTGCCAGCTACCTTCTGCAGGTCGTCACTCCATATAATTACATTTAACATTATAAAATATGACAGTGAGACTAGGTCAGAACTATATTTTATAATTATTTCTTTAATTAGGTATGGTACTTAATAAGAAAATATTTTTAATGTGATTGACCTCTAATGTAAAAAGTACGAAGCAAATTTGTTTTCTTTATTAACTTAATTTCGGATTATTCAAACGAACTTTCACACAAAGCCTAGATTAGATTATAATTTCTATGTAATCAGCGCCTTTTTATTTGAGAGATATTTTACACCGTCAAGAATATACAACGAGGGATTTCATAGGAATTTAAAAACTTAACTTATGTGGTACTATTTTTTAATTTAATAACAACTAACGGTTATCATTCACAATATCGAAATCTTGAAGCAGGTGTAATATAAATTTAATTAAAAGGATAATTATAAACGCAGTTAAGATTAAAACGCAATAGAGTTCTCGCCAAACTTATTGCCCGGTTGAAGTTGGCATGAGCTAACTTTAACCCGGCCGTAAAAATCGGATAAAGAATAATAATAGATTGTAATAAATAAAAACGAAAGCTCAAGTCATAGGCTGTCGTTTTAAATCATTCTATTCCAATATTTTTCTTTCTACGATTTTTACGACCGGGTTAAAGTTAGCTCGTGCCAACTTCAACCCGGACAGTAAGTTTGGCGAGAACTTTACAACAGCAATTTAAAAGCTTAATAGTAAATACTCGTTTTAAAATCATAATTATTCTACCTGTGTTTACAAAATAATACAAAGTAGATGTAAGACGAAGTTCTGGTCTGTGTATTTTTTAACTTAATCTTTGACCGCATTTGTATCCGAGGTTTACTGGAAACAGATAAATCGACAAATTAAAGGTAAGTAGGTATTTAAAGCTTCACAGTTTATCGCTTCAGATGCTTTACACTCATTGTGGGTTCAACACTTTTAAATACGGATTTTGGATAATATTTATTTCATCATCAAAACACAGTGATGAACATCATATGACAAAGAAATGCCATGCCAAATGGCAGCGGATAGATTTGTTTGATTGTAGATTGAAATTGATTGTTATTGTTATTTACATTTTAAATATTATGTAGATATCTTATTCTGTTTTAGCACGGCTTTGTTTTATAAATAAAAAAAATAATTAAATAAGATATACTAGGTGGAAGAGACATCGACGCACATGCGAATACCATGAGTTCAGTATATGATTCTGGACCCGCCTGCGTTGAAATATTCCGTAACTTTTTTCATCAATTTTTTTTTCTGCTGTTTTTTTTACTTGAACATGTAATAACACATTATTTCTATCTACCCAAATTAGATTTATAATAAAAAAATCAATATTTCATTTATTTCGAATCGCGCGCGCGATAACATTCACCGCGGAGCATTATAATCGGGTTTTTAGCAATACACTGCGCGCTCCAAAATGTCAATATCTGTAATAACCGATCATTTTCTACATGAATGACCTAGGTCATTATATTCTTGACCTTGAGTGAAACCTTGTCACAATGTTTGTGTGTCGATGTCCCTTCCACCTTGTATAATATTATAATAATAATAAGTATAAAAGTGACTCATAAACAACGAATTCAGTGTCATATTAGTTTAAACTTCTTCAAAAGTTGATATAGATCTACGGATTTTGTTCATCATCCAAGGCCTTACTTCCCTAGCTTTATAAGTAGGCTTCTTCTAATGTTTTACCACGATGTCAACTTTATATGGAAAAGCTCCATACTCAACTAAAACGTATAAAATAGACGAACACCAAATAACCCTCAAAATATGATCATTTTTATAACAAATTTATTTTCTGCTGAATTTATGAACTTATTGTTCTGAAGTTTCTGTTGCTTCATTTTTGACCCAAAACTGTTTTATTACAAGTAGGAAACCATCAACGTACTTAACACTTGAAATTCTCCTTTTCAACGACACCACAGTCGTTAATGAGCGAACAGTTTTACAGCAAGACTTATTGTTATTTGAACACCTTTAAACGGACATAAGATTTTATGAGATACCTACCTACCTTTCACCCGACTTCGTTCGCTTGGAATAGTTACTTTCTTCTATACAAACTTTCATCCCCCATTTAGGTCCGAATATAAAAAAAATGCTTAAACAGATGTTTATTTATTATCAAGTGCCTAAATATAATGTTTCATACATTTTATTTTCAATACATTTTACTTGACGACGTCTGTGGTCTAGTGGTTCGAGTACCGGACTGCTGATCACGAGGTCGTGGGTTCGATTCCCACAAGACACAAACATTTTATGTGATGAACTTAGGTGTTTGTGTTTGTCTGGGTGTTTCTTATACATTATAAGCATGTATTTACAAAAAAAAAGTATATAAGTATTATATCCATTGTCTAGTATCCATAGTACAAGCTCTGCTTAGTTTGGGACTAGATGGTGCTGTGTAAAAATGTCCCAAGATAAAAAAAAAATACTGATTGAATCCTATACAAATTTTCATCCTCTATTTCAGCCCATTCAAGATTTTCGCGACAAAAGTTAACCTATTTCCTTCTCAATTATTGAATCTATTTCTGTACCAAAGAAGTCTCTCAACAAAATCTACCCAAATGATGTACCGAAGGAACACTTATTAGAAAAAATACCTTGTAGTATGCTGGTTAAAGCTCTAGTCGTACTTTTTTTGTGCTTACTTGGGGATGAGAAAAAGTAACATTTAATTTGAAAAAAATACACGCCATTTTGGCACACTATTATCAGTTTCATAGTGTTTTATAGTAAAAACTGTCAACTTGACAGCAGTCACGTACCCCAGGTACAAATTTAGGCTGAGTTTTATGCGCTTTTGATGACCTCCTTTCATGAAAATCGGTTCAGGCAGTTCAAGCGTGAAAGCGTAACAAACAGACATATAGACACTTTTATTAGTAGGGATCATTCGTTGAAGATACAACGTTAATTAATTGTACGGAGACGGTAACTGGACGTAAAGTACGACTTCGAAGATGGTTTTATAGCTTGTAATTTGAGAACTGAGAGCCGAACTTAGATAGACGGGCAGATTTTCAATTACACCAACAGTTACTCGTAGGTAGTTGATTACTGTAAAAATACTCAATTCATTTTGCCAAAAGTACAGCCAGTTATATCCTGTCCTATACTTTTAAACGAGCAATATTTGTATAATAGCGTCGTTTATATATATTTGTAAACACGTTCTCGAAAATAGCTCCAACAATTTCGATGAAAGTTGCGGAATGTGGGTTTACATGGGTTAAAAATCAATCTAGCTAGGTAGCTATCTAGGTAAACTAATCTAGCAGAGAGCTCAGTTGCCTTGGTACTAAATAATAATAAATAAATATCCTGGAACAACAACAACAAATAATAAAAAAACAAAGTTTTTGCTTCAGCAGATACTAGGTACATGTTACTTGGAAATGTTTACGAAAACTTGTACAGTAATTAAACTTGACTGATAAAATTGTTACTTGTTAGGTTATCCCCTTACAGCCCTTTTTCGCATTAAAAGTTTCCTATGTCCTTTCTCAAGCTATAGACTATCTTTGTATCAAATTTCAGAAATCAATATAATAATAGTAATATTATTTACAATGCTACGTTTTCTATAATTTTGTAAACTGCTATACACAATTTGACATTTAGTCTACTAGAACTAGTAACTCTAAATAACAGCTCGTCTGTTCCAAGCCATAGGCGATCGACACCAATTCCATTACGAGTCGCAAAACGTTTAGAACGTGTTATTTTAAAAGATGGCTGCAGTTTACTTAAGCGTTTACTTGTTGTAACGACGGCACCTATTTCCGTATGACGTATATTGGACACTGCCTGTGAAGATTCTTGTTGGAAATTTTCTCGTTCATCCATTTTCTTTACTGTATCTTTAATTTGATTACTTGCAGCTATTACATTGACTTATTAAATCTTTATTTTTATAAATTATATTGTTTTGTAATTATTTATTTATGTTTATTTACTTTTTTATGTAGTCTCGTTTGTGTTATACTGCCTGGAATTATTTACTGTAGCCCAAGAATGAGTCAATGTAGTAATAGAGCAGTTAACGAAAAATCTTACTATTCGTTAAGGATAACCAGGGGGGCTACACAAGTTGCATTTTGACATTCGAATCGACAAACAAAATGTATGTAAATGACATTAGTGACAGCCCGATTTGTTGAAAGCTTGTGTCGTTTCCACACATTTTTTTTGTCGATTCGAATGTCAAATGTAACTTGTCTAGCCCCCCTGGGGCCCTAGACAAGTTAAAATTTGACATTGGAATCGACAAACGAATAGAAACAAAATCTGTGAAAATGACAGAAACCATCGACAAATCGTGCTGTCACTAATGTCATTTCCATACATTTTCTTTCTATTCGTTGCCTAGGCCCCCAGGCAGGCCTTCGAGTTTCACGATACTTTAACTTTACTATCCGTCAGAAACGAACTCATGCTATCGTTTTTCATACAAGTCCTTCTCTAACTACTTGAATACGTAACTGTAACTATTCGAATTAAACTTCGAAAATTTATGCTAGTAATTTTTTTGTTCCCTTAACATCCGCCAGAGCGCTTGTCAGTGTTTCATACAAAATATTTAAATTCGATACGATGACGTTAACTATTCTGTTATTATAATGATCCGTGCTTGAGGTACTGTCTTAAGAAAATTATTTTAACCGTTGTAAAAAATCGTTCAAGAGAACGATTTTTCCGAGAACCACAAGAGAAGGCAAGGAGAAGTCTCTTGTGGTTCTCTGGATGCACAAGCACATACAATATTAACATCATAACATTTTAGTGGTTAAGAAAAGAGGCAGATCAGTCCTAATAAGTTAGATTATCGTTAGAACAAAGTTGCCAGACGAATAAAATGAGGATTGGGTTATATAAAGTCGAATAAATAAAAAAATGGAACAATTTTTTTATGACATTATCAGCCAAATAAATTTAACGGCAACTTACCTACAAGGGGTAGGAAAACATGCCCAAGTTTCATATTTGATATTGTTATTTCGTTGTAATACTAGTTTCCTTTCAAATATTTGAGCTACAAGCATCTTCCATCATGGCACACTATACAGACCGACAGAGTGCACTCAAGTTGTTATAAATTTATGAAGTAATAAATTTTTGATAACGCCCGGTGGCCTCTTACGTAAATTGATATGACCATGTTTAACGTTTTTAAATTTATTGTGAGTTGTAAAAACTGTGCTTTGAATGATGTTAAGACTAGTGAAAAAGGTGGTTAGGAAATTGATACCGCATTTGGTAGATTCTATAGGTGTTGTTATTTGATGCCTGTGAATAATATGATGATATTGCGTAATATTTAGAAATAATAGACAATACGATACCTATACTTATTTATAGCCATAAATCATTTAGACAAGTTTAGTTTTATAGAAAACTAAAAAATATATACTCTTGTAAATGATAACATAAACAAACTTGTGAAATGATGTGCAATTCAATTTAACAAAAAAAAAGTATTTTGAAGAAGACTGAAATTCTCACGAAATCCTAGGAAAGAAAGATAAAAAGATATGAAGCCAAACCTCGGTATAATTACCGAATACATATTTCATAAACTTTAATATAAACAGTAAACAACATAAGCACAAAACTTAACGCGCACCTTTAATACCCAAAAATCCAAAAACGCGACTCACTGAAATGAAAAAAACCTTAACACCGCGAATAAAGATTGATGAAGAATCAATCGAGGCATGTCCCGCAGATAAAGGCAATGTCCGCAAAATCAATTTTAATCTGGAAACTTTCCTCTCTTTCGCACCTACACCTGAGGGTAAAACAAAGAAAGAGATGGATTGATGTCTCCCAGTTTTGATGTACCTTTCGCTATTATGGCGATGACGCCAGCCTACTTACAGAATTAAAGTCTGCTAAGGAAGATTGAGGAGGGCACCTTATCGGGCAAGACAATGATGTAACGAAAACACTGATGGATATTGTAAAAATGTTGCTTATAATAGTATACTTGGATCATAGGAAATGATCGTAAGTGAGTAGCTGTTGTTTCTTTTGGAGGAAATGGTTCGCGAATTTGTCAAGCCTAAAACTTTATATTTAATAAAAATGACTTTCATTCTAACGATGATTGATAACTAATAGTAATATATCCAATCTCAAATTTCAGAAATCAGAACCACTAGTAACTATATATATATATATAAGTTATTAGTTCCAGATCTATATTACATATAGATTTAAAGGTTTTGGTAAGGTTTTAAAATAAGAACTATTGCGGATTCTATGCACTATATTATACACATACATACATAGCTTCACGCCTGTTTCCCATAGGGGTAGGCAGAGACTATAGATTTCCACTATATTATAATGTTGAGATATTAATAATAATAATTAATATTGAAACATAGCTACTATACTGGCTCAACATTTAAACGGTTTAAGAGCCGTGTCCATAATCTTACTATAGATAAACCTTCCACCAATTACTTACTGTCCTATATGGTGGTAGGTTCTATTTTAACATTTGTTTTCTCGCTCCTTGTATAACCTTCGTCAAATAGTTGTTTCCTACATTATATTAGATACATTATATGCATGTGGTGTTTACCTACATAAGTTACATCTAGTTTTAGCATCTTCCTGTCTTGTAACGAATGTTTTTTTCGGTGTAATAACTACTGGTAAACTAATAAATAAATATTATTCTTGCTTAAGTTGATAAAATGTTTTTTATTTTTTTTATAAGTGTCAAAAATTTCAAATTATGCCCTAAATATTTTCGCTAAGGCGTCACTAATTTATCATAGACGAGTTAATATTGAGAGATGGATTAGGAAGTCATACAGCTGCGTAAAAGTAGCTTATCTTCAACATAAGTCTACTAAGGAAAGTAGGTTAATACCGCGCTGATAAGGATACCGCTACTAGAATTTTTAAACGGTTTTTAAAGTAATCTATTTTACATAGCAGAGCATAGTACTGTGTGTATCCAATAAAGGTTAAGGACATCTCTCTCATCATCATCGTTATCATCATCATCCATACCCCGAATCTATCTACTGCTGCTGAAGTATTCCCTTAACTTATACCACTTTTTCGGGTCCTATGCTGATCATGTCAATATTTCTCGGATTAGGTTTCAAAATTATAGCTTGATATACGAAGACGCAGGTTCGTATCCTACCCGCCGGTGGATGTTTTCCTTCATTAATGGTAGGTATATTTTTGAAGAAGAATAAGTATAATTATGATTCATTCGATGGTTGTTTTCTTTAACCCTTCAGAGAAATGAGAATGCGTGATCTTGAAATCATGATCAGAAAATCTTGCTTGATGGTATTTGCTTGTGAAGTTACTTATAATTTGTACCTTTTTATTTT
This sequence comes from Acronicta psi, assembly GCA_946251955.1. Classification (NCBI taxonomy): domain Eukaryota; kingdom Metazoa; phylum Arthropoda; class Insecta; order Lepidoptera; family Noctuidae; genus Acronicta; species Acronicta psi. The sequence goes on along the minus strand of OX276473.1, from coordinate 1,565,356 downwards.
ACAACCTTCACTGCTACCTATTTTTATACCATAATCTTCAATACTTTAAATTGTTCCAAGCAAATAACATCAATATAATTCAACACAATATCATCTTTCAAAGATGGTGCAAAAAATATAAAACCATCATATTTAGACCTGACACCATTTAACTTTCAACCTTAGTACATCAACTCAAAGTTCATGTAAAGGTTCTATTATTAATTCGGTTTCATCTACCCGACATGGACTTAGGTGAGGCATCATCAATCACTTGCTTGACACATCAATACATTGAGCAAATACTTGGTGGACTGGTTCTGAGTAAGAAATAGGTATATTCCTATCAGATTTTGTAAGCATGTAATTTATAGTTGGTCCCCTGATGTTCAAGTGTTGAAAGACGTGGTTCATTTCTTGTTTGTAGGATTTGCTAAGCAAATTAGACGTCACAAAATTTCATTTTAAAATTGTGGAAAATTTTGTTGTCTTTGACAACTGTACAAACGTAAAGCCTTACGACGTCACTTTAAGACGTAAGTTTAGAATGTGAAGGAAGATTTCGATTTGGCTAGCGGGACGCTTAGCGGTGTGTCTGGTGTATCGAACTAGAAGAAGCAGGTTCGTATCCTACCCGCCGGTGGATTTTTTCCTTCATTAAAATATGCTTAAAGCTAGACGATACTCACAATAATTACCATAATTTTATTATTGTTGCAGCATAACGGTCTTCACCCAAAAAGAAAAACATCATTGTGCGTGTATTTTCAGAAATGAATGCTCGCAGATTAATTTGTTAAAGACTGAAAGACGACGAAACAAAATGTACCTACTAAAACAGCGTTGTAAATTTCACAGTCATACATCTAAATAGTCCCACAAGCCCAAATTACCCGACCCATCCGCTAGAACATCACTTTAACCCCTAACCCTAAAACGATACTTATCAACATTGTAAACTCAATTCTAACAAGTACACAGCGAGGCCTTAGGCATTCTTAACCCTCCGCACTCATAAAAAACACCATCAATACTAACCAATAAAAGTTTGTCAGAATTTTCCTGTTTATGGCCACCATAGTAAGATGACACAGAAAATCAACGAGTTTGTTCCATCCAGGAGGGCTAGACAAGTTGCAATTTGACATTTGATTCGACAAAGAAATAGAAAGAAAACCTATGGAAATGACATTAGTCATTAGACAGCCCGACTTGTCGAAAGCTTGTGTCATTTCCATACATTTTGTTTCTATGCGTTTTTCGATTCTAATGTCAAATTGTCACATTTTCAACTGCTGATCGATTTCTTTGAAAAAGAATATATTAATAACTGGTTTTAAATTTGGAAGACAGTTTGCAATTAGGTACTATCAGTGTCTTACTGTCGTACTATATCTGTGAATTACTCTAGCTCGTCTGCTGCGCTCTAGGTGGTGGATTCGATTCCCAAATCGAGCAGTGCTATTGGGCTTTTCTCAAAATTCTCGGTAAGAGATTAGAGTTCGGATGTGTGCCCAGTTAATGGCAATAAGCTCGCTCCCATATGTGACCGAAGAAAGGTGAACTGTGGGTCTCATATATACCAAGAACCGACCAAGTAGACTATGAATAATTAAAAGTCATATCATCAAGTCATTTAAAATCGTCCAATATTGGTAATTGGTCCAAAAACGAACCCAATAGACATAAAAAAACAAAGACGCATCGGACCAGTATTTTTTCTGGTCCTGAATTTCTGAAACACTCGCACATTTTTCTTTGTTCCACCGTCTATGTGTGCGCGCTTATTGCATTGTATAAAATTGGCATCCAGTATCGTGTACTCCGTCATAACACCCGCAGAATGTCTAAACAAAGACATCGATATTTCCATGAATATTGTATGATGTTCCGTACAAATTAAAGGCCTCCGGCTCTTTCCTGGCTTACCGTTGCAGGTTTTAACATTTCGTTTGCGCGTGGGACCCCTGAGAACTAACAGATGGTTCTTGTTTTGTGTTCTGAATGTATGAAGAAGTGGAGAGGCGTTTTGGTGTAGTGACGTAGATGGTATTCAAAGTGAGAGGAAAGTGTGACTAGAAAAGCCTATGTCAAGCCTATGATAAGAAAAAAAGAAAGACAATTTATTCTGACGCTTATGTTGATTTAGTTTATGAGGATGATAAACTGACCTTAATTCAATTGAACCGACCCAATGGGCATTGGCAATTGAGCCTGGCATAAAACCAAACTCCGCGTTGCCACTGAAAATGTCATGGATGGACCTGAATCCATGGATATCACTGTCTGGTCTGGGAAACAAGATCCAGGATCTTTTGCTCCGTGCAATTGCAACCGCTAGAGTCTAGAACAATGATGTAGTTACTTAAATCTCCTTCAGAAATCGATCTTGCTGACTACCTCTGCGTTCTAGTGGGTCTAGTTTCGGACTGAGGATCACGAGGTTCTGGATTCTATTACCACAGGGCAGAAATATACATATATGGTGATGAACAATAGGTATTCGTATTGTTCTGAGATATTTACAAAAAAATATATACATAAGTGTTTCTTATTTGCTAGCTTTCCGCTAGCAGCTTCGACCATGTGGTCTGGGTATTTCTCATAAAATATACTCCATGTCACCCGGAGATCATGTAGCTTCCCAACAGTAAAAGCATTATTCTAATCGGTCTAGTAGTTTTGGAGCCTATTCAATTCAAACAAGTCATCAAATCTTTCCTCTTTATAACATTAGTATAATATAGATTTTCTAGTGATGTTCAGTTTATAACATTAGTATAATATAGATTTTCTAGTGATGTTCAGTTTATCATACCATATCATAATTTCTGTGATCCGGGTACCGCGATAGAGGCCGACGTTTATTAGTCTGTTCCCTAGCGGGGCGGTGTTTTTCTAAGGGGTCTGGCGCCCCATGCCATAAAAAATTCACGCCTCCGCAGTAGCCTTTGGTTAGCCGTGGTTTTTCTTTACAGAACCTATTGCGGGGCTTCCCCGTTGTGAATTTTTAAGTGCTTCAGCAATCGAATGTTGATTTTAAACGTCTTGTGTTATGGTTTATGGGTTTTTTTGCTGCAACTTACCTATTTATTATTTATGCATGTCCATTTTATGCCCCTTGTATATAAAACTGTTGCGTTCATAAACAATGTTTCAAGATATATGACAGTAACTTGTCCTCCTCGTTGAGTCGTAATCCTTAGTGCTGAGGGTCGTGACCATGCATCACTTTTTCCCTTACTATCTTTCTCCAACTGTTTCTGTCTCTGGCGGGGCGGTGTGGAGGCGCGGATCTGGTCAGACCAACATATTGGGTCCACGAGGTCTTTTTCCCTCTACTTTGTCGGTCACAATGAGTATAGAATAGTTATAGTAACTTCTACCTTCATATTAATATGTAAACCATAAAAAAAATCTATCATCTTTTTGTATATTTAGACTGTTTGTTATTACTTTTACTTTTTTTTAAATATTCCTGTACCGAATTATATTTTCATGCTTGGTAAAGGTTTAAATGGTACAGATTGTATTATTTAATTCTTTATGGCGCTGACATATTTAAATGGATTTTTTAAATTTATAAAAAAATATTTTAGAGCTTATTATTATGGAGCTAGAAGGTAGAAACTGATGTATTCAGTCCACATATTCCCCAATATCCAACAACATTCGCGAGGAGGGACATGTAATCGTGTTGATAGTAAGTTATGAACATTACTGCTTTGTCCAATGTACTATTGTTGGTAGGCGTATACTGTAAAATGTCGAAGTGCAATTTGTTATGTTCCTTCGTGTACTCGTCGTCAAGTTCGACTACTATACGTGTATAGTAAGTAGTGAAGGTTCTATACAACTTGCTTTCTAGAAGCTTTCCTCTTGAACACTATGAGAAAGCACCGTTTTCAAACGTAGGTTTTGAAAAGAAAATAACTTAACATTTCATGATGCCTATATTCTTCGAAGGGTTAGGCAAAGGCGTACTAATTTACACCCACAGTTATCGGGGCCTGTCGCCATTAACCGGGCACAAATCCAAACCCCAAACTGCTACTCTGAGAATTTCATAGAAAACCCCAATAACACTATGCTTTACCCGGAATTGAAGCCAGGATCCATAGCGCAGCAGGCGTTCTTACGACCACTAAGCTAACAAGATAGTTAGAGTAGTACACAGATATAGTACGACGATAAATACACTGTTTACCTCAATGCAAACTTCCAAACTCATCATCATCATTCGCTTGCCCTTGCCTCGATCAATTTGGGTATAAATTCCAAATTAAACCGAAAAATTCAATCAGAAACACGCCAAAAATACCAAAAAGGCTCCACACGAGAGACGCAAGCGCCTCAACCATCGACTAAATTGAATACACCGGACCACGCCTCTTACCTGTACCTCATTATGCCGGACGAATATTGAATAGCGTATAGAAAATACACAACGTGTTGCCCGATCGATTGGACGATTTACTACCTTTGTTTTGATGATGTGAAACATGCATTGTAAATGTATTGATTTGATGAATTTTTGAGTTGTCGTTCAATGACTATTTCTCGACTCCTTCACGTCCTAGGCCGTCTACAGGTCCAGGAGGTGAAGGAGTCGAGAAATAGAATATATGAGAATCGACAAACGAATACGAATAGAAACAAAATCTATGAAAATGACACAAGCTTTCGACAAATCGCGCTGTCACTAATGTCATTTCCATATATTTTCTTTCTATTCGTTTGTCGATTCGAATGTCAGATTGCAACTTGTCTGAGTCCCTGGTGACCTTTGATGGCTTGTTAATGTCTTCAATAGTGCAAAAAATGCTGCTCACAAAACTAAGAACATGATTGTTTTGTAATAAAGTATATTGTATCTATGTATCTAAGTAAGATATTCATTGTGACGATTATAATAGCTTGTGTGTTCCCGAAAAATTTGGAATAGGTGCACTATATAAATCCACAGTTTTCCAGTGGGTATATATTTAGGATTAGGACCCTGTATATAGTAGGGGGCGAGCCTATAGCCACTAACCGGGCACAATTGCATATTGCATTAAATAATATAAAAATAAAATAAATTGCACAGACTGCACCGGCAGTATTTCTAAACAAGTATGACATTGGGGCATTAAAAAAAGAGCATACACATTTAAAATGCCGGCAACTCATTGGTGAAAACTACAATGTCACTGATGTCCATGGGCGGTGGTAGCGGTCACGATCAGGTGACCCGCATGTTCGTTTGCTCTCCACCGAGAATACTGAGAATTCCATAGGAAAATCCAAACCCCCAGGACCCCAAGCGTAGCAATCACGAAGTAACTTATAAGTAGCTTATAAGGCAGTTATGAACTAGTCAAAGCAAAATTATACCGATCACCGTAACTTATTTATAAGAATAATATTTACTAACATCGTAAATAAATCCGCATTCCGGCTTCCAACTGCATATAATTTGCAACTCCATCAGCGTCGCTATATAAATCTTAATGTCGATTACTTAGGTGTCATAATCAATCTCTTAATACGGACGGTAAAGCAAACTCGACACGTATCGATTAACGGCATACATTAATGTTGGGACAATTATTACGAGTGGCGCCAAAACAAATTACTCTTAATACTTGTAATATTCGTAATCCCTTAGGAAAATGTAGCTGCAGAAGGTTCATTTTGTTAAACATTTTGTCCTAGTTAAAGCTAAACAAGCGTTTAGCCTGACTATTTATATATTATTGTATCAGATATGATTGTTAAGAACTAATAATTTAAAAGAGTAACCGTGGGGTTTCTTGCCGGTTCTTCTCCATAGGAAACGACTAATTTGGAACCGTGCACCTAGATTCGACATTTCATATGTCTGTATAAGGTTTATATGTACATAAAACTATATATTTTGATTTTGACTGTTTCAATGGTAAGCGATTTTACTCTGGTAACGGCAGCCTTTTAATGCTAGCAACACACCCCGACATGCGTGAAAGAAAATCCCGTAGATCGAGATATAATTAAAGCAGAGTGAGAAGAAACTCGTTTGCAATAGCAAACGCTGCCATATAACTCCAATACGCGTAATATAAAAAAACTGGCCGCGGCAACTTCACCTTACTCAAAACCCTGCAAGAGAGGAGAGCTCTCTTGACCGCTTTGGTAAATCATTATCATCGTCGCTTTTATTGTCCCTCTGCTGGATACGGATCTTGTCTCAAAATTAGAAGAATGACCATAGATAACACTGTGACAGCCGTTTTGTGTTCTAAATTCACGTAAAAATGGAGCCAGCATTGAAATTAAGCCGTGAATACTCCACGATGCGAGATCCTGGCTTTGCAATCCTAAAGTGGCAACGACTACTCTGAAATGGAACTGATGGCGGGAAAGAAAAGAATGATAGCCAAGCAGAAGTGTATGGAAGATTGTATGAAATAGCTTTGGTATAGAAATGGACAGCGTTAAGTTGTTATATAATTTTTTATGGGTAATGGCTCCATCGACGAACATTCGATGATTTTGCCAATGTCAAGGTACGAGATGTTAAAAATGGTCGGTACTCAATAACAGACAGAAACTGTGATGACTATTGATCGGTTCTTTGTAGTGATGTCATCTATTATATGCCATGCTACAACAAAATAAAACATATAAGACAGCACATAATATGAGTGTTAAAACATGGTTGTTATATGACTAGGAGCTATACAAGACAATGTATGGAAATGACATTAGTGATAGCCCAATTTGTCGAAAGCTTGTGTCATTTCCATACATTTCCTTTCTATTTGTTTGTCGATTAAAATATCAAATTACAAACATGTCTACAGGCCCAGTCCTCCTAAATAATGTATGAGTTACATTCAAAAGTTCACTTTCTGTACATTTTTTATTGTGATACCGTTACTAGACACTGGTTGTGATTTAAGCGCTTTAATTACAGTCATTACGATATTATTACCGTAGGCGCGTAAACTACAGAGGCGTAAACTACTTTTAAGGTGAAACGCGTAAATTATAACGTGTAATTCTACTATGAAGTATAAGGGGGTAATAAAAATGTATGATATGGTTATTTTGATGTCGGCAGCATTATCCATAAGTAATAAACATTTAGCTTTAGTGAGATACGACACGTTGATACAATTTTACTACTGGAAAATAAATGTTACCACACAATTATGCTTAAGTACCCAGATTACCTAATGAATGGTGATATTGATACAACATGAACTATGTAATTACTATATAACTACTATACTATACTATATATTATGTTTGTTGATCCCATTCCGTACACGATAGAAGAAGAATAAAAAGATTTATTTGGATAGCTAAGGCTCTATAAAATAAATGAATCTGAAACTAAGAATCTAAATACAAATGTTAGTTTGCAAAGTTAGGAAACAAATATTCTAACTTATTGTACCCTTTCCGAAAATTTATACGGACTGACAGTTAAGTAAATCAGAAAATATTTCAGTACTTGTTGAAACATTATTTAAAAAACAGTTAATCCATTTTGTATTTCCACCGCGCTTGATAACGGAACTATTCACGCAAACTATAATTAAAACGATATTTAAGTTAACAGCGAATACATTGAATTAGTGTTTGCTGACTATTAAATGCCCAGTTGTAATTGGTTTAATATCGATAATATAGTTGTGTCGACTGAACATTGTAGTGGTATTAATTATTTGATGCAGATATTTGGATTAAATAGTTTTTGATAACACGATTCGGTTGAGTTTCAATTTAGCGTTTAATTTTCCTGTAAGTACATCGTAATTATATCGTTTATTCCTTTAGAAATAAATATCAGTATATTTTGAATAGACATATTAAGTATAACAACATACAATCATACCTGTACAATAATTAGTGTTAGGTTAGAGGTATGTGTCCAATTAGAAATCTCAGATTCCTTCATAGCCTAGGGAAAGTCCGATTATTTTAGCTGGTGAAAACTTCATAGATGAAGGATTTATCACAAAAAATGGATCTTGATAGACACTAAGCCTAATTCAGTCTACACTAAGCGTAAACTTAAGCTTACATATGTCAAATTATAATACAAATTTGACATTTGGATGTTAATGTCGTCTCTGAATATTAGCCTAAGGTCCTTTTTTCCTTCTACCATCACCGTCTGCACAGTTTCAGATAAGTCTCAGCATCCTGTTTTGTCATAGCGAGATTAATTCACTTCGCTAGTAATCCGAGCTAAGTGGCTTACGATATCTGATTCTATGTAGGTGGCACCTTATGTAAGCAGGGAAGTCGCTACAAAGTGACAACTCAATTGGAATAGTAAGGTGATTTTAAAGTGGAAATGGCTGTTGATAATTTTGTGAATGAATTGGAAAAGATTAATGCTGCAACTATAATTTACTCTGAGCTTATCTAACTGAACTAAAGTAGTTTTAATTAATGTAGCCCGAAGGTACGGACAGTTGGACAGTTGGACGTATTTATAAGCATATCTTTTCTTTTAAACATTGTTAACATTTTTGTAAACCTCCACGAGTAAGGATATTATTATCATCATCAGCAACCCAATAATTTCCACTGCTGGGCACTGTAATTCTTTAAAATGAGAGGGACTTAAGCTGTAGTCATCACGCCGGCCTCATTAGTAGACTTCAAGCACCGTCAAGAACATCTCTTAGTAACGATTAATAAACAACATGCAGTGTGCACACTTGTCGTTACTATTAATCTATTATTTAAAAACTAAAGAGGTTAGCAACAAATACTATTTCACTGATGGCAACGCCATTGCCACTGTCATTGCTGATGTCAATTTGCGACTAAGACAGGGGAGTAGGTCAGGTGCTGCCTACTATATAAAAGTAATAGGATAAAAGTCACCCAGTCTCCAAACTCATTTGACATATCCAAATTTTTACTTTTTACCCGACTGCCGAAGGAGGGTTATGTGTTTGACGTCTATGTATGTCCGTTCCTATGTCCGCTCGTAACTACTCAAGAGCTCAACCGATTTAGATAAATGATACATCCTTAGATTCGTCTTGATGGCATGAGTGGCTCTGGTAAATGAATTTGAAATTTAAAAAAATGCAAAATGGCGGATTTTATGCGCCTTAATGTGCGGGCTTTTTTTCTAAATAATCTTTAGGTGTATCATTTTTAATTACAAATGATCATTACAAGTCAAATTGGCAGATGCTACTATCGAAATAAATAACAACTTTGTGAAATGGAAATATGATACCAACGTGAACTAAATTGTTGAGTAATCAAGAGTACTGTCCAATGTTGTACAAGTTGGACAATTATTACTCGCAGATATTACTATCTAGCTTAAGCTAAGTGGAGAGTACTTGAGCTTAAATAAGAACACAGATCTAGTTGTTTAGGCTGTTATGCAGCCAATTAGTTGACCACTTAGAATCAGGGACTATAAATCTCCTCACGGGCATAAAGTATTGCTAGTGTCTGTGAGTACTGTTTTACATTATAGTTTGAATTGTTTTATGGTTATCTATTGCTGGGATTCTATGACTGATCCTTTATTTTTATTATGGCATTTGAAATAATGGATATGTGTATAATTTAACTTTTTTAACCAAGAAGTGTCTCCTAATTCACGAAGCCAACATTCGGGCCCGAAGCCCGAAAATAAGTATCGCTAAGATTCGTAATTCATTCTTTTTTTTATAATATTTTTTTAGCTAATAGACTCAGACTCATTCATTTGACAGTGCAATAATGTTTTTTTTCCTGTAGTTTTTAGAGTTAGTGCAAAAACTATGGAAATGACATTAGTGACAGCCCGATTTGTCGAAAGCTTGTGTCATTTCCATACATTTTCTTTCTATTCATTTGTCGATTCGAATATCAAATTGCAACTTGTCTATCCCCCCAGTTTCTTCTGTATCGATGGTGTCTTGAGATTCAAAATCAGAACCCGTTTTGAATCTCAACAATTTTATCAGAAGCATTCGCAAACATTTGCATGTACCGCAAAATAAGACCGATACAACATTTAAAGATACTTTAACATAATGATTATATTTTGTAAACAAAGTCACATTATTTCTATTTGCAATATTACTTAGAGCAATTCCTTTCTGGTCTGCAGTGTGTCCTTGTTCTAAAACAGTATTGCTATCAGCACTATTATCTCGGTTAATAATTTTATGATTAGACTGCTTTGCCTGCAGGTTCAAATTCACACGGCCTTTGAGATTAGTTAAGCATATTGTTTCCTTTAGATAAATATAATTATTGATAGTGATTACATACTAGAGTGGTAGATATTGATGCATTTAGACAATAGTTTTAACTGCAACTTTGGTTTAGTGGTTAAGGTCTTTTACAGTTGTCCCAAGTGAAATATTTGTGTTATCCACAGATTTCCGTGCGAATTTTCTTATGGATAAATAAACATCATATTACTTTCATAACACATTGTACATGTAGCTTATTATTTGTTTCGGAAAGGTATGGAGACGGTGACAGACAGGGCTAATGGATTATCTAGGTGATGCCTATTTAAGGCGGCGATATACGTGGATTGCGCGTTTTGGGGGTACATTAAAACGTTTTTTCTCCCTAATCTTTATCGGAAAAAATCAAAAAAAAATATATGTTAATCTACACGATACAGAGCAAGTGCGTCTCGGGCCAGAATTTAAAAAAAAACATTTGAAGTATTAAAAATAAATGACCAAAGTAGCCTCCGTTTTCTTCGTTACAACCTTTTTTCTTTTAAACTATGAACTGTAGGATTTTTTTTACTCCATCAGAATATTAAATAGTACTATGCCGAGAGTACTCTCGGCTCACTTTTTTGAAAAACTTTTTTAGTTATTTTATATGATTTTTTTACGTAATCGATACTCGCAAGTTCCCTGAGCAGCCCCTCTGTCGCCCAATACTTCAGTGCGGGACGAGGCGCCGTGCTGAACGGACCTGTGTCGCTTTTTTCCGCAAAATGGAGCTACATACTCGATACTTTTGGTATTAGTAGGTGGTATTAGTAGTAGTATAAAGGGTTTATTAGTGTGTGTAAATCTTAGAATGTTTTGATAGGGTGAGCCCGTGCTAGCTACAAAACAAAATTTTAGCAGCTCGGGATACTATTTTAATTTTTAACTAAGTTCAAGTACAATGTTACCTTGCGTGTTAATATGCAATTATTTTTTAAATTATAGGTACCTATTGATTTTAACTTTATAATGTAAAATTATTTTTTAAATTAAATTCAAGATGGCGAACCTACTTATTTTTTTCATTAAATGATATGGGTATCAATTTCGAGGTTTTTTGGGGTGTTGAATACGAAATTGCCATTTGTTTTGAAATCCAAGATGGTGGACATCATTTTTTTTTGTCATAATTGACATGGGTATCAATTTCGAGGTTTCTTGTGGTGTTGATTACGAAATTGACATTTATTTTTAAATCCAAGATGGCGGACATTTTTGTTCCATAACTGTGACATGGGTATCAATTTCGAGGTTTCTTGGGGTTTTGATTATGAAATTGCCATTTATTTTGAAATTCAAGATGGCGGACATTATTATTTTTCTATTAATATGACATGGGTATCAATTTCGAGGTTTCTTGGGGTGTTGATTATGAAATTGCCATTCATTTTGAAATACAAGATGGCGGACATTCTTTTTTCATAAATGTGACATGGGTATCAATTTCGAGGTTTCTTGGGGTGTTGATTATGAAATTGTCATTTACTTTTAAATCCAATATGGCGGTTTTTTTTTCTAACTGTGACATGGGTATCAATATCGAGTTTCTTGGGGTGTTAATTACGAAATAGTAATTTATTTTGACATCCAAGATGGCGGTTTTTTTTTCATAACTGACATGGGTATCAATGTCAAATTGTCGAGGTTTCTAGGGGGTTGATTATGAAATTGACATTTATTTTGAAAAAAATTGCGCATTGTATAAAAAATATCCTTTATACATTATAATATACCTCCGCGGGGCACGCGATGCCAGCGGTATCTACGGCCTCCGGCAATATTGACAGATAGCTAGGTAAATTAGATTTACTGTAACTATAGGCAAGTGTATAAATATAAGAAGTATGGTCTACGCACACTATATGAGTTAGCCATTTAGGTTATGCCTATTGTTATCAAATCTTAAACAAATATTAAAAATATATAGATTTGAAAAGTACCCACTTACCATTTTACCCTTTGTATTGTGCTGTTGAGTCTTTAATTTAGAATTATGTTTTTTATACTTTCTTTTGTCACCCATTTTGATATTATAAATAAACATAATTATAACGCACAGAATTACTTTATTACAATTACAATAACGACTAAGTATATTTAAATAATTTATGTACACCAATACACGCTAATATTAAACATTATTATGTACACAGACACACAAAAATAACCCCATTATATGATTACTAAAAATCGATGAAAGTATTACGAAACTACGAGTATGTAAGTACTTCGATTTACAAAGAAAAGTGTCGCAGGTCCGTTTAGCTTAGTGTCTCGTCCTGCACTGAACTGAAGTTTTTGGCAAGACTCGACGGGTTAGCTCTCGCGATTTGCGAGTAAAACGTAAAAAATAATTTTAAGTAAATAATTAAGAATGTTATTATTACAAAATCTCTTAATAGTAGGTACTTGCTTGTTTTTTGTATCTATAAGCAAAAACTTGTTATCGGCTATCAGCTGACCAAGTTACTGCTACTAAGGTTTTAATTAGCTGTAAGTTTTCCGTGCAATAAATAAATAATAAGCAAAAGGTTTCTTCAGTATCATATCTAAAATTCTTATAGAAAAAAAAATATTCAACGAAAACATTTCTATCAGTAGAGGTATTATAAATTCAATATAAGTGTTTTTTTAAAGAACTCCAAAACATTTTATGTCATGCCTTTAAACTGTCAATTGATTATCATATATTATCTGAAAGTCTAACACTGATAATAATAACAAGCAAACAAACCTTTTTATCATTCCGTATAAAAAACTATAATATTTAAAATGATTTATTTAATCGGCCGAAAAATGTAGACAACCCTAGTCTAAACGCCCAGTCAATGTGTGAGTGCAACGCGTAGTCAGTGCCGGGGGGTGCGGCAGCGCGCGCGGTACTTTTCATCGGGAACGCCCACTCGAGCAAGGTCAACGGCGTATATCGCAGTCTTAAGTTAAATGATATAGTAAGATCCAATACAGTTGATATATAAGACTAGCTTCCCGCCAGCGGCTTCGCCCGCGTGGTCTTATAATTTTTTCCCCAGTTTTTGTAACATTTTTCATTACTACTCCGCTCCTATTAGTCGTAGCGTGATGATATATAGCCTATTGCCTTCCCCGATAAATGGACTATCAAACATGGATAGAATTTTTCAAATCGGTCCACTACTTTTTGAGTTTATTCGTTACATACAAAAATACAAATCTTTCCTCTTTATAATATTAGTATAGATATAGAAGTATAGAAGTATAGATATAGATTATGGCGATTACTGTTGCTGTTCACACTGTTTCGTCACTGACTTGTACAGCACTCCTTTACACGCTTCGCTTCGAATGTTCTTACATAATACCTATGCTTCTAAAAGGAAATCGATGTTAATACACGAAACTACATCTAAAGCTCCATAAATACCGAACACAAATACCGTACTAATGTTATTCACAAATTGATTAACCATTTATCTTTTATTGCAGTTGGTAGCGGGAATTCGATCGCGGCGTTGCGTTTTCCTTGATAAAACGCCAGTTATGGATAGTTTATACCGACAGATTTCGTGTAATAAATGTTGGTTGGACTGGAATTTGGCCTTGGGTGGACTGGAGACAAAGCAGGACTGATAGTGGTAATGGCTTGTGATGGATTGTGAGACAAGTGGTTTGTGATTGGCGTTGGAATGAAATACGCTACTTGATGATTTAGCGTTTAAGTGACTCTGTTATTGGTTAATTCTAGTCAATTGCTTTTCATCATCGCGAAATAAAAAATGTTGCTTGTCAAGTAGGTAACAAATCGCACTATAGAATAACCTAAATTAAAAATTTTGAAAACCTCCGACATGAAATCTAATTTGCTATTTTGTGGTGGCGGCCATCTTGGATTTGAAATTTATCATAGTGTATAGAATTCTCCTAATTAAGCCCTTTCATTTGATACCCATATTGAGGGAGTAGTGAAAAAATATATGATTCGCTATTTTGTAGCGGCGGCCATCTTGGACTGATTTTAATCAAACATAGCTAAGAACACTCCCGACTAATTCACCTTTCAAATAAAAAAATCTAAATCAAAATCGGTTCATCTGTTTGGGAGCTTCGATGCCACAGACAGACACACACACAGACACGTCAAACTTATAACACACCGTCGTTTTGTCGTCGGGGGTTAAAAATCAGCCAGTTTATGAATTTCTGAATTGGTGAAACTATTATTGGTAGACTTAAAACTTTTTCTGACGACCTTACATAGCATTTATACAAATAATGAATTTCAATAAAGAATTAGTTGTGAGTAAATAATAAATAAATATCCTAGGACATTTTACACAGCACCATCTAGTCCCAAACTAAGCAGAGCTTGTAACTATGGGTACTGGACAATGGATATAATACTTATATACTTTTTTTTGTAATACATACTTATAATACATAGGAAACACCCAGACAAACAAAAACATTTATATTCATCACATAAATATTGTGTCTTGTGGGAATCGAACCCACGACCTCGTGATCAGCAGTCCGGTACTCGAACCATTAGACCACAGACGTCAATCATTTATAGCTCTCTCATGAATATAGGTAGTACCTAAGTGTATACTTAAGCATTTTTTTTTCGAAAGGAGGAATACGTTTTCTCGATAAAATTACATACAACACTGATTAAAGGAGTTACTGTTTTGATACTCTTCTCTCTCATACGACGTCTTATTTTTAAAAACATAACCGTTTTTATGAAACATTGTGTGTATTCCAGTACATATTGAAGTTGACAATATATTGCGTATTTTTCAAGTGTCATGTTGTAAGCACTGACAACAACCCATGTCTTGGGTGCGGTTTTAAAGTACCTTACAATGTTCAATGTAAATTAAGAATTGCTTCACAAGACTTTCAATTGTAACTATAAAGTTAGCTTTGCAACCTGATCGAAAATCGCGAAGCTCAAGATTGGGTCAGGTTAAAATATAAATAACTAGCTGATTCCCGCAACTTCGCTCGGGTTTGAACCCCGTTACACCAATTTTAGTTATTCTGTTATTCGAGGTGGTGACAAATCCAACAAGTCAAAAATCATGAATGAGTTATAAGTGTTGTAACAAACCCAACTTTGTTTTATATATTAAATAATAAATTTATTATTCGACCTAGGAGTCGAACCCAGGACCTCTATCGTAGCAATCGCTCTTAGGACCACAAGACAAACAACTTTAGATGAGCATATGTAGGTAAGTGTTTGTGTTCGTCTGGGATTTATTATTTTATTTATATATAGCCTGCCGCTAAGTAGTATAATACTAACATTAATCAATTCTGTGTTCTATCCTGTGAAATTACTGAGCTAAAGAGACAAATAACCAGACACTAAAATCTATGATCTAAGTGCACTTAAGTTGAAAACCATCGCATATTAGATATTTACAATACGGCTGTTTCTCCCGTTATCCAGGTTACAGACTTATCGAATTAAGTCAATTGTAAAGTTACGACGCACTTTAACTCGTATTGTTCAGGCTGTGGTCGTAAATACTGTTATTTGTTTTGATTGAATTAGTAGTTAGTGATGGGCGTAGTCGCAAGCCGCGTATCTGTAAGCTCGCAACTAAATATTATTATGTTTGTCATTGCATATCTATTAACGGAAAATGCATATTTCGTCACAGAACATGCTTAACTCGTGACGAGAGGACCTTAGAAAAAGTAAAATTTTACTTATAACAATCATGATAGGGTTAATCAAAGTGAGATAGGCAATACACAAATGAAAGACAGACAGATACATATTTAACATAGATATTTTATTTTTTATTTTCCACATTTTATGCCTCGAGTATTCCAGCTACTCGGCTATTTTTATCTTATTTTTTTTTGTGAATCTGTTTGTGTTCCAGCTTATCTCTTAAACAGCTAGACCGATTTTAACAGGGCTTTCAGTTGCAGATAGCTGATGATATAAGAAGTTACTTTGGCTACTAATTTTTTCTAAAGAATGAGGTTTCTTCTTTACAATAAAATATATAATTGTCCACCCTTGCAAAGCCGGGACATTGCGCTTGTAGGAAACATACAATTTTATTATAATATAGAAAATATTTAAAGATAATTCTAGATCGTTGCCTTCACTATAAAGCCGCGAAGCTATTAGTGTCTTAGATTTTAATAAAGATAAAGATAACCATTTCGCAATGGTAGTAAACGCCCGCACTATAATGAAAGTAAACTTACTGATATCTTTGTTCTAATGGTTAGGTAATATCATCTATTATTTAGTTACGATCGAAGTTTCTAAACTTGG
Organism: Acronicta psi; assembly: GCA_946251955.1. Classification (NCBI taxonomy): domain Eukaryota; kingdom Metazoa; phylum Arthropoda; class Insecta; order Lepidoptera; family Noctuidae; genus Acronicta; species Acronicta psi. The sequence goes on along the minus strand of OX276473.1, from coordinate 1,548,862 downwards.
ATTGCGCTATTTTCACGAATATCCCCAGAAATAATACTTACTGACTTAATCCATACTCATTTTTGTGATTTCTTTTCAAGTTGAAATCGCTGATACGAATGAGATCCAAATCTCATTCGACAAGGAGATAAACATTCCTAATGAAGGACAGATTCCATCCTCATGAAGACTACACTATTGTCTCAAAATATGAATACCTAGGCTAACATTCAGAAACGATGTTCAGCGTAAAGTAAGACTTCCGTATGTCAAATGTGACATACGGAACATGAGTTCATGGTGAGTCTCTTCTCTGAATCTCAGCCCTAGTCCTTTTTGGACGATAGAGAAACCGCGTATAATATAAGTTAGTAGGGTAACGTATCCTAAGGTTTACACCCCTATAATTTACAAGCACTCTAAAATAAAATCAATATTTATATAAGCTGTTTAAAAATTCGGAATCATTGGTTTACGACATTATTGTTTAGATTTTAACATTTTTATATTGCTGAACCCGATTGAGTAGACTGTTGAAACCTACCAAAAATTATAAAACATCATTATGTACACAGTTTTATGCAATAAATATCTTTGACTTTGACTTTGACTTTGACGTATTATATATTTTCAGATATTTTAAACAGCAGTCAAATTTTTAAACTTCTTCCGAGCCGCGGGCTCAAACCGACACATTTTTTCCATTACACCTAGACAGAAAAAAACCTATATAGGTACATTTTACTATACATTTCTATTGATCGAACGAGCCACAATACCTACATAATAATCTTCACATTATTTACAAATAAAAAAATCGCAGGCATTTCTTTGGGCAATTACTGAATGAAAAAGAAATGGTGAATTGGCCCCACTAAACAAGAACTAACAAGAATTTATAAAATAATCACACTAAGACGCATGTAAATACGTTTAGATAAGTCAGCCGCTGACAAATCCATTACTACACAGATAGAATCTCAATAAAAACAAGAAAAGAACTTAGTACGGCGTTAGTTAGGGCGGCTTCTACAAGCATGTCGATTAGCGATTGCGCACTGAGCGCGTTTACACGAGGCAAGTGGGGATTTTTAGACAGTTTGAAGTAAGTTTATGGGTATGAATCGTAACAATGTCTTTAACATAATATGCCACGCTGCGGTTTACGCGGTATACCCAGATTATACTATACCCAGATTTATAATAACTGTCGGGAAAGACCGACTTATGACGTATGTTCCACGTTTCAGCAGTACGCATACCTAGTAAAAGTTTGACGACGTCTGTGGTGTAGTGGTTCGAGTACCGGACTGCCGATCACGAGGTCGTTCGATTCCTACAAGACACAAATATTTATGTGATGACGAATATAAGTATTTGTGTTTGTCTGGATGTTTTCTATATATAATAAGTATGTATTTACAAAAAAAACGTATATAAGTATTATATCTATTGTCTAGTAGCCATAGTACAAGATCTGCTTAGTTTGAGGCTAGATGGTGCTGTGTTAAAATGTCCCCAAATATTAAAAATGAACAAAAAGTGGACTTAAAGCGTCTCGTTCGGGCTTTCGGAGTGTCCACCATGAAATTATGAACATTAATAAATAAATGTAGATGATATATTTAAAATAAATTTACTTATCCCTCTCATACTGAGATGAAACCGTGCCCAGCAGTGGGACAGTATATGGGTCGATGATGATGATACTAGATGGATCCAGAGGTGGTGAAACAAGCCCTAATTTTTCTAAATTCTTATCTACTTCTAAATAAAAAACAGAAATTGCTAGAGCAACCAACAGTTATAACATCTTCGTTTTTGAGGTTAGGAGGCAAGACATTATTCTTATTTATATTCTAGTATTTTATAGCTAGTTGAATAGCCCATCCAAACGGTGCATAGCTCTAGGTACACTTCGTAGCTGTTTTTAAAGTCAAAGCAATAAACGTCACTGTTGCATTGCAATTGTAAAGTGGCGCTTTTAAAACTGAACAAATCGCATTAAAGCGGTGCAAGCTGCGAAAAACTAGAGAATTTTATTATAATTTTAATCACAATCAATTTACAAGAATGCCAAAATCGATAAAAGGTTTTTCTAGTTATCATTACTAATATTATAAATGCGAAAGCAACTTTGTCTGTCTGTCTCTCTGTCTGTCGCGCTTTCACGCCAAAACTACCGAACCCATTTAAGTGAAATTTGGTACAGAGATAGTCTAGAGCCTGAGAAAGGACATAGGCTACTTTTTAATGCGAAAAAAGGGGTTGAAATAGGGAATGAAAGTTATAAAACCACGCGGGCGAAGCTGCTGGCAGTGTGCTGGACTATAACCCCCACATTCTGAGAGGGAACCCGTTCCCAGCAGTGGGACAATTATTAAATTCATGATGATTTGTTTTGGTTGTTTGAATTAAAAAAATATAATTAATTGTTGTTTTGTTGAAAATCGCTTACCGCCAATACCTTGCTCCAATCATGTTTCCCGTTTATCTGTCGACTTAATAAGGCAAGTATTTGCATTGCAATTGTTTTTACTGCTTGTTTTTAATTGACCAATGCAAATTGATTAAATAAAACTACAATTTACATTGCTGCCCTTTTTGTTTACTTTGGCTTTAGGAGATAAAATCGTAAGGTTATTAGTAACCAGCATGAATGATAACATCAAATGCTTTGTTGTACATGGGAATTACAATAAAAACAAATATGTTCTGTAGAAAAGACATAGTTTTGCTACTTGAAAACCTACTTATTTTCTTGTATAAAAATAGTCCCAAACGAAAATTGATTTTAAAAATATTTTGAAATAATAAACTTTTTAGTGAAAGACAATTACAATCTCAGACTGAATTCGAACCTTTGTGTACTGAACTGAGGGACTTAATCAAGTTGCAAACGTTCAGATCGACGAAAGAATAGAAACAAAATGTTACATGGGAATGACTTAAGCTTTCGACAAATCTGACGTTTACATATGTCATTCTTATACATTTTGTTCCTACAGCTTGGCTAGGCCCCCTGGTTGTACTACTGCCACAGAATAAATAATACAGAATGGCCACTCTCCGCCCCTCCCTAACGTCAGATACCTCAGGTTCCCCGCATTCTGCCGGTTTTCTTGCCGGGCGGACTGCCAACAAACCCTACGCACTCTAACGCATACATTTGCATTTGTACGTGTACAAACGTAATTTTGTCAAGTTTGACATTTGGTATTGTAGTGTGCAGCGGTATCGGCCAGTTTGTATGGAGTGTCACAGGTGAGCTACTGCCTGAGATCATTATTTTTCTTCCACTAAAAAGTTTACATCTTTTGAAGGCTGCCTTTTTCAATTTGTTGGTAATTATTGTCAGGACAAGGTTTGTATAGAAGCTTTATTTTTAAATTCGCCGGGAAAAGTACGAAAGCAATGCTGCGTACGGGTCGCCTTTTACAAATAATATCAACATCTCACAATAAACAGAGCCAATTGCGATCGATAAAGGGTGAAGGTGTCTTGTTACGTTAAGTGAGCCATTTCGCTGTTGACCACGCTACTCGTGGGCGTGTGCAATGAAGCTTATAATGCGGTTCAAGAATTACTTTATAAATACTTCAATCTTATTGTTTAAAACGATCATAGTGATATATTATTTTACTAATCTTTTTTATTTTATACAGTATGAAAACCTTTTGAAACGCTGACCTTTGAATTATCGTAAAAAATGGCTTTGTTTTTACAATTCAACTGTTAGCGATGCGGTGGCGTTATTAAATGCCCTCAGTCTCTTACTTTTAATATATTTAATGTGATGTAATGTGAGAATTAACCCAAAGTAAGAAATTAACCTATGTATCCAAAAATATTTTTATGTTTTATTGATTTAAATAAATAATACAATAAATGATTGAATTGAAAAAGCATTTTGGGTATTTTGGCTTACAAAATCATCATCTTCATCAAAAATTCTATATACCAATTTACCTAGTATTTAAATTCAAATTACCTCAAAATATATTAAATACCTGTCTGTTGTATTATATGCCTGTCGAGTAACGGACAAGATTTCGAGTTAAGATAATAAAACAAAACAAATAAGATCGATAAAGGGCAAAAGTGTCCTGTTTCGTTAAGTGAGACATTTTGCAGTTGAACGCGCTCACTAGTGGGCGTATGCAATGGAACTTGTGGTCCAAGAATAACAATCTTAAGATTTAAACTCCTATTCTTTAAAAATATTTTAAAGAGGAAAGATTTGATTGTTTGTTTGTATTGAATAGGCTCCGAAACTACCGGACCGATTTAAAAAAAAATCCAGTGGTAGATAGCCCATTAATCGGGGAAGGCTATAGGCTATAGACTATCACGCTACAACTAACAGGAGCGGAGTAGCAATGAAAAATGTTGCAAAAACGGGGAAGAAAAATTATAAGACCATGCGGGCGAAGCCGCCGGCGGAAAGCTAGTCCGAAATAGATCGTCGAAATATGAAAGTTTCAACGATGGTCTGTTTTACAGCTGACTGATAAGTTCTCGTTAAACTATGAGTACATAGCAAATCATTTCATACAAAATGTTTCATGTTTTTATTTATTGCGCGGCTACCGGTTATCTAGACATGTTGAAGAAGTCCCTAAAACATCTCAGTGTTTAGATAGGGGTTTAGAGACACAGATAGTTCCGTATCAATTTAAAAATTATACTAATTAGTACCTAAATCCTGTTTTACCAAGTGAGACATTTCACTCATTGACCGCGTTCGCTCGTGAGCGTGTGTAACGAGTCTTATAATTGTCGAAGTATCTATCAGTCGTGCGAATATTTGAAATGGAGTGATCCGTAATTGATTGGCGACGGTGACTAATGTTGCGGAAGTATGCAGGGCTAATAATAAATATCATGTTTTACAAATATATTTACATAATGTACCAATTCAATAAAAAAATACCCCCAAAATTTCCGCACCTAGGCGTCAAAGTACTCCTCATGGGTGTCATCTGGTAAGTAACGTTCCCAGAAGACTGGCAGCATTGCTACGTGAAATGGCAATGCTGATTCTCTGGACCAATAATAATCCAGCCCTTTGGTTATGAGTAAAGTCGATAAGTCTTCTGGCAAGTTCTTTAAATAGTTCAATCTGTATAAAGTTATATCTCTGAATGAGATTTCAAGTTCTTTTACAATTAATATAGACATTACTTGAGAAAGCTGTGTCTATTTCATTTATTTTTCTTATTTAAATAAGAACTTTGCAATAAAACACACCCCGACCCGGAAAAACTTAACTACAGGCTATGGGGTCATACAAAAATTATTTTGTCCCATAATGTGGCATATTAAAGACATTTCTTCTTCTACTAAAGAACTGTACTCTTATCCGTGTAACACTTTCCACCTTTCTCTCTTTAGAACTAATTCCTGGATCTTCTCCTTCTCCTAATTCCTGGAACGTCAGTTTCTCTTTGTGTTATGTAGATCTGTCTCAGCTTTGAGCACTTGCAGGTTTTTAATAGTGTTTCGACTCGAATCTGATTTTCCCACTCAAGGCTTCACATTTCAATCGAGTGCCGCTTGAGTGCTTTTGTCAGGGGACGAGTGCCTCTGGTGGCTTTCTAAAAAAATAGCTCACTAAAACTATCGTCGCATCAATTAACGATTCCAGAATATGAGTGTGGAAAATTCGGGCACTGCAGGGGGGTTAGACAAGTTACATTTTGACATTCGAATCGACAAACAAAATGTATGGAAATGACACAAGCTGTCGACAAATCGGGTTGTCACTAATGTCATTTCCATACATTTTGTTTGTCGATTCGAATGTCAAAATGCAACTTGTCTAGCCCCCCTGCAGTGCCCGAATTTTCCACACTCATATTCTGGAATCGTTAATTGATGCGACGATAGTTTGAGTGAGCTTTTTTTTATGATGAGTTACTCGAGTTAAAAGCGATTTAGGTCGCATTACTAATTTATAGATTGCTCCAATCCTTTAACTTGGACCTTATCGTTGTCTTTAGATTAAGTTGTAAGATCGCCATGAACCCCAATACTGACATCAAGATAGCATTTTTACGTTCCGACTGACCCTACGCGAATAACTCGATCGTCCATAATAACAGTAAAACTATTGTATTTATTATAACTTGTCAAAGAAAACATGTCTATAAAAGGTATCTCAGAGATTGTTAGATAGTACTAGTAATGTCACACCCTGAATCGAATACTCTATAGAAACTTTACAATAGTGATGCCTAGCCTATGACAACTACGGCAGACATTGGTACACGTAAATGTTTGCGTACTTGTTTACTTACATAGCCTTTTGGTATGACCGTTGGACTTCCAAGTCAAAGGTCTCGAGTTAAAATTTAAGACACGCATCTTTAACTTTTCAAAATCATGTGCGTAATTATCACTTGCTTTAACGGTGAAAGAAGGTGAATGAAAGTACATGAGATATTTTCTCGGTGGCATGTGAAGACTGCCAACCCGCAATAGGCCAGCATGCAGTGTGGTGGACTATAGCCTAACTCCTCTCATACTAAGAGGAGACCCGTGCCCAGCAGTGGGACAGTGCAAGTGCGGTTTTTAGTCAGTACAAGTCCAAAATATCCTGCCACCTCCATTAAGGAACTATTATGAACTAAAGTTTTTGGAAGTGTTTTTTATAGTAGCTGTTAATGTCCCCTCTCACTTCTGGGTACTGAGGACGGAAGATAAGCAATATATTAATATTGGTTGGCAGTCTTTACATGCTGTCAAAAAAACTAGGTTTTAGGTATATTTTTAATGCATATTGCATACTCTTGTATCTCGTTCAACTAACATAAATAAAAAAACATACTTCCCAACTTAGTAAACCTACACCTATTTCCTAACCAGCCAGCTTATAAGATTGAATCTAATCCCATCAATAATGCAATCTCTATTCAATAACCAGTGAAACGGTGACGTTATTCCACAATGTATGGCCCTTAATCCTTTACCGTTTAAGGGCAAGTTCGCACCATAATAATAAACCGCGTATTTTCATTTGCATACCAAAACAACTTACATTATAGGACAAGTCGAAGTTTGTGACTTCGCCTACGTATTTAACAGATTTGAATACAGATTGGACCTGAAATGTCGTTTGAAATGATGCTGAAACTACCGCAATATCACTACATCACGACATAATTATAAAACAAAGTCCCCCGCCGCGTCTGTCTGTCTCTATTCGCGATAAACCCAAAAACTCCGATTTAAATGCTGTTTTTACCAATGGACAGAATGGTTCTCGGAGAAAGTTTTAGTATATAATTTGTCAAGTTTTTGTATACATTGGCTAAATGTACTACAGACACAGCAGGTGAGGCCGCTGGCGGAACGCTAGTGAATTATAAAACAAAGGCCTCACACCGCGTCTGTTTGTCGTATTCGCAATAAACTGAAAAACTACTTAACGGATATTCATGCGGTTTTTACCAATATATAGAGTGACTCGTGAGGAAGGGATAATTTGTTCAGCTTTTGTATAAATTGGCTGGAATAATAATTGTTTGTATTCACAGCGTCAATACTAGAACTGAAATGATATTAGATTCCAGTGAATAGAAAAAATATAGGCGGTGATTGGTGTTGACATTGTTGGAGGAATTCCCCTGAGTGCGAACCACTCAACTACTATATTCCCAAACATTCTAGTAACAATTTCGTTGTAGTAAATTATACCAAAGCAATAGTACATTTTCGTGTGTAAAAAATACACAGGGCTTGTTTGACCTCTCAATAACCGCAAACTGCCGGATAAATTAAAAAATGAAACATTAGTATGAAGTTTACGGCTAAGTAATTTAACGGAAACTTAAAAGGACGTGGTGAAGCAGGCCCTTCAATCTAATATATAAAATTCTCGTGTCACAGTTTTAGTTGCCATACTCCTCCGAAACGGCTGAACCGATTTGTATGAAATTTTGTGTGCTTATCCGGTATCTAAGAGAATCGGCCAACATCTATTTTTCATACCCCTAAAATGATCCACCCCTATATGGCAAAACAACGTTTGCCGGGACAGCTAGTATCTTACTACACTTAACGCTACAGTTCATCTGTAGCTAAAGAAACGAATCACTGTGGAAATAGAGTAGTCCTCTCTCTGGGATCGGTCCCTCATGTCTGAGGATCGTGGTCAGCATCAGGGAGCGGATCTTCTGTCTCCACCGGTTTCTGTCCAGCGCGTTTCGCATAACCGTGTAGAATTTGGAGGCCGACGAGTCTTTTACTTGATCGGTCCATCTTGTTGGTGAACGACCGCGCGAATAGAGTAGTTAACGAATTCTTATTGAATTTGAATTATTTTATATGGAACACTGATAAGCGCTGCGGCGGATGTTAAGGGAAATAAAAATCTGCTACCGTAGGTTTTCAAAGTATTCGAATACTTATAGTTAAATATTCAAGCAGTTGGATAAGGTTTTGTATAAAAATCTATATATAGCATGAGTTCGTTTCTGACGGACAGTAAAGTATCATAAAACCTGTGCCTCGACCATGAGTTTTTCTCAGTAGACTCGCTAGCTATGCCGTAAAATATTTATATGGAAAACCCTCGTAGCGCCTCTAGCGGTTACGTAAGGAACTAAAATCTGCTATGAGATTACAGCGCTTCGATGCGTAAAAAACCTATCGAGGTCCATTCAATAGAAATGGTTGAGGTACTGGTTATTGTTAACGGATACTAAGATTTTTGGTTAACTCGTTCTTGAAGTTGCAGTGCTTGACCTACTGTTCGTGTGAGTTAAACAATTTTTTTCAATTATTTGCTTAATCATTTTTCTTTTTGTTTTTTTTTTACCTGTGTGTTTCTTTCTTACTATATAATTGTACATGCTGTAAAATCCTGGTACTTAGCATACTGCGTGTGAAAAGTTGTGATTCTATATGCACCAAGGCGATAAGTTTAAACCTAAAGAAGCTATAATTTAGCATTACGTCAGCTTACATATGAATTATGGTATGATAAAGCAAATATTATGCGGAGTTTTTTCTATAAGTATTACTTCAACAAAACTACCAAAGCTGGTTTGCACATTTTCGTTTGCATACCACGCCTGTTCCATGAAGGGTTAGGCAGAGACGCAGACATCCAAATTCCGACCTGCAACTGACAATTTTATAAAAAAATCTAATAATACTGCTCGAAATCGAACATGCTGAGAATCGAACCTAGGGCCTCGAGCGTTCGAGGCATTTATACTAAATTAAAAGAAGACACATTTATTTAACTCAAATTATTTGAAGGTAGGTACATAATACTTAAAGGTAAGACAAGTAAGGGTCAAGGATCGTTGATATTAATTAGTACTTTTGTTAATGCTGAAAAACAAGTTCTCGTTACTTTCAAAGCACTAACATTAAAAAAGCATTTTAACAGTTACACTGCACTTGAAACTAACGATTTGTTTAAAAACAGTAAATATAAGGACACAAAGTATCCGATATTCCCGAGGTTTATTTTAGAACGTGTTAAAATTCAAAACAATAGTCGTACTGTTTCCGTATCGACAGCAGCTTAGGGTTGCCTAAGTGCCTAAGGTGATTTAGAAAAAAATATTGGAAATAAAAGAAAAACGTTATAACTAAATGACCAAAAATAAAGTCCTCTATGAACATGATGTGCTATGGAACGTGATATACCCAGCAGAACATTATATTGCTTGACTTGGTGGGGATACTGCTGTATACTCAGATACTTAATTAGCGGCTATTAGAGGTCAAAATAGTAATATACTAGACTATCAGAGAAGGTTTAATATGTGTAAGCTAAATAATTAAATAATGACACATTCGTAGTTGCTACAGAAAACACTGTAAGCCACCAAATAATAACTATCGTAGGCGTTCTTTATTTAGCTAAGATCTACGGTAAAATAAATCTGAGATGTATCATCCTTGCTCAAAGCACACAGAGCGCCACAAATTAGTGGCGTCAACATGTTGTAGAAACAGAACAGTAATGAGACAGCTCGCGACATGTTCACGGCTTATGTTTAACAATAGTTTAGCAGGAACTGTGTGAAGGAAATACGGATTGACATTGTTATACTTCTTAGCTCTGTTTTTCTTAACTGTAGAACATAAAGTCAAAAAATAGAGCCAAGTACCAATTACGTTATTAATTGCTACTGCTAATTATTTCACCTAATTCACCATCATCACACGCCTTCAAAAATATCTAAACAAATCTTTTTGCTTATCCATTAAAAAGTATTTTATATTATTCCAAGTACTTACGCAATTAGTCATAGATCTATTTATAAAACTCCTACTCATAAAAACAATGACAAAACCACAAAGAAATACAATAAAGCGTTCAAATAGCAGAAGCTATCGATTTGACTTGCCATTCTAGCCACACTGTTGAATATTGCATGAATCTTGTCATTTTCAAGACAGGCTCACTATAAAGTGTAGACAGTTGTGTTGGAGAAATCATAGAAGGGATTTTGTATTATCGTATTTTGCACCCATAATGAGATACTTTAGCCATAATAGTTGAGAAGGAAGTAAGTGATGAGATGACGGCTGATAGAGATGAATTGAAAGAGAGATGTAGGTACTGTGCCAATGCAAAGTAAATAAGAACCCGAATAATTATTTACTATTTAAGTAGCGTTCGAGTCACGACTTAGTTTAAAAGAAAAGTGATAAGTCTTTGCATCGTTAAATACTGCTAACAATAATTTCAAAGTACCAGTCGTTATCATATTTTTTCTGGAGTACTGTAATTTTGTTTAATTATAGCAGATGATGATGATGATAAAAAAAACAACAAACGGATTTGTTTTGATAGGCTAAATTCTTCTGTGAAGTGATGGTGATCTAACAGGTGATGTACAATGCCTTTGATGATGGACAATGCAAAGAAACCTCTGTTCTGAAGCAAACCATCCAAATAGATCCATGTTCATTGAAGATTCAACTACTTATTAGTAACTTTGCTATAGTCTTACGAACAGAAGATCTGTAAAGATAACCTGTCTTTTTTTCCGTGCCTCATTGAGTATAATAATAACAACTGATATACGAATATTTATAGCAAGTAAGAAGGTTTATATTGCAACAGATCAGACAACCTTATAATTTCTAAATATTTTTGTCGGATAACATTCTTTCGTTGCAACGTTGCATTAAACAAGAATGATTTACAGAACAGTTTGAGTTACACCTCACCTCACCGTTCTTACCAATAAACTTGGAAAACAATGAATATCATCAGGAGGTTCTATTTGTGGCTTTGGTTCAAGAACCTCATATTAGTTGCAGATTGCACACTGCCTACTTATATGTACATTCTGCCATATGTTCGTTTCCCATGATTTAATATTCACGGCGCCATCTTTTAATTTCTATTCCGGGATCCTTGGGTAAATGTCTGTCTTTGATGTGTCATTATTTTTCCTTGTGATGCTTTAACAGTGAATAAGTAAGGCAGTAATTGTAGGGTTTCTTTTGTAGTTTATTCTACGCTGTGAAGTGTATTATAGTTTGGGTATGGGTAAATCCAAAAGGGATTTCCTTATAGTCATTTTGGTGATTCAATTCAAACTTTTTGTAGCGTTAAAATAGGCTGTACAAATGATATTATGTAAATGATCAGCGTACTATAATTACTCACGCTTAGAAGACCTAATAAAAGGCAGACCGGTACTGCTTTTGAATGAAACACAACGCATTTAATAAAATAATGCATTTTCCGGCTTCTGTAGGTGCAACTATACAAATATTATACTATGTTATAATAGTTGGACTCGCAAGATTCACCCCTACGTTTATCACGAAGTAGTACTTAAACTAGCCACTTTTTATATCATACATCGCTTAGTGCATTCTAAAATAAAATTATAAAGCCCAACAAAAGGCAACTGCTAACAGCGATTACCGATGACGACACGCGGCACGCTCCGCCAAGTATGCAAGTAAATATTGAACACTGTCTCGAGAACTGCGCAAACTTGCGCTAGACGCTATTATCTGATTTGTGTACTGCGTGAATATTGGAATTTTGTTCAATGATGGCTGCAAATAGTTTACATGCGGTTTTGGGGAGGAAATGTGTGAAATGATTGCAGATGTATTGTCGTTGACTGGAGTAATTCATAATAGGAAATGTGAAGCAAGATTGAAATCGTATTTTGATAGACAATTTAACAAAATTATTGAGCACTTGACTCATAGAGAATGTATCGTCTTTAAATCTATTGGTAAACAGACAGAAAATGCAGAAGAATTACCTATTATATTAAAGTGAATGAAATTTATGCATAACACGCAAGAAATATACAAACAATTCCAGAGAATAATGACTGTGACAGAAGACTTTAGAAATAATGTTGTGCCTCGGTATAAGAGTAATACAGCTTTAGATCAATATGATCACCTATAATTATATGAAATATAATAGCCCGAGCTGCCGGTCTTAGCTAAAAGATTCTGACGAATTTAGAAAATAATTCCTTCTTTGAAACTTTTACACAAAATAATTGAATCCTCAAATTATACAAATTAATTCGCAAATTCCAAAAGGTTCGTATCATTTTTGATTCTGTCTTCATTTCAAACGCTTTACAACAATTTCAAAGAGAATCATCATTTTAAAAGTTTTTGAACTGAAAGTGAAAGTAATTTTTCGAATCGCTGATCTCAAAACATTGCTGGGAGCCAAACTCAAAAACAATAAACAGATTCCCGAAGGTTGCCTGCAAAAATTCCAAGATAATTTTCCTGCCAGTAAAGCATTAAGTCGGAGGCTTCCCGTTTTGACCGTTTTGGTAATGGTATCAATCCACTAAATCGTAATTTTAATGGTGGCAGCATTTTTCACTGTTGGAACAAAGGTGAAGGTGAAAGTTACTGAAATTGTTAGTCTAGGTACCGAAGCCATTACTGTTTGTAACTAACGGATACCGTAATTTTATGCACTTAGTTACAAACAATACAGTTTTTTATAAGAGAGATCTATACGTATGTAATAAATATAATTGTTGTATTGTATTGGAATTTTAAAGCAATCATTTGGACTATAAGAAATTAGAATTTGTTACAAATGAAAATTTGTGCGTACATAACTGATACAATAACTGTTACACCGCAGTCATCATCAACCCTTAATATTTCTTATAAATATTCCGGCTGTGTTCCTATACAGATTTAATCTTCAAAAGGATTGTTTACAATAAACATTTTGATTCCAAGTTAACTGAAGGATCAGGGGACCAACGGTCGGATCATTTACAATTCTAATTAATCCTTAGGCACCAAGATGAACGTCTTAACGTTTTGTTATAACTAAATTGGATGGACAGAATTGTCCGAGCTTTGCATTCTGATGTACACGAACGAATTTCACTGTTGGAATACTAATTTTGGTTTAGTGGACTCATTTGTTTTTATTATCGTTACCACCGCCAGAATTTTCCGAGGAATTAAGTTGTTTTGGTAATTGGGAAAGTTAGATTAATTTAGGTTGATTAATTAAAAGAATAACTGTGACTATAAGGTACAATGGATTACTCTTGAGAATTTACCCCATAAGTATGCTTTAAGCCTCTGTTTCTTATTGTAATAATATGCTTTATTCTTAACAGATGCCTATCTTGGGTAAAGAGTGTTAGATTGTTCACTTTAGCTCTGAAAATATCTAATAGATGAAGATTGATTGATTAGATCTTAAATTCTCGCTGTACCTTTAAAAAATACAGTCAATCTACATCAAAATCATCATCATTCATACCTACATTGGATGTTCTAGATAATTCTACTAAAACTACAGCGCAGTGTTAAAATGAAACCTTTTTAACAAAACCTTCAATACGTAATACGAATAAAAAAACCACTGCAGCTAAAGGCAGTACATCAAAAAATCCCTCAGTGAAACCAAGTTAACGTACTGTAACACGCAGCGCTAATTGGCAGCCATTGTCCTGGCGGTTGCATAGTAAAGCGTTCGTGACCGACATACCTACACAATTGGTTTACCTACGTACAACTAGATTAGCCGTTGAAGGTACAGGGATGAACCTTGATTTTTGCAAGAATATTGGCTTAGTTGAGAATATTGTTAAGGCCAACATGGCTACTATGAGGAAATAATTGAAAACAGTTTAAATTAGTGATAATAAATTTTAGATCCAAGAACATTAAATAGCAGATTACCTTACAAGCAGAGGTTAAATCAGGGGTTCATTATTATTTAAGGGCAATACTAGTTAAAATACACTAGGTAGATCCTAGTGTATTTTTTAATGATATCGAGGTGATACAATTTTTCGTATTGAATGTTGCTTGTATAGGTAAAATACCTAATTAATGAATTAGGCCCAAGTATTTCTTTGAACTGTCCCAAAATTATAATCAACCCCTGATTTAACCTCTGCTTGTAAGGTAATCTGCTATTTAATGTTCTTGGATCTAAAATTGTTATATAGGTATAGTAATCATAAGATCATTGAATAGAAGATGTAGGGTATTAGCAATACCTAAAAATAATATACTGCCTCGTTGGTCTAGTGGTCCCAAGCGCGACTGCTACGCTAGAGGTCCTGGGTTCGATCCCCGGGTCGAGCAAAGTGTTGTTGGGTTTTCTGTGAAATTCCCAATAGCAGCTCGGAGTCGGATTTGTGCCCGGTCGATGGCAATAGACTCGCCCCCTATTACATGGGACCTAAACATACCGGTGAACTGAGGGTGCACATTAAACATTAGTACATCTCTGCCTAATCCTTCGAGGAATACAGGCGTGAAAAAAAGTTGTTAGAGACGAGCAATTTGGAAGAAATCGTCCAACTATTAGATGGAGCTGCTTGACTAATAATACCTGTTCTAAATCGAATTGGGTGTATGCTCGAAAGAGTCTGCACGATCAAAATCCAAGTCTATTTATACTCACAGCGACCCACTACCTAAATTTTATTTCAAAATATTTTCTCCATTGGCAATACATTCGATAGAACGCTTCACTGAATGCTATGCAATAAACAGAACTGGCATGGACACAAAATACCGTGTATCCAAAAATGTGAATTTCTAACGACGTTCAACGTGGAACTCGGACCTCGAACCTTGATAAGTCACTTTCCGATATGAAACGTAGGAATACAGAATGCAGTAGCTCCCGTTAATGTCACAGCGATTCAGTCTTTGCAAAACATTTTTTTTGTATAATAATTTACACGTACGTTAATTTAGGAATAATTCCCTTGATGTTGTTCGCGTCCATAGACCTATTTGGCGGTTATTGCTTACTACCAGGCAACCCTGTATCATTGACATCAAAAACTTTGTTAGTTGTGTTTTTTAGACATTTCTGTCAGAAAAATAGTAGCAACCCTGAGTCAGGCTAACCCTCTATTACATAACGTAAGAGTGACTTGGTGAGTTGTGAGTGAGAGATTCATTTCCTATCATTTATTTATGTGATTCATTCTAAACGTTAATTATTTTGTAAATTACTTAACTTTCCTTATATTTATTTCTATTATAATTCACTTTCTTTGAATAAAAGCAACATCCTTACCGGGAATACGACCCATCGTTCCGAGCCCACCTTCCATACATACTTCATAGCGAGTTTATGCCTACAAGAGCACGCCTAGAGGCCCAAATTGAATGGCCCTGCGTTTTTAGGTAATTGGAATCCAGGCCTGAATACTCAGCCAGATTAATATTGGCTGTGTCGATGGTACGTGTGCCAATGTATGGATAAATGATTGTATGGGCAATGGCTTAATAATAAATAGGTATTTTTTGCCAAAGGATTTTCTTGCCTTCGAAATATTTCTTCAGAATATTTAAGAGATTGAAAACGATAGCGATGCCAATATCTCAATAGATGATGAAACATAATTATGATTAAGAAGTAATTGGACAAGCACTTACACTGGAATTAAGAACCGTTTGAACTTAATTTTAATTTTATGATCATAGTTTTAAAAAAATGTTTTAAATTACACATTCCAAGTATCGTTCTTGAGAGGATAAAAATTGTTAAATTAAAAATAAATGATATTAATGTCTCATATATTTAATCATTTATCTCCTCTATTAGTATTTTAATTACAGCTTCCTGGTTTTAAGATTTATCACTTTAACATTGTCAATCAAACTTCTTTGACAGGAAATGTTACTGTGTTTTATGTAACGAGGTTATTCAATGGCGTGCTTTGCTTCTTAAAAAAACAAACAGTCTCGTAACAGAATGAATGCAAGTAAGGTACCTAATACTTGCTTAGATTTTTCGAATGGATAAAAATGAATGATAATTTCATAATCATCATAAATAAAGTTAATGTAGAGTAGATGTAATAGTAATTTTTCATAATTATATTTCATGCAAACACATAAAATTTACGAAAATTCAGATCGACAAACTTCGAACACGTGAACCGCAGCTTAGAAGCCAGACTATCCTCAAAACCATTCACAGCAAAATTGTAATTTCTATTTTAAGTTAAATTTAAATGTGAGTACTATGTAGGCTAGTTTAAACGCGTTCCATATTTTAACGAATTCTGTCTGTTTTGGGTATTTCATATATGACCTACGCAAATGTCTTGCTGATTACTCGTCGTGCGACGGGTCGTTGAGCTCCCTAATAATGGTTGAGCTACACGATGACTGTTGCATGCGTGCCGTCAGTTAGGACTGGTCAACTCAAAACTGTTTCAGATTTTGCCCTACATTGTTTAACTCGCATATCCGATATTTACTACGTTTGTCTGGACTTTAAAAGAGACCATGATTCTCTGAGTTTGTTTCGGCGTTTCTTCTCAGAGGTCGTCAGTTAGGAAATGCCGGCGACATCTAGCATAAAAAAAATGACTTGTAAAAGTCTTTAAATGGATCTACTTACAGAAATAAATATCATTTCATTTCAGACTATCGTCTTCCAAGGCAACTATACCAATCGTTTCAAATAAAAAAAAAATAGCTCGTGGCTGAAATGCCAATTCCTTGCTTTAAGCTATAGATTAATCGTACAACTAATCAAAAGTTTCAATACGAAAGCAAATTCATTCAAAAATTTCCTGGAATTCTATTAAGTATTCGTAAAAAATATTCGATACCTACAAGTCGACGTTGCTTATTATCTCGATACTCGAGAAACTCTTTTGAAAATTTCTAAAATGGCGATAATTTCAATAAATTTTAATAACGCGAAACCCTTGCGAATGAAAAAAGGTAATATCACTGATAGCTTTCAAGAGGGAGTCAAAGGGACGCAGCTGCTTTGGTTTCGCACGTCGCAATTACCTTGCTTTGAATAAAACTGTTTTCTTAAGAGCTTTGTGGAACCCTGATAAACGTGTTTTGGCGCGAAATGGATTTTGAGATGGTGTTACTTGGTGTGATGAAATTATGAAGAGTTTTTCTTGAATAAGTATAACACGAGTATTGCCACTTCAGTTTGCTTATAAAAGTCGATATACAAATTTTCAAATTCAAAATATTATATATAATATAGCGTTAAAGCAGTCCCGACAGACAGCACCCGTTCACGAGGGTGACGTGTGTATCGGCACCGTTTGACTCAACCAATTGTTATAGGGAATAAAAAGACCCGACACACAACGCCACCATCAGCAGAACATTTAAGTGAGCATGACAAACTCAAACTGCAGGGCTGGCTGGTTTATATTATATTATACATCAATGGGTAACTAAAAAAACATCAAGACCTGCAGAATACTCATACTTTACAGTTAATATTGTCCTTTTCTCAATAAAAAAAAATGACAGTAAAATTTCTCAAATAAAAAAAAACAGTATACCTGATAAAGGTCGCTGGAAGTGGTTGGATGCAGGTGGCATATAATCGGTCCTTGTGGAAGTCTATGGGGAAGGCCTTCCTTCAGCAGTGGACCTCTGTAGGCTGATATGATGATGATTATGAGTATTGGTTAATATAAATGAAATTAATTCGGATCACCATCAACCTATTTATTTACTGCCTCAATACCATATTTATGTTGACCATTGTAAGCGCACTTGGGCGTGTATTCAACCTCTTTTCGAATTTGATGTTATCTAGAATGAGATACTAATTATTAAAATCTAAAGAAAAAATTTTTTTTCCCTTAAATAAATTGTGTTTTATTCAAGAGAAAAAAAAACTTTTAAATATGGTTGGTGTGCCATCCATCTTCAAGTTTACTGTTGTGACAATTTTATTGACTAAAATAAACACTACATTCTGTAAACTCCCATTCTCTGGCTTTTCAACTAAATTATTATTTAACTCCCCTAAATCAATCACAGTTTAAATCTATTACTGTGTTCTCATACTCAAAATACTTTCAACCATACTAACTCATACACCGTAGCCATAGATTACAGTTCTAAATCATTGAGCTATTATGTACATGGAGACGACACCATGGAACTTAATTTTGTTGCATATGATGTACAGACCACAAATAATTAGTTGTCATTAACGTGAAACTTAACAATGAAAACGTATACTTCGTACATCATTAGATAAAAACGAGCTAAAGACGAAAATTATCTATACTAATATTATAAAGCTGAAGAGTTTGTTTGTTTGATTGAACGCGCCAATCTCAGGAAATCCTGGTCCGATTAGAAAAAATATTTCAGTGTTAGATAGCTCGTTTATCGAGAAAGGCTATAGGCTATATTATTATATCATAACGATATGACCAATGGGCGCAGAGTATCAATTAGAAATTTTGCAAAAACGGGGGAAAAAATCAACTCCTACGGGCACAAAGTCTCAAGAAAAGGCTAGTTAAGTAAATAAAAATTTAGTCTGTTTGGCTTTATACAATTGCACTAACCTGAAGACGAATTGATAGACAGTGCTACACTCTAAAGAATCTTTCACAGTATCAAAATTATTCATTTCTGATGCACACATAAATTTGAACTCGGATATTTCAAGTTCACTCCCATTGTTCTAGTCTAGTACGATGGTACTGTATACCTCAATGTTCTTACTTAAACGATCCATCTCCCGTCCAAAAGTAACGGTGAACCTCTTAATTACTCGCTAAACGGCCCCTCAAATAAATCTTAGTAATGTCCCTTTAAAAAATTAAGTCTAAGATGAATTGAGTCCGTTATAAATTTTGTTCGTTGAACCAGTAAATTGAGAGAAAGTAATATGATATTCAATTTACTCTATAGTTGGGTGTATTAACTATGATTTATTATTATGTGTAATTAGTTTGAAAATTTAGTGTTTTTAATGTCATAAAATTATTTTTCTTAACTGAAAGTAAAAATAAATTCGTTGCAGATAACTACATTAGGATTATACATTATCTAATAGTTATTATTATTTATTATTATTATTAACTTTTTTTTTCATCATTTTTGGAGAATTGCATATTTTATGTAAGAACTTATATAATTATAACTTTGTTGCTATAAATTTCACGTAACAGGAAAACCTTACTATAGCGTGGAGAAATTCATTTAATTTTTTTTTGGTAGCAATTTAAAAAATCTTATTTAAATATTTTCTAAGAAGGAAACAATAGCGTTTCCTTAAAAACTACAGTTTTGGAAAATGTTACTGAAATGCTAGAATTTTTGCAGTGTATGTTTGCACTGCTGAAAAGTACCAAAAATCACTTAAACTTGAGCGAGACCAAATATAAAATCCAATTAAACGAACACAATATTTACTTTACTCGACACAAGTATAACTATATACACGAAGTAAGGGTGTGCACCGATTGAGTTTATCTACCAAACAAAACTGAAATTGTCAAAGTCGAAAATTGCAATGCTACTATGCAGGGTTTATTTATTACTTGCTAGCTTTCCGCCAGTGGCTTCGCCCGGGTGTACTGGGTATTTCTTATAACTTACACCCCCTTTCAACCCCTTACAGCTCTTTTTTCGCAATAACAAGTAACCTATGTAGCTTCTCAGGCTCTAGACTATCTGTGTACCAAATATCATTTAAATCGGTTCAGTAGTTTTGGCGTGAAAGCGCGACAGATAAACAGAAAGAGTTACTTCACATTTTTAATATTAGTAAGGATTAGTAAGATAGAGGAGTAAAATAAAAAAGTAATAAGTAAAAAAATTTATACAAAATAATTCTCTGCTTTTTAGGTTTACATTTGAAAATTGCCAAGAAGCTGTTATGGGTTGTAAAAATAAGTAAATTCCTAAGAACTACTTTAACATTAAAATTACAACCCCACTAACCTTAGGGTTGCTATCTACACTTATAATTTCTACAGTCTTACCTCTATCTGAGACCTGTATTTGTTTTCCATTCATGTTCGCACCAAACATTGAACAATCTCACATCGGGTCGCACCTTTATCTGTTATACCGTAGTCATTAGGCATTCAATTAAGTAAAACGCATCATTGTTTGCTGTACACTCCGCGCGCCTCGATATTTGCTGACATTTCAATACTGCCGGCAGCTTAGATTAGGACAATGTTGTTTGGTATAACAAGGAACGATTGTATGAGAAAGGTGCTTTGTTGAGGAAATCACGCGTGTTTAGTAAGAGTAAATAATTATATTAATTGTAACGTAGAACAGTGCCTCGACCATGAGTTTTTGTCACTAGACTCGCTAGCGACGCGGTAAAATATTTGTATGGAAAACTCTCGCAGCGCCTCTAGCGGTTACGTAAAGAAGTAAAACCTGCTATGGGATTACAGCGTTTCGATGCGTAAAAAACCTATCGAAATTTATTCGATAGAACTCATGGTTGAGGGGCTGAAGAACTTTTATAATAGACGAATTACTGAACTAAACATAATTTACATACAATCACGCCTGATGACGACGTCTGTGGTCTAGCGGTTCGAGAACCGGACTGCTGATCACGAGGTCGTGGGTTCGATTCCCACAGGACACAAATATTTATGTGATGAATATAAGTATTTGTGTTTGTCTGGGTGTTTCCTATGTATAATAAGTATGTATTTACAAAAAAAAAAGTATATAAGTATTATATCCATTGTCTAGTACCCATAGTACAAGCTCTGCTTAGTTTGGGACTAGATGGTGCTGTGTAAAATGTCCAAAGATATTTATTTATTTATTATTTATTTATGTATTCCCCGGAGGCTTAGGCTTTATGTTTAGGTACTATGTTATATACGTAACGAGCCTATAGCCATCAACCGGCCCGTTCACTCGTCTCTATTTGTCTATTATTGATTGTGAACCAATTTATATTTTTGTCCGATATAAATACAGATTGACGTCTGAATCGGTTCTGAATACATTAAAACATACTTGGATTGGATGGTTTCTGTTTTTTCATCCGTGGCTAACACAAGTCAACAAACGACACATCGAAATGAAAGAAAGAAGAAATTTATTTAACACAGCACAAGACACACATTTTAAATAATAAAAACAACAAAAACAACATTGAAAAAAATAATAATATAATATTTAAATTATACCTATTCAATGGCATATTAATGTGTGCCTCGCGGCCGCGCCAAACATGCACAAATGCTAAGTCAGACAAAGAAATATTACTACTGTATTCCAAATTAATTCTTGCTCATTAATGACATGACGAAACATATCGCCAGATTACATCAATGAGCGGCAGATCTGTTTGAGATATCGCTGCGAGGACAATTTGTGATCGTACTTTGTGTTGGCAGTTGGAGAATTTTACTGGGATACCGATAGTGACTTCTGGGTATCTCTTGCAATGCACAAAAGTGGTTAGTGATAATAAATAAAATATTAAAGCACAGTACAGCTTTCATCTCACTTTTTTAACATAAATTCCTGTCGTAGAAGGGAAAAAAATATGAGTACATGTAAGCCGTAATATCGTTTACCGGTAACCCACGAGTGCTACTACCAACTTGGTAGCAGTACGATTTCAATCAACTTTAACTTTATTACTGGTAATTTTTTGGAGACAAAATAATAAATTACATTTATTTACGGCTTACTGTAGTTACTGTGTAGTTATTTATTAACTGTAAGTTATTAAATTAAAAGTAATTCAATAAATACATTATGATTTTTGCGAATACCAAGCGAAGATCTGAATTGACAAACTTTGTAAACATGCCTTAAATACATGCAATTTATCATGTGTAATAAAATGAGCCATTCAAATGAAGGGTTACAAATATGATCACGTATTTCTCGCATAAAGCGTACAGAGGGTTTGGTAACTGATAACAATCAGGCGGGACCCTTGTGGAATGAAAAAAAATTGCTGACTTCAGATACAACGTTGTAAATAGCATGTGCCTGCAAATTTGACCACGGCATCACCCGGATCATGGCAATGCTTTTCTAGACTGACACTTTATTATGTCAAATTCCCGCTACATCATGTGTTGCAGTACCCCTTTGTAAATTTTTTTTGACTAAGAAAGCTTTAGTTTATGCAGAACTGCTCACTAAAGTTTTATCATAACAAACCATCACGCTTGTATTCCTTGAAGGGTTAGACAGAGGTGTAGAGAGAGGTGGCCCCACGTAATAGGGTGCGAGCCTATTGCCATCAACCGGGCACGAATCCAGACTCCGAGCTGATACTGGTAATTTCACAGAAAAACTTAACAACACTTTTCTTGACCCGGGGATCGAACCCAGGACCTCTAGCGTAGCAATCGTGCTGGGGACCACTAGACGAACGAGGCAGTTTATCAGAACTGCAGAAAGTTTCATCTTATGGGTGCAAAATGGACAAACATACTTACATTGATTTAAATAGATATTGAAGCGATTATCTCATATCTCTCTGATGTCTGTGATATCTGATCTTAGAATAAAAGCTGATTTAACTCGGTAACAAAAATAGCCCGTTGACACAATCCCAAATTTCCCCTCACTGACATCAAAACAATGAACTTTACATTTTATTTTCTCCATTTTAGTTCCGCAACGTCACGAACTTGTTGACAAAAAGTATTCTAAAAAAGAGGAAATCCTGCTGTGACATCTGTCATGTCGACTTCGTGTTAAGTTGGAACTTGTCCAGAATTTGCGACAATTGCCCCGGTTTTATTTTTAGGGGCACTCAACTGAATGCCGTTTACGGGAACTTATGTTGGTCATAAAAATTTACTGCTTGCTTAATTAGGGCGTTGAGTTAAAGATTTGGGTGTGGTTGAAACAGGTGATATCATGTTTATTGTTAGGGGTGAAGACATTGTTAAATGTTTTAAAGATTGGAAGTACAATTTTGTCACTTCAAATGGAATATGTTCAAGATACACTTTCAATCAAGTTTCAGCGCAATTCAGTTATTTTGCAATGTGTCTGTCATCTTGCGATTTTTAACTTATTCTCATTTGACGTTGTTTTCTATAGGAGAATACTATTTGAAGTTTATGAGTTATTTGGAATATTTTTAATCCTTTAAGTAACAAATTACAGACACAATAAAAAATCTACTGTTTACTATAAAAAATCTACTGTTTACTATAAAAAAATCCACAGTAGGTATGAAGTATTTTATTTGACTATAGTGTTGTGTCTCGTCACCATAAAATTATGGAGGTTTAACACTAAACAAATAAATATTGACGGCTTGAATGATCTGAACTGAAAACCAGTTTAGGTAATCAAGTTCGTCGTACGAGTATATGTCAAATGATATTCTCGTAAACTAAAATAACGTGAACAAGTTAACATCGAGAATTGATTAATTTATTGAGAAGGTAACATTTATGAAGGTTACACTGAAACTAGACCGTCGATAGTCAAATAATGTATATTTAAAGGTTACGTACTTTTGCACATTAATAACAGAACTAAAATGGTCTAAAGGGCATTTGTTTATTTTGAATCATAAACCGGACAAATACAGGCAGGAGAAAGAATATGTGACATCAATTATCGAGTTGGAATAAACTTCAGTGGCATTTATAACACGCATAATGAATGTTCTTGCTTTCTCTGTCACCTTAGCCGAGATGTTCACGATAGCGGTTTAATTGACTATACCCAGATAAGTCGTGATATTGATGACTAACAATTTGCGGCAGTCGTAGTCTTAATTACGAATCATTGGATGGGCTGTGTCTTTAATATGGGATATTTTTTAGAAAGTGTGCATTCACAGTGCCGTTTGTACAGATTTGAAGAGAAAATTGGAAAAATAATACACTTAATAATTTAAGAATACATTTTACTGCTACAAAATTAAACACTAGTCTCTATGTGGTGCTATATTGTGTATGGAAAAATTGAGAAAGAACGTTTCTATTAATTTTATTTCAATGTACACAATATTATTATTGTAATCTACATTAAAATGAAGAATTCTAATTATTCAACACAACTTAGTTACTACGAATAAAAAAATATTATGTTTTTTGTTAACCCCATTGTTTTAACTAATGCAATGTAAGAGGACACCCTGTCATCACTTACAACACTCCACTTAAATTAAAACCCTTTCAAGTTTATTTACCCACTCACTATCTCCGCTCACTATGACAAATTTAAAGCCATCAAGAAAATTTCTCAACATTCAGACAATGGCACTATTGTCGACAATTTAGGTTAGGTAAGTTCACTCAACTCCAGCCCGTCCTCCCGTAGGATATACAATCCCTTCACTATCTACTGAGTTATCTTCTTCGTATCCAACCGTATCTACTACATTGTTTCGTACTCTATCCATTACATGTTCTGTTTCAACAGCCTCAGTGTTGTTTTTATTAAGAGCAGCGTTGGATGTGCCTACATCTATTTCTGTTATATTTGTGTTGGCTCAGTGGTGCATCAGTAACGTTATACCACGGAACCTCATGCGGTTTACACAGTAAACACAATATGAAGTGACTATTGACTATTCCTGTTCTCAAGCGTCGTTCGTCTTTTTAATTTTGCATTTTCTATATACAGGATAGGTTTCGGATTTCCAAAGCTTCTTTGAACTGTCTGGTTTTAACCTTTTATTATGAAATAATGAGAGCCCACGGGATCGAATTACCGTTCTTTATAATTTTGATTGACGTTTCATCGATATTCGTGCATTTTTGGATTTCCTTGTTATTGAAGATTTTTGAGTTGGGTTCTTTAGTGTGAAGCTGACATAAATTAGTTTTATACTCTGAGAAGGTGATTTATAGGTTTTGTTTATAGTTAACTTTCATATTTACTTTTTAATAGTATGACACAATTACAAGCATTACAATCGCTTCCATTAAGTGTTATCTGCTACAATCAATGACAATCTTCACAAATCTTGTCCAAACAACGCTACGCAACTTCACACTTACCCTATAAAAGATACTAAGCACCGATTACTACAAAATTATCGATGTATTAACCGTAAAATTGAAATCACTGGTTATCTGTGTTTATCTGTTAGATAAGCAAATAGGTGAAGTGTCGATGCCGGCGATCGTAATCGATAAGGTATCTGATGAGGAAGTAGCTATCAGATAGCAATCGTGTGGGGCGTGGAAATTATAATATTGGTTGACGTTTTGATTTGAGCTAAATTAATTAAAATGCATTTCACAAACCACTTTTAATCGAAGAGTTCGAATTGTCAAGAGAAAGACTAGTATTATTAAGTTTGTATAGGCGACTTTTCCACAAAGCTATGCCTTAAAGTAAAAATAAGAGTATGATATTAATATTATTAAAGAAAGGAAATATACATTTTAATATTTTTTAACCCCCGACGCAAAAACGACGGGGTGTTATAAGTTTGACGTGTCTATGTCTGTGTGTGTGTATGTGTGTGTGTGTCTGTCTGTGGCATCGTAGCTTCCAAACGGATGAACCGATTTCGATTTTGTTTTTTTTATGTGAAAGGTGAATTAGTCGGGAGTGTTCTTAGCTATATTGGATGAAAATCGGTCCAAGATGGCCGCCGCCACAAAATGGCAAAATACATTTCGTGTCGGGGGTTTTCTAAATTTTTAATTTAGGTTAGGTTATGTTTGCATAAGCATGTAACGAATATATTGTAATGGAGTGATTAACACTTCGGGGAAGGCAGGCGTGATGGTATGTTTTTATATGTTGTATAAAAACGGCATTATGTACTACCAACTGAAGTGACGTCAATCTAGTTGGTATCTAAATATTAACTACATTATTTTCAAATTATTATTTTTTTCCATCCCGATGTCTATTTAAATATAAATAATATTATTTTAATATAAAAGTAGGCACTAGCTTACCGCCAGCGCTTTCGCCTGCGTGGTCTAGTTAAATGCACTATATTATAATAATAATAATAATAATAATAAATATCTTGGGACATTTTTACACAGCACCATCTAGTCCCAAACTAAGCAGAGCTTGTACTATGGGTACTAGACAATGGATATAATACTTATATACTTTTTTTTGTAAATACATACTTATAATATATAAGAAACACCCAGACAAACACAAACACCTAAGTTCATCACATAAATGTTTGTGTCTTGTGGGAATCGAACCCACGACCTCGTGATCAGCAGTCCGGTACTCGAACCACTAGACCACAGACGTCGTCAATAATGTCGTCGATAATGATACAAGAAAATGGCTGGTGTCAAAAGATGATGTTTTTCTTTTTCACCCTTTGTTCAGCAAATACTAAATTAGGCTTCCCCATTTGCCTAGATATGAGGGAGGGTGAAGGAAGGCAACTTGTGCAGTTTATAGTCAGTACGAGTCCAACCTACCCTGCCGCTTGTCCAGGAGATAGACGAGGTTCCGCATCTTAAAAAAGCCTTATCTTTTGCCCCCCATGTAACGTCGTCAGGGGGCTAGACAGGTTGCATTTTGACATTCGAATCGACAAACAAAATGTATGGAAATGACACAAGCTTTCGATAAATCGAGCTGTCACTAATGTCATTTACATACATTTTGTTTGTCGATTCGAATGTCAAAATGCAACTTGTCTAGCCCCCAGGTCATCTAACCACCTGACAACCGATACTGGTAACAATACTATTGCCCACAAACAAGAAATCCATGAATATAAACCCAAGGATAACAATAGTGAAACCTTTCACCGCAACCAAAATTGGACTTTTGCAAAAACCAACCCTTACCGCGACCTCGGACGAACGCCATACATTTTATTTATTCATTTACGCCTGGGTATGTTGGACCGAATTGTGCATGTATTTTAAATGGATTAATTTGTGTCGCGCCCGTGACCCGCATCACGGGAGGGTTACGTGCAAAATTAGGGGCAAAACTGTTGACGTGGGTCATTGTGGTCCCATTATATTTTTTGGTCCTTCAGCCCACTGAAAAAAAACTTGGGTATGATGATGGGATATTTTCGCAAATTGGTGTTTGTCAGAATGTCGTTACGGATAGAGAAAGGATGTATGGAACCAAATATTTGCCCGCTATCCGTGACGGTTTCCAAAATGTTAGGTAAATGGCATTTATATTGCAGAATGTTTAAATTATTTTTTGTACCTTATCAAGTATTTACTATCCAACTTAATAAGGTGACCTACCATGATACACCTCTGCTTAACTGAAGGGTTAAGCAGTCTCTGCGCGGAACTAGTTGGCCGCGCTTTAGGTATGTAAGCGGCGGGACGGAGGGGCGGGGTCGCCTGCACGCGGTGGGACGGAGGGGCGGGGGCGCTTGCTTTTGTTCACAGTAACCCGCCGCCTCACCCCCGTCCCTACCTAAGGCGCGGCCAACTAGTTCCGCGCGGACTATAATGTGCATATTTGCTATCAAAGGGTTAAAAAGACCAATGTGCCACTTCTAGCATTTTACCTTGGACCCATTTTGTACATCTTAGTAAGGAAATCAATATACTTTTTCAAGCTTAAACTTTACACTGTGAATCCTGTCCCTTTTATGAAGTCGGTAAAGATAAAAATGATTCAAAATACGCAACAGTGAAAACTATAGTCATAACCATATTTCGTAAGAACAGAACACTAAATTATTTTAAACTAGAAGAAGAAACGTTTTAGTACCAATAAATCATAATTATACCGTAGTTTCACACGTGTGTTCTATATATATTAATTAACAATATCCCCGGGGCATATTTCTAGTGTAATTAGACGCACCCTCAAAAGTAAATGTTGGGGCATATGTCTCCAATTACTCTTCAAATTTAACTGCCGTGAGAAGTTGACGTTGAATATTTTAAATATTACGGAAACGATTTTTTACGATAGTTATGTCAGAAATAAAACAACTTAAAGAATGACAAAGAGCAGGAAGATGGAACTACAATGTAGTGCACATTGTAGTTTATTTAATCAGCTATCTAACTATAGCTTAATAAGCTATCTTTTCAATTCTAATACCCACTCCTTAATCTCTGCATCTACACGTCAAGCTGCATCATCCTCATTACTGTTCACAACAATTGTTTCTGTTACCACACATGTTTTTTAAAAAGAGTATCTATGGAGTTTATTGCCGGCTCTTCTCCATAATACCCATACTAGTTTAACATTTCAAAAGTACCTATTCATATAGTCTAATTGAAATAAAAATATTTGAATTGGAATTTGAGTTAAATGCCTAATTTTTTTAATTATACCCTGTAACCTTTAAAGATAGTCTCTTTTTCTATTGTTAAAGACGTAAGTATGAAAATCCGTACACTGACGGATGACTGAGATTAACCCAACTTAGGCTAATATTCAGAGATGAGGCTAATCATAAACTGAGGCTTTCGTATGTCAAATTGTCATACAAATTTGACATACGGAAGCATTACTGTACACTTAGCATCGTCTCTGAATTATAATTAGCCTTAGACTTGACAAAATTTTATTGTTATAGTACTTTACCAAAATCTGGATTCAAAAACCTTTCATCATCATCAACTTATTTACCTACTGTCCCACTGTTGGGAGTAAAGTCTATCAATCTACTGTTGATTGGTAGAATTCACTCGCCGCTTAGATTCGAACTTGAGATCTATGACTTGACAGTAAGTACAATGATCATAAATTATGCTGTGACTGTACTTCTCATAACAGAAAAAAATGCTGAATATATTTTACTCAAAATAAGTAATAATTTGACGTAAAGTACGTATTTAATAATATGTTTATCAAGAAAACCCCTTTACTATAATGTTCAAGGTTTATAGATAGCAAGTACTCCATTCTCATTTACCAACCTATCTAAATCTGTTTATCTGGAAAACTTCCCTCTCAAAAAATCGGGCGATCCAATTTTGCGAATATCAGATACGTGTTTCTTTTCGTACACCTTTTTTTGCATAAAGGGTAATACAATTGGTTGTGGTGTGAACACGTGAGGTGCGTTTATACATGTTTCTTTAAATTTAGATTACGTTATTCATATTATCACTCGCTTCAACGGTAAAGGTAAACATCGTGAGTAAACCTGTATGCCTGAGAGATTTTCTCGACGGCTAATAAAGTCTGCCAATGCACATTAGGCCAGCGTGGTGGACTATGGTGGACTACCTAATCCCTCTCATGCTGAGAGGAGACCCGTGCCCAGCAGTGGGACCGTTAATCGGTGGATGATGCTGATAGTGGTTCTAAGCATGCCTGTCTGATTCCCAGATCGAGAAAAGTATTATTAGGTATGTTTTTAACAAAGGCATACGAGAACTTTATTCAAGTCACAGTTAAATTACAATCAATTCAAAAAGTCATGAATATTTTTTAGAAATGCAAATATTCCAGTAAAGGGTCAGTGTGTACATTGCATTACCACATAAAGTTCGTGCGATGCAAGTGAAAGCCTGCCAATATGAAGTGGTCTCCACTCACTGAGCGGGTTTGTTTTTCATTTTCGCTAAAATATTCGATTGACTCTGTGTTGCTTTGAAATTTCGCCGAAATGAAATGGACGGTTTTGAAACTCGACGGTATTGCTTATTTAGTAGAACTTTAAAAGCTTGTGGCACGCATGTCAGTAAGTATGCACTGTGTATTAAATATGTCTAGGTTATCTTAAATGTAATATAGCTATAATTATTATAATGATGATCATCACTTTGATATACCTAGTTGTGTTTTTATTATACCGAAACGTTTAAATCATCCAGTTAAAATAGTCTGAGATCCAAACAATAGTTATACCGTGGGTCACACGAAAACCATTGCAGAGAAGACGCCAAACACATTGTATGAAGTTATTATGTGTTTTGTTTCACCCCTTTAAGAGTATTTGCTTCACCTCACATTAGCTCTACATCATACTCTCCACAAGTTTGCGGTTACGACATTACCTACATCATGAAACTTGAAAAAAAAACTTAAACATCCAGTAATCGACACAGTCGCCAGTAAATCTTCGGACCAATAAATGGTCGGCACCGGCGGCGAATCGAAAGGTGCTGCAATTAAATCCCACGAGATTAAATGGACTCCATCCATTTGTGGTCTTGGTGTTGACGGTTGGGACAAGAGATAAGCGGATAGCACGTTTTGGATGTTAGTCGGGTTTGGATGTATGGAAATGTCATTTTATAAATGCCTGAATTGCCGTAAACTTATTGTCAGCTTCATTTCGTTTGTCGAATGACCTCAGTGCGTAATGAAATAAATAAAATAAAAATCCAATAGGATTAGCAAGTTGAAGCGGCAATGGACCGGCCGGAGTTACTACTTTCAAATGAGCCACTTAAAAAATGTTCGTTGTTTTGGACCCTATATCTGGTCTACGGGCGGTTGACCAGAAAGCGAAGAGAAGCCTCGCTCTGATGAGGGTCCGGGGGTTATAGCGGACGACAGCCCGTTCATGGTTGTTGTGAATGTTTCCGAACCCATGGCCATGGAGACAAGGCAAGTTTTTTTTTATACCGCTAAGGTGGCAAACAAACATACGGCCCGCCTGATGGTAAGCGGTTGCCATAGCCTATGGACGCTTGCAACACCAGGGGTATTACTCGCGCGTTGCCGACACTGCGGTTTTTAGTCGATATGAGTCGGTACGGCAGAGATCCATGAAGATTTGCCGCATACCAATAAGGTACTCATCTATCTTTACAATACCAAACTCCGCTGCCTCTTCAGACTTAACCCACTACCAACAGCAATGTCCAATGGCTAAGTAATTAATGCTTTCATGTAACTTTCTTATGTGTAACGCTACTGGGGACACTGGACGATTGGTAGCAGATAAAAGAAGATCCAACTCTTCTACCTTCTTTCAATTAAATTAAGGTATAAAAAATTAAGAGACTATAGTCTGGGTCCATCCGGCTCTGCTTCTGTCAGTGATGTGTTCTTGTAATTGAATGTTGTGTTCAAATTATTTATTTGGTAGGTAATGACCTACTTTAAACCAACCTCAAAAAAGAACGTTCTTAATTTAATTTTTTTCTTTTTGTGTAGTTTACGCGATATCTTCGCTCATCGGAACTGGAATTCTTTTCCTAAAAATATGTACAATATTGCGTAATTATTTATTTTGATAAATACGTATTTTTTCCAGCTTTTAACAAACTCTGGGATGTTCCTTAAAGGGTTTTTCATCACCTCGATTCTTTTTGTGAAGAATATCCTAATTTCACTGAGCGAAGTACTGTCCATAGTTCGCCCAAGTAGAATTAGAATTTTCATCAAAGGCGTAATGTAACAAAACATAAAATATTTGTTACCTGACTTTTACATATTAATCATTTCCACAAACATGGCCGACAAACAAACCGCCAATTAAAAAAACAAACAAAAACATTACATATTAAAAAGGCTTTTGCATAGTTAACGCTTACATTAAACGGTCAGGCGGCATTTAGATTACTGATACACCAAATTATCTTTTACCATCATAAAGAATCGTAAAACTAAAGAGATAAAGTTTCAAATCACTTGATTTAAGTCCTTTTACAATTCGGCCGTAACTTATACAGAAATTAACCGTAATTTGCCATCGAGTCCTACTTTATTTCCACTTTAATAAAGATCAAATTTAGATTTTTCACTGCAGTATAATGTGGTTTAGCTTTAGCATAAATTAGCATGTGGCGAGTAGGGAGACAAGCCGTATCAATCACGATAAATACTATTTTGTAGTGACACTGGCCTCAGGCCTGCGTGCCTGATACTCCTTAACGAGCGCCTTGTGATTTTTAATGGCGTCGTCGTGAAAGTGTGTGACAAATGGATACTTGTATGTAAGTAAGACAGCGATATTTGCAGTCTTGTCAGACTATATTATTTAATAAGCGTTGAACATCAACCTGAAGTCTTTTTGGGACATGAAGTAGTAGTAGTCTCCTATCCTTGCCAAATTTTGGGGAAATCTGTTCTACATGAAGAGATATAGATAACGTTAGTGATGATGGCAAGAAATGGCGGGATGAGCTAGACGATTATTGAAGTGATTAACTGCAGAAATCTTCAAACCAAGAGAGATATAACTAGGGATAAAACTAAGGTAGAGACTACAGGGATTAGACTTGGTGAATGTTTCTGATCCCATAACCGTGACAGTAAAGAAAGGCAAGATAATATACGGGTGTGATGATTATGATGATAGCTAGAATCAGTAACTATAAATATTACTTTCGGGTGTACAAAAGTACTGCGAAAGCTTTTAGATGAATATAATCATGATAGTAAGTTAACTAAATATCATCCTTCAAAGAGTTAGTCAAATGGAATAAGTTTTGATCAGTACAGCAGCTGATGGTTTATGAAGACCAGCTGCTCTGTTTGAGACTGGAAAATATCCAGAAAAATTACAAAATATGCTTTGAGACTTAACGCGCTGGCAGTCGCTTATAGAGACTATAAGGAACTGTCAATAATATTAAGAATATGACGCTATGACACCTCATTATCTTCATTATAGGAAAACAAAGGGCTTTTCACTTTTCCCATCGCAGTAGGAGGTAACCCGACAACACTTGTGAAATCCTAATCTCCTTATACAAATAACCTAATTAGGCTGTTATCTCACGAGAATGCGCTTTGCTATCAATTTCATTATCTCGAAAGCGTGGGACAGCATTCTTTGTAACCAACCTAATCTTATTTATGGGGTGTTTATCCACGGTACAGATGTTTATCATTGAACTTTGGATGGGTTGCGCTACACAAAATATTTTGATCGTTTTTGAATGATGGAAAGTTTTGGATGGTTCTGAGTGAAGCGTTTGGAATGGCAGCTCATCAAGATTATCTTTATTGATGTTTATCTACTTTAGTTTCTTGTCTTTTGTAATGGTTTGTGTCATATCTTACATATGTGCGTCGTCAAAATTGAATCGCGGCGCGGATGACTGGCAAAAATATCTTTCAAAGACACTTTTACAAGTCAACATTTTAATTTTTTAAACTAGATTGCGCCGGTATTTCCTATTTCTTCTGAGAAAATTCTCTATTGCTTCTGAGTGGTCTCGTTTTTATGTGGGACATTGTGACATCAGAAGGTATTTCCAGACATTTCTGGAAATACCTTTTGAAGGAAGAGGCATAGCAGCTTTGAGTGATTTGGTAAAATTAGGACAATACAAATAACGCTTGGAATAGTAAAAAAAAAAAAAACCAATAATTATTGTGCACTGGTTTTCCTATAGATCTTTGTGTATCATTGTAATAGAACTTGTTCATTAGATGTAAGTTGGGAGAAAATAGAAATTGTGTAGGATATTTTACGAGCGAAGGCCGCGATGAAATTTACTGATACAAATAAATAGCAGTTAAGTACAAGGAAATATATATTTATAGCCTTCAAGTGAAAGGCAATTGCCATTATTAAAATGAAACAGACATTTCAGGGTTTCCAGATGTATGATAAAAGGTGTCATTACCTTTTATCATACATCTGGAAACCACGTAAACTTGTTGAAAACTCTATTCTAATCTTAGGACCTGTTTCACCAGCTCCTAATAAATCCCCGTTAAATTCTGGTACACAGTTATTGTGATGTTTACAATTTTTATCCAATTTTTCTATTTAATAAATTGAACAAAAAATAAAAAACGCGAGTGAACATTTAGTATCTAAATATATGAAACAAAGTCGGGTCTGCTACGCTAGAGGTCCTGGGTTCGATCCCCGGGTCGAGCAGTGTTGTTGGGGTTTCCTGTGAAATTCTCAGTAGCAGCTCAGAGTCCGGATTTGTGCCCGGTTCATTACAATAGGCTCGCCCCCTATTACATGGCACCTAAACATACCGACGAATGTGGGTGTACATAAGTACGCCTCTGTCTACCCTTTGGGGAATACAGGAGTGATGGTATGATTTTAATGATCTTTAATTTGTTGGGTTTGTCTGCACACCGATTAACAGAAAAACTATATATCAGAAAATATTACAAAAAAAAACGAATGGGTTCAAACTTGACGCGAGCGATTATTTATTCGGTCGGTTATATATATACCTATATTCACACCAAGTTGAATTTTCAGAAATCTGTTCCGCTTTTATAAATATTGTAAAACTAGCTACTACTAAACTAGCTGTAATGTCTCCAACAATTAGATTGTACTGTAGTGTGAAATATTGATTACGAATCCGATGTTCTACGAATGTTGGAATACTCGAGCGTTAAATCGCAGCGGTGTTTGAGAAGCGTGAGACTTGTTCCGACATCGGTGTCCGACACTCCGAACAGTTTAGTGATGTGCAGAATAATTATTATCGATAGAACAGTCGTGTTGTTGGGTATAATTATTTAACGTTATTGGCTATATTTACTAATTTGAAAAAAAATATCAGTAACCCTTAGTCTAATAATTTCGCAAACATGCTTGCAGTCTTACTCGATGTATCTGAATTACAGCGGTTGTGGAAAAAGGCTGCATAGTTTATTTTTAGGATTTTTGACTATCACTTTATGCAAATAAATATTGGCTTAGACTAACGATTGTGTGTATGATATATATGATATGTATAAGTGTATATGATAATCAGGACAGACCATCCTCTCCGAGGTCCCCCTACTGATTACATAAATCGATATTATGATTTTGACTTGGATTTAGATTTAGACTCGGCAGCACCTGAAACACACACTAAACACACACACAACTAAATATATTATTAGTCGATAATTACATATGTTAAAAAACCAACCAACAAACGCCAACCCACATTAGGCCAGCGTGGTGGACTATAGCCTAATCCTTCTTTTACTGAGAGCAGATCTGTGCCCAGCAGTGGGACAGTACATGGGTCGACGATGATGATGAAGATAAAAAATCTCCTTTCCTGTCCCACTGATGGCCGCTTTTGGGACTAAGCTCAACGGTTCACCATCTCCTCTCAATCAATCGACAATCTTTAACGCGTATATTTCTCGTCCCTAGTTGAATAGTTAGCAGGATGTGTGACACGGTGCTCTTGAGGTAATTGCCGCATTTCACACTGCACTCGGTCGCCGCCTGATCTTTGGATAGACGCTGCGATATCATTGCGACATCATTTTGATAGACCAACAACAAATAGAAAGCGTTCAGCGTTACATTCTAGCCTAAATATATTAAAATAAGTACTAAAATAAGCTATTTGCAGTAAAATAGCTTTATTTTAATTAGTATGTACTTTATTTGCAAAATTCAGTATTCAGTATTCATTCATTTATTGCGTTCCACAAAGTTTTTTTGGATGGTAAGTATACATTATTAATATAAGTACATTGTGGACCCTGTCGGGCACAGTAATATAGGAGAGAGGAAGTACTAATTTATGTCAACTATTTTAAATAATAATAATAATTAATAACTGTTGTTTTATATTATGGTACTATATTTAATATACAAATTATTGTATTTACGTTACGTAATGTATGAATTAAATTAAATTAAATAATTAATTAATTAATTAGCAATTTATTAGAAATAGTTAGCCTAAAAAATTTAAAATCCTGCGAAAGTTACTATTCCACTCGGACAAAGTCGCGGGCACATCTAGTTAAAATATATACATAGTATCTGTTACCAGAAAGATTTGAGTATGAATGTTAGGATGTATATAAGGGAAGAGGAAGACCAAAGAAAAGATGGATAGACTGTGTAAGAAAGGATATGGCCATAAAGGAATATATGGAAGTAAGTAATAAAATAGTGATACTATCAGAATAACCCATCCGGCACCTAGGTTTGCCTCCGAATTTCTCACGTGGTCGAACTTATGAATTAGAACCCGTAGTTTGGTAGCAAATAGTGATCGCAATTAAATCTTCTTCCTAGCCTTTTCCAAACCATGTTGGTGTCGGCTTCCAGTCTAACCAGATGCGGCTGAATAACAGTATTTTACACGAAGCGACTGCCATCAGACCTCCGCAACCTAATTTCTGGGCAATACTGATATTCGAAGGATAGACTGGTTGACAGGCTTTTTGAGTTTTTGACTGCCACTATCGATTGTCATAGGTGTTCGTATGACAACCGGGACCGACGGCTTTACGTGCTCTCCGTAGCACTCCTACTTATTTTTAACGTGTGTCTCGTAAAGCACATAAAGCCGTCGGTCCTGGCTGGTATAAGAACACATATAATAATGATATCGTGAGTGGTAGTCAGAAACCCAAAAGAACAAGACAACCAGTCTTAACCAGACATACGAGTGCAAAATAGAACTCTTAAATTGAAACAAACAATCCTTTTGCAAATCATTTCGTTGCGTAATCGACTGTACCTAAATCATGTTTTTTATCTTAATCCAATATTTCGTATTGGCTTACGAAACGCGCAGGTTTTCCTTAAAACCGAGGAAAAAATACATCTTGGGGACTTTGTATCGAATTTCTTAAGAGATTACAAATTTATCATCGATTTGATACAACCGATACTACCCCTTATACACCTGATCATACAGTTGACGTAAGTAGTAAGTTTAAATTGGTTTTAGAATAGGGTGACAGAAATATGGCGTTCGATGAATAGGAAATTAGATCGTGCAATGGGAATGAGATATTATAATAGATGGGATTTTCCTAAAGCGACGGAAGACTTATTTTTCTGTTTTTATCAATTCCGTTTTGTTTTCACGAACGAATGAAGATTGGTACTTACACTACTTACGTGTCAGCGTGTGTAAAGCGTGTGTACTTCTATAAAAATGGAATTTTGCACTCATAAATTTTTTCTCTAAATCAAATGGGAAAAGGTACCATTTGATCACCTATTTTTAAAGCACCTGTTTTTTAATTCCCATTTGAAACTATATATTAAGTGCTCAATGTATTGGGTGCTCTAAGAACAGGTGCTCAAACGGGAATACTCCGAAATTTTATTACATTTTCTATTCCTCTTAGTTACTGTTATTTTTTTAAATGACTTGAAACATTGTCGTGTTGGTGCGCTTTCGACCACTGGGCCTAGTGGTCGAAACCCCTTTCGGAGAATACAGATGTGATGGTGTATAAACAAAATACAGAAAAAACAATGTGAGAGTAACTAATCTTGAGGCTCATACAAAAATATTTAAATATCTTTTGATCTTCCATGTTATGTTGTTATGTTAAAAAACCAACCAACAAATGCCAACCCACATTAGGCCAGCGTGGTGGACTATAGCCTAATCTTTCTCTTACTGAGAGCAGATCTGTGCCCAGCAGTGGGACAGTACATGGGTCGATGATGATGATGAAGTTAAAAAATCTCCTTTCCTGTCCCACTGATGGCCGATTTTGGGACTAAGCTCAACGGTTCACCATCTCCTCTCAATCAATCGACAATCTTTAACGCGTATATTTCTCGTCCCTAGTTGAATAGTTAGCAGGATGTGTGACACGGTGCTCTTGAGGTAATTGCCGCATTTCACACTGCACTCGGTCGCCGCCTGATCTTGGGATAGATGCTGCGATATCATTGCGACATCATTTTGATAGACCAACAACAAATAGAAAGCGTTCAGCGTTACATTCTAGCCTAAATATATTAAAATAAGTACTTAAATAAGCTATTTGCAGTGAAATAGCTTTATTTTAATTAGTATGTACTTTATTTGCAAAATTCAGTATTCAGTATGCATTCATTTATTGCGTTCCACAAAGTTTTTTTGGATGGTAAGTATACATTATTAATATAAGTACATTGTGGACCCTGTCGGGCACAGTAATATAGGAGAGAGGAAGTACTAATTTATGTCAACTATTTTAAATAATAATAATAATTAATAACTGTTGTTTTATATTATGGTACTATATTTAATATACAAATTATTGTATTTACGTTACGTAATGTATGAATTAAATTAAATTAAATAATTAATTAATTAATTAGCAATTTATTAGAAATAGTTAGCCTAAAAAATTTAAAATCCTGCGAAAGTTACTATTCCACTCGGACAAAGTCGCGGGCACATCTAGTTAAAATATATACATAGTATCTGTTACCAGAAAGATTTGAGTATGAATGTTAGGATGTATATAAGGGAAGAGGAAGACCAAAGAAAAGATGGATAGACTGTGTAAGAAAGGATATGGCCATAAAGGAATATATGGAAGTAAGTAATAAAATAGTGATACTATCAGAATAACCCATCCGGCACCTAGGTTTGCCTCCGAATTTCTCACGTGGTCGAACTTATGAATTAGAACCCGTAGTTTGGTAGCAAATAGTGATCGCAATTAAATCTTCTTCCTAGCCTTTTCCAAACCATGTTGGTGTCGGCTTCCAGTCTAACCAGATGCGGCTGAATAACAGTATTTTACACGAAGCGACTGCCATCAGACCTCCGCAACCTAATTTCTGGGCAATACTGATATTCGAAGGATAGACTGGTTGACAGGCTTTTTGAGTTTTTGACTGCCACTATCGATTGTCATAGGTGTTCGTATGACAACCGGGACCGACGGCTTTACGTGCTCTCCGTAGCACTCCTACTTATTTTTAACGTGTGTCTCGTAAAGCACATAAAGCCGTCGGTCCTGGCTGGTATAAGAACACATATAATAATGATATCGTGAGTGGTAGTCAGAAACCCAAAAGAACAAGACAACCAGTCTTAACCAGACATACGAGTGCAAAATAGAACTCTTAAATTGAAACAAACAATCCTTTTGCAAATCATTTCGTTGCGTAATCGACTGTACCTAAATCATGTTTTTTATCTTAATCCAATATTTCGTATTGGCTTACGAAACGCGCAGGTTTTCCTTAAAACCGAGGAAAAAATACATCTTGGGGACTTTGTATCGAATTTCTTAAGAGATTACAAATTTATCATCGATTTGATACAACCGATACTACCCCTTATACACCTGATCATACAGTTGACGTAAGTAGTAAGTTTAAATTGGTTTTAGAATAGGGTGACAGAAATATGGCGTTCGATGAATAGGAAATTAGATCGTGCAATGGGAATGAGATATTATAATAGATGGGATTTTCCTAAAGCGACGGAAGACTTATTTTTCTGTTTTTATCAATTCCGTTTTGTTTTCACGAACGAATGAAGATTGGTACTTACACTACTTACGTGTCAGCGTGTGTAAAGCGTGTGTACTTCTATAAAAATGGAATTTTGCACTCATAAATTTTTTCTCTAAATCAAATGGGAAAAGGTACCATTTGATCACCTATTTTTAAAGCACCTGTTTTTTAATTCCCATTTGAAACTATATATTAAGTGCTCAATGTATTGGGTGCTCTAAGAACAGGTGCTCAAACGGGAATACTCCGAAATTTTATTACATTTTCTATTCCTCTTAGTTACTGTTATTTTTTTAAATGACTTGAAACATTGTCGTGTTGGTGCGCTTTCGACCACTGGGCCTAGTGGTCGAAACCCCTTTCGGAGAATACAGATGTGATGGTGTATAAACAAAATACAGAAAAAACAATGTGAGAGTAACTAATCTTGAGGCTCATACAAAAATATTTAAATATCTTTTGATCTTCCACAATAGGTACTCGCTTAATATAGAAACGCCTGTTTACGTGACACGCCATCGCATCCCATTAAGACCACAACTGTTCGTTAATTTGACGACAAAATTACGTTTCTGTAACACCACAAACGATTTAAAGTTCAAAAATAATGTTCAGTTGTCATGCTGTTACTAACTGTACCAACATAAGTAGGGGTAGAAGAGATCCTGGAGAATAATAATGTATTGGTGAAAAATAAATTCACCGTGAGGGTTAAACATTGGAGTCCAATAGTCTGCGGTGCCGGGGAATACAAGACTAGCCTTTTTATACCCCTAAAAAAAACATTGCCCGTTGATGGCAGACGGTTACCGCAGCCTATGGACTTTTACAACACAGAAGCGTCACTCAGGTGTTGCCGACCCGGCAGAAACCTCTTAGAGGTTTAAGGAGGATACACTGCGCCGACAGTTTGAGGGAATGTTTCTCTTGCTGCCAGCGCAGAGCATCCTTAGAAGGAGCTCGGGAAACCTTACTCACTGCAGGAAAAAATAAAGTGTGTTATTTGGCTGCGGTTTGCTGTAAGGTGGAGGTACTTACCCAGGCGGGTTGCTACAGATTTGAGCCATAAATTGCTATGCCCTAACTCTCTTAAACACTTTCCTAAAAGAAGATTTTTTCTCAAAAATGGGGAATCAAAGAAAGTTTATCCAACTCTCTGTTTGAGGCCCCGTAAGTCTTGTAGTCGTAATAGTTCATTTCCAGCCGGGCTAACATGCACGACGCGAGAACATTTTGTCGACGCTTATGTCGTGCTTTTGTCTCGTTTTTACAAAAGAAAGAGCGAGACAAAAGAGTAGACAAAATTTTGTCGTGGCGCGCATGTTAGCCTGGCAGGTCATGCAATTGGATGCTATTAAATTCTCAATAGCAACTCGTACGTACAGTACAGTATATGGCAATAGGCTTGCTCCCTATTACATGAGACCTTAACATACCGCTTTGCTGAGTTTTGGGCCAGACAAGTATAAGCCTATATCATTTATATTTTTATTTTCCGTCGACACGCTAAGAAGAAAACCATACCAGCAAATTGTGGGACATTAGTACGCCCCTGCTGAACTCTTTGAGCAATACTGGCGTGGTGATATGGCAAGTATGTATCTTTCAAATGTTTTTGTACAAAAACAATTAATGTATTTTGAATGAATTCAACGACATTCGAACATTCCTATTTCAACCAATGAAGAAGGAATAAGAGTCTAATAAATAAAGTTGGCTGATGCCGCTACAAACTGTAAGCTCGTCTGATCCCTGCAAACTCCTTAACTCCGGGTGCCACCTAATTAAATGATTACCCGTCTGTACCCGGCTTTGGGACTTACAGATACGCTTTTTCTCGTTGTAGGTACCTACTTTTTTTGCTAACTGTCCTGATAGTGACTTTGACGGCTTAATTAAGAGATTGTGTTTTCTTTTATTGTATTTTTTTTGTTATGGGTATTTGTGTTAAATTAATGGGTATGCCACTGGTCACAATTATGTCTATGTGCAATATCTTGGTTAAAACAAAGTAAGGCTAAGTACACCATTTATAACTCAAGAATTGCCAAACCAATTTTTATGATCTTTCGATTTGCTTGCTTTGTTTTCGCCGATATGTATAGGTCCCATGGACAAGCCTATAGAATAATAATGATTCTTATCTTTGCCCCGGATAGCAAAATAACTAAAACATCGGCACTAAAACAAAGGCCAGTTTAAAAAAAAAACTATTTATATCTTTAATGTTCAGTATTTTCAGTTTGCGTTTCCCAAAAGCCAATAGCAGAACCCAAACATCGTAATAGGAAACAAGTAAAATACAAACAGAATAAAAAACCTTCGTAATCTTAATACGAAATATTAATCTTCCTTTATAGCTAAGGCCTACATAGAAATACATTTCTTGGCCGTTGTAGGGGAGCGCCGGATCAGTGGGCAGGAAAGAATATTAGAATACTCGCATTGAAAACTTGGTACGAATTGAAAAACAACGCTTAGATATTGCGTTTTGCCTTTTTATTTCGTGAAATGGTTTTTTATTGTGAAGAAATAAATCTTCATCTGCCAACAACACTAGCAAAACAATTGTTGCGACTTTTAAAAGTATAATAATTCATCATCAACGCATATAACTACCCCACTGCTGGGCACGGGTCTTCTCTCAGTATGAGAGGAATTAGGCTATAGTCCACCACGCTAGCCTAATGCAGGTTGGAAGACTTCACATACAGTCGAGAAGATCTCTCAGGCATGCAGGTTTTCTCACGATGTCTTTCTTCCCCGTTAAAGCGAGTGACAATTTTAAGCACATGAATTCGAAAAGTCAGAGGTGCGTGTGCCTTGGCTCCGAACTCAAAATCTTTAACTCGGCAGTCTAGTAATCATACCCCTGGAGGCTATCACAGCTTTATGAACAATATATGTTATACATAAAATAGTTACTTCAGGCACAAGCAACAAGTACAAACATGCCGACAATCAATTTGGCACTTTTTGAAACATTTCTCCCAAAAAAATCCTGTTATATCCCGAAAAAACTTCCCTTGAGTGGAAATATGCGGGTCAATCGCTCCGGGCAATGTGAGTAAATAAATTAACCGCTATCGAATATCCGTACTTTTTACCCCAACCTCGGTAGTCGATGGCATACGGGAAAGGTTTCGGGTGTAAGGTTTCCTATCGGATTTAAAAAATCTATTTTTCTTCGTATTTCTACGGGAAGTTATAGATGTAACATAACATACATGTATTCCCCGAAGGGTCCTCTTATCATTAACCCCCGACGCATAAACGACGGGGTGTTATAAGTTTGACGTGTCTGTGTGTGTGTGTGTGTGTGTGTGTGTGTGTGTGTGTGTGTGTGTGTGTGTGTGTGTGTGTGTGTCTGTGTGTGTGTCTGTCTGTGGCATCGTAGCTCCCAAACGGATGGACCGATTTTGATTTTGTTTTTTTTATTTGAAAGGTGAATTAGTCGGGAGTGTTCTTAGCTATGTTTGATGAAAATCGGTCCAAGATGGCCGCCGCTACAAAATACCGGAAAACATATTTTTTCACAACTCCGTCAATATGGGTATCAAATTACCCTTAAGGGCTTAACTAGTAGAATACTATATCGATGGTCCCAATTAAGAAAGTCGTATCTACAAAATGACAACTTTTCAGTAGAGCAGTTTGAAGTTTCTTTTTGCGCCCAAAAGGAAAATACAAATCGCAGTAACCTGAAACTTGGAATATATCATAAACATATGTATATTTATGTTATGTAATAGTTAAAATTACATAAACACTTGTATTTTAGGAGAAAATGTACATACAACATTTTATCACGGAAGAAAATACTGACAGACTGTCGGTTGTGACACTTTCGACATTTTTAATTGGGTTTTCATTGATGAACTTGGTTTTAAGTGGAATATGCGAC
This sequence comes from Acronicta psi, assembly GCA_946251955.1. NCBI lineage: Eukaryota > Metazoa > Arthropoda > Insecta > Lepidoptera > Noctuidae > Acronicta > Acronicta psi. Next base: position 1,505,708 of record OX276473.1, on the reverse strand, counting down.
ATTTTTAAATGCTAAGTCGTGAATTAAAAATGTCGGATCTACCATTACCTCCATTTTTGAAGGGAACTGGCTTTATTGATTTATAAAACAACGATGATTGCTCAAAATCATTATAACCTATGACTGCTTTCCCCTTCCCTTCGCCCCTCTACTACACGTGCGGTACGAGCGAGAGGGCACGATATGCCACATCGCGCAATCTTGTACGGACGCGCGATCACTGTCGACAATTTTAACACTGAAAAATGTGTCAAAATAAAGAATTTTAATAAAATTTAATGTGCACATTGTAGAACTCATTCTTGCGAATACATTTATGTAAAAAAGTGAAAATCGACAAAATGAAACTATCGACTTTCTTAATTGGGACCATCGATATACACTATAATAAATTTCAAATCCAAGATGGCCGCCACCACAAAATGGCAAATTAAATTTCGTGTCGGGGGTTTTCTAAATTTTTTTATTTATATCATCTTACATCATTTTAATCTAACAAATCAAACAGCTTATTTCTCAGATTATCAAATAGCGGACGTTCTCCCTAAACCGACGAGCATGCATGGGGAGGGTGATGAACATAGATGCAGCGAAAGTGGTATGCCAGGATCGTAGCAAGTGGAAAGCTATAGTCTCTGCCTACTCCAAAGAGAATCAGGCGTGAAACTATGTCTGTAATTATGTATATGTGTAATTTTTCAGGACAATCGCAAAATTAGTAATTAATAATTATTGTTATTTTTTCTGCAAACATAGGAAATAGGCCGAACTATTTCCCTTGGGGTTGTATTGTAGGAAATTCTTTCGGTTGTATCCAAGTATTAGTGTGATTGACATACGGAATTATGACCCTTATTAGCTGGCATATTAGGACTATTTCGATCAGGATATTTTTCCTCGTAAATTCAATTTACTAACTGCCTCATTAGCCTAGTGATCGTAATCGCGACTGCTACGCTTGAAGTCCTGGATTCGATTTCAACTCGACCAATAACATTTTATTGATTTTTTATGAAATTCTCAGAGGAAACTTGGATTTTGAATTTTCAAACGTTAAGCTTATTAATTATAATGGGTCCTAAACATTCTGGCGAATTGTGGATGTACAGAAGTATATCTCTGCCGAACCCGTAACTTTTGGTTTCACGTGATTTGCATTTTAACATTTAAATGTCGCTGATGTTATTGAAGAAATATTCGATATTTCGAACTCACTGTAGCTTAGTTGGCTAAAACCTGTGATGTATTGAACTGTAGGACGCAGGTTAATTTTTACCTGAAACCGTATTGTTTTACGCAAAATTTAAATATTTAGTAATCCAAAATCTTTCATGAGCCCGTATTTATAAAATGCTGAACGTAAGCCTCTTTTAGTGAACACCACAGAGCTCGATCTTCAGCTCTTCATCCAGTTGCTGCCAGCTACCTTCCGTAAGCCGTCAGTCCACCTGACCGGCAGGTGTCCAATACTACGCCTGCCCAGACGCGATCTCCACTCAAGAACTCGTTTGCTCCAAGTTTGCTCAATAGCAGGGCCTATCAGAATATCAGCGCTGCAGCTTGATTTTTGCTTGCTGCAGCATAATGCTGAGATAGGGACCCATTCTGACATCATACAAGATATCGTACCTACTTATTTAGGTTAAGAATGTACCTATCTACTTTTTTTTTTGTTGTTTGGAAGGTATTTTGTCTTGTGTTGTAATTTTTTTTATAACCACTAAGGTGGCTAACAAGCATACGGCCCGCCTGATGGTAAGCGGTTACCATAGCCTATGGACGCTTGCAACACCAGAGGTATCAGTCGCGTATTGCCGACCCGAAAAACCTCTTAGAGGTTTATGGAGGATTCACTGCGCCGACAGTTTGAGGGAATATTCCTCTTGCTGCCAGCGCAGCACATCCATAAACTGTCAGAATAAACTCTCTTTCTTTCTTTCCTTCTCCAATGTTTGTCGGTTCTCCATGAGACATGTGACCGGCCCATTGCCACTTCAGAATACTTTGGTAAGGCAAAATTTACGCAAAGTAAAGTTTCTCCCTGAAGGTAAAACCAATTGTAGAGCCTAAAGTTCTTTTACCTAATAAGGAAAAATAAGGAGCAACACAATTAGCCCACAATACCCCAAAGCAATTTGTATCAATCGCAAAGAAACTACGGAAATATAAAGAAATAAAGCGGCTTACAAACTTCCTATCCTCAGGGATACCTCACACTACCGTGATTGAATTAGTTGAAACAAGTTCGGGTATCGTTTGTGGGGAGTTGTATTTCATTGTTTTTATGTTTCACGAGAGTCCCACGAGAACTGCGTCACATGTCTAGTGGTTGCAAACGCTTCGATGCCCAGGTTGAGCAAATATTATCAGGTTTTGTTCGGTCACTGTCTGCTTGCTTGTGGCGCAAGCAATGTAAATCTATATAAACCATAAAAACCATGAAGAATCACTCAATAGATCCTAAGCGATCATTCGAAATAAAAAATAAAAGAAAAGAAATGATTTTCAAAGACTCAGTCCGCACATTAAATCGCATAAAATCCACTATTTTATTTTCTAAGATTATTATGTAGCTACCCTTGATGATACAAGTGCCGCTGCACTCGTAATATCAAGACAAATCTAATGTCATATGATTTATTAAAATCTGTTGAGACGTTGAGTTGTTACGAGCGGACATACATTATGTCAAACACATAACTCTCCTTCGTCAGTCGGGTAAAATCGAGATAGTAAGTCTAGATACTGAGTGGCTGATTGATCGATCCACGCATAGTCGAAACTGCTGATCGGATTGGGCTGGATGTGTACAGAGCCATTGTGACGTAGGCATCCGCTAAACAAGGCACTTGGAAAAATTCCCAAGGGCTTGAGAAAAGTAGATGAAGGTGACTAACATATTTATGATTCCGAAAACCAACAGCCTTTCAATAGATTTCCAATTAACAGATAGCCAATTATAGGTCTTCGCTTATAAGCACCATATTAAATTTATAACAGCATGTGGAGAAAAAATTATGCACTATAATAAACGTACCTACGTAGTAACACTCACGTTTGGTGTTCCAAAAAGAAATCGCTGCTGAGCAGCTGCCTCATCATCACTAAGTTAACATGATGCGGTAAGGGATGATGGAAGGCATGATGTGGTAAGGACCTCTGCTATCGTACTAGGGTATGGCGATTCATACCCGAATGCGATAATAGACGTAATGCGAATGATTCTATTGGTGTTGTTGTCTTATAGTTATTTCGTTTTTCTTTAATTGATTGTACTGTAAATTGTTGCATGACGGGTTAAATATAAGTTTAAAAATATATAAATGTAAGTATTGCAGAATGTATCCGCAAGAATACTGCCGACAAACTGTTATGCAGTTTGGCAGGAGAAAATTGTTGTAATCAAATATTGTAATACTTTACTGAAAACAATAAAAAAAAAAACGTTGAAAATATCAATATCGTGTGACTGATATTATTTAGAGTTTTGCCAGCTCGCCATAGGGAAGTATTCTGCCGGTAATTTGATGACGCAGGGCCCAAAACACACTGTTCGCAGGGAACAGCTAGGAGATCAATAATTCTACAACCGAGTCACTACAGAAACACTAGAAATAAATTATGGATATGTGAAAGCAATTTGTCCGGTACAACTGTACGGTACGCCTCCACAAATGACACCCCTGTGCTGACAGAATTATGACGTAAATTCCTTTATGTTATTTGAAGTATCGTTCTATAATTGTTGTTAGAGGGGCTCGTGGCTAAGTTATCAACCGATGATCAACCGATCTGCAAGGTTAGCTGTGCTTCCCGCGGTCAGTCTGTCGATGGGTGACCATTCTTAACACATCGAGACCCCTCCGTGCCTCGGAAAGCACGTAAAGCCGTCGGTCCCGGTTGTCATACGAACACCTATGACAATTGTTAGTGGTACCTACTCAGAAGCTCAAAAAGCCTGACAACCAGTCTATCTTTCGAATATCGCTATTGCCCAGAAATGGGTTGCGGAGGTCTGATGGCAGTCGCTTCGCGTAAAATACTGATATTCAGCCGCATCTGGTTAGATTGGAAGCCGACCACAACATGGTTGGGAAAAGGCTAGGAGGATGATGATTCTATAATTGCTGTTTCGAGGAACATTGTCATAATAATGACGTCACCTACTTTATTAATGTGCGCTGTTTTTTTTCTGACTGCCTCGTCGGTCTAGTTGTCCCAAGCGCGACTGCTACGCTAGGGTTCTAGGTTCGAATCCCGGATCGAGCAAAGTGTTGTTGGGGTTTTCTGTTCAATTCCCAGTAGCAGCTCGGAGTCTGGATTTGTGCCCGGTTGATGGCAATAGGCTCGCCCCCTATTACATGGGACCTAAAAACATACCGGCAAAATGTGGGTGTAGATTTACGCTTCTGCCTACCCCTTAGGGAAATACAGGAGTGATGGTATGTTATGTTTTCTTTCTATTTTTTTTCTGGTCCCTCTATTACATGGGACCGGTTCATGATACGCCATATGACTGTGACCTAAATGGTTTAGATATCGATGAACTTATGGGGTACATCAGTACACCACTTTTGAACTACAGAGAATACATATGTATGTTATTAGTATAACACAGACGTATGTTATACTAATAACATACGTCTGTATTCTCTGTTAGGGACTTTAAACTTATCAGGATTAAAATTTAGCATAATATTATGTTTTAATCCAAGATATAAGCTATCACCATTTCAACTTTCAGCCAAATAGGTTCAGCCATTGTGCCGTGAAAGAGCAAAAAACATCCAAACTTTCGCCTTTATAATATTAGTAGGAATTATTTATGTGTTTTTAAACGTAATAAAAATCTCAACATTTGATTTTTCAGAGCGATTTTTCATGTAAATTTGCAGGTCGGTCAGGTTTGTCCCACCTAAGTGTCATGGGGGGTTTGTGAAAGGGGTGAATTTAATACACAAATGCATATTTGATTATCCTATAAGCCGAAGGGTGTCGTCAAGCCATATAAGCTGAGATAAGCTTGGTTTTAGTTGTTCACAGGCCAATATATTAGTAAACTTTGAATTAGTTGGTGGTACAAAATGTACATAAAAAGGTAGAAATACCTACGATGCATCACGCCTGTTTTCGTTAAGGATTAGGTTGAGGTGAACTTATGTACACCAACTAATATACTGTATGGTTAGGCAAAAGCGGCGAGCCTGCCATTAACCAAGAACAAATCAAACTCCTCCAAAAAAAAAACATAAAAACAATTGAATAGAAAAACCTAAGAAAATTTTTCTCGACAGGGGAATCTGACTGCTTCGTTGATCTAGTGGTCCCAAGCGCGACTGCTACGCTAGTGGTTCTGGGTTCGATCCCCGAGTCGAGCAAAGTAATGTTGGGATTTCTGTGAGATTCCCAATAACAGTTCGAAATCTGGATTTGTGCCCGGTTGATGGTAATAGGGTCGCCCCCTATTAGTTGGCACCTAAACATACCGGCGAAATGTGGGTGTATATTAGTACGCCTCTGCCTATCCCTTCGGGGAATACAGGCGTGATGGTATATTATGTTATGTTGACCCGGGAATCAAAACCAGAGGTCTTGCTCAGCAATCCTCGCTTACGAGGACTACGCTAACGAGCTTTTTAATGAATTACCTAAGCGTTTTGCGTTTTAGTCTATTTTTACCGAAACAGAACGTCAAAGTCACATCAACGTCATTGTCAAACTTGCTTCAACTTCAGAGAACTTTTCCATTATAAATCCTGGACAAGCGGATAGATTTCTTTCACAGTTATTATTAATGATAAAATTTAAATTTTAACGCTTTCAACCAAGGCGGAGTGTTCAAGCCAAAGAGTTCCTTCAAACTTTTCGAAGTATAGCGATAACTTAGTGTTTGGTGCAAGTGACAAGAAGTTAACATAAAATAAAGAAAAAAACATACCATCACGGCAGTATTTTCCGACTGGTAGTACTACTGTCTGCTAGTGACTATGATCATATTCTAAACTAAGAATCATTTCAAGATGCAATTTCAAAGCAATTTTTGTAATATTATTGATCATATCGAGGCTTGTATATTGATATATGGAGACTTATCATCAGCAACTTGTACGGTTAATATGTTTAGCTAAGTTATATAATAGTTTATTATTAGAGTGTAAGCCTTCTTAATAAAAAATAAATAAATATCTTAGGACATTTTTTACACAGCACCAAACTAAGCAGAGCTTGTACTATGGCTACTAGACAATGGATATAATACTTATATACTTTTTGTTGTAAATACATACTTATAATACATAAGAAAAACCCAGACAAACACAAATACTTATATTCATCACATAAATATTTGTGTCATAAATATTGTGTCCAGTGGAAATCGAACTCACGACCTCGTGATCAGCAGTCCGGTACTCGAACCACTAGACCACAGTCGTCGTCGTTCATTATAATAAAAGTTCAAATATTCACAAACACTGCAAATAATTCAATTCGTCTGAGCGACGAACGACGAAGTGAAATTAAGTCAAGTTCAAGTCCTAATATACTTACATTAGCATAACTACATTCATATAGAATTTACATACCATCACGCCTGTATCCCATTAAGGTAAGCAGTGTACTCATAAACCGCTATGTTTAGCTCCCATGTAATAGGGACCGAGCCTATTGCCACTAACCGAACACAAATCCAAAATTACGAGCTGGTACTGAGAATTTCATAGAACCCAATAACATTTCGCTCGCCCTGGGGAGCTAGACAAGTTTCAATTTGACATTCGAATCGACAAACGAATAGAAATATAACCTAACCTAACCTAAATTAAAAATTTAGAAAACCCCCGACACGAACTGTAATTTGCCATTTTGTGGTGGCGGCCATCTTGGATTTGAAATTTATCAAAGTGTATTCTCCTAGTTAAGCCCTTTCATTTGATACCCATATTGCGGGAGTTGTGAAAAAATATGTAATTCGCTATTTTGTGGCGGCCGCCATCTTGGACCGATTTTCATCAAACATAGCTAAGAACACTCCCGACTCATTCACCTTTCAAATAAAAAAAAGAAAATCAAAATCGGTTCATCCGTTGTCATCCAGTTGACATTAGTGACAGCCCGATTTGCCGAAAGCTTGCGTCATTTCCATACATTTTGTTTCTATTCGTTTGTCGATTCGAATGTCAAAATGCAACTTGTCTATAGGCCCTAAGAATCGAAATGAGTATCTCTAGCGTAGCTGTCGCACTAACGGCCTAATGCATTCATCCTGTTTTTAACCGACTTCAAAAAAGGAGGTTCTCAATTCGACTGTATTTTTATTTATTTTATGTATGTTACGCGTTTTCTCAGTCAATTGTGAACCGATTTTGAAATTTCTTTTTTTCGGGATTAAAATAATATCAATATAACGCGATAAAATCGGTAAAAAGTAGTTTTATTCAATTTCTTTTTTTGTTTGAAAGAGTAACCTTGCGGTAGTCCCATTTTATGCAAAACGGCCCAGCAGTTTTAAAAAAATCTATGAAAAATTAAAAAATTGTATACATAGGTGATATTATGCTTTTCTACGAAACCTCGCTGCGTTATTAGGACAGTATGTTTAGTTGGCCTTCCCATATAATATAATAAGTACAAAACACAATACATCTATAATCCACTAAAACTTTGAAAATAAATTATTTTTAAACAAAAAACAAACCGCCTCCAAAAAAACAACTAAGGACTAAAAAGCAAAAAATTACAGGTACACATTTACATTATGATATCTAACTAATTTCGAGGCGGTGCCAAAATACTAATTTAATTTTAATATGACTTTCGTTGATTGTATATTTGGCACAGACTAACAATTTATTTTAACCATTATCTGTACCCGCTCCGCTCATAACTTGGACCAAAAGTTTAAAGACAATACAAAATTTAATTAAAGTTTAGTCTGGATAGTTTATTGGTTCCTTGCTGAGGTTTTGTTATGTGAGGGTAGTTCTTTGTGTTTTCTTTGCTCAGCTGGATTTTTGTCGATGCTCATCTCTTAGCTTTGAGTAGTGGGAAAGATTTGATATCGTGTTGAGCAAAACGTTGTGTACTTCCTCGTAGGCTTTAAGTATTTATTAATTGTTTATTATTATTTGTTATTTATTTATTTATTTTCGACAAACAGCGACTATTCCCGATGTGATCCCCACCCACTTTTCCCTCACTGGTGCACAGTGACACAATTTACCAAAACTAGGACCTCTAGCTTAGTCGCGCGTGGGACCAACGAAGCAATAACAATGTTTTAAACCTCTTTAAAGAAAGAATTAAGAGATAATAAATAAGAGAATTAAGAAATTATTGCATAATGCAATAACTGTTGCAATAATTTACGAAACATTTTATGATAACCCAGCAAACTGAAGTAGGAAACAGAATTGTAGTGAAAACTCAAAAGTATCCATGACATCTTGACTCAAAAGTATCCATGACATCTTGTCTCAAAACATTACTCAAACACCAGTAACAAGTTATATTTTTCATTTGGAACCGTCTGGAAGCACAATAGAGCCTTTGTAGCGGGTCTAACGAGAACCTTTCTATCGGATGCCTTCACTCGCGCACACTTTGTGAAACTTTAGCCCGACTCTCGAGGAAGCGGCTGCCATCAAAGTGAGTGCAATGCGTTTAATGTACCTTAAGTTTATTGTATGGTTGAATAGTCGCTATTGTGTATAATAAACCCATTATTTTGACTGAAATGACTTATCTTCAATCTCAGAGAATCATTTTTTTCTAAACCCAAATTTTAGTTCATATTGATTTTATCTATTAACCAAAATTTCATCACAATTAGTTGGTCCAATACTAGCTCCTGCCCACGACTTCGTCTGCGTGGATATAATAAAAAGTATCCTATATTCTTTAAGTGAAGTAAACTTTTTTCATTGTCATTCGATTTCAATGAAACAAACGCCTAAAGAAGTGTTGCTTAAAGCTGTGCACTACTTGTGAAAACTACAGTAATTTTGGGAGTTTGCGTGTACATACAGCCCGACAGACAGACAGTCAATTTAAGTTTCTATTACTCTTCGCCCACATAACTATTTTGATAAATGTATTCAATGTACACGGTTTGTTTTTGCATTATTATACTAGCAACCGTGCGAACCTTCTCCTGCATATCCTGCTAGATTAAAAAAAATACACAAACCTTATCCTGACAATAATGAACACAACAAAAAAAGAATTATTCAATTTTGTGCAGTTGTTCGGAAGTTATGCGCGTTCAAACATTTCGGCGTTTCATTTTTATTTGTATATACGTACAGATGTGTATATATATAGATTTTTGCAATGACTCATAGCACGTGTAAGCTATACGAGGAAACTACAAAATTAAAATAATATTAATTAATCTACAAAAATAGCTTTATAGTTTTAGTCAGCCAGTCATTGACACTAAAATAAAAAAGAGAGTGGCATATTATTAAGCGTTAATTGAAGCCGAGGTTTTATAATAACGCCTTGAAACTTTAGCAAAACATACAAATAAAATATTATGGCTTCCTCAGAATTAAATTTTACACACACGCTCATGCCTTTTTAACTCCCGACGCAAATTTTTTTTTGTTTGAAATAATTGTTGGGATTTTCTTAGCTATGTTTGATAAAAATTGGTCTAAGATGGCACAAAATAGCGGATTACATATTACACATTTCAAAATTCCCTCAATATGGGTATCAAATGAAAGGGCTAGTAGAAAAAGACTAGTAGAATACTACACAGACAAACCGTTAAGACGGTTTTGTGGACTTTTGAACGTTTTAATAAAGATACATACATACATACACCATGATAAATTTCGCATCCAGGATGGCCGCCTCCATCAAATGATTTGCCATTTGATGGAGGCGGCCATCCTCCATTTCGAAATTTTGTACATTTAATTTTTTTATTTATTAATTCAATTCAGATATCATTATGCATTTTTATAGTAACGTCTTATACTATGTTAGTAAGGATATACTGAAATAATAATTTAAATTATATTAAGTAAAATATATAAATGCCAATGGTCTTAATAATTTAGTGAGATGGCCAAGCAGCTGGCAATTCCCACTGTCAGCCACCGCTCTCACAATGCTGTTGGAGCTGCCCCTTATCCGGTACAACAAGAACGATGCCTTTTTCCGCATTATGGCTTCGAAACTATCGACATGAGCTACCGCGAACATCTCTGATGCACTGCAGTATCGTGGCAGACCCATCAGCACCCTAAAAGCGTTATTGAAAGTGTTTAAGCTAGTCTTGTTGCCACACTTGCTTCTTGCACACTTCTTTTGCGTCTTCCTCGTCCATACATCTTCTCATATACACGCGCCAGTTCCGAGTACTTCGTATCTGACCTTTTTTAAGGGCCTCACCAATAATATCGGTGTGAGGTCTCCAAAACCTGGCCCAAGTGAAGCAGAGGTACACTGACAGTAGCCTATATTAAATTAAATTAGTATTATTATTAATAATTAACTTTTTCCCGCGCCTTCGCCTGTGTTGATTTAGGAACTTTGAAGCCGTTTCCCGTAGGAACTTTGAATTTATCGGAATTAAAATGTAGACTGCATTGTAATTCAAGGTATGAGCCCACCATTTCAAACTTTCAGCTAAATTGGTTCAGCTGTTTTACCATTAAAGAGTAACAAACATCCAAACTTACAAACTTTCACGTTTAAATAAAATATTTGTAAGATAGCAGATTTCATAAATGTTTTGATGTGTATTTCTTTATTTCATATAAAGGCCAGCGAAAAAAATAAACATGAAGATACTTCAATACTTCATCCAATGGTACAATAAAAACGGTACTCATCGTTCACGCAAATGATTTCTAAAGAGGTTGGTTTTATCCCAAGAATTTAGAATATTCATGAAAATTATTATAGAAAAATTCCAAATATTTATTTTATTTACCAAAACAACTCAAGCAGCGATATTAATATTCAAATATCTCGACACAATAACGAATCTTTCTCGAAGAAAGTTTTAGATACAAGCCCAAAAGTACTTCAAAATAAGTAGGAGACGAAAATAAAATTCTGCAAAAAAAATTCGAAACATCTGTTGCCGACGTAATACGAAGACGCAAAATTTTGTAAGAGAGAGGACAAATTTATTCTGTCCCAAAAAGAGTAAATTACATGAAATATTGTCAGAAGCAAATGTTCGCAGAAATTGTGGAAAAGTTTCACAGAGTATCAGGAAACGGAATTTTCTTTGGAGGAACCTTGCAGGGACGAAGTTTAGTTGATTTGTTTAACAAGGAATCATTGATTCTGATTGCTAACCCTTCGTCGCAAGTGAAGAAATTACATTATTAAGTTTCATAATATCAAACTTTGATACACATAGAAATAGATACTGAAATAGAAAGATAAAAGTAAAAGATAATTTTGTAAATGCGATTAATGTCAATACCTTACATACACAATCACGCCTGTAAGCATTCCTCGAAGGACAGAGTTACACTTATTCAACCATAGTTCGATTGTATGTTCAATGTAACACGGCAAGACTCCAGTCTCTGAGTTGCTATTGAAAATTTCATAGAAAAACTTTGAATAACGCTGTGCTCGACCTGGGAACGGAACCCAAGACTTTGAGCGAAGCAGTCGCGCTAAGTACCACTAAGCTGACGAGCCAGTTTATAATAAAATAGAATTTATAATGAGATAAATTCTCAACATAAATTCAAGTAATATAAGTAAGATATTTTGGTAATATAAAGTTTACAATAATAAACTCTATCATAACATTATATTCTTGGATCTTGGACTGGAAAACCCGATCATTATCGTCGACAGTGATGTGAATGTCAAACTGTCAATACGAATGATATAATAATTTGTAGCAGTAGTTGAAATCGGGAGAATTTAGTTGATAAAAGCAGTTTACGCGCCGATACTTCTAATTTGTCCTGTCATCGATTCAGAAGCAATTTGAAAATGTTGAACATGGATATTATGAGAATATTCAAATATCACTTATTGTACGGTCCATCCATTAGCCCATCCGTTCTTTTATGTTCATTCACAATCAGTTTTGTATGAGTAACTATGAATAGATGCGTTGAAGGGGTAAAGCCTAGGCCAAGGAAAACGTATAAGCCCATTCCTTTCGTTCTTCATTTTTTTCGTTAAAATATAGCTTTTGTAACACTGGTTCTTTCATCTAAAGGATAATCGGCAAAATAATATCTATAAATAGTAACCTACTGGTCTTAAGCGCAACTGCTACACTCGAGGTCCTGGGTTCGAGGACCAGGTCGAGCAAAGTGTTATTGGGTTTTCATAACTTCATATGAAATTCTCAATAGTAATAGGCTCACCCACTATAACATGAAGACATGTCGGTGAACTGCGAGTGTTAATTTTAGTACACCAGGGAATATTGGCATATGTAATGCTATGTTACAATTTCCAAAAACTGTTGTAACAACTTACGTAGGTACATTTGAACGCAATAAACATTTACAAAGTATGCTGTAAAAGCTGTAAAAGATCACATAGTAACTAATATTAGAACATTAATATGTGATATTACTAAGGGCTAATCAGAAGCCCCAAAAATAAAATGCCCCGCATTCAAAACCTAGTTGCCACAAAATTAAATTTCACTTTCTACTAACTGAAGCATAAATATTTGAAGAGGACAATGTTATTTCAAAGCTACATATTACTGTAATTACCGAGAATCCTGCAGGCTTCACTGTGCCGCCCCTCGGTTTGGAATAATGATGGTATATTACTTTAACTAAACACACCTGAAATTCCCCTATTCAAATCTTGGAATAGGAAGTGTGGGGTTGGTAAGGTGCTTATTTAAAATAAAAGTTAGATGTAAAGGGGTTGGCATTACGAATTATGAATAAAACATAAGTAATTGGATAAGTTATTAGGTATTGATTTTTATTGATCAACTAGAGGAGTTTCACCAATTGTTATTAGAATTTGTGCCCAAAGACAATAGGCTGGTCCCCTATTACATGGGACCTAAATATATCAGCGGACTGTTGGCGCACAGCTGTATACCTCTGTCCAACCCTTTGAGGAACATGAACGGGATGGTATGGTGAAAATATCAAAATGTTTTTGGATGATATCATAGCTGTAAGAAGGCCAATTATTCAAAAATCATGTTGCCCTATCTACCTATCTTGTAACATTAACAAATAAAAATTTTCACAATCATCCAGATCCGAAATAACTACCATGTAGGCCATAAAAATATTTGTTTCTTGTGGAAATCGAACCCACACCCATGGGGCAGATGTTAATTGCTTAGTCGCTACGCCAAATATACATAACAAACAAACTAATGTTGTTAACCCCTATGATTTACGGTGGTGAAAAATCGATCTAGCTAGGCCTAATTTCTAGTAAAGTTCGTTTTCTCTGTTTACTAGTACTACACCACCAAAATTGACAATATTGCCAGAAGTCATATTGCATTGAACATTTTCGAAGTAAAACTAACAATTTTGTATAAATGAGATACACTGAAAAGGATCGCCTTTTGTGAACTGTAAGGCACATCACTTTGTTTCAAAAGTCCTACCTACAAAGACTGGATATAACAAACTTACAAATGACACGGATGATGCGAAAATAAACTCTGCGGTACAAGGAATTAGGGACTATGTATAATCAAATATAAGGTGGTCTCCACTACCAGACGACGTCATGTCAAAGGAGACTTAACAAGCTATCAAAGCTTCGTATAAATCGTTGAAACAGAACCTACAATATTGATATGACGTATACAATCGATTTTTGTGTTAGTTTGAATCTTTGTAGTTTGGCGAAGACAAGCTAATTGTGTTAAATCTATACAAATAAAAGGAAAAGGTGACAGACTGATTGATCTATTAACTCAAAGCTCAAACCCCTGAACCGATTGAGCATAAGAACGGATTTTGGGAAAATTTCAACGGTATTGGGAAAATAGATAAACGCAAACCACTGCAGAGAACAGCTAGTTATCAATAACATACGTCAAGCAGATGTGTACGAGTGCTAATGTACCCACAGCCCGCTAGTTTGCCTAGGTCCTATGAAATCGAGGGTGAGCCGATTGCCATTAACTGGTCACAAATCGAACCCAGAACATGACATACAATAGAACGTACCATGAGGCAGCATTTAATTTTGACTTATAGTGTTTATAAAATAATGCAAGTTTAATATTAAAATCAAAGGCAACTTACACGGAATCAGAATGCTCTTTTACTTTATCGTGCTAACATGCATAGTATCTACAAAGGGAGCATTTTAATCAAACAGGGATTCTTTAGTCATAGCTCTGACAGTGAGATATTAAAGTAAAACAAAACACTTTTGTTTGTCTCCCTCACTCGTCCCCATGTGTAATTATTTGTTATTTTTTCTGCTGCCTTCATTTTTGAAGGTGTTTCTAGATAGTCTTTTTACACGTTTTGTAATCCTGTGTATTTGCTACTCGTTTTTTTGGAGAGGGGTGAGAATTCAATGGATGTGTGAAATGTATTTTGCTGTGCTTAAGGGACAACATTTTATGTTAGGATTGTTTTATTGGATTTCAAATATTATTTCAAAGAAAGTTTAATTCCCAAGAGCTTATTTTTGTAAAGCAAGACAAGTTATAATGATAGGGTTATTACAGTTTTTTGACCTAATGGTTAGATCAGCTGTAACCTTTTTCTATATCACTTCTTTTCTGTCCCACTGGTGGGCGAAAGACTCATAATCTTTAAATGCTGGATAGTTCCCGTGTCTTCATAATTGCGGTTGGTGAAACAGTTTTAAAATATCTTCTCGTATTTTTTTAGCATTTTCCATTCTAAGATTATCAGTTATTTTAATAAAGGAAAAAAAACGACTGGCGGGTAGGATTCGAACCTGCGTCTTCTGGGTAAATACACCTACAATGGTTTAATCATAACTAAAACGTCTCAGAGCTCACTGTGCAAAACATAGTTTAGCGTTGGATTTACTACGCCATGCAAATCCTTCATATTCCCATGGATCCTGTGACGAAGGTACAGATATCGTCGGGTCACTAGGCCTCGCTAATCAGCTAATCTTTTGGAAAGTAATGGAGTGGAATAAAGGCACCGTTTGCGGCGGATCTAAGGATGTAAAATGGCGTGCACATTGAGAGGCGATTATTTTTTATTTTGTAGTATCGTTTGGATATCTACGTGGTTTTTTGGCATAGAATTCTGAAGGCCATTGTTAATAAAGTTTTTTTTTAAATCCTGGACCTTAGAATCTCAGAAGGTTTAGGAAGGTGTTTAATAAGCAGGGGGGCTAGACAAGTTGCATTTTGACATTCGAATCGACAAACAAAATGTATGGAAATTACATTAGTGACAGCCCGATTTGTCGAAAGCTTGTACGTTATTAATTTCCACGTAACAGGAGCGCCAATCTAAACGTCATGCTCGTGAATGGGTGCTGTCTGTCGGGGTTGATCAGCTCTTACTTGGTATTGCAATATTTTACTGTTTTTTTATATATTGAATAGTTAAATCTTATACAAAAATTCAAAATTCAAAATATTTTTGTTTCAATTAGACCATATAAATAGGTACTTTTGAAACGTTAAACTAGTTGCACGGTTCCGGTTCGGTTTAAAAGGGTCTTATGGAGAAGAGCCGGCAGGAAACTCCATAGATACTCTTTTAAAAAAATATATACAATTTAAAAAAAATATATATATACAGTAACAATTGTTGTGAATAGTAATGAGGATGATGCAGCTTGATGTGTAGATTCGAAGATTAAAGAGTACGTAACTATTAGAATTGAAATTAGTGCCGTAGCAGTTAGAGCCGACCAGTCCCGACAGACAGATACAATCTTATACATTAAATCATATTGACATACATATATCTTATAAATTGCACCATTCTTAAAACAGCTGTCCAAAACAAGATTGCTAATAAAATTTTGTACCTAATCAATTTTTTTTTATAGGAGTGTATGGAGTTCCTTGCCGCCTCTTTTCATAAGATCCACTTTTTGTAATCGTGCAACTAGTTTGACTTTTCAAAAGTGCCTGTTGATATGGTAATTTGAAATAAAACATTTGACTTTAACTTTGAAATTCCGAGCTACTAGTGAGAATTTCTTATGCTTATAACATTAAAAATAATTACAGGTGAGTTGCCGGCTATTAAAAATATTTTTTATCTAAATAATATACAAATAAAAAACTACCAACTAATTAAAATATTGTGCTTTAGATTATAATAAAAATATTAAGTCCGTCTAGACAAGTTTTTCACAAAGGGTAAAATCTTTGTGAAAGAGTTAAGTATCATTAAATTTTGAAACTAAATTATATTATCCTAATAAATTACAAAATGAATTATCCAAGCAAAATTAATTTATGCTTCTTTATTGAATCAAATTCAATTTTGGGTTAACACAGCAAACTTATTCAATAAAATATACAAAAGTATTGGTAGCTAGCTATTAAGTAGGTATATACTTAATATCCATCATGAATTTAATTGTTATATTGAAGATGCGGCAAAACTGCTCGAAACATGATGATCGTGACTTCACTGAACGCCATCATGGAAAGATTGTATCAAACGTACGTCAATTCTAAACCACTTGTAATCATTGTGAGCCTAGCAAACAAACACAAACAAATATTCTTCATCGAAAAGATTTTTTCGAAAAGATTATGATTAAATGTGGTGCTGGCGCAGAATGCTCCGAATATCGTGGACACAGCGACGCACAAACGAGTCGATTCTAGAAGAACTGTCCTTCAAGAAGAGGCTATCCACCCTATGTAAGCAGCGAGTTCTCGAATTCTTTGGACACACGGTTAGACGCGGCCCAGACGCCCTAGAAAACCTGCTGATGACCGGCCGTGTGGAGGGCACCAGGAGTAGAGGACGCGCACCTCTGCGTTGGATAGACACAGTGAGGGAGGTTGTTGGAACGAACTTACAAAAGGCCATACACTTGGCACAAGACAGAGCAGTATGGAGGACGTATATAAAAAACATTACCCATTATAGTCACGCCCCTCAGTCATGAGGTAGCGACTAGGAAGAAGAAGAAGAAATAGCTACATACACAAAGTATTACACAACAATATCAATATTAAATTAGTCTTACTTCCGTTTAGTATACAATGACCTTAACAAGGGTCCCGTACCTTTAATTAACGATCGGTCAGGGAAAGCAACTGAAATAATTTAACCGCCGTAAATTACAGTTATGGTAATGACTGTTATTTTGTTAAATCCATTCTAACTTTGCTCCCTGATAAAATTATTATATATTTTGATTATATAAAATTATTATTATTTTGACGACGTCTGTGGTCTATTGGTTCGAGTACCGGACTGCTGATCACGAGGTCGTGGGTTCGATTCCCACAGGACACAAACATTTATTGTGATGTATTTAAGTGTTTGTGTTTGTCTGGGTGTTTCCTATGTATTATAAGTATGTATTTACAACAAAAAAAGTATATAAGTATTATATCCATTGTCTAGTACCCATAGTACAAGCTCTGCTTAGTTTGGGACTAGATGGTGCTGTGTAAAATGTCCCAGGATATTTATTAATTTATTTTATTTATTATTATTCAGTAATTTTGATAACTAAGTTGTCATATTATTTGTTTAGTTGAAAAAAGTTATGTTGCTTATTCATTCCAACTAATCCTTCTAACATTATAAATGTTGATGTTTGTTACTTAATCACGCCAGAACGGCTGGAAGGATCTGGATCAAATTTTGCACAGAGTTAGATTACCTATAGTCCGAATAGCACACAGGCTATCCCGGTAAAATGTATGGTTCCCGGGTTTGATGGATTTGATGAAAACTTATACATTATTATAGCATATAGGTACATCAGATAACACATAAAATATAAAAAAACGTCTATTAAGATACCTATGAGTGACGCCGCGGGGAATATTTAGTAATACGTACATACATACATAATACAATGTCCATTATCAAGTTACCGTAAAACGATAAACACAGACATTTCGCAAATAGTCCATTTATGAAATTGTCCATCGTTAATCAGCAGTATTTGATCCCGAGTGTTTGCAAGAGTAAAATGCTAATTAGTGATTCGATTAAGTGATATCAGATTGAATTGTGATGGGCTGCAGCAAATTGATTTACAGTGATTAAAATGCATATCGCAATAAGTGTAAAACGAAAATAATTTTTGATATTTAAATTTAACGGCTTCGTTTGCGCCAAGTTTGATTTTGTAACACCCGTTCAATCCCTGAAGGGGATTTAGGAAATGAATTTTCAAAAATCTGTTCTTAGCGACTGTTCCGTTGGTCTAGTGGTCCCAAACGCGCTACGCTACGCTCGAGGGTCTTGGGTTTGAATCTGGGTAGAGCAAAGTGTTGTTGGGTTTTGGGTTTTTCTGTTAAATTCCCAAATTTTGTTTATTTCCCGATCGAAACATCCATCTCATATATAGCAATATACACCTGCGAGCATAGCCAAGTTGCAATCCAAGGTTCGGATCGACGGATGACATAAGTTTTTGACAAATCTAACGTTTACAAATGTCATTCCCATACATTTTGTTCTATGTTTCTATTCGTTCGTCGATCCGGACCGTTTTTGAATAACCTCATCAATAAGATCGGTATAATAAGTCTTTCTGAGGAGTGGCGATGTCTTCCCTGCGCTTTCATTGACATTCGACTAATTCCTATGTTAACTAAATAAACAAATCTCATTTTGTTTGTTATTTCCGAAGCTACCTCATGAACTAATTAAAGAAATTGTTATTCACGCGTTTCTAAAAATAACTTGAATGAATTAAGCAAAAAATAAAATGTTTTGACAAACAAAATGAAACCAGTCTTTCGAGTCATAATTTTCTTCCGTATTTTTTTTTGTTATCTGCTAATCATCGAATACCGACAAATTTAAGTGACAGTAGCGAAGTGGTTTTAACGAGTAAGTAACCTCTTTTGTGACCCACTATTGGGCAAAATGATAACAAAAACACAAAAAGAAAGTCTATAGATGTAATACCTACTTTTTTTTTGACAGGATAAAACTTTAAAATCCTACCTGCCTGCCTGGTGAATTGGCCAGGATGCGTGTTTTCAACTACACTAAAAACTGTGGCCGTCTTCAATTCAATAGTGGCGGCTTCGGAAACTAAGATATTCTTTCGTAACCCTTCCTATGCCACGACTATATATATCAGCACGTCTGAGGGAAAGCTGCTGTGCTTCCCATGGAATCTCATCCCATTGTATACTACGCAACTTACTTTTTATTTCTGCATTAATAAATAATTTAAGTATCTTTAAAAAGATATAAACTTTTTGTGGAAGAATAATAAGATCTCAGTTTTGAACCTGCGCCCCTCCAGTTCAGTACACCAGACGTCAACTAAGCTACGGAGATCATTGTGACGTCGAAGTTTACTTCCATCTTCTTATTATTACCTACGTGATTTAGTTGACGTCAAAACTTTTTCTTCTTATGGCTCCATCTTGCAAAATTTTGCAGTTGTCAAATTATCTTCTCTGTGCTATGCGCATTGCGGCACGTTTCGCTGTTATACTAGGCTTACTACCTTGCTGCTCACAGTCATTGGATGAAGCCTTCAAAGTTTATATTCCGTAATCATTTAAAAACACAATAATTAAATAACTTAATTAAAGTTTTTTGATGAAGTTAAATTACACAAGCATTGTCGTTATTGTATTCGTCAACCAGATACAAAGTTCAAAATACCTATTAAGACATTCGTGCTATTTACATAGAATAAATAGGTAGTAGCTAAATTAATTATCTTAGTATCTTAAATTTATTTTAAGTTGATTCTTCTGTTAGGTTAGGTTAGGTTAGATTAGAATTCGGCGTGACGGTGCATAAAGCATTTCCAGACGCAAAAACAAAAAAAAAAAAGGTTAGGTTAGAATTAGAATTTATTTTGTGCTACCTCGTAACGAGCCTATTTTTTTGTGGCGATTGTGCCCCATATTTGTATTAAATAGTCCAAAGCCCTGTTTACCGCCGGATGAATAAAAAAATGGAACATATTGTATAAAAATTCTGCCAAGTATTTAACAGGAACTTACACATACAGGCCCTTAGAGACCTTTTTAGCATGTTACCTGTGAGAACTGTTAATTTTGTTTTTAAAATACAATTATTTAGATGTGTGTTGCATGTTATATACAAGGTGGGAATGACATAGACGCACATCCGAATACCATGAGTTCAGTACATGATTCTGGACCCCCCTGTGTTGAAATTTTCCGTAACTTTTTTCATCGATTTTTCATTTTTTTCTGCAGTTTTTTTTACTGTATCGTTTAAAAAAACATTATTTCTATCTAGCCAAATTAGATTTATAATTTAAAAAACATTAATTCCTTTATTTCGGATCACGTGCGCAACAATATTCACCCCGGGCGTTATAATCGCGATTATAACGCTCCACTGCAACTCCACTCCACTTTGCAATACACTGTGCGCTTAAAAAAGTCAATATCTGTAATAACCGATCGTTTTCTACATGAATGACCTAGGTCAAACCTTAGTGAAACCTTGTCACGACGTTTGTGAGTTGATGTCCCTTCCACCTTGTATATACGGCTGTCCAAAGTTAGCAAGGTGGCCCAGGTACTTCTCTTTGTCTATTAATTACTTTGATTATTATGCTACACATACTATCACTAAATGGTTGGCAGCCTTTCGTATGAGAAAAGAGATCGAGGCACGACAAAAACTCTTTCCAAATTGGAATTTCAATAAAATTCAATTATGTTACACCGTCGTTTCTAACAAGCCATTTCACTCGAGATACAAAATTGCGAATCATCCTTTAAGTATTTTTATCCAAACATTTTCACATAAGCATAAGCGACTATACATACATGCTCACATTTGAGATGTTTGCCAAATATATTAAGCGGTTGGCTAACTCAATTTTATGGGTGAAACGAGTTTTGGGGGAGGCACGCGAAATTGGCTTCTCAAATTATTAGGATGTAAGGATTATATGACATTGACATTCTTGAGAATTTCATTTGTAACGTATGTTGCTATCTGTTGAGTGTTTTCATGTTCTTACAGTGCCAAATTTGTTTCGTCATACCTTCATGTGTGTATAAGAATGATAATAATTATCATTACCATATTGCGATTATTTGCACCTATGAAAAATGTCGATTAAAAGTGGCCATCCTAAAATTAAAACTTAGTACCTTAATAAATAAATAAATAAATTACTTATATAATTATAACCAGGGGCGGATCTCATACCTTAATAAAGTGTTAAAAACACCAAGAGTTTTTAAACCCCTAAATTTTGCCGCCTTTGGCAATATTATTTGCCAATGTCTTTTGGCTAAACTTTCATATTTTTATTATTAGTCAGCTAATACCTACTCCTACTGCCTACTGGATCCCCAAAAATAAACATAAATATTTGTATCATGTGGGAATCGAACGACGGACGTCGCCAAATAAAATAAACATGTTCAAAAATTCATAAGAGTTCAAGTTCAAAGGATCGTACATCACTAACGAGGGATAGATAAAAAGGAACTCGCTCGAGCACACTCACAGTAAAGGTAAACCACTCTATAAAGTGTAGGTACCCGGAATAACACACTTCTGTTGCTGTGCAAATATTGCTTGTTTGACAAGGGAAAATTGTGCCGACAATCCTTTATTGGGTAAAACATATTTATATGGCTTGGAATTAGATATAGAGATAGGTGCTAGTGTTGGCATAAGGTTGTATAACGACCTTGTTAGTGTGAGACTGCGAGTAAAAATTACAAATTTGGTTTTTACCAAGGAGGTCATCGAAATCGGCCCAAATGATGTACCAAAGGTACACTTATTGGAAAAACATACCCTGTATTACGCTGGTAAAAACTCTAATCGTACTGTTTTTAATGTTGATTGGGGGATGAGAAAAATAACTTTTAATTTGAGAAAAATCACGCCATTTTGGCACACTATTATCTGTTTCAACTTGACAGCTATCTGCTGGCAATGTCAGTTCCGGAATGTCAAACGCACGCCATATAAGGCACATTATTATTTATTTATTTATTTATTAGTTAAGGCTTACCAACTAAATACACACACAGCATTAAAATATTGTTAAAATACAATTATGATCTCGAGTGCATTTAAATTAAAGGTAAACACAACAGTTTTAATTCAATTGTGAATGTGAGCAAATTAGATTAAAGTTTTTTATCAGAAAAATCAAATAAAGGATGTCAAATAAAACAGGATAAAGGCTAGTTGACACGATGCAATTTTGAACCCAAGGCAAAGAAATTATATAGAGAAATAAAAAGTAAAAAGTACCACGAGAAAGCCGAATGCGAGTTCATTAGTTCATGTAACCAACTTTGCATCATGTAAACGAGCCCCAGGGAATAAATTTCAAGTAATAAAAATATTACAATATAACAATAATTGCAAAACATAAAAAAAGAACGAAGAAGTAAAAATTACAAATTATGATAATAAAGAATTACATGCTATTGTAGATGGCTTTTTTAAATGAACCCAATGTACCACCAAAAATATCAAGGTCACATGTATGGAATATTTCATTACACCTTCTGAGGATATAGGAGAAAGGCGAATTGTATCCATATTTGTTTCGGCTTGTTTTAATAGAGAAAGGAATATAATTTTTAAGCCTAGATGATACCCTAGGCACACTAATATCAATCTTCTCCAGTAACGAAGAGCAATCAACACCAACATTCAGTGTTTTGTGAAGAAAGGTTAATCCAAGAAAGTCTCTGCGCCATTGTAGTGATTTCATTTTAAAATGACTTAATCTTTCATCGTAATGTTTAATAGTGCGTTGGGTACCAGATATTACAGAGAGTCTTTTTATAAACCTTCTTTGTATTTTTTCTAATCGCTGTATATTGTTCTGGTACATAGGGTACCAAATTATGGAACAATATTCGACATGACTACGCACCAATGCGTAGTATAAAGATTTTAGCGCGATGAGAGATTTGAACTGTTTTGTGTTTCGATTAATGAATGATAACATTCTCAGACATTTATTAACCGTGTTATCTATATGTTTATTGAAACGCATTTCAGAGTCAATCAAAATACCTAAGTCTCTGATGTTTGGAACGCTAGTAAGAGTTTGACTATTTATAGAATAAGTGGTGTGGAATTTAATTTTTTTTCTAGAGAATTTGATATGATAGCATTTGTTGATGTTCATTTGCATATGGTTATTATTACACCAAATAGATAGACGGTCAACATCTTCCTGTAGGAGCTTTTGATCACTGTTCGAATTAACTACTCTAGATATTTTCAAATCATCTGCATACATTTCAAAATGTGAGTTGCGAATTGAGTATTTTAAATCATCAATGAACATTGTAAATAAAACTGGGCCGAGATGCGACCCTTGTGGCACTCCGGATGTAGGTGTAAAAATGTCAGATGTATATCCATTTACTACAACTCTAGATTTTCTTGAGGTTAAATAGGACTTGAAAAAGTCAAGGAACGGCGCTTTGATGCCATATAAAGTGTCCAGCTTATGCAAAAGTATTGTATGATCAATTTTGTCAAACGCTTTGCTAAAATCACTATATATGGCATCAACCTCATTACCTGTACTTATATCAGTAAGTGTTCTGTCAACAAAGTTAATCAAATTTGTAGTTGTGGATCTATTACGAAGGAAACCATGTTGATGTTCTGTGACTGTATGTTTAATGTGCCAGTAAATTAATGGGCACAAAAGTGATTCAAATACTTTTGCTACCACTGAGAGGATACTAATGGGCCTATAGTTAGAGACGTTAGTTTTATCCCCAGCCTTAGGAACGGGAATAACCATTGCTTCCTTCCAGATTTCAGGAAATTTGCCTTCTAAAAGACCTAAGTCTCTGATGTTTGGAACGCTAGTAAGAGTTTGACTATTTATAGAATAAGTGGTGTGGAATTTAATTTTTTTTCTAGAGAATTTGATATGATAGCATTTGTTGATGTTCATTTGCATATGGTTATTATTACACCAAATAGATAGACGGTCAACATCTTCCTGTAGGAGCTTTTGATCACTGTTCGAATTAACTACTCTAGATATTTTCAAATCATCTGCATACATTTCAAAATGTGAGTTGCGAATTGAGTATTTTAAATCATCAATGAACATTGTAAATAAAACTGGGCCGAGATGCGACCCTTGTGGCACTCCGGATGTAGGTGTAAAAATGTCAGATGTATATCCATTTACTACAACTCTAGATTTTCTTGAGGTTAAATAGGACTTGAAAAAGTCAAGGAACGGCGCTTTGATGCCATATAAAGTGTCCAGCTTATGCAAAAGTATTGTATGATCAATTTTGTCAAACGCTTTGCTAAAATCACTATATATGGCATCAACCTCATTACCTGTACTTATATCAGTAAGTGTTCTGTCAACAAAGTTAATCAAATTTGTAGTTGTGGATCTATTACGAAGGAAACCATGTTGATGTTCTGTGACTGTATGTTTAATGTGCCAGTAAATTAATGGGCACAAAAGTGATTCAAATACTTTTGCTACCACTGAGAGGATACTAATGGGCCTATAGTTAGAGACGTTAGTTTTATCCCCAGCCTTAGGAACGGGAATAACCATTGCTTCCTTCCAGATTTCAGGAAATTTGCCTTCTAAAAGAGATCGGTTATATAATATTGTAAGTGGTTTAGATAAGATACTAGCGCATTCTCTGAAAAATATTGGAGGTATACCGTCACAACCCGGTCCTTTTGTGATATTTAGGCTTTTTAACTGTTTCTCAATATTTTCTTCAGAGAGGTGTATATTATTAAGATAAGAGCAATTATTAACAATGTCGGTACTAAAACTATTTGGAGCATGATGGGATACAGGTGCGTAAACAGATGCAAAATGTGCTGCAAACAAATTTGCTATACCTTTCCCGTCACATGCGTTTAAATTATTTAGCGTCATATTATTTGGAATTGAGCTACTCGAGTTACGCTTGTTTTTAATGTACGACCAGAAGAATTTAGGATTTTTCGTGATATTTTTTTGTACATTATTAAGATAATTTTGGTAAAGAGTTTTTATAATTTTATTTGTTCTTTCTTTTAAGATAATATATTCATATTCATCCCTTTTGTTATTATATTTTCTCATATTACGACGACATTTTTCTTTTTCTTTTAATAACTTAATTAAATTGTTATTATACCAGATTGGGTAAGAATTTTTACAAGTTGTTTGGCATGGAATTAATTCAGAAATAATGTTATTTAATAAAATATAAAAAGTATCAACTGCAGAATCTATATTAGAACACGAGCTAAAAGCTTCAATCCAATCAATATCTAAAAGACGTTTTTTCACATCATCATAATTAGCTTTGTGATACTTAAAGGTGGGCTTAGGTTTTATTTTAAGTGAAGGAGAAGGTTTAATATGAACAGTTATATCTAAGGGCGGATGGAATTCATCTATTTTAGAAATGGCATCACTTGACGCGGAAACCTCAATTGGCTGGCTCAAATTGGAAATAACAAGATCAAGAATTCTATTCTGATTATTTTTAACACCGTTATATTGCTTCAAATCACCAAACGAAAGGAAATCTACAAAAAGTTTAACAATGTTGCTTATATAGGTAACGGGTTCCATAAAAGATAATGTTTCATGCGGTTGCCATTCGATAGATCCTAAATTAAAATCACCAATTAAAATAACAGAATCTGTGTTATCAATCACATGGCTCATATTATTAGTGAAGTAGGAAATACGATCTAAATTAACTGGCGGGGGAAGATATATTGCACATATGTGAACCTTGTTATATTTTTTATTACAAGGCGATAAGTCGATGGTTACCCAGAGATCCTCACAATTACTTTCAAACGATGTGGATCTATATGCGTTCAAGGATTTTAATGTTGCAATGAGCACCCCTCCTCCCTCCTTACCCTCAGAAAATGTACCAGACTGTCTATCTCTTCTGAACACTTATTACCAGTTTGTAATGATTTTACGGTAAAAACAGTCAACTTGACAGCTGTCATGTACCTCCGGTACAAATTTAGGCTGAGTTGTATGGGCTTTTGATGACCTCCTTTACAAAAATAGTATGCTCGAAGTAATTTGATCCTTACTTCCAGCAACACTTAGATATCTAACTCCTTTGTCGACTGTACTTTCTAACTCTTCCTTCCAAAAAATTGACTTGAAAAGTTTTTGGAACCTCATTTCCACCGCAATTTACGGCCTAAATCACATTAGGACTGTCTTTGACGTTACTTGGAGTAGTTCAACAACAAAAAGGGGTGCTTGAATGGAGTGTTCTGGTTGAGCAATACTATGTGTGAAGAGAAGCGACCTAAATCAATTGAGACCGGAAAAATTGTACTGAGGATATCTTATATGATTACTGTCTGTAAGTAGTTTTTTGAAATTTTGTGATAAATAGATACCTACCTAAGTAGATTTCACTAACCTCACTTATAGATATTTTATAATTTGTCTTCTTTTAGCTTTTCTTTTCTAGATTTAAGTACAGTTCCAGACATTCCATCATGCCTGAATTCTTCGGTGTAAAGCAGAGGTGTCTATCAGTATGTTTATATACCATGTTATGTATTTTCCGTTTAGCTTATTGTTTGTCTTTCTTAATCGGACACAATACTACGGTATTGCAAGTACAGTTTATAAGTAGCATGCGTAGTCAAAAATTTATATGTTGATGAATGCAGTCTTATGTTTACCATTATTTTTAATATTGCATCGGCTGCCTCTGCTTTAATTGTTCTTAATTCCGTATAAAAACTAAATGACCTTAACACCCTCCAGAGAACCTGCAGAAGGTCTTAACAATTGATTTTCTGTAATTGTGTCTGCTAATAATTGTTCCTTATCCGAAACACACATTAAAACTTGGTGTGGGTTGGGTGTTTCTTATATATTATAAGTATGTATTTACAAAAAAAAAGTATATAAGTATTATATCAATTGTCTAGTACCCATAGTACAAGCTCTGCTTAGTTTGGGACTAGATGGTGCTGTGTAAAAATGTCCCAAGATATTTATAAACAGAAATAATTCCATTATTACACCAATCAATGAGGTTAACATAAAACAAGGAAAAAAATCCAAATCTATTCGCGAGAAAATGACTCAGTTTCACGTCATTGCAAGTCACAGTACATATCAACGCGTTACGCGCAAACTCAGACGGTAATGAAGTGAAAAATGATTTCAAACGGTCGACAGTCGCTTTGAACGTTCTTTTGTTCCATAGTGCTTGTTGAAAGACGTTCTTTGAAATAGTTATTTTCTTCAGAAGTTTTTTTTTAATATGTGTAGGATGCAGTTCGAGTGAATTTTGCGTAAGATTTTATGTCAACACTATAATTTTTTGTGTTTACTTTGTTTGGATGACTTCACAATAATAGCTTAAACCGACAATATTTTGTCGCTAATATCTAAGTAGTTACTTAGTCAACTTAGTTTATCTTCTCTATCATCTGATTAACTCCGGGTGTCTGTTATGCTGTAGAGTAATCAAAACTACATGCGTATGCCAAATTTCACCACAATCAGTTCGCAGTTAAAAATATAGTAGGGAACATAATTTTTCTATCCTTAGGGATGGAATATTTCCACCACCTCGATAGTAGACCAGTCAGTCGGTTCACTTTTTTTCAGCCGCTATCATCCCGCGGGCAAAGGGATTCCCACACTTCCACTCCTCTTAGTTTAGAGCTTTCTACGGCCAATACGATCTACCTCGTCACGCCATCTTCTTTTTGAAGTCGCCTAACGTTCTGTCCAGTTCGTTTTAAAGTTCTATAAGAAATTCTATTTGACACAGAACGTTTTCTTCATCAATGACGGTGCGCTTTGCTAACAAAATATCAATATATCTATTACCCTCAATATTGATAAATGATTGTCCAATATCATGACTTGCTATAGGCGAGCGGTGTGTCATTTTTCATGGATTATTACTTTTTATTGTACAACTTTTTCCTTGTAAGTTTCATGCTTAATCACTGGAAACTATTTGACGGACGTTTAGTGGGATGAAAGTCAAGCTAAAGAAAATAGATTCTTTGTTTTATATTACACGGTTAACTGTTGTCTAACTGGCTAAAAAAAAACAAAAGATTGGGCTCTGCGACGTTCCATAAAAGAAGAAGTTCCAGCAGCGCTTTTACTCACATAATATACTGATGGTAAACTGTTTCCCATGGTGTTTTAAAGGACTTTTACGGACAAAGGGCAGGTTATATCTTTCCTTCTGCAATGCAATGCAATCAATCAAAATCAAATGCAATCCATCTCCCTGCCTTTTATCGAAATATGTTCAGTGACTTAGACGAGAAAGGGTATCAAGCAGACGGAGTTAATTTCCATATAGCATGGAATGGAAGTGTGTTTAAAGGTGATCTTATTGCCTTAGGCGTTTTCTATCGGGTGTTTTTGGTGTTGTTGGTGTAGAGATAAGGTAGATGCACCAATAGCGGTAGAGGCAAAGACTATAAATCTTTAAGAACACGAAAAATAGTAGGTCAATTGACTTGAAATTTTGACGCAAAGCTGTATTCAAATACGTACGTAAATATCATAAAAATAAGAACAGCAAAACAGCAAGATATTCTATTGACGCGGTAGCTTTGTGAGGGATGAATAAACATAATTTAACCCTTAGTTGAAACTAGGTGTCGGATAATATAAACAAAAAACAACACTCCCCGTCTAACGGCAAACATAATCCTATACTTGTAGACCAATCAAAACTAGGAATCAATAACTTCCCTCTCGGTCAGCAGTACCATGACGTTACAGCCAATATAACCCCGACCTTAAAGATTTTCCGCACAAATAAGCAATATCGTAGTTTGTCCAAACACTTGTGTGCCAATAACCTGCACGTGTTGGCTCGTATCTCAATTTGATCGCACACTTATTGCCCTCCAAAATCCCTTCATCATCAACCCAAATCAAGCTCTCTATGTTCACGACAAAGTTCAAATTTGTGTCACAGATGTTGGGAAGGTTTATCAGATTTTTTCCAGTTCAGTAGATGAATTAATATCAGATGAAAATGACAAGTAAGAATTTGATGCTGATAAACACTTATGAATATTTATTATTTTGTTCATAAATAGTGTTGTTTGTTTAGGGTTTCTCTGTGTAATCTGTGTGACAAATTCGTTGGTACTTATTATGCATGGAATGATGAAACTGCTATAATGTCTGAATAAATTTAGAATAGCTGAAAATTCTTACATAGATGTTTTTATGAATTTAAAATTCCTACAGCAAAAGTCGAAGTTTTAGCCTAAACCATTTTTATGTTGGGTTAAAGAAAACGGGATCATTTTTTATAATTATTTATTTAAAAACGGATGACAAATTTCTCCTAAACAGTTTTCATTTTATTCCTAGCAATATCTAAAAGATATTTCACGGAAAAATTCTAACCATCGGTATAACATACAGCAGTTTTTTGAACTCGTGAATTTCGTCATTTTTTTCCACGTATGACATGGCACATACCACAATTTGTCACAATTGTTCCACCCCTACGTTTAATAAATCTCCACAGCCGCGGTCTCCTGGTTGGTCAACGTTCGCATGTTACATATTTGGAATACCCTGAACCCCAAAAATACTTTTATCTTCTTTTGTTTTACTGTTCCTATGGTAGATAGTAAGGGTCGTATTGCATGAAAACTTTTCCGTAGCTAATTAAAATTTTAAAATTCCTTAAATCTTTAAAGTTTTATTTTCATTTATGTTTAGTACCTAGTTTGTTTAGTTCATGTAGTTAAGAACGCTAATTAAAAACCATACCTAGCTTCTTGGTTAGGGTCACTTTGTGTTAAAACATTACAATCATGGAAATAGTTATTTCATATACAGTACAGTCACAAACAGTAGTTGTTTTTTCTTTCCGTGTGTTCAACAAGCACGAAGTTTTTGCATCTTATGAAAATTTTAATAAATTAAAATTTAGCACACGGCACTAGGCGTATGTTACATTAAGGGCCCTTACGATGTTTTTCTTTTATATTTCCATAGGATTTATTAGGTTTGATTTATTTTTAATGAAGGAAAAAATCGGCTGGCGGGCAGGATTCGAACCTGCGTCTTCTGGTTCGGTACACCAGACGCTCTACCGGTACACCAGACGGTGTACCGAACCAGAAGACGCAGGTTCGAATCCTGCACACCAGACGATTTTTTCCTTCATTAAAAATAACTTGTAATCTTAGCATGGAAAATGCTTAAAAAAATACAAAAAGATAGGTTTGATTTATATTCAAGATTCTTAGATGTATAAAAAAGGATGAAAGAGGCTTTCACCCTGCAGTGAGATAGAGGCTTAATAGATAACGTCTTAAACTCTTTAAAATACATACCTATTATCAAATTTGAAAGAAGAAAATAGTATAAAACCAGTTAACCTTGCTCCAAACAATAAATCCGGAATCAAGATGGAGCCAAAGCAATATAACACAATTACTGCTATTATTCCAATACACTATCTAATTCCATATAGTGGGAATCACACATTCATGGTACAATCAACGCATACCCGTTCCGCGTCGCCTCACAAATTGTCATCAATTACAGCCAGCATATTAATTTGCCGGCTTCCCTCCGTTCAATATATGTAAAGCGCTAGCTTTACATATATACCTTACTTTGTGCAGTCTACGTAATTGAAGCTAGAATATTGGATGAGGTTATTGATACATGCCGAATGATTAATATCAAACTGACATTTAGTACCTAATTCATAAATCCGAGCTACGTCTGAATGGAAATTAAAACAAGAACACATGAACTCTTTGGTATACATTACATTCAATAATGTATTTTATTTGTTCGGAATTCATGGCAACCCGCAATCGGGATAAAAATCCTAAAAGTCAAAAAAATATATCTTTATTTCAAATTTCAGCCAAATTCATTTATGAACAAAATTTCAAAAATGTTACAACACAAGATGAAAACGAAACATAATAATTATGAAATAAATAATGATATGATAAGGGCAGGTGAAGAAATAATCATGATGATGATGATATTTTTACGTCATGAAACCGCCATGAATTCGATAAAAGCACCAATATGTAAGATGAACATACAATTTTCCATCCATCCATTCCACTTCAAAGACTTATATTATAAAATAGAATTTACCTCAATATTCCAATTATGATTCCTCATAAATCCTCTTGCGATGAACGCTTAGCACTCGGCAGTATTGTAAGCTATACTTGCCCATAAATTACTGAAGACGACGAAATTAAAATAACCATCCACTTTAATATTAACACTGATATTAAATCTGTCTGAATTGCTCGGTTTTAAAATAAGATTTATTTGACAATTGGGATTTTCATCCTGGTTTCTAATTCTTAGTAGCGATTTTGCGATTTCCAGCTCCGAGACAGTTTTAATTCTATAAAGAATTAATAAAAGGATTTAATACTAATGAAATTGTTGTATATGATTTGTCTTATTATGGACATAACTTTATGCAACACAAAGATTACATCTGTGGACTTAAGTATTCTCAGGTAGAACATTCGTCCTCGATTAGTTAAATGTTAAACAACATAATTTATAATGTTTTTGTTGTTAATTTATGTAATAACTGAAAATTTAAACACCTATTCAAAAAAAAAGATTTAACATTAACATTGTTTTTTCCATTGATTTAAAGAAAAAAATTGCGTTTGAATACGCAGAGTAACTTAATTAAACATTCATGTAAATTCTAATATTCTGAGAAGTTAGATGTAGGTACTACTTATTCCATTTCAAAGCAAATTGAGACGCTCGTCCAACGTTTGTTGGCAATGGTCTGTGACGTCAAATGTTCCGTTGTACAGATTTCCGATGTACGCTTTGTCGTTCTTATTTATGACGTAGTTTATTTCAGAATCTTTATTTTTGGAAATTTGTAAGTTAGTTAGCATAAAGTAGAGATAATAACAATTCTGCTTGCATGCCTCATTTTGTAAACTATAGATTATAGAATAATGATGATGAAACTGGCATGGATTCCCATGCCAGTTTCAGCTACGGCGATCATTTTCTGTTTTAAGATAATTCTAGATGATGAAAATACCCAATATCTTGCAATTTAGTTTAAATCTATATTGCATTTAGCAATAATCATTTTATATTTAAAAATTTGCTGCAATTATACACAATGATTAAATTTATCATGCCCCCCATTTATTGAAAGTCTTAATTAGTATACGATATCTTTAGTTTCGTATGCTCGTAATTTATTGCAACCATACTTCTTAATAGAGATACTGTAAGAAAGTGGTATAGTCCAGATCCAGAAGATAGTGTTAAAGCAGTTTTACTTTGTTAGCCAATCACCTAAGAACAAGATCAATTCATTATCCTACTTGACTCCTAACTTGCGTGAGATAAAACGATTGATTGATATACACCATGTTTTTACTTATCGTACAATTTATCTAACAGAAACATATTTATTAACACAAATAAATTGTTTACTATGCAAAACTAACTTCATTAATTTTCCTACAATCAAATCCCGATCGACATTACATGCTAAAATAGTCCATTACATGATATACATAACTCCTTAACTGTACCACAAAATTGGCATTAATCTACATAACTTGCCTATACAACTGTCATTAACCAGTGCACAGAGGTAGGCGCCTGAAGACAACTTATTGCCTATTCATAAGCTTTTAACAACATTGTTATTGCACTTAATATACAAGAATCTAGAAACTGCAATCCTTATTCCAATATCATTAAGTTTCAAATTACCATTACCAAAATTTCTAAACATAAAACGAGTTTAGTTGAAAGGTGCCAAATGTATTGCTGTTACAGGAACTATTGATAAATAAATTTGACCCTTATGTTACGTTGTTTAAGGTGTATTTGTGTTCAGTTTTTGCTTGCAGTTTTAAAAGAAGTTATTTATAGTAAAGTCGGCTTCGGCTTGTCATTAGAAGATATTTGCAATCGAGCTCACTGGAAATGTATGTTTTCATGAATATTTTATAGTAAATATTGCTAAGTTTGCTGGGCACTCATCACGGGTCGTTAAAAAGCAGGCTTTGGGTTTTAATATTTGATATTAAATATGGATGAAGACGTTTGAGCGGTTTAACATCCTCAATTTCACACCACAGAGCTGCAATTTACTGATAAATTACAAATTACGTGTCGTAATCTTTTTATACCACGATATCCTGAGGCTAAACGCTTGTTACCGTGACCATATTCAATGTCATTTCCTTTAACCCAAATTAAAAACAATATTACTTCTACTGGTATTATCGTAGCATAAAAAAACTTACCTATTTTAAAACGGAATCTTTTTTAATTGAAACCTCGCTTAATCGTAGGATTGACTTCTTTAGCGCGTTTTTATTTCAAATTCTTAATACCAACACCCACACCCGGCACATAGGAGGTCATAC
Organism: Acronicta psi; assembly: GCA_946251955.1. Lineage (NCBI taxonomy): Eukaryota > Metazoa > Arthropoda > Insecta > Lepidoptera > Noctuidae > Acronicta > Acronicta psi. The sequence goes on along the minus strand of OX276473.1, from coordinate 1,472,178 downwards.
AGAATACATTTTACCTACCTTGCGATCATGCATCGAACCCTTGGAGAAAACCACTAGGCTAAATTATCAATTTATAAAAATAAGAAAGCATTTATTCAGACGGACAAACAGACACAAATACATATTATACAACAAATTCTGATACATTTAAAGTAAAATTAAGTAGGTACGTGTAACAAGGGAAAAACAAAAGAAAGAACTTTGTCGTCATGACCGTAGCGAATTGGTATAAAAGAAAGTTGTCTATTAAATTACGTAAGTATAATGAATTATTTTCGTACAATATTTTCCTAAGCTCTAATAGCTTGCATAATTCTAGTAGCTTGTGTCACCTGCAGTAAAACAAATTTAATTTAGGGTGTTAAATAAGTTTAAAATATGAAACTGTACATAGTACATACACTTTTGATTTAATTTAAATCATTGGATTAAAAAAAACACCAAAAAGTTCATAATATATTATAATCATGGTAGCCTTAGCATATTTCACCATGGGTTCTGTACCACGAATTAATTTGCAATGTACGGATACGGTGTAGAAATATTAATTAAAACCCTCGGCGGGGGGCACAGTATAACTCCAATAAGAAGCGACATTAGCGCGTGTTAAAATACCTACTAGATAAAGAACTCACTGATGCTGCAAGCTGTTTGTTTCTATGATTTGGATTAGATTGAATTTAAAGCATTTAAGAATAATTTTACACACCGCAACAATGACCTAACATTCCTTACATTTAGTCAAATCTGTAAACAAGTTTCTTGTTTGATTATACTCTGAAATGGTCTCGTATTTCGGTTAGTAACTGTTGGATCACATCACTAATAATTTGAAGTCGGTTTTCTTTTCCTAAAATACAGTTAAACAAATACATAAAAAGTGATCGATATGACATTAACTCATCAACCCGCTTTAGGCTAGTGTGGCACCTATACTATAGCAGCTATATATAGACCTAATAATACATAACTAGCAGAGGGGCAGTAAATAGGTTGTTGATGACTACACCTCTCCAACATCTTGATCTTTGCCGCTAAGGGATTTGCAGCCGATTTGCATATTTCTAAATTGTACGGCAAACTCTGCAGAAGTGTTTATGTTGTCGCCTGTGATCGTTTATCTGCGGTATGGCGTTGCGTTTTGATACTAAATCGTAGTTAATAGATGTTCAGCCAAGCAAGCAAGTGTAAATCAGTGAAAGAGAAAATTGTTGTTTACACAATGTTTTATGTTTTGTTATGATAGAAAGTGTATATAAAAAATTAGCTGTGCCGATGATAAAACACACTGATCTGGTCTTTCCCAAATTGTAGAAGTTTCCAAAAAATCTTAGCGTATTCGTTTTAATATCTTCAATACATAGTTATACGCCTGTTTCCCAGGGAACAACACAGTAGTAATTTTGGCGGCACGAAATCCTCTAAGTTTGCAGTCGTGGCTTACGACGACTAGACCAAGAAGACAATTTCACATTTGTACTTTTCAGAAGTGCCTATTTTAAAGATCTAATTTAATTAAGAGTATTTAAGGGAGAGGGGTAAAAGACGTTGGCGAGTTGATTTGACCACTTTATCACTTTTTCCCGACGATAAAGGAACCCAGCTGGCCTAGACAAGTTGTAATTTAACATGTGGAATGACAAACGAATAGAAACCAAATACCTACATGGGAATGACATTTGTAAACGTCATACTTGCCGAAAGCTTATGTCTTACTTTACACTTACACACACACTTACACTTCACACTTACACTTAAAGACATTTGACGTAAACTTTGAAGATATTAAATGAGTTTTACAATGTATTTATTCAAGACACATCTAAGTCTCGACACTTGAAATATAGTCGCATAATGCGTGATGGTGTCTCGATAAAGATGTATGAAGTCCCGCTGTTTCTCGGCTGGGCGTCTGGTCACAAAGTGTTAGTGTCGGGATGACTTAGTCTTGGAGTATTACTTTAAGTTATGTCCTTTACGTGGATAAACTTTTGATGTGGGAAGACTTTTGTTTTAAGATTATACCTATAAGAATAAAGGTTTTTGTTGTATTTCTGTTAACGTACAGTCACGAGCATAAAAATATGATCATCAGTTTAAAAAAGTTTCTTCCTCCTAGCTTTTTTCTCAACCATGTTGGGGTCGGCTTCCAGTCTAACCAGGGTGCGGCTAAATATCAGTATTTTACACGGAGCGACTGCCATCAGACCTCCGCAACCCAATTTCTAGGCAATACCGATATTCGAAGGAAAGACTGGTTGTCAGGCTTTTTAGGCTTCTGACTACCACTAACGATTGTCATAGGTGTTCGTATGACAGCCGGGACCGACGGCTTTACGTGCTCTCCGAGGCACGGAGGGGTGTCGATATGTTAAGAATGGTCACCCATCCACAGACTGACCGCGGCAAGTGTAGCTTAACCTTGCAGATCGGTTGATCAGCGGAGTTACAACTTGGCTACGAGCTCTGAAAGTTTACAACATATTAATATTATAGTTTAAAAAAGGCTAACATAGTAGGTAATGACATTAATGTCACCAAAAAATCTAGCTACGTAGATACTTGTCACATTTTTTCATAATATATAATAATATATTAAAAGTTTATTCAACATTTCGGTGCATAACTAGTAGCATTATACTTATTTTTAGCATATTTATCACAGATACCTAATGTGGTACATATTAATTGCTGCGGAAATATAAAATTGTGTTGTGCAACATAAGGAAACTCAACACACTTTAAATAAATCCGTAGGTATCTTATTATAAAAAAGTCGAGTTTTTTCTCCATTTAAAACTCGAGAAAGACTAAGTGAATTGTAATTCTTATGAGAATAAGAGAAGAAAATAAAGTTGTCTCTAACCCGAGAAAGGTTGCACCGATTTTTATGATCTTGATTTGTTAGATTTATAACCGCCCCAAATAGCAGAATAATATTAAATAGGAAAAAATAACTAAAAAAATATTACTAAAGAGGTGTAACGAGAATCCAAACTTAATGCGAGTGAAGTGAAGTGAAAATCAAGTACTACTAATATTATAAATGTGAATGTTTGTATGTATGGATAGATGGATGTTTGTTACTCCTTCACGGAAAAACTACTGAACGGATCTGTATGAAATTTGGCACAGAGATAGAACATAGTCTAGAATAAAACATAGGCTACTTTTTATCCTGGTAACATGTATGGTTCCCGGGCAAAGCCGCTGGCGGAAAGCTAGTAGCTAGCTAAAAGGAAAAGTTAACTGACTGATCTATCAAACCACTGAATGGATTGGGCTGAAATGAAATTTGGCACACAGATAGTTATAACGACGCGACGTAGCAAGGTAGTAAAAAAGGATTCAGGGAAATTCCCATGGGATTGGGAAGAAATAGACGCAAGTAACACAGCGGAGAACGGATAGTAAAAGATAATAATAATAACTTATTGTTTACAAAAATTGGTTTAAATCTGTAGACCCGAAACTAGGATAAGCCAATAATGACAGAACACACAGAATGTTTTACGGTAGATTATGACGTTAGTTGTTGCCAACCAGTCAGTCAAAGTCAAAGTCAAAGTCAAAGTCAAAGTCAAAAACAAAGTCAAAGTCAAAGTCAAAGTCAAAGTCAAAGTCAAAGTCAAAGTCAAAGTCAAAGTCAATGTGTCAAATCAAACTATGTAGTTCCAAAAAGTGGATTTTCAAACCCTAGAAGGTCCTAGCAACCAGAGCGAGTCAGATATTTTTTCGCCTCTTACGAGATGCCTATGAGAATGGCAGTTAGAATTTGTATTCTAAGCCGTCCCCTTAAGGCGTAGAATTACAAATCGACTACATATTTCCGAACAAATCCTTCTCACCTCCATAGCTTAAATAATGTAAATTCATCCTATACTGTAAAGGTCAGATATGTGGCATATTTCCGAAACACCCTCACGTACAAACAAGCAATGTTCCCCAAATGTGTATCGATTTCCATACGTTGTGATCTGAATTTTAAAGGGACACCAAACATTGTCTCGAATTTCGTGTATGCTTTTTGCTGCTAATGTTTTATGGAACATTTGTAGATACACTCATAGTAAAATATTTAGGGGCCTGGGACGTGCTTGCTTAAATTTTCTGTCTGGTATTATATATAATTATTGTTTTTGCGAGAGGTTAACGGTGGGCCATGATAATCAAAAGGCTCACAAATTTTAATCTCAGGATCAGCTCCCGAGAAGCTTCTCGACCTGGAAACCGAAACCAATACCTCTAGCATAGTAGTTGCACTTACAAGGACCACTAGACTAACAATGCAGTTAATACTAATAATATACTGCCATAAAATCTTATTAGACATGATTTTATTTCAATGTATAACAATAAAATTATTCTTGTGTCAGAAAACATTATCACAGTAAATATATTTCATAATATTATGCAATTGTCTTGTAATAAAGTCTTATTTGTTGGTTCAAAATATATACATACATTCGGGCAACTTATTGTATACTTACATTTATTGACTGTGTCTAATTTCAGTCCAATAAAAAATACTTGTTTTTTTTTTTTTTTAATTATGTACATTCGGGCTGCTTAAGCAGAGATAACACAGATAAAGACAGATAAATTCACTATACCTATAAACTTTACTTCATGAAAATACATAATATCACTGTAATATTTAGGTATATCTTTTTGACGCTGTCTGTACTTTTTAGACTCTTAGGTACAAATAAAATTGCGATTTCCGACAAAAATCCTTTGGCAAACATACAGTTATTAAACTCGGTGTTTACACAGCGGGATCATCGGAGTCGAGCCCAAATATTAAAGTTGGCCCAAAGAAATATATTGCACGGGAGCCGAGGATTAACCCGATGTCAACACTGCCCCGTTTACTGCGTACACAGTGGTGCAAAATTTGATGGCTCATTTAACAAGAGCAATATTCTTGACGAAGATTTAAATTTTACTAGGCCTAGACAAGTTCCAATTTGACATTCGAATCGACAAACGAATAGTAAGAAAATTTATGGAAATGACATGACAGCCCGAGTTTGTCGATTCGAATGTCGAAATACAACTTGTCTAAAGGCCCTGCTGCAATTTGATATTCGCCTCGCCATTTGGCAAAGAAGCATACGGCTTACCTGATGGTAAGCGGTTACCGTAGCCTATGGACGCTTGCAACACCAGGAGGTATCACTCGCGCGTTGCTGACCCTAAAAACCTCTTAAAGGTTTATGGCGGATTCACTGCGCCGACAGTTTAAGGGGTATTCTCTTGCTGCCAGCGCAGCGCATCCTTAGAAGGAGCTGTGGCATCCTTACGGAACACAACACACGATAAAGTGTGATAATTGGCTGCAGTTTTCTGTAAGGTGGAGTTACTTCCCAGATGAGCTGCTCCAGATTTGAGCCATAAATGGCGGAACCCTGCCTCTCTTATTATGACTCTTTAATCGGAGTAAGTAATTTTGCAGATATACTCAACTCATGCACATACCTACGTAAAACTTAATAAAAATGGCTGGTCCTCTATTACATGGGACCTAAATACACCGACGAACTGTGGGTGTACATTAGTACACCTCTGCCTAACCCTTCGAGGAATACAGGCGTGATGGTATGTTATGTACACTAATATTATAAAGAGGAAAGATTTGTATTTTTGTATGTAACGAATAAACTCAAAAAGTACTGAACCGATTTGTAAAATTCTTTCCATGTTAGATAGCCCATTTATCGGGGAAGGCTATATGCTATATATCATCACGCATATCATAATGAAAAATGTTGCAAAAACGGGGGAAAAAATTATAAGACCACGCGGGCGAAGCCGTTGGCGGGAAGCTAGTGGTAATATGTTTTTAGATTCTCAATGTTTTTCTCAACGACTAGCATTATAAATATACACGTCATAATTCTATAAATAATTATTTTACATACTCATAAATATTCACACGTACCTATTCTACGAACAATGCAACGATCTAAAATTATAACAATTAAATATTTCGTTTTAATAATGGTAGGACAAAACATAAAACCCATTTATTTTTGGTTATAGTAACAAATAAGTACTTAATTTAAAATTACAGCTATTGTTATTTTTTTGGTTACCATTTAAACTCACGGAATATTTTTATAAATGTGTTCACATATCACCATTATTTATTAGAGTAAAATATTATATTATTATGAGTATGTTGACCTTATCTAGAATAATAATTATCAGGTAGGTAATAATTGGTCAACCTTCAGCCATAAACCCAGTATAGTATCAACATTCTGAGCAATACCGATATTCGAAGGATAGACTGGTTGACAGACTTTTTGGGTTACGACCACTAACGATTGTCTTAGCAATTGGTATAACAACCGCGGTGAAATGGAGATGGGTGACTCTCCTCGATGTGTTAAGAATGGTCACCCATCCACAGTCTGACCGCAGCAAGCGTAGCTTAACCTTACAGATCAGTAGAACAGCATAATTATAACTTCACCACAAGTTCACGAAACAAAATACATATTTATTTATAGGCTATAAGAACAAAGAGAAGTAAACAATTGACCTAGTTATAAACAAAAAAAACAGTAAACCTTGATCGAGCGTAGAAAACACGCGTATTAATAAAGTCTATAATTAAGGCACTACTTGTAAATACTTACGCAAAAAATAATTAACACTAGGTAGGTAGCTACTTATTAACGCTAAAATTGCATCATATTTAGGTAGCTAATATTGTTTCTAGGTCTAAACTGAAAGTGAACACATAGGTATTATGTTCTTTTTAATTGATTTGGTTGAAGGACATAGTATATATCAGATTTGGTGACTTCATCTTAAGGCGTAAAATGCGAAAGAGAAATTCTAATTTACAGGTATCAGTAGCTTTGTGGCTAAAGCGTCCCGTGTAATAGGAGGGACGAAAGTTTGAATTATGTCTGAGATCGTACTTTCAAAAAAAGATTGTTGACATACCGACAGCAGCGCCACCTACAGAGTCCAATTGTGTTTTTAAACCATCGAGGTAACCTATTGAAATATGCACACAAACAACCAAATCAGTCCAGCCGTTTAGAAGGAGTCAAGTGACGAACCCGTGCCGCGTTTAGATTTAATTAATAAAAAATATTTAATAGCTTTACTTAGAATTTATTTGTTTTCTTTTATTTATTTAATATCTAATTAAATTATTCTAGTCTATGTTAAATTACGCAAACAAAAACATAAATAAGAATTTTTCCACATTACCTTTATTCTGAACTTCAGTTCGCGTGTGATTTTAACTGCACACCCAAACAAATGTAAGTGTACTAAGGACAAATCGTTTAACTTAATAACATACCTAGTAATAACATAAGAAAATGATATAGGTATCATTTTAACCGACGAAAAAACGCAACAGGTTTTGTGTTCAATTGTGTAGTGGTGTATGTTCTAACATCAGATATTGTACGACAGTGATCAGTGTATGTACACTCATCATTTTCGTATTAGATAGGTCATGACCTAAACAAGTTGCAATTTGTCATTCGAATCGATGAACGAATAGAAAGAAAATATATGGAAATGACACAAAAGTTTTCGACAAATCGGGCTGTCACTAATGTCATTTCTATACATTTTCTTTTTAAACGTGTGTTGATTAGAATGTCAAATTGCAAGTGGACGAAGCGACTGTTATCGGCTTAAATAATGCGTGAAATTGTTAGCAGCATGTTCTTAAAGGGCAGTTAGGTATTTATATATATATATATAAATAACTTTTACACATTATATATATATATATATATATAATGTGTAAAAAAGTACGATTGACTGACAGATTTCTCGTTTTCATATCAAACCCAATTTTAAATCTACATGATTCTAGAATTGTTTACCGACTTATATTATAATTTATAAACGTTTAGTTTTCTATTATAATATCTAGGTACTCCAAAAATGCAAATGGATAAAATTGGTTATATGAATTATGATGAATTATTCATATAATACTTATCTATGTTTTAAATTATAATGATTTCTGAGTTTCTGTCCGGATATGAGTAGTAATCGTGACCATGGACGGTAAAGGACCCGAAACTTTTGGATTTTTAAATAATACCAATATAACGCGATGAAATCCGTAAAAAGTGGGTTGTAAATTATGTTACTTATTACCTTAAACTAAAGGTAAAGTATGAAAACATTACATAGCTTCCCGCCTGTTATCCATATGGTTGGCTATTACTATTATGGTTACCATTGATTGATTGATATATTATGGTTACCATTGATTGATTGATATATTATGGTTACCATTGATTTTCACTTGCTACGATCATGGAACATCACTTTCGCTTTATTTAAGTTCTATGTAAACTATTGTACTACGAATATAAATTAGTATATATTATTATTTTTGTATTAAAAAATTTGTTTTTGCAATTTTATCCCCATTTTTGTGGCACACATTGTATGAAAAATTTGAGATATTCAGACTTCCATTAAACATAATATACATCTCCTCTTTTTACAAAAGCATATCTTTTTCAGTTATGAAACTGTATGAAGCATGAGTAAAATGAATTCTGCTCAAAGTCTTCACGTCCTTGCTGAATGAACGAAAAATTAGGGGTCTGCACCCAATATTGAAATCTATCTCTCAATACTCTTTATTGGATATTCTTGTTTGTTCCTTCATTATCTCTTCATTTGACTGTACACCTGAAGCAGTGAGGTGATCAACTCGCCACTTGCCTTGCGCCGATTGTCGTAAGCTTGAAAGATTCGATATTTTTATGGTTGTAAAGTTCCCCGTGGCATATTGGGGCTTGTTCCTTAGGGCCGGCAAATTATATAAAATCACACAATCAATACGTGGTAACTGTAAAACATTTCATTTCAACTATAGATATACCATATTTATAACTATAGTTAAAGCTATAGGCGTTAAGTGTAGGAGTAAAAAAGCAAAAATGTACACAATTCGCGACCACGATTGTACATTACTAAGTACATAAAAGCTACAAATAAATTGACATTAAAACACGATTACATTAATTGACAAACTTATGTCTTTATCTGTCATAACAATAGTCTCCCTATTCTTTTTCGACCTTTAAAAGGATATAATGTTTTTTTTTAATGATTTATATATGAAACAGGTATCTGTACAAAGAGACGGTTGTACCAAATAATTCACTGATACCATAATAAATAATAAATAAATATCTTGGGACATTTTTACACAGCACCATCTAGACTATCCAAACTAAGCAGACCTTGTACTATGGGTACTAGACAATGGATATAATACTTAATATATACTTTTTGTTTAAAAAATACATAGAATATATAAAAAAACACCCAGACAAACACAAACACCTAAGTTCATCACATAAATGTTTGTGTCTTGTGGGAATTTGCGGGATCAGCAGTGCGGTACTCGAACCACTAGACCACAGACGTCGTCAGCATATACAAAGCAACACATATTTTTAGTCATACATTTTTATAACATGAGTTTAAAAAAATGTTGCATGTAAATAAATATGTTAAAATCTCATAAAAATTATAAATAATAAAAGGCTTTTTTAATCATATAAATACGGAACCCTCAATATTCGAACTCGGATTAACGGTTAAATTTTTTATAAAAAGCATTGTTAGTAACCAACCAGTTCTCAATACATAGTAATTGGTGATTTGAGTCCACGCTTCGTATTTCTGTTCCGTACTTCAATGAGTTCGTACATATTATAGTAATTATGTTATTTTTAATTTATTTAATTCCCGTGTTATACGGTGTGAGGGGCGCGGTATTCTATGACTCTTATACTGGAAAAGAAATTACTAAGGAAGAAGTGAAAAGGCATGACAAGACTAATACTACATTGTGAGTAAATTTTTTTTTTAATGATTTTTTTGACATTTATTTTGATTATAATTTTTTATTTTATTGGTATTTGATTGTTAATCTGCCTCATTAGTTTAGTGGTCGTACGCTAGAGCTCCTGAAAAAAATATTGTTTTTTTTTAATAACCAGAACCTAGCAGATCGGAGTTTAGATATGTAACTTTTTAATATAATAATAATAGGTAAAGCTCACCGAACTATGAATGCTTATTAGTACACCTCTGCTCTGCCTAACCCTTTGAAGAGTACAGGCGTGATAGTATGCCCAAGTTAATAATATATTTGTTAAAAAAGGTAATCTTTTCGAACATCAATTTATATTATTTGAGTTTAGTTGGTGCGTGAACGAGATTCAGCCATGTGACCCTACTGAAGGCAGGCGGGTGGATGGCTCATGCAACAATCTGCAGTACCCCTCGCGAGGAGCCATACACACGCCCTTTGCAAGAGTACTGCCCCCTGTGTTTGATAAAAGTAAGTACCTCTTTTTTGTTATTGGAAATCAAATGAACAATGTACACAAGTTCAGCTTACATTGTAAAATATAAGGTATATAGCTTGTGTGGCCGTAAGTACTAATTCTATTAAGTAATTGAATAAGTCATCTAATTATTATTATTATTTTATTATTAAATTAGAATGTGAAGGAAGATTTCGACTGGCGAGTGGGGCTCGCGGTGGCTTAGTGGTCAAAGCGTCTGGTGTACCAAACCAGAAGACGCAGGTTCGAATCCTGCCCGCCAGCCGATTTTTTCCTTCATTAAAATAACTTGTAGTCTTAGCATGGAAAATGCTTATAAAAAGAAAGTCATCTAATTATAAAATTAAATGTGGTAGATTTACACAAGAGTAGCACCCCGTCAATCTAACTCCATGAAGTCAATCATTGTATCTTTTGTCAATCGATACACTAAAGAGGATTTTATTGCGGCGGCACTGAATTTCAAATGTGTAACTTTGCAGTTACTTGGCTATCCCACAGACGGCCCCGTTTATGTAAATGATCACCTGACACTATACTATAAGAATTTATTAGCCAAAGCTAAATCATTGGCAAGGGACAGTAACTTCCAGTTTTTATGGGTCAAGCACTGCAAAATATTAGCAAGAAAATCATCAACCTCCAAAACATTTGTGATTCAAACGGAAAAAGATCTTTTAAAAATATGTTAACAATCCTTTATTTTATATTTACATATTGTTTTTCTTTTACATTTTGTTTAACTTGTAAACCCCACGGATTGAGAAGCCTTGCTCTTATCGAGCTTTATTACATACTCAACAATTCATTTAATTATATTATGTCGGAATGCACAGATATTTCTTGTACATGTCTGCATTATTCGATAGTTTGTGTCAACTGCGAAATGATTCATAAAGCACATAGTATAACTGTCTCGCTTAGTACTTTAATCTTAAGTTTTTTAGTAATTAATCACTCAATATTACGAAATTCTATTTTTTTCTTGGGAACGATATTATTCGTAAGCGCTGTGCCTATTGCTTTTGGGTTCTTTTTTAATGCTCTTTATTTATTTTATGCGTTTTTACTGCCCTATATTATCCTAAATAAACTAATTGTAAACACTTCTAATATTGGCTTTATACACCTACCAGTTAATAATGATCTTGTTATTTTATACACATTTTTTAACCATTTTATTATTGATTTTATTCTTTATCTTTGTTTATACTCGCCCGACCGACTCGATCTTGTTATTTTATACACATTTTTAACCATTTTATTATTGTTTTTATTCTTTATCTTTGTTTATACTCACGTATTAGATTAATAGAATTATTTGATTGATGACATTGCAAGCATATTATCAAAATGCTAGAGGACTGAGAAGCAAGACACACCTATTTAAAATGAATGTATATTCGAATTCTTTTGACATTATACTAATAACCGAAACGTGGTTACTCGAGGGAATTAACAATCGTGAACTATTTGATGATAGGTATTTTGTGTGGAGACGTGACAGGGATTATGATTCCACGGATCAGACACGTGGAGGTGGTGTCCTAGTGGCAGTGAATAATAGGTTTCCCGTTTCTATCAAGCCAGACTGGCGCTCATCAGCAGAAGATCTTTGGATTACTATAACAATTAACAATAAAACACACAACTCATACAAAATTCACATTTGTATATTATATTTAATTTCACAAAACCATGGCAATACCTTCACTCAACAGCTTATAAACTTCTCCAACAAATTAAATGATGTATTTATGAGCCACCCAAACGACAAATTCTTAATCACGGGTGATTTTAATTTAAGCAACGTGGTCTGGACTGCCAATGATGATTTTTCTTCGTATTTGGTTCCTACAACTATTCAAGGTGCAGGGCAACAACAATTTTTTGATATTATTACTCAGTGCAATTTGCAACAATATAATCACGTCCTAAACATAAATAACAGACTCTTGGACCTTATTTTTTCTACTGAGAGCGTAGAAGTCTTACATAGTGATGACCCATTGGTTCCAGAGGACGCTCATCACAAGGCTTTATTAATTAATATCAATTCATGTACGTATACTCATTTAGAATCCAAAGGGAGACTTAAGTATTGTTTTGCTCGTGGAAATTACAGTGCAATATGTAAGGAGCTTGATAGTATTGCTTGGTCGGAGAAGCTACAGAATTGCTCATTGGAGTCAGCCGTTGAATTCTTTTACAAGATTTTATTTGAATTAAGGGACAAGTATATACCCTCTAAATTCGTATCAGGAAAAAATAGGTCTCCTCCCTGGTACAGTTTAGCCCTCAAGAAAGTTTTAAATGAGAAACGTAAATATTTTGATAAATATAAAGTATACGGCAATCTTGAAGACTATCGAACTTATTCTTTGTTAAGATCCAGGGCTAAAGAGTTAGATAAGGAATGTTATCTTGCTTACATCAACAAAATTGAAAAAAGCATTTCCGAAAACAATCCGAGAGCTTTTTGGTCTTACATTAAGTCTATCCGAGGTGGAGGAAGTCAATTCCCTTCCATTATGCATTATGGTACTGCTACCGCAGATAGTGGGCCGGCAGTGTGTAACTTGTTTGCAGCCTATTTCCAGTCCACATATTTATCCCCGGAATCTGTAGTCAATAACATAAATACGTCTTACCCAAGCAGCTCAAATAACTATATCTCTAGTATTGAAATTAACGGCGAAGAGCTGTTAAAGTTACTTAAGTCGTTGGATCTTAGTAAAGGTGCTGGACCCGATGGACTTCCACCGGTGTTTATCGTCAGTTGCGCTCATGGACTCGTTGACCCACTACGTATCCTCTTTAAACGCTCCATCGCGGAAGGTATAGTTCCAAGTATTTGGAAGTCAGCTTTTGTAACACCAATATTTAAAAAGGGAGACCGTAATGAGATCTCAAATTATAGACCTATCTCCAAATTGTGTATCTTCGTGAAAATTTTTGAAAAAATGATACATAAGCAACTTTATGCAGCACTTTCACATTCATTTTTGAACGAACAGCACGGTTTCCTCAAGAAACGCTCAACAGTTACTAATCTCCTTTTATCCAATGACTTTATTTCTTCTGGTATGGATGCTGGTGGCCAAGTTGATGTAATTTTTACAGATTACAGCAAGGCTTTTGATTGCATACATCATGAGATCCTTCTCTACAAATTGCAACTAGTAGGAGTGTACGGAAACTTACTTAAATGGTTTGAGTCGTACTTAAGCAACCGCACCCAGGCTGTTGCTATAAACGGATTTCAATCTGGATGGGAAGCCATTCCATCTGGGGTACCTCAAGGCTCTTTAACTGGTCCTCTACTATTTATTATTTTTATTAATGACATCAACAAGTGCTTCCGACATTCTAATTTTCTTTTATATGCTGATGACATGAAAGTATTAAAACAAATCAATACTTTAAATGACTGTTTATTGTTACAAGAAGACCTCACCCGGCTGGAACAATATTGTGCATGCAACAAATTGGACCTAAATGTTTCAAAGTGCTTCTTGATCAGTTTTACTAGAAAACGCCAACCTATTGTTTTTGATTACATTCTTAAACAGAAGAACATGTCCAAAGTGAATCACATTAGAGATCTCGGAGTGATTCACGATTCCAAATTATTATTTGATGACCACGTTGAATCCATTGTTAAGAAAGCTTCTAAGGCACTAGGTTTCGTTATTAGGTCTGGTACAAATTTCAAAAATATAAAAACACTCAAAATCTTATATTGTTCGTTTGTCAGAAGTGTTTTGGAATACGCTTGTCAGGTGTGGAATCCTCAATATAACGTGTACATTTCCAAAATCGAATCCATACAGAAAAGGTTTTTAAGATATTTAGAATATAAAACAAAAATAAGTGACGATTGTTATACGGCTCGCTGCAGAAGGCATCATATACTTCCTCTTTATATGCGTAGGAAAACAGCTGACGTCACTTTACTATTAGACATAACCCACTGCAATATAGACTCACCCGATCTTTTGAGCAAAATTAATTTACTTGTTCCCAGCAGACGTTTAAGAACCCATTCTTGTTTAGCTACTTCAACCGTTGACACAAACTATCGTTCCAATGCCTACTTTCCCAGGGTAGTCAAATACGTTAACAGCGCTGTTAAAGAGCATCTTATTGACATATTTGAAACTAAGTCCCATCCATTCCGACGACTTGTATCGAAAGAGTTTTTTCAGTCAAATCTCAATCCGTGACACATAATAATAATTTTAATTTACTTTCCTTTATCCAATAAGATTGTTTGTGTTTCCTTTGTTTTTATAGGCGGAAACTATAGGCTTAAGTTTTATATTTTGTAACCTATTTTTTTTAAGATAACCTATTTTTTAAGATAATTATAAGCTGTTTGTTTCCCTAACATAAATAAATAAATAAATAAATAAATTTGAGTCAGACTAAACCATACTTCGTTTTTGACGCAGTAGTACCTTTTTTTTGGTTCCGGAAAATCGTCATGGATCCGTGCCATTTAGGAAGGTGGGAGGGTATGTCGGACCCTTATCGACTAAAAACCACACTTGTCATCACTTTCCATGGAATCAGAAACATTCACCACGACCATGACGAGCAGGGGGGCTAGACAAGTTGCATTTTGACATTCGAATCGACAAACAAAATGTAGAAAAATGACATTAGTGACTGCCCGATTTGTCGAAAGCTTGTGTCATTTCCATACATTTTGATTGTAGATTCGAATGTCAAAATGCAACTTGTCTAGCCCCCCAGTAGTATCTAGTTGAGAATTATAATAAAGTAGGTGTTTCTTATCTAGGATTTGGTCAGAGAAGTATGACAATCGATAAGCACTTCGTCTTATGGCTGGCTGATGTTATCAGCTTTATATTTCTGGAATAGGACAGGTGATGGAATAGGATGATCACAAACGGCAGAAGAGCAAGTAGTTGAGAGTATGTGGACTCCACCGTTCATAAACATCTACAACGTATCGGTCAACAGCAACGCACACCCAGAATACAAAAAGGGATGCTATTATTGGAGAAATTTCCCGTAGAAGTTACCACCTGTCTAGCTCGGCAAAACCACTGACATATTTGAGGGAGACTGCTTAAGATTCTTTTTCAGAATTTCTTCTCTCACTCAACATCGAAACAATTGAAATTAAACGCTTTAGTTCTTATTTTCTGCGTGAAATTTGGTCATAGGAATCACTAAAGCATTAAGTCTAGTGATGGTAGACACTTTTCAAATAACTCCTTTTCTTCTAGATTTTGAGCCAAAGAAAGCGGCGTCTGGCAATGACCTGCCGCTCGCGAGGTACCTCAGGACTCGCCTCGTATCCGTCGGTCGAGTCCCCAGCCGAGTCTTCACAACTCTAGCTATTCACTACTTCGTCTTCATGTCAGCTGATATCGTGTCATTACAGGATACTGGTATGTTATTCATTATTACTAGTGTTTCCCGGTGGTCTAAAAGGGATTGAAGATTTTGGCATTCGGAGGCGTCAGACTATTTAATTTGTTTTGAAAATGTCGGCTACTTGTGCGAGACATATATTTCGATTGAAAGAAAGAAAGAAAAGAAAAGAAATTTATTTGTATAGACATTACGCACACATCGTTTACTTGACAGAACTACATAGACATAGACTGGCGAAAGTATGCGCCACAATCTCAAAAATAAATACAAAATGTCAGAAAAAAAAACTCTCACAAAAGAAAACGCTATTTGAAGTTACCTGATAAAGTCAAGAACAAATCGAAGAAATCTATGAATTGTTTAAATATCGTTTTGTTGGTGACAGACAGACTGAGAACGTAGTAATCATAAACACCTTTTAATAAAAAAATGGCGTCCGGTTTGAATGCCACGCCCCAAAGAAATCTTAAAGCTCATTAACCTTAATTATTGATAAAACTGTTTTTGATTTTTTATATGAAGTCATAAATACTTTTTACAGTCAACTATGTATTGTGGAGACCATATTGCTGTGCTGAAAGAGGCAAAAAGGATTACATGTGCGTTCCCAACAAAATTCCCGAAGATGACCCAGTACATCGCTTCTCTGGAATTCGTTGCCTGAACATGACCAGACCTGAGACCTTCCAAAGTATGGGATGCGTCAAGAATGGCACTACACCTGAGAGAGTACGTAATATTTTTAAACTCTTGTAATTCTATATTTTACGTAGTTATCTACGTGTATCCTATCGCAATCATCTAACCATAGATTACTAACACTTGATAAGTAGAATGCGTGAGATAATTAATTTGAATTCCTTTGTTTTTGTTTTTAATAGCGTCATCAGCTTTAAAATAACTAATTTGAATTCTTTTGTTTTTGATTTTGTTTTTATAAGCGTCATCAGATTTCAGATAACTAATTTGAATTCTTTTGTTTCTAATATAAGCGTCATCAGCTTTAAGTTATCGTCATCAGTTAGTTATTTGAGGTATTTGTTTGTTTGGATTCAGTCGACATTCGGTTAAAATCAACAGGTCAGTATTAGTTTTTAGACTTAGCAAGTTTAAATTGAAGGTAATCGAATAATTAAACAAATATTATAATTTGTGAATCAATGTTAAAGCCTTATAGTACAATGTAAATGAGCCCTGTGATTGGAGTTGTGCCCGGGCAATGGCAACAGTCCTATTACATGGGGCCCAAACATACTGGCGTATACATTAGTGCCTGTGGGTGTACATTAGTGAACCACTGCCTAATCCTTCGGAGAATACAGGCGTGATATCATGTTGGGTTATGTTAAATTTTACATGGCATATAAACAAATGATTACTAATAATAAGAATAAAAATATTACAATTAAATTGTATTACTAACGAGCTGTAAGATTTCATTTAAAAATATACACAATGTTCTTTATTAGCACTACTAAAATTTAAATATAATAGAAAGATACGTCAGACGTATTTTATCTTGATCTGAAGCTTATTGTACTGATTTGCATTTTCTTGATATTGTAATGTCTGATGCAAGATCACTGTTTATGTAAATATTGTTTTAATGTTCGAGATTTTTATTATGTTCAATTTCAAGAAATTCTATTGGACCGAGAATTCACCCTTGAGGCATACCGATTACGTCACAGTATACAACATTAAATTATTGACTTTTGTTAGACATTATAATTATGCATTTATATTTATAAAATATCACGGCCTTACTTCCATTGATCACAATCAACCTTTTATAGTGGGAATTTCCCTAAATTCCATCTTAGCGGAAGACTACGACATATGAAACAAGGAAGCTACCTATCTACTGGTTTAGCCAGACAGGCATGAAACCTAGAATGCTTTTATTTTAAACTTTATTAAAATAAAATATTTATTAGTCATTTTTTAATAAATCCGTGTTTCTTTCTTCTCATATAGGTATTGATTATTATTATGTTAGTTGAAATTAATAAAGTGAAGTAGCTTCTAGCTCTACATCTATTTTAAGTTAGCTAGGCCAGAGGGACTTTTTAATAGCTATGTACTTTATATCACCTTGCAAGATTTATCGAAATCGGTTCAGCGGACTTTCGCATTTCCAAGTATAGGTTAAAGTAATTATAATGGTATTAATCTTTTAACATTTTTGTTATTCTAGATCGTATCATCGACTCCACTATTGGACCTATCAGTTATATACGGCAATCTCTTATCCGACTTGACGCAAAAAGGACGATTATTTCAAGGTGGTTTGTTGAAGTTCGAAGAGGATGAAGGCAGAATATGGCCACCAAGTTCTAACACCACTGTCAACCTTTGCTTGTTAAATCAAAAACCTCGCGAAAAAAGATGTCATGCAACGCGTAAGTTATTGTTTCTTTATAATCAACCCATTAACTGTCCCACTCCACGTGGGCACGAGTCTCCTCTCAGAATGAGAGGGGTTAGGTTTCAGTCCACCTCGCTACTCTAGTGCGGGTTGGCAGACTTAACACGTCATCGAGAAACTCTCGGACATGCAGGTTTATGATGTTTATTATTAAAAAAGTCCATCGTTTTTTTCAGCTGAAGACGGTAGCAATACTTTGGCTGGAATCAACATTGTTTTTGTATGGTTCTGGAGATACCACAACTTCATCGCTAAACAGCTGGCCGCCATCAATCCTTGTTGGGACGACAACAAATTGTTTGAAACCGCACGAGACATTAATATAGCTGTGTCTCTACAAATTTATTACTATGAATTGTTGCCAGTTTACTTCGGTAAGTATTAAAAACCATTGCGTCAACGTGCTTATAGCGTGTTGATTTGTTTATATTACCGTTAATGCATTTTAATGTATCTATTCTATTCTATTCTATTCTATTCTAAGTAGTGTTGAGCACGATAAATTTAAATATAAAGTGCAAGAAATGGCGTCCGTCCCAACCGAATAATTTAAAGGTAGATTTGGTGAGAGCGTCCGGAATTTTGTTGTATAGTATAAATTATGCTGAGTTAGTTGTGACTCACCAATTGAATAAAAACGTAAATCTTGGAGGTTCTTTTCAGAGACTTAACATACTACTACAAGATTTTAACAGAAATTAAACTAGAACAAAGATAAAATACTTTATTACTGGAAATAATTGTAAGTTTGTAAGTTTTTGTGAATAATTAAACATTATTATTATTATAATGAAGCTTGTGAAAGCATCTCTGACACCAAAGGTTATTTCCGTAATAATACAGACCCAGGGGAGCGAAATCGTGATCAGTCATGTTTTCTTAGACTAACTTCTTCATTATTAATTACAGGATTCAATAATATGGTAAAGGATGACGTGTTAACAGCTACAGGAAGTTTCAGAGACACTTATGATCCAAAAGTTCCACCTCAAGTTTCTTTGGAGTATCCATACGTTTTGAGATGGGTGCATACAATAACAGACGGACCATTGAAGTATGTATGGTTTCGATAGTCTGGAAAGATATATAATCAGAATGAGTAGTTTGATTCTTACGACTAATAATCGTGATCGTAAACTTAGTTAACAAATAGTGCTGTACTTATAAAAAAAATCTTTAACGAAAATTTTAATTTAAGTGAATTTTGGCGCTGCAGCATTTGCCATATGTACGTTACAAGGCTAGAGAAAAGAAAACTAATTTCTGACACTTACGCAATGTTAGACAATACATTAAATTCATTTTTATCATATATTTTCATTATAGTTTGATGTTACTGAATCTTGACCTTACAATTTTAAAGGTACAGTTAAAATGGTAGTTTTATTTAAGATAGTCTTTGATTTGCAAAATCCATCTTCATTAGTAAATTACCTTATTTCAAAAATCAAATGATTCATATCAGGATAATTAACCTCTTGATATACACTTTTAGAATGTACGACAAGGACGGCCACTACTTGAGACAGGTGCCTATTGTCAACCTCACATTGAGGACTGGGTTCTTCGGAGTTGACAACAATATGGACTATTTGACTCAAGGCAGCTTCAGACAAGGCAGTGCTAAAGTCGACTATGTTGCTGATCCTGATGTTAGTATTCATAGTTACTTCATAATTATATAATTCCATAGAAGCAATCATTTCATGTCCATTGTGTGTGTTATCATTACTATGGTTACAGTATAAATGTGTCAAGAGTTAATTAATTTACATAATAGGAGTACCTACCTACTTAACACAACGCTAATCAATTCAGATATTCCTAAATAGCACAGCTAAGAAAAACTTATTGCATAACGTGACAAATCAGTAAAAAGCATCATAACAATGTCTTGTATATTTTTCAGATTACCGAAGTAGGTCTGGGTCCTCATCAGCATGTGTCCGACTTGATGACGAATGATTTGGCCAAGAACCGGTACTTCGGGTTCCAGCCTTATGTTAAATACAGGGAGTTTTGTTTCGGAAAACCTATTCGTAGCTTTGATGATCTGGAAGGCATCATCGATCCTGAGGTAATCAATAATTGTTCAGCATTTGTGTATAAAAAAATAATTTCACTGAAAGGTGACGGTCGATTAAAAAATTTGCAACTTCATCTTGTCCTAAAATTAATTCATTCTTGTGTATTACAGAGAATAGAAATTCTAAGAGAAGTGTATGAAAAGGTGGAAGACATGGATCTTATGGCTGGTATTTGGACAGAGAAACCAATACCAGGAGGTTATGTACCTGGAACATTCTACTGCTTGGTAATAGAACAACTGAAACGGAACACAGCTTCTGATAGACATTGGTATGAGAGACCTGACAGGCCGAACGCGTTTAGCTTTGGTAAGCCAATATTCAAGATTGAATAATGATTAGATGCTGTGGTAAATATTTCGTGAAAATGACCGGCATTTACAACATTTGCATGAATCGATAATAAGTACTAAATAAAGCTTTTTGTACCGAGTTCATGAAAGAAAGAGGTTTTTCAACTTAACGGTCTTGTACTCGTACTTCACCAATCGTAAAAAAAATCTTTTAATCTCCGAATGTTATACATTGAATTTAAACTACTTTTTACAGATTTAAAAAGATCACGTTATTGATGTTACGTAAATTCCGGTAATTTATTAGACCTTTTACTGCGTCCACGGACGGGTATATAATATCAATATAGTGCAATAAAATCCATAAGAAGAAGTTTTATTTAAATATTTCTTAATTGATCTGTATTTGCTTTTTTTTTTCAGAGCAACTCTCTGAGATTCGAAAGATCTCTGTCGCAAGATTCCTTTGTGATGTCGGTGATACTGTTGAGAGAATACAGCCCCAAGCTTTCCTAAAAACTGGACCCAAGTAAGTATTTCATACAAAATTTACCTATAAGACAGTTGCTTTCATTTTAACGTATTTAATGAAGGTGGTTTGGAAATGGTTAATACATATTTTGCAACTCTTGAAGTAATTGTGGACTACAACTTGGAAATAACATAAGTAATATTTCCTTCGTTGGGATTTATAGAAGTGAAACCATTGGACTTGTACATAATTAACAACAATTTACTATATATAAGTAGAATTTGAATGACTTTTAAGCTATACAGGGTGTTTGGTAGAACGTTGAACATACGAAAATGGTGGTTAGTTGGGGTCATCTGCTACCCACTGGGACCAAATTATTTAACCTTGGCCGCACTGTTTTTTTTTTACTTTTTTTTAATTTCACAGAAAATTATCAGTTTTTTATCAATTTAAATTCGAATATCTTTACTTGTGATGGGTAAAACAGGCAGGATGTTGTTTTGTATTAATGTCTAATTATATTCGAATTTTAAGTAAAAAAAACTGGTAATTTTCTGTGAAATTAAAAAAAGTAAAAATGAAAACGGTGCGGCCAAGGTCAAATAATTTGGGCCAAGTGGGTAGCAGATGACCCCAACTAACCGCCATTTTCGTATGTTCAACGTTCTACCAAACACCCTGTATAGTATGCTCTGTCTCTTGTTAGTAAATTATTATATTATCCTTCCTGTGAATTATTTTTCCTTAATTAAAATAACTATTAATCTTAGCATGGAAAATGTTTAAAAAATACAAAAAGATAGTTAATAGGTAAGGTTACGATACGACATCGAACTAGCTGTAAAGTTAGTCGTGTCGGTTGTGAAGCATTCACAATAGATGTCGCTACGTCACCTTAAGATGTAAGCTTAGAATGTGAAGGAAGATTTCAAGCTGGCGAGCAGGGCTAGCGTATGGTGTACCGAACCAGAAGACGCAGATTCGAATCCGGCCTGCCAGCTGTTTTTTTTTAAATAACTTATTATAATTATTATCATTATCATTAATCATCCTACTCATTTGGTACCTACTACATAATCTTAGGTATGTACTATATACTGTATTACAACTAATTAAACTTTTTTTATTTCAGCAACAAAATTTGTCATTGCGATCAAATCGCCAAAATAGATTTTTCGGCGTGGAAAGACGAAAAATGCGAAATTGGAATGATGAATTATTATGCTTCAGAAAATCGTGATAGTGTGATCTATTAAATAGAAAGAAAGAAATATGTTAAAACGGAACCGGTTGACTGGTTATTACTATAAATATACAACGTTAGTTTTTGTTTACACTAAAGCCGAAACACGTCAACTTAATTTTGATAAAATTTAGATAGGCTAGAAAAAGATACAAAATAAAAGAAATGGTTCAAACTTATACGATGACGAGCTCTGAAAGTTAGTAACCCCCCGGTGCACAGCGGGCAGAGCGCGGTCTGCGCGCGCGCGGATGGGCCCAAAGTATCTAAGGGCGAGTGAGTGATTTTCGTTTATTGCACCGATTTTCGTAATAAAAATGGGTGTCCTACTCGAATAAATTTTACCATTTTTTGATAAAAGAATATAACATAGGATAAAAACTATTGCAATCGATTCTGTTACTGATTCTGAACAAACTATTTTCAGCTTTCGTATAAACAAAACTAACGTTGTAGATCGTTATTATAGACATATTGACTTTAAGTTCTTTTATTCATTTTTTTAATAAAAATATACTGAGTAATTATCGTTGGTTATTACCCGACTGCTGAAGGAGGGTTATGTTGTGTTTGACGTGTATGTATGTATGTTTATTCCTATGTCCGCTCGTAACTACTCAACGGCTCAACCGATTTAGATAAATGATACAACATTAGATTCGTCTTGATGGCACGAGTATCTGTGATTACGTGAATCAATCAAAATTGAGAATTTAGTGCGCTTGTCATGTGCGGGATGATTTTGAAAATAATGTTTAGGGGTATAATTTTTCATTTCAAATGATCATTTAGGATCTATCGAATCTTTCTATGATGATTTGACAAACTAAAAAGTTACAAATAAAACAAAATTATTTATTTTTTATATTTTTATTTTTTACCCGACGACACGGCAAAAAGCCGAAGGAAGGGTTTTATAATAGGCAGTCTATGTATCTTCAAGCCGAAGGAAGGGTTTTATAATAGGCAGTCTATGTATCTTCAAGCCGAAGGAAGGGTTTTATAATAGGCAGTCTATGTATCTTCCTATTTACGTATGTTCCACTACAGTGCCTAAAGTACTCATCTGATTTTGATGAATGAGGTGTCAATCGATTCGTTATTATAGTCCCGGTAACAGTGGCTACATATTACATAAACAAAATCAATACGACGAATGTTTTACATGCAAAAAAAAGAGCGAATTTTTTAATTTTTTTTGCTATCCTATCGAGTGGTACATCAAACGAAAGAGGATAAAATTTTGAGTTTAGAAATATCTTTATTAATATAATGAAATGGTAAAATTTGTCAGTTTGTTAGTTTGTAGTTTTTCGAGGTTTTGAGTGGATATATAGTGGGTAATCTCCGAAATTAATGATGCCATTCTGAAAATAATTGCATCTAAAGATAGCTACATTATCCCCGAGTACTATAGGCTATAAATTATATACCTATCGTATTTTCAAGCCGAGCTATAATGGTTTATTTCTAGCTAGTTGGAATAAAATGTTGTTTAGAACAGCATTCCTTGCGTACGCTGCCTAAACGGTTGTACATAAGTGAAAATAATGTACCGCAAAAATGTAGGCCCCTAATAGTTCTACAAAAAAAGTCCGGGATACCATATATCTACCTTTTGTATTTTTGTAGATATAGATGCATTCATGTTTAAAAAACGCATTTTTTGTATAAGTACTATATGAACCATTATTTGAGCTCCAAAATATTGATCCTTATAAAAATAAATTATTTTACCATCACAAGTACTTAATAGAGATAAAATTTGCTCATTGTAGCATACCATTTGGCTGTACAGTTTACGAGATATTATAAAATTACTAATGCACGAAATTACGCTGAAACACGCTTTGTGAATTTTATATTGGCACATAGGTCACAATCTGGATAATTACTTAGGTAGGTAGTGGCCATTCTTATTTTGATTTAGCAAGTAATGACCAACCAATTTGCGAACAAAAATGAGAGCCCATCTTACCGAAAACACGAATCAGTTTTTCACAATTACTGTGAAATTAAAAAAAATGTTTTGCCTTTAGATACATACTCAGAATCTAAGCATCCTACTAGTGACTGAACTAAGCACGAACTAACAAAAAGTGCCAAATAAAATATAAGTTTAAAAAACTACAACCCGCCGACTACGGAAGAAATCAACTGAAAATCATGTAACAAGAACATAATTCCTGTCACCTTCCTGATAAACAATTTACTGAATTGAAATCAACAACAAAAGGAATTGTTGTGTCCAGTTTGTGGCCGTGGTCGCATGCCACTATGCCCTGGACTTGCAAACTTAAGTATAATATGGGTGGCATGCGATCACGGCTATAAGTTGATGGCGTACTATCGGGCATTTAAACTTGCTCTATTTCATTATTTTTATGTCAATTTATCGGAAATTATTTCCAACGCGCGTTTCCCGATCACGCGCGTTTTTATTCCACAAGCAGTTTAATCGATCGTTTGTTTTAAAAAATGCGGTGTGTTTAGGCATTTATGGGACACCTAAACGCTTGGATCTCCGTCTAACTTTATGGCCCCGATTCTTCTGTCCCTAGTTAACACCTGGGTACAGAAACAACTCGACGCCATTTTTTACATTAATAACTGTCATAGACTGTTTTGTTAGCAGTAAAGTGCGATAGAAACAAGTCTGTTACTATGGTTCATTAACTTGTTACCACTAGGTAACAAGTTTGTTACTATGGTCCGTTAACTTGTTATCACTAGGAAACAAGTTCGTCTCTTTGGTCCGTTAACTTGTTACCACTAGGTAACAAGTTTGTCCGACACCCTAAAATTGACCTATGACCCTCCCCGGTTTAAATCACACAAATTGAATAATTACTATCCTAATATAATTACAATTATCAGCCAAAAGAAGTCCACTGTGCATGTGGAACAAAGGCCTCTCCCATAGACTTCCACAATGACTGGTTATATGCTGCCTGCATCCAACGACTCCCAGCGACCTTCATCATCATTGAGAACCCACTCCTGTGTTCTCGATGATGATGAAGTCCTGTGTGTTCGGTTTCCGTACTTATTCCTGCAGTGGACCATTGTCCCAGCTACCTTTATCAGGTCATCAGACACTAGTTAGAAAGTGAGAAAGACGTTGAAAGTGAGTGTGAAAAGTACTGAAAAGTTGTGCAGTGACTGCTTCTCTACCGCTTATCTACGATATATGGACATATTATGATGCGTAGAAGTAGAGAGCCTAGTTACAAAACAGGTTTTAAGCATAAATGTGGATGGATATAGTAGAAGAGAAAGACCAAAGAAAAGATGAATAGACAGTGTGAGAATGACGACGATGTATGTAAGAAAAAATCACTGCGCCGATCCCAAGTAAAGGTGAGGTGGTGCCTATGTGTACATACACGAGCCAGATGGATATATGATATACTGGCTGGATGTAAACGATTGCAGGGTAGATCACCCCCCGATTGTCGGTTGATATGGCAGTGGCGTAATAGAGAAGAGGCCCTGACTCAGCAGTGGGTTTTACCGGCTGAATAGATAGATAGATCGGTGAGTATATGTATAGATAACCGTTGCACGCGGTTTTTTATTTACCTCACTTCATGTGCCGAGAAAAAAAGTCTTTTGATCGATTTGTTGGTGTCAAACAATTCTAATCCCAACTAGGACATGAGTTGTAGCTTTTGAACGGCTGAATAGATTTACATGAAATATGGCTAACAAACAACCCATTTCATTTAAAAAAAAATGTTACAGAATTACAAGACTAATCTGTGGAGGGATTTACAAATACAATAAGAGCTCGATTGAGCCGTAGGCTAGTCATTTTGTTGCTGAGCTATAAGGTCAACGGCTCAAACCCGTGTGATCTGATTCATCTAGCTCATTGAAAGCTGAGTTCACACACCTCTGATGATAGCCAGACGGCTATAGCAGTCGTGGAAGTGTATTCTATGTCAAATTCTTACTATTCGCTCTGAATTTTGTCTATTCTACTGTGGAATGCGTTCCCTCAGGAAATCAGGATGGCTACCAGTCGCTACTCCTTTAAAAGCAAACTTCGGAAACACCTCCTCAGTTCTTTGGCAGATTCTTAATACTAAACTCTCTTCTATATCTGTGTTTATATTAATATATATTTATAATATATATATATATATATATATATATATATTTATATTATTTATATATATTATGTATTTATGTTTATTTATATATTTGTGGTAGTTATTTAGATATTGTTTTATGGAATCCTTCCTTTTATGTATTTATATTACGTTTCATGTGTATTTTCTCTCGTTACACTATTAATGCACCTACCAATTTTTTGTCTCTGCATCACCCTAAGGTCGACTGGTAGAAAATGCCTTCGGCATTAAGTCCGCCTCTGTACTATTTGTGCATAAAGTATTAAATAAATAAATAAATTTTGCTCTTCCTCTAACCAGTTTTCACTTATTTCCTTTGTGTTTTATTCATGTGTTGTGTTCACAAAGGTCTACTCCAAAGCAAACCATCTCCTGGAACTTGACCTTATAGTAAATCAACCAAATAGAAATATTTTATTTTGTAAAGTAGAGCAACTTTCATTTCGTAACACTGCTCTACACTTTGTAATTTACGTATTACAGGATGATACAGAGGGTGCTTCGCGGGGTTCGTACCCGCGAACTGTCAATATACTGAATTCGTATGTTATGCACAGCTAGACTGGGGCCTTAAGTTCTTTGAAATCTTTAAAATAAGACACAATCATGCCAATGACATAGTTGGATAATAAACTCCACGGTGATCGTACATAATATAATAATTATGTTATTTTTAATTTATTTAATTCCCGTGTTATACGGTGTGAGGGGCGCGATATTCTATGACTCTTATACTGGAAAAGAAATTACTAAAGAAGAAGTGAAAAGGCATGACAAGACTAATACTACTTTGTGAGTAAATTTTCTATTAAGTAGACTTAAAATTTAGTTTTTAGTGTCATTCCGCTGTTTTCGTCGTGGATAATACCTCCAGAGCAATGTTTTTTTTTTTCATAAAACTGTATCTAATCAATACATGCCCCAATTTTTTCCTTTTTTCCAAAGTAAAATAACTAAAAATGACAATCCAAAAATCCTTAATAATGTCCGTTTTTATCGCCATGTTCAGATGGCTATCAGACAAATTGGACAAGTTTTTAACAAAAAAGAAAATAATACAAGCATAATCTATACTAATTATCCTTAAAAAATTTTGATATAAGAATTTATCAAATCAACACAAGTTTTAAGAAGAAAACAGCAGAATACGAAACGTGTTTATTAGGTAAAGTCAGCCTGAAATGCAGATGTCAAAATCAAAATAGTTTTATTTTTAAAATTACAAAAAATATACGTTACCATGCATAAAATTACTGTTGATAAAAACATAACTTTCATTTGATTATTTGAGTTTAGTTGGTGTGTAAATGAAGTTCAGCCATGTGACCCTTATGAAGGCAGACGAGTTGATGGCTCGTGCAACAACCTGCAGTACCCCTCGCGAGGAGCCATGCATACGCCCTTCGCAAAAGTACTGCCCCCTGTATTTGATATGAGTAAGTACAGTTTACTATTTAACCGACTTCAAAAAGGAAAAGGAGTTCTCAATTCGATGGTATGTTATTTTGTGTTACAGTCACAGTCACGAGCAAAAACATGTATACACTAACAAAAGTGTTAAAGCGATTTTCTCCTAAAGTACTAATAGAACTTTTGTTTTACAGGGTGTTTGGTAGAACGTTGAACATACGAAAATGGTGGTTAGTTGGGGTCATCTGCTACCCACTTGGCCCAAATTATTTGACCTTGGCCGCACCGCTTTTTTTTTTACTTTTTTTAATTTCACAGAAAATTAAGGTATACCTTAAGAGTGATCACTCTACTCTACACTGTACTGTTCGAAACAAAACAAAAAAAAAACAAGAATTTATTTTATTATGAAATCAGTTGAGCGGTTCTTAAAAAATCAACACAAATGTTTAAAAAATGCATAGAAAGATGTTATGCCGTTTTCTCCGAAACCTCGCCGTCTCATTGGAGCAGTTCATTTAATTGACGTAACCATCTTAATATACACATAAGTGTATAAACAAAGTACTTCGACTAAAATTTTAAAAATAAATTGTTTTTGAACTAAATAACAAACCGCCTTCAAAAGTCCTTCGTAAGTCATTAAAGATTTTTTTTCTTCTAGATTTTGAGCCTAGGAAAGCGGCGTCTGGCAATCATCTGCCGCTCGCGAGGTACATCCGGACTAGCCTCGTATCAGTCGGTCGAGTCCCCAGCAGAGTCTTCACAACTCTGGCTATCCATTACTGGGTCTTCATGTCAGTTGATGTCGTGTCTTTCCATGATACATGTACGTTACTTATTTTTATTAAATTTATAATCGGAGAGCTCGTAAAGTCCGGGCTATCACACGAACTTCTATGGCAATCGTTAACGGTAATTGAAAGCCAAAAAAGCCTGACAATCTTTCAAATAATGGGATTGCCCATAAATGGGCTAAGGAGGTCTCATGGCGGATGCTTCGTGTACTGCCGCTGAATAGACTGAAAGCCGAACCTAGCATGGTTGGGAAGATGATGACTTATAAAGCTGGTATAATCGAAGTGATGGCCTTATTATATGATAATTGGACTACTAAGTTTCGCTTTTCGCCAGAGCTCCTTCTAAGGATGCGCTGCGCTGGCAGCAACAGGAATATTCCCTCAAACTGTCGGCGCAGTGAATCCTCCATAAACTTCTAAGAGGTTTTTCGGGTCGGCAACGCGCGAGTGATACCTCTGGTGTTGCAAGCGTCCATAGGCTACGGTAACCGCTTACCATCAGGCGGGCCGTATGCTTGTTGTCACCTCAGTGGTATAAAAAAAAAATCGTGAACAGGCGTGATGCTATGATCAATAAAATTATTTCTCTAGTGCACTAGTATTCTTAATACTCATAAAAATTTGATAAAATTCAAATTTACAGTCAACAACATACTTTGGAAGCCATATTGCTGTTCTGAAAGGGGTAAAGAGGATAGTATGTGCGCGCCTAATAAAGTTCCGGATGATGACCCAGTCCATCGCTTCTCTGGAGTACGTTGTCTGAACATGACCAAACCTGAGACCTTCCAAAGCATTGGATGCATCAAGAATGGCACTACACCTGAGAGAGTACGTATTTTCTTTTCCTTTCTTTTTATCTAAGATGGACCATTGAATAACGACTGTCAAGTCCTAAATATAATTAAGACTTCGATCTTATGTAAGTATAAAAAGAAAATCTATAAACAACGAATAGTTTTTAATGGTTGAAAAACCATTATCAATCGTTGTTATACCTAACTATGAATTTTATATTTCTCTGATTATTTAAAATCATAAATTATAATTGAATAGTCACTAACTTCAAAATGTGATGGAAAACATCGTAAGGAAACCGGCTAGTTTATGTCATCCTAGCCGACAATAAGCTAGTCAATACTATTCTGAGGATAGACCCGTAACCAACACTAGGAGGATAAACGAAATAATGGTGTAATATTATATTTAATTATAGTCTTATCTTACAGGAATTATAATTAATAAGTCATCTCTTCATAATTATATAAACATTAATTAACACCTTATTATAATACACATGAGTGTATATATATAAATGTATATAAATTAAGTACTATATTATTTTAATGAACGAAAAAATCGGCTAGCGGGCAGGCATCTTAGCATGGAAAATGCTTAAAAAAAACAAAAAGATAATTAAGTATATTATTAAAAATTATGTGAGATCTTTTTTTTATTGTATTGTGTAAAATTTTAAAATAATTAATTAATTTTTATCCATTGAGATTATAAAGATCCGTCTAACTATGACAATAATTGGTGGTAGTCACAAAGCCAAATAGCCTGACGACCAGTCTATTATTAGGATATCGGTGTTGTCCAGGAATTCAAAAACCAAAATCTAAATAGTTTTATTTTCACATAGACCCTATACAGGCACTTATGAAATGTCGAAACTAGGTGCACGGTTTCAAAGTAGTCGTTTCCTATGGAGAAGAACCGGAAAGAAACTCCATGGTTACTCTTTAAAATTTTTGGTTTTTTTACAATGACATCTGATACAATAATATATATGGATACTTACACGAGTATGAGAAAACAATCCAGAAACATTTGTAAAATATATTACAGGATAAGTTTTAAAAGAAAAAAAAAATTAAATACAGCTAGGATTGAAATATATGTCTAAAGAGTTTTCCCACGTACAAAGCGTGAAGCAAATAAAAAAATATATAAAGCAACTGGTAATATTTCACCTGGGTATTGTAATAGGGAATATGCGTCTGACTTAAAAAAAGGTCAAATATTTTTTTTTATGAACTTTATCGTTTTAGAATTATGTCTAAGTAGATATTTTTTTATATTATTTCTTTTTTGATGAGAAAATAATTATTAAAAAGTCCAAAAAAACTGTTGGAAATTCAAATCACTTGAAACGTAACACTATCGGTCAAATGGAATATGACGTCAAAGTCTACTTAAACAGTGTCTATTGTACGTCGTTGTTTGGTTGAGAGAACGTAGACTTTGACGTCACGGCAAGCGCGCCAAAATCGCGGGTGTTTAAAATGTCAATATCTGTCTCATAATTTAATAAAAAAAAATTGTTACTTAATTTTAGTTTTAAGGCGCTGGATTTTTTTTTACAGCTACATAACGATATAAAGTATCGTTTAAAAATATAAAAAAAATGTGCATATTCCCTATTATTCCAAGCAAGATTAACACATAATGTCGTTAAGAGGGTTCCAGGGAAGCCATATGTGCAGAAAAATCTAACTATTGCTAGATATACCTATCATATCATATAATTGGGTTGCGTAGGACTAATAGCAGTGGCCGACTAACCTACGCTGGACTAGCGTTATTTAAAAAGCTAGTTAATAAAATATAGGCAGCAAATTACAATTTGCACTATCTATCCATATCATAGAAGTTCTTAACAATTTGTCATCTGTCATTAATAAATGTTGATGACGTCACATTATGATAGACAATCTGATAATCACGGTGTATTAAACAAGACAGCGAGGGTTATTTTATTTCGTAGTAAGTAAGCATAGTAATTTAAGAATTTCAGTTAAACAAGTATACTCCCTCTCGTTTATATTTAATATTAAAACTGATTAAATTAACGTTATTTTAGATTTCATCATCAACTCCACTATTAGATTTATCAAGTATATACGGCAATATATTGCCCAACCTGATGCAAAAAGGGCGCTTATTCCAAGGTGGTTTGTTGAAGTTTGAAGAACATGAAGGCAGGCTATGGCCACCCAGTTCTAAAATCGCAGCCAATTTTTGCAGGTTAAATCAAAAACCTCGCGAGAGCAGGTGTCACGCAATGCGTAAGTAAAATAGTGTTTTATTGCGTAGCTTATTCGTTTTTATAATATTTTAATTTCTCTGGTATATTCTCTTGGATACCCTTGTCCTTCTTCTTGCTACAATCATGGAATTATTAGAATTCGCAATCATTCTCCTATATCTTTGAGTTATGGGCTAAACAATGGTGGACTTGAATGAGTTCGAATCCGAAATCATCGTGGCGAAAGCTGCATGGCTGAGAGATTTTCTCGACGACATGTGAAGTTTGCCAACCCGCATTAAGCAGCGTGGTGGACTATGGCCTAATCCCTATCATACGGAGAGGAGACTGGTGTCCAGCAGTGGCACAGTGAATGGGTTGATAACGATGATGACTCATGGACCAGGACAGCCCGCAGTCCATAAATCATGAAGGCCGAAGACCTTTTAGCGCCTTGCATGTCTATATTTAACGAGCTCAATACTTATATCATATAACCAATACAGGCAGTTGGTATAAATAGCTTTAAGTTTACATTGTGTAAGCCACAAACTCATACATTTAATTATGATTGTTACAGCTGAGGATGCTAGCAACACCTTAGCTGGTGTCAATCTCTTTTCAGTGTGGTTTTGGAGATACCACAACTTTGTCGCTAAACAGCTGGCCGCCATCAATCGTTGTTGGGACGACAACAAATTGTTTGATACAGCACGAGACATCAATATAGCTGTGTCTCTACAAATGTATTACTATGAATTGTTGCCAATTTACTTTGGTAAGTGTCAGTAACAAAAAAGTATTTTTTTTATAAATTTAGAATAGGCCTACGCTTGATCCCCAGTTTACCTTTAGTAAAGCGCCACTTCCATCTACGATGGAGCGCGCTTGCCTAGAAGACACCGGTTCGCTAGGAACTATTCTTATTCTTTCGCTAATTTATTGATTGCAGATTATTAATCTAGCATTTTTTTGTTTCCAAAAGTATTTTTTTCTTTCAGTGACCTTCTAAAAGTTTGTACTTATTATTATTTCTCTATTACGACGGATAATTTTATTGTTCCTTGTCAGGTTATTTCTTAGTGCAAGCAATTTTAGCAACATTTAAATGCGGCTCACCGTGTTCTTTATCTACCATTGATGGTGTCCATTATAATAATCCTAGAGTATCATTTTGTAATTAATTCTTGATGCCTTCACTACTGAATCACAGATTAACAGAAACTTTACTTCACTCGTTGATAAATATTCAGGAATGAGATGCCTCTGATATCAGTACCATAACTTCAATCATCTTTGATATACAAGAGAGCAAAGCCATTAATAGTGATGTTGTTTGTAACAAAATAATCATAATTGCAGGATACGATAATATGGTAAAGGATGACGTGATAATGTCGACAGGCGGATTCAGAGACACTTATGATCCAAAAGTTTTGCCTCAAGTATCCATAGAGTATCCTTTCGTTTTAAGATGGGTGCATACAATACAAGATGGACGTTTGAAGTATGTAATTGTGTGTTTTATATGTATGTAGAATATATTAACTTAATATTTCTAACTCTACAAAAAGCTAGTTTCTCAATTGCGAAAATAACGAAAGAAACTGTTGTTTTATAGAATGTACGATAAAGACGGCCATTACATGAGACAGGTGCCTATTGTCAACCTCACATTGAGGACCGGGTTCTTCGGAGTTGACAACAATATGGACTATTTGACTCAAGGCAGCTTCAGACAAGGCAGTGCTAAAGTCGACTATGTTGCTGATCCTGATGTTAGTATTTTTATTATTAATTAATACCTAGAAAGAAAGAAAAAAAACAGGAAACTTGACGAATATGTACAAAGTATAATAACAATGTTTTTAATATTTTTCAGATTACCGAAGCCGGTTTGGGACCTCAACAGCGTGTATTCGATTTAATGACGAATGATTTGGCCAAGAACCGATACTTTGGGTTCCAGCCTTATGTTAAATACAGAGAATTTTGTTTCGGAAAACGTATTCAGTCCTTTGCCGATCTGCAAGGCATTATCGATCCTGAGGTAATCAATGGTTTTTCAGCATGTGAATGCTAGGGGATACACACAGTATGTTAGCAAATATAAAATTTAATATTTTTGTAAATAACTCAATTGCAAATTTTGTAAATGACTGCCTCATTTGTTTACTAGTCCCAAGCGCGACGTTAGAGGGTTCGATTCCCGGGTTGATCATAGTGTTGTCGAGTTTTCTGTGTGAAATTCTCAGTAGCAGCTCAGAGACTGGATTTTTGCCCGGTTGATGGCACTAGGCTTGCTTACATGGGGCCTAAATCAACTAATCATACATCTCTGCATAACCTTTCGAGGAATACAGGCGTGATGGTGTGTAAATATGTATATATGTAAATAACTCTTACACGTACAATGGTCCACTGCAGGTCTACGTGCGGAAACCGAACCCAAACAGAATATATAAAAGTATATAGATGTAAATATATTAGATGTATATACATAGTATATATAAGTATATAGATGTATATAAATAAGTGAAAAGACGTAAATATAAATATATAGAAGTTATGGATATTTACATCATAATAATGATCATAATAATGATGTAAATATACCTAAATAACTCATTGGTAAATTTTTGAGTTTAATTGTGTTTGAGCAGTATTCTACAAGATTATTATTTTTAAATAATTAATGAACAGTAGGTTTATTTTCCTATTTATGGAATTCAAGACAACCATCATACATCAAGCACATCGACCAAGAAATATTTTGTTACATTACAGAGAATAGAAATTCTAAGAGAAGTGTATGAGAAGGTGGAAGACATTGATCTTATGGCTGGTATTTGGACAGAAAAACCAATACCAGGAGGTTATGTACCTGGAACATTCTACTGCTTGGTAATAGAACAGCTGAAACGGAACACAGCTTCTGATAGACATTGGTATGAGAGACCTGACAGGCCGAACGCGTTTAGCTATGGTAAGATAAAATAACAAAAACGACTAAGGCTGCTAACTACCAGATAAATTAAAATAATTAACAAAATCTGTATGAAATTATCTGCCAAGTAATTTAACTGGAAGTTATTAGGAGGTGGTAAAACATTATAACTAACTAACTAACACTAACTATAATTTACTACAGCATACATTTTTATAAGTTAACATCTAAAATCGTAGTCTTAAGCATTTAATCTTCCTCCTAGCCTTTTCCCAACCATGTTGGGCTTCCAGTCTAAACAGGATACGGCTGAATATCAGTATTTTACACGGAGCGGCTGCCATCAGACCTCCGCAACCAAATTTCTGGGCAATACCGATATTCGAAGGAAAGACTGGTTGTCAGGCTTTTTAGGCTTCTGACTACCACTAACGATTGTCATAGGTGTTCGTATGACAACCGGGACCGATGGCTTTACGTGCTCTCCGAGGCACGGAGGGGCCTCGATATGTTAAGAATGGTCACCCATCCACAGACTGACCGCGGCAAGTGTAGCTTAACCTTGCAGATCGGTTGATCAGCATAGTTACAACTTGGCATTTAATATATTATGAAAAAAGCTTATTGGAACCTACATGGTAGGTTAGTTGGCTAATGTTAGATTTATTCAAAATAACAGGCTTAGTAAAAAAATGATTCCTAAGTTTGTACACATTAAACACTGACACACACTGTCCGTGGGAACTAATTTTTCGTTGTTAACTTAGTAGTTCGTCATTTTGTACGTCCGTGAATACGACTAATAAGTAAGGCTCTGAGATCAATTCCCAGTTCGATGAAAGTGATTTCTTTGCGTTTTTACAATTACGAATTATGACTAAGTTAAGATTTAAGAAGACTGGTTTATTTGTTATAGGCAAATTGACTTTTTACATATATAAAAAGTTAATTTGCCTATAACAAATAAACCAGTCTTGAATGCACATTTAGGTAAGTTTTTATTTTATTTTCAGCGCAACTCGCTGAAATTCGAAAAATCTCTGTCGCAAGATTTCTTTGTGACGTGGGAGACACTGTTGAAAGAATACAATCCCGAGCTTTCCTAAAAAGTGGACCAAAGTAAGTTATCTATTGAGTCTTAAGAGTAAAATGTTTACAAAACAAATCACTTTCATTTCACTTAATAAATAAAAGTGTATTATAAAGTAAAATAAATAAATGACAACTGTGTTTACTTTTTGTTTCAGGAATCCAATGTGTCCTTGCGACGAAATCACGAAAATTGATTATTCAGCATGGAAAGACGAGCATTGTGAAGTATAAACAATAAAAATAATGCTTTATACAATTATAACATTTTTGATCTATACATTAAATAGGAACCGGTTTGGGGGGTAATAACGAGAGAGACAGACATAATACATTTTTTTTAAATAAAAATTGTTGTTTATTTCCAAAATATAGCTACACCTATTTTAAAACCTTTTAAAATAATATAAAAAACCAAAGCGAATTAATGTGTCTCGAATATGTAGTTACCAATTAATGAATTATTCACGATGTTTTTTAAATCATCTAGTTAAAGCAATTAAGATAAGATTGACGATCTAGTGAAAAACTAGATCCTAATAAATGAGTTAGTAACCTATAAAAATGAATACATCTATTGACATCATCAAAAACAAGTTCCCACGACGCCCCATCTTAAGAGTAGAGGAACTAAACATTTTCCCATAACACTTTGACTTGTAGATACGCGAGGATGTTGTCTATAATTTTGATTTTTGGTTTATTCTGTGATGTAAAAGCTGTTTTGTTCTTTGATTCTTACCATGGCGTTCCAATCAGCATTGATCAAGTGAAACGCCATGACAAAACTAATACAACATTGTAAGTATAACATTTTTTTTAAATTTATTTAATAGATTTTATTTTAAATAAAGCTAATTTTTCTTCCACTGACACACAGATTTTCTCAAGTCTTCTTCTTCCTAGGGTTTTCCCAACCATAGGGTCGACTTTCAGTATGACCAGGTGCGGCTAAATATCAATATTTTACATCAAGCGACCGCCATCAGATCTCCGCAACCCAATTTCTGGATAATGCCAATATAATAGACTAATCTTCAGACTTTTTGAACTTCTGAATATGCCACTAATGATTGTCACTAAAGATTTTCGTTTTAGTTTTTTTTTATCGTGCTATTAAATTACATTTACTATCATACCTGTTTTCATGTGAGTTAGGTAGAGATAAAGGTACTATTTACCCCTAAAGCTTGCTGGTAGGTTATAAATTCCTTCAAGTAATCAAAACTCAGTCTCAACTTATTCTAGGGTACATTTTCGTAACCACATCTGTTTATTTATGTGTACCGGGGTAGGTACCCATAAAACTGCACTGCACTGTACTTCTTCTGTACCTGTACTTTAAAACTGTTCTGTACTGTTTGTCTCGTAGACATTTTCTAATAGTTACTCGATTTTAATAATAGATTATAATTTTTTAAATACTATCACGCCTGAAACCCCGAAGCCCTAGACAGAGGCGCACTAATGTACACCCACATTTCGCCGGTATGTTTAGTTCCCATTTAATAGGGGGCGAGCCTATTGGTATCGACCGGGCACAAATCCAGACTCCACTGCCACTGGGAATTACATGGAAAAATCCAAAAACACTTTGCTCGACCCAAGATTCGAACCCAAGGCCTCTAGCGTAGCAGTCGCGCTTGGGACCACTAGATCAACGAGGCAGTTATAATCTTTACTTGAAGAGATATTGAGTTTTAAATTTATTTAACGTGATTTTAGTTGGTGTGTAAATGAGATCGAGCCTTGTAATCCTCTCGAGGGAAGAAGAGTAGATGGATCCTGCAACAACTTGCGATACCCTACCAGAGGAGCAAGCCACACACCGTTCACCAGACTGTTGCCACCAGTTTACGATAAAAGTACGTTTAACGTTGATCTTTGATAATATAATAACGTAACATATCATCACGCCTGTATTCCCAAAAGAATTAGGCAGATGTGTACCGTTTCATGTAATTGGGGACAAAAACTCCGACCTGCTGCTGGGAATTTCACAGAAAAACCCAACAGTGTTTTCGAACCCGGAATCGAACCCTCTAGCGTAACAGTTGTGCTTACTACTACAAGGGTAATGAAGCGGTTTAGATGTTATCATATATGATCTTATAAATAACCCTCCTCCTTCGGCAGTCGGGTAAAAAAAACTCTCACCGAACAATCGTCAGTGTATCTACATCTAAACCCAAAACTGATTTCTCACGTACAACACAATCACCTATTCTATACAAAAATATTACTAACGCTAACACAGCAGTAAGGATTGTGCTATGCTTGAAGAAGTAATTTGTTTTATAGATTTTGAGCCGAAGAAAGCAGCATCAGGCAACGATATGCCCCTTGCTAGATATCTTAGAACCCGTCTCATATCAGTCGGCAAAGTTCCCAGTCAAGTGTTTACGCAACTAGCTATACACGACTTCGTCTTCATGTCTGCTGATGTGGTTTCTCTACATGATACAAGTAAGTCATTGATACTTTGTTCCTGTAAATTGATTTAACGTCTATTTTATTTTATCTTGATCTTGGATCTTCCGTTAAGCATATGTATGCTTGGCTCTACTTGCAATTATCTGTAACCGAATAGATAGTCAGTGATAGCCTAGGGGTATGACCACTGGTCTGCCAAGTCAAAGGTCACCAGTTCGAATCCAAGGCACGCACTTCTAACTTTTTGAAATCATGTGCGTAATTATCACTCGTTTTAACAGTTAAGGAAAACATCGTGAAGAAACTTGCATGCCTGAGCGATTTTCTCAGCGTGTGAAGTCTGCCAACCCGCAATAAGCTAGCGTGGTGGACTATAGCCTAATCCCTCTCATACTGAGGGGAGACCCGTCCCCAACAGTGGGACAGTATATGGGTCGATGATGATGATTAGATGGTTTTCTTTGAAGACTTTAATTGTTTGGTACTTAATAGTCGCCCGTCCTTCGTTTCGCATGAAGTGACATCTTCCTTCATCGTCATATTTTAGCCAATTTACTCAAAACATAAAGAATCCGATGATCCACGTAAACCTTCCTTTTGAATCATTATTTCTATTGCTAAAAACTTTATTAAAATCCGTTGCGTGGTTTAAATGATCTGATGATCTGAAGCGTACAAACAGCAAGAGCAACTTAGTTTTATACTATGTAAAGAAGATTAGCAATAAAGTGACGTAATATCACAAACCAAATCGGAATCTGTTACTAGTTTCCAATTAAAAACAAATCACTCTCAGTCGCTCCAGAGAGATATAAAATTTTAATTAAATCAGGATTCAAACGTTATCGATGTCCGCTCTATAGTTTGGATTTAACGAATTAACAAGAAAGGGATAGATATCTATATAGC
Organism: Acronicta psi; assembly: GCA_946251955.1. Lineage (NCBI taxonomy): Eukaryota > Metazoa > Arthropoda > Insecta > Lepidoptera > Noctuidae > Acronicta > Acronicta psi. Next base: position 1,433,124 of record OX276473.1, on the reverse strand, counting down.
TAAGTTATATTTATTTTTGCAGTTAACTACATCGCTTGGAGGCCATATTGTTGTACGGCAAAGGGCAAAAACGATTCTTATTGTGTCCCAAACAAGATACCTGAAGACGACCCGGTTCATCGTTTTTCTGGTGTTCGGTGTTTAAACATGACTAGACCTGAGTCTTTCCAAAGTATTGGGTGTCTACCAAAGGGTACAACTCCAGAGAGAGTAAGTAACATCTGAATACATGTTTTTAACAATGATGATGAGTATAATATAGCTGTTAGGGTCGGCAACGCGCGAGCGATATCCCTAGTGTTGCATGCGTCCATACCGTCACCGCTTACCATCAGGCGGGCCGTATGCTAGTTTGCCACCTTAGTGTTATAAAAAAAGTTTTCCATATTTGCTTTATTCCAGACTACTACAGATCAGAAACTGCTGTGAATTTATAAAAATGACAGAGATTTTGCACCCAAAATATAAATACTTTTTATCAAACTGTAAAGGAATGGATCCTTGTTAGAACCGAGTCTATTTCTTTCAAAATATTTTGATATGTTTTTTCCCATTTCACAACAGTGTTTTAATTATTTTTTTTATCTAGATCATTTCATCAACACCCCTAATGGATCTATCCACTATATACGGTAACTTTCTAAAGCCTTTACAACAAAAAGGCAGGCTTTACCAAGGTGGTTTATTAAAGTACGAAGTGGAAAACGGAAGGGTCTGGCCGCCAAGCAGCAAGACTTCAGCAAATGTTTGTTTCTTAAACCAACGGCCCCAAGAGAGCAGATGCCATAATATGCGTAAGAAATAATTCTGAAACTACTTCTATTAACTTTTCGAAATATTTAAGGCCTCTTTCACCACCTTTGGATATTCGACAACCGGGGGATAAATTAAGAATTTTTTTCGCATTAAAAAGTAGCCTATGTCCTTTCTCAGGCTCTAGACTATCTGTATACCAAATTTCATTAATATCGGTTCAGTAGTTTTGGTATGAAAGCGCGACAGACAGACACACAGACAGACAGACAGACAGACAGACAGAGTTACTTACGTATTTATAATATTCGTAAGGATTGGAAATTATAGAAACAATGTCCATAAATAGAAGCACTAATATTCCTTTTTTTCCTTATTTTATTTTAAACAGACAATATTTTTACCCGACTGCCAAAGGAGGGTTATGTGTTTTATATTATTTTGTTTCATAATACCAGACAATGTCAATGGACTCTCAAAGAAATAGGAATTATATTTTTAGACAGACACATTATACACCTAATATAATATAGTGCAAGAAACCTGGCGATAGTCTCACTATCGTCGCTTTTAGTGTTGCTAGTAAAATAAATAATATTATTATAAAAAAATACAAATGATATACTCTGACTATTACAATATTCTATCAGAAAATGAAGATTCACCAAAATCAATTCATAAAAAAGTACAATAACATAGGTATATAAATAATACAAACGGATTGGAAACTTCCTTCTTTGTCAGGTCGTATACATCAAGATAGATCGCAAATCAATGTTCGACATAAATGAAATCTACATAAAAAAAGCTCAAATAATTTAATGGGCTAAATTAACATATATTTATAATACTACAATATAATAACTTATTTACTTATTTATAAATAATAACGATTGGATTGGAACTATTTTTGCCGGTTCTTAACGGAGTTTCTTTTCGTAATTTATGAGTTGATCTATGAGAAATTCCTGTTCCATAAAATAGGGATATTCTTTTGAATCGCCAGTGAAATTTTGTATTTCATTACTATCATCAGGTTAAGATTTATTAATATCTCTTCTTCATCCATAATTTAATACTATGTTACATTTTAAAATAGCGTTTCACATTTTTTATTCTTACCATCCACTTCTAAAGCATAATTCGATTAGTAGGATTTGCTTTTTAGATCAGCTTAAGTATCTTATTTTTTTTTAATTAATATTCCTTTCCTTTATAGCGGAAGACGGTGGGAACACATTAGCTGGTATCAATATCATGGCTGTTTGGTTCTGGAGAAACCATAACTTAATTGCCAAGAAGCTTTCCAGTGTCAACCCTTGTTGGAACGATGAGAAATTGTTTAACACTGCCAGGGATATAAACATTGCTATATCTTTGCAGATCTATTATTATGAGTTAATGCCTTTATTTTTAGGTGAGATATTATCTTGTTCTTTTTAAAAAAATACCGTTACCATTTTTTTGGTCCTGCAGTATTCAAGTATGTCATAATCTTATTATTGAAGTAGTTATAAAATATATTTTTTTGTGTTACTTGATTGAATAATTTTACTATTAGGTTTGTGATCTCAGTTTATTCAATCTTTTAAACATTAATGAGTAAAATAATAAAAATCCAATTCAAAATTAGGAGATTCTCATTTATAATCAAAATGAAACCAAACATTAACATAATGCTTTGTAATTCTACACAGACTTAATAATTGCGCTTAGTGATGTACTAAGGCATTAAGTAATTAAAACTGGTTTCATGTTATACTTATTAACTTAAAACAATTTTTAGGTTATGACAATCTAGTGAAAGATGCGGTGATTACTCCAACTGGTGGATTCAGAGACATCTACAATGAAAATGTTCCTCCGCAGCTGTCTCTGGAATATCCATTTGCATTGAGATGGGTGCATACTCTCCAAGAAGGTTCTTTGAAGTAAGAAAATAAAATTACAGTACTTTAAGTGATGATGCTTAACAAAAGTTTATGGATAAGTAACTACAATAGTCCTATATCATTAAGTATTTTAATTTTATTTTAATTGGTGTCTTTAATGTGTTAAAATATCCCAGTCCTGGAGTGAGTTAAAGTATCTAATATCTCTGTATCTATATCTTTTTTTTTTATAACTTGCTGTTCTGCTCTTATTTTCACTCGCGTCCTAGAAGCCCTATTTAATATTTTTAGAAATAAGGTATCACAATATGCCCATCCTAAGGATAAAATCTAAATCTCCTAGATGACGTTTATCAAATCTGTAAGCAGTTAAAGTGTGAAAAGTTAATAGACAAACTGAGTATACTAATTATGGTTTTAAAATTACTTACGAAATAATATTTCCATTACAGAATGTATGATCCTGATGGCTTTTATCTGAAGCAATATCCCGTGGTTAACCTAACATTGAGGACTGGGTTCTTCGCAGTGGATAACAACATTGACTACGTCACACAGGGCAGTTTCAGACAAGGATGCGCCAACATTGACTACATTGCTGACCCTGACGTGAGTTTAGTTATACTTAGTTTAAAAATAGAAGTAACACCTCTAAAATATAAGTAGGCAAACTACATCAACTGAACGTGTCTAGAGATGGTATTGATATGCCACTGGCAAATGTCATTGAAGATTCAAGATTTGATAAAAAAAAAATTAGGAACGAATAGAACGTTGCTCGTAGTCGTCTATTCGATGAAGTCCACATTAATCCAATCCAAAAAATCATATTGTCTTAGTATGTCAAATTCCAGTGGTCAAATTTCTTCCAAGAAACATTGTATTACAATGTCTCTTTGATTTGATTGGAGTCATCCAATTTTGGAGTCATTTGATTGGATTGGATGCCCCAATCCAATCATAGAGACTGGAAGAAATTTGACATACTGAGACAATTAGGTCTTGGACAAAAAATTAAAGGATTAAAGCAGTTTTAGTAACACAAGAATGAGCTTTATAATGGCACTAGCAATATAGACCAATCTACCTAGAATTCAGGGTTTTGAATACGCACATTTTACCGCAATGACTTTACATAATAATAATATCTGAGTTGTATCGTAAATAATTTTTTATGATATTTTTTAAAATTTCTTAATCAGTTTCTAGTATTTCGATTTCAGGTAACAGAACAAGGACTTGGACCCCACCAGAAAGTTTCAGACTTAATGACTAATGATATAGCCAAGAATCGGTATTTTGGTTTCCAACCTTACGTCAAATATAGAGAGGTTTGCTTCGGGAAGCCAATACGCACGTTTAACGATCTTCATGGATTCATAGATCCAGAGGTATTTGCATTAAATTTTGTTGGTTACACCTTATTTAAGTTAATATTTTGCAATAGCTGTTTTTCTTTTATACCACTAAGGTGGCAAACAAGCATACGGCCCGCCTGATGGTAAGCGGTCACCATAGCCTATGGACGCTTGCGACACCAGGGGTATCATTCGCGCGTTGGCGACTCGAAAAACCTCTTGGAGGTTTATGGAGGATTCACTGCGACGACAGTTTGAGGGAATATTCCTCTTGCTGCCAGGGCAGCGCATCCTTAGAAGGAGCTCTGTATTTTGTCCCACTATATTTTGCGTAACCTCGTCACAATTTCAAATGACGCCGATCCTACTCTCACCAAAAACAGGGTATACAACCCCATCTTCAACGAGCGTAGCTCTGCCAACAAGGAAATTTTTACCAAAGTATAGGCCAGCTGGACCTTGGATCTAGGTACTAAACCAAACCCTGCCAGCCAAGTGTACTTACAGCCCGTTCCACTAAGCAATCTATCGATAGATTTGCTTACAAATGGCTTGCTTGCTTACATTCTTTTTACACAAAACATTTAGAAGATGCAGTGTTAAACATAAACCAGTTTAGACTTAATTTGTTTGGACGTTATGTCTAAAGCCTATCTCTTGTAAGTAAATCTATCGATAGTTTGGATAAAATAACCGGCCGTTAGTGTAAAATTGTCAAAATCATTGCTTGATAAAAGACTATCACTCGTTACATTATTTTCTTTCTTATTTGTAACATTGCAGAGAGTAGAGATCCTAAGAGATCTGTACGAGAGAGTAGAAGACATAGATCTCATGGCTGGTATATGGGTTGAGAAGCCCATTAGAGGCGGATTTGTTCCATCGACATTCTACTGCCTTGTGATCGACCAGCTGAGACGCAACGTTAACTCCGACAGGCATTGGTACGAGAGACCGAACCGTCCTTATGCATTTACTGCGGGTACGTGAAAAACACTTAAAAATATCATTGAAATTAAAAATATCGATTAAGTACATTTTCAGTAATTATATTAAATTGATAATAATAACTTAATTTCCGATAAATATTACGTTATAAAATGGATGATCATAAAAACCTGAAAAACTAAAAAAAATATACAATCGATTCAAAAATATGCTTTGAGTCATGCCTCTATTTTTGTCTTTTGCAAACACTAAAACAAACTTATAAAGAATATAATGTTATACAGGTCAATTGGCTGAGATAAGGCAAACATCTATTGCAAGACTCCTGTGCGATGTGGGAGACACAGTCACGAAAATCCAACCACATGCTTTCTTAAAAACAGGAACCAAGTAAGAAACATTTTATTTATTAAGTGCATACAGTACCAGTGGGTATTGATAAGTTGCAATTTGACAACATACGAATAGAAACAAAATGTATATTTAAGACACAAGCTTTCGACAAATCGGGCCGTCACTAATGTCATTTCCATACATTTTCTTTCTATTAGTTTATCGATTCGAATGTCTAATTGCAACTTGTCTAGGCCCCCTGGGCAACTAAGCTCTGCTAGGGTTAAATTTCCCAGAAATGCGACCGAGATCGAATTTTCGCCTCTTTCATCGAAATCATTAGAGCCGTTTTCGAGAACTTGATTACAAATATTGCTCCTTTTATAGTATTTTAATTTTATTTTAAGGAAAGTTGTTGGATGCAGGCGGTATGATTGTAACCGGTATTTTAAATATGTACACTGTCTTTTATAATATTTTCACTTGCAGCAACAAAATAACCAGCTGTGCCAACATCCCCCAAATGGATTTTAAAGCATGGAAAGACGAAACCTGTGAACAACCTCTACATTGGAGCCAGTACAGTAAAGACTGTACCTAATAAAATAATTAAGAAAAAAACTCTGTGATCTTTTCAAGCACATTTCACGTATGAAGGATTATGAGATCTGGCAGAATTGAAGTTCAAAATTATGGAGGAGTGCAGAAAGATAAAATTTATATTAAATCAATTTAAAAAAAATGTGTATTTTCTTAAATAGATGTTATACGGGTAATCGAATTTCAAGCACCCAGCGGACACTAATTTGATCCAATATATAATAAAATACAAGTTCTATCCATATTTGCCTTAATATAAAATACATAATTATCTCTATGAGGTGTTTGACCACAAAACCGGTTGCAACTAGTAAAACGATCGAGATATTGACCTCTAGTCCATACATATAATAAAAATTTAATAAACACAGGTAGCTTATTTAATAGAAAAGCAAATGAACTTTTTAAATAAAATAATTAAAAAGAAATCTACAATTTATAAAAATAAACGAATGGATTTCATTAATTATGTATGGTTAAATAAATACAACTGACTGCCTTGTCGGTCTGGTCAGTCGATAAAAGAAAAAAATAAATAAGTTAAACGTTTTGATTTTTGGAAAATGTTTTTTTTGTAGGTACTTATGTGATTTTTCTACTATCCACAAAATTAATAAAAATGTTATAAGAAATATATATTATTTATGTTATTGCTAACACAAACTCATTTTGATAAAACGGATAAAACAAATTAGTTACTAGTTATTTTTGCAATATTTCATAAATCTAACGACCCTCGCGCATTGCAAGATTAACCTAATGTAACCAACATTTTTTGAAAGGAGTGTCTATGGAGTTTCTTGCCGGCTCTTCTCCATAAGATCAACTTTTTGGAACCGTGCAACTAGTTTGACTTTTCGAAAGTACCTATTGATATGGTCTAATTGAAATAAAACATTTGACTTTGACTTTGACTTAAAATAATTTAAATATTATAATTCGATTTTTTATCAAATCTAATTTTAAAGACTGCGATAATGCAAAATGATGACCTAATAATATAACATAAAAAATCTAGGTTCCACCGAGATTTGAACTCGGATCGCTGGATTCAAAGTCCAGAGTGCTAACCATTACACCATGGAACCGGTTGCTAAGCGACGCAAATAGCAATTCCCTTTCACCTCAACTTGCTATGACCCTACTTAATATATTACAGCTATCATATTTGATTACTTTTACGTCACAAACGGCACTATCCTACTAATTAAAAAAATTGAAAAGTTTGGGTGGATTGATGGATGAATGTTTGTTACTCAATCACGTCAGAACGGCTGAACGGATCTAGATGAAATTCGGCACAGTAATAGATTATAGTCTGGAATAGCCATAGGCTAAATTTTTATATTCGCTAAAATGTATAGTTCCCGTGGGATAGATTTGTTTTATTAATTTATAAGAAAAATACGAGCGTGAATGGGGAGGTTAATGTACAAATATGAAGCGAAAGTTGTGTGCGAGGATCGTAGCAAGTGTAAATCTGTAGTCTCTGCCTACCCCTATGGGAAACAGGCATGAAGCTATGTGTGTGTAAAATACTCAGACCACGCAGGTGAAGCCGCTGGCGAAAAGCTAGTAATTTAATATAATATTTTTGAAAATCAGAAATGAAACAAGACACAATTACGATTTTAATACTTGTATTTTAAAAATTCAGGTTATATCAAAAACAAAAGCAGTCAGTTAAATTTTTCAACGTTCGTGTCGTCCAAGCAAAGAGGTTCGACACAGTCCGCCTCTTTTGCATAAAAAATACGCTTTTTCCTGCACTTTATGGTTTGGTTGCATAGACCTTCAGGCCACGACATTTAGTTATTCCGGAAGACACCTTATATTTTAGTTATTTACTATTCTATTTTTTCCACTGTATCTGTAAATGTTTCTTGAAAGTTCTAGTTGCCGGCAATAACGGGATAATTTAGACAAAAAAATTAAAAGCACATAAAATTTGCAAAATATTTAATTTCAAATTATTCAAGTTTCTGTAATAAGAACATTTAAGGATGGTAGTAATTGTTATACAATAAGATTTATGAATAAAATAAAACAATTAAAGTACCTAATAGGTTATTGTTTCTGTATTTCGCATAGTATTCAAATTTATACATTTTGTGCAAGAAAAATACAAACAAGAGGAAGTAGGTTCGTATCATCCCCGAGGTTATGAAATTCTTTCACAGAATTTATAACTTTGGGTTCCTTATTAAGTACTTCAATTGGTTGAATCGAAGTCGAAGTAGTGTGCATTGCAAATGTCAGTTGTGTCTTAATGAAAATGTATTTATTCATTATTATGTTTTGCAGTTACAAATACAATTAACTTGCAAATAACAAATCTTTATAAGCAGTCATAAAAAATTATAATGTATGATTTTGGCCTCTGATATGGCAAGTCTAGGATAAAAGGGACTTAAAAATTTTAGCAACTGTTGAGAAAACGGAAGACTTTTTAGGTGTGTCATCATCAATCGATTCTCCTGAGTTATTGCAACTGCTATTTTTTGAGCTATTGTCTGTATTTTTTTCTTCTTCATCAGCGGCACTTAAGTTTATATTATCTTCTGTATTGTTGCTTACATCTTCGGAGTCATTTTCAATAGTTACTTCTTTTTTCTCAATGTTTATAGAATTTGTATCAGATTCATCACTCGTATTTACGCTACTATCGATAACTTCATCTTGTCTGTCAGTATCGGTATTATTTATTTCACTATCATTTTCTTCGTGTTCTGTTTGTTGGCTGATAATGGTTTCTCCTTCTGTATTAGTGTTGTTATCATCATCCGATTCTTCTGCATTATTGCAACTGCTATTTTTTGAGCTATTGTCTGTATTTTTTTCTTCTTCATCAGTGGTACTTAAGGTTATATTATCTTTTGTAATGTTGCTTACATCTTCGGAGTCATTTTCAATAGTTACTTCTTTTTTCTCAATGTTTATAGAATTTATATCAGATTCATCACTCGTGTTTACGCTACTATCAATAACTTCTACTTGTTTGTCAGTATTAATATTATGTAATTCATCATAATTGTTTTCTTGTTCTGTTTGTTGGCTGATTATGATTGCTTCTTCTGTATTACTGGCATCACTGTCATAATTTTCAGATTCTACTTCTGTGTTTATACTATCAGAGCTACTATCAAGACCGCTTTTTTCTTTATCACCACTGTTAGTATTTGTGTGATTATCACAATTTACCGATTCTGATACTGTGTTTATATTTGAGATTTCTGCATTTTGTTCGACACTTATTTGAGTACCTGTTACCTTATTTTGTTCATCGGATTGTATGGGTTCAAGTTGCTCCCTTTGCTTAATTCGTCTTAATTTTGGCGCAATTTTTTGCAGTTTTAACGGTAGGGAATCAAGTAAGAGCTTAGGTCTTGGATTCATAAAATTCGATGGTTGTAGTATTATTGGTTCCCGGTTCTCGTATAAAGGATATACTTGCTGCAGCACTACCGGTTTAGGATTGCGTCTTGTAGATTCTACTGGCTGTACCACTATTGGCCCAAAATTATCTGTTGGGGGATTCATTGGGTGCAAAACCATTGGTCCTATATTATCTACCACAGAATTTGCTGGTGGCAGCGCTATTGATCTAAAAATACTTTCAGGATGCTCTGGTTGCTGTACTATTGGGAGTTTTACTGGATGCCATACAATTGGTCGTGGATTTCTTCCAGGACGCATTAGTGGTGGTGGTACCATTGGTTTTGAGTTAAATAGTTGAAAGGGCGTTGGTTGCAGCTTCAATGGTTGAAGAACAATTTGTTGCACCAGTTTTGGCCTTACATGCTTAACTCCTGAAACCTTTTTAGAAAATTTAGAACCAAGCACTTCAGTGTCATCTGTTGTTACCTCATCCGATTCATCACCGCAATTGCCTTCACTTGTTTCCAACTCCTCGGTAACTTCTTCAGCAACTCTCACTATAGTAGTAGCAGCTTCAGTTGTCACCTCATCCGATCCATCACCACAATCGCCCTCAGTTTCTTCGGACTCCTCGGTAGCCACTTCAGTAACTTTCACTTTAGTAGTAGCAGCTTCAGATGTCACCTCATCTGATTCATCACCGCAATCGCCCTCAGTTTCTTCGGACTCCTCGGTAGCCACTTCAGAAACTGTCACTTTAGTAGTAGCAGCTTCAGATGTCACCTCATCTGATTTATCACCGCAATCGCCCTCAGTTTCTTCGGACTCCTCGGTAGCCACTTCAGTAACTGTCACTTTAGTAGTAGCAGCTTCAGATGTCACCTCATCTGATTCATCACCGCAATTGCCCTCAGTTTCTTCGGACTGCTCGATAACCACTTCAGTAGTAGCAGCTTCAGTTGTCACCTCATCCGATTCATCACCGCAATCGCCATCAGTTTCTTCGGACTCCTCGGTAACTAGTTCAGTAACTGTCACTTTAGTAATAGTAGTTTCAGTTGTCACCTCATCCGATTCATCATTGCAGTCACCCTTAGTTTCTTCGGACTCCTCGGTAGCCACTTCAGTAACTGTCACTTTAGTAGTAGCTGTTTCAGTTGTCACCTCATCCGATTCATCACCGCAATCGCCATCAGTTTCTTCGGACTCCTCGATAACCACTTCAGTAATTGTCGCTTTAGTAGTGGCAGCTTCAGTTGTCACTTCATTCAATTCATCACCGCTATTGCCATCACTTGTTTCCAACTCCTCGGTAGCCACTTCAGTAACTATCACTTTCGTAGTAGCTGTTTCAGTTACCACCTCATCTGATTCATCACCACAGCCGCCCTCAGTTTCTTCAGACTCCTCGATAACCACTTCAGTAACTGTCGATTTAGTAGTAGCAGCTTCAGTTGTCACCTCATCCGATTCATCACCGCAATCAGTTTCTTCGGACTCCTCCGTAACTAGTTCAGTAACTGTCACTTTAGTAGTAGCTGTTTCAGTTGTCACCTCATTTGACTCATCACCGCAATCACCCTCAGTTTCTTCGGACTCCTCGGTAACTACTTCAGTAACTGTCACTTTAGTAGTAGCAGCTTCAGTTATCACTTCATTTGATTCATCACCGCAATCGCCCTCAGTTTCTTCGGACTCCTCATTAACCACTTCAGTGACTGTCACTTTAGCAGTAGCAGTTTCAGTTGTCACCTCATCCAATTCATCACCGCAATCGCCATCAGTTTCTTTGGACTCCTCGGCAACTAGTTCAGTAACTGTCACTTTAGTTATAGCAGTTTCAGTTGTCACTTCATCCGATTCGTCACCGCAGCCGCCCTCAGTTTCTTCGGACTCCTCGGTAGCCACTTCAGTAACTGTCACTTTAGTAGTAGCTGTTTCAGTTGTCACCTCATCCGATTCATCACCGCAATTGCCATCAGTTTCTTCGGACTCCTCGGTAACTAGTTCAGTAACTGTCACTTTAGTAATAGCAGTTTCAGTTGTCACCTCATCCAATTCATCATTGCAGTCACCCTTAGTTTCTTCGGACTCCTCGGTAGCCACTTCAGTAACTATCACTTTAGTAGTAGCTGTTTCAGTTACCACCTCATCCGATTCATCACCACAGCCGCCCTCAGTTTCTTCGGACTTCTCGATAACCACTTCAGTAACTGTCGATTTAGTAGTAGCAGCTTCAGTTGTCACCTCATCCGATTCATCACCGCAATCAGTTTCTTCGGACTCCTCCGTAACTAGTTCAGTAACTGTCACTTTAGTAGTAGCTGTTTCAGTTGTCACCTCATTTGACTCATCACCGCAATCGCCCTCAGTTTCTTCGGACTCCTCGGTAACTACTTCGGTAACTGTCACTTTAGTAATAGCAGCTTCAGTTGCCACTTCATCTGATTCATCACCGCAATCGCCTTCAGTTTCTTCGGACTCCTCGGTAACTACTTCAGTAACTGTCACTTTAATAGTAGCAGCTTCAGTTACCACTTCATCTGATTCATCACCGCAATCGCCCTCAGTTTCTTCGGACTCCTCATTGACCACTTCAGTGACTGTCACTTTAGCAGTAGCAGTTTCAGTCGTCACCTCATCCAATTCATCACCGCAATCGCCATCAGTTTCTTTGGACTCCTCGGCAACTAGTTCAGTAACTGTCACTTTAGTAATAGCAGTTTCAGTTGTTACTTCATCCGATTCATCATTGCAGTCACCCTTAGTTTCTTCGGACTCCGCGGTAGCCACTTCAGTAACTGTCACTTTAGTAGTAGCTGTTTCAGTTGTCGCCTCATCCGATTCGTCACCGCAGCCGCCCTCAGTTTCTTCGGACTTCTCGATAACCACTTCAGTAACTGTCACTTTAGTAGTAGCAGTTTCAGTTGTCGCCTCATTCGATTCATCATCACCGGAATCGCCCTCAGTTTCTTCAGACTCCTCCGTAACTAGTTCAGTAACTATCACTTTAGCAGTAGCAGTTTCAGTTGTCACCTCATTCGATTCATCACCACAATCGCCCTCAGTTTCTTCGGACTCCTCGGTAGCCACTACAGTAACTGTCACTTTAGTAGTAGCAGCTTCAGTTGCCACCTCATCCGATTCATCACCGCAATCGCCATCAGATATTTCAGACTCGGTAACTAGTTCAGTAACTGTCACTTTAGCAGTAGCAGTTTCAGTTGTCACCTCATCCGATTCGTCACCGCAGCCGCCCTCAGTTTCTTCGGACTTCTCGATAACCACTTCAGTAACTGTCACTTTAGTAGTAGCAGTTTCAGTTGTCGCCTCATTCGATTCATCATCACCGGAATCGCCCTCAGTTTCTTCAGACTCCTCCGTAACTAGTTCAGTAACTATCACTTTAGCAGTAGCAGTTTCAGTTGTCACCTCATTCGATTCATCACCGCAATCGCCCTCAGTTTCTTCGGACTCCTCGGTAGCCACTTCAGTAACTGTCACTTTAGTAGTAGCAGCTTCAGTTGCCACTTCATCTGATTCATCACCGCAATCGCCCTCAGTTTCTTCGGACTCCTCATTAACCACTTCATTAACTGTCACTTTAGTAGTAGCAGTTTCAGTTGTCGCCTCATTCGATTCATCATCACCGGAATCGCCCACAGTTTCTTCAGACTCCTCCGTAACTAGTTCAGTAACTATCACTTTAGTAGTAGCAGTTTCAATTGTCGCCTCATTCGATTCATCATCACCGCAATCGCCCTCAGTTTCTTCGGACTCCTCATTAACCACTTCAGTAACTGTCATTTTAGTAGTAGCAGTTTCAGTTATCGCCTCATTCGATTCATCATCACCGCAATCGCCCTCAGTTTCTTCGGACTCCTCGGTAGTCACTTCAGTAACTGTCACTTTAGTAGTAGCAGCTTCAGTTGCCACGTCATCTGATTCATCACCGCAATCGCCCTCAGTTTCTTCGGACTCCTCATTAACCACTTCAGTAACTGTCACTTTAGTAGTAGCAGTTTCAGTTGTCGCCTCATTCGATTCATCATCACCGGAATCGCCCTCAGTTTCTTCAGACTCCTCCGTAACTAGTTCAGTAACTGTCACTTTAGCAGTAGCAGTTTCTGTTGTCACCTCATTCGATTCATCACCGCAATCGCCCTCAGTTTCTTCGGACTGCTCGGTAGCCACTTCAGTAACTGTCACTTTAATAGTAGCAGCTTCAGTTGTTACCTCATCTGATTCATCACCGCTATTGCCATCACTTGTTTCCAACTCCTCGGCAACCACTTTAGCAACTGTCACTTTAGTAGTAGCATATTCAGTTGCCACCTCATCGGATTCATCACCGCAATCGCCCTCAGTTTCGTCGGACTCCTTGGTAACTACTTCAGTAACTGTGACTTTAGTAATAGCAGCTTCAGTTGTCACCTCATCTGATTCATCACTGCCACTGCCTTCAGATTCATTGGATTCCTCGGTAACCTCTTCAGTAATTGACACTTTAGTGGTAGCAGCTTCAGTTGTCACCTTATCCAATTCATTATCGCCATCACCCTCAGTTTCTTCGGACTCCTTGGTAACCACCACAGTAACTATCACTTTAGTAGTAGCAGCTTCAGTTGTTATCTCATCTGATTCATCACCGCAATCACCTTCACTTGTTTCCAACTTCTTGGTAACCACTTCAGTGACTTCTGCGGAAGTGGTGATGGTATCAGTTTCAATTTCTCCAGACTCTGTGCTATCTATTGCAGTTTCAGATGATGCATCGCTGTCAGAATCAGATGATTCGTTGCTTTCACTGCTACTGTCTGAATCAGATGATTCATCGCTGTCACTGCTACTGTCAGAATCAGATGATTCATCGCTGTCACTGCTATTATCAGAATCAGATGAGCTATCTTCATTAGTGACCACCTCTTTGCTTACAGAATCACAGCTGCCGGCATTCGTAGTTTCATCTTTATTTGTAACTTCCGTTTCAGAGGTTGTTGATTTATCAGTACAGGTGGAATCAGTCCAGGCACTGTAGTCTATATCCGCAATACTGGAACAACTTACTAAAGGATTGCTGAAATGAAAATTTAATAAGTTAAAGAAAACGAATATTAATATTTTTGACATCATTGAAGTAATTGAGAAAATGCAATTGTTGGTAATTAAGAATTATGTTTCCAATATTTTGAATGCAATTGCAAGCCTCCACATAAAATATTTGCTACAAGCTATTATGAAATCGCAGTGGTTAATCTTAAAATTGAGGTTTAAAAATTTCGTCTTACTTATCATCTATGTTCAGAAAAGCGTTACGTTGAATTTCCGTGACACCATCTCCATTATTGCAGATGATTTTAGCAAAGGATACTTTTCTTATCTCCGGAAGTTGTTCTGAAAGATAGAATTAATATAAAATGTTATAGGACCAACACAGTGTAAATGAGTCCAGTGTCATATTTTAGCTCATCTCTATGCATTATGTTTATTTTATTTAAAACGTGTGTGTGGTTAATCTCTGCTACATTTTCCGATGGTAGCATATGTGATGGAGAGCAGTGCGCTGATTTTTTGTTTTGGTTATTCGTTATAATGTGGCTTTTTTTGTAGCTGTCCATTCTGTATGGCTTCTGCTTTTTACATTATTTATCTTTCTGTGCTGATCGCACAGAGCGTTACTGGTTATCAATCAGTGTGATATCTGTTGTAATTTTACTTACTCGTTTAGTAAATTCGAGTACGTGTTCTTAATCACCCATTTATTGAAAAATTACATCCTATTTATACAATTATATTAATTGTGTCATCAAATTTAGCACATACGAAGAAATAAAATACAGGAAATGCATTGTATGCATGTACAAGATAAAATTGACTGAGGCGTTCGTAACGAAGCGTACGGAGGTAACACTTATGTCTATGTTATGGTTGATACCTGCTGTAATTGTTCTAAAAACTACATAAATAATTATGTATGTGTACATGTACTTACTATCAGTAAACGCATATGGTCTATCTATATCTTCAAACCAAAATCTATCAGATTTGATAGTCCTTAAGATGTGATCGCTCATCAAACATGCAAGAGTTCGTGGTAAGTAACCGCCTTCTATTGTTTTTTCCGCAGCAATACCCGCCATTAAATCAATATCTTCAACACTATTATATACCTTCTGTAGTTTTTCTACTTGCTGTAAAAAATGTTTTATAACTAAGTAACATGAAACTTAAGAAGACTTTCATCCCCTGTTATGTATTCTTAAGGAAGTCTTTTTTGCGATTTCTTTCTCAGGCAGGGTTTGAACCTGCGACCCTTCGGGTAAGTAAACCGGTTGCTTTGGGCAACTAAAGCATATTATGATAAAATTTATATCAATACTACATAATTACAAAATACCCGTAGACTTACAAAAATTGGTGCTTTTACCTTTTAGAGGTATTGCTTTAAAAAAATATTACTAAAAAATTAGTTTTTTTATAACAAGACTGCATATTACGCAGTAGATAACTTTTGTAATAGCAAAAACTACTAAAATGCTGGTCAAGTTCATGAATCTTACCTCAATATCCACATGCTTCTTCAAATCACCAAAGCAATCGACTGTTTTTCCAGTACAATATTTAAGATAATCAGTGTATGGTGGGAGGCCCAGCAGTCTTCCTTTGTTCACGTCATTTGTCATAAGATCTGCAGCTTTTTGCAAACCTTTGTAGCCGTTCTCTGTCCACTGAAATGTTTGATTTAAGTACTTATATTTCCCAACATTACTAAAATATAAAACTAAGGGCCTATTTCACCTCTTCTGGATAAGCGCTAACCTTAATAACGGATAAATAACGGCTAACGGATAAATTAAAGAAGGATTACAATTTGTATGAAATTATCTGCCAAGTAATTTAACGGGAAGTTGTCAGAAGATGATGAAATAGAAAACTATTAAACAAACGAGATCAAGATATAGAACAAAAGATCAAGTATTTAAAGGATACATTCACTACTCCGTGATTAGAAAGTAGTTGGCTAGCCTGGAACTAAAGTGGTCTGTGTAACATTTTTGGCTAAATCCATCTACGAGCATTTTTGAACTTAAAAACCATAAATTAATCCAAGCAAAAGTGGTCTAAGTGTTCATTCGTCACCAAAGGGAGGTTATCATTAAAATAACACTTAACATCAACATAACATACATTCACAAGCACAAAGTAACTTCAAACGCGTTTCGTTTGATAACTGAAAATGTTTATTTTGTATCATAGACCACTTTAGTTCCAGGTTAGCCAGTTGTAGTTTTCAACTTACCTCTGAAAATTGGATTTTTTTATATTTTGATTATTTTAATAATTAATTATTTATAACTCACTTTTAACGGTGAAAGAAAACATCGTGAGGGATTTCCTCACGATGTTTTCTTTCACCGTACAGGCGTAAGAGATTTTCTTGATGGCCTTTGAATTCTGTCAACCGCTCTAAGCCAGCGTGGTGGACTATACTAACCTAACCCCTCTGATTTTGAGAGGAGACCCGTGCCCAGCAGTGGACTGTTCCAATGCTGGGCACGGGTGGTGAATGGGTTGATGAATAATTTCTTAGTGTTTTACTAACCTCACTATTAACACAATGATCAATCTTTCCACTGGGCTGTCTGGTAAGACCTCGAGTTACACGATCAATATTTTCATCTACAGCAAACCAACCAGGTCTGAACATAAGGTTCCTCATGTCAATAGTTTCAATAAAGCTGCCATCGTTGTCATACATCCTGAAATAAAATAAAGTAAGACGTTTTATATTTTTAAACCAATACGATATTTTTGTTAAATAGAATATGAAGAGACAAATGAAAGAAATTAGGTAAATGTGAAAATATAAACACAATACATAGACTCATGGGTATTAACGATAAGACAGAGAATACATAACGTCAATACCTACGATTCTTGCATCTTTTCATCATATTTAAGTAGACTTTTATTAAGAATTAATTATTTATTCATTATGCTTAGAGATTTTTTTAAAAGACCAATCCAGACTAGATCTGTGGCTTTTAAAGCTTAAAGTAATGACTTACTTTGTATTAGGATCTAAAGTACTGAAGAACCAATCATAAGCATACAGAGATTCCAATGTACCGTCTGGATTTACAGAACTATCGTAAGTACTCCTATGTCCGGAGCTATTAGATGCAATACCAGCATCTAACAAATTTTCCTCTCCTGTGGACAAAAAAGGTATTAAAAATTGCTTATTTGCAGTATGAGTCAAGTTCATCCCGCCATCTCATTCTGGATCTGCCGCTGTCTTTCAATTTTAATGTCCTGGGGTATCCACATTATCGTGGTTTTTGCCCGCATTGCTTACTCAAAATTAAATGCCATTTGACTTTCATAGTATAAGACCTCTACTACCATCGACGTTTTTGTTGCTTTAATACAAATCTTCCACGATGAGCTCTTTTAAGCCCATCTTTTAACTTTCATTGACACTGTCTCTTTCTTTCAGGTAGTTATCAAAAATAATGTTGTAAATCTTAACTATATCTATCTGATTTTAAAACATACCTAGTAGTTCCGCTAGCCACTCATACACAAAAATGTTTTGGACAGAAGCGATGTTGATATCAGCTGCTGCGTGGAACAGAACATCATCATCCCAGCAAGGATTAATGGCAGCCAACTTTGCAGCAATATTATTATGATTCCTTATAAACCATATCGTCATTAAATTTGAAGGCATATGCATCGTAGGATCTAAACAAAATAAATACATTTTAATAATTTGTCAAATTTACAAATTGTACTTGTTGCTTTTACAATAAAGTGTATTTAATGTTGTATGTTAGTCTACAAGTAAATTTTTATTTACAATTAAGAAACTAAAATAGTTACAATTTCCGAAGCATCTAGATTCGCCGGCTTCATTCATTGGACAGAAATTGTCTCCATTTGGTGGCCAAATTTTTCCATTCTCCTCTTCAGTTGCTAATTTTCCACCGGAGTAGGTTCTTATAACACTATCTCCTTTATTATACGGGTTGTATATTTGAGACAGATCAAGGAAACTTGTGGCTTCATTTATCTATACATTAAATAAACAATTTGCATTATTTATACATCTATACTTATACGAGACAATTATTTCTTCTTAGTTAATTATTAGCAAAGTGAGTTGACAAGATTTTTCTTTTCTTTTACTTACTGGGGCGGGAACTGGTTCACTGGTGCATCCAAAGTACTGATAATCAAGTGGTTTAGTCATGTTCAAGCAGGTGATAGCAGCAGTCCTTAAAGGATCATCATCAGGGACAGCATTTGGTTTACACATATCATCAGTTGCATCACTGGCACAGCAGTCAGATACATTTCGCAGGGCAAACACTGAAATACGAAAGTTTTAATAAGTACCTAGTGTCAGCTTAGTGATACTAATGCACTGCCAATAGCTGGCCTCATCATCAACCCATTAACTGTCTCACTGCTGGGTACGGGTCTCCTCTTATGAGAGGGATTAGGCCATAGTCCACCCCGCTGGCCTAATGCGGGTTTCGCAGACTTCATATTCCGTCGATAAAACACCGTGAGGAAACTTCTAGGTAGGCTATTCGCTCTAAAATTTGAGTGACACGGAGGTCTGTATAACAAGAGATACTTGCGTAATTTTTTACTGGTATTCTTAACTTTGGAAAGAAGCTTGGGACCGTCAATTTTACCCTGAGCAATATTGAGACGAAAAGTTACGTATCAAATATTATATCTAACATGCAAAGGTAGATTATGTAATTTTACACAGCGCTGCTCATAGGTAAGGTCAGCTAGGTGAAAAAAATTAAATTTAAAACTTAAATATCTAATAAACGACATGGCTAAATGTTTGGGCGATTGCCTACGCAATGTACAAACATGGAACCTAGTAATAAAATAATGCTGAATACCTGAATATTAGTATTTCGCATGATAAAAGTTTCGGGAACCTTTGATATTGTAAATTAAATGTTACAATCCTCAGAACAAATTCTAAAATCGTACGTCAATAGGTACAAACTTCAACATAATCATATCAAAGACATAATAAACGAGGGTCAGATCTGGAACGAGTCAGATGTCGTATTTCTAACGTTTGACGGCATTTAATTATCTACAATAGTAGGTTTATTATCTACATTACCAATTTTTGTCAAACAATTTGAAAATATCAAGTTAAAATCTTTTAATTACTTGATCAGTTCTCGAAAGTTCAATAAGAATTATAAGCACATCATTAATGAATGAATATTTGAATGTTACGAGCTAGTGAGGCTTTCTTATACATGTCGTCATAGGCAGTCATTTAGCCATGTCCTTTTATTGATTTATTTATTAAATTCTTTATTGTACACCAGAAATACAAATAGACAATGATTTTATACACCTACTTAACTAAGAACTTGTACAATGGGCGGCCTTATCGCTTAAAGCGATTTCTTCCAGGCAACCAAAGTGATATGAGCACTGGACAAGAAAAACGGGCATAAACATTGAGATATATACAGGTGTACAAAAAGGTAGGTCACCATACATTAATAAAATCGTACGTCAATAGGTACAAACTTCGACATACTTATGTCAAAGATTTATAAACGAGGGTCAGATCTGGAACGAGTCAGAAGTCGTATTTCTAACGTTTGACGGCATTTAATTATCTACAAAAGTAGATAAACTTGAGCGTCTCCAAAATTTTTGTATAAGGTTTATATTTGGTTTACGCAAATATGACCATGTTTCAGAATTCCGCGATAAGCTCAAGTGGTTGCCAATTCGCCTTCGCCGGAATGCTCATATTCTCTCCCTACTTTATAATATTCTTTTTGTACCGTCCACCCCTTTCTATCTTAAAAAGCGTTTTGAGTTCCTTGGCGACACTCACACCCGATTCTTACGGTCATCGGATAACTTGAGGCTCAAGATGCCAATGCACTCTACAACGTTCTTCGATAAATCTTTCACAGTGCAGGCTGCCCGATTATGGAATGCATTGCCAGTATCGATCAGACGTGCGGAATCATTGCCAATATTCAAAAGGCTTGTGAAGGAACATTTTTTGTCACTTTAGCTCTGCGACTAGAACATCATCGCGGTACATTCGCTCCTCATACTGTTTATATTATATATGTATTTATGTATTGTTATGTATGTAATATTTATAATTATAGGATTTATATGTATACATATTTATATAAGTATGTATTATAGATGAAGGTTTAGTTGAGATATGGTATATTTACTTATTGTATTGTGAAATATTTGTGTACTTTAACATAAATTTTCCTTTATCGAAATACTGCACCATTGTCAACCCCATTTTTTGTTCTGTTCTGATTATGTCCATGCTAAGGTTGCCTGGAAGAGATCGCAGTCTGCGATAAGGCCGCCCATTGTATATCTTTAATAACTTATGTATCCTGTTTTATTGTAATATACTCGGTGTACAATAAAGTATATATAAATAAATAAATAAATAAAAGTAGGTTTATTATCTACATTACCAATTTTTGTTAAACAATTTGAAAATATCATGTTAAAATCTTTTAATTACTTGATCAGTTCTCGAAAGTTCTATAAGAATTATAAGCACATCATTAATGTATGAATATTTGAATGTTACGAGCTAGTGAGACTTTCTTATAAATGTCATAGGCAGTCATTTAGCCATGTCCTTTTATTTATTAATTAAATTCTTTATTGTACACCAGAAATACAAATAGACAATGATTTTATACACCTACTTAACTAAGAACATGTACAATGGGCGGCCTTATCGCTTAAAGCGATTTCTTCCACCAAAGTGATATGAGCACTGGACAAGAAAAACGGGCATAAACATTGAGATATATACATGTGTACAAAAAGGTAGGTCACCATACATTAATAAAATTTTAACCAAAATTTAAATTTAAATATCTTACTAATCTTCTTACTTAATATAATATAGTTTGTGAGGATGGATAGATGGATGGATGTTTGTTACTCTTTCACGCGAAAACTACTGAACGGATCTAGTTGAAATTTGGCACAGAGATAGATTTTAGTCTGGAATAACACATAGGCTACTTTTTATCCCGGTAAAATGTATGGTTCCCGTGGGATAGCGGGCGAAGCCGCTGGCGGAAAGCTTTTCTTTGAATCATCTCAATTTCATTGGAATAACAATAATATGAGTACAATACTTACTTGTATCATGCTCAGACTTAAAATCAGTCATCATAAACATTGCAAAATATGGCATGGCTTGAGTGAAAACGCTGTCACTAGCGCTATCAGTACACACCACAGTTTGGCTCACCAATCTGGGTAAAGCCAAATCATCTCCAGAAGATGCTTTTCTTGGTTCGTACCCTGAAATAAGCCGGCGTTAGTAACGTGGACAGATAACGTCATCATTAAAAACCTATTATTATTTTAAAGTTGTTTTAGGTAGTGGAGCACCTCGGCTACCTGAAGGATGAATAGATATTTACTACTCTTTAACGCAAAAACAACAACGGATCCTGATGAAATTCACAGTATTATAAATTATACATCAGATTAATAAATAGGTTATAAAAAAGTCTGTAAGGTTGCGAGTGAAACCGCGTGCAATGGCTTGCGCGGTTAACATAACTTATGAGAAAAAATCATGAATTTCGTATCTTTTACTGCAAATGGTCTTAGACCGCTGTATAAAATATAAATAAACTGGTAAAAAAATATATAAACATTACAAAATGTTATTACCATCACTAAAAACGGGAGGTAAAAGCCTCTTCGGTGGTGCACGGTACGTCCCGTTTGCTGGGTTATTTAAATTGTTGCATGAGCCATCTACTCTTCTTCTTTCACTTGCATCGCAGGGCTTTATGTCGATTGCACACGTACTGTATAAAAACAACGGTTTAATACACATATAGACATATATATACCATTATCCAAGTTTTTTTTTTATTAAAAATAATTATTTTGTCCAGGATAATAAAAAAGATTTTTTTACGTAGTTACTGGAATAATTATGTCAGAATATTAAACAGTATATAGGGACAATAGGTTCACCCCCTATTTACGGTTAGGGTTGTATAGTACAACTTTTCCTAAAAAATGGGATCTAACGAACATAAGCCGGAGCATACAATATACAATATATTTTCAAACATTATTTAAAAAAGTCACTCCACTTAAATGTTCTCCTGTAGGATATGTAGATACCGTGGGTCACAAATATTTTTTTACATACACCCAGACCCGGAAGCACTACCTGGGGGTTAAAGTACCAATTTTGAGGATGAATTTTGGGCTTGGGTGAAAATAGAAAAAAATACAATTTGTTCCAGATATGAAACCTAGCTAGATAAATTTTTGCCCACCGCAAACTCCTTAATTGCAACTTTTATCGACTTCTGTAGAGGCGTTTTCGAAAACGTGATAAAAAATTGGATAGAATAAAAAGAATAGAATAGAATAAGAAGATAGAATAAAAAATTGTTTCTTATATATTATAAGTATATATTTACAAAAAAAAAAGTATTTCAGTATTCTATCCACTGTCTAGTACCCATAGTACAAGGTCTCCTTGATTTAGGACTAGATGGTACTGTGTAAAATGACCGAGATGATACTAGAAGAAGATTAGAGAAAGATAAAGAAAGAACTAATAACATTTGAAAGTCATACTCACTTTAAAATGCCATGATTTTCATAATCGGCTATTTGATCTTCTGCGAGCCCCTGCCCAGTATAGACGTCATAGTATACAGCCTCACAAATCTTCAAACAGAAGAATAAATTGAAGATATATTTTAACAACATCGTTACTCTGGCCCAATGCGCAAATTTCCATGTACTTTTTTCGACTTATATAGTGCAGTTGGTTACAAGGCACGTGTTTGAAATGCAATGCAATGTCATCTTAACCCTAATCCACTGATATGGGTATGTTTTGCCCAATTTAGTAGTCAATGTGCCTATAAAAACTAAACTAGGTGAAAAATAAGCGCCCCATCAGGACCTGTAGATTAGTTACAATTTGACATTCGAATCAACAAACAAATAGAAACACAATTCAGTACTGTGATGACGCGACGGCGTATTAAGATAGTGGTACTAAATTTCAAATCATCAATGTATATGTATGTTTATGTTTACGCACAGTAATGTGTGGGCAAATACGGTCCTTGACATGATAATAAACTTATGGCCTCTTACTGTACATGTACAGTTTGCCCCGTATGCCCGAGCATTTTCTTATTTCATATTAAGAATTTCATAAAAGACAATAACACCGATTGCCAGGTTGACCTGACAATCAAACCTAGAACCTCTAGCATAGCAGTAGCGCTTTACGACCCCTATACTAATGAGGCTTAATAGGTACTTTAGATATAAAGTACCATTATCTCAGTACTTATATTAAGTCGAGCCTTTTGCAGGGTTAATTTCACACCAATTTAAATGCAGCCAAGACATATTTACTCAAGATGAAATTGAAGTTTAATTCCATTAAACAGCTGAACTATGTTTTTATCGTTCTAGAACATTAATTGCGCGGAAATTGTTTACCCATACGAAAATATATAGTACTAAACAAATATTAAAATAAGCCAGTTATTTGTACAACTGCGCAAATTTAAAAAAATACACGTACCTTTTTAAATATCTCTTTATAGATGCATAAAATTATGAATGTAGCATATTTCCTTAAATATATTTATATAATTGTTAAACTATTGTGCAATAGCCTCATCGGTGACATAAGCCAAAAGAGGTCCACTGCTGAACACATAGACCTCCACAAGTACTATGGCCATAAGCCGCTTGTAATCAACGAATCCCAGCGACCTTTACTAGGTCCTCTGTACATCTCGTTGGTGGCCGTCCTACACTGCGCTTTCCGGTGTGTGGAATTTTAACTGCAATTGAACTGCAACTGCCTAATACCAGCGAATGTGGGCAGGCATATTGTGATCCTATGAACATGAACACAACCACTTGATCTATCCCATATTGCCTATTCATTGACTACTGTACAATTGCATGCAGCTGAGATGAGAATGCTACCCGGAATGTGTGGAGTTACAAGAATGGACAGGGTCAGAAATGAGTATAGGTACTAAGAGGTAGTTTGAAAGTAGCACCGGTTACTGAAAAGTTGTGCAGTAACCGCTTAGCGTGGTATGGACATGTGATGCGTAGAAGTGAAGAGCATGTTAGCAAAAAGGTTTTAAGCATGAATGTGGATGGATATAAGGGAAGAGGAAGATCAAAGAAAAGATGGATGGACTGTGTGAGAAAGGATATGACCACAAAGGAAATGAATGATGAGATGAGCTAATAGAGATTTATGAAAGAAAAAGACATACTGCGCCGACCCCAAGTGAATAGGGATAAGGGCTAGAGGGTGATGATTGACTACTGTACAATTAACAAAACAAACTTTAACTTCAATCTGTGTGCCTAATATCAGCCCAATCCATTCAGGGGCTTGAGTTGTGCATTGATAGATAAGACAGTCAGTTACCTTTTCGTTTTATAGTATACACAGAATATTTCTCAAGAAATACAGACTGCTAAAGGTTTAGACTTTTCAGTTCATATTCTATTTCCCTTCAAAACTTAGTAAAGAAAATTTATGAAAGTCGCTGGGACTTCTTCACGTCAAAAGTTCTTTGTTGTTTAATATTTACATGATATTGCGTTTCTGCGCGCTGTGTGCTGCGCGATATTGGCTTTCTCCTTTTGATTTGCTCAAGTATTCCTAGGAAAACAAATTATTTTGGATATTGTTTCTTAAACATGATAAGGATACTGACTCCATAGGCATAAACTGAATTAAACCTTTAAGTCAAAAATTACAGACAATAGAGCTTGCTTCGCCATCTATGAATAGCTCCGCTTACCATTGGATAAATAAAAAAATTGGAACCAAATTTGTATGTAATTATCTGCCAGGTAATTTAACGGAAACTTACTAGGATGTAATGAAACAGGCCGTGTCGCTCTTTTATAATTTAGTACAAGTAGGTACACATTAAATAACCTGATGTCACAGCATTATGCTGAGATAGGGACCCATTTTTGGCCTTGCGCAGGATAGCATTTTTTTTTATTTATTTTTTTATTTTGTACCTCGTGTTCTGTGCGAGTCCAAAAATAAAAAAAATTTCTTTCTTTCTTTCTTTCTTTCTTTAAAGATAACACACACACAATATATCTTATTCTAAATAATTATTTTTCTTATTATAATTGCAATGGCCTCTCTATAACTTATTTAATATTATATCCTTCATTCTTTTCTTTAATACATATTGCTAGTATTATATAAAATGATTTCGGAAAGTCAGAGATGCATGCCTTGGATTCGAACTCGAGACCTTTGACGTGGCAGTCCAGTGGTCATACCCCTAGGCTATCACTGCTTTTATGGCATATAAGTCAATAATAATCATGGTCTCTTAAATATTAAAATATATTTGCCCAATCAACCCTTCCTGTCTGCTGCAGTGGCTCTGGCGTTTGCCCAACAGTGCAAGTGACGTAAACAGTTAATTACTGTACCAAACTGCTGACGTCGACACGTGTACCTCGTTATGTTCACACATTGGTCTTGACCGGTGTGGAGTGGCCTAAGTTACAAGTGATAGCAATGAAAAAGGATAGTAAGAAAGAAGTATACTATCATGTTAGTATTCCCCGAATGGTCAACAAATTCAACCATTCAACCAACTCATGGTCAACCATGAGTTCTATCGAATGGTTGAATTGGCTCGATTGGTTTCGATAGGTTTTATTACGCATCAAAACGCTGTAATATCATAGCAGACTTTAGTTCCTTACATAATGGTGTTGTGGTAATTTATTTGTGAAAGCTTGTAATTAGGAAAATGATTACTGATGTGTATAATCTACGATTGTAATTAATCTGTGAGCTTTCCTAAAATAAATAAATAAAAAATAAATAATTGCTAGAGGCGCTGCGAGGGTTTTCCATACAAATATTTTATGGCGTCGCTAGCGAGTTGAGTGAGAAAAACTTACAGTTAAGGCACAGACAAATGTTTACTTATGTATTATATGTTAATAAAAATTAATCACTAGATGTGTTGCTAAGCGCAAAACTTGAGAACAAATAAACCGATTTGGCATCAAAAATACTTCGAAATCTGAAAACCCGCTTTTATTTCATGCATTGCACCAATCGAATAATTAATCGATCGAATGGAGTTGGTCTAATGGGCGAAAACTTTGAAATGGCTGTTTTCAAATTAATTGCTATAAAGTAAAGACTGCCTCATTAGTTAGTGTATAAGCTACTAATAGTATACTGTATAGTCCTGGATTCAATTCCAGGTAAAGGAATGTTATTGTGTTTCAACATATTGTACGATTTTAATAAATAAATCCATTGGGGATGGACACTGTACTTCATAACGGTTCTACACTAACGTAGCTAGGATTACAGTATCTTATCCGACATAATAGGCTATGCGACTAATTTTTTTTATGGCCTCATGAAAAAGTTGACCATAAATAGAGCCGATTATCAAAAAACATAATTTAAATTAGTTCAAAAATAACGAAGTTAAAAGCTGTTTAATTTTATGCTAGAAAGTGAGCGCACTATACTTACAAATGACGTCAAAAGTAGCGTGCGCCATACTAATTCTATACTAACACTCGTTTTGCGAGAAAGGGACAGAGCATCTCAATCCCGACCAAAAACTTTTAACGCATTTATCTCAGAAATTTCTTGCTCGATTTAATATTTATTTTCAATATACGAAGTATGCTAACGCTATTTTTCAATAAGCGTGTGATTATTAACAAATTCAACACCAGTCTTCTCCCCTATTATAGACTTAATTGTAGAGAGACCATTTATTTATTCAAATAATGTACTATAAATTATAATGTTTATACTGATGCTAATAAAGTTTTACTATTATTATTATTATAATCTGTAGCAGTTCAGAGGCTCTATTTGTATTAGGATTTAACCAACCTATCCAGAGCCTAGAACAAAAAGCCTGGGTTGCGGAGCTCTGATGAGCACTTCGCCTAAAATACCGATATTCCGTCACATTTGATGAGACTTGAAGCCAACCCCAACATAGTTGGAAGGCTTACAGCAATACATATCACACACACATCAATCAACTTTAGGTAAAAACCTACCACGGTTCCTCATCAGGAACCCACGTCTGTCAAATCCCGCCGACCCGTCAATTAGTCACCCCAGTGATTATTATTCACACACGGCTGACCCTAGCATCTGCTCCTAATGATCGCGAAGCACAACCGTGGTAGGGGATGCGTGTTCCAATTATTGTAATATGTCAAAAAAATTGATGCTGATTAAAAAAATATGAGAATACTGTATGGTATTTTTATAAAATAGCAAAACATAGTACAAAACTACATAAATAAATAAAAAGTACATAGTTTAGGAAAATACATAACAGACAACTGCGATTACTTGTTTACCTATTCCAAATATAATATAAGTAAGTATATTTAAAAAATATTTGAGGAGGAATAAACTCATACATTAAACATTTTTTTTTTCTTAAACCAAATGGAATATTTTTTGGAACATGATTAACTTTAAAATAGTACAGATGATAACAACTTAAGTATACCTTAAACTTAAGTATATTTTTTTAAATCTGCATATAACAATTAAAGTTATTCAATGTAGATAAAAATAGCAAATAAATCCAGAGATGCAACACGTCATCGCCAGAAAAATGATAATTTCCTCGCTCTATCTACCAGAATAATGAACAATGTAAAATGAACTTGATGTTTCGGGTAGCATATGCAATTTTATTCCGACAGTAGATATTGCACGGGTCAAGTTTGGTTGGCCTTTCATACTTTGAACGAAATACAGGCTGTTTGAAAAAAAAAAACCTCTATGCATAACGAAATAAAGGCTAATATTTATTGCGCCTAAAATTATTGGGTAGTTAACTACATTCAAGAAAAATTGAATACCTGATATATTAAAAAAAAACCGCATTTGTTATAAATAAGTTACCCGCTTCTAACAGGGCCACATTATAGTAGTACCAATATTGTATCTGTAGTTTATTCTTTCTTTTCCTTCTTTTTCTAACTTTAATTGGTTAACTGGTAGCTTACCACGACCTAAACACCTTAATGTGTGTGTGACCTGAACCCATATTGTGTATGCTAAGCACATTTTCTTAAGTAAATACCCCTTTTTCTATAAAATTCACATACAATTTACCTACTAGGTACTTGATAAATTTTTTGTCGGAGTTTAGATTTTAGCCCTAAACGTACCGGCGAACTTTGTGTGTAGAATTTTAGTACAGCTCTGCCTAACATGGCATGTTATGTCTATTTGATTACCCAAATAAATATATAAAAACTCAATAAAAAATATTTGTTGTTTTTTAGTTTATTTGGCATTAAATATAATAACAATAATAATACATTTATTGATCATACAGAGGTGAAATATTACAATGATAACTTACAAAATAATTAGGAGGTATTTTTTTTTTTTTACTTGTCCACGTCAAGTTCGTCACGCCATCTCCGCCTGGGCCGACCACGCTGTCGCTCAGGTAAATACAATGTTATAATTGAATATATTTAATAATAATAATAATAATATAATTTATTTTCTCACTACAATATACAGTTGACACAAACAGTTTTATAAGCAACATAATTCTGGTAAGTATATATATTTATTTATAATTTTTTATTATTTTAAAATTTCAAAGTAATAAATCAGCCTGTATACGTGAGCTTGCAACATGGCTACAGGCAGCGGGGCGCTGTCAGGCGCACGCAGCTATTTTAACATCGCTTCACTGACTTATCATGTTTTATTTTATCCTTTTTTTTTAAACATTGTGCGAATTTCTTGCCAAAATCTTTTCCATTTGATCAACTTTTTGAAACCGTGATTTCATAAATGCTTATAAGATCTTATAATATCTGTAATATTATGAGTGTGAAAGTTTGAATGGATGGATATTTGTTACTTAATCACGCCAAAACGGCTGAACAGATCTGTATGAAATTTGTCTCATAGATAGATGGTAGTCTTCTACTTTTTATCCCGGTTAAATGTATGGTTCCCGTGGGATGCAGAAGCTGCTGGCGGAAAGCTAGTATATTATAATAGAAAAAGGTGATTGGTTGACTGATCAGTCGACGTACAGGGGGGCTAGACAAGTTGCATTTTGACATTCGATTCACTGTATGTAAATGACATTAGTGACAGCCCAATTTGTCGAAAGCTTGTGTCATTTCCATACATTGAATCGAATGTCAAAATGCAACTTGTCTTGGCCGCCAGCTCAAACAACTGACGGATTGCGCTGTTTGATGCAAAGACAGTTGTTATGCCGTAAGCATCAGCTTAGAAAGGATTTTAGAAAACTCTTTTCTTTCAAGAGAAGTCGGGCACAGCCATTTAAGGCTCAAATCTGGAGCAGCCCATCTTGGGAAGTACCTGTACCTTACAGAAAACTGCAGACAAATAACATACTTTATTGTGTGTTGTGTTCCTGCAGTGAGTAAGGTTGCCAGAGCTCCTTCTAAGGATGCGCTGCGCTGGCAGCAAGAGGAATATTCCCTCAAACTGTCGGCAACGCGCGAGTGATACCCCCGGTGTTGCAAGCGTTCATAGGCTACGGTAACCGCTTACCTTCAGGCGGGCCGTATGCTTGTTTGCTACCTTAGTGGTATAAAAAGAACGTAGGTACCTGAACACGAGTTACATCGCGGGGAATAGCTATTATGAAACAAAATCATTTGAACTTGAATTTGAAAGGCTAAGAGGATGAAGAATATGAGTTCAATAAACTATAATATCCTATAGTACCTACCGTTAACGTATTTCTCGTACAGTTTGTGGTTTAGCACCCTCTAATTGGACGCCACAAATTGGTTGTCACCGGTGCAGCGATGAATAAACACCACTGTAGCATTATTGTATAGTGCATTCAATTGTAAATGTTCTAGAATAACTTGAATATAACATAACATAACATCACGCCTATATTCCTCGAAGGGGTAGGCAGAGGTGTACTTATGTACACCCACAATTTGCCGGTATGTTTAGGTCCCATGTAATAGTGAGGACGCGCTTATGATATGCAATGAATCGGAAACTTCATAGAAAAATCCAATTGCACTTTGCTTGACCTGGGAATCGAACCCACGACCTCGACCGTAGTACTCGCGCTTAGGACAATTAGGTTAAGGAGGCATTATTTGCCAGTATATTTAGGTCCCATGTAATAGGGAGGACGCGCTTATTGGAATGAATCGGGAACTTCATAGAAAAATCCAATTACACTTTGCTTGACTTGGGAATCGAATCCAGGGCCTCGAGCGTAGTACTCGCGCTTAGGGACAATTAGGCTAAGGATGCATTTAAAAACTAAAATTAACAATAAGTAAAAAACTAAAAAACCAGTAAACTAAAATTAAATTCTAGTCACGGTTGTAGAAAACACGCTTTCAAAATATTATCGACATCGATAAACAGGACACTCAGCCGACGGATGTGCAGCTGTTTATGTGTCGATATACAAGTCAATAAAGTTGCGATTGTCAGAATCGTTCAGAATTCCGTCGGCGACCGCTGACTCAATCGCTGACCGTTTTACCATGCGGCGCTCGTGCGAGATTTCAGGAGTAGACGGGCGGTTTTTCACAGTTTCTTGATTTTTTATCTTATTACTTTAATGAAGGAAAAATCAGCAGGAAAAAGCATTCTTAAAATAACTGGGTTTTATATCACATAGCATGGAATACAGCACAGTTTTTTTTTATACCACAAGGGTGGCACACAGGCATGGGGCCCATTTGATGGTAGACGGTTACCGCAGCCAAAGGACGTTTACAACACCGAAGCGTCACTCACACGTTGGTCGCTGTTTGTTTTAGCTCTTCCCACCTTCTTTTCTGTTTCCCTTTGCTGGATTGGATACTACTGGATTATTCTTTTTTACTACATTTCTCTGTGTTTCCTCTCATCATGTAGCCACGAGATATCTTGTAAATAGCTTGTCTATACTAATATTATAAAGAGGAAAGATTTGTTTGTTTGTTTGTTTGTTTGTTTGTTTGTAATGAATAGGCTCCGAAACTACTGGACCGATTTCAAAAATTCTTTCACCTTTGGAAAGCTACATTATCCCCGAGTAACATAGGCTATATATCATCACGCTACGACTAATAGGAGCGGAGTAGTAATGAAAAATGTAGCAAAAACGGGGAAAAAATTATAAGACCACGCGGGCGAAGCCGCTGGCGGGAAGCTATTACAAATAAAGCGCACACAAGCATGCGGCCCGTTTGATGGTAGACGGTTACCGCAGCCAAAGGACATTTACAACATCGAAGCGTCACTCACGCATTGGTCGGTGTTTGTTTTAGCTCTTCCCATCTTCTTTTCTGTTTCCCTTTGCTGGATTTGGATACTACTGGATTATTCTTTTTACTACATTTCTCTGTGTTTGCTCTCATCACGTAGCCATTATATATTTTTTTTATTATTTTGTTCGCGGCTATCGTATCACATCGACCCTGATGGGTCTATTGTGATCACCGCTCGATGAAATTTAGACTTCACCGCTAAATCCGAGAGAAATCTTGTAAATAGTTTGTTACAAATAAAGCGGCGTTTCTTCCGCAGCGTTTGAACCGCTGGTCTGCTTCCAAGTTTCAAGCTCGTTTGACACTGCCATTCTTTTATCTGATTTACACTACATCTGTGCATTCTTTAGTCTGGCGAATTTCCTATCAGCATTTCCATAGATCGTTGCACTTTCTATTGCTGTGTATCCTGTAATTCTTTGCCGTCGACACGTCCGGTGTAATATGTGTCAGTTCGGTTTTTAAATGTGTCACTGCCTTTTGTTTTGTTAATTCTCAAGATATTTTTAATACTGCTGGGTACGACCTAACTATTAAATATCATCCTCTTAGTCTTTTCCCCAATCATGTTGGGGCTTCCAGTCTAACCAGACGCGGCAGAATATCAGAATTTTACACGAAGCGACTGCCATCAAACCTCCGCAACCCAATTTCTGGGCAATATCGATATCGAAGGATAGACTGGTTGTAAGATTTTTGGGCTTCTGACTTCCACTAATGATTGTCATAGGTGTTCGTATGACAACTGGGGCCGACGGCTTTACGTGCTAATTATTAATATAGAGTCCACTAAACTAGCCTACTACGGGTTGTCAGACTGTACATAATACCATAACGCCTGTACTCCCTAAAGGGTTTTGAGCAGAGGTGTACATTGTATAAGCAGAGGTGTACATTGTATAAGCGGAGGTGTACATTGTATAAACAGAGGTGTACATTGTACACCCACTCTAAAGTTCGCCGGTATGTTTCTAATCCATTAGAGGGCGACCCTATTGCCCATTTGCGCACAAATTCAAACTCCTAGCTGCTACTGGGAATTTCACAGAAAACCTAACAACATTTTGCTCGACCCGGGGATCGAACCCAGGACCTCAATAGTAACAGTCGCGCTTGGGATCACTAGACCCACGAGGCAACTTTAATTTTGATAATTACGAGTGGCAATACCTATTGTTCTCCGGAGAACTATTTAAGCGGCAAAAAAATATACGATATGTTAATTTTCTATAAGTATTAGTGTATAAGTATTTTCTCTTATATCTGTAACTCTTCCCCTTGTATGAAGTGTATTGCAACTATACATATCTGCTATGTCTCTAAGTAAACTGAGTTTTCTCAAAGAAAACACATCAAACAAAATAAAACGGTCGTCACACATTTCCCTTTTGAAATACAAAAGGTATTGTATTACTAAATAAGCGAGGGACCAACTGTTTATACGTTTAGTATTAACAAACTTACTAGCCTTAATTCCATCAAAATTGCACTTTATGTTTGTGGCTATAAGGTAGATGTGAACAGCATATGTAAATTTGCAGCCCCCGTGTATTTTTATTAGGTTTTCCAGTGTAGGGTAGGTCGGGGGGACGTTGCTATGGAAACGGCACGGCTGTCACTGATGGAGAACAATTCACTTTGTTTTATGTTATGAAATGGAAATAATGAGAATGAGAGGTAGCTTTAAAAAATATCTAGATAGTACTCTTATAATGAGACCAAGGACCTGTTTCACAGCTTATTGATAAGTTCCCGTTAAATTAGCTACCAGATATTGTTGCATTTTTTAATTTATCCGATAGTAAATAAATTCAAATTCAAATTCAAAATACTTTATTTCAATTAGACCATATAAATAGGTACTTTTGAAACGTTAAATTAGTTGCACGGTTCCAAAAGAAGTGGGTCTTATGGAGAAGTGGTCTTATCAATTATTCATACATTTTATATATTGTAAATGTGAGCACCATGTAGGTTTAACTATCCTTTATATATAATATCATTTTTAAATCGTCTGGCAGCCTTGAGTATATCCAATGATCTACGCAAATATCCTACTGATTGGTAGTGTCGTGCGCCGGGTCGTTGAGCTCCCTATGATATGGTCGAGCTTTACGATGACTGATTCATGCTTGCCGTCTGTCAGGATAGATCAACTCATGGCTGCTGCGGCCCTTTCCTCAAAAGGCCGTTGCAGACATAGTCCTACACTGTGACACTCACATATTTGATAAAAAAAAAAAACTATGTCTGGACTTTAAAAGAGACCATGATTCTCTGAGCTTGTTTCGGCGTTTCTTCTCAGAGGTCGTCAGTTAGGAAATGCCGACGCCATCTAGCACAAAATCGCAAAACAAAACATTGACTTGTAAAAGTGTCTGAAAAGATCTATTTGCAGAATAAATATCATTTCAAGAGCCGGCTTGAAACTCCATAGATACTCTTTTAAAAAAAATTTGTGTGGTAACAGTAACAATTGTTGTGAATAGTAATGAGGATGATGCAGCTTGATGTGTAGTTGCAGAGATTAAAGAGTAGGTAAGTATTACAATTGAAATTACTGCCATATCAGTAAGAGCCGACCAGTCCCGACAGACAGCAGCCATTCACGAGCATGACGTGTGTATCGGCGCCGTTTGACTCAACCATGTTGTAGGGAATAAAACGAACCGACACACAACGCCACCATATCCAGAGGTGGTAAGAAATGTCCGAAAGGTTGCAAAATTCACACGCCTTCGAAAATTCCTGCTGATTGTAAGCGGTAACCAAAACTTAATTACGTCAGAAAAGCCAGTGGTATCATATACCACGTTATGTAAGGTTATCGACGTTTAATACATACATACTATATACACACGCCTGTATTCTCCGCAGGATTAGGCAGATGGGTACTATTAAACACCTACAGTTCACCGTGCTGGTTCATTTAGGTCCCATATTATAATAGGGGCGAGCGAGCGAAGGGCTCGTTCAACGCTGATCAACCGATCTGCTATCTGCTACGCTTGCCGAGGTCAGTCTTTCGATGGGTGACCATTCTTAACACATCGAGACCCCTCCGTGCCTCGGAGAGCACGTAAAGCCGTCGGTCCCGGTTGTCATACGAACACCTATGACAATCGTTAGGTAGGTATCGGTAGTCAGAAGCCCAAAAAGTCTGACAACCGTATATCCTTCAAATATCGGTATTGCCCCAAAATTGGGTTGCGGAGGCCTGATTGCAGTCGCTTCGTGTAAAATGCTGATATTCAGCCGCATCTGGTTAGACTGGAACCCGACACCAACATGGTTGGGAAAAGGCTAGGACAATTTCATAGGGAACCCAATAACATTTTGCTCGACCCAGGAATCACTCACAAAAAGCACTTAATGACTTAACGAGGCAGTTTGCTTTTTTAAACCAACGAATTTACTTTTGGTGACGTGTACAATCGCAACTGTATCGTATTTGATGACGTCTGTGATCTAGTAGTTCGAGTACCGGACTGCTGAACACGAGGTTCGATTCTCACAGGACAAACATTTTATTGTGATGAACATAAGTGTTTGTGTTTGTCTGGGTGTTTCTTATGTATTATCAGTATGTATTTACAAAAAAAGTATATAAGTATTATATCCATTGTATACCCATAGTACAAGCTCTGCATACCTTGGGACTAGATGGTGCTGTGTAAAAATGACCAAGAAATATTTATACTTTATATTTCTTTATATTACCAAGGGGCTAAGTTATAACTGTGCTGATCAATTGATCTGCAAGGTTAAGTTACACTTGCTGAGGTCAGTCTGTGGATGGGTGACCATTCTTAACACATTGACACCCCTCCGTGCCTCGGAGAGCACGTAAAGCCGTCGGTTCTCATACGAACACCTATGACAATCGTTAGTGGTAGTCAGAAGCCCCAAAAGCCTGACAACCAGTCTATCCTTCGAGTATCGGTATTGCCCAGAAATTGGGTTGCGGAGGTCTGATAGCAGTCGCTCCGTGTAAAATACTGTTATTCAGCCGCATTTGGTTAGACTGGAAGCCGACCCCAACATGGTTGGGAAAAGGCTAGGAAGATGATATTTATTTATATTACCAAGTCAAAGACTTGAGAAGCACTTGCTCCTAACATGTTTATCGGTGATTAAGAGCTCATTGCGGCCGATTCAACCGCAAACTGTTTGCCAAGTTCGCAAATTGAGGGTATTCATACATTGCACGACGATGTTCGGTTGTGTACAGACAGACTTAGAGACGATTTAATAGTTGTGAATCTCTATTACATTAGAATAGTAGATTTTAAGCAAAGCTTGCAGAAACTACAGTAATTTAATGTACGAGTATAGATTGAGAATTTTCTTGAACAACATTATCAAGTATCTTATTTTTAGAGTGATTGGTAATTTAACACATACGATGATGCCTGTATTCCTCGATAGGGATTCAGGTCCAAGGCAGTTCAGGGGATTTATTAAAAAGTGCTAAGCGCAACATTGTTACGTTGCAAAAAATAGATGGTGTTACCAAACTTGTAAAGCTCTATCTCTCTCTCGCACTGAAACGACGATGATTCTAAAGCTTCATGATAAGGCCCCTGGTCTAAATATATTGAGGTCCCAGTAGATTTAGGTAAAATGTGGTTGGTGCTGACCTTGCAAAAGAATGTCATAGAAAAACTCAATAACACGTGACAGCTCAAGATTTTTGACTCAACTTTTATTATCAACCATTTACCAGATACATTTTATGCCATAATTACTTGCAGTAGATACTGAAATATCCTCTTTATACTCAAACTGCATTTTCCACCTTCTCTTAATCATAGTCACCGCCATGAGATTCAAAATAGTCACTGCGATAGTAACAGGTTATGCAACGTTGCTTTTTGTTTACACTAAAGCCGAAACACATCAACTTCATTTTGTATCTAAGAGCAAGTGAGTGACTTCCCTGTTCGGTTTTTCTGCCGATTTTCGTAATAAAAATGGGTGACCTACTTTAAGAATTTTTTACCATTTTTGTGAGAAAAAAATATAACATAGGTTAAAAACCATTGCAATCAATTCTGTTACTGTTACTGATTCTGAATAAACAACTTTCAGCTTTCGTATAAACAAAAACTACCGTGGTATATAGTCTAGTACAACCACCAGACCTCATCAAAATGTGAGGTCCTCACTTCCTACTTAAAACATTTTAAAACCTTACGATAAGCAGTCATGTATCAGAATAATGCCCATTAATATACTGGTACTATACAAAGTAAGTGTTTTCTATCCCCATAATAGCACTTCACTTAAGACACGTAATAAAAGTCATGGAGCCAACAGAGGATACTAAATAAAGCATACAGATTCCCATATAAATTCTACATCTGGAAATAGCTTGAGCACAAGTAGATTTGACAATTTATTACACATCATAACAGCATTAAGTGCTTCTCAGAAACAGTTATAACTCATTTAAATGGTAGATGGAAATAACTATGTGCTTCATACTATTGTAACTATCTAATTAAACATGATCATCAAACTGAATTCAGTTTGGGTGTCCGTGTTCAGAATTTTGTAAGAATTCAATATTTGCTTCATATTTCCTCGCGGTTTCACTTGGATCACAAGATACTTTTGCATTTATAATAATATAAGTAGATTAATATAGAAATT
Organism: Acronicta psi; assembly: GCA_946251955.1. NCBI lineage: Eukaryota > Metazoa > Arthropoda > Insecta > Lepidoptera > Noctuidae > Acronicta > Acronicta psi. The sequence continues at coordinate 1,395,779 of OX276473.1, read as the reverse complement.
AGGGATGTAAACTTTTCTTTTATCAAAACGGTCAACTGTTTCTTCTATCTTTTTTCCGGTACACAGACTTCGATAAAATTCGTATATCTAAATGAATATTTATTTTTTAAGGGTGAATAAGGTGACGTCATAAAGAGAAAAGACACAACTCATAAAGTCAAACTCAAAGGGGGAAACATTACAGAGAGTTCAGTTTTGATTTGAAAATTTGAAGGTTTAAATCCGTTGCGTTTCTTCATAAAATGAGAATCCATGTTTTTGAAGAGATGATTTCAATTTTTTTTTCTTTGCAGTAAAGTGTCTTCAATCGTGTTTCTATACTACAAATTTATAGCTAAAGACATGATTAATGACATATGTAAATATCAGATCCGTATGTTTTGTAATGGCTGAGAAATATTACAATCTATGACGCCCAAATCTTCAATACGTCGTCTTAATAAAACAAGGCATTTGCGTTATTGTGATTGTAATAATATTTGAATACCAAATGTTACAATCATGAGACTTAACAACTTTGTAAAGTTTTTCCTTTTGAAGTAGTTTTACTTTTTCAAGAAATGGAAGGTTGGAGGTGAAATATTGGTAGTCGAACACTATTCCGGATCAACTGCAAGTCAGTGTGCTTTTGGTGACCCGTTAATTTAGTTATGTTGTAAAAATGTACTTACACTACCTACTTCAAATTTTCTATGAATAGGCTAGATTCGATAAGCTTCTCATATTTCTACAAGTAGAGCTTATCCTTGCTACAAAAAAAAATAGGGTTTCACAATTGAAACAAGTATTAATTTCAGCTTTTCTTGAAGAGTGATATTTCGCTACCTTGATAAATATGATTCTGAACAAAGGAACTTTAATCAAATAAATTATTCTCGAAAAATCGCAAGACTCACCGCGGGGCGTCAGACTACTGGAAAGTGAAATTCCTTTTCAATTATAACAAACTAAAATGTAATTCCAACTTTGAAGTATAGGATACAAGGACCTGACCGGTCATTCGCTTAGTGCTGCCAGTTTTCCAAGTAATATAGCGATTATTCATTCCTTTTGGTGTATGACATTCATGAGAGATTAATGTGTCGCGATTCTCATAACAAGTTGAAATATTAATTTTAACATTTGTCTTACATTTTCATGGTGGGACGTGGACAGTAAGATAATTAAATGTTAGATTAAATTGAGAAAGACAGGTATGAAAATTTAAGGAAGTCAGACGTCAAGACTGGTGGTAAAATGCTGTACTTTTGTCTCAATAAGTAAAATGGTGACTAAGGTGGTAGGCGTCTTGAAGTTTCAATTCAAAACCCGTGACCATGGACGTGTAAAGGGCTAAACGTCGGGCTTAAAATAATATAATTTCAATGTCTAGTACTCGCGTAAGTGTCAGAAATCAATATGATGCTATTATGTTACAGCCTTGAATACTGCTCGTCCTTGACAGAGCCGAAGACAAATATGATATATCATATTAATTCCTCCTATCTCAAAAGCAATACACAGCTATATCTCCATACATTATGGATAACCATCTTGACGTTCAGATACCGATCGACGCTGTAAACAGAATATAGTCGTCACCGCCCATCCCGTGTTTATGTCCGTCGTAAAAATATGATATAAATATCATCTGAGAATGATATTTTGATGTTAAGGGGAGGCTGCTTCGTGGGCCATTTTATTACTCCAAGTCTTTACTGAAGTTTTTGAAATGGCATGAAAAGGGTTACCAGTTTATTGTTATTTATGCTTACTAATTTCTGGAATGCCACAGGGGCGTATTTTAGGGCCATTTTGTCTTCCGATATTTTTTGTAAATACCGTTTATTTATTGTTACTTATAACAAATTTATTTATTTATTTATTTATTTCTTACAGGAAAACCAACAGCTATACAATCAATGTTAATATCTAGCAATAAATATCTGTATCTTCTTTACCAATTATTTATACAATGGTGAAAACATCATCTATATATATTAAAGAATACTACACTTTTAGAAGTATATTTTGTATCTCCTCAGCAAATTGTATCAAGCAGACTATTTTGCAACTGAATTACTTACAATAATATTATCTTCTAAGAAAAACATCGAATCTAAGTTAACACTAATTTCACAACTGTATATAACGTTCGAAAAGATTATCATAAGTACAATGTATTTTATTTCTATAAGCTTTACCTTTAACCCGTTGTTACCTGTACAATCACGCGAACGAATGCCTCATGCGATCGAATACTTGTTGATGGTCATAAATCGTACAGCACCCGAGGTTTAAGTCGTAATAATAATTATGAATCACTAATAAATTGCCTTTAATTGCTCCTCCGATGTTTTAATTTGCTGTAGGTACTACAATTTTTGATAGAGTACTACGAATTTGTTTTTAATTGAAGTCATATTTTCTTACAATCTGATCAGATGATATGATCGATAAAAAAGATATTTAAAAAAATATATAGATTTTAATTAAAAGGTCATGTAAATGATTGAATATTCTAATGAATTGTTATAATGTGAAATACAATGCATTTATCAAGTGTAGTGAAATTAACTAATTCTACAGATTATAATTAAATTCAATTCAAAATATTTTTATTTCAAATAAGCTTTTATAAGCATTTGTGTAACGTTAAATGATTCTAGTTGCACGGTTCCAAAATGTTGGTCCTATGGAGAAGAATCCGGCAAGAAACTCCATGGATACTCTTTTAAAATAAGAGTTCTTACATTTTTTATTGATACACACTATTGCAATATCAGAATGTGTGAATATTGTAGGTTTAATGTCAACCCATAGACGAAAAAAATATCATAAATATTTTCTAGTGTGATTCATTATATTATCACGGGTTAATGGCAATTGACTCGCCCCCTGTTACATGGGACCATGTCTTTAGGTCCCAACCACCGGTAAACTGTGGGAGTACATTAGTATCTAAACCTCTGTCTAACCCTTCGGGAAATAAAGGCAAGATGGTAAGTTATAATATGTTACAGTTCTCGCCAAACTTATTGTCCTTGTTGAAGTTGCCGCTGGAGAAAGAAAAATATTAGATTGTAATAAATAAAAACGAAAGCTCAAGTCGCTCTCGCATCTGTCGTTTTAAATTATTCTAATCCAATATTTTTCTTTCTCCGATTTTTAAGGGTTGAACTTCAACTTGAGCTTTCGTTTTTATTTATTACAATCTAATATTTTTCTTTCTCCAGCGGCAACTTCAACAAGGACAATAAGTTTGGCGAGAACTGTACGTTATTACGGAAAGTTACACTTGAAAAAAGGTACATTTAAACAATGATACTATAAGTACCTACCACAAGTACCTGCAACTAGAATCATTTAACGTTTTATGAATGCTTGTAAAAGCTTACTCGAAATAAAAATAGGTATATATATTTAAATTTAAATTTACCGTAAGACGACTCCCAACTAAATTTGATATTCTCTTCACAGATCTTATTACAATTTAGAGTGTCGCAGTTGTCTAAGTTAATTAACATGATTAGCTGCTGATCGGCACACCTACTAGTGACAGCATAAAAGTACTACTGTAGTTCAACCATGAGTTCTATCGAATTACTTTCGATAGGTTTTTTACGCATCGAAACGCTGTAATCTCATAGCCGATTTTAGTTCCTTACGTAACCCCTAGAGGCGCTGCGATGGTTTTCCATATATTTATTTTACGTTGTCGCTAGCGAGTTTAGTGAGAAAAACTCGTGGTCGAGGCACAGGTATACATTTCAAGCAAGTAGCTATCGTTGCGGTCAAAAGCAAATCTATTTTTTGTTGACAGTACCTTTTCCTTTTATGTAAAACTAACGATCTGCCATCGCTTCGCTTCTGGTATTTATTACCTATAATTTTATTATGTAAAATGTAAATAAAATTTCTTAAATAAATGTACCTGCTACTCCTTATAACATTAGCTGTCTGCGAGTGAAAGTTCCGTCAAAATTGGTCCAGGCTTTTCAGAGAATAGCTGCAACAAACAGGAAAAAAAAATGATTTGATGTAATGTATTTTTTAATTCAAATTTTTGTCATGTTTTTAATACATTTATGCAGTTAGTGAAAAGGCGTTTATTTAAAATTACAAACAGATACTTTCATTTATATGTATTGTAATGAACATTCCGGAAAATCGCAAATACCTATACATAACATCTATTTCGCGTGTTGACATAGATATATCTAACAGTATGCAAATAGTTTTAACCCCTGAATACATTACCTGAAGTTGGAATAATTAATTAGGAATTATTACGACGTCGTAGGTACTGTTATACATACTGTGTGTAATTGACATTACCGTATTTATAATCGTAACTGTTAAATTAAACTAGTTTTCGCCCGGTACTCGAAAATCGACCAAAATAAAAGAAAAAACTTGTTCTAATTATTTTTAAAATAGCTTTCCGCTTCGCTTCGCTTTGTATACAAAAACTTGACATTATTATATACCTACCTTCCTCGAGAACCACTCTATCCATTGGTGAAAAAAGCATGAAAAACAAAATCAAAATCAAAATGATAGACAGACAGACGCGACGGAGGATTTTCTTTTATAATATATTATAGTGATGATATTATGATTTGGGTCGAGCCTACCATTAACCGAAAATAATCCGTGCATTGCTACTGAGTTTCCTAACTATAACACGCGATAACAGGAAAGAGTAGATTAGCTATAATATAATGTATGCGACTTATTACCAATATCTTCTTGTGTATATTCTTAGTTAGAAATCCTTAAGTAAATAAAAAATAACACTTTGGACTTGGAATCTATCTGAGAATTGAATCTAGAACCTCAAACGCTTACAGCTAATACGGCTATTATTTCAAAATACAATAAAACAACTAAAAGCCCATGGAAGTCAGCGATTTCATTAAATATTGACGGCATTCGTTGCAGCCCCTTGTTTTCTCAGGAAAATTGGTATGATCCCCTGTAAGGGACGCACTAAACTTTCTTAGAAAAACTACATAATTGATGATGTTACTCAATGCAGGGGTAATAATTTATATATGTATCTGTAAGTTAATTCTATTAAAGGGTAGGCAGTAGGTAATGACAATTGAAATGGGCTGTTGAAAATTTCATATGACAAATATACCATCACGGGTATATTCGTACGGCACGGGTCTCCTCTCAGTATGAGAGGGGTTAGGCTACGGTCCACCACGCTGGCCTAGTGTGGGTTGGCCAAATGCCATCCACCTGGCGCAAATCCAGACTCCAAGGTGCTACTGAGAATTTCCCTGAAAGTCCCAATTTTGCTCCAGCTAGGATTCAAACCAAAGACTACACAGACAGTCAACAGTACATTTCCTCCCCTTTTGTATTTACTGGGGCAAAGAACAGCCCCCTAATAAAAAGATGCATTATTAAATTCTATACGTTTAGATGTACTGAATAAACACGATCTTATGACAAAATTCGGTTTGAAACACTCTTTAGATATTTTTCTGTCTTTATAAAGAATACCCTCTGGAGTTGACTTTGGGAAATTCCTTTCTTCGAATCTATTTATAAGATTGTAAACAAAAATAGAGGTATTTTTTAAATTGACATAGCTTTTAGAATTTTATAAAAAAACTGGTACTTACGTATTTTCTGTTTTTTTTTAGAGTTCTTCGTAAATCGGATTGCCAATAATTAACAAAAGTGTAAGGGAGCTGATAATAGGTAATTATAACGTCAACACTGTGGCCCACCACCTTGAACATCCGTGATCTTGGAAGCTGAAATTAAAATAATAAATAAATATAAAATATCTTGGGACATGTTACACAGCACCATTTAGTCCCAAACTAATCAGAGCTTGTACTAGTATTGGTGTCCTGTGGGAATTGAACCAACGACTTCGTGATCAGCAGTTCGGTACTCGAACCACTAGATAACAGACATCGTCAAAATATAATCAATATACCGCGATAAAATCCGTATTTTTATATTAGGTTTTGTTTATTCTAATATGTAGTATATAAGAAAGTAACTATGCAAAACTTCTTTACTGCCATTTTTTTATGTTGCCTGATTCGTGTTCTCTTTGCTTTTAATGTATGAATGGATGGATCCATTGTGTGACCCATATATTTTCAAGCTTCTCAAATAAAATTAGACAAAACACTTGCCTCTATAAATACTATCAGTCCCATTAGAGATGCATTAAGCTCTTAAAAGGGTGTTCCAAATGTAAGAAATGGAGTTCTTATTTATAGGTCGGTCGTATTTTGACTCGAGATTGCATTTAGGAGTATAAATTGTTGGAGAAAATATTTTGGATTTTTGTCAACGTTTATCGTCAATAGATGGGTAAGTTTATACTTCGGAAATAGAAGATCTTGGCAGGCCTGAACAACACAATATGTTATAGTTCTCTATTATTATAGCAGGTCAGAGTGTCAATTACATCATAATATTAATTGACGTCGTCGTGTGTTTGACGACGTCTGTGGCCTAGTGGTTCGAGTACCGGACTGCTGATCACGAGGTCGTGGGTTCGATTCCCACAGAAAACAAATATTTATGTGATGAATATAAGTATTTGTGTTTGTCTGGGTGTTTCTTGTGTATTATAGGTAGGTATGTATTTGCAACAAAAAAAGTATGTTAGTATTATATCCATTGTCTTGTACCCATTGTACAAGCTATGCTTAGTTTGGGACTATAAGGTGTTGTGTAAAAATGTCCCAAGATATTTATTTATTTTATTATATCTAAAATTTGAATGGAGTAACTTCCGTTTGCGAATTTGTCTGCATCTGTGGTTAAAGTTTCTTAAAGTATTGTTAATTCTGATAATAAGCTATCTCTATTTCAAAATTTTAGCCAAATCGTCCAGCCGTTGCAGCGTGGAGTAACAAACATACTAACAAACTTTTACATTTATAACATTAGTAGGATTACTGCGCCTACCTTTTTTGTAATAAACGTTGACGCACAAAGCAATAAAAGGTAGAACGTAAATGTAAAGTAATAAAATATGTTATATAAAATAGTTCTTTACAAAAAATTATCATTAGAAATTGTTTTACTCGTTAGACTAGCAAATAATATGAATTTCACACCATAATCCACCAGGCTACACTTTTTTTGTGGTTGTGAAAAATGTCTTCTCTGCCACCGATTATGGATTCTCTAAAGTAGGCAGTAGTGTATTTCTTACTGACGAATAAGAGCATTTGCCTTTACTTGTCCATGGAATTCGCACCATTCGCCATTTATCGATCAGGCAAAACTAGAATCAGATATAATAAAAATCCTAGCTTTCCGCCAGGGGCTTTGACCGCGTAGCCTTGATAACTCCCCCCCCCCCCCCGTTTTTGCAATATTTTTCATTGCTACTCCGCTCCTAATAGTCGTAGCGTGATGGTATATAGCCTATATAGCCTTCCCCGATAAATAGACTATCTAACACTAAAATAATTTTTCAAATCGGTCCAGTAGTTTCGGAGCCTATTCAATACAAACAAACAAACAATCAAATCTTTCCTCTTTATAATATTATTATTAAGTATAGATTACTGTATACCCAGATTTAAAGGTGAGGTCGGTATAATGAGACATTCCTACTGTTAATAACTATCATAGTAACAGGATCCACAAATTGATTGTGGGGTTCTTCAATGCCTGGAATAGTGTTTGTTGACTAAAATGACGAGTAAATATTACCCATCCAATAATTGAGCGCATAAAGCACTGCTTTACCACAAGGCATCTACGAAGATGCAGGATTAGTATTCAAAACAATAACATTATTTTATAATACTTGACAGTGTTGCCATAACATTAATAAAATAAATAAACAAAAACAAAATCGTTCACTTCACACCGCTGTCACATCACTTTGACCCGTTATCATCGTTTGTTATCATTTAATGAATATCAGCCTTAGGGTTTAAGGTATAGAGCAGAATATTGTACGAGGCAAGTGATATTCTTGGCGAAATAAATAGACAACTTAATGTCACGCTGTCATTCACAGATTATGCAAAGTAGCCAAGTTATTTTTTTTTCTATTACCATAATACGCGTGTCAGAATGTTTGATGTAATGAAGCAACGTGGGAAATACTAACAAGGCCTATACAACTCTGTGTCTATAAAACTCTTTGGTATAGAATTATAGACTCTATTACTATCACAGTAAGTTTGTTAATGAAGAGTCTGCGGAATATGCGGGCGTGTTTGTCCGTTTGTTCCAACTCAAATTATCAAATTTCAGAGATATCACGTTTCTGCAACCGGCCCCTTTTTGTTCTAATGTGAGTAATTGATTTCTAGTCATACAATTTTAATGGGAGATACTGCCGCACTCATACATTTTCATTAAACTTAGTGAACTGTCCTACAATCACTGTGAATATTTTAGTAATTAGCACACTGCATCTGCATCAAATACCTATGCAAATAGCGAATCAATGTCAACACATTGAGTAAGGGGGTTTGGAAAAACAAACTCACTACTTAGTTATTCTTAAAGATGATGAAACCTTACTTTAAACTTACCTAAAGTACCTATTTATATGGTGTAATAAAAATAAAAATATTTGAATTTGAATTGTGTGATTACTCTGCGATATTCTAAAGAGGATATCTGAGTGCGGTGGTTACTGTTCACTTTTTGAAACCTGTTTCTTCGGCCATTGTCGGCAATTGTCGGCTTCCCTCGTTGGTCAAACTATCATATATTTTGTAATACAGGATGTTTAGTATTAGTTTACACAGCTCATTAGTACACAAATGATAAATTGACTTACATTTGAACGGTAAAACGAAGTCTGTGAATATGAATCATATTTTATATAATGAAATATTTTGATCGTAACAGTTTGAATGTGAATATGAAATATTTTGATGGTAATGAGTGTTCCTTTCTTTTACTGTGTTATTTATTTATAACCGACCGACCGAGGAGGGGGTTCATATGCTGTTCCTTGTGGGTGTTCATCATGTTCATCATCATCCACAGCCTTTGTTGTCCCACTGCTGGGTATAGGCCTTCCTCAAACACCGCAATTTGCCTCGGTCCACGGACCTGCGCATCTCGCATCCAGGTTGGACGTTTCCAGACTTTTTATGGTAGATGTTATTTTAATAATAACTCTAACATAATAATTTTTGTACAGTCAACAAAAAAGATAAGCATACAGGTAGATAATTACATCTGCGTTTTGACAAAGATTTTGTTATAATGTATTAAGCAAAATGTATTAAAACGCAGGTGTTGTTAGCTGTCTACATACCAAAAAAAATGTATCTACCCTTTGGTAGATAAAAATAAATTTAGGTATGTCACTAGATATATTTGCCGAAACACAGATTGCACTGTATACTTATTTCTTTTGTTGACTGTACATAAAGTTCTAGGAAATTTTTACTAGGTTTTCTATGAAATTTTCAGTAGCAGCTCAGGGTTTATTTGAGCCCGGTTAATGGCAATCGGCCCACCTCTATTACTTGGAACCTAAAACATACTGGCAAACTATGGGTGTACACTGTACATAAGTACACCTCTGCGCAACCTTTTAGAGAATACAAGCGTGATGGTATGTTTAAAAAAAAACTCCCAAATGTATCTTCAAAACCTAATTTACAAAACCCACAAATCAGTTTCAGTTCCGCTTCGACTTGTCACTTCGAACTTCGGAAACACTCGTAACAGTTCGTGTAAATGCGATGAATTTAAGTGCGCAGGAGTGGCGCATGTCTCGTGCCAATTATAAGAGCTGACTGATAAATGTGAATGGCGTTATGTACTGGCAAACACGAAATTATTTAGTAACGATTTTACTGAAATTTTCTCGGACGTATAAACGGAATTATCAATTACTTATATATATAGTTTATCCCTGTTTCCCACATGAAGGCAGAGACTATTTTTTTTTATTGCCTCCAGTGGCAGATGAGCAGGTGGCCCACCTGATGGTAAGTGGTAACAACCGCCCATGGACAATGGACTTTATATTTTTATTTTTTTTATTTTTTCCTGAACCTATGAATCTCCTCGACTGTTCAATGAATTGACGTCATTCATACAGTCATCTTGTCATACATGCGCACTAGTTGCGAGTGCTACGCCCTTACGGATTTCCGTAACAAATTATATGTATACATGTAACATAAACTAACGCTTTTTTTTTTCAAAATGAAAGCTGTATCTGTAGAAGGCCTCTTGCTATGATTTTTGGTTTTCACTTTATATAAAGTTGTATTTTTATTTTGGTCTAAATAAAAACTTTCTTAATGAATCATGTGCGCACAATTCAAAAAAAGTGTGACGAAAGACTTGATGGACGAACCTCTGTAAATTCATTTGTGTTGACAAGAACAAAGTATTTTGCTCTCAAATGTACCAGCATGGTACGCTTACTTTGACTAATGTGCCCGACTGTACCGCGTTAAACAAACAGACAGTACGCGACATTTGAGCTTAATTTAACATACCTAACACGCGGATGTCTTAATGACTAATACCGAGGTTTTATTTATTTAGACAAGAATATCCACAAGTTTATTAACATCAAAGTAAATTTTGTCCGGCGATAAATTATTTTTCTGTTTTTTAATAACTGTAGTGTACATAGTGATAGGGAATAATAATTATTATTATAATGAGCATTTTCGAAAACAAAAACAATATTTGTACTAACTCCTCTAATTTTGTGCTAACCCCTTATTTTTAAAGGAAAATTGAACAATTTTGTTCTGGTTCCAAACTCGTTAAATTTGTGGTAATGGTTTCATTTTGGTAACGGATTTATCGACTTCCAATAAATGCAACAAAAACATTAAAAAAAATTAAAAAGAAAACAATGAGACGCTATTATTTCTAGTTGTTGTCTTGGCAGGGTTTAGTTAAGGAAAAATCGTTCAAATAATTTTTTAATTAACAAATCAATGTAACGCTAAATTTTCGCCACTCTATATACTAAATATATACAATATACTACTGAGCCATACTTTTTAAACAACATACAAACTTTTTAGAGTCCACAAGAATCTGTTCCAATTATTTTTTTTCTCATCCCAGGAACGTTCTGTGTAATTTTTTTTAATTGACTTTAATTAAATTTGTATTATTCAGTTCAACTTCGGACGAAGTTCCGTCAAAAACTTGGTCCTTTTTGCTAATTAAAAGCGAGTTTTCAAATTTCGAATTCTTTGGTTGAGCTGTTTTGCTTTAGGGTGGGTATTGCAGATTTGTTGGTGACATTTTTTATTTATTTGTCAAATTATCCTGTTTATTTTGTAAATGCCATATTATTATAGAAGTGTATTTAAAGTTACAAAAAAATCGGTTCTTAAAATTAGTTGCACTCTCGATTTAGTAAACGAAAGCTACGAGTATGTTATGAATATCTCAATTTTAAAATTAGTTCGATTTCCGGATCCCGGCCATGTTATACCTATCCAACTGTTGGTCTTAGGGTATATACATAGATAAATAAATAAATATCTATTAGGAGATTTTCAGTAGCAACTATGAGTTTTGATTTGTGCCTTTTATAGGACATAGGCTTCCTTGGCACGGTTATTTACCTAAAACATTCCCGAAAACTGTGAGCGTACATCAGTTGACCTCTGCCTATACCTAGCCCTTCGAAGGATACAAGCGTGATGTAGCTTATGCTGACTCGAACAATGACGACTAGACAATGAAACCTGGTACAATTTTAACAAGGTGTTAAAGAAAAAATATTAATTAGGTACTATTTCCTCCCCAGTCTTCAAGTATTGATTGATCATTCATTTCCCTGGCGACATTTGAGTCAATTAGGGGAATCGTGTTGCTATGGTAATCTGTAAACATTTAATCCGCTGATGCAACTGGGGGATTTTACGGCAAAAGCAAGGAATAGTACTTTTATTGAGCGTACTTCCAATGTTTCCAAACTTTCGATATGACGAGCCAAATGAATTTCTCGAAAGTAATAACCAATCATTATCTTCTGTATAAATTCTGAATGGGACATGTCTTTGCACTCCATCGTAGGCCACATCGTTGCTTAACATCAGGCGAGTTGTGGTCAAGCGCAAGCCTATCTAAGATAAAAAATAATGGCGAAACACAACAGCTAGAAATTTCATTTGTATTTGCTAGACGAACAGATATACTATGAGAAAGATTTTTCGTAGATGAGAATCCTGCCGATAGGTACCTTCTGTTTTCGTGAGAATAAAAATTTATTATCTATGGCTTAAAATAGACCCCGTAGTTATCCACAATAGGGCCTGTAGACAATAGTAGCAATTTAACATTCGAATCGACAAACGAATAGAATGAAAATGTATGGAAATGACACAAGCCTTCGACAAATCGGGCTGTCATTAATTTCATCTCCATAAATTTTCTTTCTATTCGATTCGAATGTCAAATTGCAACTAAGTCTAGGCCCCCAGTAATAGCACAGTATTTATCAAACTACGAAAGACTAGAAATAGATAAAATGCCTTTAGAGTAACACGGAACATTTTTAAAGGGCATTTTCAAAGTCAATTTATTTTCCACCGTTCTATCGGACACTGGTCTGCTTCAATGACGATCTGAACCAGATAAGCTCCAACTTTCAGTGCAAACAATCGTAAAACATTGCGCAAACATCTCGCAGTCCTCGCAACAATAGGTCCACGGACAAAATCGTATAGCCTCCTTACGGAACTCGTAGACATTTCTAATAGCCCTTAAGAATGAGGCAAACAGTTTTACTCCATTGTCCACTTCACTCGACATTGTTACTTGATAACAATCTTAATTTTTACCTCCTTGCTCAATGACTTCCAACCTTATATCAATAGCATAGAGGTTTCTCCATGTGTAAGAATAACTTGGTGTACCGATCGTGCCGTTTCCATGGTAACCGGTATTGTCCAAGATTTTTTTCCAAATATATTTGTACGAATATGGGCTTTCTAACTTGGGCAGTAAGGGCGGGTGTCCTTTGGATGGAATCTGCGCAGGGTATTTTTATTATAGGAAGAATATTTTTCTGCAATTGAATTTTTATTTAGTTGGAATCGATGACATGATTACTGCTAGAGAGGTACCTACGTATTTTAGCTGCTGTTTTGATGGATATGTAGACAAGGTAGGCTTTTTCAAACAAAAGTCAATCAAATTTGTATTTAAATATGACTGAATAATCGTATTTATTCCTGCATACTAAAATGACTGAACATGACTTTTTTAAGGTAGACTTTCACTCATTACTTTGCGCCCTTACCTACTTCTTAATATCAAAAAATTCAAATGCACCAACTATAATTATGATCAGATCGATTATAAACATTTTATCAAAACTTTCTGCGATCACCATGCTTCCAATGCTTTCGCTATCCGCCGCCGGATAAATTAAAAAAAAAACTAAACAAATTCTATATGAAATTATCTGCCAAGTAATTTAACGGGAACTTACTAGGAGGTTTTGGAATAGAGCCTTTTTAGTCATGTATTCAAATTACTGTACTTAAAGTACTAGGATCACAGCACTAGTGCAGCAGTGTCATTGTCTGTTTTTATTTGAGAGCGCCTTGTTATGAAAATAAATCGCGCGTCGCGACAACACATTGAATTGTGCCCGTCTTGGAGCCGATGTTAGGGAACTTGTACATTCCCTAAGGCTCATATTTGTGCGCTCTGAAGGTGGTTTAGCTAATAATTCATACTATATCGTCCTTTGTATCAGAGATCGGCGATAGTTCACTATGTACCCTAGTATTGAGTGAGTGGATATTAGTAATTTTGTCGAAAAAAATCTCTCAGGTATCCCGATTTCCTGACGTTTCATTCCCTGCTTCGGAGTAATAAAATCTAGGGGCCTGATTGACCAATTCCTAGTGTTGACGTTAAATTACTTGGCAGTTATAATCATAGGACGACGAAATACTACTTAAATAAATCCGGCCGGCGGGTATCAGCTATCCAGACATTGTAAATTAGGCACTAAGACTTTATTTTTGGTGTATACCCATTTGAGCACCTATTTTTAGAGCACCCAATGTATTGAGCACTTCAATTCTCAAATGGGAATTAAAAATACTTCATATTCTAGTGTAACAGCTTCATAACATTGAAATATCTGCGCTTGATATTTTCTCTACAGTTTCCGTTATCTTATAGTGTGCAATAAATACTTCAAGTCGACCGTCACAACGGGGCATCTCCGTGTGGTTGCGGACTAAAGGAATAAAAAGTTTTGGTACAAAATAGATCCTACTGTGGTTTGTGAGCATAATGATTTGTATGCGTCGACGCGTCCTATTTCATCGACATTTAATGATATACCATCACGCCTATATTCTCCGAAGGATTAGGCAGAGGTGTTCTGTTTACTGTACACCCATAGTGCGTTTAGGTCCCATGTAATGGGGGCGAGTCAATTGCCATCAACCGGGTATATCTCCAGACTCAGATCGAGTTGCTACTAGCAATTTCACAGAAAAACCCAAAAACACTGCTCGATCCGGAAATGGAAACCGGGACCTCTAGCGCAGCAGGACCCCTCTACGACCACTAAAACAATGAGATAGTCTCATATCGAATATAACGCTTAAATGCATTAATTTAATCGATACGCAAAATGAGTGTCAACAAACAGCGATTTAAATCGTTCATCGGATTGAATCGCAACAAGAGGTCGTATTGCATCAATTAAAGGATTACCGTCTGCTGTTGATCGGATACCGTTGTTTTGTGACCGGGGTGGGGGGGGGGGTCTAGCATGCGTTCCGTGACATAATATCGTCGTATTATCTCGTTTTCAGCTATAGTTTCGGCACGAGATATAGGACGACAACGAAGACGGAGAGAGAAGCCGGCAAGAGATTATGACACTACTTTTCATTTTGCAGAGCGGTCAGGGATAGATGTAATTCGCTTCACATAGGTTTCTGTTGGTGAACAATCTAGTGAACTCAAGCAAGGTCCCATTCACACTCTATTTGGTTTGGTTGGTCCATCGCATGAGTAACCTTCTCCTAAATCTTGTGCCTCCCATTTCCCTTGCACGACAAGTCTATTGAGTGGTATTCCAGAACTTCAAAAATACAAAATAGTTTATTTCTTTATCCAAGATTACAAACATTTGTGATTGGAGTTTTATTTCTTTATCCAGGGTTACAAACATTTGTGATTGGAGTCTCCCTTTAAGCAAACTTCAGGATACGAAACTGTATTACAGAATATAGGAATTGCTTATTGCCGAGGTCTTGGCGTATCGATATATTGATTCAAAACTCAGTGCACAATATTCAAAGCTGTCTTCTTCAGCACCTCATTTCGCTTTTACGACTACTATGTTAAATTTCACATTCATTAATTGAGTGAAAATACCACCCCGCCAAATTGGTGCGTGAATTTGTTTCCAAGCGTAAATCGTAATAGTGCTGAGCAGTTTGTATCGATTGACTCAACAATACCTTTCGCTGATCCCCGCCATCACTCGTTGCAGATCAGCATTACTATGCGCCAAAGCGGGGCGTCGCATCAATTAAAGGATTACCGACGTTGTGTGTTAACTGTGCGCATTTGTACCGTCTACTGATTTGCCGTTTGTATGGTTTCATTTTGATATCATTTGAAAGACTGTTTTTGAATACAATCTCATTATCATCGTCAATCATTGCTAGATTTAGGATAGTAAAACTTGGTTTAATGTTTGTATGTCTTATATTTTAGTTAAATAAATAAATAATAAATATTTATTGAACATTTTACACAGCACCGTCTGGTCCCAAACTAAGCAGTGGTTGTACTATGGGTACAAGACAATGGATATAATACTTATATACTTTTTTGTAAATAGATTCTTATAATACATATGAAACACCCAAACAAACAAACACTTATATTCATGACATAACACTTACACTTATATTTGGTTCCTGTAGGAATCCAACCCATGACCTCGTGATCAGTTCGGTACACGAACCACTTGACCACAGACGTCGTCTAATACATACATGTATACATAAATGGTTCCTTTTTTCCTTTTATCTATCTACCAGAATAATAATTTCCATTCCATTATAACGTGACACTAAAATATTTTACCTATCATTACGTTCTACGGTATCCATTTACCAGTCAATGGAATAATAACATAGCTTAGGGAAAACCTCAATAACAGTACTTTTCACACCAATGTGGTGTCAATTTTATGTAAATAAACATAGGTCAGGCACTGTCATTACTGTCAACGTGTCTGTAGTAAATAACAACGTGTGAGTAGGAATGTCGCGGTGACTGCAAACTATCAATTATTGTTGCACTGCAGGGTTCGAGGCTTTGAAATTAGCGAATTCACGATTGACGCAGTGGTTGATCGATTAGAACTGCTGTACCATCTATCAATAATAATATCTTTGTCTAATTAGCTGGTAACACCAACTGTTATAGTCTGCGCGGAACTAGTTGGCCGCGCCTTAGGTATGTAAGCGGTGGGATCGAGGTGCGGGGGCGCTTGCTTTTATCCACAGTAACCCACCGCCTCACCCCTGTCCCTACCTAAGGTGCGGCCAACTAGTTCCGCGCAGACTATAAGTGAAGGCCGTTTTTCAATTCCGTTTGCTGCAAGATCAGCAAGATCGTCAATAATACAATCTCTTAATCCTCACAATATCATCTGACCATCGGGCTGGTGGTATGCCTTGCGATTGAATGAGAAAGTAACTGTAAGTATGTCTGTACTTTGCTCTAAGATTTTTGGGTCAGGCTTTTACCGTAGCATTGTATAACATCAGTCTAATATAGTATAAAAAAATACAACAAAAACCATACATCAATACTTATAAAAAAACCATGAATGTCAAATCAATATTTTCCCAAATGATACTACACCAAAAAAGAAAAAGAAAATAAGTTAAGCAGGTCTTTTATTTCACCATAATGTAGGCACTTATAAAACATTTCGATTACGATCAATATTTGATTTACGTTTAAAAAATATACCATCTAAAAGAGCTTGAAACGCCCTGTTCCAAAGTAGGTAACCAAATTCAAATTTCCCACCGCTGTTAACCAATCAAATATTGGTACACCAAATCGCTTCCCTCATAGCCACTTACGAACTGGTGCACGGCAAACGTTAATTAGCAAGAGGCGGCAATTTGCGGTCTTCAAATTGACTGACTCGGTGTTTGAGTGAGGAGCCCGATCGGCACTGGTGCCTGCGGTATCAATTATACAGTTTGTGCTTTTATGAATTGTGTACATTATTAATATTATGCTTGTTTGTGTTTTAGTGTTTTCCGATTGGACTGTTATCAAAAAAAGGACTTTTGAATCATTACAAATTAAAACTGACAAATACTGGGTCTTAGTGAAGCAATTTAAGTGTCTGTTGCATGTAGACCGTCTAAACAGTGATTTACATTTTATTCGGTTTAAAAAAATACATTTCTCAGCGTATTCTCTTCTAAAACAGCATCGTTATTCGTTAATTTTATCGTATTTTTCATTCAAAATAATACTTATATAAATTTTAGGAATTTCTGAGGTCGTATTTATTTTTCGCTATAATTTATTTAAAAAAATCTGAAAGAAAATTTTATCCTTTCGAATAGAGATAGGAATCCAAAATTCATAGCAAAACATCTCCAAAAAGTTTCCGGGGCCATCCATCAGGGGCAGACAGTAAACATGGTATTTGTATGCATTTCGCTGCATTCAATATGCGAGCAATCGCGTGCTCCAGCCATTTGCTACTAAATGTACGCGATGGAGTTTTTGGTACTTGTTTTCTGGTAAAAGCATGTAAAGCAGAGAGGCACGTTAAATGTCGCATACGTGATATACTTAACTTCATGAATAAAATTGGTAAAGGAAAAATTAAAAATGCAAGTAAAATCAATTCTGACAAATTGTATAATCTGCAATGAGTTTTACACGTTAGAATTATTCCATTCGATATGTATACGTAATACTATAAGTAGGTACATTATTATTAGGAACTGCTGCTTTAGTGATCAAGGCTCACTTGCTGTGTTATTTTTATTTATAATCAACTAAAGATACATGACAATCAAGCAGACAGTAAAAAAAGAAAAACTAATTATTTCCCTCGATAAGCATACTTAATGACGATAATTTCTACCGAAGTAATTTATAATATTGTACTATTTCGAGCTACTTAAATAAAAGTTTTAAAGTCATTGGAACTATAGTGTTCATTACAAATTGAAATTTCAAAGGGATTACAAGTGTATCTTGTGTATTTTCTTTATGTTTATCTAAAGTTGTAAAATTGAAAATCATTAACAAAGATGATGGGAGATATACCATGTAATTTACAAGTTGTAAAATGCATCCGTTTTATTTGCGGGTATCGCCAAAAGTTCGACGGGTCATACAGAAACCCCTTACTATCCATAATATTCCCATTATTCATTATTTCAGTGATAGTGCATATTGCTTGTAATCCGGAATTACAGATGCCATTTGCTTACAAAATATTCACTGGAGTCGAATATTTAGTTTATTTTTTTGTATCCTTTCACACCAAAGATCAATTTATCTACGGTTACTACAAATGCTTTCATGCAATCGATCATTTGGATGGCGCTAAGGAAATGTATCGCAGATTGGGTTATTTTATAAATTGGTATTTGTTAATTAGTTTTGGAATACATATACTGACCTCATGGTCGTATTGTCATATTGAAGGTTTAGTTTGTTTCGGTGAACAATTATTCAATTCCCTAACTCTGAGCTTTTTCGTGTTTGCCTGTGATGTTGGGAAAAATTATATAATTCTTATATTTTTCCTCCTGTACTGTCGAGTTAAATTGATGAAAATAAGTTTGGAAAATTCTAGTCTTGACAACACGCCAAGAAATAGATTTTCACTATATAAGTATGCACCAATGTATGAAGCACTTCATAAGAGTTTAAGCAATGTGGATTATCCTGTTAAATTATTGGTACGGACAATTTGTTATAATTCTGATAATTTAAGTTAGCATAAACAGCCCCAAGTGTAGTAAATTATTATTGGGTTAGTAGCTTGGAGTTGGGCAATAGGCTCGCCCCCTATACACCACCTAAAGGATCTAAGGGATCTAGGGGATTAGTGATTGTTAAAATTTCAGTTATTTATTCAGTCACTATCCGTGAGAACCTGTAATTGGCTTAGTGTAGCTTAAGCTAGATATTAACATTTTTTGTATAGCTGTTGGTTTTCCTGTATGAAATAAATAAATAAATAAACATATCAGCGAACATAATATACACCCTTTATATTAATCGAATGAACTCAACAAAATAATATTATTTTCCAGGTCACGGTTACATTTCTGTGTAACATAGGCGCAATAATTTACAAAACGTTTCAAGACATTAATTTTTCGAAAGAACATGTTAGTATAATATAAAATATTACATCGCACTCGTGTTCAAAAACGTAACAGAACTGTGTTTGCATGTCAGAACATTAATAAATAATCGAATTATTTATCATCGTGTCTAGAAATTTTTACCTGACAGGATAAGGTTTGATATGCTTTAACAAAACTTCATCTTTTCAGGGTTTGAGTGCGTCTCAACATATATTTAATGCATGTTTCATTTTACAACATTTTATAGCTATACTAATATCTGCAGTAGCCTTGGATCTCACTGCGGACAATATTAAAGCTATAAAAGTTATTTGTACTGAAAAGAGTATCTACAGTGTCAGTAAGTATACTATTTTATGATATGATACTGACTTATGTACGAAGAACAAATAATGTACCTGGTTTGATTTAATAAATGATTAACAGCTGACCGTAAGAATCTATTAGATAACAATTTTGGGTATGCCACAGGGCTTTATTCGTGGCCCTTTCCAGTTTTTTGTGACCAATTTCCAGACGTGTAGGTTTTTAAATTAGATTTCTGCCGTGGTGGTGATTCAGAACCTTCCAGAGAAATAATATCATAGTAAACTAACTACGTGAGCGCAATAAGGCTTAGAATAGGAAGTTACATATTGAATTATTCAATTAAATCTTATGTTTTGCAGATGAACGCCAGCATAGTGAACTTCAAAAACTGTTGCTTCTCATTGAAAACCGCCCTATTGGTTTCTCTATTGGACACGTTGCACCGCTAAGTGTTCCCGTTTTGCTGAGCTGTTGGTCTTTTGGAATAATCAATATCATCGCTATTCTGCAGATCAAGAGCTTTTACTCTTAAATTAATCTTAAATTTAAACTGTTCTATTCTTTAAGCACTTGTATCGCGTTCGTGTTTTGTGTAATTGGCACCGTGAAATAAAGGACTTCGAAAAATGAATATCTTGTTTACATTATTATCAATTAGTGATGTAACTCCAAAATTATAGATTGAATAATAGTTTGATCAATGAACGTTGCGGTTTAAAGACAATATAATGGCACTTATTGAAAAGAATATGCTGAGATGTTGTGGACATGTTGAAAGAGTGAATGAAAGGCGACTAATAAAAGCAGCTTTTAAGATAATGTCAGCGGTAGCACAGAGATCCTTTAAAAATGTCAGGTGCGTTGTACTCGCAACCAGCGTGTGTGTATAACAAGATGTGAGAACGTAAACGAAGCAAAATAAGTTTGCAAGAATCGTACCAAGTGGCATTAAGATATTTCTGCCTACCTCTATGAGAAAAAGGCGTGAGTGTATATATGTAGTATATAATTCATAGGTAACTAAGCAATTACTCAGCGTAATTATTTATTTTAAAAATACCCATACAGGGCTATGGGTATTTTAAAAATAATTACCGTAAGTGGAAATATCGCCTGATGGTTATTTCAAACGAAATTATAGGAAAATTTCAATGAAGCAGTTATATATACTAAAATAATTTCTAATATAGTTTTAAAATTTTCCGTCGACAAGAATAGTTATATAATAGCTAGTTTCTCTATCATAGAACTTAATAAACTTGTACATACATTGTAAAATTTTAAGCTAAAAACAGCTGAATAGGCATTGGAGCTGAAATTAGAACTCTAGTGTTCATTACAAATTGAAATTTCAAAGATACTAGAAGTTCATATTGTTCATCATAGTTTTGTTGACCTAACGTGTAAAATTTAAAATCATTTACAAAGATGATAAGAGATTTACCGTGTAATCTACAAGTAGTAAAATATATTCGTTTTATATGCGGGTTTCGTCAAAACTTTGGCGGGTCATACAGAAATAAGTTACTTTCCATATTATGCCCCATATTCACTGTCTCACTAATAGTCTATATTGTTTGTAATCCTGAATCATATATGACTTTTGCTCATAAAATATTCGTTGGAACCGAATATGCAGTTTATTTTTTTGTATCATTTCAAACTAAAGATCAATTTATCTACGGTTACTACAAATACATTAATGCAATCGACAATTTGGATGGCGCTAAGGCAATGTATCGCAAATTGGGTTATTTTATAAATCTATATTTATTAATGATTTTTGGGATTCAAATACTGATCTCGTGGCTGTTTTGCCACCTTGAAGGTGTAGTTTGTTTTGGCGAACAATCATTCAATTTTCTAACTTTAAGCTATTTCGTGTTTGCCTGTGATGTTGGGAAAATCTACATGATTCTTATATTTTCCCTCCTGTACTGCCGAGTTAAATTGATAAAAATAAGTTTGGAAAATTCAAGTATTGACAACATGTCTAGAAATAAATTTTCACTGTATAAGTATGCACCAATGTATGAAGCGCTTCATGATAGTTTAAACAATGTGGATTATCCTGTAAAATTATTGGTACGTATTGACTTTTAAGTCAGAAGTTGTGATAAATTAAGTCAGCATAAAACAATTTACCATGCCAGATGACATATTATTTTGCACTAAAAACAATTGCTTCATTAGCATGGTGATCGTAAGTGTAAATGCTACGCGCGAGGTTCTAGATTCAATTCCCAGGTCGACCAAGTACAAGTCAAGCGACACGAGAACATAATTTACCTAAGTCGATAATGTTTAGAAACTCTAGCTCACCACATTAATTTTACTTTCCAGGTCGCCATTACATTTCTATGTAACACAGGTGCAATAATCTACAAATCTTTTCAAGACATTAATTATTGGAAAGAATACGTTAGTATATCGCACACTTTCCAAAAACGTAACGAAACTATACTTTCTAATTAAATATTTATTTTTTAGGGTTTAAATATGATTCAAATTTTATTTAATCTTGGATTCATTTTACAACATTTTATAAATATTATAGTATCTGCAGTACTTTTGGACCTCACTGCTGACAATATTAAAGCTATTAAAGTTTTTGTACTGAAAAGAGCATCTACAGCGTCAGTAAGTATATTATTATATGTAGCAATTAGTAAATGGACGTAAGAAAATTATTGTAATTTTTGGGTATGCCACAGGGCTTTATCCGTGGCTGTTTCCAGTTTTGCAATTTTTACGGGGACAATTTTAGACATGTATAATTTATAGTTTACATTTCCGCCGTTCTGGTGATCTAGACCGTCCTTTCAGATAAATAATGTCACAATTCGTTTTAGCTTAGTAAGGATTAGAATAAGTAGTTTAGTAATTCTTCTGTTTTGCAGATGAACGCCAGCAGAGTGAACTTCAGAAACTGTTGCTTCTGATAGAAAACCGTCCTATTGGTTTCTCTATTGGACACGTTGCACCGCTAAGCGTTCCCGTTTTGCTCAGCTGTTGGTCTTTTGGCATCATCAATATCATCGCTGTTCTGCAGATCAAGAACTATTATTCTTAAATTGAAACTGTACTATCTTTTAAGCACTTTTATCGCGTTCGTGTTGTGTGTAATAGGCACCATGTATTAAAGGACTTCGAAAAATGAATATTTTGTTTACATTTTTTTGGATATTTTACACAGCACAATCTATTGCCAAACTAAGCAAAGCTTTTACTAGGAATCCTAGTACTGTCTTAGAAGAAACAAAATTCTTTCAAAATTCTTGTCGTAAGAAACACCTAGACAAACAAAAACACTTATATTCATCACATAAATATTTGTGTCCTGTGCGAATGACACCGACGCGGCCTCATGATCAGCAGTCCGGTATCGATCCATTAGACCACACGTCGTCAAATTTCTGTCAAATTATTGTCAAACTTAGTTCCGTAAATTCGAAGCACTGAGACGTCATCTCTATTGTTAAATATTTCTTGTGCCGCAGCTATTCTTTAGTTTGTGTTATTATTTATACGTTATACACAGTCATTGTTAGGAGAAGGCAGAAACTACAGAAACGAGAAAGAACCTAACAGAAACTTTAACATAATCATTATCTAAATGTCTATGGATGTACCTACTCATATATTTTTAACGATTTTCTTTTATAGGTAGGTTAGGTTAACAACAAATGCTAGTAGTTTCAAAGTCTATGAATAGTTAATTATGAATTGAAATGTATAAAGACAATAAAAGTCAATTCTCAGTTTATTTTTTTTAATACGTGCCTAACGAAATTGGAAGTGTACCTGAGAATTATTTCAAACCAAACAGAGTTTATAAAAACCATTTATTTTACCCTTGACAAGAATAGGTACATAATAAAGTTTCTCTATCGTAGAATTTTATAAAATGATATTACCGTAGCGTGTCCTCAACATGTCCTTCTACTTTGTAGATACTATTTTGAGCTAAAAAAGTTGTAACATTGGAACTTATATTAGAACTATATCGATCGTTACAAATAAAACTTTCAAAGTAGCTAGAGGTTTATGTTGTTTATTATATTTTAGTTGATCTAAAATTTAAAGTAGTGTTCAATACTTAAATCGTTGGCCAACCCCCCAGGCACGTCCGACAGTGGGTTTACATCGGGACTGTTAAAGATAAAAATCGTTTGCAAATATTGACTGATTCCAAGGAGAGGTCTTGATTCCATTTCATAAGTTTTTGCCTTTTTATTAATTAATTTATGCACTAAAGACAAATATTTTATATGTATAGGTACTAATATTAACAAAATAATAAATAAAAATAAAAACCAAAATTTCCGCACCTAGGCGTCAAAGTACTCCTCATCGCTGTCATCTGGTAACGTGCCCAGAAGACTGGCAGCATTGCCACGTTGAATGGCAATGCTGATTCTTTGGCCCAAAAATAATCCAGCCCTATCTAAAATTTAAACAATAATTAACTTATTTTAACGACAATGATAAGCGATATACCCTGTAATTTACATTTATTTAAATATATCCGATTTATTTGCGGGTATCGTCAAAACTTTGATGGACCATACAGAAATTACTTACTTTCCATATTATATCCGATATTGATTTTTTAAATTATAGTCTACATTATTTGTAATCCGCAAATACCTATGATATTTGCTCTCAAAGTTCTTACTGGAATCGAATATGCAACTTATTTTTTGGTATCACTTCAAACCAAAGATCAATTCATCTACGGTTACTACAAATACATTAATGCAATCGACAATTTGGATGGCGCTAAGGGAATGTATCGCAGATTGGGTTATTTAAATAAATTTATATTTATTTATGATTTTTGGGATTCAAATACTGATCTCATGGCTGTTTTGCCACCTTGAAGGTGTAGTTTGTTTTGGCGAACAATCATTTAATCTTCTAACTATGAGCCTTTTCATATTAGCCTGTAATGTTGGGAAAAATTATATGATTCTTATATTTTTTAAGTTTTGAAAACTCTAGCCTTGACAATACATCAAGAAATAAATTTTCACTGTATAAGTATGCATAAATGTATGAAGCCCTTCATAATAAGTTTAAGCAATGTGGATTATCCTGTTAAATTATTGGTACGTATTGACTTTTAAATAACAATTTGTGATACATTATGTGGGAAGAGAGGGGCATAATTATTATTATACATAATTAAACAACTTCCTCTTTAGCCTGGTGTTTATAAGCGTAACTGCTACGCTTAGGGTTGGTAAGCTTAGTGTCTTAGGTTCCAAGGAATCTTGATTGAAATTTCTGTAATTGGATTATCCCACAAAAGTTTGAGTAGCACGGAATTTGTATTGAAGTTTGGTTTGGATTGCCTTTGAGGAATACAGGCGCGATGGGCTATCGTTGACTTGAATTTGCGTATCATGATACTAGTCGGCTAATGCCAAGACAATCTGGCATCGCCAACTCGATCATCATCATGATCATCATCCTCCTGCCCTTATCCCTATTCACTTGGGGTCGGCGCAGTATGTCTTTTTCTTCCATACATCTCTATTAGCGATATTCTCAACTCGATAGTGTGTGAAATCCCTAAGTCACCACACAATTTTTTTTTTCCAGGTCGTGCTTACATTTCTTTGTAACACAGGTGGAATAATAATTAAATCGTTTGGAAACATTGGCTATTGGGAAGGTAATTATTTCTTGTTTCCAAAAACGTAACGGAACTTTGCTTGCATATCAGACACATGATTACCTAATTGTTATTGCTTTTCAGGATTTAAATGTAATTCAATTAATGTTTGTTATCGGATTCATCTTACAACAGTTTATGAGTATTATAGTATCTACAGTAGCTTTTGAGCTCACTGCTGACAATATTAAAGCTATAAGTTATTTGTGCTCAAAAGAGCATCTACAGCGTCAGTAAGAATATTATTTTAATAAGCGATTAGTCAATAATTGTACGTAACATATTGTAAATTTTAGGTATGCCACAGGGCTTTATCCGTGGCCCTTTCCAGTATTAGATCTTTTAGGTGTACAATTGTAGACAAGTGTATATTTTTATACCCAATCTCAGATAAAAAATGCCACAGTTCACTACGTTAGCTTAGTGAGGCTTAGAATAGATACTGAACATAGATTTACACATTCAGCTATATCTTCTGTTTTGCAGATGAACGCCAGCAGAGTGAACTTCAAAAATTGTTGCTTCTTATAGAAAACAGCCCTATTGGTTTCTCTATTGGACACGTTGCACCGCTAAGCGTACCCATTTTGCTCAGCTGTTGGTCTTTTGGAATCATCAATATCATCGCTGTTCTGCAGATCAAGAACTATTACTCTTAAATTGAAATTGTACTATCCTTTAAGTAATTGTATCACATTCATGTTTTGTGTAACTGGCACCTTGTATTATAGGACCTCGAAAAATAAATATATTGCGTTCACATAGGTTTTTTTTTCATTTTACACAGCACCAAATAGTCTTAAACTAAGTAGAGCTTGTACTATAGATACTAGACAATGGATAATTTAATTATAATACTTATACTTTTTTTAATCAAATATTTTTTGGTAACTTTGTTCTATTTATATAGTTTAGAATCAATAAATGCAGGTAATTCCAAACGTGTAATATTACTTCATTAAGAACTGAAATTAATGAAGGCCATATAAGTCAAGGCTCAATTTAATTTGTAATTTTAAAAAATACACGTGGCCGTCGATTGTATCAAACCAAATATAGACAAATGACAAACAAAGAGTTGTTACAAATATTATTTGTGTTACCCTTGATAAGAATAGGTACATAATAACTAGTTTCTATAGCTTGTCCTTGTACTATATCGAGCTCAAAAAGTTGTAGTATCATTGGAGCTTATATTAGAACTATGAACTATATAGTATAATATAGTAAAACCTTAAATGAAAACAGAATTGTATAAACGTAGTTGCTATCCCATGTGCATTCAAATATATAACAAACTTCCTATGGAGATTAAAACCTTACCGATGACACCGTTCAGTTAATCATTTGCGTAATACCCTTTGTATTACGCAAATGATTAACTGAAAAGTGTTTCTATTCATTGAACGAATATTTCCAATTAAAATATTAACGTAGGTATTGGTAGCAGACAATGCATGACAATTTTGCTTTCATGATATTAAATACTATTAAATATTTGCATGTCATTATCTTTATGACGAAATATGGTGAACTATACTATGAATATTATGTAACACCTTTTGTAACCATATTTGTAAACAAATAAATATTTGAATTTGAAAATTTGAATTTGAACTACATTTTATCGTTCAATACACGTGGAAGTTTCAAAGGGTGTAGGGGTTTATATTGTATAATTACTTATATTTTAGTTAATCTAAGTATTCAACATTTAAAAAAAAAACATTTAGGCCATAACAACAATGATAAGAGATATACCGTGTAATTTACAATTTGTAAATTACACGGTAATGTAATGGTTTTTTTTTTTTTTTTTTTTTTTCCTCTGTAGGTGTTTATTATTTTTCTTTTATGTAAATGTTTTATTTATGTTATTTAAGTAGATATTTGTAAAATATATTCGTTTTATTTGCGGGTATCGTCAAAACTTTGACGGGGCATATAGAAATTACTTACTCTCCATTTTATGTCCGATACTATTTTTTTCAATTATAGTCTACGTTACTTGTAAACCGGAATCACCTATGGTATTTGGTCTCAAATTTTTAACTGGAAACGAATATACAATTTATTTTTGGTATCTTTTCAAACCAAAGATCAATTCATCTACGGTTACTACAAATTCATTTATGCAATCGATAATTTGGATGGCGCCAAGAAAACATATCGCAGATTAAGTTATTTTATAAATTTGTGTTTATTTATCGGTATTGGTTTACAAATATTGACCTCATGGGCGTTTTGTCACATAGAAAATGTTGTTTGTTTTGGCGAAAAATCATTAAATTTTCTAACTCTAAACTTTTTCGTATTTGCCTGTGGTGTTGGGAAAAATTATATGATTTTTATATTTTCCTTGCTGTACTGTCGAGTTAAATTGATGAGAACTAGTTTGGAAAATTCTAGTCTGGACAACATGTCAGTAAATAAATTTTCCCTGTATAAGTATGCACCAATGTATGAAGCGCTTCATAAGAGTTTAAGCAATGTGGACTATCCCATTAAAATATTGGTATGTATTGACGTTTAAGTCATTTGTAATAATTTTAACATAAACAGCTTGCCATGAGGGTAATGCTAATTTGTTAAATGCTACATTTTAACCCTTAAAAGAATAGAGGAGCGATGGGCTGTCGTTGATAAACTTGCGTATCGTGACGCTAGTCGGCTAATACCTGACATCGCCAAGTTGATAGTGGTAACCGCAACTCACCGCGCCAATTTTATTTTCCAGGTTCCGACTACATTAATGTGTAACACAGGTGGAATAATCATTAAATTGTTTGGAGACATTGGTTATTGGAAAGAAAATGTAAGTATTTGTAAGGTTTCCACGTCCGTAACGGAACTGTGATGTGTGAACTTGATTATCAGAAAATATATTACCTAATTGTAACTGTTTTTTCAGGGTTTTAATGTGGTTCAATTCATATTTGTGATCGGATTCATTTTACAACATTTTATAGGTATCATAATATCTGCAGTAGCTTTGGACCTCACTGCTGACAACATTAAAGCTATAAAAGTTATTTGTACTGAAAAGAGTTTTTACAGTGTCAGTAAGTATATTATTTAGAGTTGCAATTAAATAAATAAATAAATAAATATCTTTGGACATTTTACACAGCACCATCTAGTCCCAAACTAAGCAGAGCTTGTACTATGGGTACTAGACAATGGATATAATACTTATTATTTTACTTATTACTTTTTTTTTGTAAATACATACTTATTGTACATAGGAAACACCCAGACAAACACAAATACTTATATTCATCACATAAATATTTGTGTCTTGTGGGAATCGAACCCACGACCTCGTGATCAGCAGTCCGGTACTCGAACCACTAGACCACCCACAGACGTCGTCATTAGTAAAACAATGTAATATATAATTGTTAGATAAATTTCGATAAAGTTAAGTATTTTTAGGTATGCCACAGGGCTTTACACTGGGCCCTTTGCCGTTTTTTTTATTTCGTCTTTTATTCACCCCTTGCTACTTGAGATCTATACATACCAGCGAACTAGGTGTGTACAGCAGTACACCTCTGCTTAACCCTTCGGGTAATACAAGCGTGATGGTATTATTACTATGGTACTTTTAAGTTAAAATACCGTTCTGGTGATTACCTACTAAGAACAAAAGATGAATAATGTCATAAGTTCACTAAGTTAGCTTAGTAAAGCTTAGTGTAGGCAGTAACTTATTGAATTAATTATTCTGTTAAATCTTCTATTTTGCAGATGAACGCCAGCAGAGTGAACTTCAAAAATTGTTGTTTCTTATAGAAAACCGCCCTATTGGTTTCTCTATTGGACACGTTGCACCGTTAAGCGTTCCCCTTTTGCTCAGCTGTTGGTCTTTTGGCATCATCAATATCATCGCCGTTCTGCAGATCAAGAGCTACTCTTAAATTTAAAGTGTAGGTACTGTAAAGACCGAAGGAGGTCCCTTCACGAGGTCGGCTTCGTTGAAGCTCTGGTGGGAAACAAGGAAGAGCTGTCACGTAGTAAATGATTTGAATTCAAAATAAAAGTGTGGTGCGGGCCGGACGCGGCGGCTTTTGATCCGGCCTGCGAAATATTTTCAAATCATGGGAATGAGACAGGATATTATTCATTCATTAGTTACGCAAACTTATCACGTCGACAAGAAGGAAATACTAGATTCTTCTTTAATTTAGATTCACACTTAACGCGACAAAAGTGTGCGTTATACGTTTTCATAGATAATGTCCACTGCTTGTTTTGTGCACTTTTTTTCGTATAAGTTTACGGTGATAAGAAGTAATGAGCATCAAAATATTGTAATCAATATCATGGAGCGGCCGTCTCAAGGTCTCCAAGGTCTAATCTATGTCTATGCTAAAATTCATCAAAATCCGTTCAGCCGTTTTAACGTGATAACGGAACATAGGAACATACACGCTTTATTATTTATACCTATTTTTAATAAGTAAGGATGGCCCGTGACTTCATTGTACTCTAAAGTTTGGCCCGCGCCTTTCAAGGCCTCCACAGTACTTTCCTTCAATCACTTGTATCGCTTATGTGTATTGTGTAATTACCACCTTGCAATAAAATAATTTGAAAAATGAATTGTTTGATTTAATTATTATTTGTAACTAGCGGCCCGTCCCGGCTTCACACGGGTAGACATTACCGGAACCAGCATACAACGCCAAGTTTCATGTTTTATACAACCCTAGGACGTCTCTCAGAACGTCAACGTCATACACAGCGCCCCCGTGACGAAAACCAGTATCTACTATCTTCGTACAGCTTATGCTACCCTAGTACCTTCCATCAGATTGACGAAGTTCATCATCTGCCCCCAATGTCAAAAATATGTCACGTCCCACGGGAACGGGATATAAAGAGCCTATGTCCGTCCCTGGTTCCTTCTAATCTACCACCCCACCAATTTCTAGTTCAGTCATTCTTGAGTTATAAGTGTTGTAACAAACCCGACTCTCTTTTATATATATAGATAGATTCTTTGATCGGTTATGATTTCTTGATAGGTGTCCTTGTGTCGTGAATCATATGAGATTAGAGAGGGCTTTTGGTTTGATGTCCATATTCTCGAGTCAAAACCATGTACCGAAAAAAGCAGTGTGGGACGGAATCGACAGAAGATCTGGTAAGGGTCACTGTGAGTCCTTGGATGCAGGCGGCATAATTATGAACGGTCCTTGTGGAAGTCTAATGGGGGAGGCCTTTGTTCAGCGATGGATTTCATTTGGATGATATGATGAAGATGATGATGATTCGTTATTTTATGTTATTTCGTATATTTATATTTTTTTTTTCTGTAACAATTTTGCGTATCTTTGGGGTGACATCAAATTAAAATATTTATTTATTTTATACTTTATGCACAAATAGTACAGAGGCGGACTTAATACCAAAGGCACTTTCTACCACTCGACCTTAGGGTGATGCAGAGACAAAAATTGGTAGGTGCATTAATAGTGTAATGAGCGAAATATTATAATATTATCTCTCATACACGACACACATTATATAACATACACATTTTCAAGGAAGTTAAAAGAAGGGGTCATTGTAATTATCATTATGAACATCTGTAACTATAGGACTAACCCTGAAAGAGTGAAATTAAAATTGCAAGATTGCATTGACATTCTGCAGTCAAACTTAAAAGCTGCAAAAGTAAATTTTAAAAATGTAAGAATACATAATGCCGAGCTAATATTAATTAAAAAAATACAAGTCAAGGCTCAGTTTAATTCATTATTTTAAAAACACACGTGCTTGCCTTATATAAAAGGGTACTTTCATGCCCCATTTGGAGGCCAGGCCTATTAAATATAAATTATCCTCAGGTAGGGCCTCTACCAAAAATAGGCATATGACAATAATCATGAGGTTATTTAACAAATATAAAAATTTACCCTTGACGAGAATAGTATTAATTACTACTTTTTTCTAGTTTCTCTATCGAAGTATTTTATAATATTGTACCTATTTATAATACCTACCAGTTTGAGCTAACAAAAGCTGTATTCATTACAGATACATTTTTCAAAGGGTCTAGAAGTTTGTGTTGTATTTTATTTTTATTAATTAAAAAAATTAACAAATATGAGTGGGTATATACCGTGTAATTTACAAGCTGTAAAATATATTCGTTTTCTTTGCGGGTATCGTCAAAATCTTGGCGGGTCCTACAGAAATCGGTTACTTGCTATAATTTATCCGATACTTACAGTTTTAACAATATTGTATTTTGGTAGTAGTAGTATAGAATCACCTATGAATTTTGTTCACATAGCTAGTTGCGGTATCGAATATATAATTTATTTTTTGGTATCATTTAAAACCAAAGATCAATTTATCTACGGTTACTACAAATTCATATTATATGCAGTCGATAATTTTGATGGCGCTAAGGAAATGTATCGCAGATTGAGTTATTTTATAAATTCATACATATTTTTTAGTCTTGGATTAGAGATAATTACCACATGTTCATATTGATACATTGAAACTGTAGTGTGTTTAGAACATACTTTAAATTTTGCAACCATCAACTTTTTCGTTTTCGCTTGTGATGTTGGAAAATATTACATTATTGTTATATTTCTTCTACTTTACTGTCGAGTTAAATTGATGAGAATGAGTTTGGAAAATTCTAGTCTTGACTACACGTCACGAAATAAATTTTCCCTGTATAAGTATGCACAAATGTATGAAGCACTTGTTGAAAGTTTAAACAATTTGGGTTATGTTAACGAATTGGTATGTATTCACTTATTATTGAGTACTTTGCGATAGCTTAATATCATAATAGCTTATATCATCAAGTTAATCTGCTCGGCCATTTCTATACACAGCATAAAAAATCTAAAAGATCTAGAGGTTTATTTATTTAATTCTATATGTACATAAATAATAAACAAAAGCGCAGACAACCCTAGGGTGGTGGAGAGACGATCACAATAGATGTACTAAAATGATTGTAGTGAGAAGACGAGATGAAGACAATTTTACAGATTATAAGCGTAAAAACTTACATAAGCATTACATAGATACGTATTTAATATATATATATATACAGAGGTTATTACACACTTATCTGATTTTCCAGGTCGTGGTTACATTGCTGTGTAACACCGTGAGAATGATCATAAAATCTTTTCAAGGCATTAGTTATTGGAAAGAAAATGTAAGTATTATTTAACATTATTGATTACATTAGTATCCCTCTGATTAGCCCTTCGAAGAATACAAGCGCGATAGTAATTAATATATCTATTCAACACATCTGCTTTCATCAATTTAACAAACATGTTATATTTTCAGGGTTCAGATGTGTTTCAATTTATATTTAATTTGGCATTCTTATTACAACATTTTTTAAGTATTATAGTATCTGCAGTAGCGTTGGACCTCACTGCTGACAACATTAAAGCAATTAAAGTGATTTGTACTGAAAAGAGTATCTACAGTGTCAGTAAGTATTTTTTATTTATTAAACTAAAATAAACGAACATAACAAAATATTTCGAATGTTCGATAAAGTTAAGTTGTTTTACAGTGTGCCACAGAGCTTTATATTTGGCCCTTTTCTGTTTGTGATTTTAACGTAGAATTTTTTTCTTAACTTTCTCTCAGATAGATCAATAATTGACTGCATTAGTCAAGTGAGGCTTGGAAAATACTGTAAATTATTAAAATATTCGGTATTTTTACAGATGAACGCCAGCATAGTGAACTTCAACAACTGTTGCTTCTTATAGAGAACCGGCCTATTCCTACGCCGCCGCCGCTAAGTATTCCAGTTTTATTCAGCTGTTGGTCTTTTGTGATCATCAATATCATAGCTATTTTGCAAATCAAGAGCTTTTACTCTTAAAGTGTTAACTTTATCGTTTCAAGCACATTTGTCGTTTTTGTGATTCTTGTAACTGACACTGCAATATTATAGAAAATTAAAAATTAATAGTTTGTTTACATTTATCATTATGTATATTTTCCTGGAAATCAATAAGTACTGCCACATTGTCAATGTACAGATATTTTTTATTACTTACGTCTTAGCACTAGTAGTTTAAACTTGCAAAAGGAGAACATGCAAGTATTAAATTGCCAAGGTAACGTTTATTACAACACGTGTAGGTTAAAATTATTTGAAATGATAATATACAATTTAGGAGCAACTTTTGTAAAATACCTGGGGTATATAAATGTCTACAATCTCTCCCCTAACAAGCCTCCGTGCAACAACAAACATTTAAAATCGAATCCATCACCTCATTGCAAATCTAAAACTTTCTCGAATTCTCTACGTTACACCCCTGATACCTACACAATTTTAAAACTATACGACAACAAACAAAAAACACCCTTATCAACTTTGCCACAAAATCTATTAAAACTGTAAACATTACTGGTCATTGAACATATTTATCACAACAGTTAAAGCAATCGATATTCAATCTTTGTAGCGTAAGATTAAGAGTGACTTTAGTAGTAAATATGCTGTGGTACGTCAGTGGACCCTCGTTGCATTGTTTGAGAAGACGTTTAGGAAGAATGTCGCAGCGATTTCGGATATGTCAGTCGCGGCCGCCTGTCACGTCATGTGGCAGAGTGCTAGGGAGCTAGCGGCCATGAAACTAGCGGGCTTACCCTAAACATTGCCCAAAAAGAATCTTTCAAATATTATAATAGGATTATTTCGTTTCACAACTCAATGTAATAAACAAAAATTTTGAGGTGCTACTGAACTAATAACTATGAGCAACTGAGATTCAGTTTAATACAGAAACCAAATCACTTTGGAGATTTATATTAGATAATTTGTTTACAGACACAATCAAACAAATAACTTTCGTCGTGGGTAAGAAGGTATGCAAGGAAAGCTATTGTTCTATATATTGAGATATATACATACATAGCTTCACGCCTGTTTCCCATAGGGGTAGGCAGAGACTTATAGATTTCCACTTGCGATTACGATCCTGGCACACCACTTTCGCTTCGTCTATGTTCATTAACCTCTCGTCGGTTTAGGGTGCTCTTAACCTTGCTTTTTTTGAGAACGTCCGCAATCTGGTTGTGATACGTTCGGCGAGGTCGGCCCCTTCCAACTCTTCCATTTGTACTCGCCATATATACTTGTTTGGTCAACCTCCGTTCATCCATCCTCTCTATATGCCCAAGCCATCTTAACATACCTTATAACATATACCTTATGAGATATATTGTTGTACATAATAGACAATATAATACACAGACCACGCGGGCAAAGCCGCTAACGGAAATATGTAATTGCCGCTATATTAATGTAGGTAATGTTTGTCTGATAACTGAATGACGATAACTACAATGACATTGAATAATAAAATTATAAATAATTGAATCTTAATTCATTTATTAGACAAGTTTTCCTATCTGACTTTAGCAAAGCATAGCGCTAAGGTTGTATACCTATGTATGGTTTCGTAAGTCCCACTTTATTTTTACTAGATCACTTTGTCCCTCTGCTAAGCAAAGGCTTCCCTCTCTCTCCTCCAAATAGCGACAAGGAAAGTAATACCCATATATAGCAAAATAAATAATTTCAATTTTATTATTTTACACACTACACTCTGTAAAACGGAGACCTCGTGGCTTACAAATCCGTCGTCTTCCCTACCATCAAGTGATTGCTTACAGTAGGAGGGTAGATTGAATAACGTTTTGTTTATTTTTGCTTCGGCCTACTCGTAAACAATAGTCTCCGGTTTCTCAGATTATGGAGTATAAGCCCGCCTCCTAAGCCACCGTCTGTGTACTTATTAATGTTTTGAAGGTACAAGCTTATTGGATCTTAATACAATTATCTGTTAGAGTATTTTGTAGTATAGGTATAAAATTTTGCGAAAGAAAATTTCGACCTTGAGCAGGATTCAAACTCGCGTTGTCTCGATACACCAGACTCTTTACCCAACTAGTCTAGCGAGATGCCTGTGGTATTGATCTTTGATATTATTAATAATTTCATCTTTCATCCTCATGTTCTTATCCCTATTCACTTGGAGTCGACGCAGTATGTCTTTTTCTTCCATACATCTCTATTAGCCGTCATCTCATCATTCAATTCCTTTGTGGTCATATCCTTTATCACACAGTCCACCCATCTTTTCTTTATTCTTCTTTTTCAATACTCAATATATTTATTGCACTCCACAATGTTATTTTAACAGTTGTATCATAATAAATAAGGTATCAATCATGGACCCTGTCGGGGACGGCAATGTAGGAGAGAGGAGGAAGGTATTTTGTTAAACTTGCACATTTTTTTTGTTTTTTACTTTATATCCCTTATATCCATCTACATTCATGCTCAAAACCATTATAAAGTTATAAAAAAAATCTAGATGTTGTAGTTAAGATTTCCACCAGACATCTTCGTGGGTCACGGAGGGTTGTTGTCCTTTGGACTTAAAAACTTCGCAATATACTCCAAATTGCGAAGTTTTTAAGTTTGAAAAACAAAATAAAAATTTAGTGATGTCATTCTTTAAATTTTTATTTAAAAAAGTGAAATTCACCTTTGTGATCAAATGCACACAGTTTATTTGTCTCCTTTTGTTCAAAACATGTGACCACTGCATGTGATCGTGGGGATATTTACTATGCTAATAGTATTTACTTCGTATCACGTTTCTTTTAATAATTAAAAATTAACTAAACCATGTGAAATAAGCGCAGCTTTTCTTGCATTTTCCGGTGGATTTAAGAAAAACTTAAATACAAACCTTCTCTTGACATTTACGAACACAGCTGAGGTCGAACATACCGGCGAAATGAGGGTGTACCTACATAAATACATCTCTGCCTAACCCTTCGGGGTTACCCTTCGGTCTAAATGTATGTAATATAAATGGATCCTTTCTCAGGCTCTAGACTATCTCTGTACCAAATTTCATTTAAATCGGTTCAGTAGTTTTGCGTGAAACCGCGACAGACAGACAGAGTTACTTTCGCATTTATAATATTAGTAAGTATTTAAGAAGTATTAGATAGAGACTATAACTTTAGTAAAAAGCGTGTGAACCCAGGGCGGATCGCTAGTTAAAAATAACGTAACAAATTTTCAGCCAGTGTGTAAATTATTGATACACATGTTTCAATTTATTGATTTTAAAATTTAAAAGTAAAATCATAAGTACACACGATCAATAAATACTAACTTTGTTCCAAAGTAAATAATATGGTGACACATTTTTGGGTTCCTAAAAAAATTCGCAAGCAGAACAAATGACATAGGAATTTTTGGAAGGTGGTAGGTCTTCAATATCGCTCGCTTTAACGAGGAAGGAAGATATCGTGAGGAAACCTGCATGCCTGAGAGATTCTCTGACGATGTTTCTCCTTTAAAGGAGAGTCCTAATTACGCACATGATTTCGAAAAGTCAAAGGTGCATACTTGGCAATCAAGTGGTCCCTAGGCTATCACTGCTAGATATGTTTAAAAAAATACTACAGAACCTACAATCGAAATATAATTTACAACGTTTACACAAATGTTCTACAATTTCATTGTGTTGGACAGTAAATAAAAGAGCCAACAGTTTCCGTCAGGCGTCATTCAACGATCAATT
Source organism: Acronicta psi (assembly GCA_946251955.1). Taxonomy (NCBI): domain Eukaryota; kingdom Metazoa; phylum Arthropoda; class Insecta; order Lepidoptera; family Noctuidae; genus Acronicta; species Acronicta psi. The sequence continues at coordinate 1,358,820 of OX276473.1, read as the reverse complement.
AGAGAGATGGAGAATATATTCGTATTAACATTCTTCACATTCGTGTGTTGTGTGTTGGGGAATTCGACTTACTACAGCTCGTATTATGGCTTTAGTTTGACAGCCGCCCAAGTTGCTGAGTACTCCGCTAACAACACACTCGCGTAAGTGGTTTTGTACGGTTATCATTATCTTTTTAAGGCCTGCGCAGACGAAAAAGTTTGTCCGCAAAGGCCTTTTTTTGGCCTTTGTATGTATGACAATGAATTCCCAGGACTGTAGTAAAACAAGCATTTTTTATAACAGAAATTGCACAACACCGGTGGCACCATGCAACAGTACCGAGGGCCGGCGTATAGACGGGACATGCAACAATTTAAACTATCCGTCTTTTGGTGCTGGCCACACACCTTTCATCAGACTCCTTGAGGCTGTATTTTATAAAACTTCTAGCTCAGGTAATGTCTATATTATCTTTTTGTTTTTTTTAAGCATTTTCCATGCTAAGATTACAAGTTATTTTTAATTAAGGAAAAAATCGGCTGGCGGGCAGGATTTGAACCTGCGTGTTCCTGAAATTAGAATGTGAAGGAAGATTTCGACTCGCGAGCGGGGCTCGCGGTGGCTTAGTGGTCAAAGCGTCTGGTGTACCGAACCAGAAGACGCAGGTTCGAATCCTGCCCGCCAGCCGATTTTTTCCTTCATAAAAAATGTCTATATTTTTATGAATAGCAATAGTTGCACTATCTTCCTCCTAGCCTTTTGCCAAAAATGTTGGGGTCAGCTTCCAGTCTAACCAGGATGCGCCTGAATATCAGTATTTTACACGGAGCGACTGTCATCAGACCTCCGCAACCAAATTTCTAGGCAATACCGATATTCGAAGGAAAAACTGGTTGTCACCTTTTTAGGCTTCTGACTACCACTAACGATTGTCATAGGTGTTTGGATGACAACCGGGACCGACGGCTATACGTGCTCCTCGAGGCACGGAGGGGTCTAGACATGTTAAGAATGATCACCCATCCACAGACTGACCGCGGCAAATGTAGCTTAACCTTGCAGATCGATTGATGATCAGCGTAGTTACAACTTGGCCACGAGCCCCTCTGTAATAAATATAATATAGCGACTGCTACGTTAGAGGTCCTAGATTCGAATCCCGGGTAGAGCACTATTGTTAGGTTTTTCCGTGAAATTCCCAGTAGCAGTTCGGAGTCTGGATTTGTGCCCGGTTAATGGCAATAGGCTCGACTCCTATTATATAGGACCTAAACATACCGGCGAAATGTGGGTGTACATTAGTACGTCTCTGCCTACCCCTTCGGGGAATACAGGCGTGATGAATAGTTCTAAATCTGTCATCAAAAATATATACGCCATTTTGTGGGGGCGGCCATCTTGGATTTGAAATTTATGGAATAAATCATTGCAAGCTCTCTTTACATTTATAAATAAGTAGGTACCGAATGATCAATACTACTAATACAAAATTTCAAATCCAAGATGGCCACCACCACAATATGGCGTAGATATTTTTTCTTTATGTGTCGGTGGTTTTATAATTTTTTTATTTTTAATACTTCCACAGTGTTTGATCCCAAGCGATCGGCATCTGGTAATCTGTTACCAGGGGCTAGGAAAGTGCGCACAACTGCTTTCGCCGAAGGACGCGTAGACGATGGGAACATTACCAGCTTAATTAATCATTTATCAGTGTTTTTCTTCACCGACATCACGAACACCCGTGACACCAGTAAGTATCACTTTTTTTGAAGTTTTTAATGTCTTGCCAAAAAAATAATTATGAATTACTAGCTTCCCGCCAGCAGCTTCGCCCGCGTGGTATATTACTATACATATAAACCTTCCTAAAGAATCACTCTATCTATTAAAAAAAACCGCATCAAAATCCGTTGCGTAGTTTTAAAGATCTAAGCATACATAGGGACAGACAGAAGCGACGGAGGACTTTGTTTTATAATATGTAGTGATAACTATACCACTATACCATAGAAAAAAAATCTTTCTTAACTTACATGAAAAGTTGTTTGCCTTATTTGAAACTGATTAAAAAATGTTGTAGCCTAGGGGAATGACCATTCGACTGTCAAAGGTCTCGAGTTCGAATCCAAGGCAAGCACCTCTGACTTTTCGAAATCATGTGCGTAATCACTAGCTTTAACGGTGAAGGAAAACATCGTGAGGAAACCCGCAAGCTTGAGACATATTCTTGACGGCATGTGAAGTCTGCTAACCCGCATTCGGCCAGCGTGGTGGACTATGACCTAATCACTCTCATACTGAGAGGAAACCCGTGCCCAGCAGTGGGACAATTGATGGATTGATGATGGTGATAAACTTAATAATATTTTCAGCAAATTATGTGTCGTGGAGAACACACTGCTGTAAGGCAGCGGGTGCAACTGATAGCGCGTGCGCACCTAATCCAGTGCCAGCAGACGACTACGTGCATCGTTTTACTGGCGTCCGATGCCTGAACATGACCAGACCGCTGACTTACCAAACGTCTGGATGTCTACCTAACACGACTACGCCTGCAAGAGTAAGTACCATACCATCACGCCTTTATTCCCGATAATGTTAGGCAGATGTATACCTACTAATTATTGAGTGTATTTAATTTTCATACATACCTACATATATAGCTTTACGCCTGTTTCTATAGATTTCCACTTGCTACGATCCTGGCACACCATTTTCGCTTCGTCTATGTTCATTATCCTCTCCATGCATGGTCGTCGCTTTAGGGTGCTCTTAACCTTGCCTTTTTTGAGAACGTCCGCAATCTGGTTGTGGTACGTTCGCCTAGGTCGACCCCTTCCAACTCTTCCATTCGTACTCGCCATATATACTTGTTTAGTCAACCAAATTTAATTTTCATACCGCTAGGTAATCAGGGGGGCCAGACAAGTTGCAATTTGACAATTGAATCAACAAACGAATATAAAGAACAAATACATTTTGTTTTTATTCGTTTGTCGAATGTGTAATGAGAAGTGTCTATGGAGTTTCTTGCCGGCTCTTCTCCATAAGATCCACGTTTTGGAACCGTGTAACTAGTTTGACTTTTCGAAAGCACCTATTGATATGGTCTAATTGAAATAAAACATTTGACTTTGACTTGACTTTGACTTTGACAACTTGTCCAGGCCCCTGTGTCCCTATCCAGAAATAATTTATATGGCAGAATAGCCTGGTCAGCTAGTATTCAATAAATTCCCACAGGATTGGGAAAATACCTTTAATTTTTCACGACTCCAACGCCCTCAATAATTTTCAGATTGTAGACGCAACCTCGACATTAGACTTGTCACCTGTATATGGTAACGTTGTGGAACCAGCTAGAAGAACTAACTCCAGTGGACAGCTGATCACTAAAACTGCCGACAACAAAACCTTCCCGGACACATGTGGGTATACTTCAGTTCATGATAATATTAAAAACTAGCCTTTGCCCGTGATTTCGTTCCCGTAGAAGTTGAATTTTCCCCAGTTTTTGCAACAATTATAATTGCTACTGCTAGTAGCAGAATGCAAAATATATGCACTACTCAGATGGGAAATACTAGGCACTAATGAAGTTAACGAAAAGCAACTTGCAGAAATCGACTTCTGCAAAGCAATCAGAAGATTCGTGACGCCGAGCACCAGTAACCCATGAAGGGATCCACCAAAAATGGGGAACTGGGCGAAATAATCCCAACAAGAGGACTGATCGCCCGCCTGGTGCCTGCAGGCGTCCCCGAAGATAAATAGAAATAGACTCCTATTGGTGGTAGCGTGATGATATATAGCCTATAGCATTCCTGTTTAAGCAGGCTATCTAACACTGAAATATTTTTTCAAATCGGACCTGTAGTTCCTGAGATTTGCACGTTCAAACAAACAAACTATTAAGCTTTATAATATTAGTATAGACTAGCTGTTGCCCGCCATCTTACTCGCGTTCATCCAATTTTTAAAGTCAATGAAATTTCTAAAATAAATGAATCTTAAGTTACTCCTTATAACATTAGCTATCTGCGAGTGAAAGTCCCGTCAAAATTGTTCCAGCCGTTTCGGAGATTAGCCTGAACAAACAGACAGATAGACAGACAAATTTTTTTTAGTACCGTTTATACTTTCATAATTGCATCGGGTGGAAAGCTGTTAATTTGAAAGTACAAACAGACACTTTAATTTTATTTATTTATATAGATGAAAAGATGACCGTATTAAAAGATACTTTAAAACACATGTGTGAATGCAAATACAGACATTGTGAATTTAAATTACAAAATATTTCGTCAATACTTCTACATAGTTTTTATTCACACTTGTATAAACTCTGCTTAAGATCTTTTGGACTTCTTTTATTACTTTTAATTTAATGACTAATAGCCTCATGTATCCCAGTGCTGAAAAGGCCTATATCTGTCTCAATCCCGTATCAATAATATCGTCATCTTTTATATTATATTTCACGGTTTGGCACGGGTCTCCTCTCAGAATGAGAGGCGTTACGTCACAGTCCACAACGCTGGCTTAATACAGATTTCACATTTTAATAATCTGTGTTCTAGTAGCGGATCCTTCTCATCGAATAAATAGGAGGTAGACAAGTCGCAATTTGACATTCGAATCGACAAACGAATAGAAACAAAATGTATAGAAATTACACAAGCTTTCAACAAATCGGGCTGTCACTAATGTCATTTCCATACATTTTGTTTCTATTAGTTTGTCGATTCGAATGTCAATTTGCATTTTGTCTAGCCCCCCAGGTTTTGCCTAGTTCAGGCACATGTGTTATACTATTATGTTTTTTTTTTGCTTACGTAATAAAATAACTATTTACAATAAGGCATCAAAAAACTCCTTCGCATCGCTATCAGCTGGAAGGGTACCCAGAAGGCTGGCTGCATTGCCACGTTGTATGGCAATGCTACTATGTTATAATGTCAAGAATGTTTTCCTAAATAAATTATTTTTCTTTTTAGCCAAGTTAAATTTACTTCTCGGCATCAACTTTGTGGGTATAGTTTTCTGGTGGAGGAACCACAATTTTATTGCAACTCAGTTGGCTGAAGTCAACCCTTGTTGGACTGATGATCAACTTTTCAATACTGCCAGAGAAATCAACATCGCCAGTGGTGTTCATATATTCTACTACGAAGTAATGGCCACTTTAATGGGTAAGATGCCTTTCATAAATTGACCGTTTGAAGTTCGTCGAGCTGTATTGGGTTTTCTCTGAATAATGGCAATATGCTCCGTATTACATGGGACCTAAAACATATCGGCAAACTGTGCGTGTACATTTGCGGGACACAGATTTGTGCACGGCTAACCCAGACGTACCAGCAAATTGTTTGTGAACATAGTTCGGGGAATACAGGCCTGATGGTATGTTTTATTATTCACAGGTTATGAAAACCTAGTGGCGGATAAGATACTAGCAAATTGTACCGACTTTAGAGATGTTTATAATGCCAGTGTTTTGCCGCAATCATCACCCGAATATGGCGTTGCTATGCGCTGGATGCATACTATACAAGAAGGCGAATTGAAGTATGTGAATGATTTATTATTCATCATCATCTTCCTCTCCTTGTCCCAATTTATTTGGGGTCGTCGCAGTCTAACCTTTTCGTCTATTCATCCCTGCCAGCTATCACCTCCTCTATCAATCCTTTTTCCATCATATCGACCTTAACAAAATTCGTCCCACTTTTCTTTGGCCTTCCTCTATCCCTCCGTCCTTCGACAGTCAATGTCATCATTCTTTTAGTCACATGCGTTTTAAATGCTTGCTTTATTATTATTATTTACCCTCAAAACTTACGTATAAATTGTAATTGTTACAATATTTTTTTCTGTCTTTCTAATTCATATCGATTTAATATACCTACCTATCATAAGACTCATTTTTTATTTCAAATCCTATTGTAGGTATTCAGTTCAGACATTCAGTATGTTTCTTGAAACCTATATATTTACAAACTGCAATTCCTTCCGGCCAGAAATTGTCATCTAAAAACATCTGCAATTTATGCCTGGGTACAAATATTTTATAAGCATCGTAATCTTGTTTTTCATTTGTATTATTTTCAATATGCAATTTGGTTTGTGTTTTTAATGATACTCATCTCATTTCATGGCTGATTTTAGGATGTACGACACGAATGGAACGTATTTAAATTCTTACCCAGTAGTGAATCTCACGTCAAACACCAATTTCTTGGAAGCGAACAACACTATGACCTATGTAGTTCAAGGCTGCTTTAGGCAACCGGCGGGAAAAATAAATGATTACATAGTGGACCCAGATGTAAGTGATTTTATTATTTTGTACAGTAATGAACTTAGCCGTTAAAATGCGCAAGAGATTGTTTAGGTTGAACATTTTATACTGCGCAACCAAACGGCCAACTTCAGTCTGGTCAGGTTATGCCATGTGTACTGTACTTTATTTTTAACATAAAAAAATGTAATCCACATTGTACTAGAGTTTAGGACTAAAAATCGTATACTGTATGTAATCGACCTAATCAATATTTTTTTTCTGGCCCATTTTGATCTACTACTGGGCAAAAGTGTCCCTACCCTACTTATTTGTGTTTCTTACAAAAAAAAAAATTATTGTGTATAAAGTAGGTTTTATAATATTCATTGTCAAGTACCCATAGTACAAGCTCTGCTTAGTTTGGGACTAGATGGTGCTGTGTAAAATGTCCCGATGTTTTATTATATTCTTTTGATAGGCTCTATTTTATACGAGTTTTTTTTTTCGATTCCAGATAGTAGAAAAAGGTCTCGGCACCTTGCAATTCTCAAACGATATTATGACAAACGATTTGGCAAAAAATCGGTATTACGGTTTACAAGGCTACATATATTACAGAAAATACTGTTTTGGAGACAACATCACAAGTTTTGATAATTTAACTGGTATTATAAACACAGAGGTAAAAATTCAAAATATTTTTTAATTTACGAATATAGATTCATCTGCAATATAGACTAATCTAGTGGTCGTAAATCCTTGATATTCCGTGTTCTTTTCTCTAGAGTTATTGGGTTTTCTAAGAATAATTAGCAACTCGGTGTTTGTATTTGGTGCACTGTGGGTATACATTAGTACATCTCAGCCTTTAGGCGTGATCATAATTATGTTCCTGTCTGTTTGTTCGGATATCTACAACTGCGTCTAGTGAAAGCTTGAATAGCACATCATCACATCATCATAGCCTGTATTCCAGAGAGAGTGTTACATCCACAGTTCGCAGTTACGTTTAGGTCCCATGTAATATATATATTTTAATGTATACTTTTTTAATGGACAATCAATTTGCAAATGATGCTAAACCCTCTTCCTCTCTCCTAATTTTGCTGTGCCCGACAGGTTCCATAATGATCTAAGTTATCTATAGTCCACCTTTATAAAACATTATGGAATGCAATAAAGTATTGAGTATTGAGTAATATCTACCATCCTCCGAGCTGCTACTGATCATTTCATAGAAAAATCAAATAACATATTCAATTGCTCTCCCTGGGAAATGAACCCAGGACCTTAAGCGTAGCAGTCGCGATTACGACCACCGGGTTAACCCCGTCTAGTAAAACATAAACATTTTCAAAATTGCAGAAGATACAAAGATTAAAGGAATTGTACGAAAGCGTAGAGGACGTAGATCTTCTAACAGGTATATGGTTGGAGTTACCCAAGAAAGGGGCTTATGTACCTCCGACCCTCTACTGTATAGCAGCTGACCAGCTAAATAGGACGCTAGTGTCGGACAGGCACTGGTATGAGAGGCCAAATAGGCCGAATGCGTTTACTGAAGGTGAGTGAAAAAAAAAATGTGGAATTTTACTAATATATTTCTAATCTTACTAACATATAAAGGCGAAAGTTTGTAAGTTAGGATGTTTGGATGTTTGTTGCTCTTTCACAGCAAAACGGCTAAACCAATTAGGTTGAAAGTTGAAGTGGTGATAGCTTATACCTTGGATTAGGATATTAGACTACATTTTAATCCCGAAAAATTCAAAGTTCCCAACTCCACGCGGCCGCAGCAAAAATATTTTTAGCAACAAAAGAGCCTTGCCTAACAAGGCTAGAACCTGGGACCCACAAAGTTTCCTCACGATGTTTTCCATGTGTTATATAATTTAAGTTGCATATGATTTGCCACTTGCTATAAATTCAAAAAAAAAAAAAACTTATAGAAACAAAAATGAATCGTCTAAAAGTATGTACTCACACAACTTCCGAACAACTCCATCAAATTCACGTTTAATTATTTCAAATAAATTAATTTTTAATTATAAGTAATGTGGGCTGACTATTTTGAATATAAAACGAATAAAAACAAAATGTATGGAAATGACACAAGCTTTCGACAAATCGTCTGTCACTAATGTCATATCCATACATTTTATTTCAATTTGTTTGTTGATTCGAATGTCACGTGAATTTTAAATTTTTAAAGAAAAAAACTTCTTTATTAGACGCAATATTCAAAACAGTCTAGGCCCCCAGTTCATACCGCCATCTCTGTCTGGGACCACCGCGATGTCTAACGTATTCAAATAGTTAAATAAACTTGTGTTATATTTTGTAAACAGCACAGCTTCAGGAAGTAAAGAAGATGACAGCAGCCCGCCTGCTATGTGACATCGGTGACAATGTAACGATGGTACAGCCCAAGGCTTTGGAACTACCATCAACTGAGTACGTACCTTACAACTACTAGGACCAAAAATCATATTAGCCTATTGCCGTACTGCCGTACTTAACGTAGGCCTCCCATCGAGCGCCAACCAGCCCGGTCTTGGGCAGCTCCCATCCATCCGCTGCCAGCCACCGTCTTTAAATCGTTGGTCCATCGTGTCGCAGGGCGTCCTTGCCCAAACGCGGTCTCCACTTTAACACTTATCTGCTCCATCGACCGTCTGTCCGTCTGCACTGTGGCCGGCCCACTTCCACTTCAACATACTTATTCTTTGCGCAACGAACTGTACTGTTCATTGCTGAATGGACCACCAATGAGGCAGTTATACTCATCACTATCAACCCATTAACTGTCCAGTGGGACAGTTAATGGGTGTCAACCTCTCTGTTTGGAGATCCGTGATTAGCAGTGGCTAATCACGGATCTCCAAACAGAGGGGTTACGCTATAGTCCACCACGCTGGCCTAGTGTGTGTTGGCATAATTCACACGCTGCCGAGAAAATATCTAAGGAATGCAGGTTTCCTCGCGATGTTTTCCTTCACCGTTGTAAGCGAGTGATATTTAATTACTAATACTCTCATGATTACGAAAGTCATCAAGAGGTGCATTCATTTGAGTGCAAACTTGAACCCACGACTTGCATTCAAATTCAAAATGTTTTATTTCAATTGACCATATAAATAGGCACTTTTGTCAAACTACATAGTTGCACGGTTCTAAAAAAAATGTATTTATGGCAGCAGTAACAATAAAATTTTGTGGTGAATAGTATGAGTATAATGCAGTATGATGTGTATGACTAAAAAACAAAAAAAAATTATCAAAAGAAGATAGTTATTGCAGTAAGAGCTGACACGTCCCGAGTTCCGGACAGACAGTACCCGTTCACGAGCATAACGTGTGTATCGGCGCCGTTTGACTCAACCATTGATCATATTGCTAGGCTATCACTGCCCATAACTCATATTTTTTTGTTTTTTTTTTTCAGAAACCCTATAGTATGCTGTGATGAAATTCCAGCGATTGACTTTAGTGCTTGGCTAGACACCGATTGTATTAGTGAATCATAAATGGGCAACACTTCTTTACACGATGACATATAAAAATATACCCACCCATACCCAACCCAACCCATACCCAAAATGTCAAGCAAAGTTGGTAATCTTTGATTGGTAGAAAATACTTTTATTGCTTGTTACTTAAATCATTATGTGCTTATTAGTTGTTCCAATATTTGGAAATATTGTTCATACATAACTACTTACTAGTCTTTATTTCTTTCTAGTACACAAAATACATAGAAGAAATAGTGTTGTATCAATTGATTAAAAAACAAGTGTTTCATTTTATAAACCAAATTTATTTCAGAAGTCATTGAAGAGCTTGTATTTATACAGTTGTGTCACCTAGTTAAAAATATAAAATTAAACGTTTTTAATAACAACCGACGCAAAATAACTCTACAAAGTAACAAAAGTATGGCTCGGTCATCATCTAACGATTAAAAAACTATTCCTATGAGCCCCAACAAGCTATATCTGCAGTAAATTTCTGATGAATTGTGCATCCCGCAGACTATTTTTGATGTTACTGCACGATGTTAACGTTAGCATATCTTGGAAATACCACCACGGCACCATTAGCACGGTCTGTGCTTATTGTTATTTTGTCTTTGTAGTAACAAAATAAGAGCCAAAAATCTTCAACAATATTTTAATAAATCAATAAAGGAAGTAGCTTATCAAACAAAACAGTGTTTGATCCCCTCAAAGGCCCTTGTAAAATCGATTCATAACAATACTCCTATCAAAGTTGAATGCCGTTAATCAATACTGTTTGAACTAAAATGCAAGGTAGTTCTAAAAGGGCAAGGGGATCGCTGGGTAAACAGCGGGGGCCCACTGCGGGTAATTTACCAATTTACCCCAGCTCTGGTAAGCTAGAGGGTTGATCACTGAAGCTAGTAGCTTGAAATTCTACTAAAGTTAAATCATATTTAGGTATTGTAAATAAAAATTTTAAAGACACTTTTACAAGTCAATAATTTACCTTTTATCAAATAAAACAAGTTGACGGCATGAGAAATAACCCCGAAATAAATTCAGAGAAGCATGGTCGTTTTTAAATATGCCCGAGCAAAGAAATGGCTGAAAAGCTTTCGATAGGTTTTTTAAGCATCGAAACCCTGTAATCTCATAGCCGATTTTAGTTTGCCTTTTGTGGCAAGTTATGAGTTTTCGTGGTGGTTACAATGTGAAGGATATGCAAACAACGCGATATGGTCGACGCATATCAGACGGTGTGGGGTTGGAGCAATTTAATATTAATTTAATTGTTAATTCCCATGCAATATTAATGATAATAGCAAGGGTCGTTTTTGCCCTTTTGCATAGAAGTACATTAGTACTGTAAATTTTGGTATCGTGCGTCCTGAGCTTGAAACTTCTTGCCCTATAAGCTTAAGGCCCCAGTCTAGCAAAATTTGGCAGTTGTCAAATTATTAGCTCATTTTCGCAACGTTTTTTTAAGGAAAGGAAGGATATAGTGTCATATATTTTTATCGCGATAGAATATATGTTATATTAGCTTTATCTACGTACTCTTCAAACCGGAATAGAAAAAAATTAAAAAGTTTTTTGAGACGTTTTACACAGCACCGTCTACTCCCAAACAAAGCAGAGCTTGTACTATAGATAGTAGATCTAGACAATAGATATAATACTTATATACTTTTTTTGTCAAACATACCTACTTATAATAAATATAAATAAATATCTTGGGACATTTTTACACAGCACCATCTAGTTCCAAACTAAGCAGAGCTTGAGCTATGGGTACGAGACAATGGATATAATACTTATGTACTTTTTTTTGTAAATACATACTTATAATACATAAGAAACACCCAGACAAACACAAACACTTAAGTTCATCACAATAAATGTTTGTGTCTTGTGGGGATCGAACCCGTGACATCGTAATAAGCAGTCCGGTACTCGAACCACTAGACCACAGACGTCGTTTTTATAATAAATAGGAAACACACAGACAGCACTTACGTTCATCACGTAAAATATTAGTGTCCTGTGGAAGTCGAACCCATAACCTCGCGATCAGCAGTCCAGTACTCGAACAACTAGACCACAGACGTCGTCAGACATTAGCACATTATTGCCTACCGGTAAAATATTTGACATTACGGTAAAACTCAGCAACCGAGTTTCACTACTCGGCCTGAAAATGGTATATTAGCTAAGGTAACAAAAAAAAAACAAATCTGTGTTATTTTTTGACGCACGTCCACAATAAAACAAAGTTGGTGTAATACCAGAATTAATATCGGTGAGTCCCCGTAATAAGGACAGATGGCGCCACTTTGTCTCGCTCACTGGGGCAGCCGGAAAAATCTGTAAACTGGTTTCTGGAGCAAAGACATTCCCCGGAAAATACAGTGGGCAATTTAAAAATTAAGTCTTCAATTATAACAAGATAGACGCTGTTTTGTTTTGAACATTACATTTTGAACCTATAATCTATGCAAATACTAGCTGTCCCGGCAAACGTTGTTTTGCCATATGGGGGTGGGTCATTTTAGGGGGATGAATAACCCTCCTCCTTCGGCAGTCGGGTAAAAATAGATGTTGGCCGATTCTCATAGATACCGGATAAGCACACAAAATTTCATATAAATCGGTCCAGCCGTTTCGGAGGAGTATGGCAACTAAAACTGTGACACGAGAATTTTATATATTAGAAGAGATTATAAAGCTAAAGAGTTTATTTGTTTGTTTGGTTGAAAGCGCTAATCTCAGGAACTACTGGTCCGATTTGAAAAATTTTTTCAGTCTTAGATATCCTGGTTAACGGGGAAGGCTATAGACTATATATCATCACGCTACGACCAATAGGAACGGAGTATCAATAAAAAATCTTGCAAAAACGGGAGAAAAATGCAATTTCTATGCGAACGAAGTAGTGGGCAATGGTTAATATAATAGTATAACCACTATCTTCTTGTATTTTGTAAGCATTTTCCATGCCAAAATGACCTTGAGACGTAAATTATTTAGAATGTAAAGGAAGATTTCGACTTGGCATGTAGGACTCAGGCGGAGATTCAGAGAAGAGACTCAGCATGAACTTACGCTTCCGTATGTCAAATTGTAATACAAATTTGACATAGGTACGGAAGCCTTACTTTACGCTGAGCATCGTCTCTGAATGTTAGATTTAGAGGTCAGAGCATCTAGTGTATTTTACCAGGAGACGCAGGTTCGAGTCCTGCCTGCCAGCCGATATTTTCTTTCATCAAAATAACCCAAAATAATCGTATTTTTAACCCCCGACGAAAAAACGACGGGGTGTTATAAGTTTGACGTGTCTGTGTGTGTGTGTGTGTGTGTGTGTGTCTGTCTGTGGCATCGTAGCTCCCGAATGGATGAAACGATTTTGATTTTGTTTTTTTTATTTGAAAGGTAAATTAGTCGGGAGTGTTCTTAGCTATGTTTGATGAATATCGGCCCAAGATGGCGCCGCTACAAAATAGCGGATTACATATTTTTTCACAATGTAATGTAAAATGGCAAATTACATTTCGTGTCGGGGGTTTTCTAAATTTTTAATTTAGGTTAGTTATTAAAGAGGATATTTTCTCAAAGGGATAAAAACCGTATTTTATATGAAAGGAAAAGGTGAATGAGTGACTGATGTATGTATATGTATGTGATGATGTATCAACACAGCTCAAACCACTAAACGGATTGGATTGAAATTTGGCACACAGTTATTGACGTACGCTAATAAAGGATTTTGGGATTTTCCCACTAAATTGGGAAATAATATTGTTATGAGCCATTTCAAAAATCTTAACACATTAATAGTGTGTCTTGCAAAAACTTGGCTCGACCAATTGTGATGAAAATTTGGCAATTGTGAGTGCGCCTGAGAAGGTTCCTAATAAAGAAAAGGTATTAAATGGTTTCTGATAGAATTTATATTTCTGTCTACATCGTTACGTGAAATAGCGTAAACTTTTTACAAAGTACTTACCTCAGTCGAAGTCGTAAATATTCGCAATTCCAATGCAACAATGTTTCCACGTTCGAGCAAATTCGACTGACTTGAGAATATCGCCCGGTCAAAGCTTTCCTGGTAGAACATGCGATTCCATGAAGAAATTTAATTGTACAGATGTTAAAGTAGGTAGAAAACGGAAAACTGATAAAACAGTTTGATTCTGGCGTCGGTATGTTTAGGTCCCATGTAATAGGAGCGAGCCTATTGCCATCAACCGGGCACAAAACCAAACTCCGAGCTGCTACTGGGAATTTCACAGGAAAACCCAACAACACTGCTCGACTTGGGTATCGAACCCAGGATCTCTAGCGTAGCAGTCGCGCTTGGGACCACTAGACTAACGCGGTTTTTTTTTCTTTTTTACCTTATTAGACCACAACACTCGCCTAAAATAACACCGAAGTAAGTAGTATTTAAGTAAAATAACTTAAATACTACTTACTATATATAGGTAATTATACTCTAATATAAATTGCGCTGAAATGGCGCTGGTTTAGCACAAGCCAGCCGGAGTGCCTGGCGCTGGTTTTCAACCAGACCTACAATGACGAACGGATCGTAGTTGATCGAAGACTTTTCCCAACGGGGTATGACGAAGCCCTGGATAGAAAATCCTGGACTGACTTAGGGGAGGCCTTTGCCCAGCAGTGGGATACAAAAGAAACTATGCAAAAAAATGTGTGAATATGCAAATATCAACGAAACATGCATGAACTGGTCTAAAATGCAATTTAAACAAAATCATCATCATTTTCATATTAGCACCGCATCTTCAATCATTGTATAATCTTTGACAGCACTCGGCAGGATTGTGGGAATCGGGCGAGCTTCCGCGTCATAAATCAGTTTAGCGTCTCCGGGGAAACAGCGTCACAAACGATTTAAAATAATTTTATTTATTTACTGCTACGCTTGAGGTTTTAAGTTCGATTCCCGAGCAGATTTGTTGGGTTTTTCTATGAAAGTCTCAGTAGAAGCTCGGAGTTTGGACTTGTGAGGTAACTTGGGGGACTTGATGGGACCTAATCGGAGGTCCCATGTAAAAGTGTCTTATTTCTCGAAGTATTAGGCAGAGGTATAGTCACGAGCAAAAACATTGTATACACAAACAAAAGTGCTAAATCAAATTGTTCATGATTGAACGATTGCAACTTTGAGATAACACCAATGCCACTATAGTATTGATTTGTAAATACAGTGCTTGTTATTTCACAAAAGTTCTATTAGTACTTTAGGAGAAATTCGATTTAGCACTTTTGTGTATACATGTTTTTGCTCGTGTCTGTACTACCATAGACCTAAAATTCGCCAGTATGTTTAGGTCCTATTAAGGGCGCGCTTATAGCTATTAACTGGGCACAATCTGAACTCCGAGCTGATACTTTTCCTAGGAACTCGGTAACACTTTGTTCGACCTGGAAATCGAACCTAGGACTTCTGGCACAGCAGTTGAATTTACAACCACTAGACTAATGAGGCAGTTAAAAAATATGATTATCTTTTTGAGAAATGTATTCTTACTAGTCTGTTCTAATAGCTTCAAGACTATTTCTGAAATTTCTCATTAAAGCCAAGAATAATAAAAACAAACATAAAGATATCACTATAATCTTTATAACCTAACCCGTTTACGTCCACCTGGATCAAATAAACCCGTTAACGTGTAAAGGGAAAAATAGTTAATTAAAAAATGCAAGTACCGACCCAAACCGGCGTCTCCGAGTTTAATGAAACAAGAAAATATAAAAAAAATAAACAGAGAAATTGTTCTTAATAAACTTGTCACGCGAGAGGGCGAAAGTTAATTTCCTGTTTCGTCCAATCTACGAGGAGACGCGATTTCGACCAGTGCGTTGCGAGCGATAAATTCGAATATCGCTGAATATCGCTAAGTCATTAGCAAAGCGGTCAGCTTTTATAATACATGAAAAACATGTGTATACGCGTCGACTTGAGAATATCCTTCGTTTTCTTTTTTCATCAGTCAAAAAAGGCTAGGTTGTAACAGAGAATGAGTGGAGGGAGAGAGAGGTGCTACAAAGTATGTTATTGACCTTATTAATGAATAATCTTGAAGTTTCTGGTAAATAAATAATCTTCTGAAGAAAACAAGTTCGTTATAAGTTATTAATACTTAATACTTGTCGAAAAGAAATTGGAGAACCTATTTTGCGGTTTTACGCGTGCGAGCCAGCCCCTCTCGCTTGCTTTACAGTCAATAGGGTTTTTAAGGATCAGCAACGCCTTGGTGATACAGATGTTCGAGGTCTACGATAGCGTTAAGTGCCTCGTTTGTGCAAAATAAGGTAGAGAAAATTGCATGACATTTTTTTTCAATTTGAATTGAAAAAAGGTTGGTCAAAAAGGTTGTTTTAAACCGAACCTTAATTGTATTTTAATACCCATCATCGACAATTTTATGTTTAAATATTTTCGTATGCCTTTTTATAGAGCACAGCATAGACGTTGATAGCTTTCTGTATGCAACATTCTCAACAGGGAAAAATTAGTGTTTTATTGGCGACCACGGCGCCGTCGGCTGTCGCGGTGTTATTTACCCCCACGACGAGGGAAGGTTAAAAAGCCTTGTCGACTTAATGTGATTTAAGTTGAGCACCAAGATTTCCTGTTGCTAAACATTCGGTTACGCTTTTTTGTTCCAGAATTTGTTTGTAAGTTTTCTTTGGATTTTCTGACGTGTTTATTTTTTGAACGACATTTTAATAAATGAATGAAATATTAAATGAAGTCTCTAGTTGGCAGAAATATGGTATTACGAGTATGATAATATTTTTTTTTATATGTAATAGGCTTGCGTTTGTTCATTACCTCACCTGATGGCAAGTGACAATACGGTCGACGATAAAGAACGCTTGCCGAGAAGTAACTCGTTACGCGAAGACTCCAGGTTGTACGTAACTAGGACCAAAGACTACGGGTCTCAAAATACTCTACTAGCTTTCCACCAGCAGCTTCACCCGCGTGGTCTTATATTTTTTTCCCCCGATTTTACAACATTTTTTTATAATATTAGTATAGACGTCAAAAGGATAATGAAATAGCCTAGAATGGTGTGTATGCAATATGCAATGCATGGTGACAGATAAACAGAATATGTTTACTTTCACATCTATTATAATATTATAACTAGCGGCCCGTTTACATGGAGCAACATCTTCCGCCTTCAACGTCATACTTCAGCATATTTACACAAAACCTTAACAAATTATACACCTAAACGTTCCTCATTAATCACTCTGTCTTTTCGGCAAACCGTATGACAATCCGTTCAGTATTCTTTCAGTTTATCGCTAACAGACAAACAAATGTCGCGGGGGACTGTGTTTTGGCCTTCGGCCTTCGGCAGGCCGAAGACTCAACACCTCGCATCTCACCTGATGATGCCTCGCGAAGAGGCGAAACACGTGTAGTCACATAGGTTTGGGTATGCATCTTGCATTAACAACCAAGTTCTCCCTGAATGTGCATAATTAGCGGGCACGAGGGCGGTGCTCTTGCATCTCAGCATAAGCGGAACTAAAACCAAATATTTTCATTGCAATTTATAGTTAAGTTTCAGTAACCCTTCATGACCATTGAATCTCTCAAGTGGTGTAGTTGTAGCCAACAGTACTCAAAGACATTCACTTGTGAGCAATGTGCTATCAACCTAGTTTCCAACCAACACGAAACTTCGCAAGTAGCAGAACATCTCCACTGCGTATATTTCCCTAGTGGGAACATATAACTTTAAGGTAAGGTGAATTGGTTGCAAGTTTATATCTAGAGCTAGAATTTATTTACTGTTTATAACTTTTTTAGGACTATGACCAAGGAATTGTCTGATTAGTTGTGGGACTCGCTTACAACGGTGAAGGAAAACATCGTGAGAAAACTTGCATGCCTGAGAGATTTTCTCGACGGCTGTAAAGTCTAAACCTCTTTCAATCTCAGAGGAGACATTTATGAGTTATCTTAGTATGTTTGACCAAATTAATTTATAGATAAATATATTACAGGAACACTAGAGGCAGCCCGAGGTTTCAATCTGAACTTTTTGAAACAAAGGATACGATAGAAGACGACCTTTTACAAGATGCCATAAATCTTAAATTTTTAAAAAGGAACAAGCTTAGTCAAATTTACCTCAGCAGGGATTACTGACAGTACTGAATCTCTCGACCTCAACATACATACAAGCTGAGGCAGAAAATATATCTTGAGGAGTATCTACAAGGTGGAACAGCGACGCACATCCGAATACCATGAGTTCAGTACATGATTCTGGACCCCTCTGCGTTGAAATTTTCCGTAACTTTTTTCATCGTTTTTCAATTTTTTCTGCAGTTTTTTTACTTAACGTGTAAAAAAAACATCTACCCAAATAAGATTTATAATTAAAAATCATAATTTCATTTATATCGAATCACGCGTTCGATAGCATTCACCGCGGAGCGTTATGATCGCGTTTTTAGCAATACACTGCGCGCTCAAAAATGACAATATTTGTAATAACCGATCATTTTCTACATGAATGACCTAGGTCATTTTATTTTTGACCTTGAGTGAAACCTTGTCACGACGATTGTGTGTCGATATCCCTTCCACCTTGTATAGTTTGGTATAATATTTTGTACAAATCATTAATAGCTTTCAATTTAAAAAAAAGAAACAAAATATTTTAACAAGCAGACTAACAATCTTGACGAGAAAAATCTTTGCAAAATCACAAGAAACAAGACTCCTAATCACGGTATACAAAATGTCCCCCAGCGATTTCGAAAACCACAAAATTAGTGCTTTCAATGAGAAATCGTTGCACCATAATTGCAGTTTGGAAGTTTTGAGGGGACGTTGATCAACCCCCTTATTCATCTAGGGATTACCCATTGATTAAAGGGATTAAATTTGTGGGGGAAACCTGTAATGAAGATGTTGTTATTACTGGCGTGTAAATTTTGATTGCCTTTGAAGGAAATTGGGGTAATTAAAAGTCGATGTAAGGGTAACATGTGGGGTGGGAAGTAGAGTTTTGCAAATTATATTATTGAGCTTGTGGTTCAGAGGCGTTGGTGCAGAGATTCTTGCGTGCAGAGTGAGAGACAGAGAGATATGTTAAGAAAGTTCTCCGGTGATATATTATTAGCTTATTCTGTAAGCGCAGTGGAAGATCATTATCATCAACCCACGAACTGTCTCCTCTCAATATGGGAGCGATTAGGCCATAGTCCACCACGATGGCCTAATGCGGGTTGTCAGACTTCACATGCCGTCGAGAATATCTCTCAGGCATGCAGATTTCCTCGCGATGTTTTCGTTCACCGTAAACCGAGTGATTACGCATTATGATTTAGAAAAGTCAGACGTGCGTGCCCTAGATTCGAACTCGAGACCTTTGACTTGGCAGTCCAGTGGTCATATCCCTAGGCTATCACACAGTCAGGCTCAGTGGAAGATATATCGATTCCTATAGGATACAAATATTTATGTGATAAATATAATAAGTATTTGTGTTTGTCTGGATGTTTCTCATATAATTATGATAAGTCCATAGTACAAGCTCTGCTTAGTTTCTACCAAGCCTTAGAGGAATACAGGCGTGTTGATATTTAATATATATGTGTAATTTTAATTGAAATATGTAGCAAATAAACGGGTGCGCAAGCTTTACGCCCCACAACACAGCACAGTCTAGCGACCGCCATAAACGGTTTATGACGATATAAACGTCAGTGGGACCAGCTTCATCCTTACTTACTAAATACACTCGTAAATTAAACATTTTATGCTGGCTTATGAAGTCATTTGGCGAAAATCTTCGTTCATTTGTGTACAGTTATCTGTTGATAGTCTAAGTCTAAACGTTTTATTTCTAGACCATTTATAAATAGGCACTGAGTCTGACACTAACGTGAATATTTAGACATTGAAATAAAACTATTTTTATAGATTTTGATTAAATTCTTATTGTATGTATCAGATTTCTCGGAAGAGTTGAACTTGAAAGAGTGTCTGTGGGGTTTCTTGCCGGCTCTTCTCCTGAAATCCTACTTTATGGAACTGTGCAACTAGTTATTTCTTATATTTTCTTTTTATATGGTCTAATTGAATGAATCTTTGATCGCTTTTTATCAAAGTGATATGAGGAAGCTAAGGACAGAAAGTCCTGGACTAACTTAGGGTAGACCTTTGCCCAGCTGTGAGGCACAAAAGAGGCTACATAAAAAAATATTTGAATTTCAAATAAATATACAAAAAAATATTAACTTTCAAAATGTAGCATTTTGAAACTAACCATCTTGCTAAGGTCCATTTCAATCAAGCCATTGTACCAATTCAATGCCACCCATGTAATATTCGGAACATCTCAATACTATTTCGAGTCGGAAACAATTCGGTAATCGATTGAAATCCCTCCGCAATGCACTAGGGAAGGGAATCGTGCACGGTATTCGATTCAATCGAGACGATTACTGATTGAATATTGGAATTGTTCAGGCGTTGTGTCTTGTTTGTGTCGGACTAATATTTGGGAATCGGTTATTAATAAGAGATTATTTTACCTACTAATAATGCTATCGTATAGTAAGATAATGTTTATAGTATTGTATACATAACATCACGACTGTAATTCCCAAATGGTTAGGCAGAGGTGTACTAATGTACTCCCACAGTTTGCCGGTATTTATTTATTTATTTAGCACATCAACAATGATAACACATACATTAAAAATACACTACAGGGTACAGAGATATAGGCAAATGCATCAATTATAATGGTCTTAGAACTTCCATAAAAACTTTCAATCTCTTCAAGCTTTTTTTCGTAATAAAAGCCGTCCTATCCTACTCCAAGGTCTAATCTATCTGTATAGCAAAATTCATCAAAATCGACTACGTGGTTTAGGCGTGAAAGTGTAACAGACAGACAGAGTTACTTCCACATTTATAATAGTACTAGCTTCCCGCCAGCGGCTTCGCCCGCGTGGTATATTATTATACATATAAACCTACCTCTTCAATCACTCTATCTATTAAAAAAACCGCATCAAAATCCGTTGCGTAGTTTTAAAGATTTAAGTATACATAGGGATATAGGGACAGAGAAAGCGACTTTGTTTTATACTATGTAGTGATTGGTAAGGATTGCAGTATATAGGTAACGTATAACTTATGCTAATTAATATCGCACTTACGTCAACTGGACCGTTCTCAACAAAACAAACACTAGTTACGGCCGATGCATTCAACGCCAATCGACCGTGCGAAATAACACTTCATCATTTGAATTCGGCGTCGCACACATACGGTAATACGTCATATCAATAGCGGCTAATGACCTGCAGTTAATTAGGCGTCATTGAGCGCATCAGCATCGAATGCAGTGACCGTACATTGTTGTGAGTTTTAATATAGCAAAAATATTTACTCTCTAAGAACCATGTTACATTTGATTGTTTGAGGTATATTGTTTGAAGCTCTAGATTCACTAGGATTCCCTGTGTTGTGAGATCCAGGCTCTGTGTACTGTTTAGAACGGGAGAATTACCCTATTTTTAACCTCCAACACAAAAACCGGGAAATTTCCTCAACCAGTTACTCCAAGACGATAAATAGAAGGCATTGCAAGCCTTCACGGACAGTAAGTACGGTATGAAGTGTTTACGGAAATCCGTTTTCCTTATTTTTTTCAATTCAAGAACGCATTCCTACTGGACTTACTTCCAGAAATAATTTTTGTTATGTATGTCCTTAGTAAATAAGGTACGAGTTTCAAACGAAACACGTACGCGGCACAATAAATAAAGTGTTTTCCCAGCGATTATATTACTCTCAAAAGTAAGCTAATACCTCAGCCTTACAGAAAACTGCAGCCAAATAACACACTTTATTGTGCGTTGTGTTCCTACAGTGAGTAAGGTCGCCAGAGCTCCTTCTAAGGATGCGCTGCGCTGGCAGTAAAAGGAATATTCCCTCAAACTGTCGGCGCAGTGAGTCCTCCATAAACCTCTAAGAGGTTTTTCGGGTCGGCAACGCGCGAGTTATACCCCTGGTGTTGCAAGCGTCCATAGGCTATGGTAACCGCTTACCATCAGGCGGGCCGTATGCTTGTTTGCCACCTTAGTGGTATAAAAAAAAGTATAATACTTATGCTTGGTTTTAATCTTCGTTTTCACCTTGTATAAATAAAATCATCAAGATATAAGTTCAATCGAGTATCCAATAATGCACGTTCATGACATCGTCACAAGAGTTTGACAAACAATACGATGTGTCTAACCGCACTGCGATGACGTCATTGCCACTGTTTACTGTTTGGCCGTAATTAAGTAGTGCGTTTGACTTGGAGATCAAAAACAGTACACTAGCTGATCCTACCGACGATGTATAATCATTGTAATTTTGGTAATCATATGTTTCTGAACAAGAGAAACATTAGGAGGAAACTTGCGTCCCTGTAAGATTTTCTCGACAGTGTGTGAAGTCTGCGTACCCGCCAGGCCAGTGTGATAGACTGTACCTTTAGGCTGTAGCCCCTACATTCTGATGGCAGACCCATGTCCAGTAAAAAAGAAAGAAAGAAACTATTTATTTAACGTAATTTTCACAATTACATAATTCGTTTTACACACCTCAAATTATATCTCAATACCTAAGATAATATTGTGAGCATTATTTTTTATCATCATCATCTTTGTGCCCCTGTCCCCAATTTATTTGGAGTTGGCGCAGCCTACCCTTTTCCTTCATTCATCCCTGTTAGCCGTCACCTGATCATTCAATCCCTTTTCCATCATATCGACCTTAACACATCCATCCATCTTTTCTTTGGCCTTCCTCGTTCCCTCCGTCCTTCGACATTCAATGTCATCACTTTTTTAGTCGCATGCGTTTCATCCCTCCTCATTACGTGCCCATACGACAATCTATTATTACATTATGGAATGCAATAAAGTATTGAGTATAATTTTTTATAATATTCCTATGTAAATTCTCAAGTAGGTATACGCAAAGTAACTATAAATTTCCAAGATAAATAACAGAGACATAAATTAGTCATAAATATGGCACAAATAAATTTCCGATATAGAAACGCAAACATCTCTAGGTATGACTCATCGTTATGGGAACTATTAACTGAAGCCCACGCCATAATTACCCATTTTCTTCCAAGAATAGGAAAGCAAACCGAAATGTAACACTGTTTTTCTTTTCTTTTCAGATGACGTCAGCGTTGGGATTTGCTTCACGACTGTATTATAAGGTAACGGATCTTCTGACATCGTGTCTATGATCAAAACATTAGCTAGTATCCAAATATTCAGCCAATAACAGCCTGTATTTGTTTTATTCCCAGAATATTGTATAGGTACTTCCCCAATTTTAGGTGGCACGCGAAACGAGTACCTAAAGGATATGGGGAGTTCTTTTCCCAGTAGTAGAACAGTCATGGCTAAAGAAAAAATACTGTAACTATACTATAAAAATACTAAAATTGAGAGATGTTGTGTAATTTTTTCTATAATTTTCTATGATATGATGAATATGCCCTTGATTTTACTGATTTGTGGAGGCTATAATTATCAATGCAGCCTGTTATTTAATGTTTAAAACATCATTAAAAGTAGCATAAACTGCGATTACGTGAAGGACTGGTTGGCAAGAACCACCAATAATATACAATGTTTGATTTTATTGTACCTACTTAGTATGGTTTTGGAACGATTGAAAATACAAATATAACACATAGATTTTGAGCTTGGCCATGATAAAAGGGATGATTGCGCCCCAGCGTGTCTTTATATTCCTACATGAAATCTTTGATTCTCTACAGTAGCACTTGACCACTTCGCAGTTGTTTATCGACCTAACTTTTGGAGCTAAGCTGCTTACCTCAGAGTCAGTCCCTATAAAAAACTAACAACTCAATACACCCAGAGTTAAATTCAAATATCGTGGTCGTGTCGCGTCGTGTCATGTTATCGCTTTATATCCACAAGTATGTACAAATTTAATATAATTAGCAATAACCGAAGCATGGCTGCGGTGCGACATGTCGCGAAATACCGCGTGTCGTGCGCAAGACGACCAGACACATCCGACGTGCATGTCTGACGATACCACGACGTATACTCGCGCCACTAAAATGACGCTGGGTAACGAACACCAAAAAAGTGCACGAATTAATGTTGGAGAATCTCTTTTACGAGAGCTACACAAGTTGCAATTTGACATTCGAATCGACAAATGAATAGAAACAAAATATATATCTGGAAATGACATTAGTGACAGCTTGATTTGTCGAAAGCTTGTGTCATTTCCATAGATTTTTTTTTTATTTGTCTTTTGATTCGAATGTCAAATTGCAAGTTGTTTACGGGCCGTGATCTTTTAAATACACCATAACATTTTTATCAAAATACTTTCATATTGTCGACTTCTTACGTGTATATAAAAGTAGTAGTACCTAGTATAGTAGAATATAAGACTGAAATGAAACCACTTCTTATTTTTAATGAAGGAAAAAATCGGCGGGCGGGCAGGGCGAGCGGTGGCTTAGTGGTCAGAGCGTCTGGTGTACCAAACCAGAAGGCGCAGGTTCGAACCCTGCCCGCCCGCCGATTTTTTCCTTCATTAAAAATAACTTGTAATCTTAGCATGGAAAATGCTTAAAAAAATACAAAAAGATAAACCACTTCTTTACGAATTTTATCGATAAAGGATTCGAAACGTTAAGATATACATATTATTTGATAAAATCCATTAAAAGTGCATTTAAAATAAGTTTTCTTGGGGATATTTCTACGTCAGTAATTATGTAGTCGACAATGAAACTATTAGTTCTTGACATTTTCTGTGAACAGAAACTCAATTCCAACGGCTATTTGCGTAGCAGCATTTTAGCGGTACCTATTGCTAAACTCGCAGTCGGCACGTCGAGTCCGCTGCAATCGAACATCTCCGGAACATTCTGTAGGTTATACTACCAAATAACAGATAACTGCCTTTCAATATATCCATTCTGAAATCAACCCTAGATTTACCAACTGTACGGTTGATAATCCCGTGTATTGCTAAGGCATTTATCAGGAAGCTTGGAAGGAGAAATGCGTCGATACATACTTGTGAATGGAGCATCGTTTCTGGATATTTCGTGTAAAGATTCTTGTGTTTCCGATAGCAATAACTATGCGATTAATATAACGATATGTCGCATCGGACATGATCACGGACGCTCAATTGACTCTTTTGCGACTACAGCGCCACCCGATGACACTATTGAGATGACAGCGCCCCTGGTGACGTCGAATGGAACCAACGACTTCACAAAAAGGGCGCGGAGGCGCAGTGGGGAGGACAGTTACAGTTGTGCCTCGCGCGGTTGCACTTGCTCTCGACTTCACACTGTGTAGTCGACTTGTGCGGACGTCTGGTTTGATTGACTGACGGACTCACGTTACTTTATAGTTCTACCTACATTGTTATTGCTATTGCTGAATTGTAATTTAAATGTAGCTTGGTAATCGTAAACTCGTAACAGACAAATGTGCTTGAGGAGTTTCTTCCGCGGCTTCTTCTCCTCAGTAGGTAGCACTAGCGAAGCTGCGAAGGGCGGGCGTTTTGGGGGATGTCTGTATTGTAATATTTCGTACTCGGTCAAAACCAAATATAATGACAGTTGAGTACGAGTTCTGTGTTTTAATGTTTGAACCAGCATAACCCACCTGTTGCCCACAAGATAGTCGTTACTTTGCCTTCCTGCCAAGGATATAGATCCTGTATCCGACAAAATTATGTACCTATTAGCATATCTTTTGGTATTTTTTTTACATTTTACATGCTAAGATAATAGGTACTATATTAACGAAAGAAAAATCGACTGACCGGCAGAATTCGACTTGCGTCTTCTGGTCTTGCGTTTGGTGTATTTAACCAGAAGAGGCAGTTTCGAATTCCGCCCTTTGTTCCTTCATTAAAATAACTTTAATAGCATACTCGTGTTTCTTTAAAGTCAGTTATAAATACTACGTCACTATCTAACCTATCTTCTCAAAATCTACATTGAAAACAGCTCCGGATTCGTCCATTACCAGCGATGCATGGAAAGTGGTATTAAGGTAATAGTTTCCCAGAACTGGCGGAACAATTAACTTAATGAATATGCGGGTAGTTGTGCAAACAGTCGGCGTCTGTCTCGACTGCAGTATAGGTATGGATCTCGCTATGAACGGTTGTGCATATTATGTTTTAAATGTTCAATTTAAACCTTATTCCTTACCGCATAAAGCAGTTGAAATAAGGAAGATAAATTATTAGACACCATACGACAACGTTCAAGACATAAAAAAAACTTCAAGCATTTTAGGTGTATCTTTAGAACTGATGGGCTAACACCAACAAAAACAGGACTTGTCTAGTGGTCTTTAGCGCGACAGATGCGCTATAGGTCCTGGGTTCGATTCCCGGGTCCAACTAAGTGTTATTAGGTATTCCTGTTAAATTCCTAGTAGCAGCTAGGAGTTAGTATATGTGCCCATTACATGGCCTAAATATACCGGTGAACTGTTAGTGTACATTAGTACGCCACTGCCTAGCCCTGTTTTGTCAAGGAGTATATTCTATCAGATATAAACTTGTATAGTTACGTATAAGAGACATCGAACTCATTTTAGGATTGAAAATATACTAAGTTTTTTAAAGCGCTTGTGATACCGGTGTTACTGGCGTATATAGGCTACGGATGCCGCTTACCACCATGGCATTAAAGGCCTCGTCAAACAGAACGCGTTTTTAGCGCGCGCCAGGGCACTAGAGCGTACTAGACTAGCGTCACGCTATTTGGCCTGTCAAACAGACCAAGAGCGCTAGCAATACGCGGCGTTTAAGCGCGGCGTCTTGACGTCGCGTTGTATTTTTGTACAGAATTTTATCTGACTTTACTAAAGAATTTGGTAAAAATGGTTACTGAATAATGGTTAAGTTAATGGAGCACCCTTGTTTGTATGATATGAGGAACAGTGTATTAAAATTAATGTCGGTATACACTGTTCCTGGTATGAAAAAATAATTAAAAAAAATGATATAAGTATACAAAAATATGGTTAAGAGTCCAAGTCGTTCAAACACAAAATACACGACGCTAGTCTGGTACGCTCTAGCTCTCTGACACGCTAAATACGCGTTCAGGGGGGCTAGACAAGTTGCATTTTGACATTCGAATCGATTACAAAATGTATGGAAATGACACAAGCTTTCGGCAAATCGGGCTGTCACTAATGTCATTTACATACATTTTGTTTGTCGATTCGAATGTCAAAATGCAACTTGTCTAGCCCCCCAGTTTGACGAAGCTTTTAGGCTTCTTTGTCATATGATTACTTGTACAAAAAACTATACCGTTATAAGTACAGTCAAACGAATAAAATGAAGTGCTAATGTACGACCACATGCAATCGATGTCTGCTAAAACACTTACCACCCAAGAAATGAAAACAACCACAAAATAACAAATTCAATATGGCTGCCAATGATTCAATAAATCAATGTATATTCACTGTCGCACTGAACAATCACGCATACGCCACATAATTGTGTAATTGATTGATTAGGGGTACCCATTAGGTACGTCCGTTGCAATTATTTTAATGTAGGAACAGCAATGAAAATTATAACCTTTTTGGGGGCATTCCATCACGACCGTACTCCTGAAAAGGTTAAGCAGAGGTGTAACTAATGTATGACGTATGTGTTATCGTAAAATTGTAAAAATTGCAAGATATACATATTCTATCGCGCGAGATTGCAAACTGTCGAAAGATCTCGAACTGGAACATATTGCTAACAATTTAAACCATTATTTGGTCCTCCGGCCATTGTTTGGTCACAGTTCCAGCCTAACTTAACCGATACAAAGCTGATCGGGGTCTAGACAAGTTGCAATTTGACATTCGAATCGACAAAGGAATTGAAACAAAATGTATGTAAATGACATTGGTGACAGCCCGATTTGTCGAAAGCTTGTGTCATTTACATACATTTTGTTTGTCGATTCGAATGTCAAATTGCAACTTGTCTAGCCCCCAGTGGTATCGTACGTAAATACAAACTGTCGATTAATGTAAAACTGTTGATAGATAAAAACCGGTAGAAACGGTTTTTACAATCTTACGGTGACATATGCCTCGAGCCAGAGGGGCTCATAGCTAAGTTATAACTACGCTTTCCAACCAATCTGTAAGGTTAAGCTTGGCTTGCCGCAGTCAGTCCGTGGATGGGTAACCATTCTCAACACCTCCATGCCTCGAAGAGCACGTAAAGCCGTCGGTCCCGGTTATCATACGAACATCTATGACAATCATTAGTAGTACTTAGAAGCCCAAAAAACCTGACAACCAGTCGATCCTTCGACTATCAGTATTGCCCAGAAATTGGGTTGCAGAGGTCTGATCGTTGTCGCTTCGTGTAAAATACTGACATTCAGCCGCATTTGGTCAGACTGGAAGCCGACCCCAACATGGTTGGGAAAAGGCTAGAAAGAAGGAAGGTGACATATGCCTTAGGTACCCTTTATGGAATACAGCGGTAATGTTATAAGATTATTTCCCGGGAAATACTTAGTCACTCCATTCCAAGTGTTATTTTTGTTAGCATTACTCATTCTTCTTTGGTATAGTAACAAGTAGATTACTCATACCTAGTCCGAGAACATAATAACAAGGCTAGTCTTGGTTTGATGAGTAAATCCACGAAAACGGTTTTATGTAGATATCATCTAGTATTTCCCCAACTACAAATATTAGAGGCAAGTTCCAGTAACCGGATTTGACTGAATATCAGTATTTTTAACTTAAACTTATAAATTGTTATATTTTTGAACCCTTTGGGGTTGATACGCTGGGGCCATGGGGTCCGAGTGCTCATTCACTTTTTAAGGGCATTGCCAAACGCCTTTGCAACGCTTCCCGGGACCCAAAGGCTGGCCTTTATTTTGGTCAGAGAATCAGCATTGCCATACAACGTGGCAATGCAGCCAGCCTTCTGGGTACCCTTCCTGCTGATAGCGATGCGGAGGATATTTTTGATGACTTATTGTAAATAGTTATTTTATTATTATTTTATTTAACTTAGCTCAATATTTTCACACAATTTAACGTACTTTTCCTTGTATCTCTCATTGAAGTTGTCTAACTGTTGAATGCTGTGTACACTCATAATTGGATTTCCGGTTTATAAATTGTATGTTATATATGAATAATTATTTTATGTAATAAATAGTCTGTATAAAATTATATTAAAATAAAATTTCTGGGCAATACTGATGTATCCTACTACTTTTCAATCCCAAAAAGCCTGACAAAAAGTTCACTCTTACAGTATCGCGCTGTCTCATTGTATAAATCATCATCATCATCCTCAGATCGGGCTCTGTGGCTTTCACTAAAGAGGCCTACGTCCAGCAATGGACGAATACGAGCTGATTATACTATAAATAACTAGATTTTCGCCAGCGGCTTCACCCGCGTGGTCTGAATTATCCTTATAAATTATAGCCCAAGTCACCCGGGGATAGTGTAGCTTCTTAACAATGAAAGAATTATCAAATCGGTCCGGTAGTTTGGAAGCCTATCCAATTCAAACAAACAGTCAAATCTTTCAAATCAAATCATATGTCTTTATTTGTAGACCATCGGTAAAAATTTTGTTAATTTGTAAAGTTAAGAACGCTATGTCTAACCTTTAAAGGCGTACAAATAATATATTATAATAATCTTTCCTCTTTATTGTTATTTTATTAGTATAGATAGCTTCTAATTTTTTTAAGGTATTCATTTGATAGGATTATTATTGTAAATAGTGTAAATACAATTATCATTTTCGTCTATTAAAGCATAAATAAAATATATATCAGCATTCCCTAGAAATGTCTCGTATTTGAACAAGAGTTCAGTTCTATTTCCCAACAATTAATCTCAAAATTCTCAGTAACAATTAAAATAACTCTAACCCGCAATCAATATACAGGTTGCCCAAAAAATAAAAATCCCTAACCTCGTTTATAACACTAAAGTACTTAAAGTGTCCCAATTAGTGAGTTTTAAGTGACAAATGAGAGCAGTTGTAGAACTTTGAACTTGTTTTAGTCATACAATTTGACTAATGGGCTCATACAAAAATAGCTTTGATTTGTTGCTCCAGAGTAGTGCCTTTTTGTTGTGACGACACGAGTACGATACGACATTAAGCAACGTTCGATTATAATAACATATTTATAAAAACACAATTCCTAGTATTGGAATTTTTTGCATTACGTCTTTAAGTAAAGGGACCTTTGTAACTCGGCTATATTGTTTGCTTCTTACTTCATTTATTATTTAAATATTGAGTACGTTATGTTTTTCTCCTATAAAATAATAAAGTGAAATAAGTACTGATATAATTTTTATAGACATATGCCTATTTATGTTATTATTATTTGCAACTTCAAGTAGAAGTCGGCTTTTCTTTTTCTGAAAAGTCCTTGAATATCGGATACAGATGAAAACTGACAAAGGCACATTTATGTACGTGAAAATAGGTCAAACTACTCCTAGTATAAATATCGTACTCTATAAAAGCATGTTCATTTTATTAATAGCTGCTATCTAACATTTAAAAGTATTTGAAATTGTTTTAAGTGGGTAATTTTTATTGGGTTATCGAACACTGTTATAAAGCATTCGGTTATTGACGTTACATACTGTACACAGAAACAGATCTATATAAACATAGAAAAAATACAGAAGATCTACTCCCAACAAAAAATACTAAAATAAATCAACAGTGTACATACACACACACACACACGGATATACATATAGTGTTTGTTAAATTGTTAGAATCACAGGTTTCATAGTTTTTATATTTGTAAGACGTTGCACATTAGGTTTTAAAACTATATCTTGTGTGCGTCACGTGTGTTTTATTCCTTGCATTTGCAAATATTATTTGTAACAATTGCAGCTTTTGAATTGGGATGTAAGATTTTATTGATATCTTCAACCTAAGTATATACTATCCCACTGTTTGGCACGGGGCTCCTCTCAGAATAAGAGGGATTAGGCTACAGTCTACCATATGTAAAATGCAACCATGCCTAAGTGCACTATTCTTTGTAGCTATATGAGACCTATTTATAGATGTGGTGTGCCAGGATCGTCTATAGGATCGTCGGAAATCTATAGTCTCTGCCTACCCCTATGGGAAATAAGCGTGAAGCTATGTATGTATAGAATTTTAAAAGAGGAACTTTTGTATTTAAACCTTTTTTTACTGACATCCTTTTTCCTCACATTTCCACCTTTTCCTATGGTAAGAAGTTAGACATCATCATCCAATGCTTTTATCCAAAATTTGGAGTCGTTGGCGCAGTAAGTAGGTATAATATGTTTTTTCTTCCAAACATCTCTATCAGCCATTATATCGTCTTAAACCACCTTGTAGCCATATTTTTCTCACACATTCCATCCATCTTTTCTTTGGTACCTTTAGTACAATATTAAGTAGACCTTCTGCCCATTTCCCTGCCCACATAGACATTCAATCACATACATTGACCAGACTATCCCGCTGAGCGCCCTAGCATTAAAGTAATTAGATACGTTGAATTAATAACCGGCCGTTATAGGTGGCTAGTGGCTAGTGGCTACTGTATACACTCAGTGTCTATACGGTTGAATTGTTACGACCAGAGTGGCACTCATAGTTCCCATTAAGGGGCATTAACTTTGAACGTGCTTAAGGGTTAAAGATAGAAATAATAATTCTGAAATTAGATAGAAGATCTTGCATTGATCGGTTGAAATAGGGATACTCTTGAGAAATACGACTACAGTCTACCTACAGTTCACGCCAAACTTATTGTCCGGGTTGAAGCTGGCACGGGCTAACTTTAACCCAGCCGTAAAAATCGGAGAATGGAAAATATTGGCAAAAAATTATATGAAGCGACAGCCTACGACTTGAGCTTTCGTTTTTATTTATTACAATCCTATAATTTGGTTTCTCCGATTTTTACGGCCGGGTTAAAGTTAGCTCTTGCCAGCTTCAACCCGGACCATAAGTTTGGCGAGAACTGTACCTACATTTTGTGACTAGGTAGTTAAGTGACTTTTTCTAATAAGTAGGTATATTTCGTCAGGCTACTATTTATAGGATCACCCTCGACCAATGATGACCCTAATAGTTCCCTTAACAAAAGAGAAAACTTTAATGGACTGACTGTCTAGTGGTTGTAAGAGTCCTGGGTTCGATTCCTGGCTCGAGTAAAGAATTCAATAAATTATTTGCCCGGTTATTGGCAATAGGCTATTACATGGGATTAAACTGAGCCGGCGACATGCGCGTACATTATTTTTTATGTACACTTCTGCCTAATCTTTCAGGGATTGACGCAAAACACGTGTATTATAGAGCTTAGTCTTAAATAAAAAGAGCAAATAAATTTTACAAATTAATTTATTTAATATCACAGATTTAAATACAAAATTTACATTCGGTTAGTATCTACATACACAACTAAAATCCTGAATGTATTCAATGAAGAAATAGGCACATAAGTTTTCTTTACATTGAAACAATACAAACCTAAAACGCAATATCACACAAGGCACTCTCTCAGGCCTTTATAAAAAAATCTACTGTAAAAGGCACACGCTTTGTGCCTTTTGTCTCATCGCAGCATAAATTGTATGCTCTAATTGCTATATTTTCATTGAATACATCCAGTAATATACAATAAAGCTAATAATAATAAAAACTTTAATCATAAATGCGTATCAAATTGGCAGTTGTTTCATTGTTTGTGTTCAGTCTTTAAAAAAAAGAATTATCGTTGTTCTTTTTTTAATCTCTGAGACGAATCTGTCACTCATACCGTAATAGCGTTTTTTTTTTCATTTCATCATAGATATCAAATATTTTAGTTATTCATAATTTAATAAAAAGATACCAAATCCTAAGTTTATTTTAAATCAATAAGTATTTGTTATGTTTAAGGATTATGGTTGATTAGTATTAACAACGCTTTCCCAGGCAGAGTCAGTTTGGCCTCAGAATAAAAAAATCTAACTTATATATAATGTCTGTTTAATAAATACTTATTGAACTGTTATTTTGTCCTTAGGCCGGTTTTACAATTTTACATTACATAATGTATGTATTTTAATTGCATTAACAAACCAACAATTGAATACTAGTTAGAATACGATCGCTTTTAGAAATATGGGTCTCTTATTTTTTAATTTAAATATTATTTGTTCCAACTAATCAATATGTTTGTGACTACAGCTTTAGAAATACCCGTACCAAATCATCACGAAAAAATACATAATTTTTAAATCAACTCAAAAACCAAAAAAGAAAGATTGCTAATAATAAACACGAAAATAATTGATAATGATAAATAAATAATACAATAATATTATGAGATTCGATCACAATATTTTGAATATAAAGTTGAACCTGTTGTTGGGCACATTATAAGTTCATGACGTAATAATGGAAATTAAAAACAACCTTATACACTGATTTCTGACACTTACGCGAATACTAGACATTGAAATAAAACTATTTTTTACGGATTTTATCACGTTATATTTGTTATATTGCCAAGACGCCTACCACCTTAGTCACCCGTGACCATGGACGCTGTAAAGGGTCCGAAACGTCGGGATTAAAATAATATCAATATAACGCAATAAAATCCGTAAAAAATTGTTTTATTTCAACAACCTTATACACAAAGATTTTATGTAACTTGCTTTTACTATATATTCTCACCATTTTTTATCCAACTTCAAAAAAGAAGAAGCTCTCTATG
The DNA here is from genome assembly GCA_946251955.1 of Acronicta psi. Taxonomy (NCBI): domain Eukaryota; kingdom Metazoa; phylum Arthropoda; class Insecta; order Lepidoptera; family Noctuidae; genus Acronicta; species Acronicta psi. Next base: position 1,325,161 of record OX276473.1, on the reverse strand, counting down.
GTATTTTTTGTGTATGCATGATTGAGAACCAATTTCGATACTTTTTCATCTAATAAAATATACTACCAAGATGGTCCTTATAAATTGGGTTGGCGTCGATTCTTAAAATACACCACTCATTGCTCGAAGTCAGTTTTACTTTCCAATAAAGCACAATCATTTACTTAACAATAGTCAAGCATATCTTGTCTCGGTAGCTGGTGTCCAAGTGGCCTGTGGGCAACGTCACCGCCACATCGACCTTGGACATCGAAGTGGGAGATGCTGTGACCAGTTCTGCCAACTGGGAGGAGCATTCACTTGATCTGGATGTCATTGTTCTTGCTGTAAAAAAAATAGGTTAGATCATTGACATTACTGCGTAAGGACTGGGTGGACCGCATGTCACAATGACACCCCTGAACTTGGTCCTAAAATAGTCTTCTCTAAACCGTACTGAACTAGTCCGCGATGGGCTAAAAACAAACGCCACGCGATACTAACAAAGATAGCGTTAGTGTTTCTGTGTATGGCGAACGTGTCTGTCAAATGTTCGGACGGGCCTATTTAAGTAGATTTGCGCAAAACATATCACTGACTAGCTTCCCGCCAGAGGCTTCGCCCGCATGGTCTTATAATTTTTTCCCCCGTTTTTGCAACATTTTTCATTACTACTCCGCTCCTATTAGTCGTAGCGTGATGATATATAGCCTATGTTACTCGGGGATAATGTAGCTTTCCAAAGGTGAAAGAATTTTTGAAATCGGTCCAGTAGTTTCGGAGCCTATTCATTACAAACAAACAAACAAATCTTTCCTCTTTATAATATTAGTATAGAAAAGAAAAGAGAGATATATATATGTTTTCGATCTGAGATATATATCACTCTTGTATATCAATAGCTCACAAGCTGGATGAATTAGTCAGTCATAACTTTGATTACAAATAATTTTCAGTATTTCAAAATCAAGATATTCGAAATTAAAATATTAAAACACAGTAACAAATTGACAACTCGATACAATATTTTTTTCATTGGAGTAAATTTTTTTCTGTAGTGACTCGTTTCTCTCGAATAAAAGTCGAGTCGCATCACTCACTAATCTCTTTCACTAGTCTTTCTTTTCTACGTCGTGTGTAATTTCTATCTCATCTGAGCTACAAGAGCTAACTAAAGAGCTAATCTCTCTTTAGCTCATATGATTTCAAATTATAACTCTATATCAGTATATCTTTAAAGATACGGTTTAAATTTGAGTTACTGATTTACTGAACTAAAAGTGATCGATACGGTAGTAGACGGATGACGTTGCTCACTAGCTCTTGTAGCTCACTAGTGAGCTGGTATAATTTGAAATCATATGAGCTAAAGAGAGATTAGCTCTTTGGTACTGATATATATCGTTTTTGTCTTTAGCTCGCGAGCTACACAACTCTATATTTAAGTGTTTGTTAGATTGTTTTTTTTATTAGGCTCGGTCCTACACTACTCGGCTACTACTACATGGAACCTAAAAATACCGACGAACTGTGTGGTCTGGTCAATTAGAATAACCACGTTTTCATAAAAAAAATCGATTTTATTATAAGAATAGGTCTAGAAATATCGATATATTCTTATTCTTTTTTAGATAACAAAATAATACTCACAATTGGTGTAACAACTGGACGCGGAATCCCCGGAAGGGCTGTAAGGCTTCATCTCGTAATGGTTACTTCCGGCTGACGACTGATGTCTACTCCGGTTCCCAAATGGGGATGAATAGCTAGGGGTTGAAGAATAATGGCGCATAAACCAAATGGATGTGAAAAGTTATTACTATACAAACAACAATATCTCATAACATCATTTTTTATGTTACGACCTTTTTTTTTTTCAGCGAACAGGACTTAAGCCCTTACGTATTATTCAAAAGAAAGTATTAGAAAAATCCGGAACTATAAAAGTAGATAGCGCAATATTATTTGAATACTCAAACGTTTGTATAAATATATTGGTTTTTATGACATACGATGAAATGTAGACGAACACTAGAAGGGTAGGGATATGTATGTATATAATTCGTTGCGTTGAGGATTTATTCAGCAAAATGTTTTTTATACATTCTAAGGCTATTAGGCGTAACGGGATTATTTTTAGAAATAAGTTATACTATGATTCAACACAGTGTGATTCAGATTTGTTTGTAAGGGGTTTGAAAAGGCATACATGACAGACACATATGACAAGACAGAAAAGACAGACACATAAATTATTATAAACTAAGGTATAATATTATGATTCACAATAGCAAATTGCTAAAGATCTAATACGATATTCCCCAAATGTAAAATGATTCCAGAAGCATAGTTAAATATGGCTTTCTTGCCATCGAAATAGGTAACATATCTAATCTAGTTTTGAAATTAAAAACTGTTTGGTGACACACTCTTTTATCTTTTATTTCCAAACTGTTTTAAGTTGAAATTATATTGAGTTAGGCCCCCGCACTAGCACTAGCATTAGAAAATAGTTTTTATCTGCACTGCGATGCGGCTGCCACAATGACGTAAGTCAGACCGCGATCGCTGACTACGTTCCAGCTAATCGCACAGTGCGTATGGGGTCTTAGAGTCTACACTTCTGCTTTCAATCAGGTCTGGGGGGATTTGACAGCCCGATTTGTCGAACGCTTGTGTCATTTCCACAGATTGTCTTTGTCGATTCGAATGTCAAATTGCAACTTGTCTAGCCTACCAGCTCTTACTGCCTATAGTTATCTTTTATCTCAAAACTCCTAAATCTACACACATCAATCTGCACTATCCTCAAAACTCACATAATATAAACTATTACCATACATTTTGTTGATACAAAAGATAACTGGAGTTGCCCCTGCCGGCTCTAAATTCAAAAAATTCTAAATATTTTATTTCAAATAGACACTTTTGAACAGTCAAACCAGTTGCACGGTTTCAAAAAAGTGGAACTTATGAAGAAGAGCCGGCAAGAAACTCCATAGTCAATCTTCTCCATAAGTCCCACTTTTTGGAACAGTACAACTAGTTTGACTTTTCAAAAGTCTTTATATGGTCTAACTGAATCTCCAACTCACCTGTCTCTGACATGCGGCATGTCATAGTGGTTGTCAGGTCCCTGCATCCAGTACTCGTTGCAGGTCCTCGTCAGATCAGGTGCGGTGCTGCCCTTATCCCTGCCTGAATGTGTCTTTGGTAAACCTATATAATGTGGTATAATATTGCTTAAAATCCACTTCAGGGGCAGTATTATGAAGTGCTAAAGCCTATTTGTTACGTTGCAAATAAAAGATGGTGCTATCCAACTTTTATAACAGCATCTCTCTCTCGCACTGGAACGACGATGGCTCTAAAGCTTCATAATACGGCCCCAGTTTGGCTTTATAATTGTATAAGGAGCTGTTAAGTTTCTCCACGCCAAAAGTCAAAAGGAAAACAAAAACTCGTGTTATCTACAGAAAAATAATTTGTATTAATATTAACTACTAGATTTCCGCCAGTGGCTTTGCCCGCGTGATCTTATACATCTACCCCCGTTTTTGCAAAATTGTTCATCGCTACTTCGCTCCTGTTAGTCGTAGCGTGATGGTATATAGCCTTCCCCGATAAATAGGCTATCTAACACTGAAAGTATTTTTCAAATCGGGCCAGTAATTTCGGAGCCTACTCAATACAAACAAACAAACAATAAATCTGCATTCAACATCATTAGTGGTCTCGGTATCTTAGTTGGCTAAAGCGTCTGGTGTACTAAACTGAAGGGACGCAGATACGAATCCTGTCTGCGATCCTTATTTTTACGACGAAAAAGTTAATAAAAATAATCTGTTAAAATTTTTAGATAGAAGGTATTCGTACCTATTCTCCCAGCAGAGTACCCAGGTCTGCTCCTGTATTTACACCACACGTACAAGATGGCGACGCCGGCGATCAACATGGCGACCGTGATGCCGATACCGACGTATAGTGTTGTATTGTTGGTGTAGAACCCTAAACATAATTCATTTATTAGCTCTAAGTAGTAAGAAGAATTTAACGGGGATAGGGGGGGAATTTTTACCCACAGTTTACTGGTATATTTAGGCCTCTTGTAATTAGTAGCGGGACTATTGCTGAATCATAATAATTTAAGATTCACATTAAGGTGCTCCCTCACCAATCTAGAGCATTTCCCTGTGTGGTATTGTGAAGGATTCAAGAGAGGTTAAGATACTGATAAATACGTATACAATATGGAAGAAAAAGACATACTGTCGACTCCAAGTCAATTGGGACAAAGGGCAGGATGATGATGATGATGATGACGTTACAATAGGCAGTATTGTACCGGACTAACGGATATTATAAAACATTTAAGATTCGACTTTGAGTATAATGTTACAAGTTTTATCAAAATCTTATAGACATTGCGCACTGTAATACTCGATTCTCCTCCCTCACTGAAGTAATGCAAACCGAATATGACAGTTTGCAACCTGTAATGATACTGATCTCATTACAGGTTGCAAACTGTAATATTCGGTTCTCCTCCCTCACTGGTGTAATAAATGCTCGACTCTTTAACGTTACATTGCAGGCAATTGCTCCCGGTGAGGGAACACCTTTAGAAAATTACTCTTCTGCTACAGGTTCTAATTTATGGCCCTTTTAGCATCCTAGATCGGAATTACATTCTGAACAATTTCATTTACCAGAATTGGCATTCAAAGAGAACTAGTCAAGTCAGTAAATATAGAATCTATGTACAATGGCGCCGTCTGCTCAATTGCTCCCTATAACATAAAAAATCAACAAAAAATGTTGGTCTTACTTATGCCAGTAGTGCATAGTCCGTCGACACATGCGGCGTGTTGCAGCGTAGAACCCTGACAGTTGTTGCCAGAGCACTGTCGTCTTCTTATCCTCACGCAGTCCCCGCTGCAGGTAGACCACGAGCTCCATGATGACCAGGAACCAGCTATAGACAAATTAATACAGCATACTATCACCCTGATATCTCCGAGCGGTTAGATGTACCTACTGCTGTTTCTCCAAATGTTTAGGTCCCATGTAATCGAGATGAAGCTATTGCTATTAACCGGGCAAAAATAAATGTTGTGACAATGTTCTCGTTTTGTTCTTCCATAATTTATTTTTAATACGTGACTGCAATAGTATAATTACTTAGGAAACAGTGTCAGGTTACGTGCAGTCTTTTAGAACATAGATTTATATTTGAGGTTTATTAGAAATTCGATATGAAAAATAAACATCTGACCTAGGCAATTCTTTTGGTACAGTTCTTACCAAACTTATTGTCCGGGTTGAAGTTGGCCCCAACTAACTTTAACCAGGCTGTAAAAATTGGAGAAAGAAAAAAAAAATGATTTAAAACGACAGCCTTCAACTTGAGCTTTTGCTTTTATGTTTCAATCCAATATTTTTCTTTCTCTGATTTTTACGGCCTGGTTAAAGTTAGCTCGTGCCAACTTCAACCCGGACAATAATTTTAGCGAGAACTGTATTAAGTATTAAGAGACCATATTTGTACAGGCAAGAATTGGACATACTATCAATATTACCAGTCTCTGATGGACTCCTTAAGCCTCATAAGCATCACAGGTCCAATGTTTATCTTTTCTCATCCAGTCACTATACACATGGTGAACCATGAAAAAAAAAATTGGTTTAGTTCGGTGACACATCGCACTTTTGCTTTTTGATCCTTAAAGTGAGCGCCCCTAACGATCGGGGAGTTCCTTTCTACACAACCCTTGTTATGCAAGGGTTATTTGAAAGGCAATTTTGTTCATTTTTCAAGGACATAAACGGTACACTCGTTTTGTAGAATGTATCGCACATGAAACGACAAATATTTTTAATATTTCGTCTGTTTCGCATTTAGGGCCTTTTTCTCACGACCTCCTAGTAAATTCTCGTTGAAGGTGGTGGTGATGATGTGATGTGATGAAACAGGCTTATAAAGTCCTATTTGAAATTGATAATTATGAATGTTAAATTGTGATTCAGAGAAAGGTGGCATCCCTTTCTCTCAATCACAATTTACATATTAAATAACGCTATCCTTTACTCGCAACCATGAAAACCATAAGCCATTTCACATACTTTTGATGACGTCACAGAATACGAATTTAAGCATTATCATAGCTTTCCTTTTTCAAAATAAGTTGCTAAGATAACAATTCTTACCATTCTGACATGTAACACAATCCTCATCGCTCTGCGAGGCGTGTCCTCTGCACGGTGCGCCGCCATTGGCTGGCGGGGGCTCCGTGCAGCTGCGCGAGCGCCGACGGCCGCTCGTAGAGGACCCACACCGACACGGTGCCCACGGTGACCATTCTGACCATCCGCCGTTTACTATACGACAAGTATTGCAATAATAGAATGAATGAGTGAATAATGAGATGTTATCTGAAAGGAATAAGATGCTTGTATTCTTCAAAGGTTTTGGCAGATGTTTAATAATGTACAACGACATTCGCCGGTATGTTTGGATCCCATGTAATGAGCGGCAAGCCTATTTGCCATCAACATCAACAATTCCGAGCTGCTACTGGAAATTTCACAGATCAACCCAACAACACTTTGCTCGACCCGGCTATCGAACGAATCAATGACATTGACATTCGAATCGACAAACGGATAAAAACAAAATGTATGGAAATGTCATTAGTGACAAGTTGACAACCCGATTTGTCGAAATCTTGTGTCATTTCCATACATTTGGATTCAATTCATTTGTCTATTCGAATGTCAAATTGCAACTTGTCTACAGGCTCAAGACCTCTAGCGTAACATTTGTGCTTGGGACCACTAGATCAACGAGACAGTCTGTTCCATATTCAAATGTAAAATCATTTTAAAGTAACTGTAGCAAATCTTTGAATAAACCATAGCCATCTAACACCATGTATCCAACATTAACATCTTTAATAACAAAATACAATATAATATTATATGTTACATCATCACAATGGGTGCTCCAATGCTTTACAACTAACAATATAAAAGTTATGACAACATACCGTACACAGACAAAACAGCGACGTCGGATTCCCGACGCCCGGCGATGTTTTCTGCCACGCAGGTGTAGTTCGCCATGTCCTAGGATTATACACTATTTTTAGGGTGATGCTTAATAGGTATAGTCTAGAAATCAGAAAAGTATATCTTTCTTCTTCTACTTCTATCTTTAATCTTTGAAGAGTATACTTTCATATTCATATTCTTTATTGCATACCATAATGTACAATAAGGTGGTGTAATTAGACAAGAATCATTATGGGCCCTGTAGGGCACAGCAATTTTAGAAGATACCGATGTACCTATGCCCACAATTTTACAATTGCAGCCCTTAAGTGTGAGCCCGTCACAAATTCAAACTACTTAAATGAATAACTGATTAAAAAATGATATGGAAATCGGACCCAAGATCTCACGCATAGTAGTCACGTTTGCGACCAATAGATAAGGCAAGCTAGAAATTTACTGAATATAGAATATGGATATATGAATTTAAATGATAATCTAGAGGTTTTTAAGAAGAAAATACTTGAGAAGATAGAGAAAGACATAAAATCTCTACTAATATTATAAATGTGAAAGTAAGTATGTCTATAGTGTATATCTGTCTATCAGGCCCTATTAATATTATAAATGCGAAAGTAATTTTAACTCTTTTCGTTTGTTACCAGGCGTAGGAAACAAACGAAAAGAGTTTGAAAGTTTGTATGGGAAAACAATGGAAATTTGTTACTATTCCACGCGAGCGAAGTGCGGACAAAAGTTAGAAGCCACATAAAGAAATAAAATCGACAACTTACTTGTAAACCAACTTTTGGAAGCACAAGAGTTTCTACTGTAGGTTCAATAGTGACTCCATTCCTGGTCCACTTGATGGTAGGAGGTGGAGCCGCTGGTGGTGGCACACATCTGAAGGTAACCCCTCTACCAGCTTCAATAGTAGCCGATAGAGGCTGCTGCAGGAATTGCTTCTTTATATCTGAGGGATGAGAGGTCATTTTAGAAATACTTAAATTTATATATTATGCTTCTTTTGAAATAAATCAGGCCAGAAATAACCAGTAAAGTAGTTATCAATAGGGAATATGCACATTTTTTTTAATATTTTTAAACGATACTTTATATCGTTATGTAGCCGTAAAAAAAAATCCAGCGCCTTAAAACTAAAATTAAGTAACAAAAAGAAATTATTAAATTATGAGACAGATATTGGCATTTTAAACACCCGCGATTTTGGCGCGCTTGCCGTGACGTCAAAGTCTACGTTCTCTCAACCAAACAACCACGTACAACAGACACTGTTTTAGTAGACTTTGACGTCATATTCCATTTGACCGATAGTGTTGCGTTTCAACTGATTTGAATTTCCAACAGTTTTTTTGGACTTTTTAATAATTATTTTCTCATCAAAAAAGAAATAATATAAAAAAAATATCTACATAGACATAATTCTTAAACGATAAAGTTCATAAAAAAAATATTTGACCTTTTTTTAAGTCAGACGCATATTCCCTATTATATGGGAAGCCTTATAAACATAAAAGCAAGAACTTCTTTATCGAAAGTAATTTACAAGCATCGAAATTAACATGCAAATCAAAAGCACTGTGAAACTGGGGAACAAACGAATAGAAACAAAATGTATGGAAATGACACAAGCTTTCGACAAATCGGGCTGTCACTAATGTCATAAACATAGATTTTCTTTCAATTCGTTCGTCGATTCGAATGTCAAATTGCAACTTGTCTAGACCACCTAGTCGCTTAGAAACACAAAACAACAGAACGTCAAGCAACTAACACAGGCATGAAAACTATAAAATCTCGCGTTTCATGGATTTCTATGTCAAGTGAAATCGACAACAAATAGAAAATTGACGAACGAACTACTTTCTTTCGAGACTCTCACGTAGAACAAACGCAGATCCACCCTCATATCACAAATAGAAAGCTAGTGAGCATTCATCAAAGTGCAAAGTGCTCGAGTTAACGAGCGGAAATAATGTTTCCTCGATATAATGGTTCCGCTACCCACCCTCTTAAAAAACGAGGGATGAAAATAAAAATAGTCGTAAAAACATTTTGGACACTCATTTTGGAGCAGTATCGTTAAAAGTTAAGTTTTCGATGTACAAATCGTTGGCAAACTTAAAAAGAGTTTTTTTTTCTACTCTATCACTGAAATCTTTATCAGTTTCTGTAAAGAGGTTGGTAGTCATTTTTTTTACTAATTTTGGAACTATGTTTTTAAGGAATGATAGCAGTTCCATTTCTATGTACTCGTATAATTTTTTCTTATCATTGCAAGCTACATTTTTTTACGTAGCCAATGTTTTTTTTTAATTCTGAATAATTTTACGTTCGCTCCTGTTTGTATTACCTCAATATTCTATTTTCTTTCTTGCCTCCCACATCTGAACCATATGTCCGCACATCTCCAATTCCATTGAAAAGTAATAAAGTCGTTAAAATATTCCAACTTTCCGAGCTGTCATTTCGTTGATTATTTCTTTCGTTAACATAGCGTGTCGCGTCGCGGCGTGGGGTGTTTATTTCTAGACAATGGGCGTGCCCCTTAATTGTCTGCACTTCACTTTATTTTCGTATTTCTTCTTATTGTTACAATTTATGCGTTACGTTTCGGAGTTTTGTGTTACGCTTGTCTGTTGCCTGCTTTGTTTTATTTCGAAGTACGATTTAATTATGAAGTTATTGTGAATGTATTCACTGTTGTCCAACATTTCGTGGAAATACTACCTCGAGATAATAATTTATGTCTCTCCTGTCACTGCGACGTAGTAAGTTAATTGAATACTACACTTTTAAACCTTAATCAAATCTAATCGAAATCGCTATAGAAGTCAGTTACTTATATAATGGTACTTATATTACATAATGAAGAAAAAAGCTGTTTATTTATTAGAAAGGAAGATAGAATGCATACTAGTATTAAAAATAAGAAAGTTATCTATCTGTTACTTTTTCACACTTAAACCAATAGGTAAACAGATTTCGATGAAATTGTACTTAGCAAGGATATCGGCTTCATTTTGTTCAAAGTCTTTTGGGGTGCAAGTCCGGAATCCGGTAATAACTAGTGTACAATAAAAACGTTTACTACTAATTTCCATCCAGATGATTGGAACACAAAACACACTAAAGAACTGCGAAGTAAAGACGGGTATAACAAAGGTCAACTAGTAGAAGATATAAATAATAGTACTAAAGCGTAAAACATAAGTGCAAGTTGCAAGCGACAAAAACAAGTTTAAGTACTCGTAAACGCGGCAACCTGTCCTGTAAGCCTAACACGATACTGTTATACGAGTCTTCTTTGACTTAACTAGTGTGACTGCTTAGAATTCAGTTCAATGCACAAAAGGCCAAGATGGGTGAATTAAATTAGTCGCTCACTGGCGTTAAACTGTTCTTGGAATACATTGGTGAATAAAATGTCAATACTTGCTCGTGTCGTGCTTCTTTAACTAGTAACCTTTGATATAAAAAATGCTATACAACGATGTACAACGATGGCGCAATTCTTAGTTATTGGGACTACACATTATTCTATTCTAATTGTCTGTTATTCCGTTAGGGTTTGAAGTAAAATAACAATCGTATACATCGAACAGAGATTGACAGAAAAAAGGAGACTTTATATCATGTATTTCTTTCTTCCTTATTTTATATATACATTAATATTATGCGACAAAAGCACAGGGTATGTGGTTAAGGCGAGGCATTGACAAACTATGAATCTGAAATCGGACCCCCGCACCGCGCCATCCGCTCACACCCCGCAAATACTTCGTGGTTTGCGATCGTAGGCTCGCGCTGTGGAACAGAGACGTCATAGAGTCGCGCTTACTATCTTTATTTTTGTTGCAAGAATATTAATTTGAACAATTATTTTGTGTAATGTTAAATGGATATTTTAAGGGGTTGTTCCCAGAGGTCAACGATTATATAATAATAATAATTAGCTCCAGGATCAGATGGACAGAACAATTTTTGGTTAAAATGGCTACGTACTTCACATGCTCGCTTGGCGTCTCAATTCCAGTCACCCTTAGAATCTGGGACGCTACCACCTTCCTATTCTCAACTATTGAAGTTACCCATCCGCTTCATAAGTATGGTAGTACTGCGGAACTAATATGAATGGAGTGCGTCTAATGTAAGGCTGGTTTATTACTAACTCAAACATGGCTACTATAAAGAAAGCGCTCGGCGGCGGCGCGGCGTCGCGTTGGTATTCATCAGGAACCCAAGAATCACGCACCCATCACTTTTTACCGACGGTCTATAGGCTTCTTACATATATATATTTTGAGAACAAAAAATATTGATAAAAATTCAATTAAGTATGTCTGCGTTTTAAAAATGGATGTAGGAACGTGGTACTAAGGAGCTACTATAGTACGGTAGTAGTTGTATGCTAGTCCCGGTAATGTCTACCCGTGCGAAGTCGGGACGGACCGCTAGGAATTAAAAATTACATAATTAAATTATTATGTACCTAATATTAAATGTATATTTTAAGATTTCTAATTAAAGGTAACATGTCAAAATAGCATGCTAATAAATTGATAAGTCGATAATATAAAATGGTTTACAATTTTCATGGTTGTCATACTGCTGCTATCTACAAAAGATTCTTAAACAAAAATTATAAAATTCTAAATATGGCAACACATACAGTCGTTTCTGGAGCTCATAACTGAGTTATGAGCCGTTTTGTGTGATGATGTGCGTGTATAATTATACTGGTGACCATTTTTAACATACCGAGACCCCTCCGTGCCTCGGTGAGCACGTCGTAAAGCGCTCTTTCCCTGTTGTCAAGGGCTAGATTCCTACAAGACACAAATATGTGTGATGAAAATAATGGTTTGTGTTGGTCTGGGTATTTCTTAAGTATTTATAAATATATAAAAAAAAACTATTATTATAAGTATTATTTCTATTGTCTAGTGCTCTACTAATTTTGGGACTGATGGTGCTGTATAAAATGTCCCCAACGAACGAACGAATACAGACAACTATGACAATCGTTAGTGGTGGTCAAAGGCCCAAGAAAGCCTGACAACTTCGAATATCCTTCGAATATTGGTACTGCCCAGAAATTTAGAAGCATATATGTCTGACTGCATACACTTCGTGTTCGTGTAAAATATTGGTATTCTGCGGCATTGGTTACATTGGAAGCCTATACCTACATAATTGAGAAAAAGCTAAGACGATGATCATTCAGTCGTTTTATGTAATCAGTCACAAAGCCAAGCTTAGGATGTACTAAGTACATCCTAAGGTTGGGTTTGTAGGTAGGTAATAATTTGATGGCAAATGGTTCACCACCTTTTACATAGGGCCTACACATACCAGCAAACTTTTAGTTACATTAGTATATCTCAGTTTATCGCCATAGCCCTTGACGAATACAGGCGCCGACGTGATATTATGTTAAGTAATATATGAAAATTGGTGTCGGTATTCGGTATTTTTTCTTCCTATGTAAACCAGAATAAGACAAAATGGTCTACCGTTCCTATTAGGATCACATATTGTTATTAGAAATTTATATTACTTAATAGGCTTAGTTGTAGTGTGTAAAAGTGTATAGAAATAGTTTTTATCAGAGTTACCAGAGCTTAAACTTATGTTATTTTTTTTAATGTCTGGGAAGATGCCGTGTTATTTATGTAAATTTAATAAATGCGTGGAATTCGGGCTAACGTTTGGTCCGGTCTTAACCAACTTTCGTCCAGGCAGAGCTCGCAAGCCCAGGTACTTACTTGTACCTTCTAGTTTATATTATTATTTATTAGCGATTAACGACCTGCCCAGCTTTGCACAGACAGCAGAGCATATAGGTATGCATTAATTTTTTTAACCGACGAAGAACCGGAGCAGGTTTTATATTCGTCTGTATATTCATAATTGTATATATTTTTACTACCCTTGAAATGAACCCTTTCAAATTTTAACTTGAGAACCGATTGTGATGAAACTTAGCACAGTTATGTAGTCCTAATGACCTTACAACATAATGGACATCTAAAGGTGACCTGATGATGGAGACGGAAGACAGTCTAAGAAAACCCTCAAAGGTTTAAAGATAGACCACATTAAATAATGTAACCATTTAAAAAAATATTAGAATGGGTATAGTAAGCTATTTTAAAAAGATACACTTATGGTATCGGGAACTTTTTTATAGGCCTATCAAAAAGAAACAATTCTACCATACATTATTTTTTTATATTCACAGGGATAAGGCAGCATTTTCCATGAAAGTTCCCAGTCGCTTAATTTTTTAGATTTAATTTAGATTTTTTTTACGTTATTGTATGTTGATTTATAGACCTGGTTACCTGAAATACATTTAAAATATATTAAATGTGATAATATTTTTTATATTCGCATAAGTCCAAAGACGACTCCATTTAGCTTTGTTCTATTTTACCGATTGTCAATTTATAAAGTCCAGTCTAATAAGCATTTACATTGTATAGGCTTCCCGTACGCTGAAAGGTCAGCTTATACTGGTCGTGGGAGCTAATCTGACACAGACCCGGCGCTGATAACAGTCCGTGGCGGACTGACAGGAGGCATTCTCCATACAAAAACAAGTGCAAACTAGCTTATAGTGGAAAGTCGTATGCGCCAAAACGGTTTTTCTCGTTTAAAATCTAATCTAAAATGTATTTTAAAAAATCCAACTACCATTTCAAAGAGTCTGTTGAAACTTATCTAAAGTGAAAATTTGAAGATTTAAATCCGTTCCGTTTCTTCATAAAATGCGAATCCATGTTTTTGAAGAGCTGTCTTCAACATTTTTTTCTCTGCAGTAAAGTTTAACCGATCGTGTTTCTGTACTACAAATTTATAGCTAAAGAGATGAATAATGACATATGTAAAAATCAGATCCGTATGTTTTGTAATGGCTGAGAAATATTAAGATCCATGACCCCCAAATCTTCAATGCGTCGTCTTAATTTTTACAGAGTTAAAGCATTCCTCCGGACCTTTATGGGCTTAGAACGACTGCTAAGTAGGAATCCATAAGGCTACAAGACAATGTCAGACTATAGATAGACATTTTGTAGCGACCTCACCGCGAAAACTATGAAATGGTGAACTGCATATGATGTCAGAATCGATGTTATTTATTTTGCTAATTCTCGATAAACAATTCCACGTATCACATTATTTAATAATGAAATACTGCAGCATTGCCTGCGGCACTAAAATTACATTTTAATTTCTCAGTACATTCATTTCAAAAAAATATATCTATTCTAAACCGGGTCATAAGCATCCATAACTAAAAAAATTGATTCTAAAACCGCTCCAAGCGTATCGTTTTCTAAATAATAGAAACATTCAAATGTTAATCGGTGGATATTAATGTGAGCATCATTATGCAGCGGAAACTATTAACTTGTTGAAACAAAATATATTATTAAAAACACAACTTAACTCGGCCTGGCTTTCAATTTAAGTCGTAAAATATTTAATTTCACCTGTTGTTTGGAAATTTATGAGAAAAGGTATGCTTCGGTTAGAAATAAATAAAGTATCAGTGTTGCAACTGTAAAATTTTGGTATTTTTACGCACATAGAAAGCCTTGGATAAGAACACGCTTAGAGGTAACCCTACAAATAACATCAAAACTTTTTACTAAAACTTAATTATCATCTACAGTATTATTAAGATTTTAATTACTTACTGTGTTTTAATTATAGGCTTTGATTCAGTTTTAATTACATTTCCATAATTAATGTTGTTATTTAAAAATACCAAACGGCTCTTTGATTTTGTTTAGCTTTGTTTTGAAAGTTTTTACATAACTACAACCTAGTTACAAAGTTTACGGCAAACTTGGCATGCAGACCCAGTTAGCTGAGGAAAACATTTCTAAGTGTAAGATGTCGCCAAACAACATTGTGAATAGTGTATACGAGCCGGTCATTCTGGGGCCAAATGCGACAGGGTCATAGATTTGAGACTATACAGCATGGCTTGCTCTGAGAAGGGTCGAATTTATAGGCATTCTGTAGGAAGAATTCACAGAGAAGACGGATTTAAAAACCTAACAAACTATACATTTACATCAGTATGCAATTAAATTATTAAATTCGAAGTAAGAATAACACCAAATATACAGCAATAGTAATTACAACTGAAGTCACAATAAAGGTACAAACAACAGAAATACATTGATAAATAAAAATACTTACATGCATATTCAATTAAAACTCCTTGACTCCTAATCTTGCCTTTACTGTTCCACGCGTAACATTCACAGCTATACTTCGCGTTGACTCCGTCCAACTCATTTCTGGTTACATTCAATTCAGCTTCAACTACCCTCACACCATTATGAGGATCCACATGTTCCAACTGAACAGTCTTTTCAGATCTTACGTCATTGCATCTGAAGTAGACTTGAAGAGCGTTCGCGGCTCTACACAGTAAATTAGCTGGTCGATTTCTTAGGACATAAGAATTTTTAGGTTCTAAAAGGAATATTGGAAGGCCATCTATAGTTTCATCATTTTCTGGTAGAGGTATGTAGTCATCTTCTTCTTCTGTCTCTGTTTTGAAGTCAGAGAGGTATGGATCGAAGTTCAGGAGACCATCTGGATGAATGTATTCTGGCCTTGTTTCTTTTGTAGTGTGTTCTGGGTCTGGAATAAATTTATGTGGTTACTACCATTCAAGGACTTAATAATTCATATTTAACTGGCAATACACCTAAAATCTGAAAGTTACTGTTCTATTGCTAGATAAGGGTTTCTGTTAAGAGTTAAATGCTTAGTACCTACGATAGCATTTGATGCTTGCAGGTTTTCTCACAATATTTTCCTTCACTACTAAACAAGTCATTATTAATTATTGCGCACTTTATTTTGACAACTCAAAGATACGTACCTCAGATTGGAACTCAATACCTATGGTATTCCATGATCGTATAACTAGGCAATAATTGGTTTAAAAAAAGAAAATTAAATTAATTATATCTAGTTACCCAATGAAAACAAAATATACGATAATTACAGTATAGTATTTAAAATAGATGTAGATAATATTAAAACAGTACAATTTAAAATTCCATTTGTCGGTATTTCAAAGAATGCATTCAACCTACATCAGTAGCCGTCTTTCGGTTGATAAATAGTTAAGATTACAGCGAGTGTACCTAGCCGGTGCTACTGTTGCTGCATGCTTTAACCAAGATCATAAATATTTAAGCGCGCATATCTGGGATATGAAAATAGATTAGATATGGCGTAATCAAGGATGCCCATTTGTGATTAATGAATTATTGTTTAACTCGCATATCCGATATTTACTACGTTTGTCTGGACTTTAAAAGAGACCATGATTCTCTGAGTTTGTTTCGGCGTTTCTTCTCAGAGGTCGTCAGTTAGGAAATGCCGGCGACATCTAGCATTAAAAAAAATGACTTGTAAAAGTGTCTTTAAAGGATCTACTTACAGAAATAAATATCATTTCATCATCATTTCATTTCATTTCATTTCATTTCATGGTGCCTTAAAATAGTAACGTAAAATTATTTTCAATTGCGACTGCTTCATTGCCTGTTGGTCGTAAGCACGACTGCCACGCTTGGGGTCCTATGTTCCATTCCGATTCAACTTGTTAGTGGTTATTGCGTTTTTGCGTAGTTTAGATTTGTGCTGGTTAATGGCACTAGGGTCGCCAAATATTACCTACATGGGCATAAAGTCAAAATACACCTTTCGGGGAACAAAGTCATGATGGTATGTTTTTGTAACGAGTTTCGCCTAAAGAGACTTGCATGTAGCTAGTCTACGACTAGATGATCATTCTTAGCATATTCAAACCTTCCTATTCCTTTTATTATGGATTGATTTTTATCACCATTCTCCTAAGCTTTTCCCAAATAATTAATACTACTAACTATTCACTAGCCGACCGCGGCAAATGTAGCTTAACCTAATAGATCGATCGTGGTTATTGTTTAAGTATTATCCAATATCTAATACTATAGTACAAGCTCTGCTTACTTGAGGTTTAAATTAGTGTTGTGTAAAATATCGTGAATATTTATTTATTTGATTTATTATTATATTAACTAGCTTTTTCCTACAGCTTCGCTCACGTCAAATTTGAACCCCGTTTTTTTAAGGGGGTGTTATAAGTTTGACGTGTCTGTGTGTGTGTGTGTCTGTCTGTGGCATCGTAGCTCCCGAACGGATGAACCGCTTTTAATATTGCTTTTTTATTTGAAAGGTGAATTAGTCGGGAGTGTTCTTAGCTATGTTTGATAAAAATCGGTCCAAGATGGCCGCCGCCACAAAATATCGAATTACATATTTTTTCACAACTCCCTCAATATGGGTATCAAATGAAAGGGCTTGACTAGTAGAATACTATGCACTATGATAAATTTCAAATCCAAGATGGCCGCCACCACAAAATAGCAAATTACTTTTTGTGTCGGGGGTTTTCTAAATTTTTAATTTAGGTTATTTGTTATTCTATTTTTTGGGGCGGAGATAAATCCAACAAATCAAAACCAATCAACATCGGTCCAGCAGTTCTCGAGTTATAAGTGTTGTAACAAACCCGACTTTGTTTTATATAATAAGATTAACTATGGCTCTATTTTCTTCTTAAGTTGACGTAATGTTACATAGCTACCTAGTTTTAGTATGAAACGTATAAACCGTATCATTATGTTTGCCATTGCCACAATCAGCTATCGTATTTCGGCCCAATATCCTTGCCCACCTGTCAATCCCTCACGGTCGGTTGCACACAGAATTCAACGACGCGTTATAAGCGTACACAGACTATCCTCTACATTGCTAGTTATACGTCACCGTATGGTATCTGAATAATGTTTCGACTGTTACTCCTTCCTGGGGGGCTAGACAAGTTGCATTTTGACTTTCAAATCGATTTTTTTTTAATTCGAATATCAAATTGCAACTTGTCTAGGCCCCCTGGATTTCCTGGTAAAGCAAAGTGTTATTTATTAGATTCTTCTATGAAATTCGCAGCAGCAGATCGGAGTCCGGTTTAAGACTCGCCCCCTATTACATGGGACCTAAACATACCGGCTAATTGTGGGTGTATATTTGTATACCTCTGCTTATCCCTTCGGGGCATACAAGCATGATGGTATGTAAATGTTTGTTTCGTTCTAAATAGTAGAGTTCTTGAAATTTTAATTTTATTTCACCAAAAAGGTTTCTACTTCTTTCTATTTTTGCTGGTATGGGCTTGGTAAGGTGATCATTAGTAATTTCTGCCTCCAAAGAACACCAGCTCAACTATAATCTTTTGTCAACTATAAATATCCTAATATCCATGAAAATTACGAACCACTTACGATTTTAAAATGCACCAGTGAAAATAATGACTCCTGCGTGGCTCCACCCTATAATTGAATCTGCGACTGACCGCCAGTTTACTGCGTACGGCGTATTTTTAGAATCATAATTGCAGTACTCATATAATGTAATTTTATCGTTATCCAATGAACAAGTTGACATAAAAATTAGCCGTGTGATGTCAACCAGTTTGAGAGCGGCTCAATATATTCGTTAGAGCGGTATGCTATGCTAGTCCTTCTCCAATATCTTGGTCCAATATGAATCCAATTTTATTGAAAATATTGACCAATTTTGACGACTGGCATAGAACCATACACCTATGCGCGTAATTCTAACGTGATAACAGTTATTTATGTATGATAATCCAGGTTATAGAGATACCTATCTCTATTCCAAATTTCAGCCACATCTGTTGCAATGTGAAGAAGTAACGAATATCCAAATATATGTATAAACTTCCGAACTGTAAACGTTACGTTCACATTTTTGTGCATAACAAAAATGTGACCGTAACTGTAAACGTTACGTAACGTTTACAGTTCCGAACATAACATACCATCACGTCATATTCCCCGAAAGGGTAGGCAGAGGCGTACCTACTAATGTAAACCCACATTTCGCCGAGGTATGTTTAGGTCCCATGTAATAGGGGGCGAGCCTATTGCCATCAACCGGGAACAAATCCAGACTCCGAACTGCTACTGGGAATTTCATAGAAAACCCAACAACACTTTGCTGGACCCGGGGATCAAACCCAGAACCTCTAGCGTAGCAGTCGCGCTTGGGGCCACTAGACCAACGAGGCAGACATTTTTCATATTAGTAGGATTTTTTGTGTAGGAGGGTTCCATGTTTTTTTCTATGAGTTAATGCAGTATCAGTAGCACATCCTCAGATTTTATTGCTTAATGGACACCAATCAAATAGCGAATGTAAATAATTCTTGTGTCATATCCTGTTTTTTAAGTACCCGTTTATTCGGACACGGTGTGTGAGGAAATTGCGTAACGAGACTACTAAGTACGTGGAGTTAATGCCAAATTGATTAAAGTCTGCGCGGAACTAGTTGGCCGCACCTTAGGTATGTGAGCGGCGGGGCGGAGGGGCGCAGTCGCCTGCGCGCGGTGGGACGGAGGGGTGGGGGCGCTTGCGTTTGTTTACAGTAACCCACCACCTCACCCCCGACGTCCCTACCTATGGCGCGGCCAACTGGTTCCGCGTAAACTATACTTGACGAGTTCCCTCTTCTTATTTTAAATAGGTAATCGTAAAACATGTAAATCCTCAGATTCATTTTGTTTGGAACAGTATACCCCCTAGGTGGTCCCATATAAATTTCGCAGGTCGCGGTCAAGCAGTTTTTACATCTAAAAATTGCATACGTAGACGATATTATTTTGTTTTCTGCAAAAGCTCGCTATCTCATTGCAGCAGTGCATTTAGTTGGCCTAGTCATCTTATTTAAGTACTTACTTATATAAACAAAGTACTTCACAAAAAAAAATTAAACAAAGAACAAACCGCCTTCGAAAAAGTAGGTACCGGGAACTAAAAACCAAAAAATATTTTCTTACTAATTTGGAGTCGGTACCAAAGAAATTTAATTTAAATATATATTATGATCTTCGTTGATTGTTTGTTTGGCACCGACTCCAAATTAGTTAAAAATTATGCCATAGTTTCTTTTCATAGTTACTCTTCTAAATAATAATAATAATATATTCTTTATAGTACACCAATTAAATAGTACGGGTTCAATGATTTTCTGTACGCAAAATGTCGAGCAGTACTTATCACATTCTCAATATATAATGAAGCCAGATTTTCACAGTATGAGGTTATTACAATGATGGATTCTACCCATGATCCCTCCTGGCGTCACTTAAGACACCATAGGAGGCGAAATACCAAAAAGTTTACAAATATTATGGGGAAGCTGACACAGCAATACACTACAAAAATCAACTCTATTGCCACAGAATAAGGCCGGTCCAAAAGGCATACTATAAAGCTTCGTATGTCATCGCATGTACAGTGATAAAAGACAGTGTGAGATGGATTTGAGGAGTTATCTTTGTATTTTTGTAAAACCTGATAATTTCGACAGTTTTTTTCCAAAATTCAGCATATATTATCTCTGTCACTTCATAATTATTCTAATAGAGTTTCCGCTAGAGTCACGCTGAGTTTATCGGGCTAATCTCAAAAACGTCTGCACAACATTTCATACAGTTTTACATCTGCCTAACTCTTCGGAAAATACACCGCCTACAACATCATCACGCCTGTGAGACGCGGCAGAGGTGTACTAATGTACATCCACGGTTATTTTAGGTCCATTGTAAAAGCGGGCGAGCCTATTGCCAATAAACGGGCACAAATTCTAAAATATAATACTTACCTATGCCAAGTGAAACTATATTGAGGTAAAAAAGCCAAGCGTACTAGCCTCATCTCATTACATGCAATGTACGTCCTACCGATATGAATGAAATTATGGAATGTATCGCCTGCTTATTATTCTGCGCCGGCGCAGCCCTGAGAGGAACAGGTTACTACGCGCGTAAGCGATGGGTTGACATCCTGTCAGTAGTTGGTCCTAGAGTGCTATGTGAGGTATATTTTATTGTATTAGTGATATAGGTTTAACTTAGCTTTAGTTTTAGCTAAACGTCTAATTATGCTCTTAACTCAGTAATCAGCTCGTCTATCGTCACCTCGTCTAAACAGTGGGGGCTAGACAAGTTGCATTTTGATATTCGAATCGACAAACAAAATGTATGGAAATTACATTAGTGACAGCCCGATTTGTCGAAAGCTTTTGTCATTTCCATACATTTTGTTTGTCGATTCGAATGTCAAAATGCAACTTGTCTAGCCCCCCAGCTTATTTAAACTTTCAACTTCAATAATTGGTATGGTTAGCGCCAAGTGACTGGCACAGGCAAAATTTCAAGACATCACAGCATCAAAAATTTAGATTCGATTCTTATTAGGATTATGTATTATAATTGCTTTATGCAGAGAACTCGTTCTGGGTTCAGAAACTTTCGCTTCTAAGCTTCGTGTTCAGCGGGTTTTGGCTCTGATTGTACGTCACCTTAAGCTATTTTTCTTCAACCGACTTCTGAACATTTTTAGGCGTATTTTCAAATATAATAAAAATAACTTAGGTACTATAGTGCTACAGATTTATTTAAAGATTGTTACTACAGAAAATAATTCGTATTTATAAAACATGGGACGGGAGCATCCACCTTAAGTACGTGTTACACAAGTGGATAAGCAGCTGCATTTTGCTGACAATAGCAACACTCCGATTACAAATCCTGCCAGACGAGGGGATCACGGCTTTGTCTCCTTACTGTATCTATGAACAGGATCAAATTCACCAGGAGATGATAATCTTTGAGCCGATTTTGTAAGTAGTACTGTTGGTGAGTGTACCTCAGTCTGTTGTGTTTTGGAATTCGTTAAATTAAATTATACTTTAAAGGAGGTCATCAAAATCGGCCCAAATGATGTACCGAAGGTACACATACCCTGTATTATGCTGGTTAAAACTAGTCTTACTTTTTTCATGTTGACTGGAGGATGAGAAAAAAAACTTTTAATTTGATAAAAATCACGCCATTTTGGCACACGCCAGTTTCATAGTGATTTCATGGTCTTCTTCTTCTTTTCGTGTCAATGGTAAATCAATGTGTTGAGTCAATTTCGTCATAGAGTTCGAGCCCAGTAGGAAGCCACCTTAATTGCGGCATCCGTTGCGTTTGTCAAGTCCTCGAGTGTGCAGGTGCATGGACACTTCGGGCACTCGAGTAAA
This sequence comes from Acronicta psi, assembly GCA_946251955.1. Classification (NCBI taxonomy): domain Eukaryota; kingdom Metazoa; phylum Arthropoda; class Insecta; order Lepidoptera; family Noctuidae; genus Acronicta; species Acronicta psi. The sequence continues at coordinate 1,302,918 of OX276473.1, read as the reverse complement.
TGATACATGTCCTGGTCTGGAGCCCCACACTCGCACTGGATGATCGACGGATCAATAATCCCCCATTTTGCCAAATTGTGTTTACAGCGGCCTACTTGGGTGCGCAGTCGATTGAGTGCTTTCCACAGTGCTTTGAGACATTCGAGGACGTTGAACGGAAGTTGTCACTGGCACTTGATTCTCTGGGGAAATACTACGATAATAATGCTCTTCGGCCAAACCCGTCCAAAACACAGTCATGCGCATTCCATCTTCGCAACAGACACTCAAGCCGGACGCTTAATATCATGTGGCGAGGAACTAAGGTTCAACACTGCATGACCCCTAACTACCTGGGTGTAACACTGGACAGGGCTTTAACATACAAGGCACACTGCTACAACACAAAGCAGAAGGTCGGGGCCCGAAATAATCTGTTGCGTCGTCTCATTTCCACCAACTGGGGAGCAGCACCCGATGTTCTTCGCACTACCGGCATGTCCCTATGCCTCTCTGCTGGTGAATTTGCGTGTCCCGTATGGCACCGATCTGCCCATGCAAAGCAAGTCGACATCGCCTTGAATGAGACTTGCCGAATAATATCGGGCTGTCTGAAACCGACTCCAATCAATAAACTCTACCCGTTGGTTGGCATCGCACCACCTATTGTACGAAGGGAAGTCGCATGTGCGCTTGAGAAACGAATCAAGAATCCGATCCCCGACATCCCCTCTACAATCACACTATAGTGCCGGGTAGACTCAAGAGCCGAAGGAGTTTTCTCCGCTCCACAAAAGCCATACAAGACCAACCTACCAATATCAGGAAAAAGTTATGGATTTCATGGTAAAAACTATCAACTTGACAGCTGACATGTACCTCCGGTACAAATTTGGGCTGAGTTGTATGGGCTTTTGATGACCTCCTTTCTTGATAGGTGAACTTACTATTGGTCAAGAGGCGTATCAGCGACTGCTACACGGAGGTTTGATTTTTACCTTGAGCAAATTGATATACAGTTTTTCTGTAAAATTCCCAGTGGAAGCTCGAAGTTTCAAAGTGTGCCTGATTGATATTGACAATAAGCTCGTCCGCTAATTATGTATATGGGACCTAAATATACTGATAAACTGTGGATATACAGTATTGCATCTCTGCTTAACCGTTTGAGGAATACAGGCGTTGTAGTAGCTGCTACTAAGAATTTCAAAACTCCAATAATACTTTGGTCAAGCTGGGAATCAAACCCAGGATCTCGAGCGTAGCAGTCGTTTTTAGAACAATTAGGCTAATGAGGCATTTAATAGTTTTTGTTAAGTTCAAAGTTTTATTTATTTTTGGCTGTGTTCAGTGACTTTTGTTGCTAACTGTACCTACTTTACTATTAATTTCAACCAATAACCGGCCTTATGGATACAAGCGACCACAATATCAAACGTTAATTTTGCGTACAGGATGTGTAAATGTACTCAAACGAACATTGCTACGCCATTACAAATTATAATTTAAGCGAACATCCTTAAGATATAATTAGACAAGACGAGTTCAAGTGGTAATAGATTTAATTACTGGTCTCTTATGGTTACTGTTCTCAATGTGTTATGTAGCCACACTTCAAATTCATTATGGATCAGAATATTACATAAATAACATACCATCACGCCTGTATTCCCCAGAATGGTATGCAGAAGTGTACTAATACTGTATTTGACGACCTCTGTGGTCTAGTGGTTCGAGCACCGGACTGCTAATCACGAGGTCGTGGGTTCGATTCCCACAGGACACAAACATTTATTGTGATGAACTTAGGTGTTTGTGTTTGTCTGGGTGTTTCTTATATATCATAAGTATATATTTACAAAAAAAAAGTATATAAGTATTATATCCATTGTCTAGTACCCATAGTACAAGCTCTGCTTAGTTTGGGACTAGATGGTGCTGTGTGAAAATGTCCCAGGATATTTATTTATTTATATTTATAATACACCCACAGTTTGCCGGTACGTTTAGGTCCCATGTCATAGGAGGCGCCTATTGCCCTTAAACCGGGCACAAATCCAGACTCCGAGCCGCTACTATACTAATACACCCACAGTTTGCCGGTACGTTTAGGTCCCATGTAATAGGAGGCGCCTATTGCCCTTAACACAAATCCAGACTTCAAGCCGCTACTGCTAATCCAACAACACTGCTCGACCCGGAAATAATACCCAGGACCTCGAACGTAGCAATCGCTAAGGGCCACTAGACCATTATGAACAAGGACTTTGGCTGATATTCAGAGACTAAACTAAGCACGAACTTAGGCTTCCGTATGTCAAATTGTCATACAAATTTGACATACGGAAGCATTATTTTAGGCTTAGCATCGTCTCTGATTATTACCTTTGACTCTCTCAGACGGGAATAGTGTTAGAGTTTCATTTAGAGATCAGGGAGCCAAAATGGCGACTTTCATGAATCATACTATGGTTCGCTTACATGTAACTTGCTAGTATATGGTGACCTCGTATTGTATGTGCTTCTCGTACAATAAGAGATCAGCTTACACTGGAAGTGTCGCATGATAATGTACTTCTTTAATTTGGTGTAGTCACGTGTAGGCGATTCATAATTATTATGAATCATCAATACCGGCCGTAGCCCCTAGAGCCCTAGCATGTTTAACCCTACTTTAATACAATTATCATTTAAATCGTCGAAATATATTGTCTTACGGGTATTTTCAGTTTTAGTTATTAGTACAAACATGCCAGATTCGCGTGTGAGAACGCACCGAATAAAAACCTAGTGTTTAAAAATTATAATGTAAGAAGCGCGCGAAGAAACAAATAAATATAAATATCCTGGGACATTTTTACACAACTCCATCTAGTCCCAAACTAAGCACAGCTTGTACTATGGGTACTAGACAATGGATATAATACTTGCCTATACATTTATTTTTGTAAATACATTCTTAAAATAATTATATAAGAAACACCCACACAAACACAAACACTATTAATCAAATAAATATTTGTGTCTTGTGGGAATCGAATCCACGACCTCGTGATTAGCAGTCCGGTATTCAAACTACTAGACCACAGACGTTTTCAAAAAAATGAACTTATGGATTTATTAATAGACTATTAACCGTCCTACCATTGGGCACAAGGCCTCTGAAAGTTTATGTAAGTCATAGAATTCACCGAACGGACAAAACGAACAGACCGAAAGCCAGTTTTTCGATCTATCAGTTTGGTTTCTTTGTCTTTTAAAGTTCTGACAAGACAAACACTGTGTTGTTCTATTCGTGGCTGACTGTTGCGTAGATGTAAAATTATATTAAATGATGGTGAAATGCATTTAATTTCCATGCTATTCTTTATGTAGACAAGAACCCAACGGTCAAATGGAGAAACACTTAGAAATTACAGTTTGAATTTCAGTGCTTCGCTCATTTGGGACTTATGTTTAGATTGTATACTGTCTAGAACAATTCGTATCAAGAAAATAACATTTAAAATACTATTTAGGAATTACAAAATACTAAACATTCTTTTATAATCAATAAACACATAAAAATGATGACAGTTGGGCTCCAACAATAACCCCATCCCTGCGTGACTTGAGCGGTCAAAGGGTTACTAACAAAAACACCCCTTAAACACAAAATAACCAGTATATTATTCACACATTAAGTTGAATCCGATTATAATCACAATCCTCTTACCTCCATTCATTACATTTTGGCAACACATGATGAAAAGCAAAAAAATCCTCAAAGTCCTTTTCAAAATCATCACTGATTCAATATTCACTGTAACTTCATTCAGTTTTTATCGAGATGTTTTTCGTAAAAAGCGCGAATGAGTGAATGAACGAGCGTGCGCGCGTCGCGGCAGTCCGCGGGTTACTGATGCTACCCCATACATCATGGTGATACAATGTATGGGCCCCATAAGAGGTAAAGTTCTCCCAATTAATATTAATTAAGTTTCCTGTTTTAATTTTTTGTCTAATGAGACTAGAAATTGGAACAATTGAAGAGCAAACAGAACATTTAAAATATGCTGCGAGAAATTAGCGTGTGAAGATTGTAAATTGGAGAAAAATTAGGTCTCATTATGTCGCAGTTATACGTAGTCAGAGAGTTACACTGAATTTCATGTATACATAAACATTGGAACGTATTGGAATCGTTATTCAAGTAGGCTGCCTCGAATGACTAAAGTACTAGTAAATACTTACCCAAAAAGTTTTTTTTTTTTTTTCAATCATATTAAAATTACTTTTCAAACATTTTTGTTGCGTAGTCTTGTGCAAAGCTCACAATAGTTATTTGATACCTTATCCTTCTTAAAACTATTTACTTAATTTGACTGTTCTCTACTGTACATTCGTAATTATTTTTTCAATGAATGTCTTATCTAATATAGTTTGAACCTGTAAATCTATTCTTTGGCTAACTAATCCATATACTTAAATTTTTTTGAATGTTCAAAAGCTCAAAGTAAACTTACATACAGTCTCTTAGCGCCATCTTTATTTGAACTGGCAGAAATTCGTACCGCTTATCTTCACTCAAAAAGCTCTCGTGCAAAAGCTCTCCACCAACGAAAGTTCGGTACTGTGTTACAATATTAGTTCCTATTCGGATTCATAGATGGCGCTGGCGTAGTTTAGAATAAACTCGATAGGTGTCGTTTTGGTAATGTGAGACAACAGCGCCACCTCTTGTTATACGACGAGTGCTGTTAAGCCTGATAATAAAGGGGTTCCTTCCCTTTAGGAAGAAAGGGACACACGACTAACATTCTGACCTGCGGCCGAATAGATGGCAGGACTAGAAAGATCCTCTGGAGTAGTAATTTTTACTGATTCTGGCTTCAACTGGGTTGAAAGGCAAGATTTCTAGGGAATCTTGATGCTAGGGGTTAGTAAAAATATAGTTCTCGCCAATCTTATTGTCCAGCTTGAAGTTGGCACAAACTAGGTTCAAAGTCTTCAAACAATCCAATATTTTTCTTTCTTTGATTTTTACTGCCAGAAAATAAGATTTGTGAAAACTGTAAATTAGAACTTAGTAAATTAACACCTGCACCTTGGTGGTATCCAGAAGAAGTGCACCCACGTATAAAATATTAAAATTGTCCTATATTTCTTGACATTTCCAGTCTTCCATCACCGCTAGTAAAGAAAAAGGATTTTTCCCATAACAAATAAGGTAAAATTACTTTAGTGAAGAATTTTAGTCGATACTGGTAATATTGGTTGAACCAATTAATTTGGTGAAAAATATAGGACGATAATAACGTACTATTTATAACCTCGTTTCAACAATTCTTAAAATCCTTACTAATTTTATAAATGCGAAAGTAACTCTGTCTGTCTGTCTGTCGCGCTTTCACACTAAAACTACTGAACCGATTTAAATAAAATTTGGTACACAGATAGTCTAGAGCCTGATAAAGGACATAGGCTTTTTAATGCGAAAAATGGGCTGTAAGAGGTTGAAGTAGGGGATGAACCGCGCCATGCAGACCACGCGGGTGAATCCGCTGGCGGAAAACTAGTCTAATATAAAAGGAAAAGATCACTGACTGACTTACTGACTACAGTCATGATCTATCAACGCACAGAACACTGAACGGTTTGGCCTACAGATTCATTTAGTCCAACACGAGTTACAGGGTGAGAAACAGCGAATCTAAGTCTTTAAAAATGATTATTGAAGCTATTTGAAGCCTGAGTACCTTTTATTTGTAGCTGAAGAATGTGATTTTTTTACTTAGGTTACTTTTTACTAATCCAAGAAACCACCCCATAATATTTTCGATTAAACATCAAAGCTAAGGAGTTAATGCTGACAGTGTTCTAGACATGAATGACAGCAATGTGGACTGTAGAGAATTTGACACCTAAGTGCGATTTTTTTTATTTTTATATCACACTTTATTTGGATCTTTCTAATCTGGGGGGCTAGAAAAGTTGCATTTTGACATTGGAATCAACAAACAAAATGTATGTAAATGACATTAGTGACAGCCCGATTAGTCGAAAGCTTGTGTCATTTCCATACATTTTGATTGTCGATTCGAATGTCAAAATGCGACTTGTCTAGCGCCCCTGGATTTCAAAGTTTCGCCGTCACCACCTCAATGGTTGCCAATCTACTGTGGAGGCTTACCAATCCTCCACAGGAGCGTTATCTGAAAGCTAAAACAAAAGGAAACACACTTTTGGAACACAGCTGATGCTGCGATATATTCGATCTGAAGGCTAGTACTAGAATGACATTTGAATTTTTTTCAAGTCTTCTAAACAATTCAACTACGATTTAAATTCAAACTATATTTTTTAACGATGATGATGATGACAGCTCTTAATGCCAACCAGGGCTTTTACGAAGCGGCCTCTGTAGAAACCTCCTTGAGTCTCTACACTACCATCACAGTCCGGTTTACTCGCAACTTTCTACAGAACTTGTAAACTATAGAATAACCTCACTGCATCAGTATTCCCGAACAAATACGACCTGTGTGCCTTCTAGAAAAGAACATACACACATTGAAAAGGCCGGCAACTATAATGTCGCTGATGTCCATGGTCCGCGGTAGTCACTTAGCATCGTTTGTCCCCCCTCTGTTATATAAAAAACTTGTCTTTATACATAATGTTTTAATAGCATTTCTATATGTAGTTTTAATTTTTTTTGTTACAGGTAAGTTATGTCGGCAAACGAGCAGACGAACCACCTGGTGGTAAGTAGACATAGCCGTCCATGGAAACCTGTAACACTAGAGACGTTTCTAATGCATTGCCTTCTTATCCTCATTCAGATCCTTAAGCCCCGATCGACTACGGGTACCTGTTGGGAAACGGGCTCTCACGCAAGTCCAAACATTGCTTTACAACAGCCTCTGACGTAAGAGTACAGTCGCCAGCCAGTCTTACCCCAAGAGCTTCTGCCACCGGGCAAGTCAGATCATTTTTTTTCTTCTTACGAGTAGCCGATCTGAGTGGCAGTGAGTGTTGTAACTCGTCCGTAACAAGGATGTAGGTAATGTGCTTACGAACGTATAGGTATAATTTATAAGTTAATTACCTCGTTCCAAACCAACATAATTTAATGCTAACAACCTTTGACTCTCCTTACATTACCAAACAATTTTCACATAAAACGTCTTCGTTTAGAATTCCAAATGATTGATTTCAAATTCAAACTCGGAGGAGCAGTGTTGCCAACATTGAATATTGATTGCACAAAAGGCGTTTGGCGCCAAAGCGTATTCTCAATTCAAAATTATTCGCGAACCATCGACTCCTTTTGATGGCGCAAAAATATGTAAGTAGCTGAATTCGTCAGTCACATTTTTATTCCGAATAACATTTTCTTTTTCGCTTGCACTACTTGAGAGATTATTCCCTTCTCTCTCTTAATTTGCGGTACGGAAATTCAAATTTGACGGGTTGGCTCGCCTTTCCGCTGAATTTTGAAGTATAATGAGCCTTTAAAGGTGGAGCAATCAATAAAATATCAAAGGTTTACTTATTTTACGAAAAGCATTGGCTTTGTTGGAATATTTTACATCTCTATGACAGATATTTATTTGTAAAAATGACTGGTCGTGGATTTGTAACATTCGTGAGAATACTACGAGTATTGCCTCGTAAAGAAAGGAAAACGACGCAACCTTTATTAAAAATTCTTGTGATACCTATGTAATTAGACTCAAATTTTAATACATTTTGTTGCTCTGAGATGCAACAGAATATTTAAATATTCAAAACGGATGAAGAAGTCGGGTAGATATAAATCGTGTTATAACTAATTTTTATTATAATACAATATAGGTATATATTCAAAGATGTTGATTTCAAAGAATGGAAACAGACAGCCCCTTGATATTCGCGAGCTGCGCAGGTATTAAATCCAATCGACTCTACCTAAAACTGAAACTTGTAATTTCATCCAAAATACTTCGAAAATAATATCGAAACTGGTAGACTCTCGAACCGATTATCATAATAGTTTAGCTGGCAAAGTGGAATAAATGGACAAACTTAAGTAAATCCGTATTTGCGGGGCGCGGACGGTTGTTAGAGACACTCGAACTAAGTTTGTACTGAGCCGATCGAGTGCGCGGGACTTTTATATTGTACGATAAGACCCTCCGACGAATTACATCGATCGTGATGTGATCGTATAGTGACGAATTTGTTGAAATTCATGTTCATAATCCCAAAATCTCCACGAATGAACAACTGCAGTACCAAGTGTTTGGACGTTTCCTACGATACGTTTTGATACCACCATTATGTAAATAACATGAATGCAGATTAAATGATTATGATTATGATTACTCTTTCAGGCAAAAAACGGCTGGACGGATTTGGCTGAAATTTGGAATACCTAAGCTAGGTTATACCCTGAATTTACTTTCCCATCGAAAGAATTGTTACAAACTATTATTTTATTCGTTTCTGGTCGCTGAGGTAAATACTAGTTTTATATAAAATATTCCGCTAGCCGCTTGCTATTATTTCTGACATCACAAAACATAAATTAACTCCTCGTAAGTTTCAAACCAAAAATTCAAACTTCGAGCTCCTTGTCGTGTCGTTCTCGTCCCGTGTATCCTAAACATCCTTTCACAAGTGTCAACTTTGTGTACATTGTTCTGTTATACGTTCTGTTTCAGTATCCACGTCACGCGCTGCAAACGAATGCGGGACGACCACGACGCGTCTCCAATTGTTCGAATCTTGGAGCTTAACTCGATCAAGCGGGTTTAGTTGCCAAGTGATAAACCGCTTACGGACCGCACTCTTGCAGCTCACGGTTGATTGGGGGTCGATAGCACGCTCATAGGTCTGCTAGAGAAAAGAAAGGTTTAAGTGATTACGTAGTATCTGGGTTATAAGTGGGTTATTGAGTAGGGTCGATTCAATGATTCACGATTTATCAATAATAATAATAATAATGTATTTATTCTCTCTTCACATCAATATTATTATCTTACTAAGTACCAAAAGACAGAGCTAGTAAATAAGACACAAACGACGTCTGTGGTCTAGTGGTTCGAGTACCGGACTGCTGATCACGAGGTCGTGGGTTCGATTCCCACAAAACACAAACATTTATGTGATGAACTTAGGTGTTTGTGTTTGTCTGGGGGTTTCTTATATATTATAAGTATGTATTTACAAAAAAAAGGCATATAAGTATTATATCCACTGTCTAGTACCCATAGTACAAACTTTGCTTAGTTTGGGACTAGATGGTGCTGTGTAAAAAAATGTCCTAAGATATTTATTTATTTATTTATTTTTAAGTAAATACTTAACAACTTCATGATTTATGAATCGCCTCTATTAATTATTTTTTTATTTGTAATGTTTCGCGACGTATAAGGAGGCCCAAGAGTTGGCTCTCAACAGAGAGTGGAAGACGCTGCACCCACCAGAGAGAAGAAGAAAATAAATAGAAGAAGAAGAGAATGTTTGACATTAACGCATATTAACAATTTTTGAAGATATAAACTTTCAGCAAATTAAAATTAATGCACCACTTTTAGATAGCTAGCTAGCTAGCCAATAAATAAAAAATGGGCCATTTGTGAAATTATCTCATAAGTAATTTAACGGACAGTTCCAAGAAGGTGGTGCCAGTTGCCACAGGCCCTAAATGTATTAATCTATATGAAGTAACATAAAAAGTATTATGTACATAATAATATTTGATCCAGTGTTTTAATATGTTCAAGGCCCATAATTATGTGCAATAGATATTTTTGCAATGTGTCTGTAATTTTTACTTGCAGGGTTTAATTGTGTAAGTATAGCATTTAGGACTAATGGCTGAAAAGTTTTTTTTTTGTTTTTGAAACTAGAACATCCATTTGACGACGTCTGTGGTCTAGTGGTTCGAGTAACGGACTGCTGATCACGAGGTCGTGGGTTCGATTCCCACAAGACACAAATATTTATGTGATGAATATAAATGTTTGTGTTTGTCTGGGTGTTTCCTATGTATTATAAGTATGTATTTACAAAAAAAAAGTGTATAAATATTATATCCATTGTCTAGTACCCATAGTACAAGCTCTGCTTAGTTTGGGACTAGATGGTGCTGTGTAAAATGTCCCAGGATATTTATTTATTTATTTATTTATCCAAAGTTCGCTTATTTCATTAAAAAATCACGTACATAATCCTGTGTAATCCTCACCACTTGTGTCACCAACTTATTTTGTCTTCTGTCTCGCTCGCACACAACTGTCAAAATTCCCACACGCGAACTTTATTAATTTATTTTTTTCTCGTCGAATTAAAACCTTTAGCTGATTATCTTTTATCGGTTTTTCGTTGCAGTTATAAATAAAATAATTTATTATTTTGGTGTTCTGTAAGCTGATGTGTTTTCACGCTGCGACGATCTTCAATGAACGTTTCATTTTTTGGTGAGTGATGTTCATTTTGATAAAGCGTATTATTAAAATGAATAAGAGTTTTTTGTGGCCACAGGTGCACGAATTTATTGTGACAAGTGTGAATTATCATAAAAAATTTCTTTTTGTTATGATTTTCTACAATATTGTGTTAGAATAGTGGCAAAACACACACTTCGTGTTGAGGGTTGGCTCGCATCACTGAAGGGTGACGTATCAATGAAAATGTGTAAAATTTTCCGCTCCTTGGGAGTAAGTCAACGCGTTAACGGCCCCTGAATAATCATGCAAGTACTTTAAAACACAACTATTAGCCCGAGATAAAACTTTACCTACCAAGAACACTACTCGTGATGACGAATTTCTTCGACGTATGTATTAAGGCGACGTTAGCATCATTTTTTTTTATCTTAGCTAGGCTTGTGCATGACCACAACTCGCCTGATGTTAAGGAACGATGTGGTCTACGATGGAGCGCGCTTGCCTTTACTTTCGTCTTGAAGACACCTAAATTAGTCTCGGGAAACAAAGATTTATTACTGTCTTTCATACAACAAAAACTGTAGAGAATACTAAGCCTAAAATAGATTCGAAAACCAAGCTCCGTAAGGGCACTAATCCTGTGGCAGCTAACCGATATAGCATCGCGTTTGAGCTGTGAGCTACGGATATAATCCGCGAACAACCCCGCTCTACCCTTTAACCAATACGTGACCACAAGCATTATGTGCTACGATGTAGGAAGATTTGGATGCGGTAGTGTTATCTTCAGTATGTGGTTTAGTAAAACTAACAACTTCGTTAACCTAGTGGTCCCTAAGCATGACTGCTGTTCGATTCAAGTCGAGCAAAGTGATATTAGTTAGGTTTTCTATGAAATTCTCAGCAGCAGTTCGGAGTTTTGATTTGTGCCCGGTTAATGGCAATAGGCTCGCCCCTATAACATGAATACTAACGTACCGGCAGCATCGAATTACGTGAATAATAACATATTACCAACAAAAATGTTATTATAATGGTAATATTCTAAGAAATGGTTCGTAGCTAAAAAGGAAAAAATAAAAAATGCAAAGCTCTTTCTATGTTCCAAATGTAGGTTCCTTCACAATTTTTAGATGTGTATCTACTTACAGTAAGTGAACTAGAGAAAAATATATAGTTCATCGATATTTCTATATAAGTACCGCATCCACAATCAACACATCTGCGGCCCCCAGCAGGCTTGTCTCTTGTCTCTCACAATCGGCTCAGTGTCCGGCGTACCGTAAAATTGTATTTGACGTTCACTCGGACGCGGGGAGAGCGGGCAAATTAACGCGGCTTAGGCGAAAATCTCCGTGTTATGATATTGTGGCGTTTGCCGCGCGATCATCGCTTTAAGTATGTTACGGGATTTATTAATTGGTATTTTTGGACAGGTGGGTTTGTATTTCGTATTCCGTTGTTTTAAGGGATTAATATGAATGTAGGTACAGTTCTCGCCAAACTTATTGTCCGGGTTGAAGTTGGCACGAGCTATCTTTAACCAGGCCGCAAAAATCGGAGAAAGAAACATATTTGATTAAAACGATTTAAAAAGACAGCCTACGACCTTAGCTTTCCTGTTTATTTATTACAATCCAATATTTTTCTTTCTCCGATTTTTACGGCCGGGTTAAAGTTAGCTCGTGCCAACTTCAACCCGGACAATAAGTTTGGCGAGAACTGTAATACAAAACGGTTTTTAAAAAACTAGTAATAAAAAGCTTGATGAATTCAGGATTGTCATAAAACTTCAGTTGTTGTGGGATTCTGGTTGTTCTATGACAGTACCATGTAACTCGTTTTTTTTTATTCTAGTGTATTCTATGACTTAACGTATCAAGGTGGAACTAAGAAACTTCCTTACCTATCCTATACCTACAATCTGTCATTCACATAAATATGTAACATAATTAAATTGGGAACAAATTGGTTTCAATAATACAGTTCAGACGACGTCTGTGGTCTAGTGGTTCGAGGACCGGACTGCTGATCACGAGGTCGTGGGTTCGATTCCCACAAGACACAAACATTTTATGTGATGAACTTAGGTGTTTGTGTTTGTCTGGGTGTTTCTTATATCTTATAAGTATGTATTTACAAAAAAAAGTATATAAGTATTATATCCATTGTCTAGTACCCATAGTACAAGCTCTGCTTAGTTTGGAACTAGATGGTGCTGTGTAAAAATGTCCCAAGATATTTATTATTATTATTAGTTAATACTGGCATAGGAGTCAGGGAATTCTTATAATATGTATTTAATTTTTATTAATAATTCCAAATAGGCCGTACACATTGTGTAGTAATTTTTTTTTACCTCTCCTCGAAAGTCAAGTACACCAAATAGGCAAATACAGAATGTCGCAGAAAAATACGTAAGTAATACGTAAGTAATTTTCACTCACAATTTACAGCGGGTGCATATTTCGTGGCAGTCTGCAGCGCGGTCTCTGGGGGGTTGATAAAAAGTGACGCTAAAACGTCTCTCATTCGCCCGGAGTGGGAAAATCATATTCTGTTAAACTCGTTATGTGTCCACGACTCGCCTTGTACCGCTGACCCAGCAGAAGAAAGAATAGAATGGAATATTTCTAAATAATTATTTATTTACTTATTTCAGACCGGAGACCATAAAGTTTGAAATTACATATTATTATTTATTTACATTTTGTTGTACACTCGAAATACAAAAAAATATAAATTATTTTTAAACAAAAAACTAACCGCGTCCAAAAAACACCTAGGAACTAAAAAGCAAAAAATGACTAATTTGGAGTCGGTGCCAAACAGATATCAACGAAAGTCATATTTAAATTAAATTAGTAGTATCGCCTCCAAATTTGCATTTATTAACACAAACAAAAACAAATTCTTATTTCTTCTTATTCTCATATTATATGTAGCCAAGCAATTCAAGCCGCATGTGTTTGAAAATTTTGTTCATAAACGCATAATCATAAACGATACGGGTACAAATATTACGGGATATAAATTTTGTTTTGTGTCGTATCAATACAAATCCAACACAGCTACTTCGCTGTGAAAGCAATACTGTATTGAGTTTTTAGTGCTCGCAGGGCTCAACTGTCGGGCGATAACACAAAATATTGGGTACGGAACCTTTTTACCGGCGAATGTGGGCGATGATTGATTTTTTGATTGGACTACTGTCGTGCCCTACTTAGACGGCGGATACTTTTTGTAGGGGTGAAAGAAATATGTTGTTGTATAAAAGTAGAATAACAATATAAGTTTTTTTTCTACAAAATAGCACGTGATGAGCATAGATGAAGTTAAAGTGTGTGCCAGGATCGTAGCAAGTGGAAATCTATTTCCAACAATAAACAGCTATGTACAAATAACCTGAATATATATTCCTTGCATAGGTACTGCATGCTTGTTCTTCGGCCCCCTTATTTCTATAAATCCTACTTGAAATTTATTTCGCCCAATCTGGCCAAAACTTCTGCTCTATGTTCAATTAATACAAAAAGTACTCAAAACCAATATTCTCACAGGAAAAAACCCGACAACGACCACCGCACTTCACGGGGGACAAATGTCAGGAAAATTAATAAAAAAACAATAGGAACTCTCCTGAAACCACTGAGCCGGTGTCTCTTATAATTATTGAACATTTTTATTCATTTATTTTGATCAATTCAAGTCAAGCACCTATCGCATTGCACGGGTTGAGAACTTTACAAATTTATTTAACACTCCGCAAAATCTATTCTAGCCTCTGTTTCTAAAGGCATAAAGTTTATGATCTAGTTGCTGAGCGGTAAATATATGTTGGTATAGGGTGTGTAAGTGGTTATTGGAAAAATGGCTTTTGTAGAACTCTTAAAATATTGGTCGAGAGCTTCTCGTTGCAAGACGACACGATTTTAGTATTAATATAGCACAAAAGAATTATTGTTTAAGAGTTTTGTTTGTGGGAATTATTTACAGGAGTGGGTTTATTTGCCGGACTTTTAAAACTAGAAGGTTATAGAATTGGCTTTGACAATAATATTCCGTAAAATACCATCACCCCTGAATCCCTGGTGGATAAGGCAGAGGCACTTATGTACACCCCCATTTAGGTCCCATGTATGTAATACGGGGGCAAGCCTATTGCCATAAATCCAAATTATTGCTACTGACTTGATGACGAGTTTACGTTCCTGTCACATGGGGCCTAAATATACCGGCAAACTGTGGGTGTACATTAGTGCACCTCTGCCTAAGTCTTTTGTGGAATTCAGGCGTAACAGACATCAGTGCGTCGACCATGAGTTTTTCTCACTAGACTCGCTAGCGACGCCGTTAAATATTTGTATGGAAAACCCTCGCAGCGCCTCTAGCGGTTACGTAAGGAACTAAAATCTTCTATGAGATTACAGCGTTTCGATGCGTAAAAAACCTATCGAAAGTCATTCGATAGAACTCATGGTTGAGGGGCAGCTTTTTACATATTCTACTAGATTTTTTCTCCTGATTTTGCAACATTTGTTATTGCTACTCCGCTCCTATTAGTCGTAACGTGATGGTATATAACTTATAGCCTTCCCTGATAAATGGGCTATCTAACACTGAAAGAATTTTTCAAATCGGTTACATAGTTTCGGAGCCTATTCAATAAAAACAAATAAACAAGCAATCAAATCTTTCCTCTTTATAATATTAGTATAGATTTTTTTTATACCACTAAGGTGGCAAACAAGCATACGGTCCGCCTGATGGTAAGCGGTTACCATAGCCTATGGACGCTTGCAATACCATATCACTCGCGCGTTGCCGACCCGAAAAACCTCTTAGAGGTTTATGGAGGATTCACTGTGCCGACAGTTTGAGGGAATATTCCTCTTACTGCCAGCGCAACGCATCCTTAGATATATATTACTATATAATATAACGTACCCAGATATAAACTATCTACAACTCCGAATAAATATACAGAAAATGACGGTCATATAAAAAATATCTACTTAACACGCGCCTGCTGCTTCTTTGGTGTTTTTATGGCAATATTATGACACTGGGTGGGCGGTATGATAAGGGTTTTTATATGATGTAGGATGGAAAACGAACAGACGAGAGTTATTCTATCTCACGAAGACAAGTGTCACAGCCCTTATGTCATTGGTATAAAGTTCAAATTTCAATAGTTTAACTGCCTACGTGAGATAGGACGTCTATACCTGATGGTATGAAGTTATTGCCGTCTATGGACACCTGGAACACCAGGGGAGTAGCTGATACTTTACCGGATCCAACAGGGAGTGGAAACTAGCTGTAATAGTCAATCGTATCTTTGAGACAGAGTTCGTTAAGATCGCTAAAAATGTTTTCTTGATCGCTATATAATATGTAGTACCTATACTTTTTGTCCCATAGATGGATGTCATATTCCCGTGTGTCATTTAAAAAACCACCCTACTTTTGATCAAGGGCTAATGCATACGATATCGACAGTGTCTTTTATAACCACTTTTTACATACACTTTACACAAGTCACCCGCAACGTCATAATAATCAGCAGATTTTCAGTTCAGCCTATAACTACATCCTTCTTCTTAGCCTTTTCCCAACCATGTGGGAGTCGACTTCTAGTCTAACCAAAACCAGCTGAATATTAGTTACACGAATCGGCTGCCATCAGTCCTCAGCAACGCAATTTTTTTATTTATTTATTAATAATTTCTGGGATATACATGAAGGATTTATTACATAGTTATCAGGTTTCTTAGGCTTCTGACTTACGACTAATGATTGTCACAAGTGTTCGTTCGACTACCGGGACCGACGGACGTGCTCTTTGAGTCACGGAGGGGTCTTGATGGTCATCCATCAACAGACTGATCGCGGCAAGCGTAGCTTAACCTTGCAGTCCGGTTGATCAGCGTAGTTATAACTTAGCCACGAGCCCCTCGTCCTATATATAACTACTAGCTTTCCGCCAGCATTGTCTGGGTATATGTTACTCGATTATAGCTTTCTAATAGTGAAAAAATATTTCTAATCGGTCCAGTAGTTTCGGAGCCTTTTCAGGTCAAACAAACAAGCAAACATACAAACAGTCAAATCTTTCGTCTTTATAATATTAGTAATAACCATCTTATATCTAAACTAAAAACACCAATCTATATTATGACTTCAACAGACAGAAGTCGTATTCAGTCATATAAAACCATATAAAACAGTAGCTACGCTTTAGTTGTTATTAATAAGGTGTATATATTTTACGTCGCGAACATTGGAGGGTGTCGGATTTTCTCGCTATCTCCACCGGCCGTGGTTTGACCGACATATTCTTAGAGCTTGCCTTCGAAACCTTGAGACAGAGGAGTGGAGTCGGTTGCTCAAAATTGTTTTGCTAGTACAATGTTTTTGTCTTGAAATAATTATAAAAAAAAACATTGTTTTGTCGTAAAGTAATCAACTCAACATTTTTCTTACATGCTTAAAATGATTATAGACCAAATGTTGTACATATTAAAAATGTTTTAAAAATTTAGTAGCCACATTTATTTTGTGAGAATTAGACAAAATCGGGTAGGGCAGTTTGTATAAAAGAAGAAATGTAATTTTTTTAGAATATCTTCCAAAGGTTCCTACTGTAAATAAGGAAACTAAAACAGCAATGGCGAATGATACTGATATTTAATGATCATTGTATAAACTACTTGAAAGATATTGCGGAATCGAAGGCGAGGAAACAATTTTAGCCTGCACGGCGTATCTATTCATCCCTTATTCTAAAAGAACGAATATATTTTTACGATTGCCACACCATCACACTCAATCCGATGAGTTAGTGTCGCAGAGCGCGCGCAACATACGCTGTTCTATATTCAAATTGAACGGCGCGCCGAGACCGTCGCCATTTTGTCGTCGTCACCCGAATAAGATGGCCGACGGTAAGAGGCTTAGAGGAAATGTGGTCGGTATGTTTATTGAGTGGAATTTTGAACTGTATTTAAAATAAATGTTGTTATGATCTTGAAACGTCTGAGTTGAATTAATGTTTCCGGTCCTATCTATATTCTGAACGTCCAATTTTAAAATTTCATTTATAAGATTGAAATCTTATGCAAAAAATGCAACTGAGGATTTATTAAGTCATAATTTTCAATGTTAAATAAATAGGTAGGTAAATACGTTTCATTATTCGACGCAGATTGTTTCTTCAAGACTTTCAGAATTTTTAAATAAAATTATTTTGAATGTAATTGAATACATAATACAAGTAGTTGATGTTGCATCTTTTATGCTTTTTGCGCTATTTAGATCATTGTTTTTCTACAAGAAAGTTTAGGATAATCTACTTTTATCATAATTATTAAATGGCAACTTTTCATGCCTTTGATGTGAGGATTGACCCATAAAATACGATGTCATACATTAATACCTGAATAAAGAAAGAAAGAAAGAAGAAAGAAAAACATTTATTTCTTTTTTTTTTTGAATAAACAAATGCAGCTCGGGGGATCGACGATATTTTGGCGACCCTAATATTATTACATTAACTCCCGTTAATGTTTTATGTGTCTTGTTGTTAATTTATGGTTCGGATCTTTAAAAAACATAATGAAAATGATCATCACTATCAGATCATGGCTACTGAAACTGTACTAAGTACAGTTTTTGACCGATAAATACCCCGTAAAAATAGAACATAATAAATACTTCATTTTAAAAGACATATTATGTAAGTAGGTAACTAGGTACCCATTTCTAAAATTCAATTAAAACACTTATGAAGTTTTCAAGACCTTGATTAATTAAATTAAGTCTGGAATGTTCTAACCTTAACGAGTGTACAATTAAGGGCGCTAAACAATCGCATTGTTGAGGCAGTAAAGACGTATTAGGGCTGAGGGTTATGAGTAAATGAATAATTGCACTAAATTTTATTTTGTATTTCACACGGACACTTACAATTGTAAACAGAATGATATAGAAGAAGCAAAAAAAAATAAGTGTATTAGGATTATTTTATACTAGCTTTCCGCCAGCGGCTTTGTCCGCTATCCCACAGGAATCATACATTTTACCGGGATGAAAGGTAGCCTATATGCTATTCTAGACTATGTTCTATCTCTGTGCCAAATTTCATCCAGATCCGTTCAGTAATTTTTGCGTTAAAGAGTAACAAACATCCATCCATCCATAAATACAGACTTTTACATTTATAATAATATATTAAGTAGGATGGATAATAAAATGTATAGTATTATTAAAATATAATTGGCAGCAGACATTTTTTTCTTAATGCAAGTATTAATAATAATCAGATATTTTGATTGTTAGTTTTAACTGAGAATTCCACGGTATTGGTAGTGTGACATCACAGCCTACTAATTTCATAGAAGCTTACAAAAGAACATTACCGAACAATTTACCATTGAGCTACTATAGCGCAGCCCTAACCGTGCGTTCAGCGTGACAATGGCCCGACTGAATAGTTATCTGTTTAAACCTGGATTAGCACTCGATAAACCATGATTAATAGACGTGCCGACGGACCGTACCGTCCACACATCAACTTGCAATATTTATTTTATTGACGGACAAAATTAAGTTTTATTTTTTGTCATAAAATATAGTTACCTACTTCAGAAAATGTTGTAGGAATTTGCGGTATTTTTCTTAGTAAAAATGGAAGGAATCTTATTTTCTTTTAGTCAGTATCCGATTTTCAAATGATACGTTAAAAGAAAAGTTAAAGTGTGAATGAATTGGATTCGGATGATTTATGAATAGCTGGCTTCCGGGAATCCTAAAGTGTCACTGCAATTCACTAGGTCCAGATTGTATATTTATCATAAAAACATAGGTACATTAAATCAAATATTACCTACGCATGTTTCATGTAGCTAGATCCTGTCACGGATTGACGAAGTCTCTTGTTTAACACAGCCTATCGATAATCTATACTATACTAACTAAAAAAATATATCTTACAATAAAGATGCATAGTTCTTTTTGCTGTCCGTACAAGTCCGTGCGTATTCTGCGCGATGCGCGGAAGGTTGCGGCGTGCGGCAAACAGATAGTGCCGGACCGCCGCAAAAGTTGGGATTACCGCCGCGCGGATAATTTATGGCGCCCAGCGGACATGTGCGGATATTCCTTTCGAGTTATTATTTAATAATTTTTTGAGTCATTAAAAGGTAGGCAACTTTTTGTCAATTCATTTAAAATTCTCACTCTTATATTATGTTAGGTATTTGTTAACCAAAGAAATATTTGAAACGGTATAACTGATAGCCATCATGCTAGACACTCGCAAAGCATTCAGTTAAAGACCTGTAAAGATCAGTCACCTATATGTTTTACAAATAAATTATTCTGATTCTGATGACAAAATATTTTTTGTCTAGGTTTTACCTATAACATTCTGTTTCCATAAAAAAATAAAACGTTTTTGCGATCTGTTATATGATTTTCCTTAACCCCACATGCATTTAATAAACAACAGCCACAACGTGATCGACTATACAGTCTCCAACGGTTATGACGGCGAAAACCCATAATATCAGATTCGCAATAGTTCAATATTCAACATGTTAATCTTAGATTAAATTACAATATCGTGTAGCCGGCTCTAGCACTGCTCGAGCCGAGTCTGAGCGGTTCCTTCGCATATGTATATGCATATACAGTATGAACTAATTTGACATGATTTTCTTTTCCTTTGGAAACTAGTATATATTAATCATATAAAATTAAAATGTTTTATAACACCAGGTTAAGAGCACCATAATCATAAGTATACGTGGTGAGGAAGACGCGTGAAAGTAGATGAGGCCAAAATGGTAAGACAACATTGCAGCAAGTGGAAATCTATAGTCTCTGACTAACCCAACGGAAGAAAACGTGTTTTGAACAGTAAAAAAAATACACGGACGATATACAAATAAAAAGAAAGAAAAACACATTTATTCGTACAAACACACAAACAATGAGAGAAACTAACTACAAAGAGGTTACAAGAATATGCTGTTGGTAGGTATGCTTGCCACGAATGGGTTACCAGCTCAGCATTAGGCTGGGCATATTATATGATTATGCAACTCGCCTTGGGCAGTCGATCTCGCTTACTAACCCCATAGATAGTCACTAAACCGACTCCGAACCCAAGTGGGGAGATGTAATTCAAAACTGGTGAAGTAGGGATATCTCGATGAAATGGCTGCACGGTGCACCTGCTATCCTGTCCTTTGTGCCCCACAACATGCAATCAAAGCGACCTCTGCGCAGCAACTGACGATGCTGTGGAAGTAGCGAAGTTTTGGGCACACCAAATTTAATTTTAAGAAGTTGTACCATCGACACAAAGAAGAAGAAGAACTCCATAGATACTCACAAGGACCTACATCTTACGTTTCCCAGCGAGCTTTACCAGGCTCAGCGGCCATCAGTTCTACGAGCCCCGCTGACTGCTATAGATGTCGTACCTATCTCAGAAAATCCGTTAAATTATAAATTTTTGAACTTTATATCAATACCACAGATTAATCACCAATGCCTTTGTGGGATAGAATGACAATAAAATTATCTCCTTCAATTGTATAAATTACTAGCCTTTGTTTGAGAATTCGTTCCCGTAGAAGTTGAATTTTTTCCCCCAGATTTTGCAACATTTTTAATTTATACTCAACTCCTATTGGTCGCAGCATGGCCTATAGCCTTCCTCGATAAACGGGCTATTTAACACTAAAATAATTTTTCCACCAGTAGTTTCTTAGATTAGCGCGTTTAACCAAAAACAAACTCTTCAACTATATAATATTAGTAAGTATAGATAAAAGCAAGTGTTATTATTTTATATTAATTTCATAGACCAAAAACAGCCTGTATATAACAAGACACAATGATACACAGGTTTATGTAAACTCCGCCGGTGGGAGCCACATGTTGGCCCACACCTGACGGTCGGACACACCCTGTATAATCCCGATCTTAATTAAACATAGTGTTAATCTGCTTCTGCTCAGGATTTGATCTGCTCAGGATTTAATAAATTGATATTCTTTATTCATTTACTAACTGTGTATTTTTTCCTAACCCCGTATAAATTTCCCTAAATTCTTTCTTATAGTCCACGCGGAACTAGTTCGCCTCGCCTTAGGTAGGGCCGTTCCTGCCTAAGGCGCGGCCAGCTAGTTCCACGTGGCTAGGCCAATTAGTCCCCCGCCACTTCACCTCCGTAGGTGAGGTGGGGGGTACTGTGAACAAAAACAAGCACCCCCGCCCCTCCGCGCAGGCGACCCCGCCCCTACGTCCCACCGCTCACACACCTAAGGCGCGGCCAACTAGTTCCGCGCAGACTATAACTGATGCTCACGGCATAATAGCTATCTGTGGGCCAAATTTCAGCCCAATCTTTTCAGTGGTTTCGGCTGTCCGTTGGTAGATCAGTCACCTTTTATTTTTATGTAAACAGATTTTAACTTTTAATATTGATTACATATTGAACAGTTATCTGATAAATGAATGATGAATATTCTGACCAATGAAAATATGGATGGACTGTCTGAGAAAGGATATGACTATGAAGGAATTGAATGACGAGATGACGGCTAATAGAGATCAGTATCTTCCTAGCTAGCCTTACTATAGATGTATTGAAGAAAAAGTTTTTTCTTATACCACTAAGGTGGCAAACAAGCATACGGCCCGCCTGATGGTAAGCGGTTACCTTAGCCTATGGACGCTTGCAACACCAGGGGTACCACCCGCGCGTTGCCGACCCGAAAAACCTCTTTTTAGGTTTATGAAGGATTCACTGCGCCAACAGTTTGAGGGAATATTCCTCTTACTGCCAGCGCAGCGCATCATTAGAAGGAGCTCTAGCGACCTTACTCACTGCAGGAAGACAACACACAATAAAGTGTGTTATTTGGCTGCAGTTTTCTGTAAGGTGGAGGTACTTCCCCAGATGGGCTGCTCCAGATTTGAGCCATAAATGGCTGTGCCCTACCTCTTTTTATTGCGCCGACCCTATGTCCATCAGCAATCAGCATCACCAATGCAAAAATGTCGCAATAAGAAAATGCTAATGAAGTTGTTATAATATTTGATTTATGTGGAGTCATTCTTCAAAACCATTAAAATAATAAAATCAATTCTCAAAAGCACATTACACAATACGACCACGAAAAATCAGACCCAATTGAAACCACCATTCATTACAATTGGATCGCGCAAATGTTCTCATATCGATATGAAATCGAATTAAAATCGTTATTGAATTTGTAAGTATCGAGTTCGTTGTCCAATGGAGCGTGGTTTAATGGTTATATTATACGAATGTGAGGAACAACTGTTCGGAAGTGAGAGGAAATATTGAAGAGTGTCATGTACTCTCAATGGGTTTCCTGATTGGATTGCAGTGTCTTTATGTCTCAACTATTGGGAAAATGTAACTTTTTTGAATTATGTCGGCAAACAAGCAGACGGAAACCTGCAACACCAGAGGCGTACCTGAGAAAAAACTGGCTCTTACGCGCAAATATCGGAACACACACAAAGATGCTTTATGACGAACTCTTTGTTCGAGGTTGGAAATCCTCATGGATGTCCCCCGCCCCGGGGAGGGCCCCGGTCTGTCAGACTCCTAAGAACTAAAACCAACCCTGGTGTTCCCACTCGCACTTGCATCCGGGCATGACGGACTCTAACGTAAGGGTGATCGCCAACCAGTCAAACCCGGGCCACCGAGGTCAAATCGAGATGCCGATCTCTTCTGACTCTTACCGACTAAAAACCGCCTATATGTCATGGCCATGGGATCCGAATATTCACCACGGGACACTGAGTACCTATTGACATTTTAAGGTTTATAAGTAAAAACGTTTTATAAGTAATGTTTTTGTTGCACAAAATTATTTTGCTGTCAACTTATCTAATTAATAGTGGTGATCATTAGTTAAATACTTGAATAAAATCTATTTGTTCCAAAACAAATCATACAAAAAACCCTTTGCTCGAATAAATCATATTTAAAAAAAATGCCTATCGCTTCATTTGGACCAGTGGCAGCGCATGCCGCTAAATGCGATCAAATCTAACAAAACATAAATTTAAATTTAGAAACGTAGGGTGTAAACCCTTTGTGTTTCGAATAGAAAATCAAGCGGCGTAAGTGACAACAGATCAACCACGCCACCAAATACATTGTACCTGATTCATCAGTTCCATCGCCGATTTTGACCGGGCTAATTTAAAAGATGTCTTGCTAACCGTTCAATGGATTCGCAACAAATCTATAAGCTTGGAGTGAGTTTTCCGATATTTGTTGCGGGTTGCGTCCGACGGTGAACATTTTCGAGCGACGAATCCGCTTTAAGCGCTGTTTTTACAAAAAAGAGTTTAATAGAATTTGGCGTATCTTACTAATGGAACGCTTGGCGTAATGAAATAAGGTATTTCTGCTCGTAATGGAGAATGTTGGAGACGATTTATTAAAAAATCGCTGGTTTTTCAATATGCGGCTACGATTTTGAATCTGTTGGTTTATTTTTGTTCGCGTTCGATCGTAGCTGTTCTAATTAAGAAGGGATCTGATTGGTAATTGAAAAAGTTAAGCTGCTGATAAAACATCACTTGCATGATTTTTTCCATTCATTATATAAGAATCAAGTCTCGGCAACTGAAAAGATATTTGTATTCGATACGCTACAACTTACTTAGTTACCTACCTTTTTCCGCAAAAGCAACCTCGGTTGTGTCAAATCTTGCGAAAAAATCTCTGCCACATTTTCTTAAAAAAACCACCGCAGAGCGAATCAGTGAAACAATAAAATTAAGCATTATAAAAACACCTCGACCGAATTATCTTAATCTGCTTCCATATACCAACTGTCAAGTTAAAAAAAGAAAAAAAAAACCTAGAGCTTTATCGCCAATCTCGACGAACAAAGGGGGGAAGATATTTAGCATAATGAGTGACATTCCACGCACCGTTTAGAGAGAAAGAGACGGCAATACGCCGAATGCTCTAAGCTAGAGAGAGAGGTATAAAGATTCAGAGAGAACAATATCGCAATCTTGTTTCTGGGCCATTTCCTTTAATTAGTGGAGGACAGCAGGATTGCCACGTTATGCTGAGTTACTGCCGGATGCGACTGGTTAACGTGTGAAGGAGCATTGTATATGGAGTCAGATTAACTACAGGTGATTTGTGAACGTAACCTAAAAACTGCTGTACCTACTTTATTCCGAATAGTTAGATAGAGGTGTAACTCGGTACACCCAGTTCGCTGGGATGTATAGGTCCTAAATAAAAGGGGACAAGCCTAATTACCATCAATCGGGCACAGATACAAACTTGGAGCTGCTAGCTTGCTACTGCCAATTTCCTTAGCCAAAAGAGGTCCACTGCTGAACAAAGGCGGGAGGCCTTTGTTCAGAAGTGGACCTCTAACTCTAATGACTTCCACCAGGACCAGTTGTATGCCGCCTGCATCCAACGACTCCCAGTGACATTTACCAGGTCGTCAGTCCGTCTCGTTGGAGGCCGTCCCACGCTGCACTTTCCGGTGAATTTCAGCGGCCAGTTTCCTAGAATAACCCAAAAGGGGTGACGATGACCTAGATTCGTATCGCAGGGACTAGTTGAAGGTGGCACAAGAAAAGAGTACTTGGAAGAACCTAGAGGCCTTTGCGGAGCAATGGCTAAGGAAAAAACCCAAGCCCCTTACTAGACCAAGGGATCAAACACAACCATTTTAACCCGCCGGTCATCATAAGAGTCGTTGCTGAATTCCAGCTTATCATCGGCTCACAGTGTCATCAGTCTTCTATACACCATGAATATGAACATTATAACACTATCATTGAGAAGCTATGGAATTCTCTTCCGGCGATTGTTCTTTGACACCTTCAGCATATTTTCGGACAGTATTTTCAAGGCCAAAGTGAATGGGCATCATATGGGTAACGGTCCATCTTAAACCACTCTACTCTTACCATCAGGTGAGATTGTGGTTAAGCGCAAACCATAATAAAAAAAACTATCATAATCACACCCAAACGATTTTAAATTAGTCGATAATAACGTGTTATTTAATCCTTCTGTCGTGCTATTATATTTAGTCTATGGTCTGCAGAGGGAAGATGTGACACAACTATGATTCATGACGCCACAGCTCACTAGAGACAGAATGCTGATGTGTCAGACTGCGAAGCTGTTATTCGTTTATTTATAGTGGTGTACCAGCAGGATATAAACTATGTAGCTTGGGACTAAATGACGTATAGGAAACAAGTTACAATGTCGCTTACACCTTTTCATATTTAAGGTATCGGTGAGAGATAAGTAAATGAAATGTATTCTGGAAAGGGCAATTATTTGAATGGCATCTATCCGAATGGCAATTTTCAATATTTTGGCCGATCGCCATTCGTTCAAAATAGGTCTCTATTATCGATAGTATAAATAGTATTTAGAATCGTGGTCGGCTGTGTGCATCAATCGAAATTAATATGCACATGCCATATACGGTCAGGTACTAGGTAACCATTTTAGCAGGTCATCGAGACACTTACCGACCTCTGACTCAAGAGAGTCAAGAGTTAAAGATCGCAATGTCTGGCAAACGTAACTTAACCTAATAATTTAAAAGCGATCTAATTGAAATACTATGGCCTAATCCCTCTCATACTGAGAGGAGACCCGTGACCAGCAGTGGAACAGTTAATGGATTGATGATGAATTGAAATAAAATATATTACCATAAATTAGAAATTGGTTTGTGTTGAAAAGAGCTCAGATTATAGTGTCACTATTAAAATAATTCCAAACCCTGCACAAATTCAAATGAAATCTGCCTTTGCGAACAATACGAGTCCACAAAACACAGTATCTATCACAGACGATATGTCCCAACATTTTCAACCACCATTAATATTATTAAACAAAGACAACCCGTTTACAACTGCGCGGTTAGCAAGAATCTTTCCATCGAATTAACCCTACAAAACCGACTGTGGGTCATAACGACCGCGCGGAGGGCGACGCGGTTGTTACATTAAATTGAGACATTTAACATTGAGAGCCTTTTGTGTTAATGGTTAACACGGATGACACCGAGCTTGATAAATACGGAGCTGTGTCTAAAGTGTATGGATGGGATGAGTGAAATGTGAGCTTAATCAGCGTGAATGTATCCGATGCAAGTCAAATTTTACTTATGATACCGATGTGTGTGAGTGTGAATTGACGATACCTATTGTAAACATTTCTGTAATTTTGTTTGTTTGCGGGAAGATCTTTGGAACTGCTAAACTGATTCAGAAAATTCTTTTTCAGTGTTAACTAGTTTGAAATTTTGCTTGTTGATCTAATAGATATGCAGTTTGTATGGCATGAGGCCCCTTATTACATGGGACCTAAACATATCGCCTCACTATGGGTGTAGGTACACCTCTGCCTAACCCTTCGAGGAATACAGGCATCATGATATGCTATGTAGTATTTTAAAGAATGACGAATAATAGGAAAAATATCTTATGAAGGATACGATCCGGTAAACTAGACTTTAGGTACTAAAAGATGTATTCATTATTTAACATTTATTGCGTACTCATCCTGTGGCAAGGTTAGTATCTCTACTTAGATGCTTTGATACCAAAATTCAACAATACTTTTTTCATAGTGAAGAATAATAGAAAATATAACAGCTTCACAACAATAGCTATCATTCAACACCAACTTGGCAATAACCAAAAAACTTGGCGCCAAAAACTGCAGAATTAATTAACTCAGTTCTATCAATATGCTCTCACATTACTTGGCAGAGTCAGAGTCTTGGCTGGATGGGGGAGAAAATCAACAAAAAATAGTTCATAAATCATAGCGGGCAGACGGGCGGGCCGTAGGATTCTGAATACGTAATGAGCCCCCATTCATTTGAGGGTTACCGGCCACATTTTTATCGTTTCGTATGGATTTTTTCGCGATATTTGTGGAAAATATTACGTGTTTTGGCAGTTCTAAGCTGGTATAGGTACCTAAGACAGTTTACTGTATCAATTTGCATTCGTGTTTTTGTTTTAAGATGGGATACTGGTATCAAACGTAATCTTGTGTTGTTGAACAATACAGGATCTGGTATGTACATACCTGCTGGTTAGTACCTGGTCAATTATGGTCTGGTTTAACCCTCAAGAGGGCTATATCTTGGCATAAAAATGAATCAGAACACTCAGTACAATAATTAAACACGCGTTGATTGTACAGTAAGTAGGTTTCCTGACTACCCGTAACAACTAACGTTATTTTGATAGATAGGTACTCGTAAGGAATAGCTTACCAAGATGCACTGAACTTTAGAAGCATCATACTTTCTTATATATTGACTGACCATATTTCCCTACTTTTTTAGTCATTCATCGAAAACAATTTAATATTGAATATAGCAAAATGGATTTAATTCTCTTGTATAAAGTATACATCAAAAATTTTACCTGACGTCGGTAAAAGTCCAAAATGATTAATTTTTAATCAATAGCTTTCCGCTTCCTTTTCTGACTTTTTCGCCTGCATGGTCTAAGTGATTTATATAAATTATAGCCTATGTTACTTGATAAAGACGTAGCTTTCTAATGGTGAAAGATTTTTTCAAATCAGTCCAGTAGTTTTTGAGTTAAATCGTAACAAACAAACAACAATAAAAAAAAAACTTTCTTCTTCTATCTTTTATTATTTTAGATTGTATCAATAACATCAGCATCTACTCTCTCATTAGCATCAAATTCTCAACAAACAATGCCAGGTAAACATTCTAATTACAAAATATCAACAAAAGAAACCTCAGCCACCTCCCCGTTTTCCTGTACAGTGGGGGGCACTTATTCACGCGGTGCTTCCTGCCCTGTGTTCAAAGGCATTGTATTTTTTTCCCAGGGAACGTTTTCTCTTCATTTGTTTCCCTTTTTTTTCAGCTTCAGGATTTCTTGAACCCATATTTCACGCTCATATTGTCCCCAATTTGCATCTAGACTCCACAAGAGTTTGTTTGCTTTACTTTTTTAAGGTGAATTTTTAGAAGGTATTGTTGTATTTTTTTTAGGTTCTTTTTGTTCTAAAGAGTGTTTTGAGAGAAGGATTATTAGCGGCATCCGTTTTGTGTATTTGGTTTTTTATTTAAGTGAAAGCTCTTTATCGGTACGCTTTAAATTCCAGATTGTTTTTTTAAATTTAAAAACCCATTTTTGATAGGTACACTTTTTAAGTTCTGGAAAAACAAATTCGAATTCTCTTCCAATTACGAATTCTACTGATCCCTTAAACCCAGCACGACACACAAGCAGCTATCCCTAAACACCACATATGCCTAAGTGGGTCGTCATAATTAAAAGCCGACCACTCGACTTGGGGGTAACTTAATGCAATTACAGCTGAATTTTTCGCGACATATGGCGGTAGATGCGCTTGCGATGTAGGGTGAGCTAAACGACGACGATGAACGAATGAGTATTTATAGTTTTATGGTTTTTTGATATCGATTTTATGTGTGTTTTTTTAAACAGCTGTGTTATCGGACTAACGCTATCATTACTAAAATAATAATTATTTAAAATTCTTTCATTCATGCTTTTGTATACGATATCTATACTAATATCATAAAGAGGAAGATTTGATTGTTCGTCTGCATTAAATATGTTCCGAAACTATTGGACCGATTTGAAAAATTCTTTCATCGTTAGTAAGCTACATCTTTACCTAGTAACATAGGCATTAATTTATAAGAATTACCCAGATCACGTGGGCGAAGCCACTGGCGGAAAGCTAGGAATTTATATCTTTTGTATTATGTCGATTTACAACATAAATACCTATTATAATTGTTTTTTTGTCATAAAGAGACTGTCTTCAAGGATGTAGCCATTCCTTAGTTTCCAGGTAAGCCCCATGACCAGAACACCCCATGAACAGACCAGACACCCAACTCTCCTCTTGGCAATCCTTAGCCACCATTCATTCATTTCCTTATTTCAGCTGTCTCACCAAGTACCCTGTCGAACTCCATTTGCAAGTTCATCATATCTTCCCAACAGTTTGTTCCTGTGCTTATTTTTGAATTGTTATATTCTCTTGAAATAAATTTTGCAAATAGTACTTTGTAATTAAATAATTCAGCTTATTGGTGTCTGGAAAGAAGCTCCATTCCAACAATATAGTGATTAAAATTCTGATCTAAGCAGCTATCTCCGTTTCAAAACGGGCCTCACCTAGTTAACTAACAATGTTAATAATAGGAATAACTTGAGAAGAATAAGAAGACGTAGAAAAGGAAGCCTCTGACTCTCTTACAAACGTAAGAAATGACTCCGAGAGTCAGGTCTTAGGACGCATTGCACCAAAATTTACTTCCATCATTTGACAGTATTAAAAGCCCTACTCCATTTTCATTAGCGTAGGGCGTTGTCCCCTGGGCCTTAAGCCCAAAGGTACATATGGCGTGTAAATGCTCATCGTATTGAGAGGCAGCCCCTCACAGAAGGGCCTAAAAAATATTGATGTGGTTGCAAATTGTTGTACAATGTTATTGTGAGTTTTTATAAGTGTCTAGTTTGGGGTTAGCAAGGTCCCAATCTAACATAGTTGAGTTCTCTCTGTTTTTGAATATTAAAATATTGGACCCGTGCCTCAGCGAGCACGTAAAGCCGTCGGCCCCGGTTGTCATGCGAACATCTATGACAATCATTAGCGGTAGTCAGAAGCCCAAAAAGACTGACAACCAGTTTATCCATCTTTTTGTATTTTTAAACATTTTCCATGCTAAGATTAAGTTATTTTTAATGAAAAATCGGCTCCTCCTGCCAACCAGCCGAATTTTTTCCTTCATTAAAAATAACCAGTCTATCCTTCGAATATTGGTTTTGCCCAGAAATTGGATTGCGGAGGTCTAATGGCAGTCGCTTTGTGTAAAATACTGATATTCCAGCCGCATCTGGAAGCCAAGCCCAACATGGTTGGGAAATGACTAGGAGGATGAGGATAATACTGATATTTAACGGTTTCATGTTTCCCTAGAAAAATACCTGCAACCGGCCAATAACTGATAAACAAGTATTAATGACGTTTATTAAACTTTTTTAGACTTGCTTATAGGAAATTGTATTAGGATTAAAGTATTACTCAGTTTATTATCAATTAAAACCGAATTCTTTAATATTTAAGACGACGTCTGTGGTCTAGTGGTTCGAGTACCGAACTGCTGATCACGAGGTCGTGGGTTCGATTCCCACAGGACACAAATATTTATGTGATGAATAATAAGTATTTGTGTTTGTCTGGGTGTTTCGTATGTATAATAAGTATGTATTTACAAAAAAAAAAGTATATAAGTATTATATCCATTGTCTAGTACCCATAGTACGAGCTCTGCTTAGTTTGGGACTAGATGGTGCTGTGTAAAAATGTCCCCAAATTTTTTTTTTTTTTTTTTTTTTATTGTTTATCGAAAAGAAACAAGTGCAAGTCACTGAGATGAACAAATCAAATCAATAAATTTTTATACCCACAAATTCTAAAAACAATTCCGTCAAAACCTAAAAGCATTCATCTGGTATACTTCAAACGAGAGCTCCGATTGCACTGATAACTGCCCTAGGGGATGGTCTGTGATCATTATACTTATTATGATCAAATGGCAGTACACCAGCGCATATGTTGTATGATCGTGACATACTGTCTCCGCCCGAGTAATCTTGATACTTAGATTTGAAAACGTTTTTATAGATAAAAAAATTACCGAAAGATAAAATTTGGTAGGGATCGTTAAGTACACCGGACGCCTTCGCCACTAAGCTACTGAGACCCCTGAATGTACTAAAAATCTCTTTCAGTTCCTGTGTCTTAAAGTGGCGTCAAAAACATGACAAATTGAATAAATGATGACACATTATTTCTTTCCTGATCCTTCAATCGACTGTTCTTATTGTCTACAAAAGAAAAGTTTCATTGACAATCTATTTGTGTAGACTGGAGGTTTTAGGTATAGAAAGGAGATAGAGATAGAAATTGTAGTCGAAAGATATAGCTATCTTTATAGTTTTACAAACTGTAGGTGACGGTGACTTAATATCTTTTACCCACAAGCGCCTATCGAATTCATCACAAGGTGTCTTGACTTCGGCTCGACTTCGATATTTACTTACCTCTTCTGTATTCTCTATGTCTTTGATCGCTAGTTTTTAATTGAGATAAATGAATTCAATCATACTACATAGTATAATGTTGTATCAAAACTCCAAGTATCAAAATTGTTTACTCTCTAACTCATTGCTTCGCTATTGTCAGAGCAAGCGTACAATATGCATTATTGCGGCACATTGTCCAAAATGTTGTTTATTTGCGCAGGCGCATCGGGACGTACTCGATAAGTGGGTATATTACCACAGATGTGTGTAGGTGTTATAAATATTGTTAAAATCAATAATATGGTTTTGGTTTTATCAAAACAGATTTCCTTTTATTAGCGAGATTTTTTATCATAATGTATTAGTGTGTTAGAAAATAAGTAATCAAAGTATTTATCAACCTGCTGCAAAAATCGTAGATACTTCAAAGTTGCTATCCCCACCCAAAAATTTAACAACATTTAGACATTTTTTTACAAATATACTACCAGCATCCTCTCCTAGTTATTGATCGCCCAGCTTGCAAGGTCGACGCAATACGAATCTCTTGGAATCGTATTTAACGCGTCGCATATGGTAATGGGGTACCACCATGGGGGCGTATTGTCCAGGTCGGCTTTTACACCATATGGTCCAAAAATTCATAAACAAGTGTTCACCAAATCTCACTTTAATGCCCTGCGATCACTCATACGTTTGGTTTTAAATACCATAAATTGCAAACTTGAACCTTATAAAATAGATGACAAAGTTGAAAATGTTTTTGGACCAAATAAACTTTTATTGTAAAAATATTATACAAATATAAACCTTAATATTAAGAATACAAAATCCAAAATTGTTGAGTTAAAATCGAATGGTAATACAAAAGTATTGAACGCAAGTTTTAAACGCGACAAAACTACTATAAACCAGCTTGTCAACGAACAAACATTACAAATTTGGGCCTAGACACCGTGAAAATAAAGTAAGATTTGCTTTGAAGTTAACAATAAAAGAATTTCCACAATTAATAGGGTGAATGATCCAAAGGCCATTGAGAGCACAAAAGGGATGATTACGTAGCAGAGCTATATTGTTGGTGACCAGGACACCATATGGTAGGTTGGTATTAGAAACGTTCTGTATTATGGGGATTAAACTGAGCATATTTTAATAAGCATTACAGGTGCTGTTTTGATTTGTGAGGTCCTTGTTTGTTTAGTGGATGACACGCAACGTATTGTTAATGTTTTATAAAGATAACATTATCATTTAATCGCAAATGCAGAATTCTGTGCGTTTGATTTATGTGGGTAAAATTATTTATCAACAATTTTAGAATCATCACGAAACTAAGAATGCGAATTATCCAAAACCCTCAAGTCAATAATTGACAATCTAATATAAAAATATATCATTGAAATAGCAATACTGAAGTAAACGAAGTGTAACGAAGTTTGACATTATTAGTTTTATGCAATAACTAGGTATAAAAGAATTTCATTTCTTGCTGTTATAGGTATCAAAATTAGTAGTCTCGAATCTTGGTCGCAATGCAATCCAAGATAACATCTAAAACAAAGGCAATACTACCACATTCACACCCACTTCATCATTGTCTAGATACAATCGACTGTTTTCCTAAGGGACGCGTCACAGAACGATCGTTCAATCCGAACAACATTAGCAGTAGCGGCTAATCTGTCGGGACATGTCCGAGAACCGATCGCAATCAAACTTGCACATGTGAACTTTGCTCTAACATCATCCGTCACTAGTTAGAATTAATTTTGCTTCGATATTCTCAACGGGTTAGGTAGATACTGTGCAAGTTGATTGTACAAGATAGTTATTTTTATCTATACTAATATTACTCTCTTATTTTTATAACTTCTATTATTATATATTATTATTATATACTATTATTATAACTTCTCGCCGTTAAACAATTACGTTTGGCGAGTATACCATGTAATTTAAATTTTTTAATTAGTCAGTGTAAAGCAAAAAAAAAAAAAAAAAAAAAAAAATTATAAAGAGGAAAGATTTGTTTGTTTGTTTGTTTGTTTGTTTGTTTGTTTGTAATGAATAGGCTCCGAAACTACTGGACCGATTTCAAAAATTCTTTCACCTTTGGAAAGCTACATTATCCCCGAGTAACATAGGCTATATATCATCACGCTACGACTAATAGGAGCGGAGTAGTAATGAAAAATGTAGCAAAAACGGGGAAAAAATTATAAGACCACGCGGGCGAAGCCGCTGGCGGGAAGCTAGTTGTTAATACAATTAATCTTTGTTTTTTACTTCACTGTTTTTGTAGCTGTCCTGTCCGACATGTTGATATCCTCGGCGTAGCTTCCATTCCCCACTTTTTATTTCTTGCCTATGCTTTCCCGATTTTTTTACTTATCTATGCATTTCTAGTAGATTTTAAAATATCTGTCCTTGCATACTATATTAATTAAAACTTTCAATGTTATGTTTTCATTTTGGTGTAATACACTGTCCACTTTTGTGTCATAAATGCTATCTCTATTGTTTTGTAAGAATACAGTCATTATAGTACAGTAGAAATATTGTTTCTCTGCTTCGTTAAAAAAACGCAAATCGCGTTAATGCGTAATAGTTAAAACCTTCGCCTATATCATAACACTCTTTTGAAGCTAGCTCCTATTTATTTAATATTCCAAATAAATAATCTTATAATCAGTTATTTGCCATATCACGTTGCTGCATAAACAATATATCCACAAATCCAGGGCCACTGCTTACCCTCACGACACGTGCGGAAATATCCGAAGCGTGTGCCAACAATTACTTATCAAATATTTTTTGGGTACATCTATCGATAAACGATTTAAGCTCAATTTATTGGTATTTGACTTTCTATTGATATAATTATTTTGTCTGGGGGTAGGAATGTTATCATTACGTTGAATTTTCAAACTTGTTTACTTACAAATAAAAATCTTTGTTTTATTTAACCCTAATTTAGTTGCCTCGACATTAACTATTTTGCCAAAATTCATTGAATGTTATGTTAAACAAATTTCAGTGAATTGGTCAATAATGATAAATCTCCTTAATTTTATTCCAACTTAACACAACTTTAGTTAAAAGTAAAAGTTATACCTACAACAATAAAAAGTGGGAATCGTCTTGTCCAGAACTATTGCCCCATCAATCTCTGTAACAGGCTGACTCGTCATTGACATCTTATTAACTGTAAACGACGACAAATGTCCCCGTGAAGATTGGTCGAGACGCCAATCCGGCATTCTTGGAACAAATCTTTGTTTCTTCACTAGTGGAACAAGGTTATTACTAGATATATTAAACTTGAACATAGAAAATATCGATTTCATCGAGAAACTTAGTAACATTTTTGGTGCTTGTTATCGTAAAAGCATGATATATTATTATAGACTTTTGACATAAAAAAATATTATATGTATTTAAGATAGACATATAACTAATAATTTTTTCGTAATATTTTATCTTTATTGTTATTGTACTGCTGTATCAAATAAAATTTTCTTTCTTTGAATGTATCCAGGGAAAGCATTGGGCAACCTTTTTTTTTTAATTGCCATGTTGTTCATTTATTTACTCATACGTTAAAAACATATTTGTATCTACTGTTAGACTGCTAATTATGAAATACATCTTTGAACCTCTTTGAATCTACTAAGAGCCAGTGACTCTCCTATCTTTTCAAAATATTTAAATGGTCGAAGCCCTTGTACTATATCAGGAGTATATTAACGAAAAACATATTATAATTTTACAAAAATTTCTTTTTTAGCCTACGATTCACTCTTATTGTGGCATCGAAGACAAATGACTCTCGGGCGGGTTCATTCTCTCCCCGTCCATCGCAAACACATTTTTTACTTGTTTCTTATCATTTCATACAATCTGTGCACAATAGATGAGAAAAAAATGTTTGTGGGAAATTGTATTTTTGTGGTAAAAAAGTACTTATTAAATAAATGTAATTGATTGTGGGCACCATTTATGTTACTAAAATGGCCACAGTCACGATGAAAATATAGCTTTACAGTAAATATTAAAAGGATAATAATTTTTAACCTGTCTTATAATGCTAATTACACACGAGTAATTGCATTACAAAAAGAAATTGAATTATTACAGAATTTGTATTACCGTAGTAAGAAAGCAAGGCAAAACCACAAAAACATTACTTACAAACCATATTCAATGTCAGATTCCAACTAAGTAACCCTTATAATATTTCTTAAAATTTTCTCATTAACACCCCGAGAAAAATAAATGGAACAGATTTTCATTGAAAGCCAACGAACGGCCAAAAAAATGGCTAAAATCTGACAAATGGTTTTCCTTTAACGTCTGCGCCCATCTTATTATCGTTACCCACTACCGAACAGAACTCATTTGGATCTTCTTTTAACTTTCCTATATATTACCCATCATTCAAATGTATACTCTGTTTTCTTCCTTTTATGACAGATTTTACTTCGGCAATTTTTACTGTATTAGCTTCGACCACAGCTATAGGATTTACGATTTTATTACTTTCTTTTTTAAGCTCAATTTCGTGTGTAACATCTCCAAGTACGATATCAATTTGAGGAGAAGCGTCTGTGTTAATAGCATTATTCGCAATCTCATCTATACAGTCGGGGGTTAGGCCGACTATATGAAGTATCATTTTTTATGCGACATATAAAACATATTTATTGCAATCATAATCGTTTCAGTTTCTCTAGTGCCATGTTTGGGTGAGATAAATAGAAGATAATGGTTGGAAAAACTTTTTTAGTGGTTAACTTAGTTTACTTATATTTTTATTTTTGTTAGTGTATTAACATGTGATTATTGGGTTTTTTATAAGCCCAGCTTTGGTAAAATGAAACTTAAAAAACATATATTATTATTAGACATTCTTTATTAACTTTAATAAAATCCTCTTTAATACCAAAACATTACAAATCATAAATTCTGTCTATTAGGTATTACACAAGGAATTTAAAAACTGTGTTTTTGTCGGATATCATGTTTTATACTTTTAAGAAACAAAGAAAAATTCTTAAACTTTCTATTGTGAGAAGATAAAGACAATAATTTTGCTGACCGTACACGTTGAATAGCGAAATAAACCACAGTTTTCAATATCGCGCCGCTATTGTCAAGCTGACCCTACCACAACTCAATGCGCTCTCAATTCACAGCAGTTATTATTATCTTGACCTGGTGATTGAGCTCTCCTGCTCTCTATCGTCGTAAAGCCCTCTTATTGGCCGACTGATTCCTTTCACGCCTCCCGGTCGACGCTTATTGGTCCATCTCGCCACGCCTTCACAACTTCAAACGCTCTGTTAAGGGTAGTTCGAAACCCCACTTATATATTTTTCACCCTTATGTTACTCACATTCGTATCGTAGCCGTCGGGCAGCACGCACGCGTCTTCTCCATATCGCCGCGATATAAGTGCGAAAAGTTTTGCTTTCGTGTGCTGTTAATTAAATGAATAAACAATGACAATGGACGTTCAAAATAGCTATCAAAATTATAAAGAAACGTCTCCTGATTCTAAAAACACTAATTTGAATATTGAAAGTGCTAGAACTTCACAAATCAAGCCGGAGATGCAATCAACTGTTCTTAATCCCGCTAAAACTTCGAAGAGATCTTTTGATGTGGCTTTTCTGATGATGCCGGATGAAAAGGTACGACCAAAACCACCAGAACGTCAACTGAGAGTCTCAAAGCAGCTTTTTCACCATGAGGAGTGGGAGCAGGTCCCAAAAAGGATGCCAGAAATTTACAAGCACAGTGAATACTCAAGTGACACAATGGAATTGAAGGACCAAGATGACGATCGGGTCTGCGCCAACAACAACATATCTCCGAGCTTCGGATCCGATATAAACATTGACGTCGGGACCGACGAGTATCCAGGCAAGTCTATGTATTGTAGTGATTCGGACAATTCTGACCGATCAAGGAGTCGGCCGAATTCTAACGAAAGTGCAGCGCGCCAACCGAAGTTTTTACCGGAATATAAGAACAAAATTTTCGATGATCCAACTTTGATAAGCATGCAGTCACGAGCAAGGTATGAGAAATACTCGGAAAAGTCTGAGATGTCACCCAAAAGCGCGTTTACTAAAGTGTCTAATTTTGCTATTCGATCACCGAATCCATCGGTCAGTCCTGACAATCTTCTTTACCAGAACTCTGTAAGCCCGCCGCTATCCGCTTCCAGTCCACCGTCAAGCTCTTTCAACAAAGCACCGGGATTCAATAATCTTCTTACACCAGCTCATCTGATAAATGGAAGTAACTTTTTTAAAGGCCAAAATGTTCCGTCATCGTCACCAAATTATCCAGACACAGCTGTGCACCAGAGATCTTCGGGATTCAAAAGTTTAGAGTACCAAGATAAACATGATACAAAAGGTCCTCAAATGTCACCAAATAAATTGAATTTTCTGCCGTTCAGACCGGAGATACCGTATTTACAAGCTGGGTCTTCATACCCCTTTGGTGTTCAGAACTTCCAGCCACCCAATTCAGATTTTATGAAGTTTCCTGTGCCGCCGAGAGAGAACCCTTTAATTGCAAATCCCGCTGCCGCCATCCTGAGTACATTGTTGCCTCCAACTTTGGCCGCATTCTCTCTTCCGTCGCAAAATGTGTGCGCGAAATGCAGTATCAGCTTTCGTATGACTTCCGATCTGGTTTATCACATGCGAACACATCATAAGAGTGAGTCAGCGATCGATCCGCACAGGAGAAAAAGGGAAGAGAAGCTAAAATGTCCCGTTTGTAATGAAAGCTTTCGAGAGAGGCACCACCTAACTAGACACATGACAGCACATCAAGACAAAGAAGGTGATTTAGATGAAGTGCCAGCTGGCCATAAGAAGAGCAAACAGTTTTATTCACACCACGGTAATTCTCTCATACATAAATAAATTAATGTTAATGAAAGGAGTGTTGAAATACCATCCGAATCTGTTTTATGGAAATGAATGTATTTAAAACTGCACAACGAGAAGTGAGTTTACTAGAATTGAATGTATTATAAACTTAGTGTTCAACTTTGAAATGAAATTGCTTCTACCGTCGAAGACGTAATGTAAATGATTGTTCGTTCGTTTCAATACCCATTTGAATGTAATAAAATTAGTATGAATATAATTAGGGAAAAGGCTCAGTTCGGAGTTAGTTCCATTGTTTCGATAATGTTAATTGTTGTTATCACCTAATCTATGTGCAATATTAGTTGTTAAGCATTTATTTTGTAAATATTAGCATTAGTAGCGGATCATTAATTACAGAGATTTTAAAATCGACTTTTATTTTATTTTTTATTCAATTATTCCCTTTAACCATTAAAGGTTACATGACTGCATGCATGTTTAATATATTCATGTCACAAATGATTTCTATAAATATTTTTTAAACTTCGTGACTGAGTACGTACTTTAATGGCATCGAACTTTTTCTAAATTTCTATAATTCAAATTAGAAGTCATCCGTTAAGTTACCCATGGGAATCATCAAAGCTCTACTAATATAAAATCCAATTTGCTTTATAGCTTCCACAATTAAAACAATTACTATCCGTCATACACCCTTCGATATGAAATATATCTGATGCATAGCCTGCTAACATTAGACTCGCTAACAGGGCGAAGCGTAGCGAATTTATGCGTAGGGCAACAGATATAGACGTCATGGTACCCTTGTTTTGGCTGATTTGATTTAAAATAATGCTCTATTTTGTTATCTTTATGATTTGATTTATGCTTTGGGGTGAGCAAAACTTGGGGTAATAATCAATTAGTTACTAAGTAAAGTTAAGTTTTGAAAAAATCCCTCCTTGAGTTTCTAGTTTTCCACAAAAAGTGCTATTGCATTTTGATACTGATTTTAAAGGTTTTGATTCACTTTTACAATACTGGTGGATTTTGAAGTACTTTTTTGCAATCATTTAGGTACTACATAATCAGAAATTGGTCGTCACAAAGGTTTTGACCTTATTTTCTACAATACAGTTTTCATGATTATCACCATGGGTTATAAATTATATATTGCATATGCATTTACATTGTTTATTTGAAAATTACATATTACTACGAAGTATTGCCAGAAATAATTTAAATTA
This sequence comes from Acronicta psi, assembly GCA_946251955.1. Lineage (NCBI taxonomy): Eukaryota > Metazoa > Arthropoda > Insecta > Lepidoptera > Noctuidae > Acronicta > Acronicta psi. Next base: position 1,263,192 of record OX276473.1, on the reverse strand, counting down.
TGGAATTAAACTTTTAAGATAGTTATATGTTTTTGAGATGCGCAAATCTCATACCGACTAAAAACCGCACTTTGCCTTTCCTTACCCTTTAAGTCATGTCTTTCAATATCTCACCTAACAACACTATATCATATACATAATCAATAATCAGATTCATCATCACATCAATCTGCCCAATGATTCCATAGAAAAGTGGCTTCCCTTCTATGGTGTTATGGCGTTACTAAGGACCCATGACGAAATCCTTGTGAACAGTGTGATTCCCATGTACAGTGCAAGTTCACACTGATGTGAGTTAGTTCGGATGGTTGGCGGGACGACCGTGGAAAATCGCTATGGGAAATTAGGACCAGATTTAGTGATTACAGAGCATGGGGAAACTAATTTAGGGTTCGCGTTACGTGTACCAAAAGAATTATTGATTTTGGATGACAATGATTTAATAAGAGGTAGAATAGATACCGCAGATAAATATAAATACCTACATACACTTAACGCTTTTTCTCTCATCACTTCAGCCTACTGATGTCCACTGCTGGACATAAGCCTCCTTCATGGCGCGCCATTTCTCCCGGTCCTTCAGCATCCAGCTGCTACCGGCTATCCTTTTCAGGTCATCGGTCCAGCGAGCTGGAGGGCGTCTCACACTTTGCTTGCCAGTTCGTGGTCTCCACTCTAGGACTCCACTGCTCCATCGGCTATCGGTCCTTCGACAGACATGACCGGCCCACTGCCACTTCAGTTTACACTGCCACTTCACTTCAGTTTAGGGGTATTTCTCTCAGGGGTAAATAAATAAATAATATGTAAATAAAAACTAGAGACCGCAACGATTGCAACGATTCTTGCAATCTTCTTTTGCTACTTCCGCATCCATACATTTTGTCATACACCGTATCATATCATACCGGTATTATGGTTATCATACTGGTTGCTAGTAGGCATCATATTTTTTGAAGGATCTCACATATACGGCCGCTGTTAGTATTTCTAGATCGTCCCATCCTGGCGCTTCCACTGACATAATTTCGACCGCTTCAAAATTTTACTAATCGCTTTACTAATTTAATATCATATCAATTCTAACATTATCGGTAAAGTTATGTCATCAGGAACTGAATTGAACAATACAAGGATGCATTCCTAAGAGACATAATAGTGGGACTCAAATTAGGGGCAGACTTTCTGGTTCACAGAAGGTGTTAGTTCACTTTAACCCAGATTCAATGGCGTGATCAGTACTAAACGCGGACTGCAGCACCAAAAACATGCAAATAAAACCGACAAGGAATTGCAATTCAACTTTTATTTCGACCAACGTCCGCGTAACACGAAGTTCTAAAATGGAAAACTTGTAACGAACATGCACTGGTAAGTACATCTGTGAGTCGTAAATGTGGAAACTTCTGTGTGTCCTGTAAGTGCGAACAGAACAATATTTTTGGTGGTCTGCCGAAGCGTGAGTAATTCAATAGAAAATATTCATACTGGGGACGGAGACCGGCGCCCCTTTACACGATTGTACGGCGTGTTGTTTTTTTTTTGGAGGTCGGAAACACGCTACTGCAGATTCTAGAACATGATTCTAAGAAAATATTGCATCACAAGTAACTACTAACAAAAATGGTAGTATCAAAAGATTTGTAAATATATTTTTTACTATCTTTACCTATTGATTTCTGACACTTACGCGAATACTAGACATTGAAATAAAACTACTTTTAACGGATTTTATCGCGTTATATTGATATTATTTTAATCCCGACGTTTCGGACCCTTTACAGCGTCCATGGTCACGGGTGACTAAGGTGGTAGGCGTCTTGAAGTTTTAATTACTAACAGCTACCCTACACCCTTGACAAGGCCCGGCATTACATCAGATTTGATCAACCACAAGTCCTCGCATAAGAAAACCGATTCCTACCCAGGATGATTCGTGAGGCCATTGAAATTCAAAAACATCCAAATTTCAATAGAGAAGATGGCTGGGTCTTACCACCTGCTTGGAACCCTATTATAGATTCAATTAAATCCAAGCCTAAAACTGCAAGACCGAAGGATACGGTGAGCTCGTTCTGCGTGAATCGGATTGCCAATAATTAACAGAAATGTAGGGTTTTATTTTTAAGTAGTTTTATTTCAATATCTTTACCTAATCAGTTGTTAGTCTGAATGATTCCCTTCTATGCCTAAAATATATTATATACTTATATGATAGATATAAATAGGCCTAGGACACAACAATTTTGAAAAATTGATTTATTATTTTCTAACCTGTCGAAAATATTTACTAGACTAAACAATTTTGGAATCCTGTTTTCTGGTAAACTCATTAGGTAGACTTTCCTTCTTCTTCTTTTGATGCCTCTCCATTACTGGAGATTGGCCGTCAGCACAGCGAAATTATTTCAAGTAAAAGTAGAAACAATGAAAAGTAGAAGTGAAAGACCTTGCTATACTTACACTATAGAGCACTCAGTAATCTCGCGTCATAATGTAGTACCGAATCTACCTCTGCTGCAGGACTAGTGTCAAGTTCAAGAAGCAGGTGAAACTTAAGTAATATTTTATAGCAAGAAAGAGTTTGTAATTGCAAATTTGACAACCATCATCGTAGACAACACAGAATACAGTTCTATTAACAAAATTGGCCACAAACTTTCGTACCATCCTGTATCCATAGCGTTAGCAGACGCCAGCAGTAAGACGGATGTGTCTCGTAATACATACATTTGAATACGTGGAGCCCACAGTCCAAGATGTGCAGCTTAGAACTCAAACTGGTCCTTACGACCTGAACCGTTATCTGTTCAAAAAGTTTCTGGACAATCACAAAAGTTTGTCCCGAGATGATCTTAGGTAATACTCGTTTTTTGGATGGTAATGATTGATAAACGAATATTAAACATATTTGAACATCATTATCATTTTTGTTATTGAATGAAGCCTATTATAATAAAGAATAAAGTCTAGTATGAAACAAACCCAACCAAAACTACTGCAACATACAAAAATTACCTAGTAAGGAAAGGAATGGTAACCTTTGGACAAAAACTTTTCCAGAATGATTAAGAGCTAATTTTATTTATATCCTGGTTAGAAAATTAAATGTTTTTATTTATTTGCTATTCAATGAGTATGTAAAAATGTTGGTTAAGTCACAGCTAAATAATATAACCCTAAAGTACCAACAGATGGATATAAATGACTACAGCTAGACGAATCCTTCAAAACATTAGACGGTCATGCATAATCAATGCAAAAGCAATATTTTCCACTCAAATAGCTACACAGAATACGAAAAATAATAAATATGTATTTTGCTGAACGCATTTACAAGATTACAATATTAGCGAGCACGTCCTCACGCTACGAACGCGTCATTACAAATGATAAATAGTCGGCACACTTCGATAATCAAATTCTAATTTCGAATCTGCTCTACCCTCGCGAATATTTTTTTCCAAGCAAGGGAAAGGCGGCAGGCAGCCTGTTTTGTATTGTGAGAAGATTGTGACTTTATTAACCGTGAACGAATGGTCTCTTTAACCGATTCACCACGGAGGCCACGTGACCCGGAACCGATTATGGTTCCGTACCCGATTTGTATGTATTTGTATGTAAATTGGTGCGTGGGGTGAAGAGATAACCGGGCGTGTTTGATAGGGATCTCTGTTATTGAATTAAGTGTTGGCGTTTAGTGATTGTTTGGATGAATATCTGTCTTCATTGGAGGATTTTTTTTTTTGAGTACTCTGATTTCATTTTACAGTCCTGTTTCAATATAACAGATCTCTTCCTAGGAGTTAATTGTCATTGATTAAGGTTTTTCGGGCTTGAATCTCAGTACCATTTTGGATTAAATTACAATCTACAGAATTCACCTATGATTGCGAGGAAACCAGACATTGATTCTTCACCGGTGAGACAGGGTGACCAGAACAGACCCTGGTGAGTTTCTCTTATCAAGATTTTTTTGATAACTTTGGGTTGGATTCCCAGGAACATATTGAGGTGGTTAGCTTCTAAACCAATAGTAGTAGTAGAAACTAATACTTACTGGTTTAGAAGCTAGTGTAGTATTTTGTTAATCAAGTATTTATAAAATTTCACTTTATTTTTCCTTATAAGTTCTCAGTACTATACGTTTATTAAACAATTTATAATATTTTAATTATGTAACCAGCAGAATAGTACCAGGCTATCATAAGTAAGAGGAGCATTAACAATGAGCACTTCCTACGCAGACATAGGGTGGGCAAGAACAGATGGAAAGCATTGGACACGCTCGCCGATCCCAAGATACTGTGGTCGTTTAATTGTTAGGGTAATATTGTAATATATGTGCAGCATAGAAAATGAAGAATATAGTTAAGATGGCTATTTACTATCGAAAGAAATGAAATTGAATTAGGACGTTTCGGATCAGCAGTCGTGGTCACGGGTAGAAGTATAATACCGCTTAGAAGAAGATCTTAAGACGTCAACGTCTTTCAAACACATTTAAATTTTGACGACATCTGTGGTCTAGTGGTTCGAGTACCGGACTGCTGATCACGAGGTCGTGGGTTCGATTCCCACAAGACACAAATATTTATGTGATGAAAATAAGTATTTGTGTTTGTCTGGGTGTTTCTTATGTATTATAAGTATGTATTTACAAAAAAAAAGTATATAAGTATTATATCCATTGTCTAGTACCCAAAGTACAAGTTCTGCTTAGTTTGGGACTAGATGGTGCTGTGTAAAAATGTCCCAAGATATTTATTTATTTATTATTTAAATTTTTCTTTTGCTTCGTAACTGCATCCTTCTGGTCGAGTACACCGGACGCTTTAGCTACTAAGACCACTGCCTGTGTCAAAAGACCAATGGCCATTTTTATGTCAATACCTATGACTTAATTTGACGTCAGGAACAGCCAATTATGACACTGTTTTCATACAGAGGTATTAGCATAATTCTTACTTGTGTCCAAACTTTTTTTCTTCGTGGCACTGAAACATATCGTCGAACTGTTGGTTTTCGAAATTCGAAAGTAACTCTGTCTGTCGCACTTTCACGCCAAAACTACTGAACCGATTAAAATTAAATTTGGTACACAGATAGTCTAGAGCCTGAGAAAAGACATAGGCTACTTTCTAATGCGAAAAAAGGCTGTAAGGGGTTGAAATAGGGGATGAAAGTTGTAAAGATGCTAGTATCTATACTAAGACTTCTGTGATGGTATGTGATGATGAAAATACTTAGTTTAGTCTGTTGTCATTGATTGTTTGAATATTATAAACAGGAATTCACTTATCCTCTACTTACCTGAACTAATAACTGAGTTCCTTTGATGATAACCACTAGTACGGTAACGATTGGCGCACTACTAAGGGGCTAGACAAGTTGCAATTTGACATTCGAATCGACACACGAATAGAAACAAAATGTATAGAAATGACATTAGTGACAGCCCGATTTGTCGAAAGCTTGTGTTATCATCCATACATTTTGTTTCTATTCGTTTGTGGATTCGAATGTCGAATTGCAACTTGTCTACAGGCCCTGATAGTTTCAAACAAATAAAAGCCCACGTAATGAAGGGTTGTGTACAATGAAGTACATCGGAAGGTCCCAAAATATTTTACTCTATTGTTAGTTTGCAGTGACGACGGATGGGGAAGTGCGTTAGTTCCTCTTATTTACGATACAAGCCTTTGTCTTGTGTTTGGAAAAGGTCACAGTTATAGTAAAGGTGAACATTGCTTGGGATTTGGGTGTGTAGATGAAAATTTTGTTTACATTCTTTGGGTACGACAATACCCGCTTTGGGACTTGGACGTGCATAAACTCTATCAAAATTAAGATTATATTATTATATTATATTATATTATTGTCAGTATTTGCAATAACACCTTCTTCCTCTACTTTATTAGCCTTTGTTTACCCAATTGATGAGTAAGCCTCCTCTTTCCAAACATTTTTTTGTTTTCAAATTCTATTTTTCGTCATATATAGTCTATATTTTTTATATAGTCGTCAAATCATCTAGCTGGTTGATGACTGAAAACCTATGGAAATTTCTAAAAACAATGAATATACCCTTAGCAAAAAAAATTGGCTAAAAATCCCAGTCTTAAATTAACACAGGCCTATCTACATTTAATATAATTATGTTATCTGTCGCAAATTAAGTTTAGATTTGGATATTTTTTTGTAAATAGGGGAAAGAAAGGCTTCTCGATTAGATGCAATGAGTATAGTTTGCTAGCTAAAATATGTTGGTATTTTCTTTCTAAAGTCCCTGTAAATATTACATAAAATAATAATTTTCCTTAACAGAATTATTTCAGGGACTATTTTAAGGTATTCCTGCCTCCATATTCCAAGATGTAGTCCCAGCAAAATGTAAATAAGGCATTATAAATCAGGTTTATTTTGAACAGTATCCGCTTGGGGCCAACCATCTGCTAATTCAGTGAAAACAGTACCCGCTTCATATTCTAATTTATTTGTATTATATTATATTAAATTTCATGCGAAATATATTATGAAATACAAGGTAATTCGTAATATTATGTTGTTTATAATCAGGTTATTTTGAATGTACTTATGTATTTTTTTTCTTGTAAATAAAGACTTGAGAATCCGTTTCTATAAAGATAAATAACACAATAGTATAGGTTATGTATGTATCTCTCACCACAACAATACCTCCTCCCCCTTATCTTTTTAATACCTCTACTTAACTTTTACTGAGGTACATTGATAGTTCTCCGGTATTTAGGTACTATGAAACAAGGGGCGATTCTATTGCCACTAACCGGGCACAAACTACAACCTGTTACTGAGAATTTCATAGAATCATCCAATAGGTTTACGCAATCTGTGAATCGTAACCAGGACCTGTAGCGTAGCAGTCGCCCTTTACGTTCACTAATGAAGCAGTTTTATTTTTATTTTACATACCATCACGCCCATATTCCCCGAAGGGGTAGGCAGAGGCGTACTAATGTACACTCACATTTCGCCAGTATTTTTAGGTCCCATGTAATAGGGGGCGAGCCTATTGCCATAAACCGGGCACAAATCCAGACTTCGAGCTGCTACTGGGAATTCCACAGAAAACCCAACAACACTTTGCTCGACCCGGGGATCGAACCCAGGATCTCTAGCGTAGCAGTCGCTTTTGGGACCACTAGACCAACGAGGCAGTTATTTTTATTTTATTTTATATTATTTTATAATGAAGCAGGCCCTCGTTATTTTTTGAACTATGGTCTTTAATGTGGCTTGAGACAAGAGTTGATTGGTAGAAATCGCACTGTCAGAAAAAAACTTATATCCCAGTATAATCCTTATACCTACTAATATTATAAATGCGAAAGTAACTCTATCTGTCTGTCTGTCGCGCTTTCACGAAAAACTACCGAACCGATTTAAATGAAATTTTGTACACAGAGATTCTAGAGCCTGAGAAAGGATATAGGCAAATTTTTTATTCGAAAAAAGGCTGTAAGGCGTTGAAATCGGGGATGAAAGTTATAAGAAATAGCCAGATCACGCGGGCGAATCCGCTGGCGGAAAGCTAGTTATATATAACACTATAATATATGACTGTGTGAGAGCGGGACTGTCACCTGAGTAGCTGGAATCATTTCTTTTCATATCCTGAAATGAAATCACAATCGCCGTACAGCGGCGCAGAAACATTTCTTCGGCAACTACCCTCTAACTCCACAATAAATGTAATATTCTGCACACTACGCTAATCTGCTAATGTTAAGTTTAGTACTTAGTTTTAAACATTGTATTTTCTCTGTAAGTGATTTGTTAATCTTTTGAGAAAATAAATATCTTAAACCATATAAATGGATATAATTGAAAGTTCATTCCAGACGGGGGCCACCAAACGCACATGTTTTTTATAGATATAGGTACGATAGAAATAATCATACGCAGAAACGTTTGTTTCAAATGTCATAACATTAACCTGAATCATTACAAAATTTTGCGCACAACAACCCCACATTTGCTGGCAATTTGTAAATAATCGTTCCCAAAACACCGAAACAATAAAGTTGGTAGCGGAATAGCGTACAGTTGACAAAACACCGCATCTATTTAGCATATGAATTAAATACAGTGAAATATGGTTTAAATTAATATGGATATATGCCGCCGCGCGGTGCTGTTGGTGATGTGTTCCGTTTTGTACTCACTTTGATGGGAAACACTGATTCCAACTAAGCTATTTTATAGCTAGATCTAGCTATTTCGGCACCCCTGGCAGCTACATTATAAAAAAAATTGTAGCTAAAAGGTAATGTACTGTCTTTTCAATTGAACAATGATTTCAATGATTAGCTTAGTTTTTTTAACTTCTAGCTACTTTTTGCGGTTAGATTTAGGAATTTGGCAGCTTTTTGCAGAAGATAGTACAAAGATGATAGTACAATTGGTAACACTGTTGGGAAAGAGTAAGCAAACAATAGGTTTTTCTAATTTAATACATATATTTCTTGTATCCGTGTGTTAGTCACTGAACTTATCATAAACGCCCGGACCGATTTTGTTAAATTTGTGTGTATTTGGGTCCCTGGACTTAAAAGATGGCACTGCGATAAATTCCGGACAGAACAACCTCTGTCTGGTCAGCTAGTCTATCTAAAATAGATTTAAATAAAAAGAATCGCCAAAATGTATGTACGCGCATAACTTCCAAACAACTGCACCAAATTGGATAATTATTTCTTTGTTGTGTTCGTTATTGTTAAGATAAGGTTAGTGTTTAAGATTTTTTTTAATTCGCTGGGATATGCAGGAAAAGCTGCGCGCGGATTTCTAGTGTATCATAATATCTCACCGCCTATTATGTGAGGCCTAAAAATAGCGGCGAATTATAGGTCTCACTAACTTTCTGAGTGTAACATGTTTTGTTTTACTGCTTGTTTTTCTAGTACCCTTCTACCCTTCGTCTAGTACCCGTAAGCACGACTACTTCGCTAGAAGTTCTAGGTTAGAGTCCCAGGTTGAGCATTGAAGGTTAAATCTATAAAATTCTCTTGAGCAACTCGGAGCGGCGGTTGTGGGTGTACATAAGTATACCACAGTTCACCGGTATATTTTAAGGTTCCATTTAATAGGGATCAGCTTTTTGCTGTTGATACTGAGGATTTGGTACAAAAGCCTAATAACATTTTAGACAGATCTAAAAATCGAACCGAGTAATTAACATTTAGCTTAATCTTCTATCTATACATATAAAATGCTTTGTCCTGAATGACTGACTCACTGACGGATCAACGCACAGCCTAAACCGCTGATCGTAGAGACCTGAAACTTGGAGGGTGTATTCTTTGTATGACGTAGGCATCCGATAAGGAAGGATTTTCCGAAATTCTACCCCTAAGGGAGTGAAAAAGGGGGGCAAAGTTTGTATGGGACAACGTGATTCTTTGGTCCAATTCACTTCAAATTTTGCATAAACGTTCTATAACAGAATTGAAGGAAGACGTGTTTCGTGTATTATTGAAATTCATCCCCTAACTGGGTTAAAAAGGGGGTAGAACGTTATTTTATTTCCAAGTTGATATCAATACTCCGTAGTGTTTTTTATTTAAATTAGATTAAAATAAAAATTTTGACACATGAAATATCAATTCCTCAGCAGTAAATAATGTCAAGTAGTGAAGGCTCTTTATTCAATAAACAAAGGTTTAATAAATTCCAGTATAATAATACGTAGCGATATCTTTTTTTGAGTGCTCCTGGTGTAACAGGCAAGACTTTTATTAAGTTGAACATCGGCCAAAGTCAGAAGCAATCGTGATATCGCCTTAGCGGTCGCATCGTCCGGAATTGCTTCCACGCTGATGGAAGGAGGTAAAACTGCACTGGTAAACTGCGTTCAAAGGTCTTCTCGATTTGATACAAACTGAAACCCAATCTGCAATATACCCAAACAAAGTACTATGGCAGAAGTTTGGTATTTGAGTACTATGGCTCTTAAAGGGGATTACTGTATTGTCGGCAGGCGATTTCCGACAGAATTTACCAGTAGAGCTCAGAAGTAAAAGCGCGTGAAGCGGTCTCATTTGTGGACAGTTCTCAGACCCGTTTCTTAAAATAGGAAATGGTGGAACATATAAAATTGAGAACACACACACACAAAATTATGCAATGGCACCAGATTTCAAATGAAAACAAGCATCGCAATGTAATCGAGTCAACTATACTGACCAGTTGTTCTCGAGGAGAGTATGTATTTATTCCTAGGATTTGAATTCAAGAGAGTGCAGTTTCCCGTCAAAGTCTGCTTTACAATGACCATAAACACAGCTGAAGGTCAAACTCTTGGAAGCGGGAGTAGATTTGAGGGAAAGCTGCTTCTCCCGCGGGCAGAGTATTTGGCATGCTGCAGAGTAAGCGCACAGAGTAACCTGTTGATTCTAGCATCCGAAGAAAAAACAAAAAAATATTGTTACAAAGAAATACTGTGGCAGGTGTAGTATTTCTATTTCGTTATAAAAAGATAATAGATAATAACACCATGTAACTTACACCAGATCGAAGACCGAGCTTAATGTTCATAAAATATATAATGTATCAATTTTTTATTTTATTTTCATGCTTTTTTAACCTTTTAATTCCTACAACATAATAAAGATTGTTAGGTATATTTTATAAGTATTCGAACATTTTCACAAATTAATTATATCAAAATTAATAACATAAAAAAAAAATTTAACGTAAAAATCCTAATAGAACCATTTTCCACTTCTACGCGGACGAAGTTGCGGGCATAAGCTAGTGTCTTATAAAATAATATTAAGTAATAAAGTAGGTAGATAGGTTATAAGTGGAACCCATCTGAAAGTAAGTCGAAAGTAATAGGCGGCGTCCCGCGACAATATTCACTGAATACATTACATTTTGTCTTGCTTTACTCTTGGTACTTAGCTAACTACTCGCTCTTAGGTGGTGTGAGTAACTCTGTATCCATATATTATTATACTATACTAACTTTACTACTAATTTTTCAAATCGGTCCTGTAGTTTCAGAGCCTATTCAATTCAAACAAACAATCAAATCTTTCCTCTTTATAATATTAATATAGATTTAGTATATTGTGGCAACATTATAATACATAATACATGAGAAAGCCATCTGCTTTCAAATTCATAATATTTTATTTCAATTAGACCATATATATAGGCACTTTTGAAAAGTCAAACTATGTAGTTGCACGGTTTCAAAAAAGTAAAACTTATGGAGAAGAGCCGGCAAGAAACTCCATAGTCACTCTTTAAAAAAATATAGTATGACAGTAACATTAATTTCTTTGTTGTGAATAGTATGGGTCTATTGCAGTTTAATGTGTAAGTGTATAAAAAAAATAGCAGTAACAGCTGACCAGACCCGACAGATAGCAGCCGTTCATGAGCATGACGTGTGTATCGGCGCCGTTTGACTACCATGTTGTAGGGAATAAAAAGACCCGACACACAACGCCACCTATTAATATAAATATATTTTTTTGACATTTTTACACAGCACCCAAACTAGTCCCAAACTAAGCAGAGCTTGTACTATGGGTAGTAGACAATGGATATAATACTTATATACTTTTTTTTTGTAAATACATACTTATTATACATAGTAAACACCCAGATAAACACAAATACTTATATTCATCATCACATAAATATTTGTGTCTCGTGATCAGCAGTCCGGTACTCGAACCACTAGACCACATACGTCGTCATGATCGACATATTGTAAGTAAACATCGCCTCCTATCGACACCTTGCAACACCAGAGTTGTTTCTGATGCGTTGCCGACCCTTAAAAGCTTCTATCGACTGCAAAGCTTCTATGACTGCAAAGCAACCGAGAAGGGTAACTGGCTTTAAGGTCCAAAAATCCCGCACTAAACGTTTTGCCTCCACATATATAGTGCGAACTGCTCTACTGTGGAACTCACTGCCGGAATCCTTATTCCCAGAGACCTATAATTTGGGTGTCTTCAAGACGAGAGTGAATCGGTTTCTTCTAGGTAAGCGCGCTCCATCGTAGGCCACATCGTTGCTTCATCAGGCGAGTTGTGGTCAAGCGAAAGCCTATCTAAGATAAAAAAAAACACGCAAAGTTGCTTTACGATAGACACGTAAGCCAGCTGCCTTCTCGCGGCTGACGCGGAGATACCGATCTGAATGCCAATGAGGCATTGTATTTAAACCGTCCTCTCACGGGATTAATGATCTTTAATTTGTTTTTCTGAATGTGTTTTAAAGCCGGTCTCCTTGAAACTTTGATAAATACATACTTATTTACATGTTGATTTATAAATATAAATTTGGAATGTGAAGGAAGATTTCGATTGGCGAGCAGGGCTCGCGGTGGCTTAGCGGTCATACCGTCTGGTGTATTTAACCAGAAGACGCAGGTCCGAGCCTTGCCAGTAGATTTTCCTTCATTGAAATAAATACATATTATTTAAAAAATAAAAAAACAGTGAGGATCAATCTTTAAAACTCAATTTCATCCAAAACAAAGTACCGCTTTAAAAGGAACAATCTTATAAATAGTTCTCGCTGCGAATGAGCTACAAATTCGTCCGGCTCCTATAAAATTGAATTTAGTGTGATCCATTAAGGTTCGATTCTGGATCGTAAATCGGATATCACATTAGCTTGATGTATGGAGTGACGCGGGGTACTTATATGTGGCGTTAAGGCGATGATGATATGTGAATTTGAGAAAATAATATAAAAGCTATTTGAAAAATTGTATATAACTTTATTATTATTATAATTATATACTAGCGACCCGCCCCGGCTTCGCATGGGTTTAAATTTCTTGTATTTTCTGTACTATAATATGTATGTATTATACATATAAACCTTCCTCTTCAATCACTCTATCTATTAAAAAAAACCGCATCAAAATCCGTTGCGTAGTTTTAAAAATTTAAGCATATATAGGGATGTAGGGACAGAGCAAGCGATTTTGTTTTATACTATATACTGCATAATCGTCACGTATTGAGATCAAATTTCCCGGGCTTTGAAAAAGATATAGCTACTAGCTTGATTTACTGTACCTAGATGTTATTAGAAAAATAAACTGATTTACCATACATACGAATAATGCGCCACAAAAGTACCTATTATGACATCCTCTTAATCAATTAATTAACTTTAACTTTGTGCCTACTTTAACCATGGATGATCTGACTAACTAAATATTTTACTACATCTATGGGGCCAATGATATTTTATAAATTCTTAACAAAACATTTTCGTATGAGAGACCTCATCTTTAATTTAAAATTATTTTGATCTCAAGTAAAACCCTAAATAACTGAGCCTTAAATAAAAATATGATTACTAGTTGTCAAACGTTCGCGATGTCGTCTGATCCCTGATTTATAGATTACTGAGAATGTGCTCAAGTTGATTGTGTGTTTGATAGAGTACCCGCGATACCTAATATATCGCTCTCGAAAAATAATTGGCGAGTTTTTTACACATTACTCTTACTAAAGATCTTAACTTTAGTTTAGGCAGTGTTCTGCGCTTTTATTTATTTATTTATTTACTTTGCTTACAGACTAATGATAAATTTAAATTAAGCTTCGACATATATATGTTAGCAATTAACAGATGTAAAAAATGGGAACACAAATCACGGGATTACACAAAAACAAATGGAAAGAACAAGATTGTGTCAAGATTAGTTATTATGTTCAGATTTGTAGATTTGTCGTATTTTTTGGCATAATTTTATTCATGTATGTCGTATGGCAATAATGGCCATTGTATCTTTTATGGTTGAAAAACCAAACTCTTAATGACATTGGCAAGGCTTTTTATATGCTTGTATTAAAAAGATATATCCCAGTAAGTTCGAATCTAAGCTACGCATCTCTAATTGAAATCAAAATATTTATACGTTTATTAATATGTCACATTCTTAAAATAGGGAAAGATCCTTAATCGTCGAAAACTGAATGCTTGAGAGACTTTCTCAAAGGTGTCTGAATTCTGCCAACATGTAATAGGTCAGTGTGGTGGACTGTCTAACCCCTCAAATTCTGACAGGAGACCCGTTATTTTATGAAGGAAAAAATCTCGACGTCAGACGCTATGACCTCTAAGCCACCGCGAGTCCCACCCGCGGACCTAAAGGAGACCCATTTACAGCTAGGACAGTAAAAAGTTGACGATGATGATGATTAAAATACGTTGACAATGAAATTATTTAATTTAGGATACAATGCTACTAGTAAACCTTTGTATATTTATATTTCTTTACATCACCGTGTCTATAAATTTTAGTACCTATATGAATAGATATTTATGTAAAAGTGTAGAAACAAAAATACATTCAAGTGGTGTATGGCCATAAAACCAGCGGGCCGTCACGATAGCTGCGTAAAATATTGACAGACGCCACGCAAATATTGTGTGTGTGAAATAAAATGCCGATATGTTGGAGAGAATGGAAGAATATCTTTGTTTACTCGGGAGTTTGAATGTGTTTTGTTTTAGTTCGACTTATGTAAATACAAGGTTTCTATTATTGGACTTTGGTTTTTGATCTGTTTTTTTTTTCAGAAATAGCAGTTCTTTTGTACAATTGGAGTATGTTGTTGTAATGTACAAAATATAATGTCCGGAACAGTGCAAATAGCTTGAAATGTTTTTAACTGAGTATCAGAAAACTCCAACCAACACATTTCTATCTTTTTATTGTTCAAAGAAGAAAATTTAAATTAAATACTTTTATATAACATACATGATATTTTTAAACTTGCTTTAATATTGTTAAATATGAATAAATTAAATACATGAATAAAATTTTGTGTAATAGAAAACTAGACTACAAATTGCAGTATCAATTTATGTTGGTTTGTAAATAACAGAAACAACAAAACCAATATACAACCTGTGAAATAAACAAAAGCCTACCATTAATCTTATACAAAAAGGTGCAGTACATTGCTGAAAGCTTTTTAGTTGTCACCGGACAGGCCGCCCGGACTACGGAAACGACCGAATCGCTTCGGTGACGTGGCCATTGACGCGTGCTGTCTCTATCTAAAGTATGGTGTTAGAGAGGGATGGAAAGAGTTTTAAAGCGAAAATTGAGAGAGGCATCGTTGACGGTGGCCCGCAGGAAACAATACTCGATTCGATGAATTAATGACGACAGGGGTTCACAAATTGGGTATAGAAATTGTTTAGTGATATTTTTAATGTGTTTTTTTTTAATAAAGACCATGTTTTTATCTGGGTTTAATGAAACATTGCAGACCTCACTATAATAACACACGGCGCAGAAAGATTTGGGTATAATACATTCTGTCCGAGAACGAAGTATACTTACAATGTAAAAAAAATATTTGTCATAGTAAAAGTGACATGTATGACATCATTCAGATGTCACCATATCTATAATAATATTATAAAGCTGAAGAGTTTGTCTGTTTGTTTGGTTGGACGCGCTAAACTCAGGAACTTCTTATTTTTAATGAAGGAAAAAATCGTCGGGCGGGCAGGATTCGAACCTGCGCCTTCTGGTTTGGTACACCAGACGCTCTGACCACTAAGCCACCGCTCGCCCTGCTCGCCAGTCGAAATCTTCCTCCACATTCTAATTTACGTCTTAAGGTGACTTCTGTTAAAAGAGTTCTTTGATTAAAAAAAAATCTTTCAGTGTTAGATAGCCGGTTTAACTAGGAAGGCTATAGGCTACATATTATCACGCTACGACCAATAGGAGTGGAGTATTCATTAAAAAATGTTGCAAAAACGGGAGAAAAATTCAACTTCTACGGGAATGAAGCCGGGGGCAAAGGCTAGTCATTCGATGAAAAAATACTTACGGTATTTAAATAAAATATTCCCGAAGAGTACGGCAGAAGTATAATGCAGTTCGCTGACAGATTTAGGTCTCATGTAATAGGGGGCGAGCCAGATTCTGAGCTGCTACTGGAAATTTGACGTATCTACGCTAAACTGAACCGTTAAAATTGTTCTCATCTTAAAAAAGGTTCAGTCAGTTAAGAGATTTATATGTCACTAGCTTCCCGCCAGTGGCTTCGCCCGCGTGGTCTCATAATTTTTGCCCTGTTTTTGCAAAAAATATATATTACGATATTTCTTTTACCTATAATAGCCTTCCCTGATAAATGGGCTATCTAACACTGAAAGAATTTTTCAAATCGGTCCAGTAGTTTTGGGGCCTTGGAGAAAAAAAAATTGACAGCTATAATCAATGTTGTGTGCCCCTGCCTAGCAATATTTCAGTAAAACAATGCAATGGTCGTGCTACAAAGCGAACGAAGCTCTGGCCGTTCAGATCAACCTGCGGATGTAACCTATACGATGTGCCTACGTCGTACGAGGAAGGAACCTGGTTCGATTACTGAGATAAAAATCTATACTAATTATATTCCTCATTATTTTAAAAAAAATCTTCATATCTTCTGTTTTTTGCTGAGTCACTGTCAATTGCCTTCCACAAGTCATCACTCCACGGCCTATCTATAGACAAGTTGCAATTTGACATTCGAATCGACAAACGATTAGAAACAAAATCTATGGAAATGACACAAGCTTTTGACAAGTCGGGCTGACACTAATGTCATTTCCATACATTTTGTTTCTATTCGGTTGTTGATTCGAATGTCAAATTGCAAATTATCTAGCGACGTCCGGGGGGCTAGACAAGTTGCATTTTGACATTCGAATCGACAAACAAAATGTATGGAAATGACACAAGCTTTTGACAAGCCGGGCTGTCACTAATGTCATTTCCATACATTTTGTTTCTATTCGGTTGTTGAATCGAATGTCAAATTGCAAATTATCTAGCGACGTCCGGGGGCCTAGACAAGTTGCATTTTGACATTCGAATCGACAAACAAAATGTATGGAAATGACACAAGCTTTCGACAAATCGGGCTGTCACTAATGTCATTTACATACATTTTGTTTGTCGATTTGAATGTCAAAATGCAACTTGTCTGGCCCCCCTGTGGTGTGACGTCTTGCGGCTTAAAGTATTTTAAGCTATCTCATCAAAACACTTCTAACATTTTTCCTTTTACAAAAACAGAAGTGAAGCTACCTAACCCGTCATTACCGCGGTCCGTTCCGGCGCGCGTCCGGTGATCGGAATTAGAATGGCGCGCAGAACCGTTCCGATCATTACGCGTTCCGGACCGGCGGCCGATGTAACGACTAATTGTGGATACGGCACCGCCTTTTGTTTGTACGCCAATAGATTATGGCGGGGTTAGATTTAGAATTATATTGGGCTATTAAAGGTTTGTTATTGTTATTTTATGACATAAACATACCATCACGCCTGTATTCCCCGAAGGGTTAAAGCAGGGGTGTATGTTTACCCATAGTTCGAGGTATATTTAGGTTCCATGTAATAAAGGGCGGGACTACCTAATGTTATTGATTTGTTTCGTTAAAAAGATTCCGTCAAACGTAAAAAGCTTGAAATTGGTAATCAAAGATTATATTTATGAAACATTATAGCTCATTATTTGAGAGTAGCGAGGCGGGGCGTTGCTTAGTATACGATTTCCTTTGAATTAAAACAATCTTACATGCAAAACTTGCACTAACAATAACCAACATAACAAAGAAAGAATTATTCAATTTGATACAGTTGTTCGGAAGTTATGAGCGTGCAAACATTTCCGCGATCCATTTTTATTTATAGAGATAGACAACTACTCGTCAATAAAAGAAAAAGTAGCTACTACTATTAGCCATTTACCATGAAACATGGTTTCCTGACAATAAGGTAAACTATAGCAAAAATCATAAAAATACGTTCTAAACATCTTTTAAATCATCCTGCACAAAATAGCTTACAATCCATCCCAAAATTACCAGACCAATAATAATTAAAAATCATACTAAATTCTCAAAGTTACTCAAAGGCAAACTCAATGAAACTTTCGGAACAGAGTCTCATCGCCCACAAATCACGAACAAAATGGTAACTAGATAAAAACATCATTGGGAACAAAACCCGGAACTTTGCGAGTGTAATAACTGCTGAGAGAGTTAATGACTTATGCCGGTGGAGTGTGAACGCACTTTCAATGTTTTTGAGTATGGCTCCCCTTTAAATGATTTGAATTTCGAATGTTGCGTTAAATAGGAAAGGAGTTTTCTATAAAAAGGTTATCTCTAACAATATTTTGGATTTGAAAAGACTAAGTTATTGGAATAGTACAGGACTAAGGGTTAAGGGAAGCAGTGATAGCTTAGGGGTATGACCACTGGACTGCCAAGTCAAAGGTCTCGAGGTCGAATCCAAGGCATCACTGAATTTTCGAAATCATGTGCGTAATTATCACTCGCTTTAACGGTGAAGGAAAAAATCGTGAGGAAACCTGCGTGCCTGAGAGATATTCTCGACTGCATGTGAAGTCTGCCAACCCGCATTAGGCCAGCGTGGTGGACTATGGACTAATCCCTCTCATGCTGAGAGGAGTCCCGTTCCCAGCAGTGGGACAGTTAATGGGTTGATGTTGATGATGAAGTTATTAGAATTAACATAGAAAATATAAATTAAGAGAAAATTTGACTACCTCGTTATCGTATACTAGTGGTACTAAGTGCGACTTTTGCTTGAGTTCTTGGGTTTGATAGGTTGAGAAAAGTGTTAAAGATTATCTATCAAATTGTCAGTGCCTGGTTACTTGCAATACGCTCACCCTGTATTAGGTACATGGGGCCTAAACATGTGGATGTACGGTCGCGGTCATAAGTCCATTATCATTTTTACAAGTCTATTGCATGAAACAAGTTTCACTTATGACCTTTTTCTATAACAAAAATTTTGCACACAAAGCCGATCTCGTATGTCGTACTATTTATTATTTATCTAGTCGGAAAGAGAGCGATGCAATGATCATTCAGTGCTGTGATGTCGCGACGGCATATGAAAATAGTGGTAAATAAATCACTAAGTATAATATGTTTATGTAGACGCGCAGTAACGTGTAGGCAAATACGATCCTTGACGTGATAATAGACTTATGGCCTCTTACTGTACATTAGTACAACTCTGCATAATATCTGAGCACAATTAAAAAAAAAAATATCACCTTGTGAAGAATATGACAGCCACTGAGACCCAAATTATTTCATTCAATAAAACCGCTGTACACCCAACTTGGTTACATTTCCTTGTTTATGTTTTTAGTAGAACATTAACTTCCTGAACTGCCGAATAAGGAACAACAAATCCACAAAGGAAACGGCAAAACATTATGTACTTAAATCCAAACGAACTATCGCGGTAGGCGGCACTTCGGCCATTATCTTATCGAGCGCGCAACGAATCAGTGGGCACGCGAGTTACGGCCGTCGCCGAACGCCGCCGAAGTTTGGCGAGGGAAACGTTTCAAAATTCGAATTCTAAAAACGGTTGTTAAGGGGTTGCATTTATTATTTTTTTCAAATATTTAATTTGTTTTTTGATATTAACCTGTTTATGTCTACGTTTCTGTCTTCTGTCTTTCTGTTTATGTCTACGAAATCAGAGGCAAGTCATGCAGAGTTTAGATATATTGGATTCCAAGTCATTCAACTGTCTCGTTAGCCTACAGTTGATGGTAAACGCGACTGCTAAGCTCGTGGTCCTGGGTTCTATTCCTAAGTCGAGCAAAGTGTTATTGTTTTTTTTTATAAAATTCTCAGTAGCAGTACGGAATTTAGATTTGTGCCCGTTTAATAGCAATAGGTTCGACCCCTATTACATGGGCCCTAAATCGGCGAACTGTGGTGATCACCTCTGCCAAATCCTTCGGGGATCCTTAACAGTATGGTCGGTATGTTATGATATGAAAAGACCACAACGCGGCATCTATTTTGGACAATACCGATATTTGGTTATGACAACCACGCACGGTTGTCATAGGTGTTCGATGACCAGTACTTGTTCCAGTTTTGCGGCGCAGTAGGGCTCTATTATCTAGAGCAGGAGTTGTTTAAAAAAAAACAATGATTTTTAGACCCTTTGTAGCGTCCATGATCATACTTTCTGTTACATTTTGTTGTTATCTTTACAGAAATTGTGTTATTGTAGAATTACCACTAAGTTGTCCATGTTTAGTTTATTTATTTATTTATTATTTATTTATTTATAATAAGTTTTTATAATTAGTGCGTAAGTTGTTTTCTGTACCTACAGACACCGTGAAAACGGTTTTGTGGGGCTTTGCTTATCTATGTCATTTTGAAAGTTTTATTAAAGATACATACATACATACAATCGTTAAAACGTCAGGATCTAAATTATATATAATATAACGCGATAAAACGCAAATTTTTTTATATCTAATAGTATCAGATAAATGATAAATGATATTTATTTCTATTAATAGATCTTTTAAAGACACTTTTACAAGCTACAGTTTACCTTTTTTTTTCGAGAGGACGCCGGCATTTATCTTCTTCTTCTATCTTACGACCTCTGAGAAGAAACGCCGAAACAAACTCAGAGAATCATGGTCTCTTTTAAAGACCATAGTATACAATGATTTATTTAATTTTAAAAATTGGAAAGCTGACCTCTGCCGTGTTGGAGGTGGGCGCTAACGGTTGCGACACAGTTGTTCCTAACTAATTCAGTTGTTAACGAACACATAAATATGTAAACTTGTTTTGTTTCCAATAAATTATTTGAATTATTTGAACTTCACCATTTTTTTCCTAATTTGCCGACATCCCCTTAAGCGGCTCACCTGCTAATCGTCACACAACAGTGTCCTAGCAATCGTACGTGTGTGTCGACGTGTTAAACCAGATACCGTAATGACGCCCGATCAAATGGCATGGAACGATTCCTATTCTTTTGTTTTAATGTGCATGTGATTAGGCAAGAGGATTTCAAATGGCGTGTTTGAGGCTGCGATATGGAATTTTAAAAATAGAACACGTAGGACCTATTTCCTTTAAAGATAGCCTAGGGGTATGACCACTGGACTGCCAAGTCCAAGGTCTCGTGTTCGAATCCAAGGCATCACTCGCTTTAACGATGAAGGAAAACATCGTGAGGAAACCTGCATGCCTGAGAGATTTTTTCGACGGCATGTGAAGTCTGCCAACCCGCATTAGGCCAGCGTGGTGGGCTAAGCCTAATCCCTCTCATACTGAGAGAAGGCCCGTGCCCAGCAGTGGGACAGTATATGGGTTGAATATTATTATAGAGCCTATTTAACTACCTCTTAGTAAGATCCCGTTAAATAACTTGGCAGATAATTTTATAAACATTTTGTTCAATTTTTTATTTATCCGGTAGTTTACTGGCTATTCAGTATGATAGCCTCGCCCCCTACCACATAAGGCCTAAAATACTACTACCATTTGACTTTTTTACCATTAAACTTGAAACAACATGAATTATTTTGAGAACTTTCTCCTTTACAGTCGAATA
The DNA here is from genome assembly GCA_946251955.1 of Acronicta psi. Lineage (NCBI taxonomy): Eukaryota > Metazoa > Arthropoda > Insecta > Lepidoptera > Noctuidae > Acronicta > Acronicta psi. Next base: position 1,241,726 of record OX276473.1, on the reverse strand, counting down.
GAATGAAAACCGGCAGTCCGACCCGCAATTTTTTATTTATTTTAATAAAAGTTGTTAATAAAATAAATAATAATAAATATGCTAGGACATTTTACACAGCACCATCTAGTCCCAAACTAAGCAGAGCTTGTACTATGGGTACTAGACAATGGATATAATACTTATATACTTTTTTTTGTAAATAAATACATATAATACATAAGAAACACCCAGACAAACACAAACACTCATGTTCATCACACAAACATTTCTGTCCTGTGGGAATCGAACCCACGACCTCGTGCTCAGCAGTCCGGTAATCGAACCACTAGACCACAGACGTCGTCATAGCACAATCACACGAACTTTAAGTAAATAGCACTTCTCTGACTAACCCTACGGGAAATACAGTCGTGATGGTGAAATCTAAGTACCTACGCCAATGTTAAATTATCCCCGAATATAGCCGCAATAGCCCAGTGTAACGCTGTCTCTTTAATATTTATGAGTTTCGCAAAACGCATCAGCGTGCGGTTTGTTTAATAGCGTTGTTTTTAAACGACTATTTGACGGGGAGAGAAACCCTTTAGGCTATAACTGGGGAGAGTAGGGTTGACACCTAAAAGTTATGTACTTTTGTTTTGAACGGCAAAACCGTTTATGTTCAATCTTTTATGTTTTGATTTTATGTATTAAGAAGGTAGTTTTAAGTATAACTAGCTCTATAGAGAAATTGCAATTTTACATTCGAATCGAAAAACTAATAAAAACAAAATGTATAAAAATGACACAAGCTTTGGACAAATCCGGCTGTCACTAATGTCATTTCCATACATTTTATTTCTATACGTTTGTAAATACGAACATGAAACTGCAACGTGTCTTGCCCCCAGGACCGATTTGAGAAATTCTTTCACCATTAAAAAGCTACATCTTTCTGGACCCTGTAAATATATATATAGGTATCACTGTACCAAATTTAATGATAAATATATATAGGTATATATATATATTATAGTCTAGAGCCTGAGAAAGGAAAATACATTTTAATGCGAAAAAAGAATCATCAAAATCGGTTCACCCAGTCGAAAGATCTGAGGTAACAAACATTAAAAAAAAAACAGTCGAATTGAGAACCTCCCCCTTTTTTGAAGTCGATTGAAAAAGGGCTGTTAGGAGTTAAAATATGAAAGTTATAAGAAATACTCAAACCACGCCGGTAAGCTAGTAAAATATAAAAACAAAAAACTCAAAGTTAAATTAATCTTAGTCTGCGCCAGCCCTAAGGATCGTTCGGGCGCTAAACGGTAGCGTACCCGCTCAAACCGCGTTACAGCGTCATCTTCCAACACAATCTTCTTTAACTGATTTATATACCAATTGATATCCAAACCGAACAAATTTTTAATACAAATATCAAAATTCATGAGAACCATACATACTATATAGTAGCGACCCATCCGCAGCTTTACCTGCGTTTTCCCGTTTTTACTTTTTTTCTCTTTTTCTTTTATATTTTTTGTCTCCATAAGAACTTTCCTCAGACTTAATCAAACACAAGAAGAAATCAGTCAAATCGATTCAGCCGTTCCCGAGTTTTGCGCTTAGCAACATATTTAGTGATTCATTTTTATTTATATAGATTATGCACTTACGGCATTTCACATAAGGATAGGCAGAGACTACAGAACATATACGTATATTACAAATGATAACGCAATAGATATAAAAACTTACAAATATTTATGACATTGAAAGTAATTAAATATTGTTTAATCATTTTGAAAGATAAGACCCACTTTCTGGACCCTAAAAACCAAATAATGTATAATAGTGATCATGAATTTCTTATACTTACTGACTGATTACCGTCGTTTTTATTTAGCAACGAAGCCCAGAAATATTTTTTTTAATATGCCATTCTTTATTCAAATATTCTACAGTATAAAAACCGTTGTGTACACGAGTACAGCATTTTCATTACAGTGTATAACAGCTTAAATAACATCACAACAGTTGTCTAAGTTAAAACGGATCTGGTATTTGCATATTCCAATCTCGTTGAGCCTGCGGCTACGCGCTGCGTAGTCCCCGGCTACGCGCTACGTACACCGCTACGCGATACGTAGAAAATGTGTAGCCAGAAGATTGGTATTATTGTGTATGTTTATAGTAATATTTTTTGCTATAACAATTTTTATTGATATTTATTTATTCTTTGTATTGTTATCTACTATATAAAAATAAGTCGGGTTTTCCTTCCTGACGCTATAACTCCAGAACGCACGAACCGATTTCCACGGTTTTGCATTCGTTGGAAAGGTCTCGGGCTCCGTGAGGTTTATGGCAAAGAAAATTCAGGAAAAATTTCAGCAGAAAAGCGGGTTAAGAAGATTATCAAGACCACGCGGACGAAGCCGCTGGCGGAAAACTAGTATATTATAAAAATAAAAACGTGGCCAGAAGACTGGCAGATGACAGCGATGAGGAGTACTTTGACGCCTAGGTGCGGAAATTTTGGTTTTTATTTTTATTTGTTATTTTGTTAATAAATAATTCATTAGTACATAGTAGTAGTATTGTATTCAATATTCATGTATAATATTTATGTAAGTATGTAAAATTAAGTAAATAGTGATATATTATAATGATGACTCCATATTTCGGCAGATGTGGCCAACGTTTTAACGTTTTAATTTGCTAAAGCTACATACATAAAGTAATCTTCGTTAATTGACGCGTAGTTGGATATTAACACTAACGTTAACGTTAACTCAGGTAGAGACGTAGAGATTAATTTATATTTGACAGATCATTTCTTTCATTTTTTTTTTTACCCGACGACACGACAAAAAAGCAGAAGGAAGGGCTTTATATTAGGCAGTCTATGTATCTTCCTATTTACGTATGTTCCACTACAGCGCCTAAAGTACTCATCTGATTTTAAAACGATTTGTTATTATGGTCCCGGTAACAATGGCTACATTTTACATAAACAAAATCAATACGACGAATGTTACATGCAAAAAAAAGAGCGAAATTTTTAAATTTTTTATCTAGAATAAAATATGTCTTAACTGTTTTAATGACAATTTACAAGGTAGTGAGTACATTACAAATGCTTGTGACATATTTCTTATAAGTTTGTATTAAGAAAAATAAATATATAAGTATTATATCCATTTTGTAGTAACCATAGTACAAGCTCTGCTTAGTTTGGTACTAGATGGTGCTGTGTAAAAATGTCCCAGAATATTTATTTGATTAAAAAAACATGTATCCACTCAAAAGCCTACAAGGTTCTCCATAGGCTGCATACAATAAAACGCCTATAAACACGAAGCCCGCCCGCCAGTTGGGCGCCGCCCTAACTTTCCGTTTCAACCCATTAACGGAAGGGTTTGCCAATTAAACAGTTTTACATGGCGTTAGCTCGATTTTATTGTGGTTAAAATTTGCATGAAATAATCTGAAATGGGATGGGAGGTTAGTTTTGTTTTCTCACGATTAATAATAAGTAACAGACATACCATAACGCTTCTCTCTCCTGCCGTTTTGTGCAGATGTGACTGCATACTTTCGCAAAAGTCTATGTACTTCTATGTTTGTATGACGACGTCTGTGGTCTAGTGGTTCGAGTACCGGACTGCTAATCACGAGGGTGGGTTCGATTCCACAGACAAACATTTATGTGATGAACCTCGGTGTTTGTGTTTGTCTGAGTGTTTCTTATATATTATAAGTATGTATTTACAAAAAAAAAGTATATAAGTATTATATCCATTGTCTAGTACCCATAGTACAAGCTCTGCTTAGTTTCGGACTAGATGGTGCTGTGTAAAAATGTCCCAAGATATTTATTATTTATTTATTTATTAATTAATTAAAATATATCGTCTTTTGTGTGTGAAGCATTCACAATAGATGTCGCTACGTCACCTTTAAGACGTAAATTAGAATGTGAAGGAAGATTTCGACTGGCGAGCAGGGCGAGCGGTGGCTTAGTGGTCAGAGCGTCTGGTGTACCGAACCAGAAGGCGCAGGTTCGAATCCTGCCCGCCCGCCGATTTTTTCCTTCATTAAAAATATCGTCTTTTTTAAATATTTTCTTTGACAGATATGTCTTATACCCACAGGTCACTGGTATGTTTAGGTCCCATGTCATAGGGGTGAGCACATTGCCATCAACCAGGTATAAATATAAACTCCGAGCTGCTGTTCTTTGACTGACTTTGAGTGGACTAATCAAGGTTGACCGTTCATCTTTTGCCATTAACTAACTCCAGCCTGCTACTATGTTTTTTTTACAGAATTATCCACTTTCACTTTTATCGAACCAAGCTCTACAACCACACTTCTAAACCAATGCTCAGTTTCTTCCCCAACTCTTGCAAAATCATAAATCATGAGCAATCAAAACATGAAAGGTGGTGTCACTGCGCTAAACGTCTTCTCCAAATCATAGGGTAGCGCTGTATCATATTTTGTTGTGTAATGAAATGCGGATGAAATACCCAACATTATTTACGCACTGGGTTGAATAAACACCGCGGTTTATAACTAAGCTGTTTTTCATTTACAGTTCTCGCCAAATTATTGTCCGGGTTGAAGTTGGCACCAGCTAACTTTAACCCGGCCGTAAAAATTGGAGAAAGAAAAATATAGATTGTAATAAATAAAACAGTAGATTGTAGATGAGAAGTAGTTGTAGAACAGTAGTTGTAGATTTCAAAGCTTTCCCGAGTCCTCAATTTTGTCCTCTATTAAAAAAGTAAATCCAAACCTTATTTGCGTTAATAAACATCCTGGGATATTTACACAGCACCATCTAGTCGCAAACTAAGCAAAGCTTGTGTTATGGGTACTAGATAATGGATTTAATTTCCGGTGGTTCCGTCTTTTTGTGCAGTCATGACTACACAGGCCTGGATTGCGGGTGCAGACATTAGTCTAGATTACATTAGACATTAGTCATATAGACATTCGTCTATTATTGTAGATCCTTATTAATATTATAAATGCGAAAGTAACTCTGTCTGTCTGTCGCGCTTTCACGCCAAACCTACTGAACCGAATTAAATGATTTGGTACAGAGGTAGTCTAGAGCCTGAGAAAGGACATAGGCTACTTTTTAATGCGAAAAAAAGGCTTTTAGGGGTTGAAATAGGGGATAAAAGGTATAAGAAATACCCAGACCACGAAGGCGAAGTTAATGTTTGGCCAAATAAATTATACGTATATCTTCATCAAAGCAGAAAACGCCTGCGTTATCTACACCCAGTGCGTGTGCCCATTAGTGAATGACGATAGCGGCGCATCAATCATAGCGCAGCCAATTCATTACCACCACTCGGCGCAGATTGCCCGTAAGCATTATGTACCACTGTCCATTCATTCATAGACGCCATTTAGTTTTTTTGTCCATTTCTGAACAAAAAGTCGCCAAATGAGACTGTTTGATTTAATCAAACCAAAGAAACTAGTCGTGTTAAGTTAAAGGTTTTATCTATTGCCATAGCACGTACTTTTAATATAAAAAAGTAGTTGCGTGTTCCCAAATAGTATGGAGAGAACATAAGGATGTATTCATCAGATCGTTCATTCTCACCTATTACTAAAGTAAATCTAATGGATGTCTATCCGACTTGCGAGATACAATAGCCACAAGATACAAGCAATACTTAGTTTGTAGCTCAATCTTTTTTGTATTGCAAATGTGACTTTGGTTATAATGGATAGACACAATATTATTATTCATTTTGCTCAAATAAGAATATCTTAAACCTTCAAAAGCTAAAGAGTTTTCCAATGTTGTTTGTATAACACAAGGAACAGATTTCTTTGAAAATATAGATATATCACAGCATGATCGATCACGTATCGCTGTGTTCATATTGTGACGACAACTTTGTCAGCCGCATATGTAACGGTTCTGACGTCGCAGCGCAATCTAGTAAATGGTTACATTGAAGTACGAATAAAAAATCTGAAGAACTTACAACCGTAAGTTCTTTTATCGTCGTTTATCTATGTTTAACTGAATATTTTGCATGGGGTGTCAAGAAAATAGGAGTTGACATGCTCAGTACCTCAACCATGACTTCTACGAATTGCTTTCGATATTTTTTAGGCATCGAAACACTGTAATCTTATAGCCGAATTTAGTTCCTTACGTAACCGCTAGAGGCGCTGCGACGGTTTTCCATACAAATATTTTACGGCTTCGCTAGCGAGTTTACTGAGAAAATCTCATGGTCGGGACACTGGAGTCTAGAATTAAGATTGCTTCAATAATATTAGGCGTACCAATTATACAGTAGATCTTTCTAAGGAGAATTTAATTTGGAAGTGAACTGAAACTTTTTTATTGGGAACAGTACTTTAAGTTGCCGTTGCGAAGAATGATTCGAGAATTCGTCATATTATGCACATGATTACGAAAAGTCTGAGAGAGCCGTGGATTCGAACTCGATACCTACGACTTGGCTGTCCAGTGGTCTTATCCCTAGGCTATCACTGCTCACTCAATCGAAGATGGTTCTTATCTTAATGTCACCTAATCACAATATTCCATATCTCAATACCACATCCATTCAATCATCTACCACTCTAATCCGTCTGACAGGTCCACTGCGTCCCGTTGTCCAATTTAATTATATTTGTCGGGTCACCAGCCATTTTTAATATTTCCTCTCATGTCCTAGCGCATACGTACAGTGGAACACTTGCCAAAATTTATATCTAGCTTGGAGACAGGATTTCAAACTAGAAAATTTTTAGGATGAAATTATTTTATTATACCATATTGAGTTGGATGAAAGGAATTGCTAATAAGGTTTTATATATAAAGTGGATACTGGTAATTGGACTAAAATCAAGGATATCGTCAAGTAGTTTTGGCTTGACAAAGTGCAAGAAAAATATTGTTTAAGCAGCATGTTGCTACATCCAAGCGTGAAACCCTGGACGACCATATTATAATGTTTAAATACTTATTTTAGATCTATAAGATATATTGGCTTTGTAACATTGTTGCGAAGGGGTACTGTTTTCTACGACACGTATACAGTTTAGAGGTAAAGATATCAATGGGAAACTGTTGAAAATTCGTCCGGTTATTCCCAATCCTTGGGGGAATTTATCAAAATCCTTTCTTAACGAATGCCTACTTCATAATAACTACCTATGTGCCTATCCGCATAGGTTTGACCTGTGCATTGATAGAAGATCAGTCAGCCAGTCACGTAGTTTTTCCTTTTTATATGCAGAAACACTGAGCCTATACTTATTTTTTATTTATTTATTTGTACCAGAAACTATTATTATTAACATATAACTATTGTTATATGGTTACCAAGACTGGTAACATAACTGACAAGAGTGTTGCACTATGATTTACATGAGGCAGAAGAAGGCAGTTCTTATGCCTCATGTAAATCATAGTGCATCACTTAAACAATACGTTGACTACAATAGCTCCATTTAATCACGAAGTAGCTTATTGCAGTAACGTTGTTACGACGCCCTCTGCCCCACTGCGATGCAGTAAATTTCAATCAAAATGATGGTAACTGCCGGACGGAAGGGCGGGACTATTCTGGTGTAGATTTGCGATGTAGAAACGAGAACGCTTGGACTGATTTTCTTTGTGATAAGTGAAATTATCGACGAACCAGGTGACTTCAGTTACCTGATGTTAGGTACTGTTTCAGATTATATGAACATACGTTCTTTAAGTTTAAGATTATCCTATTGATGAACACGGGACAGACTGGAACTAATAGTTGGTTTTATGGTTTTCGTAGTACGATGGCATGTTATTCAAATTCAAATATTTTATTTTATTTGTATTAGACCATAATGAAATATATCAAATTATGAGATCAATTTTAAGAGAAGTAGGGCACAGCAATTTATCTATCTTCGGTAACCGTTTACCATTAAACGGGCCGCATGCTCGTTTGCCACCCTTGTGTTAAAAAATATATTGAAAAGCCAAACTATATACATTGTTGCACGGTTCCAAAAAGTGGGACTTATGGAGAAGAGTTTATAGTAGTTATATTATGTTATTATCAACATCGTTCTACCCTAATTCCAACTTAATTGTGCAGTATGTCTTTCTTATCCTTCAATCAATAAAAGTACTTCTTGTCCATGTCCATGCATTTGTATCTGTATTCTCTTCCTTCCATGTTATGTATCATATTTTATGCAATCCATTTTTTTCCCTTATGTGCTAATTCTTATTTTTAAAAACATTTCCTGGGACTCAAACTTCTGACTATCGGTTTTTTGTTTTACAGTAACACTAACAGCCGGAAGAACTATTTGTGGTAGTGACCTAAAGTAGTGAGTCTAGTTGTCTAATTGCGCCGCGATACGCTACTTGTGTCAGCCAATATTACAATTACATAAATACAAAATACAACAATATTATCCACAGAATCCGCCGTCCGGCGGGCGGCGACGGGTAGATGAAATATGCGGCCCGTGTCGACCAGAGACTACACGACACGACACTTTAAAATATTAACACTGTATATAATATACGAATAACTGGATTATCTGCTTTGAACCAGTTTAGTGTATGAAAAATGTTGCGAACTCGGCAGTTCTGAGCTTGTTGTTTGATTCTGTTGTACATTTTTACAAAATTCGCTTGACTTTCATTTCACCTCTGACGTCACATATCATCTGCTTGTCGAGTGTCAAGTTTAAAGATCCTACTGAATATTAAGTGCCAAATTTAGTTTTATTATTTTTAAACACATGGGAAAGCTGGAAACGCTGTCGGAAAATATTCGTGCTTCTGACAAAATGATTGTCGTAAGTGTTGAGTGCTCCCCGAGGCACGGGGGGAAATACGAAGCATGGTCCTGCCCTATAGACTATAGTAAATTGCAATAGGCTCACCTCCACTGACATAGGACCTAAACGTACCGGCGAACTATGGGTGTATATACCTTTGCGTAACATTTTGGGGAATAAAAACATTATAGTATGTTGTTAGAACACTTCTACAACTCACAAATGTTTGACACAACAATCTTGCTCTAACCCACAACGCCAATACCAGGGCAAACAAAATAACAACATGATAGAACAGTTTTGTTGGCCAACAGTTTGTCGGTAACGCTTTTGAAACATGGGCAATAACTTTAAGAGTGTTCGCTGTGAAGTAAAGCGACAATACGCCTCGACTAAGATGTAAGAGGAAAAAGAGCTGGCATTACTTGTTTTTTTTACATACATACCATCACGAGCATATTCCCCGAAGTAGGCAGAGGCGTACTTATGTACACCCACATTTCACCGGTATGTTAAGGTCCCGTCTAATAGAGGGCGAGCCTATTGTCATAAACCGGGCACAAATCCAGACTCCGAGCTGCAAGTGGGTATTTCACAGAACAATGGCTTATTTGTATTTGTTTTTTTTACAGGTAAGCGTTCAAGGAGGTCCTGAGCTAGATCTAATTCGACCAATTGGTAAGTTTTTGCTTTATTTATTTATTTTAGTGACTAACTTTGGAGCGTATTCTGACTAGACCTAAAAAGTTCCTATAAACATTTGATCATGATTATTATTATTATTATTATTTATTACTATTATTATTATAGATTGGCTGCTAAAATTATATCGGACGTAAGTATACTATATCGGACTATATAGCTACAAATACTGTCAGCTATCGGTCCTGTCAAAAAAATGCGGAATATTTAGACAAACAATAAAACCCTTCCTTCGGCTTTTTGCCGTGTCGTCGGGTAAAAAACGATTAAATTCAGAAATTACAAAATAATACATTATTTTTCCTACATCCTTGTATTCTTTGGCAACAATATGCGGGAACAATCGGACGTAAAAGCCTCTCCGTATGCTAGTATTTGTACATAATGCACGTAAAATGGCCGCGTCCGAGGTATAACGTATTCCTTATAGCTAAGTAATTGAATTGCGAGATGCGAATAGTAGGTAGGTAGCCCCATGATGAATGAAAAGAAGCTCCCGATTTGGAAATATAATGAAATGTAATGAAATATTTTTATTTGCACGAAATGTGGTACATGAGGTAGTCAAAATGGCTGTACAGTCATGCATGTTCCGCCTGACATCTGGCATACAATAAGTAGTACAAGTAGGATAATATATTGTTAAAGTCTGAGAAATTATGGAAAAAATTATTATTTTGAAATTTTAAAATTTATGGAAAAAATAGCCATTGCCCGCGACTACGTTCCCTTAGAAATTGAATTCTCCCCCCGTTTTTGCAACATTTTTAATTGATACTCAGCTCCTATAGTTAGGGCCAGCAGTTCCTGAGATTAACGCGTTCAACCGAACAAACTCTTCAGCTTTATATTATTAAAAGATATTAAGGGCCTGTTTCACCACAATCTAGGAAGTTACCGAATTACCATCAAGCTAAAAATAATAAATAAATATCCTGGGACATTTTTACATAGCATTTTTAATATATAAGAAACACCCAGACAAACACAAATACTTATATTCATCACATAAATATTTGTGTCCTGTGGGAATCGAACCCACGACCTCGTGATCAGCAGTCCGGTACTCGAACCACTAGACCACAGACGTCGTCCAAAGCTGCATCATCCTCATTACTATTCACAACAATTGTTACTGTTACCACACATATATTTTTTTAAAAAGAGTATCTATGGAGTTCCTTGCCGCACTTCTCCATAAGACCCACTTTTTTTGGAACCGTGCAACTAATTTAACGTTTCAAAAGTACCTATTTATATGGTCTAATTGAAATAAAAATATTTTGAATTTTGAATTGACCCTTTTTTGGGGGTTGCTGAAAATTGCCTCCTCCCCGCCACCTAAGGAGGCGGGGGGTATGTCAGCCTCATATCGACTAAAAACCGCACTTGTCATCAATTGCCCTTTGTGTTATGGCCATGGAATCGAACCCAAGACCTCAAGTATGGCAGTCACGCGGCCCACTAGGTTATTTAAAAAGAAAATTAAGATTAAAGCCTTAAGAGTACAGTACATATTAAAAGTAGCGACTATTTACCTATCAAAGTGTATATACGGCTCGAAAACCGCAATAAACAAGTATACCTGTGCCACACATCCATAAAGCACGTGCCGATTCCACTTCCGCTCCGCCCCCACTTCCGGTGCGGGGCGGCGGGGGCGCGGGGCCGCGGGGGCGCGCGCCCCGTATGTAAATGTAACGACTCGTAGATACCGACTTGTTTATGTGATTTAATACCGACTCGTTTCAACGGCCACGACATGTTTATGGCCTTATAATAACTGTTGGTTTTAATTTTTATGTGGAAAGTTTTTATAAGAACAAACAGCAAAGTTATAGTAATGTGTTGCCATAGAGTTTGATTAAATATACAAGGTGGAAGGGACATCGACGCACAAACGTCGTGACAAGGTTTCACTTAAGGTCAAAAATACAATGACCTAGGTCATTCATGTAGAAAATGATCGGTTATTACAGATATTGACATTTTAGAGCGCGCAGTGTATTGCTAAAAACGCGATTGTAACGCTCCGCGGTAAATGTTATCGCGCGCACGATCCGAAATAAATGAAATAATGTTTTTTTACTCATAAATCTATAGAAATAATGATTTTTTACACGTTCAAGTAAAAAAAAACTGCAGAAAAAAATTAATTATTGATGAAAAAGGTTACGGAAAATTTCAACGCAGGGGGAATCCAGAATCATGTACTGAACTCATGGTATTCGGATGTGCGTCGATGTCCCTTCCACCTTGTATACGGTTTTTAGTTTAGTTCGGTAAATAACTGCCTCGTTGGTCTAGTGGTCCTAAGCGCGATTGCTACGCTACAGGTCATGAATTCGATTCCCGGTAACGGAAACAACACTGCTCGACAGCCGATGGTCACTTCCTGGTTAGACTGGAAGCCAATAGTGGTAACAAGGCTAGAAGTATGTTTAGATAAGACAGCGCCTGTTTCTTCGCTTCCTAGAAAGTCCCCATTAAATTACTTGACAGATAATCTTATAATTCTTCTATACTACGACGACTGTGGTCTAGACAGTGGTGCGAGTACCGGACTGCTGGTCACGAGATCGTGGGATCGATTCCCACGGGACACAAACATTTACTGTGGTAAACTTAAGTGTTTGTGTTTGTCTGGGTGTTTCATTTATTATAAGTATGTATTTACAAAATTTATTTATTTATTTATACATGTGTCGCCTAACTCCTCCTAAACGGCTTGGATTTGGTTGTAATTTTGTATGTATATTTCAATGGGTTCAAAACAAAAATAGACCTGGTAGGTGACGATGCTGTCGCTATGAACATTACATAAGGATTTTTTTTAATTCATCTGGAGACGCAGGTGAAGCTGCACACGGGTCGTTGGCTTCATATAAATTTTGTTCCAGTTTTGAATTTATCCTACAGATAGCGGTTATCCAGATACGGTAAAACAAGCCCCAAATCTTTGTTAAAAGGTGCATCAAAACTAAAACATTCCTGTTTTTCACCAAAGAGGTTGTTGTACAATATAGGGGCCTGAAATATGTTATTATCATATTCAAGTCTCAAGGAATGAGATGTCTGTAATACAGTGTTATGCCCCGACCCCGCCTACCTATTACCTCGGCGCCCGCGGCTTTGTGGTTACTAGGAACAAGACATGGATATAGAGTGAATGGAACAGGGGGGCCAAGACAAGATGCAGTTTGACATTCGAATCGACAAAAGAATAGGAACAAGATTTGATATTAGTGACAGCCCGATTTGCCGAAAGCTTGTGTCACTTCCAGTCAAATTCAAATATTTTATTTGTTAAACATAGGTAAAAAGTTACAAACTCGGTGAAATATTAAAAGTTCTTACAAAAGTATCACTATGTTTTACCATTATAGGCATACAGATATAAGTACATTATTAAAAACATAAATAATTGCAGTATTCCAATCCATACATTATGTTTCTACTTGTTTGTCGATTCGAGTGTCGAATTGCATCTTGTCTAGGCCCCCTGTCCTCTGCTTGTAGTGGTATGCAACTGTGATTCGTAGAAATAAAGTGCATGCTACCGGGACCTTTTGAGGATTATTTGATAGATTTAAGAGTGAAACTAAAAAATATGGATAGACTGTGTGAGAAACGATATGGCTACGAAGGAAATCAATGACAAGATGACGACTCATAGAGTATGCAGGAAAAGTCCCGATCGACCCCAAGTAGGTAAATACGGATAAAGGGACAAACACCAACTACATTAATATATGAGTGTAAAGCATATCTAGGTCTTTATGTCCGTGAAAACCCGGTGTGCAAGATAAAAAATAGGAAGAGGTCTCTCGTAAAATATGTAACTTACATATTGGCAGCGCTGGAGCGGCCATATTGAATGAGCGGACCACTGATGGCCTCTACTTCAGAATACGCAAACATAGGTACTAACAAAATAGATGATTTTAAGAAAAAAAAATGCCCCATTGATATATCTCGAGAAATATACTATCGGGATTTTGTATGAAATTCTACCTTACCTACATAAGCATAAGGCTCGCTATCAATAATGTAAATTGCAGAAATATACCGACGAATTATGGGTGAATATCATAAAATTATGCCTAGACCGTCGGAAAATACAGGTGATAGTATATTATGATTATTAAATTAGACGCCGTTATCCTGCCAATTGGATCAAAGAAATTCACAAAAACCTTAAGAATTGATTACATCATTATCAGCCCATTGAATGTCCGGCTGTTGGGCTCGGGTCTCCTCACAGTATGAGAGAGATTAGACCATAGTCCACCACGCTCGCCTAATGAGGGTTGGCAGACTTCACATGCCATCGAAAAAATCTGGCATGCAGGTTTCCTCACGATGTTTTCCTTCACCGTAAATCTAGAATAAGTATTGAGTGATGAACTATTGAACGAGTAAAAATTCATTGTACCTGATTAATTATACTTATAAAAGAGAACCCAAATTTACCTAAAAAAAATATAAAACAAAAACAGAATGAGAATAAGCCAATAACTGTAACAAAGTGTTTCCTCATCGCACAGGGGCACGGCAGACAGGGGTCACTCCGGATCCAATTTATGCACAATCTTACCTTCCTTATGATATTGAATATTGTACACAAATAGGATTTTAGATATTCGAGGCTAGCGTTTTCTGATTTCAAAATGTGTTTTGTAAAGGTATATAGTAGAGTCGTGAATCGGTTTATGATAAAATAATCTTGTTTTGAGCATGCGAAATGAACCTCTTTTCGTGTGTAGAAAGTCTTCATGGATTGGCAGGTAGCAGAGTTAATGCCGATCTAGTGCCGACAATAAGCCTTCTTCGGCAGTCGGGTAAAGTCGCACGTGCTTTCCTATATACCTTTGTTTTCGTGTGAAAATCCTCATGGATACTCTCCGTCTCCCAGAAAGGAAAGTCGGGATCTTTTGTCGAACTGTTACCGACTCAAAACACACGTCTGTCTTTAGCACACTGTGGAGGCTCCGAGATCTCTGACGAACGCACCGGTGGCCCTCCTGTGCTTTGCCTTTGGCAAGTCACAAAATGCAGCATCATACAGTGCCCTGTACATGTAGCATCACTGCTACATGATAAGCTAGCTACATGCTAGCCTAAGGGTATGGACTGGACTGCCAAGGCAAAGCTCTTGAATTCGAATCCAAAGCACCTTTGACTTCGAAATCATGTGCATAATTATCACTCGCTGTACGGTGAAGGAAAACATCGTGAGGAAACCTGCATGCCTGAGAGATTTTCTCGACAGCATGTGAAGTCTGCCAACCCGCATTAGGCCAGCGTGGTGGACTGTGGCCTAATCTCTCTCATACTGAGAGGAGACCCGTGCCCAGCAGTGGAACAGTTAAAGGAGTCGATGATGATGATACTGCCCTCCTCCCCCTCCCTCTGCAGTTGCATTGTCCTCTGCCTTGTACCTCGTCAAGGGGATTGGATTCGTCCACGTCCATGACAAGCTATCGTGCAACGTTCTCTGAAGTTTAAGCTAGGTACTTAAAGTACAAAATGTATATAAAATTTGACAATACAGCCTTTAAACAAACACAGTTGGAAAAACAAAGTAGATAGGTACCACCTACGTAATTCCAGTTTCACCCCAGATACCTATAAATTAAAGCGGCAAGGAATATGCATAATAATATATGTTATATGAGCTCCGTACAAACAAACAGTTGTTCTAGCGAGTATAACGCAGGAAGTGTGGTACCGCACACAATGTCTTATGTTCAACCGAGTGGATGGGCTGCGAGGTGCGAATGTCGCTGTGGTGGAGAAGGCATTTGGAGAATAGATCCTAAGTGTAGGCACAATAGGTAGATAATCAAAGTGTTGAAAATGTTACACAAAACGCGGCAAATGATATGACAAAAAATTCGGTTGGTAAATCAAAATATTCCTCAGTAAATTTTTATTATATTATCAATTGCTTGCTATTCAACTAATATTATAAATGTAAAAGTTTGTTTCGATGTTTAAATGATTGGATGTTTGTTATCGCTTCAAGCTCCAACGGCTGGATGGATTTGGCGGAATTCAGAATACAGAGTGATAGCTTATTTATAGCCCGGATTTAAAAAACTTTACTACGATCGCGGGTTTCCACGAGAATAATTCTGAAGTCCACGCAGACGGAGTCGCAGACAGAAGATAGTAAGATAAAATATTTCATGTGTTTATTTATCACTCAGATACGTCAATTAACGTAAATGAATTGTTAACAAACAGTGGCTAATATATCTTGGACTATTTTTCCATATTTTAGTTTTTATCAGCTTACTAAAATATACTGGATATAATCATTACGCTAAGTGATGTTTCTGAGTTCGATGGTATATGTACATAAAGCGTTACCACTATGTCTACAACACACTGCTAAAGAAGTTGAGAGCTCAATTCTGGTTAGAAAAAAATAAAAAAGACAGAAAAAACTTTATTTTTAGACTGACACTGATAAACTAAATTAAAACACAGACACCCCTGTGCGAGGCCAAAAAAGTGCCCCTATCTCAGCATAGTGCCGCGACATTAAGTACATAGGTACCCAATGCCACAGCGCTGGTTTTCAGATAGGGCCAATCAATCAAATGGTTAATGTTGTTCTTAACTTTTCTAGGATTTGTTATAATACCGCATCCGTGGACTAGTCTTCTTGCATCCGCGTCCGCGCCCCACCGCCGCCACTCACATGGGAGTTATGCAGATTCGCTCGGTATTTATCGTGAAACTTCAACAGATACGGGCCGACACCGCGAATCTGATTCCGTTTGTACTATCAACCAGATTTATTGACTGTAATAATGTTATTGGACGTTTGTTTTCTGGCGTACATTTTCGTGATAAACAATAGGTATGTTTGGCATGTATCAGATTTTGGGGATGTTACGTATGTAGATGTTACAGATATCTACGCCCTATACGAAATGTTGGATATTTGTTTATGTAAGGTCGGCAAAATTTAAGAAAAGAGAGAGAAGAATCGAAATACCCAAATAACAAAGAAGATTTATTTATTGCTGCTGTCACAATAGTTAGTGACACACCTATGACAATCGTTAGTGTTAGTCAGAAGCCCAAAAAACCTGACAACCAGTCTATCCTTCGAATATCGGTATTGCCCAGAAATTGGGTTGCGGAGGTCTGATGGCAGTCGCTTCGTGTAAAATACTGATATTCAGCCGCATCTGGTTAGACTGGAAGCCGACCCCAACATAGTTGGGAAAAGGCTAGGAGAATGAAATGATTTATTTATTGCTGCTGAAAATAAAATAACAACTATTATTTGAGTCAAAAGGGTATTCTAGAAAGTATGATTAGCATAATATTTGGTCTTAGTAGGTACTGTTGTACTCGGCATGGTCGTGGTGAATGTTTCTGATTCCATGATCGTAATGCAAAGGGCAAGTGCGGTTTTTGGTCGTTATGACTCCGACATACCCTGCGCGGTGGAGGTGGCGGCCTACCGTGGCGACACCAAACCGGTCCTGTCGGAAGACCAGCGTCGATGCTATTCGTCGTAATCGGCATTATGCTGAGACAGAACCGATTTGTGAAGCATACGTGGGTTCACAGAAGACCTAATATTAATGTTTATTTATTAGTTAATATTTTTATTTTCTGTGTACTTGGGAGTTCTTTTACAAATAAATTAAGTTTCTTTCTTTCTTTCTTTCTTTCACTCAAAAAAAAGTACTGTCTCGCAGAAGATACAAACCTTCCTAATGGAAAGGTTCATAGAACACTAGATGATGCTAAGAGAATTCTTTTCCTTTTCTCTCCATTCTAACTTATCTTAATAATAATATGGTGAAAGTGGACTTCATATTTTGAAGACCAGGGTAAGCTTAGGTTATTGTAGATTGCGGTAGATTGATGTGAATAGGATCCTCCTAATCACATCAGTCAGATCATCCGATTGTTTGAAAGATAAACAAAATGTAGATAAAGTTAATAACAACACTAGCTTCTCTTTTATCCTCTCCTAAAAATCCGCAACTAAAGAACTCCTCTTATCAGTAGAGCGTGATATTTTACGTCACTGCGTACCTCCATCCTCTCTCGTATTCAGAAGGTGTTGCCAGTCATTACTCGCGGCAATATAGATGTTTAAGTGAGCATTTAATATTTTATTAGCAAGATTCGCGGCGAACGCGCTGTTCTATAGGGCTGCCTCTAAGAAAAAGTTTTTAATCTTTAGAGAACAGGACAGAAGCCAATTCAGACGTATTAAATTACCGCAAGAATATTTTAAAAACCATAAAAATCGATTCTAATCGAAAGTAAAAACCGCATAATTTGGAAATGACATAAAATTAATTATTACTTATAACAGAGATAGATTTTCATCCTAGGGTACATGAAGCTTTTGCGTTTTAGGTGGCAAGAACTAACCAAATAACCATCTAAGAAAAAAGTTTAGTAATCTAGACGTAAGAGGGAGTTTTGCGTGAGTAATAATTTGGAACAAAATTTGAAACAATAACAGATAAAGCATTCAGTAGGTATTACAAGTATTTACATGCCTTAGTGTTGCAGGCCACTTTCTCTAGTAAGAGGCTTAAAAGAATACCTTTTGAAAGTCTCTACATTCTGTGTGTAGTCTACAACCAGTGTTGCCACCCCTAAAGCACAAGAAGCGTTCGCCACTGTTATCTAGATCACGTAACGCGGATCGCGCTCGCGCCTTGCATATTCCTCGCCTTTAAACCTTATCGTTTTATATAAATTAATTGCGCGGAACAGAGATTTTGGTGGTTACAGCGCTCTGTGTATTTACTTTAAGGCTTTGAAGCCAGCGACTTCAAGAAATATACAACTGAGGCATTAGAAAACGTCAGAGGGAAGACAAAACGATAATAAACAATTACCTTCTTCTTAGCGTGTCGTTGGCAAATAAAAAATATAGATGTTATGGGCTTACACTTGTCCGTCCCAAAACTTAGCATCGCGGACTGCGTTTATCGACGCGACCATCAGATCCACGTGTGAACAGTTTGCATGACAGGTGGGGCATGACAGAAGATGGACCATTGTTTGTCTGTCCTATCATTGTACTTAAAAGGAATGCACGTGTTTTATAAGAATCGCAAATCAAAAGTACCGGTTAAAATCAATTGAGTTACAAAATCTTTCGGTGCGCTTGGTACTACAGTGTTTTCGTTTACTAAGAGTTTTTGGATACTGAGTTGCTTAGTTAATTAACCTTCATTTTCTTTTCGTCGTCGGGTAAAACATACCAAAATGTTTAATGTTCACGAGTCACATTGTTAAAACAGTATATGCCGCTCTTCAGTAAAATTGTTAAGAGAGGTAGGGCACAGCCATTTATGGCTCAAACCGCAACCGCTCAAGAGCACCCCGCTGGGGAAGTACCCCCACCTTACAGAAAACTGCAGCCAAATAACACACTTTATTGTGTGTGTGTTGCATTGAGTAAGGTCGCCAAGGATGGTCCTTATAAGGATGCGCTGCGCTGGCAGTAAGAAGAATATTCCCTCAAACTGTCGGCGCAGTGAATCCTCCATAAACCTCTAAGAGGTTTTTAGGGTCGGCAACGCGCGAGTGATACCCCTGGTGTTGCAAGCGTCCATAGGCTAGGGTAACCGCTTACCATCAGCAGGCCGTATGCTTGTTTGCCACATAATTGGTATTAAAAAATATATATTTAGATTATTAGCTGCACAGTCGGCTAAAACCTGCTTTAGTAGCTCTAATCATACTCGCGCATTTTAAAGCTCCACCACGTTTCTTAGTTATCTAGCTTGTTGGTTAATTGAAACCATTTTGCGATGATTTGAAGATATCATAAAATTTAATATCTACTCTTTTGAATTCGAATACCAGTGTAGATAGTAGATTCAGAAATTGAGTTACTGTGCTGTTACATTTTCCATATATTATGTTAAAAGAAATGTGAACATACCTACTTATATTTTAATAAATGAAGTGTTGGTACCTACCTGTTTTAAAGGATAAGTGAATGAAAGAAAAAAAGAAAATGTAAGTATTTCTTTCAGAAAGAATCATCTCATAAAAGAAAGAGCTTTTTTCTTCTGGATCTTTTATGCTACTTGAAAAACTGAGAAAACTGCAAAAAAGTATCTTGTTTTATTGATTTTCAATAAAATTGGATTGTATGATGAATTGTAGGCACCCAAAAATTGGTAATATTACAATATAGTTACTTCTGTCTTCTCAAAAAATCTATTGCAATCTGAAATCAAACTAAAACAACAGAAAATAAATATACTGGCGAAAAAATAATAAGCAAAAAGCGATCAAACTTTGTCACCCCATTCCAAGCAATATCGCGTTTATAGTTAGAGAATAGTCCCCCCGGGACATTATAACTAGCCAATGATTATTTTGTTTCTCTGTGTGAGGGTCCGATTCTGGTAACGGTGGTAAGATTAGGAAAAATAAAAAACAAAACTCTTTACGTTACTTTACATGTTAGGCTCAAAAAAAATTATGGGTAGTGGAGAAATTATGATTGATAAATAATTGGAGAACATTCTATACAACTAAGATACAGTTCGTGCCAAACTTATTATTACAATCCGATATTTTTCTTTCTCCGATTTTTACGGCCGGGTTAAAGTTAGCTCGTGCCAACTTCAACCCGGACAATAAGTTTGGCGAGAACTGTAAGTATGTGTCATTAAAAAATCGAAAGTATTTTTCACAGAATTACCTACTTAGCAAGAAAACCCATTCATCACAACTATATCACAGTACAATAATTTAGAAAAAATGTACTCTTTGTGTTCCTATGTTTCCCTATTTAATACCTGCCAATAGACTAAGGAACATATCCCCTCCTCCCGCCCTGACCCCGACCCAGACGACTCCGTCCCCCCTGTCACTGTGGACGAAGTCCAGAAAATCATTAAGAATTTACGACCCAGGAAAGCCCCCGGATCAGACGGCATCACCAACAAGGTGGTAAAGCTCTTCCCCGCCCACCTCATTATTCTAATGACCGCCATTTTCAATGCGGCTCTAAAAAATAACATCTTCCCACAATCGTGGAAAGAAGCCACCGTCATCGGTATCCCCAAGCCCGGCAAACCCAGGACTGAGCCGTCCAGTTATCGCCCCATAAGTCTTCTTAATGTCCTAGGGAAGATTTATGAGCGTCTAATCTATGCCCGACTAAAGGACTTTGCCGAATCCCACAATCTCATTCCCGACGAGCAGTTTGGCTTTCGAACCAAACACTCTTGCATCCACCAAGTGCATCGCATAGTCGAACATATCAGCGCTGGTTTCCAACGCGGTATGACGACTGGCATGCTTTTCTTCGACGTGGCGAAAGCCTTTGACAAAGTCTGGCACAATGGCTTGATATACAAGCTGTATTCCTTCAATGTGCCGGATCGTCTCGTGCTCATCATTCGAGACTTCTTGTCAAACCGCACCTTTCGCTATCGCATTGAGGGTGGTACGCTATCGTCCCCTCATCCTATCCGAGCCGGGGTCCCTCAGGGCTCCGTGCTCTCTCCGCTCCTTTTCACGCTGTACACCAGCGATATTCCCAAGAGCTCAAAGTCACAGCTGGCCCTATTCGCTGACGATACGGCCATTTATTATTCCGGCATTAGCCTAACAAATATCACCAAAGTCCTCCAAGCCTCGGTCACTGCCCTCGGAAAGTGGTTCAGGAAATGGAGAATTGAGGTGAATCCCTCCAAGAGTGCAGCGGTTCTCTTCCACAAGAGTTCCAATCTTTCCACTCAAGTCCAACCCATCTCCCTATTCGGCCAACGGATCCCTTGGGAACCAAAAGCCAAATACCTGGGCGTGATTCTCGATCACCGACTCTCGTTCCGAGAGCACATAAAGACGGTGCGCTCGCGCGCCGTTTTCGCTCTCGGCCGCCTGCACGGCATACTCAATGCGCGCAGTAAACTCTCCCTTAATTACAAGGTGAGAATTTACTTGATGTGTATTCGCCCCATCATGACCTATGCGAGCGTCGTATTCGCTCACATTGAAAGTCCCGCTATCCATAGGATGCAGACCCTCCAAAACCGTTTTATGCGCAAAGCCACGGGCGCCCCGTGGTTCGTGCGCAATAGGGACCTCCACCTCGACCTAAAACTGCCTACCATCAAGCAGTACATGAAACGCGCCTCCAAGCGTTATTTCGATCAGGCCCCCCTCCACCCAAACCGCCTAGTAGTCAGTAGCGTAGACTACAAACCCTCTCTGATAAGTAGAGTGCGCCGCCCAAGGCACGCACTCACTTACCCTGACGACCCGATTACCGTAGCACAAGAAGCACTCAAACAGGCTCGACGCCATCCGATTTACCGTCCTCGCCGGCGAGGCCCGTCGCGAAGACCCCGAAACGGTACCCCTCCCCGTCCCTTGCTCGAGCCGGCCCGCGCCGAGCCAGTAGTTTTAAATTCGTCTCTAAATA
Organism: Acronicta psi; assembly: GCA_946251955.1. Classification (NCBI taxonomy): domain Eukaryota; kingdom Metazoa; phylum Arthropoda; class Insecta; order Lepidoptera; family Noctuidae; genus Acronicta; species Acronicta psi. Next base: position 1,219,789 of record OX276473.1, on the reverse strand, counting down.
ATTTCAACCCAGATCCAGCTGTCCCTAGCTGTCCCCCCAGCAACGCCCTAAGCCGAGGTCCGAGTCCCGTTAGGGGACGCCCTTAGCTGCGGTTGCTTAGTTTATAAGTGTCCATGGCTGGAGGCACAAAAGGTGCCTCGCCACCAAGCCCGGTTAAGATTCTAAAGCTCCTGAGCTAGAATCTACATCCGTCCTAAAAAAAAAAAAACTAAGGAACATATCTTCTGTTGTTCACCTACTTTTTCTTTTCTTATCAATGGTAAAACTATCACTGTTTACCTTCTACTTTTTAGTTTCTTTGACTCCATTCAAGAATACATCAAGTTCAATCCAACCGCACTCAGAATAAGGACCCTCTCGGCCTCCGCCCCCTCTTAAGATGCTCATAAACATGTTTTTGTCGCAATAAAAATGATAAATCATCCGGTTTTTTATTTGGTCAATCAGTAGATACAGTGTTTTCCCCATTGACGGATAAAATCTATGGAGTCACAGTTTTTCTTTAATGGAGGAAAAAGTCGACGGAGTAATAAGAAAAGTCCGATTATGATTGATGATGTTATGATAAGGGGTAGTTCTCGTTATTGGTAAACAGCTTTTTAGTAGTAGTTAAGATTTTGATATAACGAATTCGAGACTATAGTAATGACGAAATTAAAATGAAAACATATTGACAGTTTCCATCTCCGTTGCTGTTCTATAGTTAGATCAATTAATTACGGGAATTAAATGGATCTAAATTGTAATAATATAACGCAATAAAATCCGTAATAAGTAGTTTTATTTCAATGTCTAATATTCGCTTAAGTGTCAGAAACCAGTAGGTAACTCATATAGAAAAAATACTCTGTTTATTTAAAAAAATAATTTAATTTCTTTCTTTCGAAATTAAAATTTCATTATCTAGAGCCCTAAAAAAACAACTCCCGAAGAGTTTATTTTATTCTTCTCAGCATCGTAAGGTATGGAAAAAAGGCCATACCTTATTTACCCATACTTACTTTAAAAAGCCGTTGTTAGTTACAATATAATTATATTAAAAAAAACATGTCATTATCATACTTCTAGCGAGCACAAAGGCAATAATGTATTACTTACAATGATTATAAATTATGTGGGGCCATTCTGCTAGCAAAGCTTACGTTATGCCTTATTGAGTATGCGACGAAAACAATCGATGAATTATTGCAGAATACGACCACAAATAAGCCTCATATTTTCTATATTAATATTACTTAGGAATGTCTTCTAACTTTGTTTTTACACGATCTTTGGAAAATAATAGGTAGCTATCTACTTGTCAATTTTTTTCGCAGAATCAGAGTGAATATTATTATGTAAGTACCTAAAGTTTTTTATGTTACAATTACAATTTGTAAAAAGCAGATTTTTTACTTCACTGACGGGTAAGTAGATTTAATAAGTGCCTACCTAATTGAATAAAATATGTGTTAGCAAACTAATAACATGATTATTAAAAATAACGCTGCGTGGGTTTGTAAATAAAATAAGCAAAGAAAATATTTATTTATTTATTAATGTACACACTGAAGAAAACAGAAAATTATAAATAGTTAGGAATATTGTACAAAGGTACTTATTGCTTAAATTAAATATATTGTGTAAAGGTGCTTATTTCTACAGAAATCTCTTCCAGCAGACCTGCGAGAGGAGAATATAAAACAAGAAATGTAGACAACAGTATGATGAGAAACATAAATACTGTTATATACAAGCAAAAACATACATAAGCAAATCAAGTTATCATGTTTACAGCCGAAAGAGTGACACTCCGTTTTTTCCACGCCAAAGTTCAAACACTAAAATATTATATTTTCGTCCCCCAACAAAAACTAGTTAAACAAAACGATACAATAAGTCTCAACAATAAACAGATAACAAAAATTAACTTTACAACTACTGTACAGATATTTCGTTCCTTATTATTTATCCCCCACAACGTTTTCCTACACACGACACTGTGTTCTACAGTGTAATAGTTCCCGTCGAAATTTTTGAAATGAAAGGAACACTGTGTTTGAAAACTCATGGTGTGTGTTCGCAGGAACAGTTTACATTATGGTGTCGGAAGCGGCGCCAAGTTTTGATGATCATGGTTTTATTAACCAATATTGGCTGACAGAATTTGGAGGGTGGTTGGACCATGGCATGTTTGTTAATCGTACCACCGTTAACCCATTTTATCGTACACAATAATTGTGTACGATAAAATTGGTAATTTTGAAACCCACCTAAGAGTTCCTAAACAATATTCAGCTAAGTTTCAAAGATAATAATTATTTAATTAGATAAGAAATTAAACTTAAATAAATTATTTTTTCTAGTGAATCGACTGAACTAATTAGAGAAATGATATTTACTTATTTCACAGTAGGTACATTGTAAGCTCTAATTTCTTATTACACTTACTTAAACTTAACGTGGGGTTCCACAGGGTTCTGTTTTGGGTCCTCTCCTGTGGAACCTCGCATACGACGCGGTCTGGCGTGTTGACCTCCCCGTTAGCGTCAATATTTTTTGTTGTTGTCTCACCACCCCGTGATAAGTTCCCGTTAAATTACTTGACAGATAATTTCAAACAAATGTCGTTCCAATTTTTAATTTTATTGTCAGGGGTCGTAAAATAGGCCTGTAACTTCTACCTACAGAGTGACATATTGTGTAGAATTACTAGTGAAGCTATAATAATTGTAGGTACCTACCGTTTTGTTACTTTTTTACATTAACGATCTCTTGGATTCTAATCCACGAAGATTATATTGGTCAGAAGTACTGTGAGAGGAAGGTATGAAAGTGTTTTTTACCTTATTTTATTTACTTTGCTTTGTTTTGTAGATTTTAATAAATTTAGTTCTTTTAGTTACTATAATTGGTGGATTCGTAGTAATTAATTAAATTAATTAATTAAATTTGAGAATGTTTGATATTGAGTTGTGTCACCCTTTAAAAATAAGCAGCAAAAATCCAAGGAAGAACGTTAACCGATGATTCAAATCTACAGCATTCGGTGCCACCGGGCGTCATAAGGTTCCCGAGAGAGCGGCAGTTAGTCGCGGCGTCGCCTCTTGATTGGGATAGTCGTAAACCGATCCTCGCCAAGTCGACAACTGTACCTACTAGGAGTACTAGGTAAGTATTCGCGAGATAGCCGTTGCTTGTCGATGAATGAACAGTTTTTACTGCGCTTGTCGCGATCATTCTATAGATAAGTAGGTGACCATTCTTTTAAGGTAAACCGTCGGTCGTTAGAAGGCAAAAAAACTTGACAGCCAGTCACTCATCATTGGGTTTGCAGAGTTTTGATGGCAGTCATTTCGTGTAAAATACCGACCCCTACAATATTGGCAAAAGGTTGGGAAGGTTGGGAGGTTGATAACGTTTCTACTACCTACTGGAAAAAGGAGGAGGTACTTAGCTATATTGGTAGGTAGGTACATCATTCAAACTGATCTTAAATCATTTCCTGGATAAGTAGATAGGTACCTATGTCTCAAGAAATTTTAAGTGCTTAATCAATAAGAATTATGAGATAATGCTCCAAGACACAAAACACACAGATAAAATGTTAAAGCCGAAATCCAAACCTCAAGTAGAACTGCATAAAAATAATTTCTGTTTTACACAAATAACTGGAGAACAACACAGATATTGTACTTTTTAATAATAACATAGGTAGCAATGGGGGTAAAGTTAGATAATGAAAACATCGAGTCGCTTCACAACACTACCTATTCACAGCTTTGAAATTAAACCGTGAGACTATTTAGCATTTACACGACACGATTTCTGTCGTTCCAAGTAGGTACATACATAATTATTTAATTAAGGTGGTTGTTGTTGGTTCTTGACACTGCTCTATAGGCGTCTCGAGATGGCTAGAGGTATATTTTCAGTTTACTCTAGGTAAGTACCTCTTTAGTAGTAGCTATCTATACAAATAAGATCTCAGATGCTACAGAGCGATGCTGCTTGACCTCAGCGGAGACACGTCGTACCTACTCCTTAACTTTTTCACGTCTCGTCTCCGGGTCGTTCTCCTAAGCTGTAAATTTCCCCGAATCAAATACTCAAACTATGAATATTCGGAGCAAACCTATGTGTTTTGTTTGACAACTTATTGGCGCAGAAACTGTTGTTGTTGGCATTATTTTAGCGCTTGTTTTGCTCGCCAGTAAACGATTATGACCCCGAACGATATTCTGAGAAGATAACAAGTTTTCCTAAATTTTAAATGGGGTTAGGAAGCAATGTAACTATAAAGTAGACTGTAGAGCTTAGCAGTTATTGTTGAGGGGTTGTTTTCGGGCATAATAACATACAAATATTAATCTATGCATAGCATACAAATCGCCATTTTCTCAAAACTCTAGCTGGAAGATATAAGAACACCCCACTTTAGTGCCCCATCAGACAATGAATGACATAAAACCCTTCCTTCGGCTTTTTGCCGTGTCGTCGGGTAAAAATTTCATTGTTCGACATAATTTTCAATTACAAAGACCAGTAGCTCTATCTACAAGCAGTCGGGAAATACTACTGCAATGTTCTCAAACCAAACCACGTCGCTACTACTACTGCCATCTATGATTTTTAATAGGTATCGAAAGAATTATACCTAGTATTTTAAAACAGATTCTTGTAGTTTTGAAGTTGATTACCAGATGGCAGCGACTTCGTTTATGTTAATACCTACTGTTTGGTACTGTGATATTTGTTGTGTATTATTAAAATTATTTTACAGTATATTTTATGTGAATAAGTATTTATCTATTACCTATTAACTAATAATATTATAAAGAGAAAAGATTTGTATATTTGTGTGTTTGTAATGAGTAAACTCAAAAACTACTGGACCGATTTAAAAAAATCTTTCACCATTAGAAAGCTACATCTTTCCCGAGTAATATAGGCTATAATTTATAAAAGGGAAAGGAAGGAAAGGAATAAAACAAAACAAGAGTACAATATTTATCTACAAAAACAAAGATACAAATAAATAAAAAAAAAACTTGTTTTCAGGAACTGAATTAAAAGACTGAAATTACAATATCTAACATTTAATAAACTTCTCCAATATTCTAACATACTGACACAAAAGTTCTACACAATTATCTAAAATAACACATTTATTAATATTGCTTAGTTTATTTAATGATTCTTTTATACTCTCTAGTTTATCTTTGACCATTGGTGCAATGATGTCATTGAGATTGATATCATTGGAGCAGATGGCGGCTGAGTATATCAACCTGCTTACATCTGTACTCCGATCATAATAATACTTAACAACTAGTAATAAACCGTAAAAATTATAACTAAGGCCTTTACAATCAATGTAAAGATCTTTATTTAACCCATTTTTGTTTATATAAGAAATCTGATCTTGTGACAGTTTCATAGATTTTGTTTTTAAATATAGAATTACTTCATCAAAGGTAAATGACACAAAATCCAGATCATTGTCCGGTAAGAAAAATCCGTACTCGGTAATGAGTTTTAGATTATGACTGTCTCCATAGCATATGAATACTTGTGTATATGGGTCAAAATCATTTTTTGTGTATATTGAAAAGTGTATATCAGAAAATAAGTCTTCCCTTAAACTATTCACATTAACATTTTCTAGATTCTTGCTAACCAATAACTTGGTCTCATTTCTTGCATTTGGACTATGGTTAATCATATCTAAGTACGGACACAATGATATTTTTGTATTATCACTTATCAGGGTTATGATAGAATTCTCTATATGAATTAAATCTATCACTTTAGTTAGATCCATATACACACATCTGGTGTTTACTGTAAAGTAGGCCCATTCATATGCAGGCAAAGAAAAATACTTTTTAAAGTTTTGAATAGTAATATCTGTGCTCACATTATGTGACAAAATATCTTCAAAAACATTATATGAAGAATCAATGATAGCGTTTTGCTTTGTAATCACAGACAATATTTCATTATCAATAATATGTTTCACTTCATTTGGCAAAAAGTAAGGAACAGTGTACTCTTTTGGCAAACTTTCGAGGTAAATATGCCACTTAGTTTTGTCACTTTGGAATTTTAAAAATGTGAGGTAAAATGCCATCAGAGACTGAAACGACACTGTTTGCTTATAGACTATGGGACAACATAAGGAATTCTCTAAAAATATATTACAAAATAATTTGTCCATCAAAATTGTTGTGACATTGATAGTCAAGTTGAGGGGTAAATTCATAAGCTCTTCTCCGCTTTGTATCTTCCTTTTTGTGAGAACTCCTCGGCCTGTATCGTTGAATACAGCTAGGACTAGTTTATTATTGCGACGCATATCATTTTCAGAAAGCCAAGAGTTCAGTAGAATAATTTCTTCATTATCATCACAAGCGCAAAAGTCTCGTGCTTTGTTTTTATTTCGTTTACGCCGAGTGCGGCCCATAGCTAAGTTTAACGTTTAGCCCACATTTCAGTTATCATTATAAAATACAACTCTCGCTAAGATTTCTTGTACAGTAATGTTCCAACCACAACTAGTCAACTACATTACTAACGAAAATATGAAATCCAATAACCAATTGATGACTTGACTTCAAAAGTAAAATGTTTGTTTGTTATTTATTTATCGTCGCACCGCACCGCACCCATCGAAGCCGTTGCCGTCGTACGTCGATACGTCAAACGTCAAACTCAAAGTCAAGATTGCTTCGTTCTGTCATCGTCAATGTAAATTTTGTTTGATTGAAGTTTGACATTGAATACGTTTTGTTAATCTGTGTGTAATAAATAATATCAGAATTGCCACTCCCTCCCTAACGTCAGATACCGCCGGTCCCCTATATCCTGCCGTAGTTTTTGTTGGACTACCAAACAGAGTGAATGTACTATAGTACTTTCAATTTAAGATGATAATAACAGTTCATTATCTGATAATTAAAGTGATGTAACCCAACAAAAAATCGATTGCTTTAAAAAATCGAATCAGTTAGTATAGAAAATGGAATCGGAATTACCAATTTTATGAACAAAATAAATGGCCACTCCGATTAATCGTTTTTTTTAAATTCAGTAGTGTTAATCTCTATTCACTGAAGTTTCGTTCCACGCATCCACGCATTAGCCATTTTTAAATTATATTTTATTTACTTCATTTAGTAACAGTTAATAATAAGAACAATAATTCATTTAGAAATTTACGATAAGACAATGTATTTTAATAATTTCATTTTTATTTTTTTGCTAGTTTATTTTTTATTAGTTTAAAGTAGTATGCGTGGCACGGAAAAAATTGAACTGTCAGGCATATTTTTAATATGAATCATAACTATTGTATCTGTTTGTTTCCCAAATAAAGTAAAATAAATAAACTATGTTATCGGCTATCTTATTTTGTCACACCAGGTGGCGCAACTGTTGAGTGAGGTCCTGAAGAGTGGCACTCAAAAATTTTTAATACGCGCGTGAAAACAAATTTTACATTTAAATCATATTCAATACAATAGAACTGTAGCGTAAACATATTATTTACAATGCCACAGTGTTGCGTAGTTTTGTGTAAGTAGTTAAAAAAAAGGAGGACATAAGTTCAAATATTCTGCACTCCTTTTTCTTTACTCCGTTTTTAACGTGTAATTCATAATTGTCATAATTAATCTGAGTTATTGCCAACATTATTTTAATTAGAAACAGGCCCACGTAGTCAACCCAGTAATGACATTTGACATTTCAGACGTCACTCTACACAAGCGCCTCTGGCGGCGGATTCATACGCGATAGCCTTTTTTTCTGAAGATTCTATAAATATCCGCCAAGGGCAGCATGTGTCCGGGGTTCAAGTCATCAAGTATTTTGATTTCCATATTGACAGTAATGTAAAACGCACACAATACATTAATTCATATTAAAAAAATAAATTATCATGTTTACTTATCATTGTGCATTCGCACTTCACACACTATTTTTTTAATCTTCAGAGGAACAAGGCTCAAGGCTCCGAAGTTCCGAATCGTCCGAATATACCCCCATTTCTTATTTTAAGATCAATTAAAATGTATGTTTTATAACAGCTAATTGATAATTTTAATAATTACTAGGTAGTATACCATATAGAATTTAAAATACAATAGCTAGTATTGTATTTTAATTTCTATTTTCTATGTGGTATTTGCTTCTTGGCAGCTTGGTTTCGTTCGGAAAATATTAGGTACGTTAGGGTAAATAAAAATTTCATTTCAATTTACTCAACTATAATATTGTTTCTCTTACATGCGGACTACTGAATCAAATTGTATGGATGGTGTATGGAATCAAATATTTCAAAATGTTCTCAGTAGTATTATACAAACCAAGCACATTTTAGATTATTTTAATTGAATTATATTTGTGAAATACTTTTTTCGGAATTACGATAATTTTCTAACCCCCTACGCAAAAACGACGGGGTGAGTGATAAGTTTTCAGTTTAAGTTATTATTAGTCTGTGACTATCTGTGTGCTGCACTACTACTGTGTCTGTGGATCCGGTATTAATTATTATTCAAAATTCAACCAACAGCCAAATAAAACGGTTTCAATACTTTCAATTTCAATGTTTCATTGCAATCCATCGTATACTAGTTTTCTTTTCTTTTTATAAATTTCATGGTGTCAAGTGTTGTGTTTGTGTTCAACATAATATTAGAAAAACTTGCCAAATCTACCATTACAGCTGTTGTGTTAAATAATTGTTTCATAAAATGTCTCAACAACAAACCAAAAACTGTATAACACTGCGAGGATCTGCCCAAATAATTTGCGAATATCTGAGTAAGTTTTAAGAAAACACTGAAATATGTCATGTACAAAAACAAAAGCTATTTAATTGCTTCTTTTGTTTAATCGATGGACTTTTTAATCGGCTTACACCGATTTGTTGTCACCGTAAAGAATATAAGAATACCTACCTTTTTACAGAATACGCAATAAATTCAGTATTGTTCCAAAGAGGTTTATATCCACCGGAAACCTTCAAAGCAGAACAACAGTACGGCATAACTTTATTGCTATCAGAAGACGCACAAATCAAGAGCTTTTTGACAAATCTCCTAACCCAAAGTGAAGGTAATTATATTATTGACAATAAAACAGACAATAAATACATTATATTATTTATATTATATACATATTATTTAGGTATTTATTGCCTATATAATAATTATAGTTGTATCTTAAGTCCATAACAGCGTGTAGGTACTATACTTTGCCTGATAAACTCACACCTTTTCCCACAAGGGTAGGCAGAAAATAGAGATTGCCACCTATAATGTTTTTTGTATTCTTCATAAAATAAGCAAGTATCTAATTTAACTTATTTATATTTCCAGAGTGGATTATCAATAAAAAAGTAAGTAAACTTTCCCTCATAATTCTCAACGTAGCCAACAAAGAGGTTTTAGAATGCTGGGATTTTAATGTACAGTATGAAGATGGGGATGTAGCATTATCGAAAGAGAAAAACGAAACCGTAGGTAGTAAAGACCTGAAGAAAATACAGCAGGAAATCCGGGATGTTATGCTGCAGGTAGCTGCGACAATATCTTACTTACCGTTCTTAGATTGTCGGTGTTCTTTTGATATATTAGTACATGCTAAAACTGATTGTGACGTACCTGAGAAATGGGCTGAAGCGGAACCCATATCAATAGCAAACGCACAAAATGTTCAGCTTAAGACATTTTCCACTAGTCTTCATAAAATGGAAACGGTTGTTAGTTATAAGCTTGTAGATTAGTATAGTGGCGTAAACATAGTTTTTAGTTTTTAGGATTTTTAGTTAAAACTTTTAGAAAAACTTCATTCCGAGTCATTAATAAAATCATGTTTTACTTGCAGTATTAAATTTAAATTTTGGAAGGTTTTTGTAGCCAAAGCGTTGGTTAAAATACTTGGTTTTTAGTTTTATTTAAGTACCTACCTAAATTAAGTACCTATAATACTTTATTTTTAATCTTTACTTAAAAGAGCAGCTCATGATTTGGTTTGAGTTTTATAATATTCTCATGGTTTTAAATTGTAAATAGTTAAATAATAGATAGGCTTATTCTATTATTGGCCTTCTCGCAAATTGAGAAAGAAAGCCTATAATGTGATTCAGAATCTTAGATGCTTAAGACATTTGGATGTCTACTATAATGTCATATAGATTAAGTTGATTTTTAAATGATCACATTGTAAAATAAATAATTCTATACAATTTTAATAGCAATGGAATTTGTACTTTGTCATGCATGACAGGAAGTTTGTAATTGTATAATTGATAATTTTATGAATTTAAATGTAGAACGTGAATAGATGTTGGAGGTTTCATTTTAAGTAAGTGATACTCAATTTGATCCATGTTCTGCATATTTTATACAGGAACTTGTTATACTCAAGGCAACATTGGTCAATTTCTTATTTCTATAAGTAACACATTTTAGAAGTCTTTTGGTGAATTTAATATGACAGATAGTGATAGTATCTCATGTACCTCCTAAGGAATAAGGCTCTCAGTATAGAATTAAGTAGTGTAAGTCAAGCTTTTGTACATTTTATTCTTACTGCAATTTAAGTAGTTGTTTGTGATAAGTTGTTTTTTTAATATAAAACTAAAGTACAATAGTTTCGCTTGTAATTTATTAGCACTTACCATTATTGCTTATATAAACCTACTTGCTAAGCCTTTTCCCTAAGGGTAGGCAGAAGCTACAGGTCAGGACTTGCTACAATACTTGCATACTCCAGACGTATGCGCCGGTTGTGTGCCATATTGTGAACTTTTTGAAAGACATTTCACTAGTAAGGTCGGTTTATGTCTTTCTAGGGCACCATGATTACTTTGTGTATATATCAAGCTGCATCATCCTCATTACTATTTACAACAATTGTTACTATTACCACACATATTTTTTAAAAAGAGTATCTATGGAGTTTCTTGCCGGCACCTATTTAAAATGTCAAAAGTAGGTACCTATTTATATCGTCTAATTGAAATAAAATATTTTGAATTTATAGTCATTTCAGAAAAAAAAACTTCACTTAAGTGTTCACTACGTGCTTAATGAAGTCAGTAATAATTAAAACTCCATAATAATATTCACATTTCGTTTATTATAAGTATAACAAAGCACTTAAAAATAGCAGTTACGAGCTACAATAAATAACACCTATTCAGCAAATAATACTGTACATGACTGTTAATATAACTTAACATTTTCAATAATATTGGCTTATTTCAACTTATTTGATAAACATAGTCACAACGCAAACAGTGAAAAATCTTAAGGCCTATTTTACCATCTCCAAGTAATCTTTTTGTATTTTTTAGCATTTTCCCTGCTAAGATTACCTGTTATTTTAATGAAGAGAAGTTGACTGGCGAGCAGGACTCGAACCTGTGAAGCTGTGAAGCATTTGCTTTCCAATATCTGTTGGAATAATCAGCGATATCTATCGCTATAGTCTGTGCGGAACTAGGCGGACGCGCCTTAGGTATGGGAGCGGCGGGACGGAGGGGCGGGTTTGCCTGCGCGCGGAGGGACGGGGGCGCTTGTTTTCGTTCACAGTAACCCGCCGCCTCACCTCTGTCCCTACCTAAGGCGCGGCCAACTAGTTCCGCGACTATAACGTCACCCTGACACGTAAATTTAGAATGTGAAGGAAGATTTTGATTTGGCGAATACGACTTGCGGTGGCTTAGCGGTCATAGCGTCTGGTGTATTTAACCAGTAGCTCAACCATGAGTTTTTTACGCATCGAAACACTGTAATCTCATAGCAGATTTTAGTTCCTTGCGTAACCGCTAGGGGCGCTGCGAGGATTTTCCATACAAATATTTTACGGCGTCGCTAGCGAGTCTAGTGAGAAAAACTCGATGGTCGAGGCACAGAAGACACAGGTTCGAGTCCAGCCCGATAGTAGATTTTTTCCTTCATTAAAATAACTGGTAATCTCTGAGTAAGTTTCTGATAAAGTACTATTGGCAGTTAGCATGTTTCATTGTTTAAATTACTTGGCATATAATTTCGTACATAATTAGTTCCATTTTTGAATGTATACAGACATGGTGAAACAGGCCCTTAATGTCATGAATAAGATTCCATTTTTAAATTTATTTGCTGAGTCAGTATCTACTCAGAAATGTTGAAATAAGACCCTTTATCTTATTCTGATTACACACAGATTTAAGTAGTATTCTGTAGAAAAAAATGTTTTATTACAACAATTTGCTTTTAGTTACTCGGAGCTGAATGTAAGTTTTTTTGGCTCATTCATTACCAGTCAAAACTCAAACACGAAAAATATTTAGCCATATTTTCACTTCACTGAAATTAGCAAAAGTAGGGGGTCTTTTATATTTTGACTTATTATCTATAGGCACACTAAAGGCCCATTTACACGATGCAATAAAATGCAATGCGTTTTTTCTGCTTGCTTTGATAAAATTGAAGCAGTAGGTAAATGGCTTGCATCATCAACTTTCGGTTCAACTAAATTTCTCCGTGTAAAAGCCTTAACTAATTTTAATTCGATGGTATTAATTTAGGTCCCAAATATAGGTCACTAGGTATACTATAATATACCTGCTACGATCAGTATATTAATTAATAATTATAGTGCATATTTACTAAACAGTAAAATTACAGCAAAGCAAAACCATTTTTGTTTTGTATTAGAAAATTAAAACTTTCTTTACACTTTAAACGTAAGTATTAGTCCTTATTTATTTTCTCGTCTACAATCTATAATTAAGTAATAACTCATAAGGGACAAACTTCTCTCTGCATAGGGTTCTGAATTTCAAGCCGGCGTAGAAAAAAATCACCTATAAATAATTATTTTTAGGTACTAAAAATATAATAAATAATATTTTTAGTGTGTGTCAGACTTTATGTGTTTTTCGTAGGGAATTGCTACTTAGTTTTTTATCTAACGCATAGTAGGTAAGTACTAAAAATATACATATAATCATGTATTGTCGATTCGTCAGTCTTCAGTCATGCTTCGTACCTATAATCAACTGTATTTGCAGTTAGTAAATGAAAAGCCCTTTGGCCAATCTCTCTTAATTATAGACTCGGCTTAACAATTAGCATTAACAAATTATTTTGTGCATACTGCCATTTCAAAGCAACATACTAAAGAAAGTACAGTTTTTTATACTTCTTAACTTAACTGTACCATCCGAATATTAGGAACATTAATTGGAATTAATTTCGTTTAACTCACATTTACAAGCACCACCATATACTTAGAACTATATAATATCATACAAAATGTTGTACAAAAGTACCTAAGTTTATAGAAACCACGCATTGTACATATTGCAGGGTATATGTTTAAGATTATATGTCCTAGTCAGAATATTATATTAGCGATACTCAAGTCTTGCGTTAGTAACTTGGTATCCTACCAAGTACAAAACAAAAAAAACTTATAAGGCATTTAAAAAATACTTTAAGACTTTATGACGCAGGGCAATTTGTCGCTTTATTTGGATTTGTGACCACCCTGTAATTTTGTGACTTCACACAGATTTTACTGATTTATCTTATTGTAATTTCAATTACCCTTATAATATTTCAGATAACGTAAAAAAAGTTTTAATGTCATCTAAGGTTTTAAATGTCTTTATACCTAAAATAGGTACTTACCTAATGAAAGCTGGCACATTAGATTAAATAATTTTTATCGATTATTATCAATAAATAAATCCACAGAACTTCTACGTTATAAATTAATGTAATCTAAAAGTATACTGTACTTTCTTTTATAACATCTTGCAAATTACCCGAAAATTATTATCATCAATATAATATAAAGTAAAATTCTTGTCTTTTGTTGTCCGTTAAAACATTATTTCTTAAGCAAAATAATATCAACAAATCGCAAAGTAGGTATTACCCACCCCTAATAACATTAAAATGGAGGAATGCTTTTTTTTATCATATTTTAAGTATATAAAAATGACAAAATACCATTTCGCTTGATTCGTAGCTCTTCATTATTGTGACAGTTATCACCACAGTGGTTCACCTTTACCTGTGTACAGAAAAAATATTTAGTTTACCTGAAAAGTACATTTTCACATGCAAAGTTATACCTACAAGTTATTGTTATCTCACAACAAATAGTAAGTTGGAAGGATTTTTATTATTTTACAGAAACATGCTTACTGCATGCTTTACCCTTGTATTAGTACCCACGTACATAAAAAGCATTAGTAGGTCGGGAGGATAAGAGAAAAAATGTAACTGAATAGAATGAGGAAATTAAAAAATATAATAAGGATAGTATAAAGGGAACGTTACATTTTTTCATTTATCGAATTGAGTGCGGATGGTTATCGAGTGCACGACATAAAATAAATTTCGATTATACATACCATTTCCGATTTTTCTAATTTCCATGTTCATTCCGTCGTGTTTTTAAAGGTTCAAAGGAAAATATAAATAATAAAAAACAGAACATTGTTGCCTTTCTGTTAATTCCAACACTCATTGTTTTATTGTGATTTTGGTATATCCATTACATTGACTTAACATGATGTTCGCGCCTTAATATTTGTTGTGAGAATACAAAACTCAAGTTATAAATGTAATGACGTCATTTAAAGAAAATACTGACACAGGTCGATGCTGCAGGTGCGGTACCAAATGGTATTTATTTAATCAAAAAGCTTTTAAGTAAGTGCTTGACTTATATGAACATAAACTCTGCGTGAATAACTTTTTACTGACGAGTTCGGAATTTTCGCAAACGACGCCATTTCATCTTAGACGTATAAATGCCCTAAAATCCTCAAAAATGTATTAAAAATAAATAGTCAGTTTTCTACTTTAATTACATAATATAAATAGTGAACTTAAATACGTAAGAACTTTATACAAAATGAAATAAAAAAACGAAAACAACAAGGATTGTATAACTATTGTGCAAGTTTCGGTCCCATATAGCGAGTTAGAAAAAAAAATCAGAAATAAAAAATGTTATCGCTATATCCACAACCATACGTCCAATTAGACACACTCGTAAAATTATATATAAATTAATTGATTTATTACTACCTAGCTATAGTTAAAACTGGTATCTGACTAGGTGATGTAACAGGGCCGGTGAAAATATGGGAATTGCCTTTTCAACTGCGTTTTGGGCTGCACTTGCTATGCTTTATATACATGTTAGGTCTAGATTTTAAAATATTTAAAATTCTACTATAATTAAAAAACTAATGTTGCTATTAATTACTGACGTAATTATTTTAATATGCCAGATTTTCTATGCGTCAGCTGATAAAACGCATAGCAAGCGCGCAATACTATTTTCAGATGGATTTTTGTAAAATAATGGCTTATCCTAATAGATATGTACATAAGTTGCAAGTCTCTTTATCATAATATTACAAACTAACTACTAGTTATCAAACCTTATAGTTAATAATAATAAATTGCAAATATTACAAATATGATTAAAATATTTACATCTTCAATAATAGAAGAAAAATGGATTGCAAAAGTATCGCTCATAGTAAAAGTTAGAAATAGCACTTCTTGCAAGTATACATATTACATAAAAGTTTAGTCTTACAATTGACTTTATTCGGTTATCATATCACCAAAGAAAAATCGATAAAACTCTTGAAATGTTAAAAAATCAGTTCAATTATAATTATAGTTAATATAATTGTTGGAACTGTTAAATGGAAATATACTTAAATGTTTATAATCTCACTGGGCTATTAGTATAAATAATTTAATAATAATTTAAAGCTCCTTGGAGTTAAAACGTTACCGATTTCAAATGAAATATAAGTACCTATATAAAAGCGATAGATATTAACGAATAAAATTATTAAGTTAGAATCTTCGAATCGAGTTTCCGACTCGAGGTTCATTCGAAACATGTTTATTTTATTATTTACAAATGCCATACGCACGGCTGGCTACTAAAACGATTCCTAAGTGTTTAGTATTAGACACTGTCGCAACATTTGCTACAGCTCGATTTGAATAATTTTCTCGATTTTTTCCTATAAGCGTTCGCGATTGAATCACTGGGCTTTAGGGCTGTGAAAACCATAAAAACTGTAATCATAAAACAAATTGTAGCATACCAAAGTGTGATACCATTAGTATAAATTATACAACAAATAAAAACGTATTAACATTGATAATGTTAAGAAATATTATTCATAATCTACAAATAGAATGCAAATAACTGTCTCGTAAAACGTAAAAGTTTTCACAGTCCAGCCCAGTGCGTCGGAAAGTCGCGAGCTAAAAATTTTAAATTTAAAATTGGAACGAGGTGGGTTATGCGCCTGCGCTTCGCTGGCTAACAGTAGTACGTGATCGAGAGGCCCAGTTTACATGTGTAGGAATGGGACATACTGCTTCTATTCGATATATCCTTGTTCTCGCATCGCTGCCCGTTGAAGCCTTCCGGACATCTGTTGAGGAAAAAAAATATCAAGTTAATGACTTTTCGAATTATGTAAAATTTAAATGCATAATAATTTTCCTCCACAAAGTAGAACCCTGACGAAGTAACGTAAAGGGTTCGCAATAATTAAGTATGAAGATTTGACTTTTGTAAAGGTACACAATAAATAAACACTTACTTGCACGCTTGCTCCTGAACGATTTCGAAGAACAAGCAGGTGCCTCCGTTGAGGCAGTAGGACGACGGGTCGGGCATCGGACATGGCGAGCCCAATGTCGCTGTGGAGACAAGGAAATAGTAAATAAGTAATAGGTAGTAATTAATTTCTACTAAGTTCTATGAATGAACACATTCCCAGGAAGACGTAGAAAGGTAACAAGCAAACGTGTTTTTAACAATGAAATTCTCTGTAAAAAGTTATATGATCTACAATAGCTATAGTAGTATAGAAGTAGTAGCTAGATACAGAACTATAGAATGATAGAATTTTTTCTAGGTTTGCCCTTTGCTTTTAGCCAAAGTTAGATTACAGTGAGTTAGGTAATAAAATGTACTGATGGAGAGCCGTATTCCAAAACGCTCAGTAGAATTGACGTCAATAAATGACGATTGCACCTGCTCAAGATAAACGTTGCGTTATTGAGTGTCTTTGAATAAGGGGGTTAGTATCTCACAATCATCCGTTTCCTCCCTAACAGAATACCGATACAAAAACGAATGATACAACAAACCCATTATACAATGTAACCGATCACGCTATTGGCCTGTATACAGACATTGTTTGAGCGACATTCGCGGAACAAGCGTAAGTAAGTTTCCCAAGTGTTCCCAGTACAACGGTATGAGCATCGGTAAACAATGTGACATGGTTTGTTGTGTTCGATTGTTTACGTGTGGCAACTACAGTCAAAGTGCCTCAGATTCACAGGATTAAATCATTATTTTTCGTTGATTTTGAATTGTCTGTCCTTATGACACGTTTGTTATCATCGCACTATTAAAACTATCAACCACGTCCACATAACTTATTGAAAAAGCCTTCTTACTATTACAATCATGTCAACAAGTAGAAAGAAATACTTAAGTAATCTATCATTTTGGAATTTTGGAAGTCGTTTTTGAGACATTTCTAATAGATCAGATATTTGTATCAGATGACACTTTAGACAGCTTTGAACCGAATATAGAACCTAGTGGGACACCGTCTTCAAATGACTCATTATATCCCTCTTAATCTCGCGAGTTATTTCGTAGCCCAGTATCGTGCTCTACTCTCGTGATTCTGAACACTAGCAATAAAAGGTATATATGTTACTCAATGGCTACTCACTCGAGTCATCAGGCGCGGCTGTGACTGGAGGTAGAACGCTGACGTTAGCGCTGGCGATGGCCGGCGGGCCCACCGCGCCCTGCGCCCTGCATTCGTACGCTGCTGAGTCTTCACTGCGCGCGTGTCTTATCACTAATACCGAGCGCCTCCTGAAACATATTACAGAGGGTGTTGAAGAGACCAACGAAGTTTAGAATGGAAGGAAATTCTGTTGAAAAACTTCATTTGTAAATTAGTTATTAGGGGTGTGTCAAACTAAATTAAGATTTTAATAATGAAGATTATTAACGGAATGGTGAAGGTGTTTTGATCGCACAATCTAAATATATAATCAAAATAAATAATTACAAACTACCACGACATTGTAACATTAATTTGGCAAACTATCTTGTGCAAAATATCTAAATCATCATCAAACTGCCCAACGATCCATGAAATTGTCCGCGACGTTCAATCATAATTACTCTATACATCCCTTTTGACCTCCGAATGTATTATGTAGTCTTATATTACTTGCGTTTAAGGTTAAATTTTGCTTGATCGAGCAGCAAAAACAATTGGTGGATGCACTTCCAGGTCGGTCAATGACAGCTGTCTGCAGTTGCGATTAGTGCAGTAATCGTTGCGTTTAATGTTAGCACCATATGAGTGCATGCCTCATTTGTTTGGAGACAACATTGTTACTATTTAGCTGTAGTAAGTACCTATCTGGTACACAAACATGATCTCATTTCAGATCAAGATCAACATAGCTTGTAGTCAACTGGGTCATTATATCAACTCCTTGGGTATATACCTATCTACTTACTAGTAGATTAACTATTATAGAATTGTAGTACAGTCTGGCCAAACTTATTGTCCGGGTTGAAGTTGGCAATATTTTTATCTCATCGATTTTAACAGATGGGTTGAAGATAACTCGTGCCAACTTCAAGCCGGACAATAAGTTTGGCGAGACCTGTACTAAGGTAATTTGCCCTACTAGCTTGTCGTGTAAGCACTTCCATTACTCTCTTTGGTACTTCTCTTTCGCTATATACAATTTAATTGGTAAGTTCTTCTCTTTTCCCTTACTGGGATTAACCTATCATCCCTTCATCCCTTATGAAAAACTTACCTAAAATTCTGCACCCGGAATCTTCTTAACGCAATATCAGCGACTGGTTTCCCGTCCTTGTACCATGAGATGCGGGGAGGCGGCCGCGCACTAGCCTTGCACTCCAGTCGCACTCGGTTGCCGCGTGTCGTCCGCACCGACTGCATTGGTTCCACCCGCGCTTGGCTACCTGGGTACAAGGTTTGATTATTAGTAAAATTCGGTTGAATTAGATATGCATTAAAAAAAACAATTTTATTGTTCTTCAGTTTGTCCTCGGGTAATGCTATCTAACATGGATCTGAGTCTAGCATACATCTTTATATCGTGTTGATCCTACATTATCGGCCAACTATGTAAAAAACTTACAAAATAATTAATTTAAAGTCGTCGGTAAGGCATTTTAAAGGATTTAAAAAATTAAGGAGTAAGCGATCCTACACGCAAGCAAAACATGCCTATGACTTCGTGACGAACTAATTGAGATACTTAGCGAATTTAATTCTTATACGTCCATCGTTATTCCAATTAGCAGTATCCCTGTTACCTAAATTCAGTTGCGCAAAAATTACAAAACGCCATTTAAAACAACCTACATGAGAATTTCAGCCCCACGTTTAGGGAAAATCGGAAAAATTCCTATCTTCACACAAACACTTAAGCAAGTCGCCTTCAAAAGTCCCGAACTAAAAATAAGCTGCTGTCATTAGGCCAATGGCCTTATTATTTTGTGTGACGAGTAACATATGTAAGAACCGAAATAAACTTGTATTATCTAAACGGGACTCTCTCGTTCGGACAACATCCCATCCACAGACGACGGAAAAAAAATTGGCCGTGTTTCAGTGTGTAAAGAGAAAAAAAAAAACTAAAGCGTTAGTAGTAAATCATTAACTATTTCTTTAGGATGTGTCACCCTTAATGTCTGGTCGGAATAGATAGGATTGCGAAAGCTAGAACGAATTTTATGTTGGACATATATTTTTATATGAACTCGACTTCCAGGCGCCCGATGAAAACTTTATAAGATAGCATTGTAAATTTTGACCAAACGTTAACAAAATTTGGCAAAGAGCCGCATTACGTGGAGTTTTGTAACAGCTGCACGCGTGTTCTTATAATTATAAGATTTATTCTAGGATGTAACTGGTTAAAGATAAACCTTCAATGACTGTGCAAGCATAACAATATCTCAATTCAGATAAAGTTAAATCTGATACATCAACAGTATATAATTTATTAGATCTGTCACGCGTTCTCTTTAAAATTGGCACATTCTCATCAAGACAAACAACGCTGATGCCGTATTGATATCGGAACTAGTCCAGGGGTAAACAACAAAGGTTAGGTAAGAGATACCATTATAGAACCACCTACGTCCTGTAGGCAATGGAAGAATGTTTAAGTCGACATAATGGTACAGTTATTATACATCCCCATACAAATCCTATGAGCTCACCATAGTGGCGTCACCCATTCAGCCTCACACCCACTCACTATTTCATTCATAACTTTGATGGCCTGGATAAATGGTATTCTTTGATCGCTCTTTTATCAAAAACGTTTCGCGATTCGTTGTTGAAATATTTAGTGATTCTTCGAAGAGCACATTAGAAACGTAGTGCTCTTGTGATCGGAAGTTTGAGGAAGAGGCTGCTGTGGCAGTATTCAAGTGCTATAGAACGAATCTTGTTTAATCTTATAAGATTAAAGATGTTTGCATAACACGTAGCACCTGCTGAATAATTGGTCGTTGATAATTTTGTTGTATTTTTCCTTAGCAACTACAAAAAATCGGTACTTGACGACTAAGGTTTCTGATGTAACGCTAGGTATTTTTTCTGTCGTGCTGTAGGTAACTTCTCGCCAATATTAAAATAACCCTCCTCCTTCGGCAGTCGGGTAAAAAAACGAGTGACGAAAATGATCTGTGGTTAGTTTTAAACCGTGTCCTTTTTATTAGACCTTTTTATTAGTTCAAACTTTAATTTAGAAACCTTTTTCTTAAAAAGAAATAGTGATAGACTATAATAATAGTGCATTGCTGCCTTTTATTTTCAAACTGAAAGCACACCATCTTGATAAAAATTTCGCAATTTCCATTTTGCCTCGTTTTGTACCAAAATATTTAGCGTTTACGTACCATTTCACTTACGTTCGTCACGAGTGAATGGCATACTATAAAGTCATATGAATGGAGGATCATTGACATTGATGCCAATCCTACTACCCACGCAACTAGGCCGGCGTCACAGGTCTTTAACCAGATAGTTATCGGCTTATGAATGGGAATTTTACGCCATTTCTATTGACGAAAGTGGCCATTACGTCAGATGAAAGTAGTCTGGAGTTGCCAAAGTAAATAGTCACGTCTTTTGGAGTGGCATCGTCCCTCATAAGACTACGTAGGTAGGTACATAAACGCCTACGAATCAACGTTTTTTCAGTAATGTGCGTACACAGCATTGGTAATCTGGCATTTGTTTTAAGAGGTATTCGGAGATAATCTGTTAGGACTGTTTTCGATGTGACTGTTTTACGCAAATATGCCACAATTACTGTTATAGCTTTGACAGTAGGTACATTCTGCAGTCTTTAGTCGTCTTAAAATATGTCAAGATAGATTGCCATGTCACATCAGGTGTTGATTACATCACTCCCCAACAAAACACCTACTAAAAATCAGTCTACGGGCGTAGACCGTGGCTAATCAAATACATCGTCACCTAATATAAATAGTCTGGGAGCTAGGGACCACATCCTGAACGGAAACTGAATTGGAACATCACAGGTGAGGTGAACTGGCTTGCAGCCAAGTGACTCAGAACAGTGTCGTTGGAGACGAGCGAATGACAAACAATTGTCCAATAACGTGGAGAGCCGAAGGTCGAAGATTTATTACCTGTTACGACTTTGGTACTCTTAACTGGTATTGCTAAGCTGAAAGGCATTTGGCAATATAAGAAGATGGATGCACTTGATTAAGCCGCAGAAGCCCACTAAGATTTTCATGACTTCTCAGAAGTGTTCAGGGGTACAGGTACTGTTTCATTACGCAGCGCATCGCTCCAATATACGAGGCAATAATGGTCTTGATCCACCCAACAACTTTATCGACTGCTCATAACAGATGGCATTACCTTATTTAAAACGAAACATCAAAATATTGTACCATACAAAGTAACAGTACAAAGTAACAGCAGAGATTGATATGTTATCCGAATCAAAAGAAACTATAAAACAATTTGTTTACCCAGCAATGAAAATAAGGAGCGTTAGTGTGCTTGCCCGATATAAATATCCAGTGGTAATTAAAGACAGCGCAGACGGGCCGACAGTTTGAAAATAAACTGCTTTTTATTTTTATCTCTGCAGCCACAATAGATGCAGCTTAGTTTGAGTGTTTAGGTATATTTGAAGATGATTATTTATTTGTTAAAACAAATATATATTATTATTATTATTTCTTGATACTGTTAATTCGATAGCTATTATGATAGATAGACCTTATATTCGATTATTAATAACTTACAAAGGCAGTCTGAATGCCTTAGGCATTCTCTACCAGATAATTCTCTATTCAGTTTTCTATAAATCCGATCTTATATTCTGAGGTTTTTTACAACTCCTTCGTAGATAAAGCCTTACATATGACCAGTTATTTTGTGCAATCTGCTTCTTTTTAACGCAACTTCCTTAAATTATTGTCAAGCCTTAAACATTTAAATTAAATCGTTCATAAATTTCAAAATATCAATACAGACGATCTTAATATTGCCACTTGCAGTTCATTTTATCCCATATAATATAATATCGACGGCAATTTATATTTTACTTAGGATTCGAACAAATCTCCACCTACCATGGTGGCATCGTGTGTGTTCCCGACGAGAAATTGCGTTACAATCGCCATAAAAACATGTGTTTATATCTTCATCGGGACGATCGAGTATGAGAGTTCTCTTTATTGCTAATTCACAGTTTTAGAGTAGTGTTATACTTAACAGGTTACATGGCTCGGTAACATGGCTGAAATGTATACAGACTAATGAAATTAAGACTAAATTGTACTGAAACTTAAAGTTTTTATAATAACTTTTTGATGGACCACACAATGTTTCATTAGTAAGAAATTAACATTAGAAACAAAGCAAAAAATCTACTATTATGGATACTATAGATAGTCTGGCGTTCTTTACGCCTATTGTATCTTTGATTATAATCTGAACTTTTTAGCTTCAAACTCCAAATAAACATTCTGTTTCATTTATAAAGATAAGACCTTGGATCAATACGAATGCACCTTTAACATTATTTGAAACGTCTGTACGTTCCGATAGATTCAGGTTACGTCTTCATATTAAATGCGTCGGTGGTCGATCGGGAGGACTCGTCGTAAAAATTTAAGTGCTTCAGTAATAATTCCATAATAAAAAACATCATTCAATCATGGAGCGACTTGGCTTTCACTATGTTTATATTTAGCTTTAAATGAAAGATGGGTATTAAAATTCTGGTGGTTATTATGCCTTCTATTTTTTTTATCATATTTTTCTCTTGATATATGGCTATCATTAATGATTGAGATAGAATTATTTGATGTATTTTCGACAGTTTTATCTAAACATTGACAACATAAGAGGAAGCTACAAAAGAACCACTGATTTTTTTTCTTGCAAACCTAAAACGTACAGTCATTTACAAGATGTAGAGTCATCGTAGAACTTCAAATTACTTACTAAATAAATATTCCAAGATCTCAACAATCCAATTCACTCTTCGAAGCACTCGTAATCACAGTGACCGATTGCTGACCGAGTGGCGTTCCAATTTTTCTTATTTTAAAATAGTTCACCCACTATTGGTAGGTAGTAGCTTCGAAATGACACGTACCTACAGTCGTATGCGTAAATTTAAACGTAACGACCCCAACAATAAAATACGCTTCACTGAGTCACTGGTTTTCCTTGAAATGCATTCTGTATTTTTTCGGATGGTATTGAACAGATTTTCTTTCGAATTTTCTCGAAGATTTTTATTATTTACCTGTGCCTACCTGACAGTTATTTAGTATAAACAACGGCTGACGGCCCGAGAATCGCTGAGTAGATTATGTATGAATTTTGGAATAGGAAATCGTCCTAATTTCAACGTCTTATGGTCCAACATATTGAATGTCTAACTGTTTCAAGGGTTAAATAGGTATATTTATATATATCATTTTTATTACGTACGGCTTTGTCACTGCCATTAAAAGGATTAAATTGTATTTTCCGAATTTTCACAGTCAATTTATACAGGGCAGTGCACTTCCACACCCACGATGAAACAATATCATTAAGTCTTTAAAAAGCGTTTAAAAAGTTGGCAAACTCGACCCTATTAATTTTGCGACTGATTTCGATGGGCGTCGGCATTTATTAGTAAAAGAAGTATCACACAGTTTGTGACGAAACAGGTTGAGGATGAGAATATACGAAAATTACCTCTTTCAATCTTTACACAGCAATGCGATTTTCATTATTTTACTATGGGAGGCTTCTCGTTGTATTTCAGCGAGATAACCTTTCTCTTAAACTGTGGATTTGGTTTTAAGCTATCTATTCTAACTTTATTGAGTCAAGAATAGCCTCCCACCTAAATTACTAAAAACATAATTTGCTGCACAAATCGAGTCCATATTACACCCATAACGAATTCTGACAACTGACTATCCAATATACCTACTCGTATTATTATTACCTACTAATCATCAGATCAAATAATTGAATTCTAAACATGTTCACAAAAACTACAAACCGCACGACAAATGCAGTTGCGATCGGTTTGTTTACGCTGCGCAGGCGAAAAAAGCACGTAGTACGCATGCGCGACGTGCGGAGAGGGGAGGCATTCTACTACGCTACGGCGGCGATGACTTCGTTTTTTACCACAATCGGGTTTCCTTTTGACTTGAGCGCCTGGTTTTTTCGTTAGCGCCCAGTTTGGCGTAGCAACTCCATATACAGTTACACAGGAGAGGCAACCCCGCAGAATTGTTTTTAAATGACGACTGCTTGCGCAGACGACGCGACGCGCGTTGCGTTAATGTGCGTCCTTCTTCGTACAAATATGATTAAGTATTTATACTTGTCTTTATATTATATACTTAACAGTTTTATGGATGAAATTGCTATCTGATTGTTGTAAAATGTATTTAAATATGCAAGTACCTAACTTGTTTGTAAGAAAGTAACCAAATCTCAGGTAATAATGTATGTTTCTAGTGAGATTATGAAATCAAAAGTAGTTTATTATCCTTAGTCATTACGTTTACTTAGCTATGTAGGTAACAATACAATTTAAGCATCTATAGAAATGCTGCAAATTATATGCTTTCCATTTAAACAATTTCTAAAAACATAGTATGTACCTACTAGATACTTGTTTATGCATCTTTGAAATAAGTTTTCCGTCTGAATTTTATTTAAAAATAATAAGTATCATATAGCCTAGTACTGAACAGAAAGGTCCTATTAATTTCTCGTGGATTATTTTTAATGAAGGATTGTTATACAATATATAATTTCTCGTGGATTGTTATATAAATAACTATTTTTTACAGTTATACAAGGTGGAAGGGACATCGACGCACAAACGTCGTGATAAGGTTTCACTCAAGTTCAAAAATTAAATGACCTAGGTCATTCATGTAGAAAATGATCGGTTATTACAGATAATGAAATTTCTGAGCGCGCAGTGTATTGCTAAAAACGCGATTGTAACGCTCTGCAGTGAATGTTAACGCACGCGCGATTCGAAATAAATGAAAGAATGTTTTATTAATTATAAATCTAATTTAGTTAGATAGAAATAATGTTTTTTACATTTGTCAACATTGTTCGAGTAAAAAAAAATTGATGAAAAAGTTACAATTTGAACTCATGGTTTTCGGAGAATGTCCCTTCCACCGTGTATGGGGTTAATCGTAAGCTTGCACTGTAATCGCGCGCACAAGTTGTGGTCGGCAAATAAATACAATCTTTTGTTCATCCCCACATGGTCCGGAGTTACGATAAGCGAGTCCATATCCCATCCCGGCCGAGGACAGTAAAAGTATCCGTTTATTGTTGTTTTTATTTATTTTTACTTGCGTTTTTCCTTATTTTTGTGATGTTGCAATTTGAGATGTTTGGCGATATTTGAGATTGACTGGCTTTAAAAAGCAATTGTAAGAAGGACCAGAACAGCAAGGCAATGGAAAAAGCAAGATTTGTAGCGCTAAATACCTACTTAAAAGTGCTACTACTACAACTTAAACTGTCAGAAAAAGAAATATCATTCAGCACAGTAATATTACAAATTTTGAAAACGTTTATATATAAATCGTGGTCCGTTCACAGCAAAAATTTAATAAAAGATGATTCACGAATTCTACCTAAATCAAAAAATTCCAATCTAATATCGAAATATTTCGGACCTGATTTATTCTTACTTTAAATATTCACTTGAAAGTAAAACCCAAAAACTCGCATTTAACAAATTATCACCATTAAAATCGTATAAAAATTTATACGAATTCATCAGGCCATCAGAATACTTTAAATTCACGAACAATACCACCTTCAGGCAGTTTATAATTTAAATATTTATAGGGCACGCGTGGTAGCGAATTTTCGTATAATTTTTGTAGATTCCAGTAATTTTATTGTGAATAGATGGTGATCGCGTGATATTCGGTGTAGTGCTTCCAAAATTTTTGCGTGATCCAGGATTTTGTGCGATGGATAAGAAAACTAAATATCCCTAAATTATCTATCCCTATCCTAACCTATCCCTATATCACGGGATCCAATTTGATAGCACACCTTATTCGATTTTTTGGATTTCATTCATGGTTACAGTTTTCGCCAAACTTATTGTCCGGGTTGAAGTTGGCACGAGCTAACTTTTACCCGGTCGTACAAATCGGAGAAACAAAATTATAGGATTGTAATAAATATAAACGAAAGCTCAAGTCGTAGGCTGTCGTTTTAAATCATTTCAATCCAATATTTTTAATCTCCAACCCGGACAATAAGTTTGGCGAGAACTGTACCTACATAAATTCAATGTGTTAAGTTCAACCAACATGTAAAAATATCTTTACACGATTGATTCTGCAATTCTTTCAACTTCAAAACCTTTAACAATAAATATAATGATACCTAACCTTGGATATCTGTTATTTTTAATGAAGGAAAAAATCGGCTCAGTATAGTGGTCAGAGCGTCTAGTCTGGTGTACCGAACCAGAAGACGCAGGTTCGAATCCTGCCCGCCAGCCGATTTTTTCCTTCATTAAAAATAACTTGTAATCTTAGCATGGAAAATGCTTAAAAAAATATAAAAAGATACTTGGATATCTGTCTTAGTGTTTGAATTTTTATTGCAAAAATAATCCATTCCATCTTTTTCTTTAATGTTAGTAGTTTCCAAAAGAGAGTCCATTCGCACCCTAGTAATTGGCAACCCAGCCGGGACGTTAACCGTTTTAGGAAATATTTTAAGGTTCGATGACTCTTGCTTAGAGGTCAAGGAATGTTGCTATGCAGAGGACAGGATGAGGCCAATTTTGGTGATAGCATGAGACACCTGCCTTTCTCCGGCTAATGACCCATTGATTTCGATGTAGTAGTCTGGAGTTATTGAACGATATGAATTGGTAATTTTATGTTTTTTTACATTTAAGAAAACTAGAGCAAAATGCTTGTCCGACTCTTGCGATTCTAAAGGCCTGTTTCATCACCTCGTAGTAAGTTCCCGTCAAATAACTTGGCAGATAATTTCATAGAAATTTTATTCGATTTTTAGATTTATCCGGTGGGTAGCGGCTATCCAGAAGTGGTGAAACAGGCCCTAAGTCGTCCAAAAAAATTACTAGCAGTAAACAAATATCCAGGAAAACACTACCCAAACTCAACCATGTTGTATATTTATAATGACAATTTTCCTATACTTCTAACCGAGTGTGGACACTCTTGTAAGTCTCAAACATGATGAGTACGCGTACCTTGCATAAATCGATTGGTTCGGTAAACACCTATTGAAATTTTGGAAGCTTCGTCCGAGATATAAATAACATGTTTTAGTTTTACAACGTGTCCTAATTTACGCGAATTAGATTCAGCGCAGACGTACGGTGATACATAAACTGTGTGATGTGATTGTTTCTGGTGTATTGACAGCGATTATTCTTTGGATGATGGTAGAAACGCTTGATTGAAGACAACTGTCGGAAAATGTACAAAAAAAATCAAACAAAATCAAAGGTTGCTAGTAAAAATATCATGGTATTATTTATAAATTGCTCGATCAATCGATCCTCGAGCTAGACTTAATATTGATTTAGTCCATCTTAAAGCAAAGTGTTTGTTGCTAATGTGACGCACTGAGAAATCCCAGGATTTACTTGTGAATCATGAATCAATTCGGATAACGAAGAAAAATATAAACTCCTAAAATAACTACGTAAACAATTTTCAGTAGATATGCATTTTATGGTATACCTATTAATACAGATGTCATCGAATCCAAGGAATTTAGAACAACCAATTGAACAAATAAACAATACACATGTAAAGGAACTCAAATAACTACACCGGCAAACATTAATAAGTTGGTAGTCGGTATTGATCAAAAAGCCGAAACATTCCCAATACAAACGTCAAACACTGAACAATTGTTACAGAAAACCTTCACATGTTTGAACAAAATTTGATCACAATACTGAACCTACTTTATTTGTTTTCCACATGGATTGGGCATATTATACAGAAAGAGATGGTGATACATAACTAGTTAAAAAAGGAAAAGGAAAGGAGATAGAAACACTTGAGACCACAGCGGTCTGTGATGAAAGGACGGACAGAATACAAATGAGAGCTGGTGACAATGCATTGGAATCCAGAGACGGCAAGTAGGTTAAAAGGTGAACATGGCAGCTATTACTGTAATTAGAGGTGTGCTGGCATAGTGATGCAAATGACGAGGCTATGTGGAGCTAGCTTGAAGCTCGCGTGTCGTATTGGAAGTGTAGACCTGATTATTATTGATTAATTTGATTTGAGTGACGTCAGAAATTTAAGACACATTTTTTTAGTCTGAATTTCACTAAAACTCCTCAGTAATTATTTTTTTGTCTTTCTACATCTTGCCACAAATTAAATAAATGACGGTGTCAACCCTGTATTGGCGCCATTTAATGAACAATAGCAACGTGACTGACTGACAAATTAAAATTGCATAGATAAGCAGGCGTACATATAACCTTATGGTAACAAATAATTTCTTGCGGGATTTCAGTATTTATCCTCCCACCAATCGTAGGCATAATAAGCTGCTGAAAATGCTAACACTAGTGGAACTAGGCACATGTACCTAACCCTGTTTTGCTAAATCTCCTCCAAATTTTACACAAACAACATACTACTTAACAATTCGTAATACGCTCCTGAAAATTCTTTGAAAAATGCAACAGGACTGTTAACTTTCAAGAATTTCTTTTAAGAAAAGAAGTTACTTCCAAACCTTTAATCCTAACAATGTTTCTTATTCGAATGCATTTGAGGACATCGCAGAGATCTAATTAAACAGTTTCGTGAACTTTTTACTGGGGTAGCCATAATCGGTCTTAATCGGCCGGTAATTAAGGCGATTGGTATCGATTTGGCCGTGGGAGATGCCAGCACGACGACACTGTCTGTGAGGCCGATTTTTTAAACTTTCCATGAGTAAAGGAATTGGCAATTTGCAGAAACTCAGAATAAACTGATTTTACTTTTGCTAACAAACAACTAGGTATTCTTTTCGACCGTACTTTGTTTTTGTATTGTTGTGGATGGTGGTGGATAGTTCCTTAGTCTAGTCTTTTTCAATGATGCTACCTACGCTTATTTTAGGTTTATGGTTTAAAGAATAAATTACTTTCCCATTTTGTGGTATTGTTTAACTGCAACCTTCATTCATTCATGTAAGTGTTATAACTTTATATAAATGACTAAGGAAGTATTTATCATCACTGCTGTGAGTGCCAATTAAATCGACTTCTTATTAGTCACTCAATACGACCATATTTCATTGCATTTATTGTTTTTTTCTCATTTCACAAAGAGACTTGGCAACAAATTCAGGCGGAAGTCACTCGAAAGCAGACGAATTCAAATAAAATTGTCTATTTATATCAATCGCAGGCACAATTTGAAACCTTGGTACTATGTCGATATGAATATTATGAATGACTAGCTTCCCGCCAGCGGCTTCGCCCGCGTGGTCTTATAATTTTTTCCCCCGTTTTTGCATCATTTTTCATTACTACTCCGCTCCTATTAGTCGTAGCGTGATATGATATAGCCTATGTTACTCGGGGATAATGTAGCTTTCCAAAGGTGAAAGAATTTTTGAAATCGGTCCAGTAGTTTCGGAGCCTATTCATTACAAACAAACAAACAAACAAACAAACAAACAAACAAACAAACAAACAAATCTTTCCTCTTTATAATATTAGTATAGATGAAGAAAGTTGTCGGTGTACCAAACTTGAAGATTTAATATCTTCTGAAAATTTTATAATAAACTGCTTCCAACAAATTGAAACGTTCTCGTGTGACTGAAACATTTTTAATTATCCATAGTATTCCAGCAGAAAAGTGACTAATTAGAGTTACTGAGTTTTTTAATTAAACCGGTGTTGATATCCTAAGTGCATTCAATTATTTCATTTTCTTATTGCTATTGAGCAATACTTTGTTTGTCTTTGTTTTGTCTATTAAAACCACAGACAAATCTTAAATAGTGCGCAGTGAAAATTATTCCAATATTTTAACTTTTATTTAGTTTTTCTCACAAAAGAAAAAAGCAAAGAACATTATGGTTTTAACATAAATGCATAAAACTCCGAATTAAACACGAATACAATATAATTGGGCTCAACGAATTTTGTGAAAACCTTCGATAAACATAATAAAGTAGCAGCTATTGTGAAAGTGTGAAAATACGACACGTTTTATGTATACTTATATCTCATTGGAAATAGTGTTACGTGGCCTAAATACTGGATTGGCGATGATACCTGGTGGGTGGAAACCTTGACACCGTGCTTACAAAGCTCCAAGCCCTGACCACAAAAAAAAACGCTGCTTGCTGCAATTTTGTTACGCTCTACATAGAATCCTATTTCAATTGGACTATTTTTATAATTCAGTTACTACTGTCTCCTTGTAATTATATATTTATTTATTTAAAAAGTTAATGATGATGATCGATATTTAGATTTTCTTTTTTCAAAGTAAGGATACGGTCTCATACTGAAGCTGGTTCTAAACGACAAGCGAAGGGAAACTTTATAGATTTTGAGTTTTTACCACTGTAAAATAAATAACGTCAATAATTATATTCCAAAGAGTAAATCAAATCATTATCTTTATAGAGACACCGACTTCTCATCCAATTATTGACACTAAATGCGCCGAAAAAATAATAAAAGCGAATACAATAAAACCGTTTATCTTTATCGCCGAACCCCTAAATCAAAGCGCGGGATCGAACACAGACAAAATAAAACGGCGAAAAAGCAATGGATAAAATTGAGATACTGTTAGTTGAGCAAAAAGCATTCCGTTAGTCCTTGCCGGAGGCGCCTGCGCACCAAATTCGTGAAACTAAAAGTTAAGAGTGATTTTTTAGTACATAAGGGCTAATGTTTAAGTCGTTTAGTATTTGTGATGCTTTCATTTGTGACGCATTAAATTAAACGAGACTGTTTTTGTAAATTAAGTAGTAATATTAGGTACTTAAAGTTGGTTTACAATTTATTTGGATTTAATCATATTTTTACAGTCAATAAATGTATTTTATCTAAGATAAGAGGATAAGGATAAGGAGGTAAACCCTGGTGAAAGCGTTAGTAAACCGATTAATTTTATTTGGACATCAATTGAGTGACTTATCGTCAGACCCGGTTTGTCCTCAGTACCCCAACCATGAGTTCTATCGAATGGCTTTCGATAGGTTTTTTACGCATCGAGACGCTGTAATCTCATAGCAGATTTTAGTTCCCTACGTAACCGCTAGAGGCACTGCGAGGGTTTTCCATACAAATATTTTACGGCGTCGCTAGCGAGTCTAGTGAGAAAAACTCATGGTCGAGGCACAGAGCAGTATTAGTACAGTTTACGGTGTGGCCTATTACGTGTTTCAACATATGATTATCATCTTATGTATTTGGGTAGCTCGCTGGTTGCGGTTGCTATTTTACAGGATAAATTAAGAGAATACTAAGAAAAAAGCGTTTTCTTAAGCAAGTACATAAAGTGTCACCACAATCCAAGTGCGAAAGCGTCACAACCCGAAAAAGCAAACTTTCCCCTCCCACGGTTTTTTGCGAGCTTACATTGTTTTTGGCCGATGGTTGCCGGCATTTTCGGAATTCAGCCATTTACATAAATACCAAGGAGTCTTTGTTGAGCCGCTAAGGCGCCGCAGAGGGAACGGGTTGCGTCGTAGTTGCGTACGCGCCGTTGTTCGTAAATGGCGAAGGCTGTTGTTTGTTTTCTGTTTTTGCCAGTTTCAAAAGTTGCGACATTTGTTTGTAGATATAGCTTTATCAAAATTGCTGAAGAAAGTTTTAGAAAGTTATTATTAGTATTTTTCAATTAGTTTTAATTTAAAGATATCTTTCCTTTGAGAAAGATAAAATTTCAGCGTACCTAATTGTGTGTATTAGGTATCCTGAAATTTTATTTCAAATACAAAACTACATTTTAAATATCTTAGTGCGGTCCATCAAAGCGAAATGGCGTCCTAACCCATAAAGTTGAAACATAACAATCGAAATTCTAATTAGTTTTCAATATATTCAATCCAGAAGTCGAACCGAAACAGGTCATCAATCTTAAGGATCCGTGGCGCCGTCTTTTCACTGACCCCAACACCCCATTTTGGAATAAAAAAAAGTAAAAACCGCGTCGTTACTATAAAGAATGGGCAGCAAAAACCATAATATTCTTTACAAATTTTATCGAACTGAGTAAACTAAAGTAAGCTTTATGTTACTAATAATAGGGATGATGCTATTGGCAAAATAAAATCGTAAGTTTGATAATTAGATTCTGACAGTTTGAAAACGGCAAAGAGGCCGACTGTCAAAAAGTCGGCGCCAGAATCTGTGTGTTGTAAATAAAACATTGCAATTCTAAAATTTACGATTTTAAAGTTTGGCACGTTCTGTTTTGAGACGGGACGAATAAGGGCGTATACCTACTCCATCATTATATTCACGTCTTTTATCATTATATTCACGCGTTTTTATCTCTACTATAATCTAACATAAATTTTATTGATGAGAAAGTGGCATCATTTAATAAATGCACATAGTCAGTGTCAAAATTTCAAATTACTACCAAGTGCATACTATTAAATCTTTCCGATTCTTGTCCCCACTATTTGGAAAAAGTGTTGTGAAAATTCAAGGGTACATGTAGGTATCTAATGTAATAATGGTCAAAACGAATTAAAACAATTGGCTTTGACATTGCTTTGAATTGTTATCAGTATGATAACTTTTTATTAAAGTATTTTATTGATTTTTATTCATTCCAAACTACGCCAAATGGTTCTCTTGTTTATAATAGGTATCTTTCGATAAAGCAGCCTACGGGAATTGATTACCAGTTCGGTTTTAACCAGCGATTATAGTCCACATAAATACTAATGTACTCAGTCTAACTCAAACAATATACGATCAGCTTTTTCGGATTTCAAGATATACTTACTTTTGTATATCTGTTGATGCACCTATTTATTTAAGTTTTGATTCATGTTTTTTGTAAAACGTTTTGGTGTAGCGATATTGTCACTAGGCGTTGTGCAAATAAGTATATTTTTATGCAATTCTATATTATATTCAGTAAATAAAGCCAAGTCAGTAGTAGTCAAATAAAGTCAGTAGAATTGTAATAAGAATAAGAGAACAGTAATAGTTGTAAAACCAAATAGATCTATTTCATTTTTAAAATAAAACCAAAGCATTTCATACAAATAAACATAAAAAGGATTCTAGCAATGGGGACTATTTCACATCTAATTTCGATTTGAGCATTTAGCGGACGACAAACGACCATAAGTTAGTGTTGGCGTAAGACTGTTGGCATCAAATCTAATACAAATCGACCATTTACCAAGCTTTCTACTACGAAGTATATAAAAAAATAAAAATGCATTATTGCTCTCATAAATCATGGCCGAATGTTCTCTTAAAATGAGAGCGTATTCCAAAGAACTGTTTGCAAAATTGATTGATGAAATGTGCGTAGATATAGGAATGGACTAGTTTTGAAACTCGTTTTTTAACAGTAAAATAAATAGGAAGGATTTAGTACCCTTTTGTGTGTTACTGAGCATATTATTTTGTAAATATTTTTTACCAAAATCATAAAATGAAATATTTTGTTACGCTATTTTGCATCGCGAATACTATAACTCACTTCAAATGTTCGTAACATCTTCAGCCATCGTCATTATTTTTCAATATATATTGATCTGATATACGGACTGAAACAACTGCCGTCGCTTACTGTGGCTATGACGTTACCATTAAAATTGTCATTCACCATAACATGTTTCTATAAACATGTGGTAACTATCTTTCTCCCCTAAGTCTTAACAAGTTGCTACTAACAATAATTGCGATTCCGTCGATACATTAGCATGCAAAAAGGTAAAGGTCAAATTAATGGTAATTGAAAATAGAACTTTCTGTTGGAGTCTTCTTCTGCTTATAAATTTAAATTGGATTACGCGGGCTTGAGAAACACTACTATTTAAAACTCTAATGGAGAACTTACTCCAACGTACAGGTTAATTTATGAAAACCAATAAATATGTATCTCTTAGCACTTTAAGGGGCATACAAAACACTTATTTCTTAGTGCACAATTAAAGTTAAAATAGATGAAGCGATGATAATGATTTGTCGCAGGCACTCATTGCATAGAAAAAACTACTTAGGTCGTTATGGCATTAAATTTATATCTAAACATCAGCAAAACAGGTGGCCATTGTTGTAATTTACTTAAACATTTATTACTACAAGTATTTCTGATATGAATAATGTGCGAGGAATATGAAATTGTGTCGTGTTTCCTTCTGACTCACACACTGCAAAGCTTACGCAAAAATTTCAGTAGTAAAATCGTTGTAGAGTTTTTAAAATAAAATACAAGACAAAGTTGCCATGAAGACTGTCTAAGAATAAGTCACTTGAAACTTTTCTGTTGGAATCACAACATCGACAACACTGTGTTTTCAGTAAGATAAAATTATTTGTCCAAGTAGGATATGAATTAGAATTGAAGCTTGCAAAGATTACACACATGTCGCTTATAAAAGTGATCATGTAAACATCACTAACATTAGAAAGAAGTTGTCAATAAAAGAATGAATAAACTTCAAAGCCCAGAACTAGTAATTTAAGACGGCAATGACTAAAGTAAAGCTGATGATAATAAATCTAGGAAAGCAATGTGAGCAATCACTGGTGACCACAGTGTTCTAAGGAAAACTGACTCAAGGGTGTCAATCTAGCTTATGAAATGTATCACCAAGTCTCTGTATTTTTGGATTGCCGAATAATACTGGTAATACTAACTAAATGCTTTACTAGAAGTATTTTTAGTAAGTTTCTCATTCCAGCTCCAAAATTATAAATAGAAACATTTTTATTTTTCCTAGAATCAAAACAAGCACCATTAAAAATGCTATATTTGAAACAGTTCTCGTCAAATCATGTTAATATCGTTTGTCCAAATTTTTTCGAAAGTTACTGATATTTTCGTGTACCATTCTCTAAGTTCCACGTTGAAATATTCAGAGAAAAACTTACATAACAACAATAAATTTTCATTCATAAACTATTCGACTGCAGTTCATATTCCGTTTAACGTTCGCTCTCTCGTCCAGACGTATTATATTTAGACCAAGTGACTTTTTTCGTCGCGTCAAGTATTTTGGTTGCAAAATACCGTTTCGACTCAAAGTGAGAATGCCAGCGTTATAATTTATAGTGTCGTACCATGCTTCTAAACTAATGTGTAATAGAAAAAATATAATAGGAACTAATAAAAAACTGAGAATAATTATTTTCTCTTGATATCAATTCATCTACTGCGGTAATAATCATAATTTCGTCCATATATTTTTTTAATATATTACAGTAATGTCAAATATTTTGCTTTAGATATATTTCTTGCGATACGTTTAAACTTATTTATGAGTTCTTTCCGTAAAACGACATCAATAACTCCCTATTCCTCATTTTAATATAATTCATTTGCAAAAAATGCGTTGACAGGGTTGTAAAAAGCTTATGTCACTATGCAATCGTCGCGTCCGACAGTTTTAACGTGTATTAAGTTATTTCCCCAACTGTAGGCACACTGTGACCCGGATTTTTCAGATTTATTCAGCAGAGTATGCGGATTTTCTGGAAAATCAATGACGTATATCGCTGAGTTATTAAGTTGCCAAATATATCACGTAAACATGCAATTAAGAAACCTAAATGATGTCATATTCAGATGAATAATTTGTTTTCAGTATTGTGAATTAATGATGTAATAACATTAACAGCCCATTCGAGATTTCTTACTTTACTACTAATACTAATAAAAAGCTAATAATCTAACTGTTGGAGATTTCCATTGCTATTCTACAAATGACACTACTTCATTCGTCATACGCTCGTCTACTCCGCTAAATCTATACTTGCTAAGAGCTTCATAGTTCAAAGAACCAACCAACTAAATTATATTTCCGAAAAGCCATTCTTACACGCAATTACACTCAAGTACACATGTTATGATTGCAGTGATATGTAATGAAGGGTATTTATGAAAACTTGGTGTAAGGGGACACCCACTAGCCTAACGTTTGTATAGAAACACGTAATGTCTCAATTTGAATGTGCACTATGGGGAAAAGAAAGGAGTTCAGGACAGTTAGCAGAAAAATATTGGCGAAACAAAAATGTTTTGGATTGCGTGGTTGTTTATATGTCTTATTATCTTTCTTATAGTTTTTGGGGATTTTCATTTCGTTATAAACTTGTCTAATGCCTTATTCGTGTAATGTGAATTAGAATTAATCTAGAATTAATGTTTAAGACGGATCTTAAATATTACGCTAATATTTTTCTGGGCAAGAATTTCATCACAATTCTTTCTTCTTCTTCTTTCTTTTTTCATCATTGTCTTTCTGCACTTTATCATTGTTACATCTTGTATTTTTATTTCTAAGGATAACGTTTTAAACCTTATAAGGTAGAATAATAAAGTCATACGACATTTCCAAACGTTTCCACGGTTTTCCTTGCGGACGCTATCGCACCGACGCGCCGTCTCGCCCGCGCTATTTCGGTCCTCGCCCGCCCAGCCAAGTTTATTGACACGACTTAACGCGCTATGCCGGGATCTAACTGCTAATACCTCACACTGAAGTGCTTACTAGTGCTGTGCTAATGTCGTCTGCAGTTTTGAGTTACAAGTCCTTCAAAATGAGGCCTGCTTATAATATTACTTTTGATTCTAATGGTTTAGAATTTGCTTGATTTCAAACGGTTCAAAAGATTTTGCTTTTGAGGTAGCACAGGCATAAAATGAGAGATAAGTGAGTTTTAAGTAGAAATATTTCATGGAGAGAACCTGAAAGTATTTAATAGTAAAAAAAAAATACAGACAGGATTTTTACAGGCTGGCTCTGAAATGCTGTTTGATATTTCAATGTCCATTTGAACATATTCCTTTTCATTCTTCATCCATATGTGTTTGAAATGGTTGAAGTGAAAACCATACCCTTTTGAAGTTTCTAAACGCACACAAAAGTTAACTTTATCATAAGCATAGGTACCTACTTCGTTTAATATTATAAGAATCTCAATATTTTCTGTAATGTTACCTACGTCAAACATTCTTTTAATAAAATGATGAAGAGTTGTTTATTTTATAAAAGTTTGATGTTGTATATTCGTATTAACGCAACCTAAATTAGCTGCTATATAAAATTGTTTAAACAAAACAACGTTTAATTACTTAGGTAAGATGCACGTAAAAATACTTTGAAAGATATTATGAGTAGTATATGAGAAAGGGTTTGCCTAAAATATCTTTAGTAGAGATTTAATGTGTTGACCACCCATGTAATTGGTAAGATAATGTTTGTTCTATATTAAAACTAAAAGCCTCGTTTCAACTTAAAAGATGGGACAAGCAACGGGCTTACGAGAAAACTCGCCATCGAATCATGGAGGTAATGCGTTCTACCTTATCTGTCAATCTAAATAAATCGATAATGTAATATCACTTCACCCTTATTAGTGTCCTTATTCCTAAAGCTGGACAATATTTCATGGACCCAGTGGGAAAAGGAGAACAATAGAATCGTGAACCTTTGGTAACAACCCTACTGGGCATGGGTTTCCTCTCAGAATGATATCCCATTTAACCATGTTGGCCTAGTACGACAATCCATAGATTGGCAGAGTTAACACATCTTAAAGAAAACGTCTCAGGCTTCGGGTGGCCTCTCAACTCTCTCTCTTTCTTTACGGGATATTAAATTTATATATGCTCATAATTTAAAAAATCCAGAAGTCGGTTCCTTCGATTAGAACGCAAATCCTTTCCATAGGCATCTCTGCTTGTCTGAACAATAATCTCGACCATTATTTAGTTACGGGCTGATTAACCGCTTAAATTCAAAATCAAAAGTCGTTGACGTTTTGTGATTTACCGTTAACTGAGAGACCCTAGCTAGAGACAATAAAAATTATGGAATGAACGTATGTTGTACTTTTAGCCTAAGTATAATTTGCCAGACATACATACAGACTAACAATTTCACTCCATGTCGCGTGCACACGGCAGATGTTAAAGCAGCTGCGCCGGCGCCGACTCGCGAAATGTAACGAGATCGCGTCAACGATGCGGCCGTGACGTCATAATTATGTTATTATGGCCGTTGGGGTTTGTTGTTCTGTTTGCTTAGGCTTTTGTTTTATTTTGATGACGTATGTATGTTTATTCCAATTTTTAATCATTTCTTTTTCAATTTAATGCCATCTTACCGCGGGATTTTAGTGTTCGGTAAATAATCATTATGTGGTAGTACTATTTCACGGACCTATTAATTTGTAACATATTTCAATTGTATAACTATGCCAAAAGGTGGTGGCTACTCGTATCTTGATGCTCCTTAACATGTAATAGAAGACAGACTAAGACTGCTCTAAATGTAACCCCAACTTATTTTGATTAAATCTAAAACAATCTCTACCAGAAAATAGGTACTAATACGTGAGTTTACAACAAAGAAACCCATTTCGTGTATAATACCTACCAATCTACAAATAAACTAGCGTGTCGGCCTAACTAATACGATATACTATACAAGTAGGGCATTTCGCCGCCAGGTGGCGCAGGTGCGGCCCCGCCCCCCGGCGCCTGCGCAGCTCCAACGTAAACAATTCCCTTTTACGCAAATTATACAAGTATTATGTGTGGCTAGTGCTCTCCATAAATCGATTAAGAAAAAAGTTATTTATAGTTCGTCCTAAATTGATCTATTTAATTATAAAAAAAACAAGAAATCAACTTCCGTTAGATGATAAAAAATGCAAAAAATGTGAGGAAACTTGAATACCTCAGAAATTTTCTTGACGGTGGCAGCGTGTGAAGTCTGCGAGGCTAGGCTAAGTAGCCAGGATGGGTAAGGCTATAATCCACTACGGTGTACTGTGCTAACAATCTAACACGTCTTACTCTGAAAAGAAACCCGAACCTGAGCAATAGATTGGTGATGAACCTCGGGACAGTAAAGATCATATAGTATTTTCTATTAGCACAGATGTTAGCGTTTGCTATAGTCTGTCCCCTATCCTTTAATGGACAATAACTGATTTACAAGAGTCCGCTACAGAAGTAATAGATAATTATGTCATACGTAACAAGCCGCCCTAAAATATAAGACAAAACAATTCATACTGCTTGTTCGCACAATCACAGTACATAGATTGTTATCTTCTTAATGTTGGTTATATAAATCTTTCTAACACTCACGTCGGGATTAAAATAATATAGCCATAAAATCCTTATGATAAAGTAATATAATTTTTTATACTTTTTAAGGCCTGTTTCACCGTATTTTGATAGTCACTATCCGCCGGATAAATTAAAAAAAATTAAGAAACATTGTATGGTATTATCTGCCCAAGTAATTTAATGGGAAATTATCTAATAATTAATTAGGGAGTTGGAGAAACAGGCACTTAGACAGAATCTATCTTTGCGAAAAACTATGAAAAACGAGGCATTTTCTTACTATATGTATAGCATTCAAATCCAACAGTTAAGTGTAAATCGACCCCAACAACGTACAAACTGAGTTAATTAGTACTAACCGGTGCAAAGCAGTTTTTGCCGCCATTGTGCCAACGGCTTATATTCCCACGACCCGTACCTACACATACGTACTTACATACAAATTATTATTTATTTTTTATAGTTCTTTTATCTTTCTAAATTATTCTAGGAAGATTTAACGTTTAATTGCTAGATCTCACATAGTCACATGACCGCAGATGGTTCTATTGAACTTGAAAAACTCAAGCTCTAAGCACTTATATTATTTTTCAGCGGTGTAATGTAGATATAAAATAATTAATTTACATAGTTTACAAGAAACCTACTGGAATATAGCCTAAGCCCTCTCATTCTGAGAAGAAACAGTGGGACAGTAAATATGATGATACTAGGGAAATTAAAGAGTTTTTTTTTTCAACTATGAATTGGCTAAAGGCAAAATAGGAAATTCATTGTATCGCGTCAAAAATTAAGATTAATTTGTCGGGACAGGACAGTTACACTGACTATCAATAAAGTTTGATGATAATAATAATGTTTCGTCTTAATAGCAGATGGTTTTCGCTCCATATCCATATTAATTTACACCTGTTACGTCTCAAGGACTGACAGCCGGAACAAAAGACCTTCAAACAGAACACAGCCTAGCAGGTGCTAGGAAGCAGAAAATATGACGCACTTTTTATAATATTATCTCCAGACAAACTCACTAAATAGTGCTACTACAACAGTTTATCCAGTGACCCATAATGTATCATTACTCTATTTTTACAACCTTTCATTCATCCATTAACAATTTAGACATCAGAAACCCACGCGAATCCACGAACAAACCACCATACCTGCAACAATCAAAACGAACGGCCAAAAGTATACGCATCCCTTTCACTGGCAAGGTTAAAGAGTGAGACAAAGGCACGAGTAACGCGTAACACGATACGGAGAGCTTCAAACAAATTGCTTCCACGTATTCCATTGAACGTTATACAGTGTATTTAGGTAACATTGCCAATAGTAATTAGTCGTTAGATAGGTCAAGGTTGAATTGTATCGTTTTGCCAACAAACATGTTTGCTTCGGATATTTTTGTTAGTTTTGTTGTTTTTTGTATTATTTGTAGGGCCATTCATTTTTGGGGTACTTTTCAGGGGGTATATATTGTATGCCACTACTGGCGTAAGCGATCTCATGTGGGGAGGTGTAATTCGAATCTGGTGAAGTGGGGACATCTCGTCAAAACGGCTGCAGTGTGCGGAACTGTGACCTCCTATCTTGTCCTTTGTGCCCCACAACCTGCAATCTGCGACCTCTATGCTGCCACTGACGATGCTGTTGAAGTGGCGAAGTTTTGGGCAAACCCGTACTAACATACACGACACAAAGTAGAAGAAGACTTGGAGCGTATCCCCTAATAACGACAGTGCGAATCCTCGAGAGTTGAAACAATAGTTTCTGTATTCTATTTGTCTATTACTAGTGTCAATTATTGTGTATTGTTAATGTTTCACTGTCAGCAAGTCAGTGTCGCTTCAACTGCTAGACAATAACTGGTATCTGGCAATTGTATGTGCATACATTTGAATGGTACTCTGCCTTGACCAGGTCAAGGGTATATCTTTTCAAGTTGACTAACCTTGTACCTATCCTAATTTTGGGCTTTTGAGTTTGACTATCAGTGCTGCAATTTCTGGCACCAACTAGTATGCTTTCCAAAGCTTACCGCGTTTCTATGATTGACAATTTTAACATAAAATACCATCACGCCTGTATTCCCCAAAAGCTTAGGCAGAGGTAATGCACACCCACAGTTCGCCGATAGGTTTCGGTCCCATGTAATAGGGGTCGAGCCTATTCCCATCAATCGGGCACAAATTCAGACTCCGAGCTGCTTCTGGGAATTTCACAATAAACCCAGCAACGCCTTGGTCGCAGTTGCAGTCGCACTTGGGACCACAAGACCAACGAGATAGGTAGTATTCACAAAACCCCAGCAAAAAAGCTGAGATAGGAGATCTCTGTTTGAATTACGCAATATTAGGTACTCATACTAAGTACCTAGCATACCAGTGATGCAATATATTTTGTCGGTAGGTAACATGTACTTAATTTAATTTCACGGGTGCTTACCATCATACAATAAGTGTATGTATGTATGTTTAGTGTCTAGACTACCGACAGACAGGAAATCACAGTGTGTCATACAAACCATTTATCTTGTTAATATGATACCTCGACACAGTGTAGATACATACAGTAGAATAATACATTTTTGGGTGAT
Source organism: Acronicta psi (assembly GCA_946251955.1). Lineage (NCBI taxonomy): Eukaryota > Metazoa > Arthropoda > Insecta > Lepidoptera > Noctuidae > Acronicta > Acronicta psi. The sequence continues at coordinate 1,177,197 of OX276473.1, read as the reverse complement.
GACAAATTGTCAATTAAATACGTTTTTGACTTTTTTTGTAATATCCCTATTACAAAAAAAGAACCGTCGTTGTCTCCTGCTCCTACAGTAATTATTATTGGAGGACTAGACATTCTGAGGCGTTATGACCTAAGTTAAGTTTTTATGAGTAACTAGGGCATGTCAAAATACGTTAAGATTTATGTTTATGATTGACTTAATAATATTTTTTTAAACAGGTACCTACAAGAAAGCCTTGAAACTCATTCACGCTTTTTTCCCCGTTTGCTTTATCCACGTTCAAACATTGTGTTAAAATTATTTAATTAAAAAGCCCAAAATTATTTCACTAATTATCAATACGTATTGTCCTACTGCTTTGCCTACAGTCCTACACTATTCACCCATCAATGGACACTCGATATGCATTCTTCGCGTTTGTTTACAATCTTTATCGTGTTCCGGAAATTTTGCTAATGCATGGAGTTTTAAATGTAATGTCTGATACATGCCGATTCTTGTAACGGTTACATCTGTGATCTGCCATCCTTGAAAGGTTAACAGCCCTACAATGTTGACATCCTATTTTTCTATAGAAGTTTTGTGGGAGGCTTTCCTATACGATGTCTATGCGATGAGGTGTCATAGGTGTTCGTATGACAACCGGGACCGACGGCTTTAGGTGCTCTCCGAGGCACGGAGGGGTCTCGATATGTTAAGAATGGTCACCCATCCACAGACTGACCGCGGCAAGTGTAGCTGAACCATGCAGATCGGTTGATCAGCGTAGTTATAACTTGGCCACGAGTCCCTCTATGAATACTTATGACAAACTATCAAAGCTAATCATAAGCTTGACAATTGCTCAATCGGTATAACCTTTGGACATTGGAATTACCCTGGAATCAATTGGCATATCGAGGTCAGCGTTCCATGTGAATCGCAGAATTCAGCCGCAGCGTTTATGTATTAGTCGGCAAGGTAGGATAATGGTCTGATGTTACCAAAATCCATAGACATTCATGAAGTAATAGACTAAACATTTTCGATTTAAGGTAGTGGAATTGGTCAACCCATTATTTTATATTTAAATAGATATTATATTTACTAACATTAATTATAAGTAATTTACTAACACTATGGATCTTAGAGTTCATCACTAAACCCTGCTGCTGAAGCAAACAGCAGGAGTTGTTTAGGGGTGAGCTCATTTATTTTATCTGAGCTTAGATAATGTTTCCCTAGATGAACACTGCGCTTGTGTATCAGCGATCCACATACCGCCAGAAGGTGGTGTGGTGTTTCGTCAGCCTCACAGCGTAATACCCCAATAATAACCATGATACATGATATGTCGCAAGTAATTCTTATAATTTAATTAAACTGTGTTTGGGCTACCGTTCAAAACTAGGCGGAGCTTTCATTATGAGGCGACCCACTCCCAAAAGTGGGACAGTAAATCGGCCATTATCCTATGTCAAATGTCTAATAACACATAGAAAGTTAACACTTTTCATTAGGTGGAAAACGACTGGATCACTCACTGGAAAATCGGATACAAATGTTTCATGTTTCAGTAGGTAAATAAGTACCTTGTGTATACAATATACATGTTATACTATATTTTACTATGTTTATAATATTAGACGTTTACAGTTATAAATCTAAAGAGATATTTCGCGGCAGACATATTTATGAAACGGTTACGATGTTACTGAAAAACTGAAGTGTTTGTGAAATATTTTATTTGTAACAAAATGTTGTGAATGATTTGAAAATGAAAGAAAGCATTTGAGATGTTCGACTATATCAATATGTTTCAAACATTCATGGATTCAATCACTAGTAAGATTTTAGGGGATGAATAGAATAGAGTGCTTTAAGAGAGTATGAGATGAATAAATGCAGTCAGCCCCGCTATTTACTAAGTAGCTTAATGGCTATTACATGGAATCTTCTTACCACAGCATGTTGTGTAATTCATAGTTCATACCGATAAAGGTCGGGGAGGCTTTCCTCCACGATCTTTATCGCCTTGATCCAGAGATCCAGTTAATTGGATCTGGATCACAGCCTCGACCGTAGGTCAAGAAAGACGAAATGTGTGTGTTTTAGTAGAAAGAAAGAAAGAAATCCTCTAACCTTTCCTTCGGCAAACAATACGGATATGTCTACTCTAAATAACACCCCGTCGTTTTTGCGTCGGGGGCTGAAAAGAGGGGGCAATAAGGACGCAATTGTATTTGAATATCGGGATTGGATTAATTTAAAAAGAGATAAGCTTTTTTGTAAATACAAAAGCGCTTACATTATCATTAGCACAGAAAATTACCAAAATGTCTATGATTTCCTGCCATAGTTCAGCGAACCCGTGCGACTTTAATGCCTAACATAAACGGGCGTCTGCGATGATAAACACATTTACAGCCATTCGGGAAGTATTTTTGTTTGTTGTTACCCAATTGTGTAAATCTTTACGTGGTGGTTACGACTGTAGATGATGGGAGTGTCCTTTGATGAGTATAATTTGTTTGTGGTTCGTGAATTAACGTTGTTCTTTGTTGGTTTGACTTTAGGGACATTTGGGGTAAATTTGGGAATGTTGAACTGGATAACTAGCATTTTCACAATTCTGTGTCTTCGACTTTGCATCCGTTATTAGTGTATTCTGTTCTTTATCTATTGTGAACAGTTGTCTTATGGATATAAAGAACAGATAAGCTAAGTGGGTATATCCATATCCATATCAAAGCTTGATCGTAAGACAATTGCTGATCACTACTATAAATCAAGCAAAATACCAATCAATGTCATAACTGTAAATTTTTGACTACCTATAAACACTTCATGAAATATATCTGATTGATAACGACGTAAAATTATTATGAGCCATCAAACATTGCAAGTACGCATTTAAATTTAATATATCTAAATATTATAAGGGTGATCGTAAATTAGGTAATAACATCTTTATATGCCAGATACGCGTGTTTTAACGTTTAGTGCGTGATAATTAAATTTTGGTACCTACGTAAAAAGGTAAATATAAGGGGTAATTTGCTTAGGGTGTAATTAAGAGGAAGGAATTCGTAATTTTGCTCCTAAATGTATACTAGGTGATATTTACGTTAACATTGCGTAAAACTTTATTTAATTATAACATTATAAAGTAACACAGGTTCAAAGATGAGACGAAAAAGGGCCAAATTTTTGCAAATTTTTCAATAAAATGTAATACAAAATTGAAAGGACTTTTGACTTACTGGATTAGATAATAAAACGAATTTTCTATAGGAAAATAATTGTTTACGTCATTATTAAATTATTTTAGTAATCATAAAGTTGCAGAAAGCTCTCAACCGAAAAGACTGGAAGGAGGAAAGGGGGGCGTTTGCCCTGCAGTGGGACGATCACGGCTGAAATAATAATAATATCATAATATATCATCATAAAACAAATAATATAAATAATACGCACGAAAACTACACGTAATTTTTGCTATTTCGCTTACCTGAGTGGGTACCACTAGACCAACGAGGCAGTCTAAAAGATAAAAATGTGCAAAAATGTCTACTTAACACAAAATAAATATTTGCAATCCAATCCATAGTTATTAGTATCAAGTTCTTTCAAAGGCTTTAATAACTTTTTATTATTTCAAGTATTTATTCTTTAATCTAATAATTGATGGGTGGCTGGAGCGAGGTATAGACAGCAACAACAACGTCACAGGCCGCGTGCTGTCGAGGGAATGTTAAATTAGCGTTTGATGCTTTCTGTCAAGTTAGCATCAGAATAAGACGTGTCATTTCTTCTAGCTTCTAGAAATGGACTACATTTTACCTTAATGGGAATTAAGTATTAATCCATTGTCCACCCTCAGTAGGTACAAATTCTGCTTAGTTTGGAATGAGATGATGCTGTATGAAATGTCGCAAAATATTATTTTATTGAGTGGACGTCATCTTTGAATTGAATGACGTTTAGATAAAACATAGAATATAGAAAAAAAAGTAATAGATTTAGGGCGTTTCTACTACTAACAACCGGATACATTAAAAAATGGAACAAAATTTCATACAAATTATCTGTCAAATGATTTTAGGTTGTGAAACAGGCCCTTAGAATTACTGTTTTTTTTTTATTTCAAAGATACATTAATTAACTTCTAGACGTAGCGCCTCTAATCCGATATTAAGAATCTATTCTAGGGATATCCCTATATTCATCGCCCATCCACTTCAGCGCGTGATTCATTTCTCAAGTACGTGTCGGCTACTCATCTGTTATTAGGGGCTCAGTGATGCGCGCTATCGACAAACGATTGTCGATAATATTAATAATATTGTGCGGCTGATCTCGAGTGTAAGTATTGCGTTGAAAGATGTTATCGTAACTTAGTAGTGTTGTTTATTGAATGGTTTATAAAATTAGTGTTATTTTGTCGAGTTTTGTAGATAAATAAATGTGAATGATTCGCTTTTTTGCATTTGATTTTGTTTTACTGAATATTCAATGCTTTTTTAAGTATAAGTAATAATTTTTATAGGTATTTGTTGTACAGTCAACTTACATATTAAGTTTATTAAATCGATGTTTATTTACATCGTAATAATAATAAAAATGAAAAATGACTACGTAGTATTTTTAGCGATTATTCAACGTGATGATTGAAATTTTTGGATAAAACAGCTAAATATTTATAATTTTGATCTGAAAAATTCCACCATCGACAGAAATCCTGTTGATTAATCAATCAACAAATCATAACAATTCACATTCACATTCTTCGTAAAGTACTTGCAAACATTCGTATAGTTCGTGATATTTAAGAAAAAAGAACTTATTTAGCTTGAACCATTAGTCGTTTTTATAAACAAAGCGTTGCCAACCATTAATATTAGTTATCAAACAGACTGACACTGTTTGTGTTGCTAGCTGCAAAAACTAGACAAAAAATATATAAACAAGCTCCATGTTCGCTTTTTTAATGTTGTTAAATTTTGAAAGCAAGAGGGCCCTTATAATATAAAAAAAACCTTCAAATTTATCAAATTTTAAATCGGCGAATGGCGACGGTTATAATACGTAGTAACTGTCATGGATGAATGAAGTCATTTTTAATATTACCTATTGTTTTACCTTAACCTTATAATAACATGAATGTTACTCTGAAGACAAAAAGCAAATAAACAGCGATAGCTCTTTCATTCATAAATTTTGTTTAAACAAATGAGCAACCATAATGACTGAGTGATTTATTACAATTTTATTAATGAGTGAGTTATTTATACTGAGCTACCGCATACTGGCCCATTTATAAAAACAAAAATCACTACATCCAAGTAAAATTATTCACAACTACTAGTTCGGTCAATTAAAATCATAATCATTAGCGTAGCGCCACCACACGGGGCGGCAGCGGCGCGGGCGCAGCAATTAGTGCCGACCGACTGGCTCGGTAGTCAGCGACTAGTCACGGTCGCTTCCGTCGAAAAAACACGTCACAACAATATTATATCACCAGACGGACCGATGGTGTTGAGATTTGACGAGGTTTTAACGTGTAGGTGGCCACATCGTTCTAATTGCTATTCAGATGACAGATTGAGCTTTCGCCTCCGGATGCACTAATCACAATCGTCAATCCACCACTTTCGCCCTTATTATCCAGAGAAGAAAGTCCAAAAACCTCCACCATACTTCACTTCTCCGTCTAACACATCAAAGTCATTTTTACAGAACGTCTATGTTATAATCCAAAGGGCAATAAAAGTTTCGCCCTTATCATTAAGAACAAAAGGTCAAAAAACCGCCTCCACCGTACTTCACTTCTCTGTCTAACAGATCAGTCCTGTTTATAGAGCGTCTGCGCTATCCTTTTAAGGTCAATGAAAGTGATATGAGAGTTGTAACAAATTAGTCATTCAATGTCACTTAATGACATACGAGATGACAGATTTGTAGACAAAACTGTCAGATATATTAATAATTCTAAAGTCATTTAATGACAATTTCGACACAATAAATCGCAGACTTGGTTTATAAATCTATTCATCGCCGATGTAAGTTCTGCCAAAGCAAGTGAAGATATGACGCAATTTGTAAAATTACTTTGTAGCTTGATTCCCATCATTGTATTTATTAACGGCAACTCATTTGGATCATAAAGTTAAGTGCGCAATTGAATGATACCATCAAAATTTTCATAAATTAACATAAATCCTTCGCAAAAGCGACTATATAATATTAGCGACTTATATAATGCAAATTAAAGAAATACTAGTTTAGCTGTTTTAATAAACCTTTGAGAGCTTACTTCCCTATTAAAATATTTTCTTGTCTAAATAATAAACCTAGTTATCCATATCCATTTTTCTCTAAGTAAAATTAATACGAAATACAAATGGTTCTATTGTTTCTGTACAAGTTTCTGCTTTATTTTTTATTCTAGAAACATAATTAGCGTCGTCGTCGGTGTGAACGAAATCGATAGTCGATGCAGCGGAGCGTGGCAACACTTTTTTGCTGCTTGCGGCACTGCAAGTTAGGGGCAGAAGCGGTGGTTTTAACTAATGGTAGAATTTTTGAATGATTTACTGTATAAGCGGTACTATGTACTTTTCTGAAAGCTTAACCTTTAAGAGGGTTTAAAAAGAATGAGGTGAATTTTCAATGGCTAAAATGTAAGCTAATGTTTGCCGTTTTACCAGTTTCGGAATGCGTTTGGTATGCCTAATGGGTTGATACAGTGCCATGCTGATGATGATAACTGTTTCGCAAATATTCAAACATCTAAGGTTTCATTAAGTTAATTCACTCGAATTTCCTTTAACAAAATCGCTGATATCTACAAATTTGCCTCAACACCCGCCAATTAGTAATAAAACTATAATAGTATAGTTAACCGTTTTTGTCTCAAGCTTAACGAAACTAACTTTTCAATGAAAAAACTTAGTTTCCGAGGAAATCTGTATTATTATACCAAAGTATAGAACTAATGTTTTTGCACCTTACTTACTCATAGTTTTTAAGTCTGAATGAGAATAATTAATTTTATGTACCTACTTGATTTGGATAATGATAATTATGTACCATTATGTATAAGTTATGCACTTTAGTAAGAAATCAGGAATTGTTTATTCAACTGCAATTATGTTCAGTTCGAAATTGTCTAGCAAGACCCTTTATTAAATAGAGAAAGATGATACTAAAAATGAAAATGTTTTGGCAGTACAAAACACGTGGGTTTCAAGACAATATTTTGTCGTAAATACCGAACAAAACAAAGAGTGAAAAGTTAGAAATAGTGTAACAGATCAAAATTTCATAAAACAACAGGAAGCTGACCTCAACACGGATGGCAAATGCTCACGATGATGCAACTACGTGAAAAGTTTATTGACATGAAGCATGTGATTTTCATGGATGATTTCCAAAAATAAAGGAGAATGTAAAATTAAAAAAAATTATTACAACAAGTAGCTGATCACACTGACAAAAATGCTGATAGTGATGCAACTATATTAAAAGTTTATCGACATACAAAGCACGTGGTTTTCATGAGGTTAGGAATGTTCAGTTACGCGCCTTACGCACATCGCGCCGGCTCTTTGATCCGTCGGCAGCACATAACTCAGACAGGTGGGCGGGCGTTAGCATGCGCTTCCAAAATGTTTCAGTACGTCTATACTATACGTATTATCTAAACTGCGGCTAAATCACTGCTGCCATCTATCGACAAGGTACTCTTGCTGCAGTCAATATTTGGATGGAATCCCCGTTTAGACATCTTCACAATTGAGAAAGGCAACATTGCAGTTGCTTGTAAAGCAATCGGCTAATCGTGATGTCTTATGGAAATCGTATTATAGAATATTTGTGTATGAACTCTGTCTACTACGAAATAACATTACATTTCAATGTTCTTAGTTTAACGGGAGAGAAAAATAGGTGAGGCGTAAAAGTGAATCTTCTATGACATTTATGTAATCGTCCTTGATTGTATGCTCATCAATTTGCTAGAAAAGTGACAGTTAAAAATAATGACAAGATAAAGAATGTCCGTCTTAAAAATATGGCTTAGGTTGCTAGCGAGTTGGCTATAAATAATATTTAAAAGGAAAAACTATCTAATCATCTCAGTTTATAGTTTTATGTCTTAAAGAGAGGAGATGTTATCGACTAGATGCATCAACTTCACGAAGACATTTGAACAAACAGACGAACATCTGCTGTGATCGTACGATCGATAGCTGTGACGTAACATTTTGCACTGAAAGGTCACGTGCATGCAGTATTGACAGGTGTTTCAAGCACAAACAACCCAATAATAAGTCTTATAGTACTTAGCAATGAACTTTCAACAGTGCCTTTTGTGCGTCATCAGAATCGTTTAGTATCTACAAAAACTAGGCAACATTCATTATTTTCTAAACAATTTACAATTTTCGCTTACGATCTGAATTGTTTGTTATAGATCCACAAAAAATAGTGGTACGCTGTGCCAAACAATAGTACTAGTAAAACAGCAATCGAAACGAGGATGGGATGCATTCCTGCATGATTAAAAAGTCGATGCACTCCTATTCTTAAAATCGGCATCTTATATTCCTACGTCAAGATATTTCCAAGAACTTTTTAATACTAGTGAGCACCTGAGTAGGTGTCAGACTAAATAAAACGTCGGTACGCATGTTGCTGTATGAAAACATATAGGCCTTTGATTGGGTGCTAAGAAACTATAAAATCGAAGCATCTCCGGTTTTTCTGACGGTTGATATTTTTATTCTTAGATCGGAAATAGAAAATAAATTAATCCTCTACGAAGAAGATCCTAAGAATCACTAATAGTAGACGATTACAAACTTACTAATGCCAAAGCGACAAGCTTGACGACGTCTGTGGTCTAGTGGTTCGGGTACCGGACTGCTGATCACGAGGTCGTGGGTTCGATTCCTACAGGACACAAATACTTATGTGATAAACTTGAGTGTTTGTGTTTGTCTGGGTGTTTATTGTGTATTATAAGTATGTATTTACAAAAAAAAAGTACATAAGTATTATATCCATTGTCTAGTACCCATAGCACAAGCTCTGCTTAGTTTGGGACTAGATGGTGCTGTATAAAATGTCCCAGGATATTTATTTATTATTATTATTAAAGCCCAGATTGACGAAATAGAGAAATAAAGTTTTAATACAATTTGGTCTACTCATTTCAATGGGAAACTAAAAGTACATTAACTTCCGCTTGATTTTCAGGCATCAAGTGATTATCAATCCGTAAATAATACAAATTGGAATCTATAAATTCATACGATATCAAAGAATATTGTTTGACTTATTCGAACGATTTGACATGATAAATTGTGTAAGTTTTAGTCCGGTGCTAGTCTCGACAACCGATACTATAGAAGAATGAGAATCAATATTGTGTCTTACTTCATTCGTGTTACCACATGGGCTACTACCGACTCCGTTGTGTTAAGCGCTGTAGCGAACGTCTAAACCAACATTCTTAGCTAAAAATACACGAACGCATCTAAAGCTACTACTGACTGAATCTAATAATACGTCTAACAAGTCATTCGCGAGGCTGAGTAACTCATCTATTGTTGAATTTGCACTTGCCAATGCTTTAGTTTTTCATTTGCTTTGGCAACAGCGTGACTAATGTCATTGATCACTGTTCTTTCTATCGGTAGGTACTCTGTAGCTTGATTGGTGGTGAATACAATTTTAGTAACTGTTGAAAGTTTTGTGGTTATCAGTAAACCATTTGAGACTAAGTTTCAGGTTTACTATTTCATGATTGGAGGCTAAACGAATGAAAACTTCCGTTTCGCAGTTATCGGGGACCAGTTAACTACGGTTAACGTGAAAGCTCAAACAAAAAACTATCATTTACATGGCTGTTGCTATATTATTCATTTATCAATATTATTAATATTAATCACTGATACTATTATTTTCTATTATTATTAACTTCAGCGTTATATTTTTAGGTGGAAATATCATATGCATTTTAAGTGATAGTGCATTATATCTTCATTTTTAATGTTAAATGGTTCTGGCATACGTCCACAACTAAATAAAAAATCGTCTGGACTGCTTTTGAATTGAAAATAAGCGCAATAAGATTTGATGTCATTTTTTTTACCGTCTGAAATCTTCGTTTTATTCGAAGAATTTTCGTTTTTCTAAGTATTTACTACTAAAGTACCGATTGGTTTAGAATTCGAATATTTCATATTTTATTAATCTGACTGATGGACTGATGATGATTTAATCAAAAAAACACTGTTTCGTAAACCACATCTTACCGATTGCCATATTCATATTTCTAGTTTAGTTGGTGGTTGTTGATCTGAATTCTCCATCAAGTGTTTTTCTTCTTCATGTAATTGTGTGAGTAGATCGTATTTTCAATCTAGTTTATAAATTATATAACAACACTCACAGACCGTTAACCTAATATTTTAAATATTGACAAAGGAAGTTATAAATTTTATTCGTTTGCTATTTTTATGCGAGAATTTTCTTCACAACACATAAATTTGTGAAGAATTTTCGCTGAAAAAATATCAGAACAATTTCTAACGCATAATATGACTGGTCCTTATGAAAGTCTATGAGAGAGGCCTTTGTACAGCAGGACCTCTTAAGATGGTGTTGATAATGAATAGTGAAGTGGAAACTTTATGATTTATTATCAAAAAAAAAAACATTTTTTTTTTATTTCGAACAATACTTACTGGATCTTGGAAATTGACTTTGTAACCTTTGCATCATAACCTTCGCCTACTTCACGAAGCGTGTAATACATCACACATCAAAATTACCTCGTATTATCTTGTTAGTATGATTTTAGATCATTTATCTCTTTGATTTGAATATGATCGTTATCAATGAAAAATTATTGCACTGTTGTCCTTGCTTGTATTTACTTTATCTATGTCATCTACGTATTATACCTTAGCTTTATGAATATTTTGTTACTTTTCAATATCTCTCTACTTATTATCTTAACGTCAATTTTATCAAATACAGTATTTTGTGAATTACTTTGGTTATTTTAAAGGATGTCTTAAGTTCTTCTCTCTTGTAATAACTTATTTATATTATACGTACATCATTAGATAGTTATAATTTAAGCATTTTTGTTATAGCATATTCATTAGGTTTAAAATTTTAATTAGTTCTTATCCAACACCTGGCTCTGTAGCTGTCATGTATTCAAATATGACGTTATCTAAGCAAATGTTTTGCAAACGTCTTTATAATAAACATAAATAGACAATCAGCGGAATGATTTATTTCCTTTGTTTCACGGTTGTATGAAAAATAATGACCTTAAAAACATCTAGTAGTCTTAGAACGTAGTATTGTGTGCGTAATAGTATGTTGTCTATATAAAGATAAATGGACATAAATATGCAGCTGGATTGTTGCAATTTGTTCTATCACATTTTTCTTATACATTTGGTTTGGTTCTCACGATATGTAGCTTGGTATTCTAGAAAAGCATGACAGTCAATCAAAATAATTTAAATGCTGCTGTTGACTCAAAATTCTTTTGTAGTGTTGTTTATATAAATAACGAGTAATGAGTAATCTTAACTGTTTTGTCGCCTATATGTAACAATTATAGAAATGTTCGTCGAATCAGTATTCGTTAACCTTAATTGTATTTTTAGACGTAACAACAATGCAATTATAACGTTAACCACAATTTGCGGTTTTAGTGTTGATAAGGCTATTACTATAAGTACTTCAAAGTACTTACGTACGCATGTACCTTGATCTTTCACTTATTTACTCTACTATGTTTTCTAATGTAGGTAAAATATCCAAAATCTTAATAAGTAATTTATCAATAACAACGTAAAACATACTTTTTATAAGGTTATTATATATAATACTTTATAGGCATACATTATATACATACATACCTACTTTATATAATGTCGACGATATTATTTTACACAGAAATACTATTATTTACCTCCAAAACTTAAAGTATTTATTAAATTTTATGAAATAAAAATGATTTGATAATTTTAGATATTTGGAATAGGTACATTGGAAAATGGTACAAGTTTTCAATAGGAAAACTTGTACCATTTTCTAACCTAACCTAACCTAACCTTACATAGCCTCTACTATAGAGGTAAAAAAAATTACAAATATCAGTTTAAGAGAGGTCGGCCATAACGAGGAGCTAAAAACTGGTAACCAGCCCTCCAAAATTCACCCACAAATCCCCCATGACACTATTACGCAAAATCAGTCCACCTAAATATAGTCTAGACGAGTAAATCGCATGGAGGTATATATTTACAGAGTTTTATAAAAATGGGTCTGATGTTGTTTAATGTAAACAGTCGGGTCAACGCATTGTGGCGGGTTGAATTCCAAGAATACTAAATCACACGCTCTATGTGTTTCTGCTCAGCCACGATCAAGGTAACAAATCATGCGAATATTGTCTTGTCATGTACATTTCTTGCCAAACTTATTGTCCGGCTTGAAGTTGGCACGAGCTAACTTCAACCCGGCCGAAAAAATCGGAGAAACAAAAATATTGGATAGTAATAAATAAAAACGAAAACTCAAGTCGCAGGCTGTCGTTTTAAATAATTTTAATCAATTTTTTTGGTCTCTCTCTCTTTCGTCTTTTTGACTTTTATGGCTGGTTTACGGTTATGGTTAGTAAGTTAGCTCGTGTCAACTTCAAGCCGGACAATAAGTTTGGCTAGAACTGTACCATCAGTCAGGGTAGAAGTAAAATACACAGAAACGACAAATTTGGTACCGTGCACCTAGTTTCGACATTTCATAAGTGCCTGTATAAGGTCTATGTGAAAATAAAACTATTTTGATTTTTGATCGTCGTAGTATAAGTGTATGCGATTTTTTAAACAGGACATGAACTCCACATCGTTGGCGCATCTAATATTCGCGTGTAAAATTCTTTTATCTATATCCACGCACCGTTCTATGTGTATGCGCAGTCAAAACAGTAGATTATAAAAAATATTAATATACCTACTTACATTATTTTATACTAAGACCGTTTACTTTTTTCTTTTACGTTGAGCCGAACGAAATAGTGCAAGCGTTGGCGACCTGGCATGGCTAGACACGCGCAAGAACTAGGTTGAACATCAAAACAGTGCAAAAAATCATGGCTTTACGGTTTTTCCTCAAAGGCAATATTTTGGATTACTGTGCTAACTTCTGTCACGTTCCAAATACAGTTGGAGTATTGAAAGTGACGTTTTAAACTTATAGGCTTGGAATCTAGTTTCCAGTTTTAATAGCATATTTTATAAGCAATTATTATTATTTAAAATGTAGAGCTACAATAATTTTAATTGAATATACACCTACCCTAAACATTTATTTATTAACACAACCGGTTGTGTTAATAAATAAATGTTTATGTTTATATTATGTTTTTTTTATACACCCTTAAAATATTTTTCACGACAACGACATAGACCTCTTACATTAATGTACCTACTTAAAAAAAAAATAATAACAACTCCATACATGTATGTAAAAGTGAAGATGGTTTTAATGCGCTTAAAATTTCTTATAAAATTTACTGAAATTACCTTTTATCTGCGTAAAATCTTTAGCCCAATTTATTTGTTTATTTCACTAGGCAGAATGTTGGCGCCAATGAGCAGAGCTTCCCAGAACATCACTAACCGTATCAATTATTATAAGTTTAGTTTGTTAGAAGTAAACACTTGAACACTGCTTTGTTTTGGTCCGCCACTCCGAGTGTGAATTTATGGAATTATATTGAACGTGTGTATTGAATTCACGTGTCGACTGTACGTAGGACAGCATAATAATTTCTACCACATATTGCTCGCTTCAAATATTCTATCCAATGATTTCTGTCAAAATGTAAATTGGAAGAATCTTTAAAAATATCGTTGCCTGATCCTACGGCTGTATTGCAAAAGAAGATTTAAATAATGAAACTCATACATAGTTTAACAAAATTATCTTCGTAAACTTCAAAACATTGGATCAGATGATTGCTCAACCAATTATTGTATTAACTTTTTCGAAAACTTATCAGTGTGTATCGAATAAGTATTTAAATTAAATAAAGTCTAAATCACAGTCTAAATAAAGTCTAAATCATAGTTCACATGGAAGTCTTTTTTGTCTGAAGTATTTTCAAGGGATTATGTAATTCTTATTGATAAATATGTACTGTGTAACTGTTCTTTCACTATTTAAGTAGGGCTATACAGGGGAAAATCTCTCTGACTTTATTTATGTGAAGACTAGATGTTATAAAGACGAGAGAATCCGATAAATAACTTTCTGCAATAATTTGAGATGAATGAAGAGATAAGCAGAGGACATGAAAACATGCTTAACTGGTGAACGACAATTAGTGGTATGTTCTGTTGTAATAAATATTTCCTGATGAATCTCTGCTTCCTAACGCGGGATTAAAAAATGGGTCAGGCGTAATATTCAACTGCTGTACAACCACGAAGGCCCATTTTCCGAAACACTGTTAGACTAACACTGATTTTCGTAGAAATTCGTATATTCACTTGCACAAATACACGAGTAAATGACTCAGACGCTATGATACACGGCAAGTAGATGCCAGAATATATAGCGCCACCCACGGTACCAAGAAGTGTTTTGTATTAATTTATCGATTTCTCATCTAGATAGACCCTTGGAAACCGTCCCAGAGCGAAGTGGATTTTAGAATGTTTTTGCTAATTGTAAATTGTCACTATGTAGATAGCCAACATTTCTAAGAATAAGCTGATTTATACTCTCTTGAAGATCAAGAGAGTATCGTACATAAATTAAATAATATTCTGATACAATATTAGCTTCCCAAGTGATATTGAACCATGGACATTGGGACTGCCAAGTTACAGATCTTGAGTTAAAATCCAAGGCATAACTCTAGTCTTTTCGAAATTAGTAAAGGACCATAACATTGCCAAAAAATCCGCTGCTTAGCAATAAAGTTTTATATTATTGTGTTCCGATATAAAGGGTAATTTATAACAACGCGTGATCTTAAGATGACAATGCTTGGCCACTCGTGTTGCTGGCGCCTACACAGGCTCCGGCTACAGCCAGACTGTGTGTTTATTTGTCACTTGTTTGAAAATCATTTTAATTAAATGGAACACATTGTGAGAGAACGTGCATGCCTGAAAGATTTCTTCTCAACATCCTGTGTAATCTGCTCGAGCATAGTGGACTATAGCCTGAACCCTCATATTTCCAATCGTTCCCCGGCAGTAGGACGGTTGATGGCTGATAATGTCAACGATAGAGCATTATTTGGATGTCCAGTTAATGCTCCGAAAATAAAGATAAAGATATACCTACCAATAATAATAATAAATTATTAAGCAAAAGAAAGAAGAAATACATTGCAGGTTACATTTTACAAGGTTTGAAAATATATTTTTCTGCACAATATTATGAATAAAGATATACCAATGCATTGGTTTAGAATCGACAAAGTTTTCTATATTATCTAAACATCTTGCAATTATCTATACACAATAAAGTTGGTAGTTTGGTATATAAGTATGGTATAAACAAGATAATCGTATATGTCTCATATCTGTTTTGGTGTTTGGACCTAGGAATGTAAACTAGATGCGAGTATTATCTGCTTATTGTACCGTGTCATTGTGGAAGTGGGTTACACTGGATGAACTGCTCAAACAAATCCAATATAATATTGTTGCGCGTGAATGCCGATGTTATTGATTATGTTGAAACTCCGCTGATCCAAGCAAACATACACATATGATAACAATTTTGTACGGCTTAACATGTAAGGATCCTATTATTGTCTTTCTTCCCCTTTTCCTTCAATAAGGTTTATATCTGAATTCCTTAATAAGCCATACCTATGTCCAGATTTAGACTGAGTCATCTTGGTCAATGATTGATGGTGAATCTTGTTCCTTGGAAACATATAAATTATGTTCTGTAACTATGAGTATTAGGACCAAAAACTCAAAGAATATTTGCTTGGAGTTTGGGACGCTTTCTAGAAGAGAATTGACTGGAAAGTCGGTGCTTCTTAATTTTAGTTTTGGTTTTGAATGGGTAAAAAACATATTTCGTCTGTCAAATTGACCGAAATAATAACAATAATCAGCTATCAATCAGTTAAAGCCAAATAAACCGTCATTTTGCCGGCAACATCAGTGGGCAATGACAAATAAACAGGACTTATTTATATATATAAGATTAATGTGTTAATGTCAGCTTGTAACTCTATAAACGATAGATTGATTAGGACGGGTGGTTGTGGCCCAAGCGATAAGCGATAGCATTATGTCAGTTGATCATCCGTCAGTAGTCAATAAGGAAAACGAAGTGGACCAACTCAAATAACCCAGCAAAATTCACTTTGATGTCTTTCGGAATAAAAGCACTTGTTGATCATTATTCAACAAGTCATTGCTAATAAGCCATTACTATATTAACCTATACGAAAAACTAATTTAGTAATCCTGCAGACAAATACGAGCTCAAGAAAATGTTTCTGCCTTTCGGACCAAATACATTATTCACACAACACAAGATACCACTTAATCTTCTTAAAAGATGATGAGATATCCAACATATTTTCAACAATATTTCTAACGTAATACAACATATAAACTTGACTACTATTAATTAAGTGATATTATTGACTTCTTATTTTCCTTTGTTCGCTTTTCGAGTCAATTTAGAGCCTACGACGTGTTTGATTTCATTACAGCTACTTACGTATTTATTATATAAAGTTAAATGACTTCTGTGAGGCTATGTGTTTTAAGACCGGATGTTTATGCACGTGATTTGTATTTATAGTGTATCTCCGAGTTACATTTCTATACGATTTTTAATCTTATGCCTATTTGTAGCTTCTATATTTTGTGCTAATACCACTTCTAAGACTGGTCTCCTCTTAAACGTTGATTGAGCAAACTACTATGGGAGACTATGGGATTCCTGATGCTTCGAAATGATATACAAAATTTGACCCATTTTGATTGATGACTGTTCTTAAGCAAGTACATATTTCATGATATTTTCTTCAATGGCGAACGTAAAAGCCGCAGTGCTTCATCAGCGAATATTAATTAGAAAAATCGCCTTTCATCTCTGTCTCACACCTCGACAAAGCACGACCGAGGTCGCCCATACATATTAGGCGGTGGTCAGACTATGTGACGCGCGTTTGCAATGAGCACTTGCCTTACTACTAGGTACTACTAAACGTACGAGTTACCGTGTATACTACTTCCACTAGATCCAATACTATTTTATTTGCTACTTCGTAGAGTATTTAGCGCCTAGTTATACACGACATTTTATGCTAGACGTAAAATGACGATGGACTGACATCATTGAATACAATAATGAAGTAGAGGTTCTACCATAAAGTTGAAATTTCTACGATTTTCCCTTCATGTGCGCGAACATCTTATTCCAAAAGAAGGTACATTATATTGTCCTTAGGGGGATCAGAAGCAAAGGGATCGACGATCGAAAGCAAAGTGGTCAACCACTTGTCCCAAGCCGTCAAACTTTAATAGTTGTTCGATAAAGTTACACAAATGATAACATAAATTATATCGCTGACGTAATATTTTAACAGCGTGAATTTTAATAAAACGACTATTCTATAAATTACTCGCATATTTATCGCAGTAGCCTGGAGTTAAAGTCTCTTTTGATTTCTTGGCTCCTGGTCTGGTATGCTATTATCTGTTTTTATTTCTACTACGGCACTTGTCTTGAGGAAATCTAGTCTCAATCTCTATGGACAACACGTAAATACCATCTAAACAGGAACAATCATCCTTCTATGTTTGTTTCTTCCGTACAATATAAAAAAAACCTGTGTTGCATCTTTATTCTACAGCGGCAGTAGGACAATTACTGGCTGATATTATTACACTAGTGACCATTTGAGTGTACTTAAAGGTTTGATATCAAGTAGCCTAGTTGCATGAGATGGATTGATAGCAGAACATTTTAATGGAGTAATTAAATATGTATCATATTTAAACGCGTAATCAGAAACTGGTCGGTAGCCATTACGATTAAAAGGAATGCGAATGAGTTTATACGTTATAGGGACAAATACTTGGATCTGGTACGAACTCCTGATACAGTTATTTGATTGGATTTGAAGCTGATCGCGACATACTTGATCAACAACCAGATAGATTAAATTAACTACACAAGCGCTATCTATACTAATAACCATTTTAACAGAAGAAGACCAAATTAAAGCAATGTTTCTTGAACTTGTGTCTCTTGAGAATCTCCTAAATATTGTTAATTTCAAGGCTTTACTCTCGATCAGTGAGTGGTATTCCGCTTTTGTCTTAGTAAAGCTGTATTCTCTATTTTCAATGTTTACAAAAACATTTTTTTTTCAATAATTTAATTTCACAGAATCAAAAAAGAACTGAAACCTAATGCCGTAATTAATGGTGTTACATTTTGTTAGTGGAAATGTTTCCATCTCAGTTTTATTTTTGTATTTTAATTTAACCCAGAGATGAAAAATGACCAATAATAATTTTTATTTCTGAAGAACCTACCTTCAAATATAAAAAGTGCACAAAAAATACATTATTATAACGACATCATGGTGGTAAAACCTTAACTAGCTTTTACGTCTTTTGAACATATTTTTTTTTATTTCTATCCAATACAGCAGTTACGTAATATAATATAAATGATAAATTACAGGGGTTCTGTTTATTAACTGATAGTATCTCGACAGGTGTCTGGTCTATTTTCGTCGCCAGTACCCTCTAATTACAAAGAGATTGCACTTTCGTCGACATTTTATTATTTCGGTCGACATTTTCACCCGTTCGGCGCGCCCTGCAATTAATTCTAAATGTCATATGAATCGGCCACTTTAAATTTTTATTTAAGTTATAACCTAACAGCGGTTATCGTGGGAAACGGAATTTATTTGAATAATTTAATTTGATTTGTAGTAGGTGACTTAAAAAAAGTGAATCCTTTTCAGATTTGTATTCAATGCTTTTTGATTGCCGATTCTTTAAAACAAATGAATCTTATTGTGGAAAACAAAAAAAATGATTAACGTAATAGTGCAGGTGCCAAATGATGTCGAGTGTGTAAAATATGAGGACCTATATATAGTTTTGAACTCGGAAAAGCTTGCAGATCTGGATATTGCCGGGAAATTTGGTGGCCCATTTTTTAGACCCCCTTCAAAACTATGTACAGAATGTGGTCTTCATATTTTGCACACTCGATTCCCTCTAGCGCCCGGTCCATAATCAATACTTGGCGTATTGAAAAAAGAGTCCTCCTCTCTCTCTTCATGCACTAGTAAAAAGGTAGTCCAGTCAGCAGGTTGTTAACGAGATTTACGGGATGGGCTGCGCAGTTCTTTTTTAAGGCTTTATTTAATTACTTTCCCGGGAGAAAAAAAACAATAAATGATGGTGATCTAATCGCTCTCTTCCGCTCCCTTGCACCACGCATGTTCGCCCTCGACATTTGCACGTGGTAAATTTTACCGAAACGAGCTGCAACCCGGTCAGCGGTTACGCAATATGTCGAGCATAAGATCGTTCGAGTTCATTATAGGGGGAAAAGTGCACCCAATTTATTGTGGACGTTTCGTCTTTCATGTATTATTAGTACCTACTGGGTGTGATTAAATTCACAATAAAGTGACCGTGATATACCATAATCTCTCACAAATACCTTAACTGTTCACCTTTATCTCTCAATAACCACCAAAACCCCTATTTTCGCTCATCCCTCAAACAAAAGACATTGCGGCGATACATCGGCATAATAAATGACATAATAACTAAACACGAATGCACCCGATGTTTACCGAAGTCGATTACGCATGCGTACAGGTGCGCGAGCGCTCGTTATAGTACGCGGGTGGTCACTAATGTCCCCTGTATTACCGTGCCCCTTGAGTTTAACTGGATAGAAGAAATATCCAATATCATTTGCTCATAGGAAAACTACGATTTGGTATGTTGATATTAGACGCATGGGCTGGATCGATTTCTTACTTATATTGTCCTTACGTTAGACAATTAGACATTGTTTTGTTTTACATTAAATAAATCGGCGCCAACGAGTCAGTCCAAACAGATTTCCGCCGACCCCATAAGGGAAAAACTTCATTAAATTCTTTTATTCCCAATTCAGTATTGTAAACGCAATTAGTTTCCGCCAATATCCATATTCAATAATATATATACAGGCGGCTCACGTCCGACAGATCGTAAGATCAGACAGGCGCCACACCATAAAGGGATCAGGGTTTTTCTAACGATTCGAAAATTAATGTCTTCACCGTAAATGTAAGGGAATACACGACTTAGATCTGTATAAAGGCGCAATTGGTTTCATGTATTGATAAGTTTTTGATTACATGTTTTGAGGTTAATGCTAACACTTAGCTGACAGAAGCTGGGTTTAAACGGCCAATCAAGAAGACCAAGAAGGCGGCCAATCAAAAATATCAGGGTCGTAAAGCAAAAAGCTGAGGAAATGTATCCTGAATTAAAGCTAAGAATGTTACGTGTGTTGTTTCGTGTTGAATAAAATTGTAAACTGATATTTTAGAGGATATCTTTGTCATCTCAGAACGCGAACGCGTAAAATAAAAACCTGGGTACCTAGTTTCCTATTTAAAGATCATCTCAGTTGATGATCAAACGGTCGATTCGCGTTAACTTTGCGTTAAAACTTCGTCCTAGCTTTAATTATAACGTGAGTTGCGTAACATGTGAGTGGTTCGAAGTGAATATTATTTTAGGAGTTCAGAGACCGTGCTCTGGCTTTCACAACTGTTGCAATATCGACCTTGCCCTCTCAATCATAAAGTTTATTTTGTTTTGTAAAATATTCTAGTATTTATCTCCTTTAGGTTTCAGTGTGCCGTCACATGTCGCATATCACTCAACGGCTCGCTTCCTTTTCGACAATAATAAAGAAAAAAGTTTGGATGCCTCGGATTGAAGCTGTTTCAATGAAATTAAAAGGTGATAGGTTGTTATTTGAGTATTTTGTCAAAGAAACATATTTCGTAGCGATGACCGATATTTTGAACCACGAGCTTAAGAAGCCCAGATTTCTGTCGGGCTCGTATATGCAATTATTTATAGTTTCTGTTACTTCATGCATAAGATGAAATACCTAATAATTATTTAATTATGAAGGATGTGGTCCTTCGAGTCAAACACCTTTTGATATAACTCTGATTAATAATTTTTCAGACTTGTCACCAAAATCACAACGTTCCGTTTATAGACTTTCACAAAAATCGTGGCATTATAATTTTAACATAGCTATTAAATCTTTGTCTCATTCATCATTGAAGAAAATAAATCAATGTAGGTATATAAATTAGTCTGTTTTGGTAAAATAAAGGTGAACCCGATTTATACATCAGTAGCTTCGTACAATCCTATTGACCTCGTTAATCGCATGTTATTTATTTAAGGAAGATCTATTTTAGAGTGTTGTACTAAAGAGTTTCTCGTCTAGAAAGTTTCGATTCTACGTCTAATTGTAATGATTTAGATCGAGCTGAAACTCTTTGTTTTTCTGAAAGGTTAGACAGATGTGTTGCCGTTATAGTTAGGTACTATGAATCCAATACGATAATTTTCTCATATATAGTTTTATCATTCTTCCAACAAGAATTCTTCGTGAGGCATAAAATTACATTACAAGAATCAGTATCCAATCATGTAGTTCCTGGAGTTGAGAGCTGAAGAAAAATATTTTGCAGGTCCATTTTTCGAAAAGCCTGATCTTTTAAATACTTTTTTTCTCTAATTATTAACTTCGGAACTGTTGTACAGAATACATGACAGTCCCATTGTACCTTATTACTAAATCTTATTAACAAATCGTAAAACCTATCCTACATCTGTTTGACAAAACAAAGTCCTAGAAAACTAATCAATTTTTGGCCGCATCAGACAAAGGTGCCGATAAAATGTCAATGAAATATGTATTTATATTTATATATATTTATATATTTTTTTCCCTTAAAGCTATCTTTACAGGTTGTCACCCAATGCGACAGCAAGGTCTTATATAAAACTATATCTAAGGATTAATAATATTTTACACACTAAACTACACTTATAATTTTTACATATTAAACTAAGAGGAACATTATTATTTAAGTATTCTACTTATTTATAACAGTACTTTTGCGAATTCACTCTGATTGCTTGTAAAAATATAAATGCATTTGTGGATTTCATTGATATTACGTATGGCTTAAATAAATAGATTTATACTATGTTTTTTAAATACTTGAAGATGAAAATATTTATGATTTACTTAATCATTACACCCAACGTAATAATGGTTGATACTAATTATGGTTATTTAAAAGGATTGAAAACTACTGTTGATATGGTTTATCTCTGGAAGAGTCAATCAAGCTATTTTATGAACCCGCTAGTCACTTTAAAACAGTGATTTCGCCTTCCAATGTATTTGATAAGCTATCATGCCAACAAAAAGTGAAAATTTCTTGATAGTATCTATGCTATTAACACTATGTATTAGTCATCGCCAAATAATTCCAATGTTTACATCAATTAAAAATTCCTCACTCATTGCAACCTGTTAAAAATATTTAATGCTCAGCCGTCAATCACTGAAATGCAATTGAATAATCTATTAATATTTTTGATTCGACACTTGTTTACGTTTTCGGATTCAAAGATAAAATCGAGTATACTTGCCATGTCATAAAATTGTCATGTGTAGCAAACATATTGGATTTGTTATTGTAGGAATATTGGCGGCTTTTACTGTTAGTTATAATTTTTAACTATCTACCTTACTTTTATGGTATAGAAACTATTAAATTTGTTGATCTCCCGTGGCCATAGATAGTATTTATTGCTTTACTGGACAATGGTAACTTTCAGCTGTTTTGATCGGTCTAACACCGCCAGTTGAACTTTTAAGCTTACCTTTCTTTTTACCCAGTATGGGATTTGATGATCTCTTTAGATTGTAGAATATCTCACTTCAAGTGGGCTACATTTTTTAGAGAACACAAGCTGTGGACCCCGGTATACCCAGTTGCCGATGATCAGAGACATCCCTTTGTGTCAATTCATGTAAAATGACATTTGGCTATTCTCATCTACGACAGGAATATGGAAAATAGTCTTTCATTTATCCAATCATCGATCCTACCACTAAGGATTTTGTTGAATTTAACAATAATAATTTCTACCAAGCATGCTATGAAGTTTTGTATTCGTTGCGGATTCGCCACAAAGGGAGACTTCTAGAGAAAGGACCAGATCTGACCAGAACTGAGTACAAGCAAATGAATCCGGGGTAAAACGCCTATAGTAATAAAATGGCGAACAGTAACGGGCCTCGACCGCGCCAGTATGTGTGGCAGACGCGTTCAGCAAAAAGCGGGCCTGGCAATGTTGCCATATTCGATGATAACGATTATTATGCGGCCAGCGAGCGTTATCAAATGATCGCTGTATACTGTTTTGATTTAAATGAAGATTTTTTATTAAGTTCAAATCGAAAGGAAAATGTGGGAGTTACTGCTCGGTGGAGTGTATGAGGAATCCTATTTTGGTCCTTTGAGCCAATTTTCTAGTATCGATTTACCCGTATATGAAATGCTATGCTTTGGGTTTTAATAAGTATGAATATGGACAACAATCAAATTAGTTTTATTTTCATATAAACCATATGCCTGTATGAAATACTTATGAAATGTCGAATTTAGGCGCACGGTTCCAAATTAGTCGTTTCCTAAGGAAAAGAACCGGCAAGCAAATCCATGGTTACTCTTTTAAATTTTAGTTTTTAACGATGATATCTGCTACAATAATATATGGATACTTACAATATGAGAAAACAATCTAGAAATGTTTGCGAAATATGGACCTTAGCAGTACCTATAAATAATATAAATTCGTTAAATTCAAATTGCATCTATCAAGGACCACCATAATTTTAACAATTACGCAAGACCGTTATCAGACTTTTTGCAGACAGAATTGAGACATAGATAATAAATAGCGCTGTTGAACCTGTCAATTGGAGTTAATGGGTAAATTGGACCAAAAAAAATTCTCAGGACAATTGTCCAGTTCGTTTCACGGAGTATTGTTAACGGATCTAAGCCTAGTGACCCAGTCATGACTTTGACTGCTGAAGACAGCTTAGTATTTCTTTTCTTTAGCGATTTTCTTGCAATTTTCCTTTTTCCATCTCCAATATCAATAAGCCCAAAAGTAAGTAAGAAAAAGTTTATATATATTTGCACAGTGACAATTTTTGACAATAGACATATTTTTTTATTGTGACTAACTTGACTCCCACGAGAAAGATTGGATTCTCAAGTCAACAGACAGAGCGGCTTGGAAGGAGGGAAGGGAGGCCTTTGCCCAGCAGTGGGACAAAGTGGGCTAGTAAAAAAAAAATTGCACAGATTACAGATGAGTATTAAGGTAAGGTAAAATTCAAACTAATGTAACTACAGAGAAAAAGTTACGGGTCGCGTTATTATTTCCATTCATAGGATTTCCGTTAAAATTGAGATTTTATTTACTTTGGACTCTATTTAAAGACTTAGGTTTACACAAGTGACACATTTATACTTCATGTGTTATATATATCCTGTAATGAGCAAATCTCTGAGTGAACTTAAAGTAGAATTAGAGGTTTGATTCACACTCAAAATGTAGTTATGTAAAATGACGAAACACAAAATGTCAATAAGCCTTTCACAGACCACTGCAGTTCCGTGTTCAGCCGTTTATGGCCGACTCCTAATTTTGTTACTGCAGTTAGCATTTCGTGTATTGCTTCGTTTGCTTAGTCCTAAGAGCCGGACACTTAATCGCTGCTGATATTAGTGACTGCATAGAAAACTCGCTTGACACTAGTTATTGTTGAAAATCCTTAACTCCTTTTGCGAATGACAGGCTGACAATGATTCAGACATTGTCCCAAGTGACTTGATCTGCGAGCATTGCATTTGTCATAAATATAATGTGTGGTAATTGTAGATAGGATAGAATATTTAACGCCTTGGGATTAATAAAATAACGCTTACAACAGCGATAAGAACTCAAAATCTGCAAACTATTATGGCTGCTAATTAAAAAAAATGTATCTGCAATTCCTCCTAATAGGAAGACGATCACAGATGCGACTGTTACTGTAATTCAAACCTGGCAATAGACTAAGGGTCTGTTTCACAGCTTATTGATATCATCACTTCAGCCTACTGATGTCCACTGCTGGACATAAGCCTCCTTCATGGCGCGCCATTTCTCCCGGTCCTCTGCCTTCCGCATCCAGCTGCTACCGGCTATCCTTTTCAGGTCATCGGACCAGCGACCTGGAGGGCGTCCCACACTTCGCTTGCCAGTTCGTGGTCTCCACTCTAGGACTCGTCTGCTCCATCGGCTATCGGTCCTTCGACAGACATGACCGGCCCACTGCCACTTCAGTTTACAGATTCTGCGAGCTATGCCGCTTATTGATAAGTTCACATTAAATTAGCTGGCAGACATTTTTTTTCCATTTTTTTATTTATCCGACAGTTAGCGGCTATACAGAGGTTCTGAAACAGACCCTCATAGTTGTGATGCAATAAAGATGCTATTTTTAATCGTCCAAGAAGTAACTTTTGTTATCTTATTAATTATAACGTCACATGAGAACACTTTTTGCAGAGAACTCCCA
The DNA here is from genome assembly GCA_946251955.1 of Acronicta psi. Classification (NCBI taxonomy): domain Eukaryota; kingdom Metazoa; phylum Arthropoda; class Insecta; order Lepidoptera; family Noctuidae; genus Acronicta; species Acronicta psi. The sequence continues at coordinate 1,151,418 of OX276473.1, read as the reverse complement.
AAACTCATTTCCCGACACCCAAGCCTATGTTTAAAACAAACACACGACGCCAGTGATACAAAATTACGAAAAAATCAACACAAACGTAAGAATCGGAACCGCGCAGACGTCGCGCCGTCTAATTGGAACCACCGAAATACCTAGACGACGTTATGTGACATATAAAAATTCCACAATACGGATATATCGGTCTAGTTCTCTACAGTTTAGTAGTAGAACGAATGAAAATATTATCTCGTTTTATCTCGTCTTCTCGAGGGACATTAAACGTGATTGCATTTTAAAAATAACGATCTATACGTATAGTTAAGGGCCAGCTGTTGAAGAGTGGTGCGGTAACAAATGATGAACTAGAAAAAGAGACTTCATTATAATGTTTTCGAGACTAGAGAAAAGTCTTCCATTCTTACATAATCTTCGTTCAATATTATGGAACAAGCCTATTTCAGATATATAAATATTGTTCGTTCATTTCCTACAGCTGATAAACATAAGCTGTTGCTATCTCATGACAGTGTTTTTGCCTCAATAAGTAATTTCATCCTATCATAAATATCTTGAGGTTTTACTTTTAGGACATTAAAATTATAATTTAAGTCTTCTTTAGAGGTCATCTTTTTATGACCGGCACCTAACACGTAAAACAACAAAAATATTCAAGAAAAAATACGCATAGCTTTAACTGAATAGAAGTGAGACCTTCGGTTGTCTGTACAAAATTTGCCAATTCCATCCAATAAACCAGATAATAACCTAACCTAGTATTAAGTAAAGCAATAAATCGTTAAAAAACCTATCACTGTTTCAGACGTCAAAGACAAAAAATCATCTTAGTACGCCTTCCCCGAGTCATAACAGTCAACCGGGACTAATTGATTACAGCTATGCTAAATCCTAGGGCCGACAACCCCGTCCCATTGGACATGGGCGCTAAAACCAACTTGTTATAGCCAACACACCTTTGACAAAAGGCGCCTTAAACAATTTAATATTCCTCCTACATTAGTTGGGCTAGTTAAAATTAATGAAAATAGGTGTACTTACAAAACACTAAGTTTAGTTCGTCTTCGAAGTGATCGACCCTTATTAGTGGAAGTGCTTGTAGACAATAAATACGATTGTCTGTGATGATTTATTTACTTTGAATTGTCTTCAAAGCAATAAGTCAGTATCTTGGGATTTTGTATTCAACTTCAAGAATCAAAAGTGTTATTTGGATATTGTTGTCTTAATAAAAACTATTTATTACAAGGAAAGGATTATCTAGCAATTTACAAATTAATAAGGTATAATGGCGCTTATATTTTTTTTAATTGATAGGTATCCAGTATACCCATATTATTTCTAATTTATTGATTTATTTAAGTTATTATTATGTTTATTTGACAATTAACTGCATACCTTTAAAACTGAATAAAAATTAAATATTCATTCGAACAACATTTATAAAGAAACATATTTTTTTCTGTAAGTAATAAAATACAGAAGAGAGTGTACAAACCATATTGACCTTTCATGAAATACGTTACGATCGCACCTCGTTGGATCACATTAAATTTTGTTGGAAGACTCCTCGACCTTATCGTATCTGATGCATTTCCATTACAGCTGTTCATTACGCGGGTTTAGCAACCAATGACACACAATTAATGTTACCGGACGATAGGGTCGCCAAGAATTAGTTGTTAGGTGGGATATGTCCCGGAGTGGAAGCCAGGCACCGTTTTCAATTGAAAAAAAAAAAAAAAAAAAACAAATAATTTCATATTTAAATATTCCGTTGTTGTATTTGTATTCCGTAAATATATATGTATGAATTCTAATACTTAAATTTGCCCAATATTTAAGTTTATTTAATTAAATTTTACCTCCTATGATTTTCCGTAAGTTTCATAAATTAGCTATTGTTAAAATAATAGCAGTTTTTTTAATGAAAATATTAAAAGTTATTATAATAATATCTCATGAACTACCTAATATAAAATGTCTTTAAGTAAACTTCAGTTCTATAGGCATTTAAACATTAAAAATACATTTGCAAAAAAAAAAACTTCTATTTTATACAAAAATCTTTCTAATATCTGGAAACCATGGCAACCCTAGCCCAGGAGGGCGGGTGCGGATATACGCGTTAATTGCGAGGCCACCGTGCCCATAGATCGATCGACACCATTGTCGAACGCCGGCCATCGTGTCGCGGGCCCCATGGATCGCGCCATACAACCATCATACTATGCTTGCTACTGTAATTGCAGTTTTGACGAGTAATAATTATCATCTTAGTTTACACAATGGTAGTAATTAATGCTAATTTTATCGGAGGATCGTATCCAATTTTAAGGTAACGATGCGCAGGAGATGCTTTTTCTACGATATGTTTTAAAAACAATGATTTGTTACAGTAGCACGCAAATTCTTATTGTAAAATGGCTTTATTTATTATAATAATATATAAGTCATATGATTATAATATTTAACCAGTTTTCATATGAACATTTTTGATCTACCGGCATGGAACAAGTAGGTATACCATAATTTCAAGAGATTTAATTACGGAATCATAATTCATGTTTAATGTTAGCACTGTAATTCCGGATACAGTCTAGTTAGACCAAACTATGTGTACAATGATATAAAATTCAGGAATTTCAAAAATTCTAACATTTTAAAGAGAATACAGTTTTCATTCATTTTAAAGGCAATTAAGTGATTTTATTTCTTTGCGTAGCTAATATCAGTTTTTGCTGTTTTAAGTGTAAACCAACGTTCCAGTCACGATGTATGTAGTATAATAAAATGTTTTAATATACCTGTGATTTTTTACGTCAAACATACCTACAATATTTGAAACACACTGTTTTGCCACAAATTCTTACTACAAACAATTTATAATCATTAATTTATAACCGTAAAATGCATTACCTACATGTGTATCTACGAGTACCTAGGTGCGACATAAAAACGAAAATTTTATAATTATTACGAAGAGTATTCGGGTCAAATATCAGCCTGTCCCAAAATTGTGGTTAACCTTCTCCTAGAACATTAATAATAGGTATATTTAGTTAAGTTAGAAGGGGTTTAAAGGTATCTACTTACCTGCCTTATATAGTACTGGACGTCGCATACGTCTCATAGATATCATTTTGACGGTCATTTTTTTATTTTAAAATATATCCTACTACTTACTATACATTAAAATACCTAAACTTAAAATAAAGGACTGATAAATTAATGAGGAACGTGATGATTGAAATAAACTGACGCAATGACGTCACTTACAACATAAAGTTCTAGTCAAGTAAACCCGGAAATTAAAAGTAGGTAATTACTAATTAGTCCAAACACAGTTTTAATACCGAACTTGTTAATTATCAACGGACTGCTTCTGCAAATCATTACGCACTATTAACCTAAGATTTAGGTACCTACATAATGTTTATCAGTTTAATTCGGCCTAAATTACAGGCTAACACAGACAGATTTACGTGAATTTTGATTAGCCCAGTGTCGTTAAATGAATAAAAACCTAAAACAGTCGTTCAAAACATTATTTGCAAAATGTAATCTTTACCCTAGACTAAACTAATAATTAACATTTACGAGATAACCTAACTTTAACTTTTATTTCAACATGTTATTGTAAAAGTTTATTTTAAGAGATATTAAGTAGGTACCTAATTTTAATTGTATTTTTCGTAGCTCCGTATGTCAATACGTTTTTACACAATCTACATAATAGTGACTCTTGTTTTTTTATATTTGCTGTTAATAAATAGCGTTCCTTGGTTTCCATAAAACCTAAAACAGGCCTTCATAACCACATTTGCAATATTTAATCTTTATCCTCAACTAATAATAATTTTAACTTTTACAGGATAACCTTACTTAACCTTTTATTTTGTAGAAATATTATTGTATGAGTTCATTTTAAAAGATAGATACCTACCTAACCTAATTGTGCTTTTCGTAGTTTTTCGTTAGCTCCGCAAGTCAATAGTTTTTAATCTACTTATTATTTTCTATAGCATTGGTCTTGTTGGTATTAAGCTTCAGTTCAGTTAAATTAGCTCAGTTTTCAATTTCATCAATTATTGTGACATATTTTTTCCTTAACATCAAACATTATTCCATACATCATAATCAGCCGAAAGATGTCCACTGCTGAAGAAAGGCATGTCCAACGAAATCCAGCCTCCTTTATTAGGTTATCTGTTCATCTTGGAGGAAACTACACACTGTGTTTCCAGTATATGGTCTCCACTCAAAAATCTTACTGCCGTCAGTTCTACAAGCCATAGTGTACCGCCCTCTGCCACTTTAATTTATTAATCATCTCATTTACGTCCGCTTCTCTTTAACAGATCTCATTTGAGATTCGCTTCTATTACATTATCTAGTTCTCTCCACGCTTATATAGTCCTATCAACCAAAAATCGCCCAGTACCACTGCTAAAATTTACATCAGGGGCTTGGGATTAGCGACCGCGAATTTCTTCCACAATTCCGACAAGAATACCGCTGCATGGCCCTTAACTTGATTCATATTGTAATGTAACACGACAAACTGATAAAACTTTTCGGTCTAAGTCCTATCTTTGTTAACATGCCGTTCCGGACTGGCTCCCGTCCATTACCACGTCTCACTCGGCTGACTTTACTGTCCTATTAGATATTAACATACGTAAAATTATTATATTTTACGACGCACGCTATCTTCATAAGACTGTACTCGTTAGTACGATTATGGGGTTAATGCGCATGTATTATGTTCGTAAAAAATACCGGTGGATCATAGGTCTACACTCCACATATGCGTCTCTAAACTTTAGGATCTGGGTTCTAAACTTGGTGCTAATTTGGATCGTTGAATTTCACAAATAGTTTCTACTTCCAAGATTTATTAATATAGAAAATATAGGTAATTTATAAAAGAAGCAGATTTTAATTTAGTTTTAGATAGGTACGTTATATTACTAGATAATTAGACACACATACGTAAATCTTAAGAGGTTTGCACCAAGAGATATCATAATCTCTGAGCTTTCGGCGTTTTTATATGAAGAAGAAGATAGTCTAGTCCTAAAACCGCCTTTTAAGATCTATTTACGGAGATAAATATCAATTGTAATTTAATCATAAAGTTCTGATTTTTTTAGCGATCCGAATGATGCGATTCTACTATACAGATCGAAACATGAACAATCCAAAATTAGTAACAAACATGAATATAATTCAATTATGAAATCACTCATTCTATTGATTGTACGTCATTCAAACTTCACGCAAACCAGATACGGTAGACTAGTAGAAACAACACTTGGCGTAAAGATTTACAATCGAGACCCGACACTAACAAAGGAAAAAACGAAGGATCCTCTAAAGGTAAACAGTTTGTCTCAACAACGTACGAACAAGTAAACAGTAACCACGTTTTACGTTTGAGAGTAAGGAGAATTTTGTTGTAATATTGAAAGCTGTACGGATATTGAGATGATTTTGGTAAGTCCACAACCGATTAGGGGGCCTTAACAAGTTGCAATTTGACATTCGAATCGACAAACGAATAGAAACAAAATGTATGGAAATGACATTAGTGACAACCCGATTTGTCAAAAGCTTGTGTCATTTCCATAGATTTTGTTTCTATTCGTTTGTCGATTCGAATGTCAAATTGCATCTTGTCTAGCCCCCCGGCCCAGTACGGGCTAAATATGGATTTTAATGAAGTTGTAATGTGAAAACGAATGTGTGGCGAAAACTTACGTGTGACGAAAAAAAGAAAAATGTGCGATTTGAGTCAAGTCTACATTCGGCAAAAAATTTACACTTCTTTATATAAAAAAATGGTTTTATCTACTGTAGAACTTCAAAAGTTTCTTCGTGATATTTTTGTATTTTCCTGAAGTCAATACATTAATAAGTCAAACTTACATAAAAGTTTGACTTTTTAAGTCTACGCAAAACTTTAACTTACAAGTTAAAGCTATTGTTGATGCGTGGGCGCAAAATTATATTGAATTGTGATTACTCATGTAACAGGATGATATAATCTATGAATTGGAGGTGCATGGATTAAAGGACCTTGAACAAGCAGTATTTCATCAATACCAAGCTTTTCGCCAGCCCTACTTAGGTGATTCAAGAAATAGGTATAATAAGTATGAGTAAGTAGGTAGGTTTTATTATTAAAATAACATGCCATCACGCCTGTATTCCCCAAAGTGTTAGGCAGAGGTGTATACCAATTTACACCCACAGTTTGCCGGTATGTTTAGGTTCCATGTAAAAGGGCGAGCCTATTGCCGACCAGCTGCTACTGGGAATTTCACAGAAATACTCAACGATATCGCTTGACCCAGGAATCGAACCCAGGACCCCGCGTAGCAGACGCGCTTGGGACTACTAGGCCAACAAAGCAGTTTGTTTTTTATTATTGCTTAAATTTTTATGGTTGATGATCATTTTTGGTGTCTATCATGATTTTGAAATCTTTCTCTTCGGTCTTCTAATAGCAGAAAATGGAAGGATATTGGAAGGATATTATGTTTCTGAAAATTTAATAGGTACGAGTACCTATTAAAGTGTTTCCGGAAACGGACATAAATCATGATTTGACACTATAGCCAGTAGCCAAAGTTCACGTAAGAGATCGCAACTGGCAGCGACAAGTCCGAACTAGAGCGTGCGATGACGTCATCCATTGAGTCGCACGCGCAACGGATCATCAGTTTATCATTATTGGATTGATATCTTCACGCTGAGTTCGTAGTGTGAGCAGATTTATCAATACATTTCACTTCAAAAATACACGACATATTTTTATGCCCATTTAGATGTTGTATTTTATTTATTAATCAAACTTTTCTCAGTTTAGAAATCCTATTAAAGGGCTCTGTTGTTTTTGTCATGATAAGTCATCAATTTACTTAGGCAAATTGTTTTACCAATAGTGTACTTATTTTCCTGATAAAAAACGATGGTCAGGGTAACCTAGACTTAATAAATTAACTTTTTCCTCCAAGATTGTATTTCCATATCGTGGTTTAGCACTTAGTCATAGGGACTTTATTATTTATTTTTAGCGTACCTATTGCTATATTATTGATAACAGCCTTTTTCTTTTATCTATTGACCAAAAATAACACACGTTTTGTAATATAAAAAAAAAGTTTTAAAGTAAATAAACCGTTAAATATTTTTTTCCCTCTATTCAATGAGCAATTTATTTTTGACTAATATCCCGTTTTTTCTGTTGATTGCTTCCTCAAAAATAAACCTTGGTAAGTACCGAACACATGTAGATAAGGAACATTTTGCATGTTATTATTACCGTTTTTTATTTATTTTTTATCGTGGCATGCTTTTAATCGGTGTTTTACGCGGTGTTACTCGTGTATATATATATTTTTTCGCCGGTATTCCCGTGGTAATGTCCGAAAACCCTTTCTTAGCAGATGCCTACGATGTAATAACTATCTTTTACAAATTTTAGCTCTATCCGTTCAGTTGTTTGAGCTGTACGTTGATTGATCAGTCCATCTGTCACTTCTTCCTTTTATATACATACAGGGGGCCTAGACAAGTTGAAATACGACATTCGAATCGACAAAGGAATTGAAAAAAAATGTATGGAAATGACAGTAGTGACAGCCCGATTTATCGAAAGCTTGTGTCATTTCCATACCTTTTGGCTTCTATTCGTTTAGCGATTCGAATGTCAAAATGCAACGTGTCTACATGCCCAGATTTACTGAATATCAAATAATGTATCTTACACATCAACGTAAAATTAAATGTTGTACAGTACGTATTTGTGCGACTACTGAACTGTGTACAGCATTTTAGAGTAAACAAAACTGAAAAAAGTTTCTTATGTAAGTACGGAAAATCGCGATCATATTATAATTCGCAGACGCGATGGAAGATGAAAATTTTGGTGTTACCCTACCACTATCTGTAGAACCGCACTGATTTCTGATACAAGCGCGAATATTTGTAGTACATCTACTTTTTACGGTTTTTTTTTTCATGTAATAAGATGCCAAATGCGGTTGATAAGTCTCATTTGCCCTGTTTACTGGCTCTGCCCCTTAAATTGGAACACGATAATGTTGGCACAATCTTGCTTAGTGTCAGAATATTGAGTTCATGAAATCCCGACGATTTGGATACTTTACACAGCGCTATGATATGACATGGTTGTCGTAGACTGAGTCGTAAAATGACCAACAGGTACCTCGCAATCCAACGCACGCCAAATTAATGAGCTCACCGTGTCCTTTGGTCTTCCAGTTCTATGCTTAGAATATCTATGCCCCGCGGTGTAACCATATATACTTTGATTTACTTTTTCCTAATCCCGTGGGATTTCCCAAATTTTTCTTACTATATTCCAAATTAAATTTTCTAGACTTAGAGCCTGTTTCACAGCTTACTGATAAGTCGTCTCGTTAAATTGGCATAATTTCACACAAAAGTTGTACCATTTTTTAATTTATTTGGCAGTTAGCGGCTATCCAGAGGTTGTGAAACAGTTTAGCTTTTAGTAGTTTTGCCTGTGTTAATAGATTAGTCAGTCAATTAGGAAAAAAGATATGAGTTTGGATTTTGGTTTAATATCTAAAGAGTCGGCATGGATATGGCTTTTACTTGGCACAAACGAAGACAATCAGACTGTTTTCGTTATGGATAATACCGATTGTCTAAGTTTTTAATAGCTTAGGCTTAGTTTAGTCAGTTCTGTAAGTTTCAGCTTAATTCTTCACGTAAAATTCAGCGCCGATCAAAGCCACGTGGTACACTATTTTGAATCCATTGCACTTAAGTTCCAATAAATTCAATAGTGTGCACAAATCAATTATTTTTCCATCTTGAATATGGTCGTCTTGTAAATATGTCAGCTATATAGCAGAACTGATAGTTTTGTATTTGGTTAGACTTGAAGTCGAAACCGACATGCTCGCAAATCCCTAGGACGGTGGTGATAATATCGATAAAATCTTTACAGTTAAGTATGTATCTTAGCAATAGTTTTTGTTCTTCTTCAATACAATCGCTATATTTATTTTCGTGTACAAGATGTTTACATTTTAGAGTCTTGCACGCGATTTTCTTATTTTTTATCGGTCTATCTACCTACGTCCCTCGTTTCTTTGTTATAGAGTCCTACTTTTAAAAATTAATTGCATCCCATTTCGTTATGTTTTTTGAAGCGAAATTAATATTTTCGTGTTCCATTTCATAAACAAAATGTGTCAAGGATTTGTCAAGAAAAACAATTTTATGGGACTGGAAGAGTTTTCGTTCGTTTCATAATAGCTTTTGTAGTTGTTTTAAAAAGTCTTTAGCCACCTGACCGTTTATGAAGGGTGCATAAATGAGGTCCGGCTTTGTACGTGTAAGTGGCATGCGCTTAGTATGTTTTGCAGCCGACCACGTTTGCCGACCACTATTCACTGCTGCGCCTAAAATGGACTCATAATGGCTACTTGTTCCTACGATACACCTGCTGTCATCGCATATTTGCTCCCAGTATTATTTGTATAAAACTGTATGTGCGGCTAATGATATTAGAGAATCGATACGACTTACAATAGCATGCATGATCACATGGAATTTGACAGAAACGTTTGATCAAAAATTTACTTAGATATTGTGATTATTGTTATACCTTTCGGACGTGTCTTCAAGTTCCATGTGACCGCGCGGCTCGCATCACACCACGTCCTAATAGAACACTGATCATCACTCACTGTAGCCCGGCTTGTAGACAGCACGAATCCTCTTGACCAACTTGCTGGTCCTCTTGATGGGGGGCCCGAGGGCGACGGCGGAGTGGCCGCGTCTCTCGGCGAACACGATATAGTTCCGTCTATTTTTCAGTGGCACTTCGAAGCGGCCCGAGCAGTCAAGGTGTTCGGGCGGCAGCTTGAGGCGGATGACGGCGTTCTCGTGCGGCCAGTGTCCCTGGTGGCGGAAGACGCGCTTGATCTGCACGGTGGCGGCGTCTTTGGCGAGGGACTGGACCCGCGCCTCGAAGGCGGCCGGCGCGCGGTAGGCCCGCCAGGCGACGTCGGCGCGGTCGCAGTAGAGGCGGCGCGGCGCGGCGAGGGCGGCACAGCACAGGGACAGCAGAGCCCACAACGCCGCGCGCCTTTCTGTCTTCATCGCGCCATCGCAACAGCGCTCGGTGACTCCCTGCTCGTACGCGGTGCGCCTATGTTCTCCCGTGAGCGGTCGGCGCGCGACTGGCCCGAACTGAATCATTCCCCGCCCACACCGAAATAGTCGCGGTACGGAGCGAGCACGCGTCGCTAATTTATCTCGTCTGATGATTAATTTGCGCTTGTTATATGTAATTAGTGGGTACCATGTCGATTGTTTGATTGGGGGTGCGATTGATTCACATTAAGCGAAAGTTTACCTAAAGTTTACCTTTTAAAGCATTTTTCTATGTATTTTATAAAGTAGAAAAAATAATTTAATTAGTTACTTTAAATAAATGTCGTTTTTAAACTAACTTTTAAATAATATTCACAAAAACACAGGTTGAATCACTCTTCGTGTGAAAATTTACATGGACAATGCCAGTGCGGTTTTTCTAGTAACAAGTTGTTACCTACTGTAGCAGAGATTTTCAACTAACGACTTTCGCTGCGTAGCGAGTGTCTACGGAGATGCTGTAGCGCGTAGAGCGGCGTAGCTTTGACCTCTGCCGTAGACCCGCGACCTTGTAGCAGTTGTACAAAATTATTCTTTACATGATTTCTATCTATCTAGTTGACGATAGTTTTTGTGGATCTTGAAAAGATAAACTTTTCTAATTATGTTTTTTTTCCAAGTTATTTAAATTATTTGTTTAGTATTTTAATTTTAACCAGCGATAGCCTAGAGATATGACCACTTCAGTGCCAAGTCGTAGGTCTCAAGTTCGAATCCAAGACTTCTGACTCTGACTTTTCGTATCCCTCGCTTACAACGTTTAAAAACAAGGAAAAAGAAAACATCAAGATTTTCTCGACAGCATGTCAAGTCTGCCAGCCCACACTAGGCCAGTGTGGTGGACTAACCCCTCTCATTCTAAGAAGTAACCAGTGTCTAGCAGTAGTACGATGAATGGGTTGATGATAATGATTTTTTTTTATACCACTAAGGTGGCAAACAAACATATGTCCCGCCTGATGGTTAGCGGTTACCATAGCCTCTGGACGCTTGCAATACCAGGGGTATCACTCGCGCGTTGCCGACCCTAAAAACCTCTTAGAGGTTTATGGAGGATTTACTAAGCCGACAGTTTGAGGGAATATTCGTTTTGCTGCCATCGCAGCGCATCCTTAGAAGGAGCTCTGGCGACCTTAAATTCGCTTTAAAATCTCTCTCGTCGCTTTGCAGTCGGTAGGAGCTTTTTAGGATCAGCAACGCATCAGTAACGCCTCTCGCGTTGCTGGTGTCCACATCGATGGCTACTTACCGTCAGGTGGCTCGTCTACCGACATAAACCATGAAAAAAAAAAAATATTGACAAATTTACTCTAACTACCGGATCTGATCCTCGATACCTGGAATCACTGGCGTCGTTTCCCACAGGATTGAATGAATGAATGAATGATTGAGACCTAACGGTGTCGGAGACCAATTGCCTCACATCCGGTAAAAAAAGGTAAACAGTGTGAACACTATGATTCGGCGCCCGTACTCTCAGGTAGATGGTCTCATTCATAATGGTTATGAATGACCGATCCTTTTGGAGATCCGCAGGTGAGGTAACAGAACGGACAGGGTGACGTTCTTATTTATCTTGTGTAATGTTGTGGTTTTTTTTTGACTACCTTATTAATAATGTGATACATTTGTATTTATGTGAATAAGTGAAAGTTTTTGAATTTCATCTAATACACAGAAAAATACAAACTTAAAAATTAGGAAATAAACATTTTAATGTACTTTTATAATGATAATTATTCAAACATCAAATTTATTCTTTGTGAAAAATCATTTCCAAAACTTGTTTTTTTTTTATAATGTATGATTTAATTAATAATCGAATTCAATTGTTAACAGTAGGTTTTAACCATTCAACTCTATTTTAAGTACCTGCTAAAAAAATACAGAACCTATCGATAAAGTGGATTAAACATAAACATATTTTTTTACACCGTACACAAAAACGGGCGTTTCTGGTGGCCGGAACATACCTTTTGTAGTGTATTCTTGAGCAAAGCACGTGCGTTAGAGTGTAAAGGCGGCCATCACACGTAAATGTATTACAATTTACAAATTACTGTCTCGAGGACCTTGGAAAGGCCCAGCCGTGGTATGCTATTAGCAGTTATTATTGGAAGTAATAAAACCAAGAGGTTAGTGTTTATCAGTACTAGGTTTATTTCACCAAGTACCTCAGCTTGTATCAAACAGGAAGATGTAGGTGTACATTAGAATGTCATTTTGATATACAATTAAGTAGGTGATGGTACGGAACCTTTTTTAGTGTGTAGAAATTTAAAATTAGATTTCCCGTACTATTGCCCGCACTATTGGCTATTGGTATTGGCTCCAAGGACCAATTTTTTGGCCGTTCGGTAAGAACCAACAACTAAAAGATTATGTTTGTAGAAAAGTAACCTATAAGTGAAACCTGTATATTTTTCTAGTATCCTGTCGGCATTTGGTTGAAAGATCAGCCAGCACAATGATAACTAGACTTACTGCCGAGAGTTTAACGAAACACAAACATCGAATATAAAACAATTAACAATTCCTTCTTAAATCACCCTTCCTTTTCACCTTGGGTAAAATTAGAAAAAGAAAAAGCTGCCAAATCCGAAACACATGTTGCACCTTACAAATCGTTTGTACTTATCTATACTAATTACTACCAGGTGAGAATGTTGCCCTTCAAACAAAACACGATCACGAAATTGTTTATAAGAAATGGTTTTTAAAACAAAACAATAAAATAAAGCCGTAAAGGTGTTTATCAACGGGTATTGTTTGACAACACGTGTTTGTAATTACTGTTGTGTGGGAACGGCAAAACAATTGTTTGACAAAAACCGTTTTTGTTTTGTCTTTATTGTAAACTTTCATTTTGTAATGAAAGTTTTTGGGGTGTTTCTTTCCTTAAGATCGGAGTCGGTGCAAATTTTTTTGGCTGCGGGCTATCCGATATGCTGTTCACCCTCACCCAAGGATATCGGCAATACCAGAACAAACTTGAAGTATTAGGTACTTGGTTTTGGTATTAAAAGAAACATACTTAATTGTTTATTAAAGCAAACTCATACAAAACCACACTTAATAAACCTTAGATTATAAAATAACCTCCATCTTACATATTAAACTTTAAAAAGATTTCAAGTTTGCGTAAAATGGTCCAGATGGTCGATTTTCGTGATGTCTTCATTACACTGCGCCTGCGGTAGTAAGTCATCTTAATGCAAAAATGACAAAATAAATTATAACGTTGGTGCCCGCGCGAAACGCTAACATTTGGCGGGCGCGAACCATCTGTAAGTGGCTCTACTCGTTGAAATAGTACACCAGTGATGTCTGCCTGTCTGTCCGTTAATTTTTTATCAGTAGATTTATCTTTCCTCTTGATTATAATGACGATTCAGGCACCTTAAGCGATTATTTAAACTGCGTCATCATTTTCTATAAAACATAAAAAATATGGTTTAAATTAATTTAGCAATTAAGTTTTTAAAATTAGCAAACACATAAATAGGGTAATTACCTCTGTCAGCTCCTTTAGCAAATTGTTTTATTGTTAACTCAAAACGGTGGCGGTACATGAAGAATATTAAAAATAAGTACGACAATAATTATGAATACTAATATTCTAGGTATTTGACCTAGACCAAAAACGTGTGCAATGTTTAAAATTAATTAAGTAATTATAATTACGATATAAAGTCTAAATATGCGAGTTAATTAAGAAATATCTACCAAATTGTCCAAATAATTACCAAATTGAGGATCTTTATATACAGAATAATTATCTTTTGTTAAGACATAAGTACCTAACTACCTACTAATTTTTCTTATCTTGTTATCAATCGTTTTTAGATCGGAATCGTATCTTCTAACTGTTTAGACAGTCTGTCCACTTCTCGGGCTTGTCTTAAACTTGTGACACTGTTTGACGCCAGAAGGGTAATTCTGTTTCTTAAAACACGCTCGCAATATCATGTCGGTCCAGTTTAGTGTCATAGTTAATGTCACCTTTGGGTCAATTTTCCATCTCAGTTTAATCTAACTTTACTACAATGAAACAAATTTTGGAATTATATTTTGAACATTTTATAATTACTAGAATTTGTCTTCAAAGTAAATACTTTTGTCTGTGAAGTAATTAAAATAAATTGTGAATGACATCCAAAAAAATACTTGATATAGAATAGAGACTCATATTTATTCAATTCGAGGTGACCGTAGTAACATTGAGTAGGTAAGTTTTTTTAACATATAAAATCCACTTATCACTGTCCAATTTCCAAGCCTCCGCCAGTTCGGATCAGAAAACTAAACTGATGACTGAAACCTCTTCAAACAATATCCGAAAAAATGCACCCGATCCTAAGTAGAGCCAACTGCAGACCATTCCCACCTCGGCGGGCCACCCTCGGTGACGTTCGTTTCTCGTTAACCGTATAATTGTTTAAATTGTCATAATTTCGCCCGCATAATGTAGCCACATAAATATTTATTTATCGCACCACTACTAATAACGAAATTGCTGATGGCCACCGCTCGTCCCTTGATTTAAGAGCTTCGTAACTGTTATTCACCTGCTTTTATTGTGGGGTCCCGGTAATTTTGGGTCGAATTAAATTCCAGAGGTATGCCGTATGCATTTATTACAAAGTTGCAACCTTGCGAGGGAAATTGCCACAAAAAGCTATACCTACATAATGGAGGAAATGGTACATTACTGTTAAGCCATAATAACTGAAGTTTAGTGTAGTGTTTTCTCTTCCTCTGATCTATGGGTTCTGGCTATCCTTAAGTTACCTCTTATTTTTAAAGCAACCTTTGAATGACAAACAGTAAAAATTTTATTTCATGTCTGCCATGATATTACTCATTTAACTGAAACTCTAACACAATCAGTGTTAGAGTTACAAATAGACAACGCTTTGCTAAAACAGGTACCCCCATATAACGTGACAAAGAAGTTAGAATTTTGGGTAACACGGGTACTCAGATAAAATATTACTAACAGCTACATGGAAGCTAAAAAGAAGAAAAAGTGAGTCATAGTTCACAGTAGAAAATTGCTACAGAATTACCTACTTATTACAGATTCAAAAAATTCAAAAAATTCAAAATTCAAAATATTTTATTTCAATTAGACCATATAAATAGGTACTTTTGAAACGTTAAACTAGATGCACGGTTCCAAAAAAAGTGGGTCTTATGGAGAAGAGCCGGCAAGAAACTCCATAGATACTCTTCATAAAAAAAATATGTGTGGTAACAGTAACAATTGTTGTGAATAGTAATGAGGATGATGCAGTTTGATGTGTAAATTCAGAGATTAAAGAGTACGTAAGTATTAGAATTGAAATTAGTGCCATAGCAATTAGAGCCGACCAGTCCCGACAGACAGCACTCGTTCACGAGCATGACGTGTGTATCGGCGCCGTTTGACTCAACCATGTTGCAGGGAATAAAACGACCCGACACACAACGCCACCATCAGCAGGACATTTAAGTGAGAATGACAGGCTCAGACTGCGGGGCTAGTTATATTTATGTAACATCTAAGCCTGCAGAGTACTCATACTTTACAGTTCATATTGTTAATTTCTCAATAATAAAAGATTTACGGTTAAAATATATCTCAATTTAAAAGTTCGCAGGTAAAAAATTAAATGTTACAATATAAGATATAATTAATTGGTATAATTATTGCAATGTCAAGTTATAAATTATTGCAATGTCGAATAGTAATAATAAAATAAAAATAAAAATATATGTCAGCCTGAAATGTTGTAATTATGGAGTCAATAGCCCGGTTCATTGGAACAGTTCAATCCCAAGCATTTTTGTCGTCTATATAATCTTTCACTGTGTAAAAACCTTTAAGACATAGCTTCTGCTTGACAACAGATTTAAATTTGTTCAAGCTTAGATTTTGAATATTGCTTGGGATTTTATTGTACAAGCGTATACACTGGCACTTGAACGAATTACTTATGACATGAATGAAACGAAACATGAATTATAATCGAGCATTGCTTAAATGTAGAGGTGGTCGTTGAATCAATAAACTGTTTTTTTTAACGACTTTTCATTCGTCAACGAGATAACTGTTATTCATTAATGAAAAAACAGGTTGAAAATTTAATCTGTTAATTTTCGTCAACGGCTTCATTCATTAAAATTTTATTTAACAACATTTCTGAGAATCAACTCTTTCTCATTTCTTTTTAATTCTTTTCAAATGAATAATCTTTAATAAATATTTGCAACTAAATTGTCAACTTTTCATTGTCAACGATTGAAAACGTTGACATAAATTAACGCTAAACGCTACCGTTGAACATTCAAAACCTGTTATTAATTTAACAGTTTTTTTAAACTGTTGACCATTGATGATTAACAGTTAAATTACATTAACCAAAAAACCGTCAATGACACATGCCTACTTAAATGAGAGCACATTTAGCAATTCCTAAATCTCTTTTAATTCATATTTAGCCAGTTGTTCAAATGAACATTAAAGATTGCCTTTGCAAGAGTTTCTTCACATCTTCATACGTAAGATATTGTACTGGCCAGCATAGAAACAAAGCGGCTAGTATCACCACAGTACAAGCGGTCCATAAGCAGAACACCTACATCGGCCGCCAAAGCATCCTACCGTGTGGTTTATTTCTCTCGCGCCCCGGAGTAAATATAACTCGCACGTTACGGGTATTAGCCGTACCATGTGTACGTATCGGATCCAACTCGTTCAGAAGTCGTGCGGGATTTAAAAGAAGAACTACAAATTTCAGTTGGATTTTTTATAGCATGCGGTTGTTATAATCATTTAAAATAATTCCAATGATTGTTTACAATATATTGAAAGTTTTTTCCTCTTAATATGTTTTCAGATTACTCGGGAAAATCGATTAATACCGGTATCAATTAAATTCCTGAGTGATCTTTCTAAATAACCTTCCATCTTCCTGAGTAAATTCGTTTTTAACATAACTGCCAGCAATGTTATTTGCTGGCACAGCTGATCTTATCATCATCAACCCATTAACTGTCCCATGAAAATTCATTGGTGAATGGGACTTGGGTTCGAACTCAAGATACTGTAATTGACGCTTGATCGCCATTCTAACGATCTTGAATGGCCGTTGTGATAGAAGTGAGCGAAGTAAGAAGCCTTCAGAAGCGGATGAGTACTTACCTATTTATTAAAGCCTTAATAAACTAATAATAATAAAATATCATGTAAGATAATACTCCCACGGAGTTTTGACTCTTCCGCTGTCAACCCTCTACTCTACTTACATGAGATCCACTTATATGAGCACCAGGAACTGACGTGCACAACATCAAAAAAAAAATCAAATGTTAGCTAAAAACCTACATTGTAACCAATTCATTGAATTACATTAATTTTACAAATGTCGTTAAAAAAATCGAAATAATGTCACTTCACTAATTTGCAAGAGTTTCTATCGAGTGTATCACCAATAGTACGGGCAGTGCTCTCACCTTTACCACGTGACTTAGTGACGTCTATTTTCACTACATTTGTTAGCCATATTAGTATTAGAGTAGTTTGGAGCAGTTGAACTGACGACCTTCATGAATGATCATCAGATCTTGAGAGAAAGATCATCAATAGCTCTGTTCTTATTTTGTATTACATTATAAACATAGTTTTTTTTCCCAATAATGTTTTGATCGACATCCAAATGTCAGTACCTACCTATTTTACTCAAACCATTGACTGACCTTGCCTAACTAGACTGTACCATTTTTTAGCAGGAGGCAGATGAGCGATTGGCAATTCTTCATATTAACAAGTGTCCGTCTTTGACGTCTGGTGTAATAAGTATACTTTATTTGATTTTATATTCTTTTAAAAACCTCTTCAGAAACTGAAGTCCTAAATTTTATCTAGCCTGTATTGTCCCACTGCAGGAGGTCTTCCTCTCCCTGTTCCACACATCTGTTCTCTGATAATGCAGGCCAGTCTTTACGGTAGGAGTCAAGTTCGTCTTTCCATCTACGCCTCGGTCTACCGCGGTACCGTCTAGCATTGAATGGAACCCATTTAACGAAGTAGTAATATAAAAAAAGTAGAATGATTCTTAATATTAATTGCAATTAGGCATTGTAAGCTACTAAAAAATTCACAGTCAAAAATATTTTTTTTGAATTTGTACTGACTAAATAATAACGTTGCAAAGCTATCTCTTACTTCCTGAAGTAATAGTGTTAATAGGTACTATTCAATTTAAAGAATCCCGCAATGCAAGAATATCGTCTAAAAAATCGTCTGTCGTTCCAGACGGGCGTTTAATTAAAAAAAAAACACTGTAAGGGCGTCTACAGTCGGGCAGCGGCGCATCTGCGGTCGGTCGCGTGTCGCACTCACCCGCCGCCGCCGTCTTAATTAGATACCACCACACGGGTGGCGTGGAGACGACAGCGATCTAAACCTTTTTTTTGTTTGATCAGTTGCTTTAGTAACTATTTTGTTACAGTATTTTTGTATTTTTTAATAGTTAGTTTTTTAGTAGTAGTAGGCTCAAATTATAAAGTGCTAAAGAGGGATGACGACGTAATAATTGAAGAGCTCAGTAAATTTTATGCATGATACTGTAAAAAAAACATAAATATACATTACGTGATACAAATATGTATGGTTTTTTTGCTGACTAATTATATTTTATGATTTATATAATCAACAAAAAGTTAGTAAAATAATTATAACGAATTAGGTACATATACTTAATTATAATTTTATTTTGTAAGCACATACTTACCTAATTACCTATATTTTTTTGTCTAAGTCCTCTCCATGTATTCCGTATTCCTATTTGCTATACCAAACGGGCCCACTACACCTGCACTTTGTGTGATGTAATTTTTCGTTGCAAAATGTACTTATATTCTATGTGATATTTTCACCAATCCATGATTTACATACACCACACGCTATGACCGCTAAGCCACCGCGAGTCCTACTCGCCAGGTCGAAATTTTCCTTTACATTCTAAACTTACGTCTCAACGCGACGTTAGCGACATCTATTGCGGGTCAGGCACATCCATTCGTTTTAAAATTATGCGACTCCATACATTTTTCTGTCCATACAGACCATACACCTGTACATTGAATGATGATCGCTCAGATGGACTCGCGTTCTTATTATTAATAATAATATCAGACGTTATTTTCATAAATTCATTGGGCAGTGGTATTGCTGCCGCGGGCTATTGTTGAGAATGTGTATACAAAATGCGAAGATATGCAATAACTAATACGTAATTCGAGAATCGCCTGTATTCCTTGAAGGGTTAGGCACTAGGCAGTTGCAGTTTTGTACACCCACAATAATTAACATGTTTAAGTCCCATATAATGGGGGTCGAGTCTATTGCCATTAACCGAGCACAAATTCAAACGACCTGCTGCTGGAAATTTCACAAAAACACTATGCTCGACCCGGGAATCGTACCCAGAACCTCTAGTTTCGTTGACAGCCACCAATCTGGCAGTAAAAGATTATGATTATAATCTATACTTATTATTATAAAGATAAAAGCTAAAGTTTGGTTGAACGTTGAGCGTTGAACGAGCTAACCTCGGGAACTACTGGTCCGATTTGAAAAATTCTTTCAGTGTTAGATAGCCTGTTTAACGAGAAAGCCGAGTATCAATTAAAAATGTTGCAAAACGTGGGAAAAAATCTACTTCTATGGGCACGAAGTCGAGGGCAAAGGCCCATATCAATTGATAATTAATAAAAAAATATTTATAAATGTCGCGTTAACTCTACGTCACAGTTTTTGCTGTGCATCATCCTAAAATTTCGGGAGGTCATCATTATTTCCGATAATAATCGGGAGTCGATTCGAATCGACATTCAAAATTGTTTCAATCGATATCTTGTGAGCTTATCGATACGCGCGTATCTCTTCCAAATATCTTTACATAATGTTATTTGAATGTTATAAATAAGGTACTGTATTGCGCCTGTGGAGACGAGTGGAGACCACGCACCGGAAAGCGCAGCGTGGGACTGCCTCCAACGAGATGGACCGATGACCTGGTAAAGGTCGCTGGAAGTCACTGGATGCAGGTAGCATACGTCCGGTCCCTGTGGAAGTCAATGGGGGAGGCCTTTGTTCAGCAGTGGACCTCTTTTGGCTGACATGACATTGCGCCTGTGCGTTGGGACACCATGCCCAGCAGTTGGATATGGGTTGATGATGATGATGATGATCACGCCTGTAATCCTCGAAGGGTTAGGCATATGTGTACTCATGTACACACAGTTCGCAGGCATTACCTATTAACCGGGCACAAAACGAAACTCTGTGCTTCTACTGAGAATTTCGTAGAAAAACTAACACTTTCTCGAATTGAAACTAGTATTTTTTTTTATGAAGGAAAAAATCTACGAGGCGAGCGGGGCGAGAGGTGGCTTAGTAGTCAAAGCATCTGGTGTACCGAACCAGAAGACGCAGGTTCGAATCCAGCCCGCCAGCCTATTTTTTCCTTCTTTAAAAAAATAAGTTGTAATCTTAGCATGGAAAATGCTTAAAAAAAATACAAAAAGATATGAAACTAGTATCTCAGTAGTAATAGACGCCCTTAGGACAACTAAGTAGTCTATTTTAATCTTTTTTTATACCACAAGGGTGGCAAACAATCATGTGGTCCGTTTGATAGTAGACGGTTACCGCAGCCTATGGACGTTTACAACAACGAAGCGTCACTCACGCATTGCCGACCCTCCAAAAACTTCATGCCGACAGTTTAAGATAATACTCCTCTTGCTGCCAGCGCAGCGCATCCTTAGGAGTTTTGGCAACCTTACTCACTGCAGGAACACGACACACATTAAAGTGTATTATATGGTTGCTAGTACTACTACTACTTATCTTCCAAAAATCGGCGCATTCTGTGTTTGAAGGAGCTAAGTATAACAACAGGATAAATGACTAACAATACTTAATGAGTCACCAATATAATAAAAACAACACAAAAGAACAAAAAACAACGAATTGTTAGTTAAACCCACATCAGTCTGACACTAGCCGCTAATTAAAATACTTCTTTGTTGTTTAGAAATATACTATATCTTTAATTTTGTGTTAAGGTGGAACTTGAGCAATTTTAATTGTGAGAGAACCATTAAAATTGATGTTATAACCACATAGAGAATAGGGTAAATGACTGGTATTGAATTTGTTTAAAATAAATATAAAAATTAAGAAAATTATAAAATAATAAGTTTTTTATGTTTGACTAGCTTTCCGCCAGTGGCTTTGCCCGCATCGTTTTTGCAATATTTTTCATTGATACTCCACTCCTATTAGTCGTAGCGTGATGATATATAGCCTTCCCCGATGAATGGGCTATCTAACACTGAAAGATTTTTTTCGAATCGGTCCAGTAGTTTCGGAGCCTATTCAAAACAAACAAACAATAAAATCTTTCCTCTTTATAATATTAGTTTAGATAAGATTGCGTTTGACCACTAGGTACCTCATCTGATGTAAGAGACGAGGATGATGTTTTGAAAAAAATAATCGACATATTTCTGAGTCAATCCTTTAAAGTTCAGATGCTTTGTACCTTTCCCGCAAGACGAGTTTTAGTTAGTATTAGTACCTATAGTGTAAAATACTAAATTGTGACGTAAATACTACTTATAATTTACTGTTTCAATAAAATTGAAAAGTTATTAGTAGTATTTGGTTGAGACTTCCACCTTAAATGAGGAATCCAAAAAAAATATGATGAGTTTCACAACGTAGGAGGCAAAATGCTTTTTGATTTTATCAAAATAAACATTTGAAACCTTAGTGGTCGCAATATACTGATCACTGATTTTTATCGGATTAGGGACTCTTAACACGCCTCCCATAAGGGAAGTAAGTTGTCTAGAAATCCTTACTAATATTATAAATGCGAAAGTAACTCTGTCTGCCTGTCGCGCTATTACGCCAAAACTACTGGACCGATTTAAATGAAATTTGGTACAGAGATAGTCTAGAGCCTGAGAAAGAGCATATGCTACTTTTTAATGCGAAAAGGGCTGTGAGGGGTTGAAATAGGGTATGAAAGTAATAAGAAATACCCAGAACACGCGGGCGAAGCCGCTGGCGGAAAGCTAGTACGAGTACCTAATATGTTCTATGTTAAAAACAATAGTATATTTACAATCTTAATTTTCTCAGGTAGTTTTGCAATATTTCTTTAAAAGACAGTCTACTTTAAACTAAAATTATTTATGTGGTTTCATTACCAGCAACCGCGACAGCAGGTTTCTTTCGCCACCATTTTAAGCGAGGGGCTTTGAAGTTCATTGTGTTATCACTAGGTTATCACTGCTGCTCAGTAGACTAACGTTCTTCGCAGTTAAAACATCTAACATATTTACCATATTTTTGTATACCACAAGGGTGGCCTACAAACATGTGGCCCGCTTGATGGTAGGCGATTACCACAGCCTATGGACGTCTACATCACCTAAGCATCACTCACGCGTTGCCGACCGTGCAAAAACCTCTTAACCTCTTTTTATAAGAACCCTAGCTATGCTGTAGTCTCCAGGGAAATGCTCCCCAGGATTATTTATTGGGTTATTTATTTATTCCCCAAATGGTAAGGCACTAATATTATACACACACATTTTGCTGGTATGTTTGATCCCATGTAACAGGGAGCGACCGGGCATATATCTAAACTGGTCTACTACTGAGAATAATGGAAACACCCAATCGAACCGGACCTTCACTGTAAGACTAATGTAATAAGGCTAAAAATGATCTAATCACTACGTATCACTGCATCTTCACTACTTTCCGTAAATACCTATCCGGTATTCATGGAATACCTTCGTGGATGTGCAATCCACGTGCGGAATGCGCACAGAATGGATTTAGTAGTGCAATGTGTCTGAGAGTTAGCCTAAATCAATTATCTACAGTGTTAAAGCCTGGTTTCTTGTCTAGATAACGTTTGTAGTATGTTGTAGGTAGATACTACATCTAATGTACTAAGTACCAGACATTAGATATTTAGTTTTTTATATCCTGGGACATTTTTACACAGCACCATCTAGTCCCAAACTAAGCAGAGCTTGTACTATGGGTATAATACTTATATACTTTTTTTTTGTAAATACATACATACATTACTTAAGAAACACCCAGACAAACACAAACACTTAAGTTCATCACAATAAATGTTTGTGTCTTGTGGGAATCGAACCCACGACACCGTAATCAGCAGTCCGGTACTCGAACCACTAGACCACAGATTGTTTGCGATATTTGGCCGAGACGCAAATGACGTCAGGTAGTACCTACTTAATCATTCTATTATCATGATTCTCTGAGTGTGATTCGGTGTTAGGAAAGAGTGTGATTCGGTGTTAGGAAATAGCGGCGCTAAATCCAGTAATAAAAAAATATTGACTTGTAAAAGTCTTTTCAAAGTCCCTCTCATACTAAGTGGAGACCCGTGCCCAGCAGTGGAATAGTATATAGTTGATGATGATGAAAAGTCTTTAACAGAAATATTTTCTTTGATACAAATAGGAGACATTATGTAGGTACTTAATTATTAGCCCCTAATGTTTGAACGAGCGGTTCCCCGCGATGTTATTCGTGTTCATATAATATTTTTCCCAATCCCGTGGGAATTTCCCAAAATCTTGACACAATAACAAGTATTTGAGTACCAAATATTAACCGTCCATAAGTGATTTGAACTGCGCATTGAAAGATCATTATAATAAGCCTTTTATTTCATGCAACAAAGTAGGATATATACATAGTTTATAGAAAATAAAATATTTACGGAGTTGTGAAAAAATATGTAATTCGCTATTTTGTAGCGGCGGCCATCTTGGACCGATTTTCATCAAACATAGCTAAGAACACTCCCGACTAATTCACCTTTCAAATAAAAAAAAAACAAAATCAAAATCGGTCCATCCGTTCGGGAGCTACGATGCCACACACACCCACACAGACACGTCAAACTTATAACACCCTGTCGTTTTTGCGTCGGGGGTTAAAAAGAAATTAAAACTTATTTCACATATTTTTGAAAAATGTTTAAAGTCATTGAAAGATTATTGTCAATGATCAAGACATTCCAAAATACCTATAATCAATCCTAAAATATCTATAAAAACGTATTACAAAAGCACTGATACCTCAAGTTTGTGTGGCCACTGGCCATGGACGAATTCCAGACATGCCATTAGGAATCAAGCTCAATTTAAAACCTAAACTAGGACTCAATATTGAGTAATAAATCTTCATTTTATTACCTTTTGCATGCATGCATATATCAGTAGTCTGTTAAGGGGAAGCTCTGTATGATGTTACATACAACTACTAACTGGATTTATCTCGATTTTTTTATTATTATTGATAATTTTTTTTGATCCTGCACAAAATAAAAATACTTATAAAAGAATAATATTATTTCAGGTGTTTGTGTGATGTGTAGATTATTTAATGTGACTGAGGAAAACTTTAATATCACGAGCCTTTACGTCTTCTACAAAATACTCGATGCAAGTTATCGCATATCAATGATAAAATAGCATCCTAAACCGAAACTAAGCTTGACTTTTAGGGCCTTTTCACAAGTTACTGATATTAAGTTCCCATCAAATTGTATTTCATTTTCGAATTTATTCAACGGTTAGCGGCTATCCAGAGGTAAACCAGGCCCTTAATATTTTATTAGACTAAGTAACACCTTATATTTTATAATTATGTGCCCAGATTATATAGAAGAACGTCGCCTTAAAAACAAAACTTGGATCGAACACCAAAATGCATTTAAAATAGATAAAAATAAAATTTGCCAAAATGCGAAGGGAATGCGTGGGAGTTGGGGCGATGAATGTGACTCATCTGCACCTACCTTTACTGATATAGGTTTTAATAATGGGACCTTAATATTCATCGGCGCCTACAATTATTGGCTTTTATTCCTCGAGGTCCTCGGTTCGATTCCGGGTGCAGAGTGTTAATAGTTAGGTCTTTCTTTGAAATTCTCAGTAGCAGGTTTTTTTGGATTTGTGTCTGTATAAAATGCGCGGGTAATGTTGCGAACTGTGTATGTACGTACATTAGTACCTACTACGCCTCTGCCTGACCTTTCGGGGAATATAAGCGTGATAGTATGTTTGGTTTAAGGTTTTGAGGGGCTTCGTGGCTTAGTTGTAACTACGCTGATCAACCGATCTGCAAGGTTAAGCAACACTTGCCGCGGTCAGTCTGTGGATGGGTGACCATTCTTAACATATCGAGACCCCTCCGTGCCTCGGAGAGCACGTAAAGCCGTCGGTCCCGGTTGTCATGACAATCGTTAGTGGTACTCAGAAGCCTAAAAAGCCTGACAACCAGTCTTTCCTTCGAATCGGTATTGCCTAGAAATTGGGTTGCGGAGGTCTGATGGCAGTCGCTCCGTGTAAAATACTGATATTCAGCCGCATCTGGTTAGACTGGAAGCTGACCCCAACATGGTTGGGAAAAGGCTAGGAAGAAGAGTATGTTTGGTTTAAATAGGCCACTTAGTAGCGAATATATTTATATAACTTTCATACTATTTAATTTAACAGAGCCAGAAGTTATTGTAATAGAATTAGTTTGGACACGACTGCAGAGTAATAGGTTCTGGGTTCGGTTCGCGCAGTCCAATTGGGTTTTTCTGTAAAATTCTCAGTCACTCGTCTTCATGGTATTATTACCTACTCGTGATTTTTCATTTCTCATTCCCTCCATTTTAAGGAAATTATAGGCTAATCCTTCCAGAAGAAGTCAAGCTCATCCAGCTATCTCCGTCTATGCCTGCCGTGCTTTCGTCTACAGTTTTGTGGGGGTCACTCGAAATTCTGCTCATTTGACACTTAAGAGAGGTAAGGCAGCAATTTATTGCTAAAATCTGGAGCAGCCCGTTTGGGGAAGTACCTCCATCTTATCAGAAAACTGCAGTCAAATAACACACTACTGTGTGTTGTGTTCCTACAGTGAGTAAGATTGCCAGAGCTCCTTCTGAGAGGTTTTTGCGGGGTCGGCAACGCGTGATTGACGTTTCGATGTTGTAAACGTCCATAGGTCGCGGTAATCTACCCTCAAACGGGCCAAATGCTTGTTTGCTACCCATGTGGTATATAAAAAAAACACTGCGGCAGACCCCAGTTCCACTTCAATCTAGCAGTGATTTGGGTTTGGGAGCGCAGCAAACTATTTCTGACACGGTCTGCAAAACTGCTACTACCTCCTCAGGTAGGTATATATTAAACTAATAACAATTATACAACAATTATAATGTTGGTATCTCCTGAAGCGGCGCCTCGGTCTGGTGATCAAGTGAGGGTAGATTTGCAATGGAGATAGCTCACACAATGGAACAATTGGGATAGGGGACTTTTACTTAGACTCACTACCTCTATTTATCAAGAAGATGTCTATAGCACATTTTTATTTGATTTCCTATCTTATTTGTATTCAAACCTTAGAAACATGTAGTGCTGTGTGATGGCAGGCAGGATACAACCGAATACCTACAATGACTCTACCAAACTTATGTGGAAATCCACCAGTAGCGTCTGATCAGGACTATTTAAACTGAGCTTTTTTCGTAAAAGTAAGCATAAATAAAGGATTTGTTTAAGATTTCTTATTAAGGAATTATCTAATATTTTTTAAGGAATTCCAAAAGTTTTGGCATGTCGAGAGAATGGATGAACGGAGATTGGCAAAAAGGATACGGTGAATGTCAGTGGAAACGCCGGGAGGGGCCGCTCTAGCAAGACTCAAACCGACAGGTGCATAGTACTACTACGTGTGTGTATGACAAAATGTATGAACGTGGAGGAAACTAAAGAAGTATGTAAGAATCATAGCAAGTGGTGGTCTCTAGTTTCTGTCTTTCCCTGTGGGAAAAAGGCGTGAGTGTATGTATATGTATGTATGAAAGGAATGAAACATGTAAAATCCTTCCAAACAATGAGCGCAACATCTATTTGACTAAAGGAAAAATCTTTGTAAATATTAGACCACTGATTGCGACCGCCGCACAGTGGGCTGGGATTACAAGGTTGGGTCTTAAGAGATCAGATGTATTTTTTTGGTATCTAGGCATAAATTTAAAACGTTTTTATTCTTTGACTTTTTTTAATTTAACGAGTACTTTCGGAGATATAGCCATATCAAATTTGTATGAAGAGTCATGTTATTTTAGTTAAGCAATTTATTCCAATTAAATTGAAATTTAAAATAATGTATACTAAACGGCCTGAAAACCTCAATACCTACTTAATTCTTAAAAAAAAAACAATGTTCGACATTTTCCACCACCATAGGCAGGTATGACGTAATTTGTTTTGAGACTTATTTCCGGGAATCAAGGGATAAGAGTGCGCGAGCGCAACAACAAGTTATGACGTGTCGTAACGTGATTGATACAATGATAGGGTACCTACGGAATGTTCGGTTGCATTCAAAAGTACTTCAGTGTTCTATTACCCACCATAATAGACGCACTACCCCCACACATTCATTACTTACTTATTTGTTATTTTTTTAAGCATGGAAAATGCTTAAAAAAATACAAAAAGATACTTATTTGTTATTTTGTATTTGTGAAAATGTTTGAAAATTTAGTGACAAACCTTGATCTTTTCGTTATTTTAAAAAACAGTGGCAGTATTAAAAATAATGACAGTTTGTGTAGTGAGATAAGATCTAAATTTTTATTATATGCCTTCAAGTGTTCATAAAGTTCTTATGCATGGTGCAGCTATTATTGAAAGTTTTGGTCTAATACCAATTGGAAAGCTATCTGAAGAAGCTGCTGAAGCTAGAAATAAAGACTTTCGTAGATACCGCCAACACCATTCCAGGAAATGCAGTAGAAAAACTACAAATGAAGACATTTTAAATAATTTATTGACCAGCTCTGATCCACTCATCTCAGCGAAACGTCACAAACTTCGCAGAAAACATAAAACTTTGTCAGTAGAAGCACAAAGTTTATTAATAATTGAACAAGCGGAAACATTTGATGATGACGAATACGAAAATTTTGCATTCGTTAATGTGGATACCCTTGACAGTGATTAGATTAAAACAGTGCAGTGGCCAGTAGTGATTGTGATTTTTACTTATTTATTTATTTTATTAGTCCTTAGTGGATTAGGCCTAAAGGGGAGACCACTACATAAAAAAAACGCGCCTAGTTCTTAACCTCTATGGTGGTGTGGAATAGAGAACAAAATTTGAAATTGCGACCAAATCGCAGAAAATCGCAACCCGAGAATAGGCGCTAAAATAGGACAAATATACGTACTATGCATACGTAGAGTCAATTCTTTGAGAAAATTTGAGAATTTCGAGATTTTCACATTTTTTTCTTTTGCTTCATACAAAAATTACTTTGGATATTTATAACTCTGGAAATACTAAGTTATCTGAACGACCCTCATAGAAATAATTACTTATAATCGATAGAAAAATCCAACACAATATTTAAAATTTCAGAAAAAGAAACTTTTTTTTTTTAAATGCTAAGTCCTTTACCGGCCCGTTTCAGCCCACTGTGCGCCGCATTCGCTCCTCACCTCCGGCGCGGTGCGCGGCGGCGACCGGTCACAGGCGTCGCGACCTCGCCACGCATCGCGGCGCACGCCCCCAGACGAACTAATTACAAGACGATAACATCCAACGCGTAGAACGCAGTCACCGTAACGGGCATCTTGATCGCATGTGAAAGTGGGACTTGATTGAAGCTTTTTATGGGGTTTACTTTAATTTTTAGCTGTTTCCATGGCGATTTAGAGCTGCACCTCTGTACCTGCACCTGTAGCATAACCAGCCGGCCTAATACGCTCGTCGAGACGACAATCCGTGCATGTAGATCGTATTCACATATGAAAGAGTAAGATAAAACAGTGGACAGGGATTTTAGTGCACGATAGACACTAGTGTTTCTGGTATTTTTTTAATATTTCAAAACCAGAGAGAGAGATTTCTAAAATCGTTGGTTGGGTTGGGGCTGTTGCCGAGCCAGCTCTGCCTAATCCTTCAATATCGTCGGTCGATTCGAATGTCAAATTGCAGCTTGTCAGGCCGGCGTGATGAAGCGAGTAATTTAGAAGTTCACCATTTTGAATCTGCATCGTAAGCATATAATATAAAAGTTACTTTGAACTTATTTGATCGAAATTGTTCGATTTTTTGATCGATATTTTGTTCTATGTAGCAAATAGTTCCTAGTAGACATTTAAGCACAGGGTATGGACCTATGAGGTGGTGTGTGGTGTAGGCACAGACAGCGCGCCAGCCCCCGTGGCGCCGGCGGTTGCCTAGCAACCAGGCGCCGCGGTGACGCGACCGGCTTTACTATCTACAACGATGTACACTGGAAGACTGTCTCGTGTCTGGAAGTGATTCGGCAATGAACAGTGCACCAAAAACAAATAAATCATCACGCTTGAATCCCCGGAATGTTAGGCAAAGGTGCATTCATCATCAACCCATGAACTGTCCCACTGCTGGGCACGGGTCTCCTCTCAGTATGAGAGGAATTAGGCTTTAGTCCATCACGCTGGCCTAATGCGAGATGGCACACATGCCGTCGAGAAAATCTCTCAGGCATGCAGGTTTCCTCGCGATGTTTTCGTTCACCGTTAAAGCGAGTGTTAATTACTCACATGATTTCGAAAAGTCAGAGGTGCGTGCCTTAGATTCGAACTCGAGACTTGGCAGTCCAGAGGTCATTCCCCTAGGCTATCATTGTTTCTAGGTGCAAGACAAGCTATGTAAATATGAAGCCAGCCTATTACCATTTAAATTCCGAGCTGCTAGTAGATAATGTCCTTCTCTTTCTATTTTCGTGTGAGCTGAAGCTGTAATGTTAGTTTATGTTGTGGTAAAAAGAATAAGAAAACAGCAAAAGCAAATTAATCGAGGCTGACTGTCCAGGGTGCGCTGGACAAACATCCCACTTCGTACTTAATATAATAAAATGTGAAAGTTGTTTGGATATTTGTAACTCCTTCACGCTGCAATGGCTAGACATATATAGGTATAATTTGAAACAAAGCTTATACTCCAAATTAACACATAGACATTAACACATGACCCCGATCGGGAAAAGAAGTTTACGCTAGCTGAGCCACGGGTAAATAAATAATACAATAAATACAATAGTTAATTTACAATTGACTCGTGGAGCCCTATAAACCCTGATCGCTCCATATGGGTACCCACCCAGCTATTATCCTCCTAGACATTTTCTCAACCATGTTGGGGTCGGCTTTCAGTCTAACCAGATGCGGTCCTCAGACCTCCGCAACCCAATTTCTGGGCAATGCCGCTATTCGAAGGATAGACTGGTTGTCAGGCTTTTCGGACTTCTGAGTTACCACTAACGATTGTCATAGGTGTTCGTATGACAACCGGGACCGACAGCTTTACGTTCTGAAGCACGGAGGGGTCTCGATGTGTTAAGAATAGTCACCACAGACTACCCTCGGAGAGCGTAGCCTAACCTTGCGGATCGGTTGATCAGAGTTGTTATAACTTAACCACCCAGTTAGTAGAATAGGTTTAATAGGAAATTAATAAATGTAGCTAGCTAGTTAGCTACATCATTACACCGCTTCCAGATAAACTATCTCCTATATCGATAAAGCGAACATTATAGTGAATTTAAACGGCAACTTTATACCCGTGCGCATTGCCCATAATATTGCCCGGGCAGTTTACAGACGGTTTTAACGATTCGGCTGTGTGGCGAGTTTAACGATACTATCGTTAAAATGTTTGATCGAATTAGTTTTGACAACTCAATGCGTCGGTTTTATGTTCGCCTGTAAGATGGTGCCGACGTATTGTGTAAGTACTTACCCAGAGTCAGCATCAGGTATATCTGCAAATACAAAACTGCTTTTTAATACAAAAAGTATAGCCTCCTTACTAAATATTATCGAAATTCGCTTTAGCTGTTTGGTAGTGAAAGGTAAGTAAAAGGATATAGCATGGCAACTTGGTTCGGCAGAGATTTATGTGTGTTATGGATTCATATGGCAACGAGGATTCATCTATTATAATAGGATCGATATACAAGATGGAAAGGACATCGACGCTCAAACGTCGTGACAAGGTTTTACTCAAGGTCCAAAATAAAATGACCTACTTAGGTCATTCATGTAGAAAATGATCATTGCAGATGGAGATTGACATTTTTGAGCGCGCGATGATAACGCTCCGCGGTGATTGTTATCGCGGGCGCGATCCGAAATAAATGAAATAATGATTTTTTAATTGTAAATCTAATTTGGGTAAATAGAAATAATGTGTTTTACACGTTCAAATAAAAAAAAACTTCAACGCAGGGGGGTCCAGAATCATGTACTGAACTCATGGTATTCGGATGTGCGTCGATGTCCCTTCCACCTTGTATAACGTCACTTATGTATTTTAATTAGTCACACTAACGAAGCATTCATAATTTTACTGTAAACAAATTTACAGTCACGTAACGGTATGCTTTTCCGTATCTGTTCCAGAACTCCGCCCTACAACTTCCCACGACCCCCAACTGCACAATTTTCTCGACTCCCATACAAAGTATCAACCGTATTTTCCTTTAAATCGAATTTATATAAAACCTAAACTTTCCCACGTCTATACGTTCGTATGTGGCAGTGAAATGCTCAAATTGGGCAAAGCTGGAAACGGCCAGCGCCCGACCACCCAGCGCCATTGTCCGGTGTCGGTCGACCAAGCAATTTACACTTGTGTGCGTATGCTTATTGGTGGGCTACCGGGTGCGTCGCATGTATTCGATAGCGAACATTAAAATTTTAAATGAGAAAAATTACTTATCAGCTAGGTAAGTTATTTTTTAGGCGGTGCTCGAAGAACCAGATATGAATTTACGGGAAGATATAAGGCAATAAGAACATAATAAAATGACAAGATTTTTCCTGCCAAATAGTAAAGATCAGGTCCCTAATAAATATTATAGACTGTCATTACAATTGAAACTGACTGTAGCTAGGTATCTAGGCATTAAGTAATCAAAGATTTTTTTCCTGTCAGCCTTTGAATTAAATATTCCATTGCTAGGAATTGTCCCAACCTCCTTAGTGACTCCATTGCCATCTCCTAGTTCAGAACATCGAGGGTCAATTTCATGATTACAAGTTACTAGATGTGCGCACCGACTAGAAGTGCGCAGCCTCAACCAGCATTTTCCAATGGACTTTTTCAGTGAATTAAAACTTCCAAACGAAGTCACTTTGTCTTACTTGTCTTAACTTACGAACACAATAAAAAGTTTTGGCTGAATTGGTGATTATGTTCGTAATTCAAGTGATGTATCGACTTATATATATATCTTTCATACAAATCTACCGTAATTTATTTTATTATACCTAGATAAAAATCTGTAAAAATATTTCTTAGTGTAAAGGGCATCATCTGCTTATGATGAGTTGCGATTCGATTACGAATGTGTAAGGAGCGCATTCGCAATCGAATCGAAAGTCATCAGCGCCCTCCAAGCCTTCGCGGCGACCGTGGGAACCCGCAGATTCCGCAAGATTAATCCATCGGTCGATGCTTCCCGCCACTTTGCATACTTTATTTATGTCTTTGAGCTGTTTTTGCTTATATTCAGACTGTCACATACTATGGGAAGATCATTAAGAGATTATAACACGATTTTATAAGGTGAAGTTGTAACAGAGTTCATCAAAATTAATTTAACGTAGGTGCCATGCGCCACATGTACAAACACTTGGTTCCGTATAGCTATTTCTCCTTATCAACATAAACCCTACGGTGGCCGTCTTCAGCGCAATCTTAGGGGCCGCCGGGAATATAGGTACTTATCCGGAACTTTATTTTCTTTTAATTTTTTAGTTTGCCAATCTATAAATAGGGTAAGTAAGGGAGGGTAAGAACGGTTGTATGTCGGTGAAAGACCGACACATAACCTACCCTGTAGCTTCCCCAGTTGGCAGACAAATCAAGAGGATTTTCTGTACCCAAGAAAGGTTACGCGTTTATGTATCAGTCATATAATTAAGTACTAATGCAATAGTAATATAATTATATAATGGTGTTACTAAAAAAAACATTATTATGCTTCAATTAATGGGACATCATTAAGTTATAATGATTAATTCCTTTACAGAACTGACAATGAACATAACAAACTATTATTAGATCCATAGGCATTTTGTTTAAATCTGTTTTGGTTATAGATTCCAAATAGGGTATTCAATAGCAACGTTGGAGTAATTGTAAATGTACCTACATGGTCCATATTGATTGATAGCAATTCCTCAACCATGTAAACTTTTCACTTGCACTAAGTACCTAGGTGAAAAGTCTGAAAATAAAAGAATACCTAGATTTGAAAAAGAAAGTATTCTAATTTAAATGAATCAATTGAATTCTGTTTGAAACAAAATGATGTAGGTACTTTAATTTCAATAAATAAACAAAACTTTTATATGATACAATAAATGCTTCAAGCCTTATTAGCAACGAAACCAATGATCGAACACATCAAATATGTGTGCATACGTCACTACAGTGATATGGACATAATTACTGCGTTTTAAATCTGTTCACACACACTACTACGTGGAACTGTACGATACCATAATCCTTCACTCGTCCGCGACGCTATTTAAAGTCGGCCCTTACACCGTAGAAGCGAATATTGCATTCTTTGCATACCTGCGTGCTTGGTGCAAGACAGTAGCTGATAGCTGAAAAATGGCAAAATATTCTCGGCTATCTAAAACCTTTCAACCTAAGGTAATAAATTTTCTACCTACGTGTATATAACCCATTTACACATTAGTAGACATTTCTGTCTCACCAACCTCGGGAGCGTGTCAATGTGATAATATGTCAATGTGAAATTAAGTCGTCATAAAGAAAGGATCTCCAAACTCCTCGAAAACATCTTAAAAATTATGTACCTACAGGGTATCCAAAGACCGATAGCTTTTAGTTGAAAGGTTTCTCTAAGTCAACAAAAAAAGAAACTGTTGAAGTGTAACGTTCAAGTCTGTCTACGTCTCCTATGCCTTTAAATATAACCTCATTTACATTTACTAAACTAAAACACCAAAAAGTATTACAAAAACTATGTTCTTATGTTAGGTAACCTGATCTTTTGTCTTGATGCACTGTAGGTGCAAGATATCAACTCCTTAAACATTTTCATACAATTCCGCATAATATTGATAGTAGACACATTAGCGTGTTACCAAAAAGGTTTTGAGCATAAATGTGGATGGGATATAAGGGAAGAATAAGACCAAAGAAAAGATGGATGGACTGTGAAAAAGGATATGACCACAAAGGAGTTGAATGATAAGATGACGGCTAATAGAGATGTATAGAAGAAAAAGACATTGCGCTGACCCCAAATGAATTGGGATAAGGGCAGCAGAATGATAATAATTAATAGTAGACACATTACACAAAGGAGGTCATCGAAATCGGCCCAAATGATGTACCGAAGGTACACTTATTGAAAAAAATACCCTGTATTACGCTGGTTAAAACTCTAGTCCTACTTTTTTTTAATGTTGACTGGGGGATGAGAAAATAAACTTTTAATTTGAGAAAAATCACGCCATTTTGGCACAGTATCTGTTTCGTAATGATTTAGTAATAAAAACTGTCAGTGTCAGTTTCGGAATGTCAAGCGCATGCCATTACAGCAGATTAATATCAGTTTCATAGTGATTTCTGGTAAAAACTATCAACTTGACAGCTGTCATGTACCTCCGGTACAAATTTGGGCTGAGTTGTATGGGCTTTTGATGACCTCCTTTCTCCTTTGGACAGAACTATAAATTGTTTCTTTTGTAAGTAATATTTAAGGTCTCGTCCTCTTATGTCTTAGACTACACCATAAAACGGCCGATGTGAGAATTTGCATCGAATGGAGTTGGGACGCGGTACAGCCTCTACTGGGACGCGGTTCGTATGTATTGTGTGTCGTTTTATTATCTGCGATACGCACCTAGATGTTCCACGGATATTGGTAATGCGCTTTACAATTCTTTTTAGGTAATGATTGCTTTGGATTGTTTGTTTCGAGTTCATAAATGGCGTTAAAATTGGTGTTTCTTTTAGATTTGCATTCGATTCTCATGTATCGTATCGACCAGAGTTTTAGCTATTTGTCTGGTTATGCTAAATTCATAGGATTTTAAATATCAACTCCAATGATTTTGCAATAATATTGAACCATCGCTAAAGTTATTCAATTTGGAAGAACCCATGATCGTTTAAAAATAATTAAGGTGCAATAAAGGGATCTGTGACTACGTGAGTGCCAGTCCCAACCCAAAACGTGTCTTCACTCACTATTGAGGGATTAAAAAAAATCAAATTGGACCCACTACCGGGAACTACCCTATGTCGCATAATAGCTTTCGCATTAAACCCCGGCGGGAACACGTTTGTGCTGGTCTGTCATTGATGATCATTTTTTTGGGCGCAACTCCGTTTGTCGGAAGTCACGAATTGACGGCAACGTAATGTGGGAATCGTAGGGAAAGTCCACCGATGTATTTTTATAAACATTTTTTTTTGTTTTTGTTAAGGTAGAACTGCCATTTGTTCGGCCATTAATGTATCTAAAGTTGGCTTTCGACTGATAGAGTAATCAAGTGTAGAAGGTGCTACTTGAATTTCAGTTAATCGATATATTATCTCTCCATAACCCTTAGTATCTTATTCTGAGAGATAATATATATATTATGGAAGAAAACTTTTCTTTGTAATTTTTTTAAGAACATTTAGCAGACAAGATAGAGAAATAATTCTTACTACCTCTGTTAGTTTATTAAAGAACCAGTAGATACAAATGCCGTGGTAACTGGACGTACCTAGTTCTGATATAATTACCCTCTTAGTTATAAGTTCACTTCGTTTCTAAAACTTCAGCAAGACAGGGTGGGCCGAGAACCACGCGACGAAGAAACTGTTATTGACCAGTATGCCCCTTAATCGGCTGAGACAAGTCCGGCAAATTAATCGGAGTTGCGCAGTGGGTCTCGTTAGGTGCGACGCGAGGTAGGGGGAGGACCACCGCTGCGCACGCGGCTCGCGACCACTGTAATATGAACGCGGGGCCTTTGTTACTGTGTCAAAAGGATTCATTGAATAAATAAAAACATAGAGTTGTGTCGAGATTTTAATTGTTTAAGTAGGTAGGTACCATATTTTGGGAATTAATTAAGTTGATATGGTTTTACATAATAGCATTAAGCATTTTGTATTTGCGGGAAACAGTTCGATAAAGAAGAAAGTAAAGCCCGACAGGCGCATTAAAATTAATTACCTTATTAACTGTAGTGTAAATAGCCTACTGGGCTCCAATTCTACAAATAAAATAGTTTTACCATTAACCATTGATACGAAAGGAAGAATGATAAAATGAAAATTATGTAGTATAAGGTAATTATTATAACCCTTAAATAAGATAATATGTTCGGCAAATAACTATGGCAAATAATGACTAATGTATGAGTCGAGTCGAGTTCATAATAATTTATAGGTCCTACTAATCATGACGATTTGGTAATTTAAATTATATCAGACCTACAGAAAATAAGTCTGGGTATGCTTTCAGCTTGTAGAATCACTGCTCCAGAATCATCAACTTATTTTAATCACGAAGTAAAAGTACCGCCGCCACTGGTACCGTTTCCCAGCACAGTAATAAAGTCCCGTGCGACTTTTTTTTCAACTTTATTTCCATCGCGTTGTGCCTCCAAAATTGAGTTGTACGGCTTTCGCGGACTTTTTTTATTATATTTTTTTCGACTTTTTGCAACTCCCAGGCGGTCGTCGGTAATCACTTGTACAATGCGTTTAAAATAAGAATAGGATTTGCAATAATTGAGGCTAATCTAATTTCAGGCAAATTACGTATCTATCATAGAGCAATTAAATAGAAAACTAATTTATTTCTTTTTAGATTAACTGTTCCTTGTTTTAACTGTGTTTCTTGCAGTTAAGCCGAGGGGCTTGTGGCTAAGTTATAACTACGCTGATCAACCAATCTACGAGGTTAAGCTAAGCTTCCCGCGGTCAGTCTGTGGATGACATCGAGACCCCTCTGTGCCTCAGAGAGCATATAAACCCTTTGGTTTGGATTTTGGTTGTCATACGAACACCTACGACAGTCGTTAGTGGTAGTCAGAAGCCCAATAAACCTGAAAACCAGTCTATCCTTCAAATTGAACAATGACATTTATACTATTTTTCAGACATTTGTATGCCCAAGAGGATGATCACAGCATGACCTTTGTATATTAACAAGACCTAATTATTACCTGTGAATCACAAATAAATGATTTTGATTTTGAAAAGGTTAGGGTGATGAGTGGATGACTGTTTCTGGCAGCTAAGGAAGGAAGCAACATACATAATCGCTGACTTCTCGATTGAGCTTGGATTTGAAATCGATAATGAGGACAGTATCTAGTGTGTAGACACTAGATGTGTAGCGGTTAAGGAAACCATTGTAATAAAACGCTCAAGGATAATCCAAAACATTCAAGATATGGTTTGATAAACGCAGTTCTAAGTACGGTTGGATTGGTCAACCATCACAATTTTCATCTCTACCTATGATTTGTATCGGCACTTGTTAGGTTGACGTGAGTCATCTATACTAATATTATAAAGAGGAAAGATTTGTTTGTTTGTTTGTTTGTTTGTAATGAATAGGCTCCGAAACTAC
Organism: Acronicta psi; assembly: GCA_946251955.1. Classification (NCBI taxonomy): domain Eukaryota; kingdom Metazoa; phylum Arthropoda; class Insecta; order Lepidoptera; family Noctuidae; genus Acronicta; species Acronicta psi. Next base: position 1,113,406 of record OX276473.1, on the reverse strand, counting down.
TGGACCGATTTCAAAAATTCTTTCACCTTTGGAAAGCTACATTATCCCCGAGTAACATAGGCTATATATCATCACGCTACGACTAATAAGAGCGGAGTAGTAATGAAAAATGTAGCAAAAACGGGGAAAAAATTATAAGACCACACGGGCGAAGCTGCTGGCGGGAAGCTAGTCTACTATAATAAATAAGTATAAAATCAAACGAAAAAGTAAAAATTGTTATTGTAAAGTTTTTTTAAGTTTATTTATTTTCTACTATTTAGTTTGGTTGTCTACTAAGACAAACTATAAATTATTGCATTGTCATCGGTCCTTGATAAGTGTGCAAAGTTTCAAATCAATTGGTCGTTTTGAAAGTTGTGAAAATCACGTTCAAAGATACCGCTAATTAGATTTATAGATACATACTAAGGTAATAAAAGCGTTATAAAAATTATCAGCTACCTTACTTATTCCAATAACAAGTTCCAGAGTCTTCTCTATCTACCACCCAAAATGAAAGGAACGTGCCGAGACAGCGCCCTTCAAGAATAACGGCAAAGCTAAATTATATCGAAGCAGATAAAAAAATTACACAGACTTATCACCGTAACAGCACTGCGATGTTGGTGGCATTCAGTGCCTTTTTTTTGCCCAAACACATGTACAGGTGAACAGAAAAGTGAACGCGTTTTATTAGTTGCTGACTGAGGTGTGGTCTACAGGTGTCATACTTACTTATTTTAAAATATCGGGTGCTGTTATAGACTCAAGACCGGGCGTAGTCAATCATAAAATTATTTATTTACAACTTTTAACAAAAACTTCCGTCCAAATTAAATGGCTCATTATCAATCTGTCACTTGGTCTTGTAAGCAGAAATAGACCTTGTTGTTTTGTGATGTGCAAACGACATTCACTCTAAGGGTGGTAAAGCAATTTTATTGTCAATTATACTCACATCAAATAATTATGACAAACGTAAGCAAGATTAAGATTAGTCAAAATCAAAGTCAAATATTTATTTTCTTACCGAAAATACCGACTAAAAACCGCACTTGCCATAACCTGTCCTTTGCATGGTCATGGGATTAGGAACATTCACCATGACCTACCACTAGTTTTCGATTCAATGTGTTGACATTTTTCTGTAGCAGTTCTATAGTTACATTTTTCTTGAAGCATTTACACATTGGGAGGAGATTTGTTGCTCCTATGAAGATATGACCAGTCTATCCAGTGTCCACACAAATAAAACTAACTTATTCGGCAAACCTTCGTTGCGAGTTTGAACTTTTTAACAAAATAGTTACTTTGTGTAAATTCAGCCCCGAAATAATTTGTCCGACTTCTGCATTTATTTCTAAAAGTTAACACAAACCACGTATTACAAATTCGCAATACTTTCGTACTCGCCTGTACATTATCGGTAAGGTAAAAAGTGGCGGGTAGACATGCTCCCTCCGCGCACTAAGGTAATAAATCATATGTGTAGTTAATTATTTTGATTAAAAGAGAGGGCGCAGTGAAATTGTACCGCCCAATATCTGGGCCACATACCTTACTCGCAAATATTTTAAGGGCCAGTTTCTTGATCACCGTGTATCATGAATTTTTTTTTGACCCACGTGATGGTAAGTGGTAACCGCCGCCAATGGACATCAGCAACGTCGGGGACAGAGCCGCCGCCTACTGTGTATGGTAGAGAGCTCTTTTTAGGCCTCGTTTGAAGAAGAACATGTCATTGCGCACGGGAAACACCGCAGCAGGTAGTTTATTCCAGGATCTAGGACATACTGTAGAGACTACAAAGGTCGCTACCAATATTTGATATATTACTGGCCGTTAACAAGCATTCGTATTCTGATTGAAGTAACTGACGTAGATTGTTCTAGAGTAGTTGTGTCACCGACACGATGACATGTTAACTTGATTTTCAGTGCTCCCAATAAAAGTCTATTAACGATAAATAATCTTACTTCTTAAATACCTTAACCCGGTACTGTGGAGGACAAGAGCCTCCACAATACCTATATTTATAACATACTATTACGCCTGTATTCCCTGAAGGGTTAGACAGAAGTGGGACTAATGTAGACCAACATTTCGCTAGTATGTATATGTGGCGAGCCTATTGCCATTAACAGGCCACAATGATCGATGGTGCTGTGTAAAATGTCCCAAAAATATCAAATGATTAAATAATAAAACAACAGACCTTACAATTTACGTGTGGTTGCACTTGCGCACATTAATATTGTTAGCTCGAAATCTACCAATCCAATTACTGACTTTATAATGTGATACCATTTATTCCTTCTTATAATCTTCCATAACAAAAACTCTAAGACATAAAACACAAAAATAGCGATGGGGAACCACTATACAACAGTGCATCGTTAACTCGGCTGACCCGATTCTAAGGCAACGCAGTAGGTGAGGCAGAAATAGAACATCTCTACACCTGTACGGGGCTTTGTTGTCAAAATATGGGCTTTTATGAGCCCTCTTTGTTTGTGGCGATGTGTAAACTTGAATAGAGCAATTGAGGTTTCTTGGTGATTCAAGATTTCTGGAACTTGAGACTCTGGAAGCATATTTTAAATTTAGGAACCTTCAAGGAAAGAGTGAATAGATATTATTTGAGTTTGTGTGCTAAATCATGGCAGCATCGTCACACCATCAGGTGAGGTGATGCCAAACGAACCCAATCTATACTAATATTATAAATGCGAAAGTAACTCTGTCTATCTGTCGAGCCTTCACGCCAAAACTACTGAACCGATTTTAATGAAATTTGGTATACAGATAGTCTAGAATATGAGAAAGGACAAGGCTAGTAAAAAAGTGAAAAAGTGCTGTAATGGGTTGAAATATGGGATGAAAGTTATAAGAATTCCCCAGAACACGCGGGCGAAGCCGCTGGCGTAAAGCTAGTTTAGAACGAAAAGAAATGAAAGATAATTATATATGTGCATTTTACTTTAGTGAAGCCAAGGAGTTTGGAGCCACCGTAGCCTCCTTCGAAGATATATCTATACTAATATTATAAAGAGGAAAGATTTGTTTGTTTGTTTGTAATGAATAGGCTCCGAAACTACTGGACCGATTTCAAAAATTCTTTCACCTTTGGAAAGCTACATTATCCCCGAGTAACATAGGCTATATATCATCACGCTACGACTAATAGGAGCGGAGTAGTAATGAAAAATGTAGCAAAAACGGGGAAAAAATTATAAGACCACGCGGGCGAAGCCGCAGGCGGGAAGCTAGTAGGTACTAAAACGGTAGTATCAGACCAATCTCAGTAAAGAAACGAAGGCAGTGTCACCAATACCAGTCATAAGATCGACAAACATGAAACAATTCATGTTTCTTCTTCAAGAAACGAGTATTCAAGATTGAAAGAGTATCCCTAAGTTTTGATTTGAGTTAGCTAGGTGCACTTCTGGACATCCTCAGTTCGCCACTTCGCCGGGTTTCTACACACTATTGGCAGTAGAAGCAGTAGATCTTTATATCAATGAATTTATCTACAATAGTGGTTCTATTGTTACCACTTACCATCAGGTGGGCCGCTTGCTCGTCTGCCACTGTAGGCTAAATTATATATAAATTAAATATCCGAGCTAGGTAGGTAGGTACTGAAAAAATTGAACAAAATCCAGTTGCAAGTTTTACAAAAATTGCATTTTTTTATATATATTTTACTACTACGCTGATCAACCGATATGCAAGGTTAAGCTACACTTGCCGCGGTCAGTCTGTGGATGGGTGACCATTCTTAACATATCGAGACCCCTCCGTGCCTCGGAGAGCACGTAAAGCCGTCGGTACCGGTTGTCATACGAACACCTATGACAATCCTTAGTGGTATTCAGAAGCCTAAAAAGCTGACAACCAGTCTTTCCTTCGAATATCGGTATAGCCCAGAAATTGGGTTGCGGAGGTCTGATGGCAGTCGGTCCGTGTAAAATACTGATATTCAGCCGCATCCTGGTTAGACTGGAAGCCGAAAAGGCTAGGAAAAGAAGATATTTTACTAGTAATAATTATAGTTCAAGTTCAAATGTTTTTATTTCAAATAAGCTTTTACAAGCACTTATGGAACGTTAAATGATTCTAGATGCACGGTTCCAAAAAGTTGATCCTATGGAGAAGAATCCGACAAGAAACTCCATGGACACTCTTTTAAAATAAGAGTTGTTAAAAATTTTCACTGGTGGTTTTATAATTAAATAACCTACTGAACTACTTAAATAACATAATTAAATAATTATAAAAATAAAATAAAACCTGTAAAAACATTGATTGACCTGAAAATCGAAACCCGAGACTTCACACTTGGCAGCTGCGTGGCCATTGAGTCAAATGATAAAGTTCCAACTTGATATTACAATTTAGGCACTTTTTATTCCTTTCCTTAAAATAATTTAAAATTTGCAGTTCTAATTACCTACAAAAAATATTGTTTTAGCATTTAGTCGCCGCGCTTAGATCTAACCTGCCAATGGGCTGACTAATATAGCATGTCTCAAAAATCTAGGACGCCATCTAAATATAATACGCTAACGATCAAAGGGTATTACGCGGATGCGGAAGACTATTGCATATAGATATTTTATCGAGTCGACAACGTAACGGCCCATTAGTGTTTTGGGGTTCAGTTCGAAATTCAAATTCTCCTTTTTTCAAGCAGTGATACTAAAAGTTTTCAGAAATAAATTACTAAGGTCCTGATCACAGCTTAAAAATTTAAAATTTTGTTTTATTTTTTAATTTATTCGGCAGTTAGCGGCTATTCAGAGGTTGTGTAATAAGATTTTTTAATAGCGTACGTATTTATATACCTAGATTATCCCTTCTGCATAATTATTAAAGAAAACCTAACATATTTAATGCGGTTAGACCGTTTTGTAGATACGTAAATGGCAACATTTTGTACCATATGGCCATGTTGCCATTCATCCAGTTTTCGCCGTCGTGTGTAAAAACTATAGTTTCAGTTGCGTTTAACCTTAAGAACAATACTTCGGTGATGGCTATTTTAACAGGAGCCTTACACTATCTCAGCTGCCATTCTTCAAAATCGTTTTCTGGCTTAATAAACCCATATAGCTCTAACTATGTAATCCTGCTCACACTTGGCCGTTTCCGATATTGATCCTATAATAATATAGTAGCAAGTAAATATTATGATAGTGGAAGAGCGCGACGATAATGGTTAACGTGGATTTAGTTTTATCTTTATAGACTGTATCTTCATTTTTGTGGTACTACAATTTTTTTATTGTAGGTACCATCTTATGTAATAGTATATAATAATGCTTAGGGGTGTAAATCCTTTTTTGAATTACAGATGCGGAGCCGTTCATATGAGTCGTTTTACGAACCCCATGTCTCAGCGCAGTGTGAAAGCCTCAGCAGAAAGACCATTCCACATATACATGGGAAAACTACGCGTCGCTCTAACATTTGGAGACCCAATTATTCCTACCAATGAGGCGGGTAATACCTACTAAGTTACTAACCATACATAAAAATATTTACTAACGGTAGTAAAAAGGTGACGGAGGCACTAGTTTAAAACAAGTATTATTTTACTAAATGCAGTAAAGTTTACTCAGTAAACTATACTTACCTACATACTGCACCAGTGCACCCAAAAAATTCGTTCTTAGCGGATCCCTAAAAGCCGAGAAATTCAAACCCGAAGCCGAAGCCGGGCCGGCTCGCGAGTGATCAATATATTATACTGAAAAAATAACTGTGTTAAAGCTACTACATTAACTTATAACGCATACTTAATTTAATCTGGCAACATTTTTCCTAAACGTCACTTCCCATCTTGGTGTTTGTCAGTGTCAGAACTGTCAATTTGAAGTTCCGTTCTGACTGCGGTTCGGTTGTCTTGCCTGTCTGTCAGTGTGCCACCATGGCGGCCGCGCTACTGTCAAATAAAAAATTGAACATAATAATTCGAAATCAAATTAAATTCTCGAAATCTTTTTCTAGTAGACCATCAGCTATATTAAACCAGCCCCAGCTAAGCATACTATGTCACCAATGTGCCGCTACGAGCCATTTCAGGGTAATGTTTTTGCATCTAACATAAAATTTTGTTTCGTTTATATTTCCGTTGTTACAAACATATTTATGTAAAGAAATAGTCTGAAATGTATTCTATTTTGTTCGTAGTACTATTCTTCATCAAGCCCGAGCCCGTCTGGTGGGTCAGACACAGCGAAAAATGTTTTGGCAGCAGTGTTGGCAAACAAACCTAAAAAGGGAAAAATCCCTGTTGGTAAGATAAATAGTCAATTAAAATATTTCAATCAAAACATTTCACATTAAGAAAATTGAACTTTAAATCCTATTTAAATTTCGAAGTGTATGGAAGGTGGATAATTACATAATATTTTGGTAATGACCTTGTATGGAGTGCTAATTTAATCACTAAGTGAGCACACTTGAATGATAAGCATAAAACAATATACAGCTCACTTTATGTTTTGATTAAGTAAAATATTTAAAATGTTATGCTAAGGATATAGAATTAGAATCCTAATTTTTTAAATCATCTGTTTTTACTGCCTTGTTGGTCTGGTGGTCCTAAGCGCAACTGCTATGCTAGAGAACCTGGGTTTGAATTCCTGGTCAAGCAGTGTTGTTGGGTTTTTCTGTGAAATTCCCAGTAGCAGCTGAGTCTGGATTTGTGGTCAGTAAATGGCATTAGGCTCGTCCCCCTATTACATGAGACCTAAACATACCGGAGAACAGTGGGTAAACATTAGTTCACCTCTGTTTAATAAAGGTTAATTCTCTATTGTATCTTTAATCAGTTGCTTAGCGGTTAAATAAAGCACTTTAATTACGGAAAAATTGACAGATGTAGTTTAACCATCTTTTAAACAAATAAATATTCTGTCAATCAATTTGTCTGGAAATTCACACTAAGCCGCTGTGATAGATGTGTGTGTCATGTTGTATGACTATGTCTAGTTGAACTGAGCTTTTGAATGAAAAACACATCCAGCTTCGATTGTATGATATAACTCTTCATCAATATATTAAGTCATATTGTGTTTGAAGAATGCTTGATTAGTCAACTCATTAATACTGCTTAACTTGAGAGTCAAACCCAAAAATTCAGGCTAATATTCAGAGACGATGCTGAGCATAAACTTAGGCTTCCATATGTCAAATTGTCATACAAATTTGACATACGGAAGTATTACTTTATGCTTAGCATCATCTCTGAATATTAGCCTCAGTCTCTTGTCTGAATTACACTGTATTTTTTTTTCTTGTAAAGTAGTACACTTTTCCTTTGTGGCCTTGTAATGTCGCTTGTAATCTTGTCACACTTTACCAATACTGTTTTTCACTGTGATTTGTAATATTAGCAATTCATTTCAAACTTGACACTACATTTTCTCTGAATAGACCATAGTACATTAATTTAAGCTATGTAACCTGTGCTTTTATTATGTTTCACTGCTAGTGTACCATAATTAGAGCTGTTACTTGTAGTTTGGCTATTATGGCTCATACTTCATATTGTAATGTAGCATAATTATGATTGTAGTATTTGATTGATTTGACCCATTCAAATCATATTTTGTTATTTTTACATGTATTTTTTGTTACTAATACTTGGTTGGAACGCAGCTCTTTGTTTTTTCCCTTCATTCCTTCATATGCATGTGTCCCACCCACCGCTTGTTACCTATCCCTGTACGTATAGCCTTACGTATCCTAAAACCATCCTGATTATGTTCTCCCCTCCCTAGGTATCCAAAAAAGAGACTGCTTTCATCCAGGTGCCTCTGTTTTGTCTCGTGAAGATATAAACTTGGCGGATGCGAAGCCTGTATCTGGGGTGGACATGATCCGGGGAATGATGGAGTATGTGTGGCCTGCGGTAAGATTTTGTACCTTTATAATGAAGATGGGTTTGCAGCAGCTGGTTTAATAGTTTAGCCTTCGATAATAAAACAATGTAATCCATACTAATATTAACTCTGTCTGTCTTGAAATTTCGACCTACATAGGGGCGTAATAGGGGATGAAAGTTTGTATGGAACACAGAAATTATTTCACGCGGAAGGCGTGGGTAAAAGCTAGTACAAACGATAAAACACGTGTCACAAATCTCTAATACATTATTCATGTTCTTGTATCATACCCTCAAATATCAGCTTTCTGGTTTGAAAGCCAGTTCTTGAGTGAAGATGGTATCTTGACAAAAGGCTGACATTATCTAGCTAGCGGGTGCTAGTACCTTGTGGCCTACGTCCTCTAGTAGTGAGAATATATTAAACTTATAGTAATATCACACTTGTGACACTCTATACAAACTTTCCGATACCGCCGCACACTACAATACCAAATGTCAAACTTGTCAAAATTACGTTTTTATACGTGCAAATGCAAATGTGTCGAAAGAAATGTTTTGTAGTCGAAACATAAATAAAAAGTAGGTTTCACAAACTATTATCGCATACTCCTCATAACACTGGTGTTTATTTTATCTTTATTTTTTATGTTTTCACTACTCATCACAAGTGGCAGTGACAATGCACTATTTTTACCACAGACATCAGATAAGGTGTCTTGTTTGTACTATAAAAAAGTTGCAAATGTACAATAGTATTTTCCTATTACTTCCAGGACAATGAGATGATCAGGAATCGCGTGATGGTGTCTCTCTCCTTACTATTTGGCGCCAAATTGGTCAACGTGTCTGTCCCGTTCCTGTTCAAGTATGCTATAGACGAGGTGAACACCGTAGCTGCGAGCCCGGCAGGCGATGCGCTGTTAGGCATGGCGACTGTGCCACAAGCTGTGGGGACTACCGCTTTCTCGTTGTTGCTTGGTTGTAAGTATCAATATCGTGTACTGAATATCAAACGCCAGATCTACACTATCGTTTTAGAAATAGTTTTGGTTATGACAACACTGAAAACCATACATTTGTATTACAATTATTTAATTGGGTACTAACTATTATATTATAATTCTTCTATGATTTTAAGCTGTCTTTTCTCACCACGGTCATACAATGGTCAACTACAGGACTAAGTGCGGAAACCGAACCCACACAGGAGTGGGTTCTCTCAATGATGATGATGATGATCACCACGGTCTTATAGAACTCTGGCTTGCATATCTTAAGTTAAAAGCCATGTATTCAAAGGTTTCGGCTTCATAGCCATCTGTTTATGACGAGCAGATTTCGGACAGATAACATACAACCTTTCATCTCTAACGACAAAATAACCTGAATTGAATTGTCGTTGAATGGGACTCTTTACTTTGATAGAGCTGCACTCTTCGATGATTATGCGAAGGCGTGTAATAAAAAAATAAAAAATATATATAATTTGTGTGTGTGTATGTTGTACAACACGAGAACCAAACATGTGTGTGCTTCAAAATAATGAAATATAAAAGAAACTCGGGCGCCAGAAGCTCACACTCCAAAAATGCTACCGGATGCTTACCTTCGGTTCGCTTGGGCTTTTAATCTGCCGGTGGGAGTAGACAAATAAAAGGCTTTAGATCTTTTGTCTGTCTTTAATGCACTGTAGGTTATAATATAGTAGATTATAATATTAAAATTTAGAGCTTATATTGTCACAATTAAACTAAAGGTTGTGAAATAAGGTTTTACATTTAAATTAATAATTATTGGTCATTATTGGTCACTATTGCATCCTGATTATATGTATAAAATAACGTACCTGGGAGGCACTTAATTTAAAATATAGTTTTATATCACCATCCCAGTAGAGCGCGATGAGGTGGTCAGAACTCCCGTCGTTACGTGGGGATTCCAAAACCCATGAAATGTTGGATTCCAATTAAAGAAGAATTAAAGAAAAACTAAGGGTATAAAAAAAAACGCCGAGGCTGTAACAAAATAAGCCTGGATTAGACAAAAATACGATGACAAAGTACTAGTCGACAACGTGGCCATGATCAACGTAATCTTACCGTTTTTATAACAAACAAGGATTCGTCACCACATTGAGTGAGAACACAGCTAGGCCATTGCCTGTAAAAAAATCATAAGCCGAATAAACAAACCAGAACAATTTGGAAAACGAAGTTCAACAATGTGTTTCAAAGAAAACTTTACTCACCAATAAAATATGTATCACTCACATGAGAACAATGCCAATAGGCTTTAACAATTAAAAATTTATATCATTGTATAAAAATAGTTACGAAATGTAACTGGATTAAAAATAATTTCGAAGTTTAAAAAAATGATCACGCCATGATCGTTACGGGTCGTAGAGTGTTGGAAGACGTAAAAATTGACAACTCGTTGACACCTGTCAAAATCAAGCACTGCGTACTTGCCATCACAAAAAATATTAAATTAATTTAATAAATCGACTACCATGTAACGAGTATAAAAAAACACGTTACATTACATCCTTCCCCGAAAAATAAAAGAAAGGAACTTTCTTTTATGCACTAAGGCAATGACAAACAAAAGACAAAAGAGGACAAAATCTCTTTAAAAAAAAGTTAAATATAAGAATATTAAAACAAAAATAAACCAACTCCTAATCCAACATCAAATAGTTCAGTTAAGCACTAACGCAACTGACTACAAACAAACAAAATCTCCATTGAGTACAGTTAGGCACCATCGCCACTGACTAAAACAAACAAAATATCTGTAAAAACTAACAAAATCTCCATTGAGTACAGTTAGGCACCATCGCCACTGACTAACATCATCATCTCCTTTGAGTACAGTTAGGCTCCATCGCCACTGACTAACAACTTCATCTCCTATGAGTACAGTTAGGCACTATCGCCACTGTCTATTATCACCAAGTCCTATGAGTACAGTTAGGCACTATCGCCACTGTCTAATATCACCAAGTCCTATGAGTACAGTTAGGCACCATCGCCACTGACTAACAACGACTTCACTACGAATTCAGTTAGGCACCATCGCCGCTGACTATCATCACACCTACAACGCGAATCGAATTGCAGACAAACGCAATACAATTCGTAAGCCTTCAAAACTTCTAATTGCGGAGTGAAAACTGAAAAAAGAGAATGTTGCGATTGGCTCAACACCACCAACTTTCCAAGCACAAACAATCTAAAAAGCATTAGAACAAACAAAGCAGCTACAGTAAAGTAACTGTAAAAGAATATTCATATTGTGATCGGCACAACACCACCGAACTCCCGAACACAATAGAAAAGAATAACAAACAAGATACTTGCATATTGTGATCGGCACAACTCCACCGAACTTCCGAACACAACATCAAAAGTAACAAACAAAATATTCATATTGTGATCGGCACAACACCACCGAACTCCCGAACACAATAGAAAAGAATAACAAACAAAATACTTGCATATTGTGACCGGCACAACTCCACCGAACTTCCGAACACAACATCAAAAGTAACAAACAAAATATTCATATTGTGATCGGCACAACTCCACCGAACTTCCGAACACAATAGAAAAAAAGGACGGAATCGAGGAAAAATAATACCAAGATCCGTATAAAAGTTCAAGGATCTCCACAACAAGGCGGCAGAACATCCTGAAATAACAAAGAGATGAGAATATCTCAGAAAAAAGTCAAATTCCAAGTTGAATTATTCCTATATAAGTCACATCAGAGGAACTATAAAAAACTTAAACTTAAGTTTTATAAAGTATAAAGTTGTTAATTAAAAAAAAATCTATACTTATTCAATCTAAGGAAATAGTATGATTTTATTAACTTAGAGATAGAAGATTATTACATCTTAACAAAGATATATTAGGATTTAATCTGAAACAGACTAAAAACAATATCAATAAAATTATAAGAAGATAATATAAAGTCAATTATCTCTTATTAAACTAACAAAAAAGAAAATATATAAGATCTTTTGATGTAGAAGATACAAAATATGTATTGTGTGGGTGGAAGAAGCACTTAAAATTATTAATCAAAATTTCCTAAGTAAACTTTAGAAAGTTCAGACTTGTATTCAATAAATTGATATGAAGTTACCTCACATACTATCATCACACAAAGAGCTATGACACCTTTCATTCATCATTCTAATAAAAGCTCGCTTCAACAATGTTATCAAAAACAAAACTTAAACTTGAGAACCAAATAACAATTAAAATTTAATTATATCCTTAACATGATAACGGCCTACAGAACCTTTATTCAAATCTTTCAATACATAAACATTTTAGAAACTTTCTCTATAATTTCACATTTAACAAACTTAGGAGCAAGTTTTGCCGAAAAATAAGCAGGAGCACTAGATTGTACAAAACTTCTCCTCCACACTACATCACCCACATCAAAAGAAATGACCCTACGACCTTTATTATAATAAGTGGCATTACGCTTATAAGCTTTTAATAAAGAAGCCTGAATTTTAACGAAAATGTCACTAAGTGAATTAAGAGAAGTAGCAAAAATACTTCTATCGCCAACTTCAAGTTGATTTAAGTTGTCAATAGAATTACTAAAATGATGTAATGAAGCATCAAAAACAAGTTCTCTACCAAACATGAGAAAATTAGGTGTAAAATCTGTAGCAAGATTCACACTATTATTTAAAGCTAGTTGAACATGGGGTAAAAATGTTGACCAGGTTCTATGATCATCTTTTACAAAACCAACTCCTAATCCAACATCAAATAGTTCAGTTAAGCACTAACGCAACTGACTACAAACAAACAAAATCTCCATTGAGTACAGTTAGGCACCATCGCCACTGACTAAAACAAACAAAATATCTGTAAAAACTAACAAAATCTCCATTGAGTACAGTTAGGCACCATCGCCACTGACTAACATCATCATCTCCTTTGAGTACAGTTAGGCTCCATCGCCACTGACTAACAACTTCATCTCCTATGAGTACAGTTAGGCACTATCGCCACTGTCTATTATCACCAAGTCCTATGAGTACAGTTAGGCACTATCGCCACTGTCTAATATCACCAAGTCCTATGAGTACAGTTAGGCACCATCGCCACTGACTAACAACGACTTCACTACGAATTCAGTTAGGCACCATCGCCGCTGACTATCATCACACCTACAACGCGAATCGAATTGCAGACAAACGCAATACAATTCGTAAGCCTTCAAAACTTCTAATTGCGGAGTGAAAACTGAAAAAAGAGAATGTTGCGATTGGCTCAACACCACCAACTTTCCAAGCACAAACAATCTAAAAAGCATTAGAACAAACAAAGCAGCTACAGTAAAGTAACTGTAAAAGAATATTCATATTGTGATCGGCACAACACCACCGAACTCCCGAACACAATAGAAAAGAATAACAAACAAGATACTTGCATATTGTGATCGGCACAACTCCACCGAACTTCCGAACACAACATCAAAAGTAACAAACAAAATATTCATATTGTGATCGGCACAACACCACCGAACTCCCGAACACAATAGAAAAGAATAACAAACAAAATACTTGCATATTGTGACCGGCACAACTCCACCGAACTTCCGAACACAACATCAAAAGTAACAAACAAAATATTCATATTGTGATCGGCACAACTCCACCGAACTACCGAACACAATAGAAAAAAAGGACGGAATCGAGGAAAAATAATACCAAGATCCGTATAAAAGTTCAAGGATCTCCACAACAAGGCGGCAGAACATCCTGAAATAACAAAGAGATGAGAATATCTCAGAAAAAAGTCAAATTCCAAGTTGAATTATTCCTATATAAGTCACATCAGAGGAACTATAAAAAACTTAAACTTAAGTTTTATAAAGTATAAAGTTGTTAATTAAAAAAAAATCTATACTTATTCAATCTAAGGAAATAGTATGATTTTATTAACTTAGAGATAGAAGATTATTACATCTTAACAAAGATATATTAGGATTTAATCTGAAACAGACTAAAAACAATATCAATAAAATTATAAGAAGATAATATAAAGTCAATTATCTCTTATTAAACTAACAAAAAAGAAAATATATAAGATCTTTTGATGTAGAAGATACAAAATATGTATTGTGTGGGTGGAAGAAGCACTTAAAATTATTAATCAAAATTTCCTAAGTAAACTTTAGAAAGTTCAGACTTGTATTCAATAAATTGATATGAAGTTACCTCACATACTATCATCACACAAAGAGCTATGACACCTTTCATTCATCATTCTAATAAAAGCTCGCTTCAACAATGTTATCAAAAACAAAACTTAAACTTGAGAACCAAATAACAATTAAAATTTAATTATATCCTTAACATGATAACGGCCTACAGAACCTTTATTCAAATCTTTCAATACATAAACATTTTAGAAACTTTCTCTATAATTTCACATTTAACAAACTTAGGAGCAAGTTTTGCCGAAAAATAAGCAGGAGCACTAGATTGTACAAAACTTCTCCTCCACACTACATCACCCACATCAAAAGAAATGACCCTACGACCTTTATTATAATAAGTGGCATTACGCTTATAAGCTTTTAATAAAGAAGCCTGAATTTTAACGAAAATGTCACTAAGTGAATTAAGAGAAGTAGCAAAAATACTTCTATCGCCAACTTCAAGTTGATTTAAGTTGTCAATAGAATTACTAAAATGATGTAATGAAGCATCAAAAACAAGTTCTCTACCAAACATGAGAAAATTAGGTGTAAAATCTGTAGCAAGATTCACACTATTATTTAAAGCTAGTTGAACATGGGGTAAAAATGTTGACCAGGTTCTATGATCATCTTTTACAAAACAAGAAATGCAAGTTTCAACCGTTTTATTATAACGTTCCACAGGATTGTTTTGAGGCGTGTATAAAGTATTATAAAATATTTTAGTGATATTAAAACCTTTCATAAAATCTACAAAATGTTTTGATGTAAATTGTGTTCCATTATCACAAACTATTATTTTGGGACAACCAAACTTAAGAAATATTTCTTTTTCAAAATGTTTACAAATTATTTTAGTAGTAGCATTAATCATGGGAAATAACCAGCAAAATTTTGTAAAAACATCAACTACAGAGAGTATATATTTATGTCCAGAATAAGTTTTAGGTAAAATTCCTATAATATCTACTGAAAGCATTAACATAGGGCGATCAACTTTTTTAGGATTAACCATGATACCAAAAGGAGGGGAATTAGTATGTTTATAAGCTTTACAAACATCACAAGATAAAATATGTTTTTGAACATCATTAAACATTCCTTTCCAAAAATAGTGTTGTTTTAATTTCCTTAAAGTTTTATGGATACCAAGGTGACCAGAATTAATATCATCATGATTTGACTTAATTGTATCTAAAATATGTTCTTTAGGAATAACAATTTTCCAGTTCAAACGACTGTTAGGATCAAATTTATTTTTACAAAATTTATACAAAGTATTATTTTCAACTCTAAAGTTTTTATATCTACAAGGAGATTTCTGACAATTAACAAATATTTTTCTATACCATGGATCATGAATATCATCATCAGGTGAAACTAAATTATTCTGTGAAACAATTTCAGCAACTTCAATACGAGATAAAGCGTCTGGAACTAAATGTAAGGAACCCTTTTTATGTATAATATCAAAAGTAAATTGAGAAATTCTAGCTGCCCAACGTGCTAAACGTCCACTAGGATTACTAAGACCCAAAAGCCATTTTAAAAGCGATACCACTAAGCAAGTCCAAAAAAGATCCTACTAACAAAAGTTCATTAAAATTCTTATATAAAAAATACTCCTCTACTTGAGTTATAAATTCCCTAACACAAGACTTTCCATTAAAATTAATCTTACTCTTTTTCAAATCTGGTAATTTAGTAAAAGAAGGCAAATTTTTCTTTACATGTTCATTCACAAATGCGTTCATAGAATTAAATGAAGGCAAGGCATTAATAGCAAAAGCTGAAGAAGAATGTGCAATGCGGTCATTATGAAATGGATTGTGCACCTCAGTCAAATTTATCATGTCCTGAACAGCATTAGCATTAGCAACCATGCTAGTATCAATAGAAACCTGTTTATCCTCAGCCACAGAAAGCGGAGGACACTGTACTTCCTTATCCATGATGAAAAGCTAAAAGTTTCAAATAAGCAAAGCAGAACAACTCAAACTCAAAAGTTAATTAATATTTAAGGTTATAAAAATAAGTTATGTTGAAGTTAAATTATTCAAAAGAATAATAAAAGGTTGATTTTAAGTTGTAAAGATGCAATAATAACTCACAAGATTGAAGCTTAAAAGATAATATAACAATGTAGACTTATTGTATTCAAATTATTTTATGTAAAGTTACACCTCAAAATTATACTTATATGTTCAAAGATTGATAACAAACACGGTCTACACCATACATTTATGTTGTTGCTAAAGAGAAAAACAAAAACATAATTATGCTGTAATAGCACACAGTTATAAACAAAGTACAACAAAGTTCAATAGCTATATTGTTTACAAGATAATAATTAAAGTTGTAAATTAAAGTTATTTACTATAAAAGTTTCAAACTAACAAACAATATGGTTTGTAAACAATATAATAACAAAGTTTTAGATGCAGTAATGTAAAACAAGTGACAATATAAGGCAAACCTACTTCATGTCCCTGTTCGGGCGCCAAATGTAATAAAAAAATAAAAAATATATATAATTTGTGTGTGTGTATGTTGTACAACACGAGAACCAAACATGTGTGTGCTTCAAAATAATGAAATATAAAAGAAACTCGGGCGCCAGAAGCTCACACTCCAAAAATGCTACCGGATGCTTACCTTCGGTTCGCTTGGGCTTTTAATCTGCCGGTGGGAGTAGACAAATAAAAGGCTTTAGATCTTTTGTCTGTCTTTAATGCACTGTAGGTTATAATATAGTAGATTATAATATTAAAATTTAGAGCTTATATTGTCACAATTAAACTAAAGGTTGTGAAATAAGGTTTTACATTTAAATTAATAATTATTGGTCATTATTGGTCACTATTGCATCCTGATTATATGTATAAAATAACGTACCTGGGAGGCACTTAATTTAAAATATAGTTTTATATCACCATCCCAGTAGAGCGCGATGAGGTGGTCAGAACTCCCGTCGTTACGTGGGGATTCCAAAACCCATGAAATGTTGGATTCCAATTAAAGAAGAATTAAAGAAAAACTAAGGGTATAAAAAAAAACGCCGAGGCTGTAACAAAATAAGCCTGGATTAGACAAAAATACGATGACAAAGTACTAGTCGACAACGTGGCCATGATCAACGTAATCTTACCGTTTTTATAACAAACAAGGATTCGTCACCACATTGAGTGAGAACACAGCTAGGCCATTGCCTGTAAAAAAATCATAAGCCGAATAAACAAACCAGAACAATTTGGAAAACGAAGTTCAACAATGTGTTTCAAAGAAAACTTTACTCACCAATAAAATATGTATCACTCACATGAGAACAATGCCAATAGGCTTTAACAATTAAAAATTTATATCATTGTATAAAAATAGTTACGAAATGTAACTGGATTAAAAATAATTTCGAAGTTTAAAAAAATGATCACGCCATGATCGTTACGGGTCGTAGAGTGTTGGAAGACGTAAAAATTGACAACTCGTTGACACCTGTCAAAATCAAGCACTGCGTACTTGCCATCACAAAAAATATTAAATTAATTGAATAAATCGACTACCATGTAACGAGTATAAAAAAACACGTTACAGGCGATTCCCGTGATCCCACCACTATGCGGAGTGCTCGTGGTGGTGGTGGTTTTAGTCGGTATACCGGCCTATCAACTGGCCGAAGAGCCCGACATAACCGTCTGGCATCCGGCATATTTCCCAACTCACAAAAAAGGGGATGCAGATACAGGAGTACAGATAGGCTGACTGCCCACGGAATTTTGGATTGACCTTCCGTAATCTTAAAGGTCTGTCTTAGGAATCCAACCTAATTCGATCCTGACTAATCAGTATATTATCTTTACCCGACTGCCGAAGGAGAAGGAGGGTTATATTAGCTTTCCGTCAGCGGCTTCGCCGGCGTGATCTGGGCATTTCTTATTAATTATTAAGACAAATCTATCCCACGGGTACCATACATATTACCGCGATAAAAAGTAGCCTATGCGCTATTCCTCTTTGCCAAATTTCATACAGATCTGTTTAGCCGTTCTAGCGTGATTGAGTAACAAACATCCATCCATCCAAACTTTCTCATTTTTAATATTAGTGGGTTTTTTTTTTACAAAAATCTTCATTGTTTTCAGACGGCATCGCTCGCGCCACAGCGGCGGGATTCAACGAGCTCAGGAACGCAGTGTTCGCTAAAGTGGCCCAGCACTCCATCAGGAAACTGGCATGCAATGTGTTTATACATCTACACAATCTGGACTTAAGTTTTCATCTAGGAAGACAGACTGGGGCATTGTCAAAAGCAAGTATTTTTTTTAGTTTACTACCGTACTTATACTATCGTGGCAATTAAAAAACATCGCAGTGATACTGTAGCCGAAAAACAAACACTATGCAAGTATTTGTCTTACAGAAAACATTTTTAGTTCTCTGGTAGTATTTGTCTTCCAGAGAACATTTTTAGTGTTTGTTTTGCTCTTTGTTAGTTCAAAAAACTTACCATATTCACATTTTATTGTGTAATGTAAGATCCTAGAGAAGAAACCTAGATCCTTTTTGTTAGGTGGCACCTTGAAGTCGAGTATTTAAACCTCAAAAGGGACTAGAATGACTGTTCCGTTCGCAGTATTTATAATACTCCTAACCGTTTTCCCAATTGGACTGCTATAAGCGCAAACTAACGCTTCCGTATGTCAAAGGACATGGCTAAATGACTGCCTATGACATGTATAAGAAAGTCTCAGTAGCCCGTAACATTTAAATATTCATTAATTAATTATTGTGTGTGTGGTCCCAGCCCATTAGCAACTTGCGGGACATAATTATATCGTTTGGCGTGACAAAATATAATAATAATTTGTTTCCACAGACGATAGACCGAGGCTCCCGCGCTATAAACTTCGTGCTGTCAGCTATGGTGTTCAACATAGTGCCAACTATATTCGAGTTGATACTGGTATCGACCATACTTGGTGTTAAGGGAGGACTCGCCTTTACTGGTAAATAAGTTTTTATCTTGTACCAATATGATAATACTCTTTTCTTATGCTGCCGATATGATAAGAAGAAAAATATGATAAATATCATCTTGTAAAAGCACTCAAAAATATGAGTATCTTATTAACTAATGAAATTCGATACGTTTAGTAGATATGATACGACATGTTAAACGGAGAGTGAAGATGGATGAACTAGGAATGTTTTTAGGCGGAAAATCGGGTGTTTAAATACTACATGAGTAGAATTATCGGTCTTATCGCTAAGAGCAATTTCTTCCAGACAACCATTGAATGGAAATGGTCCAAAAAGAAAACACATAACGGCCGCTGAAGCTAAAATAGGTTAAATAGTACAATATGCAAGTTGAAGTTACAGAGTATTACATCTGATATGTATAACACTTACGGTGTACATAACGTTGTAATGTATGTAAACGCTAATGTATCGTGTTGCCAGGTCTGGCGTGGAGCTGCGTGGGCGTGTACGCGGTGTTCACGCTGGGCATCACGCAGTGGCGCACCAAGTTCCGCGTCTACATGAACAAGGCCGAGAACGAGGCCGGCAACAAGGCCATCGACTCGCTCATCAACTACGAAACTGTTAAGGTATGAACATCATATTTAATATGACATAACCTAACCGAACCTAGATTAAAAATGTAGATAACCCCCTTGGCGGCCATCTTGGATTTGAAATTTATCATAGTGTAGTGATGACCATATTGAGGGAGTTGTGAAAAAATATGTAATTCGCAATTTTATGGCGGCTGCCATCTTGGACCGATTTTCATCAAACATAGCTAAGAACAACTGGAGAGAGAAAAAGATTGGATTAAAATGAAAAAAAAATGACAGCTAAGCTTTTGAATTTGTATACTTATTTTTTTTTTTATTTACTTGACTTTCCAACCGTTTCGGCCCAGTTAAAGTTGACTAGTGTCATGTTAAGGCCGCACAAAAAGATTGGGGAATCTGTATGTGTAAACCTCAAAAAATACAGGATTTTGATAAAATTAAAATACTAACTCAAAACAATCATAGTATTTTATTTTTCAAATTCAAATTCAAAATATTTTATTTCAAATAGACCATATAAATAGGCACTTTTGAACAGTCAAACTAGTTGCTCGGTTCCAAAAAAAAGTAGGACTTATGGAGAAGAGCCGGCAAGAAACTCCATAGTTACTCTTTTAAAAAAAAGATAGTGAGACAGTAACATTTTTTTGTTGTGAATAATATGAGTCTAATGCAGTTCGATGTGTAAGGATTAATATAATAGAAAGGAAAAGAAAATAGCCATAGCAGTAAGAGCTGACCTGTCCCGACAGACAGCACCCGTTCACGAGCATGACGTGTGTATCGGCGCCGTTTGACTCAACCATGTTATAGGGAATAAAAAGACCCGACACACAACGCCACCATCAGCAGAACATTTAAGTGAGCATGACAAGCTCAAACTGCAGGGCTAGGCTGGTTTATATTATATTATACATCAATGGGTAACTAAAGAAACATCAAGGCCTGCAGAATACTCATACTTTACAGTTAATGATGTTCGTTTCTCAATGAAAAAAAAAATGGCAGATAAATTTCTCAAATAAAAATCATAGTAAAATAATCAATTAACATAATTAATGCAATGTCAAGTAATAGGATAAATTAATGTCAGAGTAAATATTTGTCACTATCCTGGTTCATTGGAACAGTTCAATCCCAAGCATTTTTGTCCTCTATATAATCTTTCACCGTGTAGTAACCTTTAAGACACAGCTTCTGCTTGACAATTGACTTAAATTTATTCAGGCTTAGGTTTTGAATAATGCTTGGGATTTTATTGTAAAAGCGTATACATTGGCATTTGAACGAGTTACTTATCTTCTGGAGCCTGGTTGAAGGAACAATAAATTTATTTTTATTTCTGGTATTAATGTTATGCGTATCGCTACGTTTATTAAAGAGATTAATATTCTTATGTGCATACAGTAAATTCTCATAAATGTACTGTGATGGAACAGTCATAACATTAATCTCCTTAAATTTATCCCTCAGTGAATGTCTGGGACTTAAATTGTAAATTGATCGAATAGCTCTCTTCTGCAGCACAAAAATAGTTTGTATGTCGGCCGCATTCCCCCACAACAGAATAGCGTACGACATCACACTATGAAAATAACTGAAGTAAACTAGACGCGCAGTATCAACGTCAGTTAGGCAACGTATCTTTTTGACTGCGTATGCTGCAGAGCTAAGCCTTTTCGATAACTTATCTATATGTGGGCCCCACTGAAGTTTTGAGTCTAAAGTTATACCTAAAAATACAGTGGTGTCCACAAGCTCTAATTCTTTGCCATTTATAAGTACACTGGTTTTCACCTGTTTTACGTTAGGTGTTGTAAACTTAATACATTTAGTTTTCGTTTCATTTAAAAGTAGATTATTTGCATTAAACCAGTGTACTACTTTTGAGAGAGCACCGTTTACATCGTCAGTAATAATTTGTTTACGTTTAAGTTTAAATAGTAGTGATGTATCATCTGCAAACAGCACTATCTCATGATTATCCCTTATTAAGTAAGGTAAGTCATTTATATAAATTAAAAACAAGAATGGGCCAAGAATTGAGCCCTGCGGCACTCCCATGGTAACTACAGACCCGGAAGATCTCTTTCCGTTGACGTCCACCCTCTGAATCCTGTTACCCAGGTACGAGATAATAAGATTCAGAGAAGTGCTTTTAAGACCATAATGGTGTAACTTCCTGATCAATGTTTCATGAACAACACAATCAAAGGCTTTAGATAAATCACAAAAAATGCCCAAAGCATCGCGTGATTCCTCCCATGTGTCAAATATATGACCTAAAAGTTCAACACCGGCATCGGTAGTTGAACGACCCCTTGTAAAACCGAACTGTTTAGAGTGTAAGAGTTTATTTTTAATAAAGAACCTTTGCATTTGCTCTAACATGAGCTTTTCGAAAATTTTACTAAAAGTAGGCAGCACGGATATAGGTCTAAAATTTGTGGGGTCAGTTGTGCTACCTGATTTAAACAAAGGTATTATCTTACTATTTTTCATTAGATCAGGAAATCTACCTGTGTCAATACAATCATTAAAAATAACAGTTAGGGTAGGTGCCACAATATCAATAATTGATTTGGTAACGTCGACAGAATTACCCCAGAGGTCTGAAGTTTTTTTCACATTTAACATATTGAAAGCTTTAATAATATCTTTATAGTTTACATGATTAAATTTGAATTCATCATCATTAGCTTTAACATTTTCTTTAAGTAAGGATTCTGCGACAGTGGGTGATGAATTTAGGAATTTAGTTGTTGAAACAGGAATGTCCGAAAAAAACTTTTCAAATGCTGTGGCTACTTCTAAATCTGATTTTACAAGGCTATCACCGATGTTAAGGCTATATTCACTGTTTCGTTTACTAATCCTTCCTGTTTCACTGTTGATAATATTCCAAGTCATTTTAATGACATTATTGCTGTTTTTTATTTTTGAACTTAAATAGCGCGACTTTGCAAAACAACAAATTTTCTTAAATAATTTTGAATAATTCTTAACATAATTATTAAATTCTGGGGTGTTGACATATGTTCGCTCATTATATAGCTCATAAAGTCTTTCCCTACTTTTATGAATACCAACAGTGGCCCATTCACTGAAGGATGCTTTACTGTTAACTGTGATCGTCTTGGGGGTAAAAGTAGAATCAAATTCAGTACAGTAAGTTTTAAAAAAGGCACCATATAGTTTATTAGGATCATTATTGTATGACAACGAAGGTAATTTATTAACAAGTTTATTTTTAAATAATTCCAAGCGATTTGCAGTTTTTGGATTAACAGTAATATCTTTTTTGGCCATAATTTCAGTTTGATTGTAAACAGTAATTAGCTGACCACAGTGGTCAGAGTCCAATAAATTAATAACTTCTTTATGTTGTGGTGTTATGTTGGTAAAAATGTTATCTAAACATGTAGCAGTAGATGCAGTAATTCTAGTAGGCTCCAGAAATAATTTTTCAGATTGTATGACAGGAAAAGACTTTTTAACTTTGTACAGGCACTTGAATTTTCTAATAAATTAACATTAAAGTCCCCACAGATGATGACGGATTTATTAGACTTACAGATCTTATGAAGTACATCCTCCATCACCTTTTCAAAACTGTCGTACAACCCTGATGGTGGTCTATATACACTCAAAACAATAAACCGTTCCAATTCCACACAGGCTATTTCAATTGTTCGTTCAACAGAGAGGCCCACAATGTCCCTACGTTCCTTAAATTTAAACCGATTACTAACTATGACTAAGGAGCCACCATGGATAGCACACTCTCTGCTAAAGGAACTACCAACCTGGTGGTTACTAAAATTAAACATGAACTGATGGCTTTTCAACCAATGTTCTGTAATGCAAAGAATATCTATATTATTGCAGTTCATGAATAGTTCGATTTCTAGTTCTTTATTATTTATTCCTTGTATATTTTGGTGAACCAGGTTGATAAGATTACAATGTTTATAATTAATGTTGCACTCAGTTATAGATGAACTTATAGGTAGGTCTATGCAAGAGGTAGTCTCTGTTGTCCTTAACGCTAATTTAAATTATTCGATATGTCAACATGTATAATGTCAGGTAATGGCTCAATAGAACCAATATATTTATTAGCCAGATTCTTGGCTAAAGTATCAAAGAAATATGCTAGAGACATAGCGAGCTGTCTCTTACAATAGGTGGAAAGATAATAATTATCTTTTGTCAAATAAAAATGTTTGCTAACATAGTTGTTAGTGTCAATTAAATTAAATTTGTTATTGTGTATTGACAAGGTATGCAAGGTTAAATTAAGCTTATATCTAATATTGTTTTCTTCCTGTGGCAAACTTTTAGAGTAGGGGAATGAAAACATAACTATATTATATACATTTAATTCACATAATTTTGTGTAAAACTCTATCAACTTTTGTTTGTTTACATTCCCCCTATTTCCTATAAATATTATTATGCTGGTGTTAGGGCTGAATTTCGACTCAATAATTTTTTGCATTATGAGGTTATAATTTAATCCAGGCATACAAAAATTTGTAGTTACTTGTCCCATATAGTTTGACAACAACTGGCCCATTCCACGGCCAATTTCATCACTAAATATTACATAGGGTGTATTTAAGGTAGATTTTACAGGTTTTAGGCTGTTTATAGTTTCAGTGGTTTGAGAGGGTCTTGCAATGTTAACTGAGTTATCTAAACTTTGCAGAATGTTGGTGTCACATGTCAACGGTGAATGAGGTGCAATGGTGTTGCAATTGTTGAATGACTTGTTTGTCATTGACTGTCGGCGCTCATGGTTACATGTACATGCGCTTACTAACTCATTCATAGCCAACATGTACTCCTTCATCTGCATTTCTGAACTTTTATATTTACTTGTCATGGATATTAACTTTTCATGGAGATTAGCAAGGTCAATATTAAAATTTTCAGTGTCTGTTTTATGCTTCAATGTATTATTTTTGAGTTTTAATGAATAAATATCTAATTTACTAAGTAACTGAAGCCGTTCCCTATTTAATTTAACATTTTTTATGAAATACTTTTGTCTTTTAACTAGTCTTTGTGTTTTTCTAATATATTTATTTATTTTAACATATTTTTTAAATCTGTTTTTGCTGCATTTAACCACCTGCACTGTGTTGTTAAAGTCTTCTGTGCAAGTCAGATCAATAGTCACTATAGGTGTCTTAGTAGCAGCAGAAACCATACCCGGGGCATTGACTACCAACTCATTGTATAGACTTTGGTTCAAAGCGGCTGTGGTGTTCAATTCTAACAATGAAATCTTGTTGTTCGCCTCATGTAGCTGATGTTCTAACGAATGTGCACGGCTTAGAGCTTGTTCGTACTCAATGCTACATTTGTCGAACCCATCCACAATGAGTTGGAGCCTGTCTCGGGCATCCACAGCCTCAACATACTGTGAATGTAGCTGGGCCATGTCGGCTTTCAAATTTCTATTTCTGTCTAACATTTCAATGAACTCCCTCTCATTGTCATCCCTTTCCCTATTCAGTTGGTCACACAACTCCTTAGATGCCTTTAATTCGCTCAAAGCCAGTTGAAGTTTGGACTCCTCCTGGCGAGCAGAGGCCTTGCGAGTCAACATGATTATAGAATAGGAAAAGGCGAAAATAAAAGTAGATTGTAAAAGTTAGGACAGAAGTAAAGCAGAGAGATAATTAGTAACTAATAGTAAAGAATAAAAATTAATAGAAGTGAAGTTGTGTCACCAAACTAGAATTAGGTTATGTTTACGTAGGTGCTGAAAGTCTGCAAAGCAGTGTCTATATTTAGTCTACTATTTAACTAAAATCTATTCTGTAACTAAGAAGCACTACAAATATCTACGTAAACGAAATTTTGTACCTGATTCAGAGATGACAATTTACAAAATTGTAAACCGGTAACTGTCACAAATTCACACACGGTTTTTATACGTATTTACCACTGATTATATTGAGATTATACACATAATACAATTATTACCCCTAGTATTAAGTAATTAACTGTAGTTGGGCCTATTTACATTACTTAATTATAGATTTTATTAATAAATTACGGAGACAAATTCAAATCAGCTGTTAGCTGTAGTGTTGCCACAGGAGAGAAAAAAAAGCATATAATGCAAGAGTTGAATGGCCAATTACTGTTTTCAACAGCAAAGAAGATCAATAATGTAGACATAGATATTAGGTAAGTTATTGTACTTTCTGTGCTTTGATTACAAAGATTACTTATTTACCCAAAATATTTATTGCTGGCAGTATTTCAACAACGAAAACTACGAGCTACAGAAGTATGACATCAGTCTGAAGAAGTACGAGGAGGCCTCCCTCAAGACTGCGTCCAGCTTGGCAGTGCTGAACTTCGGACAGCACGCCATCTTCAGCGGAGGACTCAGTATCATCATGATCATGGCAGCCAACGAGATCGCTCAAGGTAAGGAAACTTGTTTTGTTGAATTTTTTGCAAATGATATTAAAAAATTAAGTAAAGCTCGAATTTTACCGCGTAAATTTTTTCCAACGTCGTCAGCAATACTGTTGTGTCGTTATTGACAATAAGTATATATTACTTATATTGATGCCGATATTATCGATATCGACGCCTATAAATATCGTTGCCGATATGATCGATATCGATGCCAGCATTGTCGATGTCTAGGCCAATAATATCGATTTCGATGCCGATATAATCGATATCGACGTCAACATTATCGATATCGACGCCCAGATTATAGATATCGACGCCGATACAACCAATATCGACGCCGAAATGATCGATGTCGACGTCGATATTATCGATTTCTAATTAATTATTGCTTTTATAAATATCATTCGATGTAAGAATTGACATTTTGGTGTAACCCGCAATGTGTAACAGTTGAGAGCGCAGTACGTTGTATGTGCAGGCAACATGACGGTGGGCGACCTGGTGATGGTGAACGGTCTGCTGTTCCAGCTGTCCATCCCGCTGGGCTTCCTGGGCTCCGTGTACCGCGAGGTGCGCCAGGCGCTCATCGACATGCAGACCATGTTCACGCTCATGACCGTGCAGTCCAGGATTAAGGTACTTCTACAGGGACGAGGCGTGCTGCCCCTCCAGCCGAAAGGGGGATCCTCCAACCAGGCGGGTGTTATGCCTGGTAACAGTTGACTTGTTTCGTATGCGACATACTTAGTTTCCTCCATAGAACAATACTCGTTTTGCGTAACATGACTTCCGCCTCGATATCGACCCGATAACTGGATGTAATGCCTGCCATGTAAACTGCCTTGATAGGCTTATGGCCCTAAACGGCTATCTATTGTTAACTTTATGATGATTCATCATCAACCCATGTACTGTCCCACTGCTGAGCACGGGTCTCCTCGCAGTATGAGAGAGATTAGACTATAGTCCTCCACGCTGGCCTAATATGGATTGATAGACCCTACATGCCATCAAGAAAATCTTTCAAGTACGCAGGTTTCGTCACGTTTTCCCTCATTTTTTCCTTCACCGTTAAATCGAGTGATACTGTAATCGACGACATGTGATGTCTGCCAACCCGCATTACGCCAACGTTGTGAACAATTTCCTAATCCCTCTCATACTAAGGTGCCCAGCAGTGGGACAGTTAATGGGTTTATGATGATACGTTATGGAATACAATGAAGTAATTTAATAAAAACAATCTTCAATTCCCAGGAAAAAGAGGCAGCGCCACCTCTGAAGGTGGACCCGAGAACAGCAACCATTGAATTCAAGGACGTGAACTTCAAGTACGTGAACGGCAAGCCGATCTTCAACAACCTCACGCTCACCATACCGGCCGGCAAGAAGATCGGCATCGTCGGCGGCTCCGGCAGTGGGTAATATATATTTTACATGACATAATAATCATGACTCAAGATACAGGTACTTCCTAGTTTGGGAGTCAGCAGATCCTTATTAGTGTACTTACCTCAAAAATGGCCTAGTATCATCATAAAATTAAGTTATACCAAATATACTGGGCTAATAGCCTTTTTTTTTTACCGGGGGAAAACCCTTCAAAATGCTGCAGTTCTTTGGGGATTAGACCGGGGAGGGAAGGGAGGTGGCCACACCATCAATGTAGAGGAGGGCACTGTTTCCTGTTAAAAGACCATGCCAGAGCGCCTGCAAGGCACATGGCACTGGGGAGACAAAAGGAGTCTCCCCTGAACCTCACTGTCCACCGTGCTGCCTTTTTTCTGGGGTTGGCTTAAAAGCTTTGAAGTCACTTGCCTATTTATAGCTTGAGGTCCTGGGTTCGATTCACAGGTCGAGTAGTGTTATTAGATTTTTTAGGAAATTCCCAGTAGCAGCTCGAAGTTTGGATTTGTGTCCGTTTATTGGCTCGTCCCCTATTACACAAATACGGACTAAAACATACCCAAGTGGCTAAGTATAGCTTGTAACTTGTTATATGCTATTTGCAGTAAATCGACGATGGTGCGGCTCCTGTTCAGATTCTTCGAGCCACAGTCGGGGACCATCACGGTGGCCGGGCAAAACATCAAGGACGTTGACTTAGGCAGCTTGAGGAAAGCTATAGCTATTGTACCACAGGTCAGTTTCATATCAGTCAAAATAGGTCTGAAATGCCTCCCTAATAGATATCTTTTTTTTATACAGCCTGATGGTAAGCGGTTACCTATTTATTTATTTATTGCATCAGAACGACCAACAATACAGCCATTTACACTGATTACAAAACAATATGAATCAATAATAATAGAAGCCTTTTACTCAGTCTTCTCGCAATACTTCAAACATTCCAACAATATCACCTTCTTCTCGTCGGCAAACGAACCTATGAACCATTGCAACATCAGGGATATCACTCGCGCGTTGCCGACCCTTAAAACCTCTTAGAGGTTTCCATAAACCTCTGCGCCGACAGTTTAAGGGAATATTCCTCTTAATGCTAGCGCAGCGTATCCTTAGAAGGAGCTCTGGCAACCTTACTGACTGCAGGAACACAACACACAATAAAGTGTATTATTTAGCTGCAGTTTTCTGTAGGGTGGAGGTACTTCCCCAGATGGGCTGCTCCAGATTTAAGCCATAAATGGCTCTTATCAACTTCACTTCACTTAAAAACTTCTACAATAACCGGTTATAGGCCGCCTGCATCCAAGGACTCCCAGATACCTTTATCGGGTCATTTGTCCATCTGTTTTGAGGCCGTGCTAGGTACGCTGCGCTTTCTGTTGCGTGGTCTCCTCTCGAGAAACTTTTTGCTCCAGTAGCTATCGGTTTTGCGAGCTTTACCCATTGTGACTTCAGCTTGCTAAGAGTTTTGAATGTGGCTCTCAGCCCACATCGAAAGCAGAGCATTTTTATGTAATCTTAATGTTTGAACATGACAAAAAATGCCCGCGCGGGATCGGTGCCACGTGAGTAAACATTTAGCACTTTATATCAATAGCTTTAAAGTTAATTTTCGAGTGTCATAAAAATGCTCTCCGCTGCGACCCTAGGTCAGCAACTTTGGTTCTTCTATCTTTCAATTCACTTGTTTCATAAAAAATTAAGGTGGTATAAAAAAAATAACCCCTAAACCTTATTGCTCAATATTCTACCGCTAAATAATAACGTGTAAGCATTACTCTGTTCCCATTTGAAGGGAAATATGCAAAGTCAAAGAAATTACTAAGCAATTAGGGTTAACAACTGAGGCCTCTAGATGAATTGAATTGGACTAGATTTATTGCCGTCTATTAGTTGCGGTCGCCGCTTACCATCAGGCGAATCGTCTGCCGTCCCAGCCTTTTCTCAACCATGTTGGGGTCGGCTTCCAGTCTAACTAGATGTGATTGAATATCAGTATTTTACACGAAGCGACTGCCATCAGACCTCCGCAACCCAATTTCTGGGCAATAATGATATTCAAAGGATAGACTGGGTTGCCAGGCTTTTTAGGCTTCCGACTACCACAACCTATTGTCATAGGTGTTCTTATGACAACCGGGACTGACGGCTTTACGTGCTCTTCGATCCATATTCCATATCCATATAAAGTTTTATGATCCGTATCCTGTTATTCTTGACTAAATATAGTTTATTTCTGAGACTGATTTTATTATTTTAATATAAAAGAATTATATTAAAATAATAAAATCAGTCTAACTTTGACGTGGTTGTGTACAGGACTGCGTATTGTTCCACGACACGATATTCCACAACCTGCACTACGGCGACCTCAGCAAGCCCGACGAGAAGGTGTTGCACGCCAGCAAGATGGCGGAGCTGCACGACTCCGTGCAGACCTGGCCTAAGGTAACAACACATATTAATCCTGCACGTTGATATGCCACCTTTGTGGTATAAAATAATGGCAGAAACTGTAGAACGCCATTTGCATTTTTTTCTTGCTTATTTTTACAGTTCTTAGTACACCCTTTCACACTCCCTTACATACACCCATCATAATATCACAATGTGCATCACACCATGTGCGCACTTAGTTAAGTTAACAGTGTAAAAAAAAGCCTACCTTTTTAAAATTTATTAATCTTGGCTTTCTTGTTTTGTTCCAATTATTATTTGAGAACGCTGTAAGATTTGTGTAATTATGTATACTGGAAGGAACTGTCTCCTGAGATACAGGCTAACAACCTAGTTCAGGAGGCAGGGCTTTTATGTAACTGTGTTCTTTGTTTTCAATAAAATATTTATTATTATTTTCTTTATTTCTCTTTATACATATTATTTGTATTTTTAAATATTTTTATAAAAAAACAGAAAATATAAAAACATTTAAAATATAAAAAATAGTAGGTATTATTATTATTTTTATCTTTACTTTTTTTTTCTCCGGTTATCCGGGGTAACTGATGCCACGGGCCTAGGCCAAGTGTACATGGCGTTGTCGGGTTCGCATTGCAGGAATTTTCTAATATTATTATAGTTCTCGCTAAACTTATTGCCGGCTTGAAGTTGGCTCGAACTAATTTCAACTGGGCCGGAAAATCGGAGGGAAAATTTTTGAATAAAAATATTTTATAACAATAGCCTACGGCTGGAGCTTTCATTTTTATTTCATATAGTCCAATATTTTTCTTTCTGCAATTTTTACAGTCGGGTTGAAGTTAGCTCATGCCAACTTCAAGCCGGACAATAAGTTTGGCAGGAATTTCTGTAATACTAATATAATATAATAGTAAATCAAATATGTCTCACTCTTTTTGCCCTACAACATCACACTATTGGTATCGAGAAATCTTGGCTACCGTGTCGGTTATGGGTTACCGTTTTAATACCGGTTACGTAAAAATTTCCTTGAGTTTTTGAGGTTGAGGTTTGGGGTTTTGTAGTAAAATCTAGAGCCGTAAGTAGGCATTAGGCGTCACGCGGCCATTGACTTTGCCTAATGCCGACGCCATGTGTTCGGTTACCGGTGTTAATACTGGTTGCATTTAATCGAGGATTGGTTATTATTGGTAGTATTGGCCAGTACTGGTCATACCAGTTTCAGTCCCTGCAACAAACACATAAGATCAACTGATTAGGAAGTGCAATGGAGAGAGGTGTAGCGGGAGGGGTGATATTCTGTGACTAATATGGTAATTGTAGTGTTTATTATCCCCTAGGGCTACGAGACGCAGGTGGGCGAGCGCGGGCTGAAGCTGTCGGGCGGGGAGAAGCAGCGCGTGGCCATCGCGCGCGCCATCCTCAAGGACTCGCCCATCATCATCTTCGACGAGGCCACCTCCAATCTGGATTCGATCACAGAACATGTACGTATCACGCAAACTTTTACAGAAAAACTGCACAGCATAAAGCTGAGTTTCCACCAGTGACGTGCGAGAAAGTTGAGCTATGATCGAGGAAAAAATCTACCAATCGGCTGCGTTAAAAACCGAAGTAAACGCAGATTACCGGTGGAAAATAAAAAAGAGAAATTTGGATAGTAAAAAAGGAATAATTTATCACTTATTAAAACTATCGATTAAGTAGTTATGTTTCTGTGCGGTATTATACAAGGTGGAAGGGACATCGACGCACATCTGAATACCATGAGTTCAGTACATGATTCTGGACCCCCCTGCGTTTTAATTTTCCATAACTATTTTCATCAATTTTTCATTTTTTTCTGCTCCTTTTGACTGGTGTTACTTGAACGTGTAAAATAACATTATTTCTATCTACCCAAATTAGATTTATAATTAAAAAAACATTATTTTATTTATTTCGGATCGCACGCGCGATAATATTCACCACAGAGCGTTATAATTGCATTTTTGCCAATAAACTGCGCGCTTAAAAATGACTATATCTGTAATAACCGATCATTTTATACATGAATGACCTAGGCCATTTAATTTTTGACCTTTGTGAAACCTTGTCACGATGTTTGTGATGTCCGTTCCATCTTGTATTTTTGATTATTTTTGCGATTAAAGAGGCCATTTCGGTATTTCAAATCATGTTAAAAATAAGATGATTGTAATTGGAGACTGAAAACCTTGAAAAAATACGGTACCGGTATCGAGGAATTTTGATAACCTTATTGGCTTGCGATCTAAGAAATAGAAACTTGTTATTTCTGTTCAGTATTCGGTGTATCGGTTACCTAAAAATGTCCTTGAGTTTGTTGGTATTGGAAAATATCTGTGTGTGTTAGTAGTGTAAGTGGTAAGGTTTATTTTGGTTACCGGTATATATTGGTCAATTGAGGCAATCTTTAAAAATACATGTAAAAATAATATAGGTTGAAACCGAAAAAATACCGATGTTGGCCATACCGCTTTTGGTCCCTGAGGTCACCATCATGTGCTACTTTTACTAAGTGCAAAATTATGAGGTTGCTTATGTAGGTCGATGGATGATAAGATATTCGTGATACACGTTGAATTGTAATTTTTTCAGGATGATAATGTTGTTATTGTTATGTGTGCAGGCGATCCTGCAGGCGCTGAAGGCGGCGACGGTGGGGCGCACGTCCATCTGCATCGCGCACCGCCTGTCCACCGTGGCGGACGCCGACGAGATCCTCGTGCTGGAGCACGGCGCCGTCACCGAGCGCGGCACGCATGCGCAGCTCATCAGCAACCCGCAGAGCTTATACAGCCGCCTGTGGGAGCGCCAGAAGGAGTCCCCGCCGCCGCCCGGCGCGCCCGCCCCCGCCGCCCCCGCGCCGCCCCGCGCCCCCGCCCCCGCCCCCGCCCCCGTGCCCGGGGCGCCCACCCCGCCCAGCCCGCCGCAGCCGAACGTCGGCGTGCCCAAGTGAACGCAACACTACATTTATAGCGAATTTTTACGTATACAGTGCTAGACTTCCCGTGACGTGTTTGTACTTGCCGTTATTTGGACGAAACACATTAGTGCCTTTTACATTGTGCTGATTTGCTTTGGACATGTAACGCTCATATTTGTATTGTTTGAAACTACACTTCAAGTGTTTTATACGCACAGTCAACTTTGCTTTAGCCAAATATCGCGTCAGTGCAAATAAGTCATTATGAATACTAGCATAAAACCTTTCATGTTGTGGAGAATTTTCGAAGGGTAATACTTGAACTCCAACAAGACTACTTTGTGGTATTACATTTTAAGCCACACAAAACAGACCACCAACAATATCAAAAACAGATTTTTAGGAGTACAACACCATAAAACGTTTATATTTATTAACTTTTGTTTAGAATTCATTGCAATTTGAACACAAAAAAAATATACTCTTAATATAAAAAAATATAACTGAACCAATACTAAAATATCTCTCAATCAAGCCAACATCAATGTCGATATATTTCACATTTTTAAACTTTTTGTAACAAGGTCTGAAAAACGTTCCAATTTGGAAAATCTTATCTAAAAGTCTACTACTATAAAATCAATATCAAATTTATTTTTAGTTTTATGTTCTCGACTCCGAGTATAAAGAAAGTCTAAAAGACACCAATGTTTTTGTAAATGATGTTTCTGTTATTTTGAAGTATATGTTTTAATGTCTTGTTGCCTTGTTTAGGCTGAAGATTTCATAGAGGGCATTCATAAAGGTGCGTCCTCACTGCAAGCGTTCGCAGCAGCGGGTTTGTCAAGGGTGTTCCAACGAATACCGCCCTGGGCTGACAAGTAGTTACATAATTTTTAATTTGATGAAAGAATTGCTAAATATTTTGCCGCTAAGCAATAATGTGCTAACATTATTGTGTTTGAGATAATTATGACTCTTAATAACTGAGGTTTCAAGATGGCAATACGCTAGTAATACTACAAGGTTATACTAAGTTGAATGAAGTCTTGCTGGCGTCTATAAGCTGCGAATATTGCATACCATCAGTCGTATTCTGTATGCTTAGTTTGAACTGAAACTAAATCAATGGAAATGATAATGTTCGCTTGATTTGTCAAAACCTTGTCATTTCTATACGTTTAATTTTTATCCCTATTTCAATTCGAATGAATTGCAACTTGTCTACAACAGGCTCTGTCGTCACGAGCCTCTTAGAAACTACTGCTTGACTCGCAATAAAATTTATGAAAAATAAAATCGCTGCTGCTCGCAGTGGGGACGCACCTTTATAATTATAACCTTGTATTATCTTTTTAACGAGCTATAGACGTATTATGGGCCTTTATGTGGCAGCTATACTCAAAATTGACGAAAAAAATGGCCTAATGTTTTCGTACAATTGGTAAATACTATTATTTTGATATTATTTGGACCCAGTACATAGGTTGGATGGCCACGTTATTGTAATAGTTACATTAATAAGATAATTACGTTTTAGATTAGCATTCATATTTTTTTTTATGTGTGATTCCTACCAATAGTTTTTCTGAAATTAAATGAAACTGTTTATTTGTATAAATTATCGGTTAAATCAAGTTAGTTACATCTATTCTGTGTCGAGAAATCGTTGGTTGATCTTAACATAAATAATGATAGATTAATTTGTTCACTATTACATAAAACAATTAATAATTATTGTGTTAATAATACAATTTTAATTACTTTTCACCTTTCTAAAAGTGGAATTTATTTGGCACTAATTAAGTCAACCAGTATTTATACTAAAATTCATTGAGAGTCAGACTGGTTCGACCCGGGTTTGGTATGGAATCTCTAAATTATAAATATTTAGGCCATTTTTGAGACTGTCAAGGCCACATTCTAAGGCCAGGCCTCGTATAACCAGGCACAAGACACAAGTGAGTAAATGTTGATTGTGAAAATGTTTATGTAAATAACTAAAGTTGATACAATGTACATAAGTAACTTGTTAAGTATATTATTTTGGTTACATATTACGTGTTTTATTTTACTAATAAATTAACTATTTTGATATAGTTTTATTTTGTTCTAGCTTTCCGCCAGCGGCTTCGCCCGCGTGATCTGGGTATCTTTGGGTTTCTTATAATTTTCATCCCCTATTCCCCTATTCTAACCCCCTTACAACCCTTTTTTCGCATTAAGAAGTAGCCTATGTCCTTTCTCAGGCTCTAGAATATCTGTGTACCAAATTTCATTTAAATCGGTTCAGTCGTTTTGGTTTGAAAGCGCGACAGACAGAGTTAATTTCGCATTTATATAATACCTATTGGTAAGGATAAGGGTTATCAGATTGTCTTTAGGATATTGTCTTTTGGTTAGAGCACTTGTTAAGCATGCGCAGTGAATCACGTGTGGCTGACCCTGGCTTGGCCACAATCAGGGATTTTGATGACGGATGACGTCAAAATTTAGTGGCTATTTAGTCGAAATTAGTCGCCAAATATCAGATTTAGTCGGTCACCGGTTCAAAAGTTATAAGGGTTTATAGGTGGCCGTGCCAGAGTCAGCCTCCCCAGCTCGGCCACATTTATATCTCGGAAACTAGGGCACCTAGCGAAGATCTGTTTTCTTCCAGATTAAGTCGCTATTTGGTCGAAATTAAGTGGCCAAATATCAGATTTAGTCGGTCACCGGTTCAAAAGTTATAAGGGTTCATTGGTGGCCGTGCCAGAGTCAGCCTCCCCAGCTTGGCCACATTTATATCTCAAAAAATAAGGCACCTAGCGAAGATCTATTTTCTTCCAGATTTAGTCGCTATTTGGTTGAAATTAGTCGTCAAATCTCAGATTTGGTCGGGTCTTAGTTTAGAAGATATTTTGAATTTCATTTTGAAGGGATATAGTCCAAGAGCTAGATCGAAGTTTACGAAAAATATCTAAAGGACAACCTATTTTAATGTGTAATATAAGTAGGTACTTCAGAGAGAGATAACTTCTCAATTAAATACTTGTTTTTATGTTTTATAATAAAAGGTTAGAGTAGCTTAAACTTCTTTAAACATATTAAAAATGGTGTCAAGATCTACACTCGCATGCAACTGTTTTACCAAAAAACGAAAATTAGAGGCTATGACGTTAGGCTCTAATTTTCGTTAAAATAATAAAACTTCTGATGCCGAAATAAGAATATATGATTTATGTACTTTTTACGTTATAATTGTCGTACTTTTAGTAAACTGTTTAAAACAATTAAACTTTAAAAACTACTACAATACCTACGTTACAAAAAAATACATACCTTATAATATTTAATCAAATATGTATATAGATAGATAGATCGAATATTCTTTATTGTAAACCAACATAAAATATAATAGGAAATATATAAACTAATAGTAATACAATTGGCGGTCTTATTGCTAATAGCAATTTCTTACAGACAACCTTTGGATGGACCTGAAACATGTAAGAAAAAAATAAACGGACAGTTGTGTGTACCTACTATACATATTATGTGCTCTGATTAGGTAAGGTTAGAATAAGAAAACTTCTGCTGTCGAATTATAAAAATAAAAATGATATATTCAAAACTTAAATTCAAAATTACTGTACCTACTTACAGTAACAGTTAATCAAAGATGCAGGTACCTAGATACTATTAGGTACATTGGCATGACATAGAATTCTTAAAACTAGGTACCTACTTAATCAAAGATGCAGGTACCTACCTACATAACTATTATGTAATAGTATGTATTATAATATCTCTTAATAAAAATTACAATGGACATTGCCATGATATGGAATTCTTCACCAATCGATACCCAATGAAATTCTGGATTAGGAACGGAACCCAAAGAACCGGTTCCAAAAAAAGGTCCGGTTATCGATGCCCTAATCTTGACATCATGTTTATTATTTTAAAGAATTTAAGCCACTCGTAAACTTGTAATATACCTACACATATAACTTATAATAACATAAAAACAAATATTTAAATGAGAATTTATCTCTCACTGGCTTTTCTAGTAGAAGTACCTACATATAGTACACATATTAATTCGATCTAGCTCTTGGACTATACCTTCAAAATATCTTCTAAACTAAGACCCAACCAAATCTGAGATTTGACGACTAATTTCGACCAAATAGCGACTAAATCTGGAAGAAAATAGATCTTCGCTAGGTGCCTTAGTTTTTGAGATATATATGTGGCCAAGCTGGGGAGGCTGACTCTGGCACGGCCACCAATGAACCCTTATAACTTTTGAACCGGTGACCGACTAAATCTGATATTTGGCCACTTAATTTCGACCAAATAGCGACTAAATCTGGAAGAAAATAGATCTTTGCTAGGTGCCTAACATAGTAGTCTTTGGTGCCCAAGTTTTTGAGATATAAATGTGGCCGAGCTGGGGAGGCTGACTCAGGCACGGCCACCTATAAACCCTTATAACTTTTGAACCGGTGACCGACTAAATCTGATATTTGGCGACTAATTTCGACTAAATAGCGACTAAATTTTGACGTCATCAAAATTAAAATCCCCGATTGTGGCCAAGCCAGGGTCAGCCACACGTGAATCACGGTTAGTGTCAGAATGGCTGGTTTTGTATTATGGCAAGCGGAATCCGTAGCTACTACATATAGATCTCCGGCAGCCACAACACTTGGTCTACAGTACTGGGTAATAGGCGACAGTACTTGGCAATGATTGATTAAAATCTGCAGATTTAAAGCTATGATTAAAAGACTGATTCTGTGTATGAACGTGGAGGAAGCTAAAGAAATCTGTAAGAATCGTAAGCACGTGGAGGTCTCCAGCATCTGCCCACCCCTGTGGGAAAAAGGCGTGTGAGTGTAGCAGATTGAAAATCTATTATTTCCTGCAAAAACGAGCAAGAGCCAACAGGGAATCAAAGGAGGAGAGGAGGGAGTATCGACATTGTAGTTTTAACAAGTTGACGCTTTAGAGGTGATCGATCTTAAATCAAATGGTAAGGTTTTGTCATCATCATCATCATCTTCCTGCATCATGTCCCGATTTATTTGGGGTCAGTACAGTCACGAGTAAAAACATGTATAGGTACCTACACCAACAAAAGTGTTAAAACGATTTTTTCATGAATGAACGACTGAACGTTTGAGATAACACTAATGTTACTATATTATTGGTTCGTAAATAGGTGCTGTGTTCGTAATATCACAAAAGTTCTGTTAGTACTTTAGGAGAAAATCACTTTTGTTAGTGTACGACTAAATGTTTTTGCTCATGACTACAGCATAGATCTTTTTTCCGATTATCCCTGTTACCTCATCATTTCAGCCAAAAGAGAAAGAGGTCCACTGCTGAACAAAGCATGAAAAAAGGCCTCCCCATAGACTTCCACCTCACCGCAACCCGACTAAAATATGAAACAACATCTATGTAATTATGTAGTTTCATTACGGTAACATTGCGGATATTAACTTCCAGGGTTGGAAAAGCCCGCATTCAAATAATTATAACGATACAAGTGGAAATTATTTCAAATGTGAATGATTTCTTTCAGAGCTGCTATGAATCCTACAAAATATTTAAGAGCAACTGTTCTTTTTGCTGCACAAGCGCCTGAAAGTACACAACACATTCGCAATGTCACCCCGTTTTCACCTCATTTTATACACATGCGGTTCATTGACGCAAATCTGTATTGTAATAGATAATAGAAACTTCACGTCGCAACATGCCAGTATCATTACGAATTTCGAATCTATCGATTGACATGTTATCGGTTGCCATAGCAACGGCGGTAACAACACCTAGCTGTCGGCAATTGGATTATTTTCGACAATAAATATCTTGCTCGTTTTTCGAGCGTGTTGTTTTGTATAAAAATGATGTTTTCTATGTGAAACAAAGAATGTCAGTGTTGAGTTTGATCCCGGAAGATAAACGTAAAGACCAAAGGTAGGTGACCTACTGTTTTTGAAATTTCTTTGTTTTTTTTAATGAAATAGTTATATTATGATAAAAGACTAATAAAATTGTGGTGATAATATTGTAAGCGCTAATGATTTATTGGATTTGTTGCTCGACATTGCGATGGTAACTATCAGGCAACATTAGGTATACCTACTAAGATGGTAAATCAGTGTACCTAAGAGATTTAAAATGGTCACATAGCCGACAATCATAATTTTACTGTTCATTATTTATTAACCTTAGGTAGGTATCTGGTCTATACAATATATCAGCTATAAAATGGATGTTATAAATTTTCCTTTCAAAATTGAAATAAAAACTCATTTCACGCATCATTTATTTTTCATTTAATGTGGCAAAGGCTCACAATTATGATTAGCATCATAATCCTACAATAAAATGCCTAAAATCTTTTATATATTAGCTGTTTCATGTGGTTTTATCATATTATCTAAGTACCTACCTACAATGTAAGGTTACAATGCTATTGGGATTGATAATCAAGGCTATACCTTGGTAAATTATTATTTAATTATAACTGCCTACCACTTCGATAATGAAATACCTACAGGCTTGATGATATACCTATATAATGAAATGTGTACGAGCAAAATAAGTACACAAATAAATGTAAACTTTGAAAGTCCGAGCTCAAAAACACTGCTCGACCCTGTAATCAAACCCGCCCATATAACTACACGCTCAGCAGTGACTTTGCGACTGCGATCATTGAAACAGTGAAATTCATTTTACAGCTAATAATTACATAACCTTGAAAATAATAGCCTATTTTCAAAGTTATTGCGGTCGGTTTAACGTATGCTACGGTATCATGCTACGCTGTAGCACCAGTGTGTCTTGCTACGGTTCTGTGTTGCTTCACAAACACGTAGGCTGATATTGTAAATGTTGCGTAAAAGTTTTATTGTTTTCCTTTGCCAACATCTGTCGGCGACCAATACTGGTTACATCACTATTCAATTATAAGAATCTGATTGTTTTAGTACGTAGTAGTAAGCTATGTATGACAAGATCTATGAATGTGGATGAAGCAAGAGAAGTATTCAAGAATTGTAGCCGTTCCGTATTTTCTGCCTACCCCCATGACAATAAAAGAAAGAAAGAAAGAAAGAAAACATATTTTATTTGCTATGAATACAACGACAATATAAGGATGGGTACAAAGAGAATACAATAAAAATAAACACACTTAACGAATTAATAACAACAAGAATAAGCTGTACGTCGCCGTTGTATATGTATAGCAAAAAGGTCCCCACTCAGCATAGTGCGGCAGCGTACTAAGTCGCTGCAGCGCTGGTTTTCAGTGGGGCCTAGATGACGTATGACGCCACACAGCAGTGGCGCTCAACGGAGTCTTTATTATAAGTCTTTATAATAAGGCGTCAGTGTATGCATTTTAAAAGAATGTTTCCAGTGCTTTAAAATGGCATTATGTAGTCTTTAAATCTCATTGATAGTTCCAGAGATAAGCGCGTTCAAACTGTAACGCCATCTATCAAGCTACATATGAACTTAACGAAGCCAAAAATCCTGAATCACGCAAGTTAAGTTTACCGTGCAACTTGCATATTTTACAACCGCCCGACATCAACCGTCGGGCAGTGGCCACCAAACAAACACTCTTCAGTATTGATATAAAACAAAAACGAAAGCTCAAGTCGCAGGCTGTCGTTTTAAATCATTTTTATCCAATATTTTTCCTTCTCCGATTTTTACGGACGGGTTGAAGTTAGCTCGTACCAACTTCAAGCCGGACAATAAGTTTGACGAGAACTGTACCTATAGATAGAATTATATTATTCCAGAAAAGAATCCCTGGAGAGCGTTTACAGCAGCAACTCCCGCTTGAACTTGCTCAACAAGCGCAAACGGCTGAACCCTCTAACCACGGATATGTCCAACCAATCCCTGAACAAGTCCGGCGACAGATACGTGACGCAACGGGTTCTGTCCGCCAAGACACACAGGGTGAAACAGCTGCAGAACCAGCTGTCCGATGCGCACTACCATCTGCAGGTGAGATTCTTCATAGTTAAGAAGGAACCACATAAATTTGATGTTAGTTAGGTACTAGTTTTTTTTTATTATCTTCGGCTATAACAAAATGCTATTATATATTGCTTTAAAACATAATAAATTAATGAAAAAAAAAGTTAGAGAAAGTAAAATACAGGGATTTGTGCCCCGTTGTACAGTTAAGCCGTACCTACATACTCTTGAACAAGCTAGTTATTAGTTAGTATTGATCTATGATAAGATAAAATAACGTGTTTCAAATCTATGAGGTGTCTAATTGAATTTATGTAAGTACCCACAATATTGTTACGTTGCTAGAACAGCTTGTATGAATTATTCATTTTCGAATAATTTTTATGTTAGTTTTGCAATAAACCTTTAAGATTTTGCATAACAATATCATTAAACATTGGCAATTATGTTTAGTGTGATGATGGTTCATCACGCCTATATTTCTCGAAGGGTAGGCAGCGGTGTAGGTACTAAGTTCGAGTCTTTATTTCTCAAAACCGACCACAAATCCAAACTCCGAGGAACTGAGAATTTCATAGAAAATCCCAACAATATTTGGCTTGACCAGCGAATCAAATCCGGGAATCTCCACCCTAGCAGGTCGCATTTACAATCACTCAACTAATATGGCAGTACATATTACTTTTCTTTAAAGAATAAATCTTATAAATAACTTGAATGAATACAGAATAGTTTTAGTTTTTTCTTCAAGGTTATATAAGATAGAGCCTAAAATAAATAAAGTCTACATTTCTTTTACGACACAAGAAACCAATAAAATGGGGTTTTAAGCAGGGATTAGATATAAGTAGGTACATAAAAGAGAATGGGCAGCGTAGCTGTATGATAAAATCTTTTATTACCTATCTACGAAGTTCGTAAAACTTTACAATTTATGTGTGGACATTTTAATATCACCCCAAGCTATGTACCACAAATATATTGTTTTACTTATAAGTATTAAGTCTATTGTCGTCGTTTAGTTGTTTATTACGACGAAGAAAAACATCGTGAGGAAACCTGCATGCCCGAGAGATTTTCTCTACGGCATGTGAAGTCTACCAACTCGCACTAAACCAGCGTTGTGGACCACAGCCGAACCCCTTTCATTCTGAGAGGAGATCCGTGCCCAGCAATCGAAAAGTTAATGGGTTGATGATGAATTCAAGTAACTGTACTTTCTGTTTTCAGGAGTTGAGTAACGAGAACAGAGTATTACGTGCCATACAGAAGAAACAAGAAATCGCGTTGCAAAGGTAAGAATATTCTATTAAATTCTTTCCATTTTTTTTTCTTCCTGCACTCCTCCGTTTGTTCTTCACGTATTAATATCATCACCTTCATCTTCCTAGCCTTTTACCACGCATATTGGAGTCCAATCAAATCAGATGCAGCTGAACATCAGTATTTTACACGAAGCGACTGCCATTAGACCTCCGCAAATTCTGGACAATATAGATATTCGAAGGGTAGACAGATTGTCAGGTTGTCAGGATAGATACGTGTTGGTATGACAATCGGGACGGACGGCTTTACGTGCTCTCCGAGACACGCATTCGCGTATTAATATATATAATATTACAATTAGATACGAGAACTCGAACGCGGAACTGCCCCAAGTTCTGAACTCTCACAACGAGGAGATGAGGATACAGCAGTCTAAATACAAGCAGCTGAAGCAACAGTTTAAGGAGGCGACACTGAAGCTGAAGGAGCGGGACATGCAGCTGCAGCAGCTCAGGGACGAGCACCAACACCTGCTGGAGCTGAGCAAAGATAGGTGGGTGGACAGTTCATCATCAACCCATTCATTGCCCCACTGCTCGGCACGGGTTTCCTCTCAGTATGAGAAGGATTAGGCCATAGTCCACAACGCTGGCCTAATGCGGGTTAGCAGACTTCACATGCCGTCGAGACTATCTCTCAGGCATGTAGGATTCCTCACGATATTTTCCTTCACCGTTAAAGCGAGTGATAATTACGCACATGATTTCGAAAATTCAAAGGTGCGTTCCTGGAATTCGAACGTGAGACAGTTGACTTGGTAGACTATTGGTCAGTCTCCTAGGTCAAAAAAATCCTTCAACGACCCTGAAAGATACTTAATAGCTTACTAGAGGTATTCTCACAC
This sequence comes from Acronicta psi, assembly GCA_946251955.1. Lineage (NCBI taxonomy): Eukaryota > Metazoa > Arthropoda > Insecta > Lepidoptera > Noctuidae > Acronicta > Acronicta psi. Next base: position 1,070,318 of record OX276473.1, on the reverse strand, counting down.
ATATCTATGATCCACGTTCGTTTCAAACTTATTAAATATTTTTTATTCTGTCTAGAAACCTTCTCGAACGTGAAAAGCTTCAGACCCAAGTGACAGAACTGTCTTCCAAAGTCCAGCAACAAGGTGAAACGATTACGATGCTGCAGCGGCGCATAGCGCTGGAGGCGAAGAACTTCAGGCACCAGCTGCAGACTGAGATCAACAAGCACAAGGACACGAGGCACGACCTGGACCTCGCCATCAACAATGCTGATAAACTGACCACGATTATTGAGGCAAGTAAAGTCATTATTTCGGCAGTTATTACAATAGGGATTACCCTCATTTTTTAAGTGTCTCGATTGGATCCTTATTAACCCATCAGATATTTACAAAAAATTGATTAAATCGTTTAGTGCCATAAAAATGGATTTAGTTTACTTTTTCAATTTTCACGCGTAAACGGAAAAAAAAACGCTGGACGCCATATTTCTCATTGGTCACAAACAAAGTCATTAAAGTCAAACGTTGATCAGTTGACAGTTTTTTGTTTATTTACATAACAGTTGGACGTAATAATATGGCGGCTACTGTTTCGTTTAATGAAATATAGATTAAAAAATGAAAATATTAAAACCAATTTTGTTATTTTATGAACTAATACTAACATTCTCCGACTGAATATTGCCTAAGCTATCCCAATTGTATATCTTTAGACGTTTTCCTAAATAGAGTGAAACGCCTTTAACAGCGAGATACATCAGGCTTCTAATGAAAAAAGTCTTGGTGACTTATTTTATTTTTAAATTGGAATTCATTCCGTAATCCTCGCGGTTTCATTTCCTCAGTCAAATCGTTTTCATTTCAATTTCCTCCAACAATTAATGCAAAAGTTAAAGGCAAGGCTTTGCCAAAATTCTTAATAACGGATGCTGTCTAGCGGTATTGTGGGAAGATACACATTGTGATATGGTAAAACATACACAATGCCATCAAATCACTTTGACTTTTAATTAAAATTTTGAATTTAATTTCCGCTTGTTGTTCAAATGTGTACAGTACATTTCTTAGTATTTGTTTCAAGCCTCATGCATAGTGAGATAAAAACCTTTACAATTCTTTCGTTAACTCTGATTCATGTTTGAATGAAAAAAAAACAACATCTTTTCCGTATGGTATCGTCACAAAATGTATATTGTATATAAAATATATTATCGTTCTTTTTATATTTTAAACATTGATCTAATTAATACACACAAATCTGTTATAACGTTATCACACGTAGACCATTTAGGTAACTGTACTAGGTCTAAGACCCAATGTTACGTTGATAGATTTATAACCGTTGTATATCGTGACCTCACTTAAAAATAATACAAATAGATTATAATTTTTGTACCGTTATTCAATGAAAAGTGTATGTGCATGGATGACTGAAGAAGCGTGTCCGGTTCTCATGTCGGTTGTATGTAACTAAATGGTACCTACCTCTGCCGATTCTGTAGGCTGTCTGCTCCAGCGCTGGCAATCTGTAAAAAAGATAAAAATTAAAGTTAAAGCGAAAATCCTAATGGTTCTGTGGCAGAACCACAGTGACTTTGTTTCTGACACTTATCAAAATTTTCGATATTAATTTCCATATTAATTAATTTGAGGAAAATGATCAGCGTAGATACCTGTTATATTTTTCGTCGAATAATAAATAAAGGACTTTGAAGCATCCTCTTTGAGAGAACTGGATAATGGTTCGTATTTTGAAGCCTAAATTTTCCATTATCAATAGAGAGTACAGGGGGGCTAGACAAGTTGCATTTTGAAATTCGAATCGACAAACAAAATGTATGAAAATGACACAAGCTTTTGACAAATCGGGCTGTCACTAATGTCATTTCCATACATTTTGTTTGTCGATTCGAATTTCAAAATGCAACTTGTCTAGCCCCCCAGAGCAATAAAAAGTTACAGATTTTAAGTCTCTAGAATTGGTGAACTGACACACAATTCAAATATTATACTTCTCATAAAAAAAATTAAACACCTCTGACCTGACACCTTTCGTTTTGTGTAGTTTTTATTAATATGGCAGTTAATTTCGGATATTATAAGGTATCGTTTAACGAATGTTAATGTTTTATATTACAATTAAATTTCGTTTTTATTATTTAAATGCCGCCTGATTAAAGTACTTGCAACAATGACTAATATTTGCAACAATGGCCCTTCTTCTACTCATCTTCCATCTTGCCCCATTAACTGCACACGCGAAGACCTAATAGGCGCTTTAACAAACGCAGTCTGCGTTCCGGTTTGGGCTGGACGAAGAGTGAGCCCATAATGTGAAATGAAATATTTACCATCGACACCGTAAAAAGACGTAATATTTCGATTTGTTTTTATGAGAAGTATAATTACACGAATCAAGTCGTGTTTGTTGTAGATGAAAGAGAAGATGTTAAGCACAGCGGCGAGCAGGACCGTCAAGTCTCCAGTGAAGACCTCCTCCGGCACGAGCATATCGAAACAATCCGTCAAAGCCAGGTCGGAGACTGACACGAGTACCGGTCGCGGGAGAGACGACAGACTCATCGTAAGTTTGAACTTCTCATGTCCTTATAGTGTGGCATTATCTGTATTCCGAAAAGTGTTTTTGCCAACACTTTTCGGAATACAGATAAAGGTTTTAAACACCCACAGTTTGCCGGTATGGTTACGGCCATGTAATAGGGCCTCTTGCCAAACCGAGCATGAATTCAAGCTGCTACTGGGAGTTTTACAGAAAAACTCAACTAAAGCGTAGCAGTCGCGCTTGGCAAGGCAACAACAAGGCGTCGTTCACCAAACGGTTTATTAGAAAGGGACCTTACAATAAAAATCAAACGTCGAAGCTTCTGATCAAAATGTAGGAACTACTTATTACGAACGATCATCGACTAAACGGCAAGTTAACATTGTACTAATTCCAACGAGAGGCAATAAGTTAAATCGCCAAAATTAAAACAACAGTCACTCGGGTCCGAATCACTTTCATGGTAAGAAAACGTGCGATACTTCACCTGAAATTTTGTTGTTCGATTTTAATAGTACGGCTTCCAGTCCATTGTTTCGATGCGATATTAATTTTTTGAGAGAGGTAGGGCACATGACAGCCATTTATGGCTCAAATCTGGAGCAGCCCATCTGGGGAAGCACCTCCACCTTACAGAAAACTGCAGCCAAATAACACACTTTAGTATGTGTTGTGTTCCTGCAGTGAGTAAGGTCGCCAGAGCTCCTTTTAAGGATGCGCTGCGCTGGCAGTAAGAGGAATATTCCCTCAAACTGTCGGCGCAGTGAATCCTCCATAAACCTCTAAGAGGTTTTTCGGTACGGCAACGCGCGAGTGATACCCCTGGTGTTGCAAGCGTCCATAGGCTATGGTAACCGCTTACCATCAGGCGGGCCGTATGCTTGATTGCCACCTTAGTGGGATAAAAAAAAATAAAAAAATAGATACGCCTCAATGTACTGTACAAACTGCTTTATGATTACTTTGTCAAAGTGTGAATGTTGACTGCAAGATCCATTTTTATTTATAAGTACCAATATCAGCTGTAGATTGAAACAAGTATAAACATTATACTTATTATACATATTATTGAATATGTGGTAGTGCAAAGAAAAATAAAATGGTGATCAACCAATAATTGATCTAATCATCATTTATTAATTGTTACCATGTTTCATGAGCATTGAGTATCAATATAGGCATATAAATAGTAAAACAAACAAATGTATTTCATGACCTGGTTTCATAGAAAATGTATGTTTTAGACATGGTTGGCAGTAAAAACCTTTTTTTTGCCGTAACATAACTCGAAAAGTCAATTTATCTAAAACAGTCCCTTTGTTGTTTATAGAATGTATTGTTTGTTTAAACGTTGTCTCTATAACATTGAGAATGAGAAATACATTGACAAATATTGTCCCGTTCAATTTACTTTCGCGTACGTTGTTTGGGCACTTTTGAGTTATTTCCCCAGAGGCAGCCTTTTGTTTCGAGAACACCATTGTTATTTCAGCATGACATGTGTCCATTTGAAACGAATTGTATTAGCCTATTATGGACGTATTTCTATGCAAATTTTATTTAGAGCTCACAGTCCTATCAACCATACTTTTTGTTTTAGAATATTATTGTGTTGGAACTACACAATTGGATATATTCATAAGAATACATGTTTATGTTAATAAATATTTTGTAGTTATAAGTTGGTAATTGATACTCGTGCCTGCTAGTTGGTATTACCCGCGTTGATCTCGTATTTACCATTTTCATACCTTGAATCTTTTCTTAGTCGAAGCACCACAGTCTACACAGTTAAGGAAACCTAAAGAAAAGTTTCGATTTTTGATATAAATTGTTATTTTCAGGTAGAGCAGAATATTATGGCAAAGTTGTGCGAAAATTCTCGCAGCATTAGCAGTTCGTTATCCCATGACGAAGAAACTTCATCGTCCACTGAACCTCGGTCTCGCTACGCTACGAGAAGTCGAACGAATTCGACAATCTCCCGTTCTACTCCAAACCCTGGGACGAGAAAGAACTCCAAAGGCTCTGAAGATATTATGGAGCTAGCTAAAACAGTTCAGGACGGAATGGCAGATCTCGCAATATTTGATGAAGATCTAGATTTGAGGAGTTCTCCGGATGAGCTTCAAAAGAAAATGGAAGCAATGAAAACAGAACTAATGAATAAAATAAAAAACCCCGAGGAGCCTGGTTCTAGGAAGCATAGTGCGCTAAGAAGAAAATCAACGGAAGATTCTATAGAAGAACAAGTTGAAATGGAAGAACCTGAGCGACCCAAATCTAGAGGGAGAAGGAATTCTAATGTATCTTTCTATGAAAAAGCTGCCATTGAAAATACGACTACAACAGTAGCAATACATGTAGATCAAGGAGACATGAAAATAAAACGTGAAACTAGTGCGCTAGAACGTAAACTTTCTGGCAAACCTTTAGAAAAGTATTGTAAAGACATAATTCAAGATATAGAGAAAAGTAGCAAAGTGATCGATAAACACATGAAGTGTTTCAACCAATCGAGATTCGAAAGTGATAAATTAGTGGAACAGTTAGAAGCTGTTGACAAAATTAATGATTTCGTGAATTCTAACGGAGAAATACCGGAGTCAGCATTAAATGAACTGAATAATAACTTCAAAATGTTGACTGAACAGGTTTTTAATGATGCCCCGATAGCGAGAAAGCGGTCTATTTCTGACAGACGTAGTTCTAAAGAATCTAGGAAAAATCTGCTTTGCGACGCAAATATGACGAACCAGGAGATGTTAGATGATTTGTTGGGGAAAAAATGATATACGGCCTTAGAGCTAAAAACTATACATTCTCACAACTGAGAATAGAGTTTAGCAAAGCTCGCTCAAGCGGTTTTACCTGTTAAGTGTTTAAAACAACTCGGAGGCTGAGAGTCGTTTTGGCAACTAATTGGGTAGTTTACTCAGAAGCTCGGAGCTCATTAGGCTACCTACGAGTACATTTTTAATTAACATAATATGTTTATATTTTATTTTTTACATTCAAACAAGCAGACTTCAATTTTCATGACTTTAAAGCGTCTCTTGTGATCCTAATTAGAGATTACGTTGTTTTGGGATTATTCAACGGCATCCGGATTTATCCGAACCAGGGGTATAAATTGTCAATTAATCCAATTAGTTAAATAAATCGGTTTAATTAAAATTAAAACCGTCCCGTAACAATCGAACTTCTAATGGTTAGAGTCAGGGAAAGTTATATCCTATTGAAGTATTAAGGGGACTTTTATAGTTTTATTTTTTACCAACATACTGATAGCTAATTTATTATTTGTCAGTGCCTAAAATAAATACTTCTTTTTCTTAACCTTATACCTACCCTTAACTGAGATCCCTTTCTTTGTCTGTCTTCTCCATTTTCTTCTGTCCTGTGCGATTGTGGCAACTATTCTACTTCAGGAGCTTTTGCACTGTCGTCTGCCTCGGCGTTGTTTTCGTTAGTGGGTCCAATACTTTTCTAGCCGTGTGGTCCTAACACATATACATACCATCGAAGGCGTTGTTTTTGACGTTCTATGCGATAGTGGATTTTATAGCTCCTTCGGATGACTGATAACTTATACTATCATGTATTCATTTTTGCTATTAAAGAGTTGATTCATTCATTCTTAATTCATTCTATCTATCATCATATTTATTGTGCTTCATTTGGAAAAGGAAGATTATTCCTTTCAAATTTCGTGATTTAAAATTCCATTTTAAACGTAAATATTCAAGACGGGGTTTGTCGGACCCGTACAGACTAAAACATACACATACCTTCTCTTGTCTATGGTCGGAGCTGAAATACGCTGTCATTTTAATTAAAGTTATTATAATTTTAGCAATTAATAGATGCCAGTTGATTCTAAGGTGGTTGACTTGCGTTAATTGGTCGACTCATTTAAACCTTTAATTCATTTTATATTTCTATTATGATAAATATCGGTACTGTCAAGCTTTGAAGTTTCATGAAAGAAATAAAAATGAGCTCAAATTGAAATACTTAAATGAAAAAATGGCGCTACCACACAATGTATTTATTTATTTAATTTTACTCACAAACTTAAATTTTTAATTAGTGATACTTAAGAATTAGACTTGAAACTTTCTAAGTTGCCACCTTAATAGAATCCAAATCTAATCATAGAAAAGTTATCATAAAAACAAGATCAAAATGAAACATAAAAATTAAAAATACATCTCGTCCAAATATTTTCTAGCTATCTTGATCTGGCCTGCCCAGTGTACATATTAGATGAAACTGGATAGCAGACTGTAATGTTAATCCTCATTTTGCTAAAATTTTCTCTCTGACCTAATCACTTAGAGAGAATAGTTAAGTCACATTTAGGATCAAATTAGATTTAATTCTGAAATGTTCATGACTTGCAAATAATATTCTTATGAATTAGATGGAGAATGCTGATTTCTGACACTTACGAATACTAGATAGATAGAATAATATTATTTATTGCACAAAACCAATGTAAAGAAATAAACAATAGGGGCAGCCTTATCGTATCTTAAAAATGGATTTCAATAGAATAGATAACGCAATTTCAATAATTAGCAACTAAAATTGCCATACCTAATTATTCACAGAATTATAATTATGTCTACTTATGGGTAAAGTAAATTCGCAAAATTTAAAGTAATTTAATTAATAAAAGTTTATTTTTATTTTTTATTTATAAAAGTTTGTCAAAATGCGTTTTGACATTTTAGAAAACCAATTTAATAATTTTGTGTAGTCCCAAGCGCGGATGTTCGTGTTACAAATAGGTCTATTCTTTATTTATTTGTGTTTGGATGATGTCAATAGGTCCATAACCTATATCGGTGGTTCAAGTTCAAAGGGTTTTATTTTAAATAAGCTTTTGTAAGCATTTTATGAAAATATAAGCCTCGCGTGCGTTATTTTCTTAATAGTGGAAGCGAGATTGCAAGAAGCACTTGCATTAGCTCTAAAGCTAAAAGTTTCTTGCGCGAAAAGCTCAAGAATGAATTTAATTATGTCTATTTATAGAACTACATTATGTATGTAAGGATCAGCGCTGTTTAGGCGGAGAATTTCTCGAGATTTTTTCAATAATCGACCTATTTTAATTTACATAGAGTTGAAAATAAGAAAGCCCTGATGTAGCCTCAAGAAGATGATTACTTGCGTTAAATATTCAATTCTATTTCAAGTAGAAAAAGATGATTTTAGATTCCCGCCTAATCTGCGCTGCTCTTTGGTGTTATTTGTATGTGTGAATGTTTTTGCGTGTCGTGTTTTTTGATCGATGTATATCTGAGCTCTTTATATTAATTGTTATTCATTATACCAAACCATGTGATTGAATAATGAATAAATATTTTATTTTTGGGTAAGTTTTTGTTATTTTTATACCCTACCAAGTTTTCCTGCTAGAAAATACAAAGTAAATATTATCAGAAAAACTTAAGTTTATTTAATGGAATTTGTCCACATATATAGAAGCAAACCCCGTGCCTTTCTTTATGTTCTTTGTTGTTTTGTTATTAAGAACCTTAATTTTATAGTACCTATCTATGTTCTATAATCTAAATATATTATCTACTATAAACCAGGTGCTCGTGGTCGTGACTTTACTCGCAACGTAAAAGAATTTTGTATAACTTATGTCTTATTCTGATTTGTTTGAAATTTCATCAAAATCTGTTCAGTAGTTATTGCGAAAAGAGTAATAAATATGCATCTATCCTTACAAACTCACCTTTATATCGAAGTAGGATATTCGGAACTAAATATTTTAGCAAAAATTTGCAGTATTTATATGAAAAAGTAAACTTGTGGATAAATAACATTAGGTAATTCCTACTACCTAGTTCCTATTATATCTTTTAGACTCTGTTCACAATCCAGACATAAAATGTATATTTATAAGCATTGATTTTTTTCCAATCACCGTTCTTCTACAATCTTGTTTGACCTTAAAACTGAATAACGACCTTAATCCGGAAAAAATTGTGGAGGCTTTACGCAGTAATTTAATAAAATAATGCCACTTCTCGACGATGTTCATGACGCGAATTGAAAGTCTGCAAAATGGCCGCCTAGAGTACGGTATGATTTTGGATTTTATTTACTTGATTTATCTATAACTTCGCAAGTGTATTAACACCCTTCTAGAGAAGCTGTTTCTTTTTTTAATGAATTTCTTAGTTTCGTATTCTAATGAAAAATTACCTCAAGCAGAATTTAATCTTCTAACCACCGATTTTGTTGTATTTTTTAACTGACTAATCTACACCCATATATAGTATTTTTTAACTGACTAATCTCCAGTCAGTTAAATACTACTACTAGTAGAGTCAGCGTCGACTATGTATATAGGTAAATACAAAATTGTTCAAAATTATCTGAACAACTAAGAAAGTTAAACTATATCTAAATGACACAAGGAATGTAAACGGCAAACGCGGCAACGTTATTCTGTCATAAGCTTGTATCACATAAGGCAAACCATAAAGAAACAGTTTTTAATTCATTAATTTATTGAACCAATAAAAAACAAAAATGAACCAATAAGAATTACAAAGTTCAATAATTTATTGATTCAAAATATTAAATCAATAAATTATTTAATTTTTTAACATAACTTGATTATTGTTTTTAAACAAATTGTCTCTCTTTTTGTATTTTGCCAATTTTCCAAATTGTCTGTATTAAGCTTTTGGACGTCTGAGTGCTTTTATTTTATATACCTAAATTTATTTAGACCGATTGATTAATAAATAATTGAATACCTAGTTTCTTTAGGTCAAAGGATCATGCTTAAAGGTGGTACCAAAATGTCTCATGCATTTAAGCACATTTTATAGTTAGTACATAAATCTTTATTCACGTCAGGAATTTGATTTTTGAATAGGGAATTTAATTATAAATATAAGAAGTTATTTTCCATTTACTTCCTTTACGGCTTTATAAAATATACGAGCAACACTACCGACGCTTTAAAAAAAACTAAAAAAAAAAACTGTCAGTTTAATCAAATCTTGGACAAATAAGGTATACGTCCTGTATTTAGGGTAAAATGCACTTTTTATGTTTGATCGTTAGACTTACACTTAACAACTAAAACTAATTTAAACTAACTGATACAGTAACTCAGAAGCAGGGTTATTCGATATTGTAACATATTTATTTTTATTAATAGCTTAAATGATTCAAATCCGTTAGTGATTGCATTTTGTCCAAGCACTGCCAGGCAGTGTTGACACTAACAGGGCTGCAATTACCGTTAATTCCAAATGTAAATGTTTGCCCTACCCTCATTTTTATGTTGATGTCAACCCTGGCAATTTATTTTCTAAAATGCCGACAAAGGTAGCGAAATGTTTTGATAACCCAATGCTACTAGATATTAAATAAATAAGTTAGTATAAATAAGTTTAAGGTCAAAAATTTCAAAGCTAGGCATTAATTTGGAATGAAAAGAGAGTGCGTTCTGCAACGATTAAGGTCTTGGGTTTAATTCCCGGGTAAGGAAAAATGGTGTTAGGTTTTTCTGTGAAATTCGATAGCAGCTCGGAGTTTAGATTTGTGTCCGCCCTGTTATATGGGACATTAACATACCGGCAAAATGCGGGCGCACATTAGTAAGTACATCTCTACCACGCTCCCACGCGGAGTAGATCAACATGTATGTAAAAAAAAGTTAGACGATAGATGAAAAAAACAATTATACATAATTACAAAAAAAAAGTTTACAGAAAACATACCATCACGCCTGTATTCCCCGATGGTTTACAGAGGTTACCGAGTTACTAGTGAGAATTCAATAGATAAACCGAAAAATAAATAACACTGCTCGGCCTAGAAATCGAACTTAGAACCACTAAGTAGCTTAAAAGTTACCTACATGCTGTGTAGGTAATAATAATCATAATTCTGAAAATAACTTTGTAAATTCTTTTGTAAAGAGTATGTTGTGTTTGTAAAGAATAAACTCAAAAACTACTGAACCGATTTCAAAATTTCTTTCACCATTAGCATGCTACATTATCCTCAAATAACATAGGTTATAAATATATTAGTAACCGGAGCGAAGCGAGTGCGGAGCGCTAGTCTTAAATATACAGACATCTTGCGTTTTTCGAACATCAAAGGGAATTGACATATCAAACGTATATTTTGTAATACGAAAGACATATTTTGCCAATACTTTTCCCAATATCTTTGGTATTGCATCACAAATGTGACTTAGGGGAGAATAAAATACAGACTTGTACGCAATGTTGTTCCAATGTCTTGACAAATGTGAGCTCTTTGTAAGACAATATATATAGTCGGAGCTATGTAATGTAAAATCAATGTTAGGTTTATATATGTTTATTCAGGTAAAGAAAATAAGCCTAGTACATATATTTAGTACAAAGGTACATAGATAAAATGTAACTATATATACAAAGTAGATATGCAGGCATACTATGATTGTTATCTAAACTAGGTGTTAACCTGTTCCTTAGAGGTCAGTGTCTCTCTGTTCAGGTCAAAATAACCTAGTTGACAATCATCTTTATTCAATACAATTTCTAACACATATTTATTTATATGAATTTATTTATATATAGGACAACATGAATTCAAAACATACAAAGGGCGGCCTTATGGCGACCAGCGATCTGTTATAGGCAACCTTATGTATTTTTGTTTCTGTATATACAATTATACAGCACTGAAGTGTCAAGTAGTTACACTAGTTTATGTAGTATACTTGATACTTTCATAATATTGATAGGTATGCAGGGATACTTCTAAAACTAAATATTTTTCAAATTTCGATACTTATAATGATACCTAATTTAAGTCCCGAGTAAAAAAAGGTATTAAAAATATTAAAAAAGTGTGTTAAAAATATATTTTTAAAGGCCTTAAAAATAAGAGCAACCATGTCGTCCTACACCCCTATAGGACGATATGGTCGTCACTTTTGTGTGTCAAGATTGATTGCGAATTGACGTGCTAAGAATCTCCCTTCTAAAGTATGCAGCAGTTAATTCTGCTTAATCATTTAAGGAACGAACTTTAAATATAGGTATGTATGTCTTCTGTGACTGTGTGAGACTCGCATATTATATTACCTAACAATACCAAATCCTATCATCGTTTCCAATATCGTAAGGTTCGATATAATAAAGCAGCGTAGGCGCTTGAGATATCAATCGCGTCCTAAAAGGGTTAGTATTTAGAAAAGGTTTCAATACCCAGGATTTAGGCATTCATTCGTAAAATGTTGGTTTTCTAAAGATACTCCCTTTATACTACAAACTCATATTTTACTAAGTACTGGTTGACCCGACGGACGGGCGTCCTTTCTGAATTTCAACAAAACATACAATTCCATTGATATATTGGGCGGTCAGTTTTATTAAATTTATTAAAACTGGGCTACCATTCAAAATTTCAGTTATTTTTACGAACGTTTTTTATGTAGGTATTTACCCTAGCTATTATTCTAGCCGTTCTCTAGTGAAACTAAAAGCATTTCGTTTCGATTCCTAGTAACTATTAGCCTCGACTTTGAATGTGCTTGTATCTTGATACATGATAGCCTATGTGCTCTTCTGATGTACGAAGTATTAGCTATGATTAACCGTAAAGTTTCATCAAAATCATTTCAGTATTTTTTTAGTGAAAGAGTAACAAATATCCATAGATACATCCTTAAAAACTGTCACATTTATAAATAGGATGTTAAATTAATTCATACGCTACAATGGAGTTTAGAGTACCTAATTCCCAGAGGAATAAGAAAAATAGATTTACCCTGGTAATACCGCGGGACGTAAGTAGTGATTTACAAAAATGTAGGCAAGAATATTTTCCATTTTATCCGAATACCGACGTTTCGGCAATAAATCTTTCGACTCGGTTCAAAAAACAAAGTGTTATATTTATTATTATTGCCAGTAATGTTAAGGTTTATTCACCGAAATATAATGTGCAAGTCAGATTTAACTTCTCGACATGATTGGGAGTGTATTTTGAAACATTTATGTAGCAGTGAGTATGCGGTAAATAGGTATTTTCGAAAATATCTAATTAGATTATTTTGAATATGGGATCCTGATTGTAAAAATCAATCGATTGCAAAACAAGGATTTTTTTCTTATGTAAAACATTAACGTTCAATAAAATAGTCTCGCCCGGTCGCCCCCTATTAAATGCAAAAATATTTAATAGTTTGTGTTGTTCTATTGTGGAAAGCTACATATAAGTTTTAGTAAACTGGTTTATTTAATTAGAAATATAGACAGGGGGTCAAACTGTACTAATAAACGTTTTGTTGACTAGTCGCACAAATTAACGCTACAGCATATCATCACGCCTGTATCCCCCGAAGGGTTAGGCAGATAGGCACTAATGTAAACTCACATTTCGCCGGTATGTTTAGGTCCCATGTAATAGGGGGCGAGCCTATTGCCATTAACCAGGCATAACTACAAACTCCGAGCTACGACTGATAATTTCATAGAAAAACATAATATTTTGCTCAACCTGGGAATCGAACCCAGGACCAAGCATAGCAGTCGCATTTAGGATCAACGAGGCAGTGATTTAGTTGAGTATTTTCATTTTATGACGGCTTTTACTTAGTAATGCTAAAGGTAATGTAATGAGATTATGTTTTGTTTAGCTGTGAAATTTGATTTGTAAGCAAAATAAAAGCGTTGCGTGCATCACGCTATTTTGCTGGTGATTTTATAATGTGTTAAGTGATGTTGGCGTTATCATACTGCCTTATTTATTTCAGGTTGATCCAAGTTGAATAAACAAGATCTTATAATTTATGTATTATTGTTTTTTTTTTGTTTTTTATGTGATGAATAAGTGTTTGTGTTTGCCTGGGTGTTTCAAAATTTATAAAAAAAATATTATCTATGTACTGTGGGTACATAGATAATTTTTTTTTTTATAAATTATAAATATATGTTTTTGGGACTAGATGGTGTTGTGTAGGTAATATGCCCCAAAATATTGATAGATTTATGTTATATCACCGAAGTTGCTTATTTTATCTTATTGCTGTTATTTCAGCAAAATAGGTAAATTAATTTAATGAATATGTTAACACAATATAAAAAATATATTTTAAGTACCTATCAGCGATTTTCCACAATAAAAGATTTTAAGTACATAATAATATAAAAATCATCCTAATAAAAAAAACGAATAAATCTTTACTAAGATAATTCCACTTTTTTATACCACAGGTGGCAAACAAGCATACGGCCCGCCTGATGGTAAGCGGTTACCATAGCCTATGGACGCTTGCAACACCAGGGGAATCACTCGCGCGTTGCCGACCCGAAAAACCTCTTAGAGGTCTATGGAGGAATCACTGCGCCGACAGTTTGAGGGAATATTCCTCTTACTGCCAGCGCAGCGCATCCATAGAAGGAGCTCTGGCGACCTTACTCACTGCAGGAACACAACACACAATAAAGTGTGTTATTTGGCTGCAGTTTTCTGTAAGGTGGAGGTACTTCCCCAGATGGGCTGCTCCAGATTTGAGCCATAAATGGCGGTGCCCTACCTCTCTAAAATTTTTATAAATTACGTACCTATCAGAACCCATAAAAATTTAAAGTATCTATATAATATTTCAAAAAACCATTGACTTATTACATTTTTTTATTGAGTTGGCAAAAATCACTGTTTAGAATGTCTGGTACTTTTACCAAAATCCAATTCATATCTTTTTACTGCAACACAGAGAAAGAAGGCAACATGTGTATATTTTTATTTGAAAACATATATTGTGCTCGGGATGAGGTCGCTCTGTTAGTTTTACATTTCGGCTTGGGTGTAATGAGCGCCTGCTTACTGGGCAAACACGCCAAATTCATAGTAGACATCAAATAGTGATATAATTTATATTCAAATACAAGTATTTTTATTTCAATTAGACCATATAAATAGGTACTTTTGAAAGGTCAAATTAGTTGCACGGTTCCAAAAAAGTGGGTCTTATGGAAATAGAGAGAGAGAATATGGGAAAAGAGCCGGCAAGAAACTCCATAGATATAAAATTCTTAGAAGTTGGAGGTTGTATTAGTAGGTAACCGGTGCCCTCTATTGCATGAGAAATTAATACATGCATTTTATGTTCTTAACTCTTTTTCTAATCAAAATGTCCGGTGGCTTTAATTAAAAACTAGGGGTTATTCAAACAGAGAATAAATTGACTGCTATTTCCGAAATTGGTAAAAAGTTCACCAAAGCAATTATACGGTGATTCGCAAGTTGTCGAACAAAAATCAAAAACAATAAACTTTTGTCCGCACTATGTATACAGGCAATGCACGGTGAGTTCACAACTCGCATTGTGTTGAAACAGTGCAATTCAGCACAGACTAGTTGCCTGGCTTCAATGTTTATTTGTATAGCGCATTTTAAGAGCGGCAACAATACACCTGCTTGTTTTGGTGAGAGTCTAAAGGTTAATTTGACAACGTCTGTGGTCTAGTGGTTCGAGTACCGGTGTAGCTATCTAATGATGAAATAATTTTTAAAATCGGTCGAATAGTAATAAACAAACAAAGAATCAAATCATAGAAGTATAGATAAAGTTATTGACAGCTCCCTCTAGATAATTAAATTTAACCAATTTTATAGAATTATGTGTCTATAGTTATTTAAATAGTCAACAGACATTTTGTATATTTCCAGTTGTTGGAGCTTTAAGGGCTATCATATCGGGTTTCATTTGAATATCGGTGGAAACATACGCAAATATAACAAGGACGGGACGGTAGACCAATGTGGTATTTCTATGAAATTGTAGTAGCAATACGGAGTTTGGATCTATGCCTCGTTTATGGCAATAGGCCTTATATACGACTTAAGCATACCGGCGCACTGTGAGCTTAAATCAGTAGGTACACCTTTGCTACCCTTCGATGACTATAGGCGTGATGGTATCTACTTCTAATCAGAATCAAAATATCAAGTTGCCCAACCTACCCTTGTCTTGCAGAGCGGTATCTGTTACCGGATTATATTACTAAGTCAAAGTTAATGTATGCAAATCAATTCTTCTTCCGTGGTAGCACTTGTGAAACAAGAATTAATTCAAATTAACTTGCTGGAGGCAAGTTTGTTTACTTTAAACTTCAGTTTTGAGGGTCCTGAATACGGAAATGGTAGGTTTATTACCTGACCTACTAAGTATATGTTCCGCAAGTTGTCCCTGTCTAATTAAACTCAAAGTGACGTCATCCGCCGTACTAGCGTACGTAGCGGTTACGTCATTATTACGTCACCAAGATGGCCGCCAGTCATATTATCAACTTGCGGGGCGTATATAACATTGTATGGAGACTTTGGATTATGTATTAATAAATAAATGAATCTGTGTGAATAAAGAAATGAAATAAAGGTTGCTCAGCGTACAATGGAGAGAGCAATGCTCGGAGTTTCTTTGGTGGATAGGATTCGAAATGAGGTTATTCGCCGACATTGCGCAAAGAATAAACACGCTGAAGTGGAAGTGGGCCGGTCTGTAGACGGACATACGGTCGATGGAGCAGACAAGTGCTTGAGTGGAGACCACGTTTAGGCAAGCGTAGTGTAGGACGCCTTGCGACACGATGGACTGACGATTTAAAGAAGGCTGCCCAAGACCGGGATGGTTGGCGCTCTTTAGGGGAGGCTAACGTTCAGCAGTGGACGGCAATAGGCCGATATAAATTATTAATTTATTTCATCAATCATCATCAATATAAATAAATTTGAATACCATCTCTTAAAATCTGTATGTTTTCATATCCAATCGTTTGACTCCATACCTGTTAGTACAAGTCATTATAACTTTGTTAATCGATAGCTCTGCGGTTTCACCTTGATTCGGTAAGCCTTTATATACTAACATACTGATTTATATAGGTATTTGTAACCACAATTCTCCATTATGAAAAGTTTTAAAATTTCACTGTTTGTTCAAACTTACTTTGATGGACAATGGATTTACTGTTTCCACCACGTTTACCAAATTGCAGGTAACTGTGCCTCGATCATGAGTTTTTCTCACTAGACTCGCTAGCGACGCCGTAAAATATATGGAAAACCCTCACAGCGCCCCCAGCGGTTACGTAAGGAACTAAAATCTGCTATGAGATTCAGCGATTCGATGCGTAAAAAACTCATGGTTCAGGTACTGATGTCTTGAGATGACAATGGAACAGTGATACTACTGGTGCTGCTGGCGTGTATAAGAGTCGGTGTCAGCTGTATCATCAGCATTACATCACTGTTTCACTGCTGGGCACGGGTCTCGTCTCAGTATGAGAGGGATTAGGCTACAGCCCAACGCGCTGGCCTAATGCGGGTTGGCACACTTCACATGCCGTCGAGAAAATGTCTCAGGCATGCAGGTTTCCTCACGATGTTTTCCTTCACCGTTAAAGCGAGTGATAATTGCGCACAAGATTTCGAAAAGTCAGAGGTGCGTGTCTTGCTTCACCAGTGGTCATGCTTCACCGTCATACAGAGGCTTAAACATAATGATGAACTGGTCTAAATTAGTGCATCTCTACCTATCTCTTTGGGGAATACGCGTGATGGCATGTACAGTCAGCAACGAAAGTAGCTGAACACTATGAAATCTTCAAAACGCTTTAACATCTTTAATATTCAGAATTCACTGACCCTTGAAGGCAGTACAAATTCTCATAATAGAGGACAATTATATATTTTATCTTAGTCAAAATCTAATGAATAGTTTTGGTACTGTGATGTTTTTAAACTTTCGCCGTGTTCAACGACTTTCGATGCTGAACGTACCTATAATAGCTGCCAATATTGTTTTGAAATTAAATCACGGGTATTCTGACCTTTTACCGGGTGGAAAGGGCAATAACCTCCTAGCCTTGAACTTCACTGACTCATTATTAAGCGTGACTGTTAAGAAGGCCCGGGTTCCGTGATTTGTGCCCCGTTAATGGCAATAGGCTCACCCTCTATTACATGAGACCTAAATATACTTGCGAAATATGGGTATATTTATTTCATTAAAACACTTCTACCTAACGTTTTGGGGAATACAGTTGTGATGGTACGGTATGTATTAAATCAGAATAGTTCATTTAGCGTCAGGTAGCTAGCGAAACTTCCTTTGAATTCTGTCAGCTGTTAATGAGGTCGCGACTAAAGGTACGCAAATTAGCAGCGTTGCTACGAACGCTACGAAGTGCTACGAGCTTGCTACGATGCGCTACGGTAAAGTTGCTCAAACAACTTATTCACTTCAACTTTTGAATAAATATTTTAGAGTAAAAATGAAAGATGAAAATGATTTTTATACAACAAACATAGAGAATATATTTTTGTCCAGCTGTGTGCTTATTAACGTACGTAAGGTTTTTAACATACATTATATACAAGGTTTTATACATATATATATATTATATATTATGCAAGGTTAAGTGCACCCTAAACCGACAAGCGTAAGGAGGTTGATGAGCATAGATGAAGCGAAAGTGGTGTGCTCGGATCGAAATGAAAATCTATAGTCTCTGCCTAACTCAATGGGAAACAGGCGTGAAGCTATACACCTTTATTCCCTGAAAGGTAAGGCAGAGGTGTACTAATGTACACATTGTACACCCCCACAGTTCGCCGGTTTACTTAGGTTGCCCATGTAATAGAGGGTAGCCTATTCCCATTAATGGGGCACAATTTTACACCGCTGGTTTCTTCTGGAAGCAATGGTTCTGTAATTCATTAGTTGCCTACTGATATGAGCACGTGGACTGATGTCTCAAATTCGAATTCAAGGCAGACTTTATTTTATTTGTCTATATAAATAAAATGAATGTGTAAATAAGTTGTTGAGCGCAAACTCGAGAACAGATGGGCCAATGTTTTTTAAAGATTTGTAGATTTAAATTACATAGGAATTTAAATTACATAGGAGGTGGAAAATAATATATTAAAAAGCAGTGATAGTCTAGGGGTATGACCACTGGACTGCCAAGTCTAGGTCTCGAGTTCGAATCCAAGGCACGCACCTCGTACTTTTCGAAATCATGTGCGTAATTATCATTCGCTTTAACGGTGAAGGAAAACATCATGATGAAAGGTTTCCTCAGGTCATGCAGGTGCATGACCTGAAAGATTTTCTCAACGGCATGTGAAGTCTGCCAACCCGCATTAGGCTAGCGTGGTGGACTGCAGCCTAATCCCTCTGATACTGAGAGGAGACCCGTGCCTAGCAGTGGGACAGTATGTGGGTTAAATATTTATTTTTAGGGGCTGTAATAGAGTATCACAAACTTGCCGCGAGTGAAGCTGCGAGCAAAAGCTAGTTAAAAAAATCTTGTAATAAACTTATGACGATGTCTGTGGTCTAGTGGTTCGAGTACCGGACTGCTGATCACGAAGTCGTGGGTTCGATTCCCGCAAGACAAACATTTATGTGATGAACTTAGGTGATTGTGTTTGTCTGGGTGTTTATGATCTAATATATAAAAATAAGTCGGGTTTTCCTTCCTGACGCTATAACTCCAGAACGCACCGAACCGATTTCCACGGTTTTGCATTCGTTAGAAAGGTCTCGGGCTCCGTGAGGTTTATAGCAAAGAAAATTCAGGAAAAAATTCAACAGAAAAGAGGGTTAAAAAGGTTATCAAGACCACGCGGGCGAAGCCGCTGGCGGAAAGCTAGTTATATTATAAATATGTATTAACAAAAAAAGTATATAAGTATTATATCCATTGTCTAGTACCCATAGTACAAGCTCTGCTTAGTTTGCGACTAGATGGTGTTGTGTAAAAATGTCCCAAGATATTATTATTATTATTGTATACATAGTTTGGTGACGGTACCCTGAAAATATTAATTTTGAAACAAATATGTCTGCTATGCGAAATTTAAGGAATTTGATAGTATTTTTCTAGTAGCTTCTAGATACTATTTATTGAGTAAATATTTTTATAATAATTATTATAAAGTTAGCTATTTTATAAAACTGAATGGAGACTTTGTTGTGATTTTGTTGTTTTTAAATCGAGACTTTGTTGTGATTAAAACAGTGGTCCAAGCGGTCGCAAGTGGGGATGTTGAACGTGAGGTCCTGGGTTCGGTTCCCTGGCGGGCCAAAATATTGTTTCCTGATATTCTCAAAACTTTGTGGTTTGGTTTTATGCCTGATAAATAAATGTAATGTGTAAATATATTAAAAGCGAAAGAGGAAAGCTGAACATCGGGCTCTGTGGCGTTCACTAGGAGAGCCCTATATCCAGCAGATGACGAATTCAGGCTGATGTGAATAAATGGTTATTTCTTCATTTTCAATGGTAAAATCAATTTATTAACTACACAGAAAAATAAAACATTATCTCGTCTAAACGTTTAATATATTTATATTTTTATCTATATAAATAAAAATGAATCACTATATGTGTTACTAAGCGCAATACTTGAGAACGGCTGAATTTGGTTGATTTCTTTTTGTGGTGTTTGATGAAGTCTCAGAGAACAACAGAGAACCCACCCTGGGTTCTTATGGAGACAAAAAAAAACAGGAAAAAACGTAAAAACAGGGAAACGCAGGCAAAGCCGCGCACGGGTCGCTAGTTTATCAATAAAATGACTCCCTGAAATTAGAATTTCAATTCTATTTTATATACAGTATAATACAATTTGAAATATTACTAATGTTGTCTTAAACACGTGTAGCAAGCAGTAGGTAATTATAAATCTAAGCGCTGCAATAAATTAAGTTAAGGTTTCCTTAGAAGTCAATATTAACATTTGGAATTATTGCAAATATAAAATTTACAGGTACACAAATGAATTTCTACCTTATCATTTTAAAATTAAGGCAGAATTTTGAGTGTTACTTTAAGTTCGTATACAGTATGTAAAGAGCCATTTATGTCGAGTGTAGATTTGTTAAGTTTATTATATTGAAGACATAATTTGAGTCTTCAATTCTTAATTACTCGTGTCTATAAAACGAGTCGTCTAAATACGTTGTAAAACGTATACGTTTACGTTACGTAGGACGACTTTTTAGAGCCAAAGCAAAAGACTGGCAAAAATGATTTTACTATAATAACTGCTCCGATGTATGTATGATAGTTATGTTTTGACAATGTTTCTTGAAATAAGTAGAAAGTGTTTTTAACCCCCGACGCAAAAACGACGGGGTGTTATAAGTTTGACGTGTCTGTGACACAGACACGTGGCATCGTAGCTTCCGAACGGATGAACCGATTTTGATTTTGTTTTTTTTATTTGAAAGGTGAAATAGTCGGGAGTGTTCTTAGCTATGTTTGATGAAAATCGGACCAAGATGGCCGCCGCCACAAAATAGCGAATAACATATTTTTTACAACCCTCAAAATGGGTATCAAATGAAAGGACTTAACTAGGAGAATACACACTATGATAAATTTCACACACTATGATAATTTCAATTACCCACAATACACTATGATAAATTTCAAATCCAAGATCCACAAAATGGCAAATTACGTTTCGAGTCGGGGATTTTCTAAATTTTTAATTTAGGTTAGGTTATACAAAATGACTATTACATAAACACATATTTCATCATTTGCGGATTGGATTGATGTCATCATTAATCTTAGGGCTCGAGTTAGAATCCTAGGCACGCACCTCTGACTTTCGTAATCACGATTATTTATTTCTCGCTTACAACGGTGAAGGAAAACATCGCGAGGAAACCTGCATACCTGAGAGATTTTCTCGACGGCGGCGTGTGACGTCTGCCAACCCGAACTAGGCCAACGTAGTGGAGTATAGCCTAATCCTTCTCATACTAAGCGAAGACCCGTGCCCAGCAGTGGGACGAAGATGGTTCGAAGATGATTATACATTAATCTCATCTTCCTAGCCTTTTCCCAAACATGTTGGGGTCGGCTTCCCAGTCTAACCAGATGCGGCTGACTGCAATATCAGTATTTTACACGAAGCGACTGCCATTAGACCTCCGCAACCCAATTTCTGGGCAATACCGATATTCGAAGGATAGACTGGTCGTCAGGCTTTTTGACTTCTGACTACCACTAACGATTGTCATAGGTGTTCGTATGACAACCGGGACCGACGGCTTTACGTGCTCTCCGAGGCACGGAGGGGTCTCGATGTGTTAAGAATGGTCACCCATCCATAGACTGACCTCGGCAAATGATACATTAATCTAACTAAAAAAAATATCTTATCAAATACTACCTATAATTACTGGTATTATCTATGCACGCATTAGGTCCACAAAGGTTCAAGTTACTTCAAACACGAGTTCTATGGTCTATTGTATATTTATCTATTCTATCGTCGAATGAAACAGCTGGCGTTTCGCCAACTATCCAGTCTTGATACTGATTTACATTGTTTATTTGATAAATGGATCCGATTGGTGTATACTCAGGAAATATATGTGCATATTTATGTATCACATTCTTGCTTTGGTGTCGAGTTTTTTGGAATGATTTATTAGATACATATTTCTTTTTAACTCATCAGTCTACTTATTTCTTAAGTCTATTGTTCTATTTCGCACTTAGCATTGCACAAAAAGAGTCCTCATTCAAACTAACCATAACATTTTTTAAACAATACCTACATGGTGAATGACAGATAGTTATTAGTAAGTTAGGCACTGCCCCGTCCCTTAGCTTCGTACAGAGTGACACCTTCCACCTTCATCGTCATATTTCAGCCAATTTATACAAACAAAACCTTAAAAAACTATACTTCTAAACCTTCTTTATTATATTGGTGAAAACTGCATGAAAATCCGTTCAGTAGTTTTTGAGTCTATCGCGAACAGACAGACGCGTCGTCGATTTTGTTTTTAACCCCCGACGCAAAAACGACGGGGTGTTTAACCCCCGACGCAAAAACGACGGGGTGTTATAAGTTTGACGTGTCTGTGTGTGTGTGTGTGTGTGTGTGTGTGTGTGTGTGTGTCTGTCTGTGGCATCGTAGCTCCTTAATGGATGAACCGATTTTGATTTTGATTTTTTTATTTGAAAGGTGAATTAGTCGGGAGTGTTCTTAACTATGTTTGATGAAAATCGGTCCAAGATGGCCGCCGCCACAAAATAGCGAATTACATATTTTTTCACAACTCCCTCAATATGGGTATCAAATGAAAGGGCTTAACTACGAGAATACTATACACTATGAAAAATGTCAAATCCAAGATGGCCGCCACCACAAAATGAAAAACTATATTTCGCGTCGGGGGTTTTCTAAATTTTTAATTTATGTAATATGTAGTTATAGTGATCATCATCCTCTTAGCCTTTTTCCCAATCATGTTGGGGTCGGCTTCCAGTCTAACCAGATGCAGCTGAATATCAGTATTTTACACGAAGCGACTGCCATCAGACCTCCGCAACCCAATTTCTGGGCAATACCGATATCGAAGGATAGACTGGTTGTCAAACTTGACTTTTTGGGCTTCTGACTTCCACTAACGATTGTCATAGGTGTTCGTATGACAACCGGGACCGACGGCTTTACGTGCTCTCCGAGGCACGGAGGGGTCTCGATATGTTATAGTGATATTTATGATATTTTTAGAGCGATTAATATCAGAATTTCTGACTTGTCCAATGGTTAATAATAAAAGCATGGAACCCTTCGTTTTAATCATACAAAACGAAAAGTGGTCTACCTGCTTGAATTTACTAATAATTAAAAAAAGTGAATAGGTTTTACGAGTACTTGTAAATACCGAAGGATGACTACCTATCAATCACACCTTGTATTGTTTAAAAAATATAAAAGGAATGAGTTTTCTCTACATTGAATTTAAAATATTGGTAACGGCAAAATTCGAAGGTAGTTACATCGTTATTAATACACGTAGACTAAATAACTACCGAATGCATAACGTGCGACGCTACTCGTAGACGTGGTTAGCCGAAGAGACGTTGGCGAGATGAATTTGACAGCTTTTTCCCAACGTGGTATGAAGAAGCCCAGGATAGAAAATTCTGGACAGACTTAGAGGAGGCCTTTGCCCAACAGTGGGACACAAAAAAGGATACGTAAAAAGAATTGCGTTTATTATATTTTTTCTTTGTAACACCAGCAGAATAAAAAAAGGATATTTTGGCTTTAACAGTCGTATAGCCCAATTTGTTCATGGGACACAAATACCGTCCCTTCAAATTGTAGACAAAATATTTCCCATTTCGTAGGCACAGTGAAGAACACAGAATACATTTTGGGACGCAAAAATATTTGTCCTATTTGTAGTACAAAAAACATTGTTCGTATTCACTTCAGTAAAAACAAAGGTTGTTGTAAGCGTTTGTATATATATATATATATAAATTAATATATAATATCATGTACATGATTATATGTACCTACTTATATATACCGTCCTGCGTTATGGCTACAAAAACTTTAGGTTAACATCTAGAAGCTTGTTATTCTAGATAACTTGCTTCAGTAGCTTAGTGGTCCTGAGCGCAACTGTTACGTTTGAGGTCAATTCGATTCCCAGGTCGAGGGAGGGACGTTATTGGGTTTTTATAAAATTCTCAGTAGTTAGCTCGGAGTTTGTATTTATTCCCCTTCTTCTGTCAAAGTAATACTTTTCCCATTGTTGCGACCTTTCAAATGTTATGATCGGCTATAAGAAGCTTCTCGATACTGGTGCCTCGATGTTCCTCATTAATTATTCTCATCGCACTCGAAATACGCTGATGTTGAATGCACTAACG
Source organism: Acronicta psi (assembly GCA_946251955.1). Classification (NCBI taxonomy): domain Eukaryota; kingdom Metazoa; phylum Arthropoda; class Insecta; order Lepidoptera; family Noctuidae; genus Acronicta; species Acronicta psi. The sequence goes on along the minus strand of OX276473.1, from coordinate 1,046,021 downwards.
AGTTCTCGATGATATTATCAAGTGCTGGAGAGTCTAAAAATAATGTCTGACTATATTATAGTGTGTGTTTGAAGGTCGCTTGGAACGTGTAACTTTCAACTGCCTAGTCTATGATAAAAAGTACATAAATATTATATCCATTGTCTACAAATCACCAAAGTAAAGCTATGCTTAGTTCGGGACTAGATGGTGCTGACTGCTGTGTAAAAAGTCCCAAAATATTTATTACTAGCTTTTTCTCAGCTGCTTCGCTCGCGTCAAGTTTGAACCCCGTTACACCATTTTTTTTTTAGTTAAAACCCGACTGTTTTTTATATTAAGATACATTTATTTATTGGTCAAACGATGAGCGTTATAATGGATTGGATTCACCAGAGTCATTCAGTTTTCAGTAATTTCTCGGAAGCATTTGGAACTTTGTATTTTTTTCTTTGATAAAAGATGAAAAACATACGGCAAGCATACGGGCTGATTATAAGCAAGCGCTTTAGACGCCAGTAACACCAGTAGTATCAATAGCGCATTGTCATCTTAAGAATACTGGGAAAATGTAACTTAATCATTGATTATTAAGTCTAATTTTCCTAGTATGTCACTATCTCATAGCCCTTCAAATTGGAACACAATACAGTTAGCACGTTATTGCTTAGCGGCAGAATATTTGGCAGTGTGGTAGTACATTCACAGACAAACTCTAGCATCGGAGTCTTATCACCTGTGCTCGGTTATTGGCAATAGGTTCGCCCCCATAATAAATATAGGACCTAAAATACCAGTGTTCTGCGTAGCTAACACTTCTGCCTATTCCTACGGAAATACAGGCGTGGTGTTAAGTAAATTTTGTAAATCGACATAAAGTTGAAATTCTAATTATTTAGGCATACTTGTAAAATGTTATTGTTATAACAAACTGCTAACAATAACGTCTAAACAGGCGGGCCGCCTTCTGTTTTCGTTTCAATTTCAAACTAAACTATATAATAATTCAAGTGTTATCTGTAATTACTTAAAGCAAGTAACGGAGCGTGTAATCATTATTTTGAATTGATTGTGAACAGTTCTAGCAGTTTTAAGTTAACAATCTGTAGCAAAAATTATTAAAACCTAGTAAATACTTAGCATATATAGCATGTTTTTGATAATAAATGGAAAAAGATACATATCCATAAAATTTGAATTCTTCAATCCCAAGAATAGGATAATTTGAATATTTTTACTAAAATAATAATTAAGTAGATATTTCTGAGTATAAAGCGTAGGTGTTACAAGACAGCTATTTTGAAATCATAAAGCGTAGAGCAAAGAAAAGAGTGGTCACGTCATGACAAGAGGTTGGCTTTTAAGCATATTTTAATAAAACATTCAGAAACAGAAGTGTACCTACTGTAAACATTGAATAATAATGACATAAGAGAATTTAGTCATTATCAATTAGTTGAGGACTTTACTCAACAACTCATTTGTTTCGTTGCACGATGGAACATACTAAGTCAGCCGTGATAATATAAAAACTATAGTTACTATTTTCTTTAAAGAAAGTTTGGATTACTATCTATTAGCATGTAACATTATTGTTTTACTATAGCGAAATATTACAGTAATATTGCGAAAATATTCTAGATTGCCGCCTAAACGAATATTGATGTAAAATAATGTATCAGTAAGGTCCTATTTACTTTACAAGTTACAAGTCTACCCGTTCCGAAACTACACACTACTTTCAAGTCTAGGACAAAGGAATGTATACCTCAATGATTCTAAAGGTCTTTATGGAAGCAAGAACATTATTTCTAGGCTTATCTTTAAGCTACCCACGAGGCATTTTTCTGCGATCATTTTATGTAGGACACGCTAAAAATTTAAATAAACAAAGCCATTATATAGGCTGACACGTTGAAGTAAGGACTTTTGAGTATTATTTGTTTTACAGTTGTAATATTCATGTGACTGTAGTGATCTATTGTGATCGCCACTAGAGTTACAGTTTAGCGCTATTATAAATTGCAGGGTTTGCTTAGAGCTTTTGTAGTTGTGTAGTTCGGTAAAACGTCGGCAGGTTTGCGTGTATTTTTTGGAAATACCTACTTATAATTAGTAAATAATAAATAAATAAATATCTTTGGACATGTGACACAGCACCATCTAGTCCTAAACTAAGCAGAGCTTGTACTATGGGTACTAGACAATGGATGTAATACTTATATCCTTTTTTGTTGTTGTAAATACATACTTATTATACAAAGGAAATAATAAATAAGAAACACCCAAGAGAGGTAGGGCACAGCCATTTATGGCTCAAATCTGGAGCAGCCCATGCCCATCTGGGAAGTACCTCCACCTTACAGAAAACTGCAGCCAAATAACAGACTTTATTGTGTGTTGTGTTGCAGTGAGTTATGTCGCCAGAGCTCCTTCTAAGGATGCGCTGCGCTGACAGCAAGAGGAACATTCCCTCAGACTGTCGGCGCAGTGAATCCTCCATAAGCCTCTGAGACGTTTTTAAGGTCGGCAATGCGCAAGTGATACCCCTGGTGTTCCAAGCGTTCATAGGCTACGGTAACCGCTTACCATCAGGCGGGCCGTATGCTTGTTTGCCACCTTAGTGGTAACCCAAACAAACACAAACACAACTACTAGACCACAGACGTTATGTTTGCTTTATGTAATGTGTAATAATTATTTGTATGTAATTTGCAGACATTGTTCTATGAATTTTCCAAACCGAATTTTCTATAAAGCCAGACAAATTCAGGAGGAGAGTTCTACCACCTCTATTTGATTATAGGAATCATGCTTCTTTCTTCAAGCTGTCACTTTGTATATTGGAGAAATCCCTTGGGTCACGCCTAGCATTTAAAGGTTTTCTTAGCGTTCCTAAAATTTATTTTCAGAGAAAGTGATGGATTTGGCAGATAAGTGAAGGTTTACATGTAGCTTTTAGTGAGATGTGAAATTCTGTTTCCATTTTCAATAAATATATTGTAAGTGTGCGTATCTATGGTGTTTTTTTAAAGGCATTCGTAGCTTAGTGGTTGATAGCGTCTGTGCTACAAGTCGAAGGTTTGAATCCGTTATGGAACAAGTTTTATAAGACCTACATGTAGTTGTTATGGTACATGAGAATTTGTGTTTATTTACGTTAAGCGCAATTTATACAGAAGAAAATCATGTCCGGCGCATTTTTTAAGATACAATAAAATTACTTCTTGTTATATCACAGAAATTATAAAGCCTTGTGCTAAGCAGAGGTGTACCAATGTACACCAATAGTATCATCGTCCCACAACTGGCAAAAATCTAAACTCCGGACTGCTACTAAAAATTCTTACAGATATCTAACAATACTTTTCTTGGGGTCGAACTCTGGACACTACGACTACTGGACCAATGAGGCAGGTACCAAGTAAGGTATTTATGCTCTATACAATTACAAGGTCAGTTTTGTAGCTACAAACCCCAATTTCCGGAGTAGTGATCTTTGCTTGATTAACAAGTACAATTAACAGGGTCCTGTTAATAATTAATGGTTAATGAACAGTTAGGGGTTCAATGGATTCCTGTTAGAACCATTTATATCCTTGTAAATTCTCATTTACCCTTTGATTTTATTCATTGAACTGAATATTTTAAGGGTGGTATTGCTACTCTTCAAATTTCTTAGTCCAATGTCATTAATCAAAGAGATTGAAATTTGATGACTCCATCAAATACATACATACATAACTTCACGCCTGTTTCCTCTCATTGGGATAGGCAGAGACTAGATTTGCACTTGCTATGATCCTGGCACACCACTTTCGCTTCATCTATGCTCAACAACCTCCCCATGCATGCTCGTCGTTATATATGGTCTAATAATCAAATTGAAATAAAAATAAATGAATTGACCGCCTCGTTAGTCTAGTGATCCCAAGCGTGACTGCTACGCTAGAGGTATTGCGTTCGAATCCCGGGTCGAGCAAAGTGTTGTTGGGCTTTTCTGTGAAACTCCCAGTAGCAGTTCGGAATCTGGATTTGTGCCCGGTTGATTGCAATAGGCTCGCCTCCTATTACATGGGACAGATTAGTACGCCTCTGCCTACCCCTTCGGAGAATACAGGCGTGATAGTATGAATTATAATTTGAAGTACTGCTGGCAAAGTATGCCATCACTTTGCCAGCAGAGTCCCACAAGCTGTATAACGAAATAAAAATTCCGTACCTAAGTATATTCATTCAGACTTACTTTTATTCAACTTGAGCGATATCCATTTATAACAATTTTGAAAGGCTTTTCGGTCAATTTGTGATTATTACCCTTGAAATGTATGCTAGCTGGGAGGGTGTGAGATCGTATCACATAATAATTTTTCGGTGATCAAATTGATTTCATGAGTTACCATTTTTGATAGATTTGCGAATACATTGACTTTTAGTAGCTTTTAAGATTAGTCGTATGGATACAGATAATGTAAACTTGTTTATTTTTTTTGGGACATTTTACACAGCACCAATACTCACACTAAGCATAGTTTGTAGTATGGATACTAGACAATGAATATAATACTCATAATATCCATCCAGGCGTGATGGGTGTGTAAGTGTGTATGTTGTTATATTTACTATTACTGTAACTTCTAAGATTAGTAATTTACCTACACGAAGTCGTTAGGCCCATAAAGCTAAAACTGTAAGCAGTACGTTTAAAAACCAATGAATTTATTTTGTAAACACACATTTAAACGTTACCTATTACCCATAAATTACTGGGAGCCAATGTTAGTGTGAACGGTATTTAATAAAATTTAATTTCGTTCCATTAGTAATGGCAAAGTAGAATTTGTTTACGTTTAGAATAGAAATTTGAAAGAGTGACTAAGTTGATCAACCGATCTTCAAGGTTCAGCTATGTTTGCTGTGGTTAATCTGTGGATGGGTGACCCTTCTTGTCTCATCAAGGCCTCACCTTGGAAAACATGTATAACCGTCGGTCTCGGTTGTCATACGAACAGCTATGACAATTGTTAGAGGTCGTCAGAAGCCCAAAAAGCTTGACAACCAGTGTTAAGGTCGTAGCCGACTTAAACGACTCCGCTCCCACCCAACCAAAATATAACATTGAAATATGGACTTAACATCGTGCTAGATGCCCAGAAACACCAGAAGGGTGTTTCTGGTGTTTCTGGGCATCAGACAAACACAAATACTTATATTCATCATCACATAAATATTTGTGTCCTGTGGGAATCGAACCCACGACCTCGGGATCAGCAGTCCAGTACTCGAACCACTAGATCTATTGATTAGAACCTAAGGAATGTAAAACACTTTTGGCAAATAAACCATTATCTACACTATCTACACTAATATAATAAAGAGGAAAGATTTGTATTTTTGTATGTAACGAATAAACTCAAAAAGTACTGAACCGATTTGAAAAATTCATTCCATGTTAGATAGCCCATTTATCGGGGAAGGCTATATATAGGCTACATATCATCACGCTACGACTAATAGGAGCGGAGTAGTAATGAAAAATGTTGCAAAAACGGGGGAAAAAATTATAAGACCACGCGGGCGAAGCCGCTGGCGGGAAGCTAGTTATTGTTATAATTTCAAGATAGAGACAGTAATTCTTACTTTCATTCTATATCTGCCAGGGACACAGGTGCTGCTTGCTCACTTATCCGGCGCCCTGTCACTATAATTATGTATTAGCGTCCCCTTTCACTGAGAGCTTATAGTAAATGTCACGTAAGGATGATATACTGGAGGACTTTCGGCACTATGAGAGAAAAAAAAATAGCATCACATAATTATCTATATATGTAACTATCACGCCTATAGTCCCCAAACGGTTAGGCAGGGTCGAATGTACAGTCACGAGCAGAAACATGTATGAACGTATGTGTTGAACTTTTCTGATATTACGAACACAGTATTTACAAACCAATACTATAGTGAAATTGGTGTTATCTCAAAGTTGCAATCGTTTATTCATGAAAAAATCTGTTTAGGACTTTTGTTAGTGTATACAAGTTTTTGCTGTACGCCTACGATAATTACTGTAGAGACCACAAAGGTCGCTACCAATATTTGGTATACAACTGGCAGTTAGCAAGCATTCATATTATAATTTAAGTACCTCACGTAGACTGTTCTAGAAGTAGTTGTGTCACGGACATAATGACATGTAATATTGATTGAGTGCTCCCAATAAAACATATAGTCTAGTATTCTTTATACCAATCCTGAGTGCTGTGGAGGACAAGAGCCTCCACAGTACCGTGTTCCAATTCAATTTTATTTTAAACTAGTGACCCGTGCGCAGTTTGGCCTGCATATCCCGGTGTGTTTAAAAACACACACACAAACCTTGTCCTAACAATAATGAACACAACAAAAAAATAATTATTTAATTTGATGCAGTTGTTCGGAAGTTATGCGCGTACAAACATTTCGGCGATTTTTTTATTATTTTAGGTTATTATAGATATTGTGCATATCTGTTATTGATGATAGCATTAGCTTTTATCCCTGTACCATAATATTTTTAATGTTTGTGTTATCATTGTTGATGTGCCTTAAATTAATAAATATAAAAAAATGAAAAACCTGTGAAATAATGTTTCACCACTGGACTGCCAAGTCAAAGGTCTTGAGTTGGAATCCAAGGCACGCACCTCTGACTTTTCAAAATCATGTGCGTAATTATCACTCGCTTTAACGGTGAAGGAAAACATCGTAAGGAACATCTCAACACAGAAAATCTCATAGGCATGCGCCTATGAGATTTTCTCGACAGCATGTGAAGTCTGCCAACCCGTATTAGGCTAGCGTGGTGGACTATGGCCTAATCCGTCTCATAGTGAGAAGAGACCCGTTCCCAGCAGTGGGGCAGTAGTAGTAGTAGTAAAAATTTATCGTCTTACCCCTGCTACAACTAGCCCCTCGCTAACTACCTACTAAGAATGCCGAATCTAGAGGTCCCAATAAGATCCCATTAATTAATTACTCCTAATTCCATTCATCTTGATCGTCGTCTCTTAACGGCAATACATCTGCATTGCGCATAACCAATCAACCACTTACTAGGATTGCAACGGACACTCCGGGGAGACCGTCCATTTGTAATTGTGATTGTGGGGTATTGGAATTGTTTTCTGATGCAACATCGGGTTTTTGTTTAAACAACACTTTTGGCGCAGTCGAACAAGTCGTCAATATCTGCGGCACGGGTTGGGGGTTCTGCAATTATTTCCTCAAATATTTGTTCCCAGCTTAGAATATATAGTTGTTTATCATATACTAGCGACCCAGGTGCAGCTTCACCTGCGTATTCCAGTGAATTTAAAAAAGATACACACAAACCTAAAGTATGAGTATTCTGCAGGCTTAGATGTTACATAAATATAACTAGTCCCGCAGTCTGAGCCTGTCATTCTCACTTAAATGTCCTGCTGATGGTGGCGTTGTGTGTCGGGTCGTTTTATTCCCTGCAACATGGTTGAGTCAAACGGCGCCGATACACACGTCATGCTCGTGAACGAGTGCTGTCTGTCGGGACTGGTCGACTCTAACTGCTATGGCACTAATTTCAATTCCAATACTTACGTACTCTTTAATCTCTGAATCTACACATCAAGCTGCATCATCCTCATTACTATTCACAACAATTGTTACTTTTACCACACATATTTTTTTTAAAAAGAGTATCTATGGAGTTTCTTGCCGGCTCTTCTCCATAAGACCCACTTTTTTTGGAACCGTGCAACTAGTTTAACGTTTCAAAAGTACCTATTTATATGGTCTAATTGAAATAATAATATTTTGAATTTTTGAATCTTGCCTTATTCAATTTAGTGCAGTTGTTAGGAAGTTATGCGCGTACAGACCTTTCGGTGAATCATTTTTATTTATAATGTATACAAGGTGGAAGGGACGTCGACGCACAAACGTTGTGACAAGGTTTCACTCAAGGTCAAAAATAAAATGACCCAAGTCATTCATGTAGAAAATGATCGGTTATTACAGATATTGTCATTTTTGAGCGCGCAGTGTATTGCTAAAAATGCGATCCTAATGCTCCGCGGTAAATGTTATCGCGCGCGCAATCCGAAATAAATAAAATAATTGTTTTTTAATTCAAAATATAATTTAGGTTAATGGAAATAATGTTTTTTTACACGTTCAAGTAAAAAAAAACTGCAGAGAAAATTAAAATTGATGAAAAATGTTACGGAAAATTTCAACGCAGGGGGCTCCAGAATCATGTGCTGAACTCATGGTAAGTATTCGGGTGTGCGTTCCTACCCAGACGTCCAATATAACTCATCCTAATTCTAACTAATCATCCTCCTGGCCTTATCTCAATTAACTTGGGGTCTGTGCAGTATATCTTTTTCTTCCATACATCTCTATTAGCCCTCATCCAGTCGTTCAATTCCTTCAAACATAGTTCATTCATCTTTTCTTCCATTTACATTCATGCTCAAAATTTTTCTGGTAACCGATTATTTGGAGATTAAAATGGTTACTTTTACAATATTGCTAAGGAATTACTACGGTAATACCTACATAAGTAATTATCAATAGATTTAGAATAGATAGAGGAATTGCTGCATGTCGCCAGAGTACCTTAGCAAATAGCTTAGAACAACTTTATCAAGAAGATTGCGTCCGCTTGACCTTGGAGCCGAATCTCAGCGTGATTACACGATATACATTTTATTTCTATCAGCACGCACGTACCTCGTAAATATTTTAGTACGTGTCAATAAAAGGTATTGGTTGTACATGAAACAATCGAAGGCTTCATCACCATAAAACCTCCGTGATATGTTTGCGGGAACTGTAATGGGAGTACTGGCGAGCTCAACAGTATCTTTCTAATTAAATCATTCTGTATGTAAATATAAAATAAGTTAGTAAACAAATGTGCAATATTTAGGTAAAGATTAAAAAGCTTCTGTAACATGTTTTCAAGTAATGTACCTGTGTGTACCTAGATTATGATAAACAAAACTATAATATCTATTGTTAAATGTAATTTCTAAGTACCTACCTAATAGTAGTTTAGTCTGATTTATTTATTTATTATGGACCATCAACACAGGATACACACAATACATTAAATATAAAAGTAGACATCGTTTTATAATGGTGTGTTCCTCCAATTATAGAAGGTCACAGCATGCACTTATAGTCTAGCTAGGTGAACAAAGTAAGGTAAAGAAGAAATGACATTACAATAAAAAGAACTAAACTAAATAAAAATAGTTATATAATCAAGTAATAAATTGAAAATTAGGTATCGTTTTTATTAGCAGAGGAGAATTTTCACCTCTTTTTTAAACTTTGGAAGGCGATATGCTATGTCCAAGCCATGGCGCTGATGATGCATATCTGTCTCATTACTTACCGGGCCTCATGTTAATCCTAACATCTATGTAACACCTAAGTGTGTAACACATAGTACTCGTAGTCTACTCTTTTCTATGAGTCGAAAGAATACTAAAAAGTTTTACTACAGAAATCTAAATCCTAGAATCCAACAAGTCATGGGTGGAGACAAAATTACACTTTGCCTTCGATAATTCACGAAGAAATCAAGGGCTTTGGGTTTGTTTTTTTAATTTAATTTTATAAAAGCCCAAAAATGTTTTTTTTTTATCAAACGGTTTTATAACCTCTGAACCTTTAATAAGCATTACCTATTTTCTATTTTCCTTCAGTCGCCTGCTTTTGATATGAGAATTTCTTTAATAGAATCTTGTAATAAGGTTCAAGTTCGTTTAATTTCCTCAATTTCAGAAAAACTGAAAAATACAAACACATCTAATAAGATTACTTGTATCTAAGGTAAGCCCTCGAGGTAACGTTCACCTAAATTGTATGATCCCATTATTAAATTATAAGACTAACAAAAATGGTTTTGTTTATTTTAAAAAGTTTTTTTAATAAATTGGATTTAAAAACGTTTATTTTTTAAATACTAAAGAATATAATATTTTTACGGTCTTGTTTTTGAAACTAAATTATATTTTTTAATGCCCCATTTTGGCCTTGCGCGGAGTTGTTGCATTTATATGTTAATTTGTCCAAACTAAAAAAGTATTCTCTTTATATTTATTTTCCAAAAGCTTAGGTGTGTACTGCTGTAAAATAACAGCTCGCTCTATGTTTTGTATTCCTATGTAATAAGAGCGATTTTGCCATAACAAGGCGCAAATGTAACTTCCTTGTAGGATCTACCCCTGGTTCCAGATGTGCATTATCTGTATTTCAGTGTTAGCTTAATTTTGACGACGTCTGTGGTCTAGTGGTTTGAGTTCTACTGATCACGAGGGTTCAATTCCCACAGGACACAAATATTTATGTGATGACCGTATAAGTATTTATTTACAAAAAAGTCATTATATCCATTATCCAAGTATTACATCCTGGTCTAGTACCTCTGCTACCTAGTAAGTTCTGCTTTTTTCGGTTCTGTTTGGGACTAAGATAGTGCAGTGAACAAAAGTCCAAAAACATTATAATAACGAGAAGGTAGTACACCCACAGTTTTATTTCTTTAGGAGGTAGGCAGAAACTACAGTTCACCACGTACATCCTTGCATTCCTTCCTTGCTTCGTCACCATTCAGTTCTCGCCAAACTTATTGTCTGGGTTGAAGTTGGCACGAGCTAACTTTAACCCGGCCGTAAAAATCGGAGAAAGAAAAATATTGGATTGTAATAAATACACACGAAAGCATAAGTCGTAGGTAGGTTTTAAGTATTTAACATAAAATATTTAACCAATATTTTTTTCTACCTCCAACTTCAACCCGGATAAATAAGTATGGCGAGAATTGTACATCTTGTCATACACACGTACCAGTTTTGAGTACTACACGCCTTTTTTAAATGACTTCGCTAATAAGGTCGATATTATGTCGTTCTAGGGCGTTCCCTACCGGCTTTTCAACCGACATTCGGCCTACGAATTTCTTTTGTTAACCGCCTATAATTCATTTGACCAAATATTCTATTTAATAAATTGCAAAACCCTGGATGTCAAAGCAATTTATAAAGAAATATTCTACATAATAAATTATTATAATTTTGAAGGTCCACCATATTCAATGCAGCCGGAACTCGAACTAACGACCGCCTAACTGAAAGCTTTATATGTGAACTACATTGTTGTCAACGATAGAAAGAAGGTCGAGTTTTTGGTTGACAGTTTCAAAAGGAGGTTGCTACTATTTAATATTTTAGAGGCCAGTGTTTGTTAAAGTTAAAATAGTAATGGGAAAAATTTAATATAAGAACTACCTGTGTTCCGCGGTGCTACCCGAATTGATTTTTTTTTCCCAATACCGTAGTTATGGCGTAGGCAAGGGCAGAGTCATCATTGGATCAGACCTCGAACGATTCGATTCAAGTCAAAGGGTTTGGGCGGGGATCTTATTAAGACTTATCAATATGTAAGGGTGACGGACGGCCATAGATTTCCCCTGCATCCGCCATTGGGCGTAGATACGTCTTGAGTAATAAATCAACTATAATAGAGTTTTTGACTTCACTAGAGAAATTAGACATCACTGGGCTTAAATATATTTAAAAAAGTAAAAGACGCAGGAATGAGGTACCTACCTACCTGAAGTCAAATTTTACTTTCACATTTATAGCACTTTTGTGGGCGACAGTATCTACTTATACCGAGACCTCATTAGCGCTACATCATGGTCGTGTACAGTAATGTACTTAACTGAAATGTTATATTATTATATTAATTCGGTTCGGCTCACCTCCAATTAGCAGTGTTATTGTTGGAATCGTGTATAATCCGTACGCCTGTGTCGACTTGGCATTTTAGCATGATGACGTCATTTTATTGTTTTGATTCTGAATTTAAATGCCCCATTTTTAACAGTGTGTAATGAGTATGTTAATTATTAACGACAAAATGTGATTTTTTAGTGAAAGCAAAATGCAATTTCAGGCAAGGTTCGAACCTCTGCGTCCGTCTGGTTAAGTACACCAGACTATTGCCTAACTACCGAGAGAAAAGTGCATATTTTAACTTTTGCAAACTTTGTATTCCTACCAAGGCGAAACATGGAGAAACTTTTGTTAATTTATTTAAATCTTTTGTAACCTAATTGTTTTCAAAAAATAAATGATACGGCTCTTTAGGCTAGTGTTTGTAAAGCAAAAATGCTAATTAAGAGTTCTTCAGTTAGATTCTCAGGTCGAGCAGTGTTTTATCAGTAGCAGCTCGGTTATTTTTTTTTATTGCCTACAGTGGTAGACGAGCAGGTGGCCCACCTGATGGTAAGTGGTAACCGCCGCCCATGGACATCAGCAACGCCAGGGGCAGAGCTGAGCCGCCGCCTACTGTGTATGGTAGAGAGTTCTTTTTAGGCCTCGTTTGAAGAAGGAAACATCGCAGCAGGTTCAATTAAATTGAATTTGTGCAATTTCGTTTGGTTAATGTCAATTATCGCTACCAATTACATGGGACTTACACATGTAAACTTGTTCAATCTATGACGCCATACAGACAACATTACGACCCATATTTTGTGTGTTCAATGGGCGATAAAATTTTATGATTACAGAGAAAAAAATGTGTTTTACATGACTGTCGTAGAAGTGATATAGTTTGGGACCGTACTAGGTCTCTTTGGAGGGACTAGGTTATTATTTGAACGTGTGTATTAGTTCACGCCTAGATAGGCCTCGCCCAAAGATGGGGTCTCGTGTTGTCATAATCTGTTGCGCTTTCATTGATGTATTTTGCTGATTTCAAGTCGGATTTTGTTTAAGAAGTATTGAAAAATTTAATGTAAATTTGATCTATTACTGCTACTGAACCACCAGAAACCAAACCAAACCAAATTAATAATAATAATAATAAATATCCTGGGACATTTTTACACAGCACCATCTAGTCCCAAACTAAGCAGAGCTTGTACTATGGGTACTAGACAATGGATATAATACTTATATACTTTTTTTTGTAAATACATACTTATAATATATAAGAAACACCCAGACAAACACCTAAATTCATCAAATAAAATTACGCGCTGGAAAAAAATATCCTGTATGTTATGTAAATAAAAATCACTGCTCTTTCTTATTACTAGGTGGTGTGCGACTATTGATGTTATTAGACCATATAAGTAGGTACTTTTGAAAAGTCAAACTATTTGCACGGTTCCAAAATGTGGGACTTGAAAGATTACACTTGAGGTTTCCAGGTCGGGCAGTGTTATTGGGTATGAAATTCTCAGCAGCGGCAATATATTATTTTAATTTTTTATTATACTTTATGCACTGAATTGGTACAAAGGCGGTCTTAATGCCATTAGCCAATATGCTCACTACCTTTGACCTACCTATATTTATTTCTGCGGATTGTGGCCTGTTCGTGTTTAGGTATACATTTTTGTTGTCACCATAGCTTTCCGTTGCTTTGCGGAACTGGAACAAATATTCTGACGTCATTATAAAAGCTTCTTCAATTATTGAATTAGTATTTGTATCCAATTTAAGGAGGTGGCTCTATTTCTTTCAATCATTTTTGTGAAAAACCCTTATATATGTATGTACCCGTATGTATGTATGTATGTATGTATATATAATTAATATAAATGTCTTTAATATTTTCTTTCCCATGTATATAGTTCAAGGTAGGTTTTTGTTCATATTTTAACTAATTTATCATATTTTCGTTTTGTTTCCTTATTATCACAATATATTTATTTATTTATACTACACTTTGATATAGTATAAAGAATTTCGGGCAAATAATTTTAGACGGTTTGTTATTTTATTTTATTATACATGATTTTTTCTTCTTCTTTTTTTGTCTAACTTTATCTTTCTTTATTTGGAGATTCTAGTTTCCCAATACCTCGATTAGCTTTCGATTTAGCTCGGCTTTAAAATTGAACGTAGGTACTCGGAATTGGCAATGTATTACGTTACGAAACGATGTGCTTTTCAGCGCAATTTACCAGACGATTTGAGATCCGTATTATCTAAGACTAGTACTGAAATTTAGCTAGATACAGGAGTATGGGTCGAGGGAACAAATAAGTATGTTTATTTATTAAAGCTGTTTACAGCGGTGTTACTTGTGTTCATATTTTTGTTCCCAATCCAGTGGGAATGTCCCAAAATCCGTTCTTATTGGATGCCTATGCCATCTGTGTGCTAAATTTCAGCACAATCGATTCATTGGTTTGAACTATGCGTTGATAGATTAGGTAAGTGAGTCGCCCAGTCAAATTTTCCTTTAATGAGTATACCTATTCTGACGATTAATAGATTGACACAGACTAATTGGGATAAATCAATAAATATTTTTGGACAATTTTAAACAGCACCATCTAGTTCCAAACTAAGCAGAGCTTGTGCTATGGGTACTAGACAATGGATATAATACTTATATACTTTTATTTTCGTAAATACATACTTTTATTACATAATAAATACAAACACTTATATATTTCACATATTTTTTTGTGTCTTGTGGAAAATGAACTCACGACCTCGTGATCAGCAGTCCGGTATCGAACTACTAGACCACAGAGCACAGTAGTCGAATATTTAATTTTGTGAATGTACCTAAATACTTTAATGGCATTAAAACATAACTGGGCCCTTCTAAAAATTATAAACGCGTTGTCTGGCCACGTGATTTTTCTAAGTTATGTTTGTTGTACGTATATTTTCAGTTCCCTTAAATCTAAAATTAGTTGCTAAAACAATACATTGTTTTAAAAGGTTTCCGCAAAATCCAAGTATGGCTGTTAATTATTTGATTACCTTTTGACCTTTATTCGAATAAAAGTATAATATTAATTTCCCTATTGCTGGTTTTTTGTAGATTAAGGGGGAATTAGGCTATAGTCCACCACATAAGCCAAGAGCTACCTTTTAAATGTAGGTACAAATTTCATCAAGATGTTTTTCTGCTACTACAGATCTTGGGTTTGGTTCCCAAGTCAGGCAATATGTTATTAGGTTTTCAGTAGCAGCCTGAAAATTACAGAGCTTCTGTAACGTGGGCTGAAATACCATGGTTGTTGTAGATTTGTTTTGAATATTGCAATACTGCCTAACCCTTAAGACAGTAACTAGGCGTGATGGTATGTGTAACAAATCATATTTCTAAAACTGTAAAAATTACAACAAAACAATTCAGTTGAATGCACTTCAAAACCGAAAACAATAGACAACAATCATTAATAACTTTTTCAGTGAGTGCTAAAAATCTAGCCGACTTTAACAGAAGTGTAATTTATGTTTTGCAACAGAAAAATTGCTTGAATAGTTAGAAAAGTACCTAGTAATAAATCACACTCTCGTTCAGAGGGTAAGCCAAAATGTTTCATTTAAAACAGACAATCGAGACATGTACTTTGGAAAAGTAAAAAAATTGTTCCACAGTTTTAAATGGTTACTCTCATGCCGGCAAAAGCAACTGCACCACAAACAGTCTTTCAAATAACTAATAATTTGTAGTGAAGTAAGATGAAACGATGTGAAGTGAAATGAAGTGCACCGATGTCATCTAAAGTGAAGTGAGCTGAAGAAATTTGAAGTTTGGTCATGTGCAGTTAAGTAAGTAGGAGTGAGGTGAGGTTATTTATTTCTTTCCATACAAAGTATTAATAAAGTAAAAAAATAGTTACTATTTGATCTGCTATAATTTGTAAACACGACGCTAAAGCGGTTTAATTAATGGTCGGGTTACAACCAATATAGTAAGTAAAACTCATGTGAAGTAAGTAAAGTGAGTAGAAATGAGGTCATGTAAAGTAAAGTGAATAGAAGTGAGTTCATGTTAAGGTTAAGCGATGTGAAGTGAAGTAAATAGGTTGAAGTAGCGGAAAATATATTTAAGCAAAATCCAGTAAAGTGAGACGAAGTAGAGGCAAGTGAAGTGACGTAAGGTTCAGTAAGGTGAAGTGAAGTAAACAAAAGCGAAGTGAAACTTAAAAAAATTTGGTGTTCTTTAGAAATATTTGCTTCCAAGTTAACATTTTTGTCATTAATGACATATTTTTTAACTGATGTAGCAATGTCTTGTAATTTCAGCGTGTTTCAACTTTAGATAAAATAGATATAATATATAAGATATAAAATATCTAGAAATGAACAAGCTCGTTAAAATGTGTTCCAAGTAAATAAAAAGTTTAATTTATTTTTAAGAGATCAGAAAGGCACGAGGCAAAATGAACACGGCACGAGGATATAGAAAACGTGTTTTATTTCGACAATGAAGATCTCGCGCTTCCTGTAATACACCTACGTTTTACTGGTATAATTTCAGGTTGTAATAAAGAGAGTAATTACTAATTAGCTTAATCTCATAATACATACCTGTTCATATCTACCATATCTGGTCTCCATTTCAAATGGTTTTGGATCATCAATTCAAGGGAACCGTTTATTTTACTATAGTATTGATGAAGCACAATGGGACTGAATAACATTTATCTATAAAGCTACGTACAAAGGTAAAAAAAAATCGGTAAGTCAACTCCAGCCAGAATTTGAAAAAGATAATTTAATATCCATAGTATGAAAATATCTTAACGAAATATTTTGGTTATTGTAAAAAAGATTCAATATTTTTTGGATCGTGTATGGGAATTTTAATTTTAATTCATTTAATAATTTAATATTCCTTTAATAAATGTTTAAAAGAATATATTTTAATTAATTAAATGAAACCTTAATAGACAGTTCTATCACTAACGGGGATGGATATCCAAAGACTGACCGCGGTAAGCACAGCATAACCTTGTAGATTGAGTAATCAGCGTAGTAATTATTACCGCACAACAACTTTAAAATAAAATTAATCCATATCTGTTCTTCTCGCCAAAAAGTAGGTCAATGCTCAATAAGTTTAGTAACTTTAGGACATTGTAGAATTGCTAATTTAGTGTACTTACGAGTACCCAAAAGCCCCAGAGTAATAATATGCTTAATTTACTTTGATGATAGCCCTGGGCCTTCTACCCCTAACATACTGTTATGTGTATAAGCTGTGGCCTCATGGATTTCTATTCAGTACTGTTGAATTGAAATCTCTTTTGTGATACATGAATTTTGTGTGGATGATAAATAATATCAGCTTCGATTTCGAGAATTATTAAGGGACAGTAAAATTATTATATTGACCTAATATAAGTATATTAATAACTGCCTCAACAGTCTTTCTAGGTAAGATTGGCAACATAAAAATCAGATAACATTTATTTTCTGTTATTTGTAACTAACTAACTAACTTTTAAAAATAACTTGTAATCTTAGCATGGAAAATGGTTAAAAAATACAAAAAGATATTTATTTTCTGATTGAAACGGAACGTGTACGGATGCAAAGTGTAAATGAAAAGAATGAGTGAAAGGAAAAAATTGACCACGTGGGTGATACCCACCCGCGTCTCCTGATTCAAAACAGCAGACGTTTTTATCCAATTAAGCTTGATAGCTTGTCTTGTCTAGTACCTAAGGTAATTTTTTTCTTTAACAAAAAATACACCAGTAAATTGCTTAGTGTGTAAAATGTGAAATAAAATAAATAAACATCCTGGGACATTTTTACACTTGTACTATGGGTACTAGACAATGGATAAAATACTTATTACTTTTTTTGTAAATACATATTACTTATATTTATAATACATAAGAAACACCCAGACAAACATAAACACTTATGTTCATCAAAAATAAATGTTTGTGTCCTGCGGGAAGCGAACCCACGACGTCGTGATCAGCAGTCCGGTACTCGAACAACTAGACCACAGACGTCGTTTTAAAAAAAGAAACACTAAAGTAATTTATCTTACATATATTAACATAATATAATATGTGAGTATATTATGTGATATTATCACACCCGCATTTCACTCAGGGCTAGGCAGAGGTGTACAAATCGCATGTAAAAGGCGACGAGCTTAATGCCATTAACCGGGCACAAATTATCTACTACCTCTCCATAACAAAAATAAATAAAATAATTAAGACAATATACTAGTTTATTATTACGACCAAAAGAGGCACATACTGCAAATTACAACTCTATTTTACGTATTATTTGTAACTTGTAACAGATGTATCGACCGTGAAAATAAAAGCTTTTAAAATAAAAACAAATACGGGATGTTAAGTAATGCCTATTCATAATTTTTATGAATAATGTATTAATAAAATTTTACAATGAACACAGAAATACATTAAAAATACATTAATTATGATCGTAAAGTCGTGTAAACAAGTTTCAGCGGAGCTTTCAGCTTTCAGTCGTACGCGGGCTAAGCGTTGGTGACGACGCATCGCGAGTGTCGAAACACGTCACAAAGTTTATCGAACATACACAAAAAAGTTAAATAGAGAAAACAGTTTTTATTGAAGTGTCACTGTCGCTGTGATTTTTGAATTTGGAATTGTGATTGTGATAAAAAAAACAACTGAATAAATTTTAAACAAAACAATTGTTTGGATAAACTTTTGGAATGTAATAGTGAGTGATTCAATTAAAAATATAATAGAAAATTGGACGATTTAAAAAAAATTGTTCCAGTGTTTTTAAACATAATTAATAAACTTGCATATTATTTCCATAATAGTCACTTCGGGATTACTTGATTCAAAAAATATAACAGAAAGGAAGTTTTACTTTTGAAAAAAATATATTGTTCCAGTATTTTTAAACATAAATAAACTTGCATTCCATATTAAAATAAAGTCACTTTGGGATTACGGTAGAAACATAAGGTAATTAGATTAATTTATATGAAAAACTAAATAAAATACGGGCTACAACATTTTTATTATAAATTTTGTGCAAATAAAATATATCTATCATCAAATCTTTAAATATAATTACTTTTTACACGAATTTTATCGCGTTATATCGATATTATATTTTAATTCTCGACGTTTCAAATACTTTACAAATATAATAAAATCTAAATGTCTGTATGTTATTCATTTTAATAAAATAAAACTGTTTCATAAAATTATAGTGTGCTGACATTTTTACTTCAATATTTTCTCGGAACACACAAAATTCAATACAACTTTATAAAATCAAACCACTTAAACAAACTCGGTCAAGTTTAAGCTTTAAACTTTTTTAATAGGCTTTAGCAAGCATTTCGAGTGGTCGTGTGGGTTCCGAAAAAGTTCATCAATTTGTTTATCCGTAACGAAAGCTGGTTGAACATTCCATGAATACTTATTTTAGAACATACCATCACGCATGATGTATTCTTCGAAGGGTTTAGGCAGAAATGTATTACTTAATGTACATTCCCAATTCTCCGGGTATGCTTAGGCTCCATATAATAGGGGCGAGCCTATTGCCACAACCGGGCACAAATCTAAACTGTGAGCTGCTACTCAGAAATTCACAGATCCATACCATCACGCCACGAATACTTATTTTACATTCCATGAATACTTATTTTAGAACATACCATCACGCATGTATTCCCCGAAGGGGTAGGCAGAGGCGCACTAATGTACACCCACATTTCGCCGGTATGTTTAGGTCCCATGTAATAGGGGGTGAGCCTATTGCCATCAACCGGGCACAAATCCAGACTCCGAGCTGCTATTGGGAATTTCACAGAAAACCCAACAACACTGCTCGACCCGGGGATCGAACCCAGGACCTCTAGCGTAGCAGTCGCGCTTGGGACCACTAGAACAACGAGGCAGTCAAATTCATAGATAACTAATTATAATTCATAGATAAATAGTTAATAGGTAAGGTGGCATCGTACGATATCGAACTAAATGTAAAATAAGTCAAGTCGTTTGTGAAGCATTGCTTTTCAATAGATCTTTGACGTCACCTTAAAGACGTAAATTTAGAATGAGAAGGAAAATTTCGACCTGGTGGATGGGACTCACGGTGGCTTAGTTAGTAGATGCTATTTAGTGAACATAGCGTCTTGTGTATTGAACCAGAAGACGCAGGTTTGAATCATACCCACAGTCAATATTTTCCTTCATTAAAATAATTCCTAGGTGTAGACTTTATTCGACCTGGAAATCGAACCCAGGACCTCGGCCGTAGCAGTCGAGCTTACGACCACTAGATAAAGAGACATAATGCATGCATGATGTACAGTCAAGAGCACAGGCGTTTAAACACTAACAAAAGTATTAGAGCGATTTTTTCATGAATAAACTATTGCAACTTTGAGATAGCACCAATGTCACTATAGTATTGGTTCGTAAATACTGTGTTCGTAATATCACAGAAGTTCTGTCAGTACTTTTAGCACTTTTATTTTATTTTATTTATTAGGATTTCCAACAAAAAAAACACATTACATTCAAAATAAATACAATGGCCTTATGTTTTTTCACTTACAGGAAATCACAGCATGCTCAGGAATATCTAGGTACAATTAAATTACAGTTACATTACAAATTACACATTTGATTAATTTTGTTTAAATTAAATTAAATTGAAAAATTAACAAATTGTTGTTATTATGTATTATATAAAATTAAATTCTAAATTTTAGTATAAAAATTTTTTTCATACATAAAATTAAATTTTATTAATAGTTATTGTAATATGTATTCCAAGTTGTATGTATTCGTAGAAATTTTGTTAGTGTATACACGTTTTTGCTCTTGACTTTACTCATAAGTTAAGAACAGTGCTCAAGCTGGTATTTGAAACCAGTACCAGTAATATAAACCATCGATAAAATACCTATGTAACACAGCTGTTAACAACATAACAATTACAATTTTCTTCTAAATCAATTTGATAGCTGTTTCGTTTAATTACTGGACCATTTGCTTTGGCGTTAAACAATTAAACAACACTGATATATTCCTATTGCTTGACGTCACGGACTGTCGATCTTGTTTTCAAATGATAACTGGTTACTATGTAGATTTGAAACACACACAGATTTATGTAATAACAAGCAGTGATGGGTCCACTTGACTGCCGAGTCGTAGGTCTCAAATTCGAATCCAAAGTATGCAACTATGAATTTTCGTGTTCATAATATGTATGTGCTTCGGGGAATACAGGAATAGTATGTATGTACAACAATAAAATGGCAGTATATAATCCTTACTAAATATAAATGCGAAGGTAACTCTGTTTGTATGTCTGTCTGTCGCGCTTTCACGCCAAAACTACTGAACCGTTTCAATGAAATTTGGTACACAGATAGTCTAGAGCACAGACATACTTTTTAATGCGAAAAAAGGGTTGAAAGGGGTTGACATTTATAAGAAATACCTAGAGCACCTGGCGGAAAGCTAGTATTATTATAAAGAGAAAATATGTAATGAGTAAACTCAAAATCTATTACACTGATTTCGAAATTCTTTCTCCATTAGAAAGACCACGCTTATTATAAGCACTGATAATCTAGGGGTATGACCACTGGGGGGCTAGACAAGTTGACATTCGAATCGGCAAACAAAATATATGGAAATGACATTAGTGACAGTTTGTCACGACGGTTTGTCGAAAGCTTGTGTCATTTCCCTACATTTTATTTGTAGATTCGAATGTCAAAACGCAAAACTTGTCTAGCCCCCCTGGACTGTCAAATCAAACGTCTCGACTTCAAGCCGATAATATAAGTACCTATGGTCCTATTTACTAGCTTTTCGCCAGTGGCTTCGCCTGCGTTGTCTATTTCTTATAAATTCCAATATATTACTCGGTGGAAAGCTAGGTAGTTATTTATATACTAGACCATATACCCTGTTCTTGGTACAATGTAAATATTGGTATTGTCGGCATTCAACAGCACTATCCGCAAATAATGACCGGATAAGTAATTAAATGGTATATGGTGAGCACATACAAGCTATGTTTGGCAATCGAAGGCGGGTTTAAAGTATCGTCTGAGTCTTACCACCTGTGTGCAACCTGCCTAATTTATTCGTGAATAAATTCAGTAAATGCTGACTAAAAGCTCGTAATATTTGATTTGAAGCTTATTTGAGATTTATTACTATATCTTTTTATTCTTTCATCTTAAGCCAGATCGTATAGAAGAATATTTATAGGATTTATATAGGCACTTGGGATGTATTGGATAAACTTTTTTGCAATTTTGTGTTCACCGGACTTAATCGGAATTAGAATTTAATAGTGAAGAAATAAGATTCATAATTTTATTTATAACATTTTAATTATGTTAGTTGTGTATTCCCTTTCCGATAAACATTAAAATCAATTTCCGATATTTTTATTGTAAATCAGGCTCATCTAATTCTCATTGCCTAACCAACCGTGCAGGTCATCGGGATTTGCACAATAGTTGTTCATAACAATGCCTTTTGGGTATTTAGTCTTCTCAATTTATCTTATATCGCACATGTGAATCGGAAAAAACGCGGTAATATTAGTAATGTGCCGGATCGCGTAATATGTATATCTACACGGATATTTGCTACGTTATGGCGTACTGTCTTAAGGCGTACTGTCTTATGGTATTCTGAGGGGGACAGCGCGTACGCAGTCCCCACTATCAAAAATTACGCGTCCGAGTTATCCACATTAGGGATAATCGCAAGGGTCAACTCTACCGCAGTGCAATGGTAGAGTCTCGCCCTGGGGGAACCGCCTGTGTGATCACGGTGTCCCCTACGCCAGGTAAGTATGAATTCTGTACAGTACGGCGGGAGGGTCGTTCAACGACGGAGAATCTTAACACCGCGATTCAGAAAAGTGACGTCATTGCACAGTGACATCTGTTGTTGAGATTTGTGAAACTGTGTGTGTGGGGTACCGCTTCTACCGCGTAAAGTAGTGACATCTATTGAGGGGCGCAGCAACTGAAATTTGGGTAGGGGCACCGTATTGTTTGTTTTTCATTTTATGTAGGGGTGATAGTGATAATTTATCTTTTATTTCTAGCATTGTTACTAGGTATTTTACTAATCTTACCAATGAGAATTCTTAATATAGCCAAAGCATTAGTATAATATAATAATCACAGATTCTTTCGTCACCTAGTTCTAAGTGGTAAGCAAACAATTTTAAGAGCAGGTGGCCCATTTGTCATTAATGGGCTGAAATTACACGAAAAAGTTCCACTGTAATTGTATTATTTCATTGGGGATTACCGTAATTTATGACCTTGGTTTCCTTGTTCTTTTGTGATCAGGTTTTAGTATTAGGTTTTTCAAAAGATATTACTTACACACTTATCAAGATTGTAAAATTATTGCAATGGATGCAACGTCATCAAAACTGTCTATTATTAGTTTTTTTATTATTAATGTAATTATTATAGTCTTAAATCTACCAAAAAAAAACTATAGTCACACAATCACGATTTATATCTATGAATGTAGAAACATTATGTTTAGATCATGATAAATAAATAATAAATAATAAATAAATGATGACTATTTCTTTTCCTAAAATTCTTACTATTGTATATTGCGAATTTCTTACCTGAAAATTATTATTGTGGTACCTACTCCTGGCATATCATTGCTTTACTGCACATGAACTATTACAATTCCACACCACAACGCACTCCTATCAATATGAGTCAGTTTGTTGACGAAACAGATGTTTTTAGAGCAGAAAATAAAAGATCGCTAAATAATATAAGCAATTCTGGCATTGTATCTATTTTTAAAGCTATCAAAACAAGCAATGATTTGTTTTTTGTAAATAGACTAGATATTCCAGCTATTGAGAATTCAGATGCAATAAAATAATGTAGTTTATTCAATTATGTATTTTTAACGTAAATCAAGTAATAGAAATACATAAAAATACAAAAAGAGTAAATACAAATGTAGACAAGATAAATTTGACTAGAGAATAATTACCTATTTGGGGCATCCAAATGAATAATAATTATTCTCATTGTCTATGAAAATAGAAGTGGTAAGATTCGTTTGAATAAATAACAATAGAATATTTAAAAAATCTGCACATCAATCAGGCAAATATTTTATTTCAGTATAAATGGTATTGATTAATATAATGTTAGTAGTGTTATGATATCAAAAATGTCACCATTATTTGAATATAATATGTCGTATGTCGTTCATATTTCACATCATTGCGATACCGCAAATAGTATTCCACAATAGAAACTGATCGGAACCACATTTTAAACATTGGAATTACTTGTTTTGACTATAATCTTTCTCTTTTCCAAACATTGAACTCTATTATTTTCTCTTTTACAAACATTAAAATACTTTAATCCATTCTTTTGTACTATAAGTAGGTATAATCCTCTTACATCATTCATAATCTTGTTGTAAGTAGCTTTAGGGATATTAATCCAATTTCATTACCACATGATAATGTGGCTAAAATTAATTACCAACCAGATATCTGTGCGCAAGATCCTTTTAGCAAACCATCAAGGTAGATCGGTTTTTATATAGCTTAACGCGGTTTTCAGTTTTTCAACTTCAAAGCAAAATTTAAATAAATGCAACATCGGGCGTGATACACCCAGAATCGTGAAAAGTTTCTCTATTGAAATTAAAATAGTATAAATGAGATTTTAGTAACGTAAGTAACCTTTTTTAAATTTTAACCGATAATAATTGGTATACCTACTAGTCGTATTTCTATATACTAGTTTTTCTTTATATATTATTTATCTTTACTAAGCTACTAGTGCCTATAGACTGATTATTGACTGATTAAGCATCGCCTCCGACATTCCTCAAATCAGCACGATCCAAATAAACAACACTAGCGTTTCAACATTTTTGAGACAATAATTAGCCTTTGTTTTTTCCCTATCTCCTCGACAAATTTTATCAACAGAGAGACAGAGTTAGGTACTTAGGTATAATACTCATCATCATCTTCATCATCACTTTCCTGCCGTTGTCCCAATTCTTTTGGAGTCGGTACAATTTATCTTTTTATATCTTACGTCTAAAACTGAGAATAAAGAACAATATAAATATTTCATCGTTTTCATAGGCCCATAAAACACCATGATTTGCAAAGAAAAATTATATTACGCACACATTAATTTTCCACGAAAGTGCTTCGACCTTCATAAAAGCACTGTTGCTGATGTTTAAAGTAAATAATATGGTGTCAGTGTACGCTATGCCATGTTGCTGTGAATAACAATGAACTTGAGATTCGTGTCTGGTTTATATTCGAAACCAATATATCTCTCCAATGCCGTAGATAGATTTTACTGTAAATAAGGGTTGACTTGTAAATTTGCTTCTTATTTATAAATCTATACTAATACTCGTATTATAATGAGGAAAGATTTGATTTTTTGTTTGTTTGTTTGTATAGAATAGGCTCCGAATCTACTAGACCGATTCGAAAAATTATTTCAGTGTTAGATAGCACAACTTGACAAATTATGCACATTAGTTATTGAAGCTTTTTAGGATTAATAATTCTCACTTCAATTATCAGCTTAATTACGGTTACATTAAGAAATTAGTCGAAGATAAAGCTCATCCCTACAATTAAATAAAGACTAATCCAAAATGGTAATTGCTAATTTATCATTATTTTTATCGCCTAACACTCAGATAGCCCCCTGTGCAGGGCGTGCATGATGACCGAGGTAACGGTAGCACACGAGCTGCTTGAATGCACAGGCGTCACCCAGTTTTTTTATACCGCTATGGTGGCAAACAAGCATACGACCCGCCTGATGGTAAGCGGTTACCATGGCCTATGGACGCTTGCAACACCAAGGAACACCAGGGGTATCACTCGCGCGTTGCCGACCCTAAAAACCTCTTAGAGGTTTATGGAGTATTCAGCGCAGCGCATCCTTAGAAGGAGCCCTGGCCTTACTCACTGCAGGAACAAAATAAAGTGTGTTATTTGGCTGCAGATACGGGTAAAAACCCTAGGATTACCAAGATCTGTAGCGGACACACTGAGGAGTTCGGGAGGACTAATCTAATCGGAGTTTGGCTGGTTAGAATAACAGCCCCTCGGCACACGTACAATGATCCACTGCAGGACTAAGTGCGGAAATCGAACCCGATGATCGCCTATCACTCGACACACAATGTATGAGCAATTTAAACCAGGAGAGACGAGTGTCCTTTAATGTTATGATGTTTCAGCAACTGTTGCTAATTTACAGTTTCTTTACTAGACTGATGTTGTGGTGACGCTTGCTTTAGTAGAAAACTTTTGATTAACAAAATGGCGGGGGTCAATTAAGTTGGGTCTTATTATTTTTAAACTTCGTTCTGTAAGGATGGCGCTCTGCAGGTCCTTTTTAAAAAAAACACAATTTACACTGCTGAAAGATTTAATTTATTGATAGGTCAAAACTTTGGAAATTAATACAAAAATTATGTGTGGATTGGACAACGGTTGGTAAACGACTCTAACGCTTAGCTACAGAAAAACAGTTTTATATAAAATACAATTGTTTATGTCAGCGTTTACTCGATACAATAACAATTCATAACATCTCCCCCCTTTAAGACGGAGAATTATCCTTTAAAATATTCGAAGTCATAAAACAATACAAAGGGCAATAAATGTAAAGAAATAGATAACAAGGACATTATATATACAATCAGCAGTGAACTAATTATTAAACAAATAATAGTAATTATTTAATTATAATTTCATCCTTAGTCCTTAGTCCCTTAGGTAATAGAAATTATATCTTAATTTTACCCCATAATAAAAGAAATTAAAAACTACTTATATTACGATCAGACCCAGAATTTCTAAAGATAACTTTATTTTTAGTTTTATTTTTATTAATTTCTATTTCCGGGAGACTTTTAATTGACTTCCTGTCGCATTCAATAGATTCATCTGAAATGTCAGTTAGCTCAACAGATGTATTATTAGTGTTGTAAGATTTTTTATTGTTATGACATTGATTAAAAATTTGAATGCAACACGATGAGTTTTTACATGTATTAGGGCAACATTTTTTATATACTCTATATATTATATAGGAAATAATTATACAAATTATAACAATAGTGACAAAAGAATAGTAATGTCCATATTTTATTATATGAGGCTGATTTTCAGCTTGATGTATTTGATTTTCTAAATTATCTAATTTATGAGAAGCTAAGCTTAGAGATTCTAAGTCTACATTAGTTAAAGTTATTGGAGAAATAGAGTGTAGACTGTTATTAATCAAATTGAATTTGCAACAATCGTCTTCTATAATATTATAATTTATAGATATTTGACTCGGCAAGACAGTTTTATATTTACGAGATGGATACAATTGTAGAGTCTGAAAATAAGCAATACAATCATCTTCTAGTGACAATATTCCAGTACCTTGTAAAGTAAAATCATTAATGTCATTATTACATTTTATAGTTAGTTTATTGGGTTTTGACTGTATATAGATATATCTTCCATCATTAAGTTTTTGCCATAAATTAATATTACCATAAATTATTTTTGAGTCACAAATATCAGGGAGTGTTAGGATATTTGCTTTTGCAAATAAAATTGAGTTCAAAATTGTATCTAATATATTAGAAATAGATAATAGGGAACCTTCGATTATATTTATTAAAGTATTAAATTTTTCAGTATTAACTAATTTATAATTCACTTTAGAATTTTCTGAAAGTGCATAGTTAAGTTTTTCTATTTGTTTATTTAATCTTAATTCATTATTATTTAATTTTAAAATAGAAACATTAAAATTATGAATAGTAGATTGTACAATGTGTATATTATCTTTCATCAAGGAAAATATATGATCTTCGTTTTGTTCACAATTCGTAATTGCTTCATCATATTTTCGGGCATCATCAGCGTCTAATGTGCCGAAGAAAAATTTTAAAATCTCACCACCGAACTCAAGAGCTCTTTTAAAACGAGTAGAAGGGTTTTCGGAAATAAGGTGAGACAACGAATCATATTTGAGGTTATTAGCATTAATTAGAATTTCTAAAGGGTTGATTATATCCTTACAATCAATCGTTACAGAAGCTATATTCTGTGCTTTTTCGCAAAAGCTAGAAATGCTTAAAATTGTTTGGTCAATCTTACTTAGATATGGTTTGACTGGTATAATATCGACATAAGTTACAACATTCCAATAACTATTATAAAAATATGCAATGGAAGTCGGGTCGAAGAATATTCCAGGACTATGCGTTAAAATTTGAATTGGTTCTGAATAACTCGAATGGAAGAAAAACCTGAAACAATCATAATTAAATTTTATGCTGGTTTGATTTCGTTGATATGATATTTTATATGTTTTCTATTTATGCACAGTGTAACATTATTTTTTCCGTGAGTTTTTATTATTTTAAATGGTCCCTTCCAAATTGGGGACAAGGCTTTGCGCATCCTATGATGTTGTTTTAGATAAACTAAATCTCCTGTTTTATAAGTTTTACTTGTACTGGAAACATCATAATATTTCTTTGAAGACTCTTTACTTTTTGTTATGTTTTCCAATGCTTTTTCACGGGAGTATTTCATTCGATATTGCAAAGCGCTAATGTATTCTTGATAAGTTGTGTTATCAGAAGGATTATATAAACTACTAGGAATAGATGGCTTATGGCCATATAATAACTCAAAAGGAGTAAATTCTGTAGTACAATGCGGAGTTGTATTGTATGCTAAAATTGCGGTAGCTAAATAACAATGCCAATCATCTTGATTATCATTAACGAAAGACTTTAAATATTCTTTGAGAGTCGCGTGACTGCGCTCAAGTGCACCATTTGTTTGAGGGTGGTATGGTGTCGAGTAGAGATTTTTTATTTTAAGAATTTCAGTTAACTGCCTAAATAATTCAGAAGTAAAACAAGTACCTTGATCGGTAAGGATCATTTTTGGAAATCCAAATAGTGATATGAAATGAATGAGATTACGTGCAACTTCATCAGTTGTAGAAGTAATCATTGGATAGGCACACGAAAATTTTGTTAAATCGTCCTGAAGGGTTAAAATATATTTAAATTTCTGAAGGCCAGCTTCGGGTAAAGTACCAACAATATCTAGGGCCAATCTTTCAAATGGTTTAGTGCTAGAGGACGTAATGACCATAGGTGCCTTATTGGAAGCTCGTAAAGGTTTATTTATTTGACACATTTTACAATCCTTTACAAAGCGTTCTATGTCAGACCGCATATTTTTCCAATAATAAGAAGCCTTAATTCTACTATACATGCGTTTAATACCCGGGTGTCCTGCTATAGTGGTCCCGTGGTTTTCCTTAAGGATATTTTGGACTTCAGTAGGGGTAGGATAAAGTATTTGATTTTTATAAATATGAACTTTAATATTTGTGCCATGAAAAACGTAGGAAATCATATTATAGATTTTCACGTATACTAGTTTAGTAAAAGGTTCTGAAAAGTCTGAGATAGCTAATTCTTTATCATAGTCATCTTTAGATATTATTTGATCTCGTAATTGCAGCAATAAATTGTAAATAGTTTTATAACTAGTTTCATCATAGTGATGAATCTTCGTAAAAATGAAAAAGTATACTTTACTTTTTGATTCGACTAACTTAACAGTTTCGGCTTCACGGTCGGCCGATAACAATTCAGTTGAATTGTCTAACATTGATAAGATCTGTTCAGTATGCGGCATAGAGTAATCGAAATCTAGAGAAACTGGACAAACAATTGATTTTTGTTTTGCCGAATGTAAGCTTTGATTATGTTCTTCAATTTGTGTATCATTAGAAATAGACTTAGTAAATTGTTTTTTGAAATATTCTTCATAAGTTGTATTATTAAGCATTGAGTGAGTGATAGCATTCACAGGGTTACGAGATAAGGCATCGGCATTAGAGTTAATACGACCTGGTTTATAAACAATCTCGTAATTATATTCTTCTAATTTTAGTCGCCACCTAAGTAGACGTCCACCTGGATCCTTTGCATTAAATAACCATGTAAGGGGACGATGATCTGTTACGATTTTAAACTGATAACCGTAGACATAAGGTCGGAACGTGTTAACACCAAAAAGAATTGCAAGAAGTTCTTTTTCCGTTGTAGAGTAATTGCCTTCTTGTTTATTTAAAGTGCGGGACGCATAAGCAATAGGCTTATCTTTTCCGATTTCGCCCTGCGATAGAACTGCACCGACGGCATAATTTGAAGCGTCCGTGGTTATAATAAACGGTTGTGAAAAATCGGGATATTGTAACAAAGGAGCAGAAATTAATTTTTGTTTAAGAAGATTGAAAGCTTGCTCCTGTTCATGAGACCAATGGAAAACTGTGTCTTTTTTCAACAAAGTTGTAAGGGGTTTCGTTATGTAAGAAAAGTTTTCAATAAAACGACGGTAATAACCCGTTAATCCTAGAAAAGATTTAATATCTTTGGCAGTTTTAGGTGTAGGAAAATGGGAAATGGCCTTGACCTTATCAGGGTTAGGCGAAACACCTTTATCTGTTATAACATGTCCAAGATAAGCGACTTCGCGTCGCAGAAACTCACATTTATCAGGCTGTAGTTTTAAATTCGCCTCTCTGAATTTAGAAAGTACAAGGTCGAGTTTTTTCATGTGAGATTCAAGGTCATGGGAGTATAAGATACAATCATCTAAATAAATATAACAATGGAGACCTTGTAATCCAGAAAGGACTAAATTCATCATCCTTTGAAATGTAGAGGGCGCATTTTTCAAGCCGAAAGGCATTCGGTTAAATTCGAAATGACCTGAGATACCATTTGTAGTTACACTAAATCCTGTCTTTTCAGCGTCCTTGGGATTTAGACAAATTTGATGAAAACCAGATGCTAAATCGAGCGTGCTAAAATACTTAGAATGACCTAATTGGTCTAAAATGTCAGTTATAAGAGGAAGAGGGTAGACTTCAGAAACTGTGACGTCATTTAGACGACGATAATCGATTACGATACGCCACTTTTGTTTACCAGAGGCGTCTAATTTTTTGGGTACTACCCAAACGGGTGCACTCCATGGTGAAGTTGAAGGACGAATGATATTTTGATCTAGCATTTTCGTAATTTGTTTTTCTACTTCGTCTTTGTGAATTTCGGGGAAACGATACGACTTTACATGAATAGGCGCAGCATCCCCGGTATTAATAGAATGTTTAAGTATGTTAGTACATGTTAAGGATTCGCCATCAAGGTGAAATATATCAGTATATTTAGAGAGACAATTAATTAAAGATTTTTTCTCTTGCGGATTTAAATGTGAGCATCGAATTTGCTCAAGGACTCTTTGAGACCGATCACTATTTTGAGAATTCAATTGATGAATAAGTTCAGTCTGAGTGTCATCAGATTTTAAAGATGATAGCTCAAATGGGGTCAACTCAACACAAAAGTCGTCAATTGCGACTATATTCTCGGTAGTATTTAAAACAGAGACATTGACTCTATTATTAGGTTTTAAATCTACGATGCAATTTGCTAAAAACACGCCTTCACAAATTTTCTGATCTAATATTAGAGCTACTTTTTGTTTGGAAAAATCAGATAAGTTTGAAACTGGACACTCAATGACCATTTCTGACCGCGGTGGTATAAAGAATGACGGTTTACTAAAACAAATAGGTATAATATGACCTTCTAAATTTAAGGAATTCGTAGAATATTGCACGTCAATTTTAAAGTGCTGAATAAAATTGCTACCTATAATACCATCATAACATAAATTAATCGCATCGTCAATCGCATTAAAAATATAATTAAATATTATTTTCTTTTTTGGAGAAATACGATATTCAAAATTAAGTTGGATAGTCCCTAGTGATTCGCAATAAGAATCATTATCACTTAAACCTTTGATTTTGACAATATTAGGTTCAAGAGTTGGCTGGTTCAATAAACTTGAGAATTTAACAATAGAAATTGAAGAACCAGTATCAATTAAAAAGCATAAGGGCTTATCATTATAATTCGTTTTTAAATAAACGTGAGGAAGAGAAACTTTATAGTTAATATTATTCATAATATAAGCTTTCTCACGTGAGCATTCCCTAGGAAAAATAATAGACTCTTTACGAGATGAGGGAATGTCAAAACATTTTTGTAAATTCATATCATTTGATTGTTTAACCTGTGTTGGGGAAAATTTAAGAACACAGGGGGAATTAACATTTGAAAACTGAGTATTTAATTTATTTTTATAATTATAATTAAACTGAGGCGAAGGTGTATTAGTCCGTGCAACAGAGAATTGACCACAGACACAACGACCTTGAGACTTCAGTGGAAACTCAGTAGATTTAATATCATTTTTATTATAATAAACATTAGCTTTAGTCATCCGTGTATTAAATAAATTAGGAACACGGGGTTTTAATAAGTTTAAAGATTTCGTGTCATTCAAAACATAACGTGGTTCCGGCAGACACGGCACCGAACCCGTTCTTAGTTTAAATCATGTTTAACATTAGGAGTGTCAACAACATGCACATTAGAATGATTATAATTGTTCGATGTACCGCTTGTACTTGGTGCATTTGCACCTGGTAGTGTAGAATTACTCGGACCGTTCCGCGTGTTATTATTCTTAAACTTAAGTTTGCGGCACTCGTTTATCAAATGTCCGCGCTTTTTGCAATATGCGCACATTTTATTAGAATTAAAATTAGAAAACGATTTATTTTGATTGTTATTTGACGAATTTAAGTTGACATGATGAAAATTAGGTGAAGAATGCCTTGGTTTGTTTCTATAGCATTCTGAAGAATTATGACCGCTTTTTCGACAAATTGTACAAAATTTAGATGAGCGGTTTGTTACCTTAGACAGGTTAAAAAGCTTTTCTTCTTCAACTGCGTGTGTAATAGCATCAGATAAATTTTTAGGGTTTCTACAACGCACAATATGAGAAAAATTAGGATTTATTCCTAAAATAAATGTATCTCGAGCTAATTGCTCCATAATGGCTAATTTGCCTACAAGTTCTGTTTCATCTTCGCAGCTGTAATGGATATCGGCTTGAATTCGCGTTAAACAAGCTTCGACACGTATAGAATATTGTATCACATCCTCTGAAGGCAATTGTTTACATGATTGAAGGTCAATTAATAAATGGGATGAGTGTTTTTTCTCCCCAAAGTTAGATTTAAGAAATTGTTTTATTTCAGGCCAGTTTTTAAAACGTTTAAGACAGCTGGCTAATTGTGCTTTGCCTTCTAGTTGTGATATAATAAATTTACATAAAACATTCTGTTGGTCTGTACTTGCTAATGCAATTGCAGCTTCGCAATTAGTAATAAACGCGGGCAAAGTCTCGCGATCCCCTTTGTAGGGTCTGATAAATTTAGTTAGAAAATTTAAAGTAACCTTATCAGACATTTTGGACTTTTGTTTTTTTATAGTCTGACTAACTTCTGAGGAACTACTTGACGAATCAGAAGTTTCTACTTCTTCGGTTTTTTCTTTTTTAGGAGGCATTAAATAACGTCAATAAAAAATTAAATGCAGTAAGTACAGATCTTCAGAAAACACAATGTGTAAATATAAAAATAATATAGAATTTAGTAAATTGTAAAATTATGAATAAACACTTATTTTGGCAAAATTCACTTTCACTTAAATTCACTTTTAAAATTTTGCAAAATTTGATTAAGAAAATGAAGAAACTCACAGGATTAAAACAGCATTCACGAACATTTTGAATTCGTGGAAACCCGAAGAATGCGGTGAAACTTGCACCGGCAAGGCAGCGGCGTCAGCGTAAACGGCGGGAACTGGCGACTCAAGGAGTCGTATTGCAGAACACGAAGTCACGTTGCGTCGGCCGTGGGAATGACTTTACACGTGTAAACGATGGTAGGTAAAGTCCACGTGAGCTGATCCTGATGATGGTGGTGAGAAGTCGTGTTGTCCAATCATGAAACTGTAGTACAATGGATGTGATGCGGGCTCGCACACTAGGGTGGAGGCTTACCGTCGACCACGGAGAAGCAGCAGAGAGTGTCGGTGGTGATGCGGGCTCACGCTTACCAGCGGAGACTTATCGTCGATCACGGGGTACGGCAGCGGCTGTCAATAGTGATGCGGGCTCACGCTTAACAGCGGAGGCTTATCGTCGACCACAGGGTAACAGCAGAGGCTGTCGATGGGGATGCGGGCTCACGCTTAACAGCGGAGGCTTATCGTCGATCCTGGTGAGGGCAGCAGCGCGGGCTTGGGCATACAAGCCTAAGACTTATCGTCGACCACTTGCACTATCACACAAAGGACTTTAAGACTACAGGGCCACAAACTGGTGAAAGACGTGAAACTTTTCGCGACGCGCCTAACACCTAATTGGATCCCAGTACTCAGCGAATTTTCCTGGGATCCCACTTCTGACACCAAATTTGTAAGGATGGCGCTCTGCAGGTCCTTTTTAAAAAAAACACAATTTACACTGCTGAAAGATTTAATTTATTGATAGGTCAAAACTTTGGAAATTAATACAAAAATTATGTGTGGATTGGACAACGGTTGGTAAACGACTCTAACGCTTAGCTACAGAAAAACAGTTTTATATAAAATACAATTGTTTATGTCAGCGTTTACTCGATACAATAACAATTCATAACAGTTCGTGAACTTCGGTTTTTTTACCCGAATGCTAAAGGAGGATAATGTTTTAAAGTGAATTTATTTTTAATTTGAAATCTAAGCTCCTTAGTGAGTAATATCTTGCAAAAATATGCAATTTTGGTGAATTACAATACTTATGAACGTGGATTATAAATTTCCAGGATAACCTGACCTCGTATTGTACGTAAATTCTATGCAATGCGGGGTCGAACCATATTGGCATCTGGGCTAGCTTCATGTACAGTCGCCAATCTTTTAGGCCGAGCTAGAGCCTACGGCTTGAGCTTTCGTGTTTATTATCGAACTATTTAGTTAAAATTCAGCTCCAGATTTTCCAAGTATGACTGCTGCGCTAAAGGTCCTGGGTTCAATCCCCGGATCGAGCAAATTGTTATTGGGTTTTTCAATGAAATTGTCAGTAGCTCGGAGTCTGGATTTGTGCCCGGTCGATGGCAACGGGACTTAAAAGCATATTGGTGAATTGTAGTTATTACTTTAGCTTCTGTTTAACCAGTCAGAGAATAAAGACGTGATAGTTTGTTAATGATGGTATGAACTTGAATGCTTAAAAGCTTTATTATTATAATCTAAGAGGTCCCGAGGTTTCTGTAATATTGCGCTTAACGGGTTTAGAAGCTCATTTAGTGCAGATATTAGAGTGTGAAAGGGTAAATTATCTTCGTGCTCAGCACAATACATTACAGTTCTAAACTCTACCGTTTCTTCGTATAAAGATAATTCTATAGTAGACTAGTTTCCGCCAGCGGATTATTATTATTATTATTCTTTAACAATATAACATTGTGTCAGAATTTATACATTAAAAAATATTACAAAATTAAATGCAATTAAAAATATTAAACACTAGCTTCCCGCCAGCGGCTTCGCCCGCGTGGTCTTATAATTTTTTCCCCCGTTTTTGCATCATTTTTCATTACTACTCCGCTCCTATTAGTCGTAGCGTGATGATATATGTTACTCGGGGATAATGTAGCTTTCCAAAGGTGAAAGAATTTTTGAAATCGGTCCAGTAGTTTCGGAGCCTATTCATTACAAACAAACAAACAAACAAATCTTTCCTCTTTATAATATTAGTATAGATTATTACACATACCATAAGATTATTTTGAATTATTAATTATTTATTATATTAATGATAATATAAAAAGGATAGATTACAGTTCTATTATTATCGTACACAATTTTATTATAAGTCATCGATCGAATAGTAGCAACACTTCAGCAGAAATGCCTTAAGCTTCAAATGAAATTCTTTTTTATATACATTTTTTTGTATGTCTATGGGTAGTCTATTTAATGAATGTGATTCACCCACGTAGTGTGAGTATTTCTTTTAAAATATATATACCCCATGTTACTCTGCCTGTCTGTCTGTGATGCTTTCGCGCTAAAACCGCCTCCCCAATTTTGATGAAATTTCGGTATAGGAATTTTGATCTAGTTACTATAGAAGGATATAGGTTGTCTTTGTTGCGAAAAAAGGCTTGAAGGGGGTAAACGTTTGTATAGCAGTCCGTAATAATAAAATTTAGTGGGTTACAGTATATAAACGATCGCGAATCCAAATAAGTGATTTTCGGAATTCTTGTTGTATATAAAACAATGAAACTTATAGTAATTATTAGTATTATTAGTAACTTATAAGTATTAAGGCACTTGATGAGAAATCAACAAACATTAAATAAAGTAACTATTTACGCGGATGTTGTCAGTGAAAGCTAGTACAGTTCTTGCCAAACTTATTGTCCGGGTTGAAGTTGGCACGAGCTAACTTTAACCCAGTCGTAAAAATCGGAGAAAGAAAAATATTAGATTTTAATAAATGTAAACGAAAGCTCAAGTCGCAGGCTGTCGTTTTAAATCATTCTAATCCAATATTTTTCTATCTCTGATTTTTACGACCGGGTTAAAGTTAACTCGTCTTGACATAAAATCAATCAAAGTGATTTGTCTATAGGATTTTCTGCTATACCTTTTGCAAAAAAATAAATAAAGAAACAGAGAAATACCATGCTCAGCCGGCACTGATAGGAAATTGGAAGTGTGTTCAATTTGTATCGAAGGATAAATCCTCAAAAGGTGGGGGTTACCAGCTCGATATTATTAGTGTAGTGAGGTACAACCCTGAAACTTTGAGACAAGGGTTGAGTTGAGTGAAATGGTTTAAAATTAGGAGGGATTAAAATTTCGCTTGTCACTAGAAGTACATAATTATACACGATGCGAATTCTGTTAACTTTATTTGGATTTTTTTTATTTATTTACTAAGAAATGAGACATGAAGTTAACCCTATCTATACCTATTTACCTGAATATAGTTGTATGTTTAGGTTTAGTGATTTTATTAAAAACCGCCGTAGATTTATTTTCATCCATATACCATCATTAGAATAATAAAATCAGTTAGGACATAACGATTCGTTAAAACAAGTGTCAGGTTCAATTTTCGGATGGGTAAAAACACATCGGGAGTAGGTACGAGTACCTACAACTGTTAAATTGTGTTGTCATTCATTCGTAGTTCAGGCCCCGAACAGACCCCGTCAAGGTGATACGGAGTAGTAAACGCCCGTAACGAAGGCCGAAAATACAGACTTCGTGTTTAGGGAGTAGACCCCTGAATCGAAAAATAAAGCGATACATTTTTAGTAGTAAGTATGTTACATTTTACATTATTTCAACAGAGGTCTATCGGTTTTTACAAATCCACGGTGACACAATATGTTAAAAAAATCCTGCCCGGCCCCGAAAGCGGTATCCCAATCACAGTACCAAATAAAATAAAATAAAAAATATTCATAAAATTAAGGCTATTAATTAAGTTTTAAATGCACGATTTTTGTACAAAAGTAACGAAAATTACCCAAAATCAATCAATTTTCTAGACTGTGACAACATTGTCACCTGCTGTGTTATATTTGGCACCTGTGACGATTGCAACTGTAGCTATGAACCTAAGTTTCTAAAAAAATATTAACTTTTATACTGTTTTTTTTTTACTTCTGAAAAGGAATACCTACATAAATGTAATCTAATATCGATACCCAATAATAGTTCAGTTCAGTTCAGTCAGTTCCTCTTTTGTGGAAATCAAGAAGGTAGTGAGACTGATCTAATGACTGAACTTGTTTTGGTACCCCTCTGCCTTGCCCTTTAGGCAAAAAGCGTGACGACGAAATAAATAAATAAATATTTTGGGACATTTTTCCCACAGCTCCATCTAGTCCCAAACTAAGCAGAGCTTGTACTATGGGTACTAGACAATGGATATAATACTTATAAACTTTTTTGTTGTTGTAAATACATACTCATAATAAATAAGAAACACCCAGACAAACACAAACACCTAAATTCATCACATAAATGTTTGGGTCTTGTGGGAATCGAACCCACGACCACGTGATCAGCAGTACTCGAACCACTAGACCACAGACGTCGTCAAAAAGTAAATATGAAGAACATAACAGAAAATATACACGCAGGTAAAACCATTCATTCTCATACAAAATCAGCTAGTTGATATTTATACGCTGTATTCCGATTCCTATCTATTTTGATATCCTCATATACCTATCGTTCTCACCTTATTTACGCGTTCGATAAAGTTTATATCGGTAGCTAGTGGCAACTCCGCGATAATAAAATATTTCACGTATTTTTACACCATCCTATTTGTTTCTGTATAAACATCATTCGTGGGTAGCGACTGTGTATGTATGCATAGCGTAAAAAGCAATTTCGATGGTTGCAAAATAATCGTTTTTTAATTTAATAAAACAGACCTTGTAAGGATGCGCTGCGCTGGCAGTAAGAGGAATATTCCCTCAAACTGTCGGCGCAGTGAATCCCCCATAAACCTCTAAGAGGTTTTTCGGGTTGGCAACGCGCTAGTGATACCCCTGGTGTTGCAAGCGTCCATAGGCTATGGTAACCGCTTACCATCAGGCGGGCCGTAAGCTTGTTTGCCACCTTAGTAGTATAAAAAAAAACCATCAGGCTTGTATTCCTGAAATGGTTAAACAGAGTTGTTCATGGTGAACAGTAGGTAGGTAGGTCCCGTTTAATAGAGGGCTTGTTTGATCCCGCAATAGAACCTAGGACTTTTAGTCTAGCAGGAGCGATGACGCACTTACGACTTAGCTAATAAGACTGTTGATGGTTTTATAAATAAAATAAACACACAAGCGTATTGTAATATATTTAACTATAATATAAAATACTAGCTTTTGGCCGAAGATTATATCGCGTAGAAATAGAAAAAATCTATCAAAAACCAACAATGATGATTTTTTTATTTATATGGATTCGCATTAAGAGGTCAAACTCTATCTCAGGATCTATTCAAATAATTGAAAAAAGCTATACATAATTTTTTAAGTTGGAGCATATTATTATGCTTTACAACAGATAACATAAAATTTAAATCTATTCACTAGTTTTAGCACCAACCAAACAAACAAACAGACAAGTATTCCAAAAAACACTTTTTTTGGGTTCGCGGTCGCTTATACTCTAACCCACTTGTTTTTTTTAACATCTTCAAAGTACATACACGGTTTTTTTACGATTTTATCATAGTAGAGGTTTTTAAGAGACAAAATACATATTGCATTTTTCATATATCATTGTCGTGAGGACAAAGATATGAAAAATGCAATATTGTATATTGTTCAAATCGACGATATTACAATATATTGAGCTCTGTGTGACTGTGTATTGTATTGTAAAGCCTGTCAAATTGAGTCACAACTTTTGGCGCGTTGGCACGTGGCCCGTGCCAAACGTTTAGGATGATATAATGTTGTTACTATGTAGCTGTTTTTTGCTATAAACAGATATTACTACTACACAAACTGTACTTTTTAAGTACTGTATTTTTTAAGCATTTTACATGCTCATTAAAAATAACTTGTTACAATACTTAATGTTAAAATTTACGTTTTAATTTGAACGATGCGTTGTTAATTTTTAGTGTGTACCTATTCTTAAAACAATAAAAATAAGGGAATAGGCTAGCCCCACCTTACTTTGGACCTAAAATATTTACTTATTTATTTATGTGTTAACTCTTTATTGTACACCATTATTACAATAACAATAAAACTACCTTTATTTTCTTTCGAGTCCCAAAGGTTTTCTGTGCTAACGATAAGACTGCCCATTGTACCTACTATTTTATGATTTATAACATTCTTCTTTGCAATCTTTGTCGGTGTACAATAAAATTATTTCTTTATGTAATGTGGGTGTACACCTCTGGCTAAACTTTCAAGGAATGTATGTAAATCTAAAACCTAAGTAAAATAATGAAGTTTTATATCTCAATTTAGCTTATCTGCCTCTTTACGATATCAAATTATCTTCCTTCCCTTAAGGTGCTTACAGATTTTAAAACAAAACATGTTATAAAACATAGTTATATAACATGTTCCAATAATGTGGACACTTAATGTTATACAATATGTTACTCTGTACTCACCTTATGACCAGGAAACAACACGAACACGATCGAAAACATAAAACACCATAACACAAGTTAACACAACTGAAAACATTACTATTCACGTAATTGCAAACTTTTTTATAACCAACCAGTTGTTAGAACGTGTTGAATAAACTAACTATCCAAACAAACTATTATTTAATCCCGAAGCGGCTATTAAACACATTCACAGATACAAAACGACCATTCTCTATTTAAATTTCAAAATCTAAAAATGGCGGATAAAAAAAATAAATGAGTACATTCGCGAATATGTCTCTAAAAAGTTTTAATGCGACTTTTGAAGTGGGTTGGAATGACTCCGATGTGTGGGGTGTGCCTCAGTTGGATTTGGACGTGTTTTACAGACCAGATG
The DNA here is from genome assembly GCA_946251955.1 of Acronicta psi. NCBI lineage: Eukaryota > Metazoa > Arthropoda > Insecta > Lepidoptera > Noctuidae > Acronicta > Acronicta psi. The sequence continues at coordinate 1,005,629 of OX276473.1, read as the reverse complement.
TGGTGATAATTGTGTTGTATGTCGTGGTGTTGACGGCATCACTGTCCGCTAATACCCTGCTCATCTTCATCGTCATCAAGTTCCAGTATATGAGGAGGTGAGTTTAGAGATAAGTTGATAATGTACAGCCACGAGCAAAAACATGTATACACTAACAAAAGTGCTAAAGCGATTATTTCATGAATTAACGATTGTAATTTTGAATTAACACCAATATCACGAAAGTTCTATTGGTACTTCAGTTGAAAATCGCTTTAGCACTTTTGTTGGTGTATACGTGTTTTTGATCGCGACTGTACGTAGTATGTCTTAAAATAAAATAAATTATTAGATGAACATGAAACCTGTCGACGATTCATAATTTAAAAAAGCAGTGCATTGTAACCCCTTTACTGTTAGTAAATAAAGCATTTGCACCTTCAGCCTCTCACCACACTGAGTATTACAAGTTTATCCTTTTATTATAATGATCATTATTATCTGTACGTGCTTTATCACACTATATTTTGGTTTGCATTGATTGTATTGATACGACGGGTAGACGATTGCGGCTCTTTGCAAGTAGAAAATAATATACTCATAATATATACAGTGTGTTTATTTATACTTATATGTACCACAGTAGCACATAAAGGCGGATATATTATGACATAAGTATATGGCATTCTCTACCAGTAAACCTTTTGGTTAAAAAGAATTGGTAGAAAAAAAAAACTGCTTAATTAGGGGGTGGGTTCGATCCATGGGCTCGATTCTCAAGGACACAAATATTTATGTAAGAAGTGATTGTGTTAGTCTAGACATTTTAATTTGAAAGAAGTATATATAATAATGTAAAATATGTATCAAAATATAAAATCTGGGTTTTAAGGTTTTTTTATCTACATTGAAATTAATTTAAAACTAACTTAATTATTGATAAAATATCATCCGAGATAAGAAAATCTTAGTGCAACAAAATCAGTAGGATATATAAATAAATTTTAAGTGATCGTCTACACTTTCGCTTACTGTTTTGCAATTTTAAAATTTATTACCTAATGATAGAGCTGAAAATAGTGTACGATAGGATCGATCGATGCATTATTCTTATTCGAAAAGATAGGTCTAAAAATAACCTTTAGTAATTGGGAACTCCCAAAACCTTTTAGCAGTGTACACCTGGGCCTCTTAACAAAGGAACCAGGCAGAGAGCATTTATAGTATGATGTAATAAAGGTCTTAAAAATAAAAGAGTTCTTGGCTCTATTTTTAAACTGAAAAAAAAAGGAAAGAGGTCTTGTCTGTAAATAGGAAGGATATTAAATAGCTAAGAAATAACTAAGATAATAAACACAATATCGGGAAAGTTACGGTAAGCGCTTGCTACGGTCAGTCTTTGGATGGGACGATCTTTAACACATTGAAAATACTTCGTGCCTTAGGCTAATATTCATAGACGACGCTAAGCGTAAAGTAACGCTTCCGTATGTCAAATTTGTATTACAATTTGACAGCGTAAGTTTACGCGCAGCGTCGTCTCTGAATATAAGCATTAGACTTGATTCGGAGACCATCCGATCTCCGCAAAATAAAATAAATAAACAATTATTTTTAAATGTAGAATTAGCTTTATTATGAATGATGAATATTGATGGGACTGTCATGTATTCTGTAGAAAGTCTAAAGAAAAACAATCTAGATTTATCATTCTTTTTAAAAAGTAAAAGGTTCTCAAGTCGGTTGTATTTGGCTATAGTTTTCTTTCTTTTCGCTTCGCTCATATAATATACAAGGCTCATTGAGTCCGCAATAAATTTACGCGTAAATTCTAATTAAGGTAGCTAATTAGAACACGCGTAAGAAAATAGTGAGCATATATTGCAGTAAACAGCTAATAATAAATAATTATCCTTGTAACAAGTTTGTGTATAAAATTCTCGCCAATCTTTTTATCCAGCTTGAAGCTGGCACTAGCTAAGTTCAACCCGGTCGTTAAAATTGGAGAGGAGTATTTTAGCAAAACATATTTCTCTGTACGATTTTTACGGTTGGGTTGAAATTGACTCGCGTCAACTTCAGGCCAGACAAGAAGATTGGCGAAAACTGTAGCTATGTTTACTTCTTGGGTTTTTCATGTATAAATGTTACGCACCGGTTAGTTCTGTCAGCAGCTCACTGTTTGTCGGCTGACTGTAAGCCGAATAAAATAACGTGTAGTGTTTCATAGAATGAGCCACCGACTAAAGCTAACCTAACTCGATAAACTGACGTCATTTCCCTACAAAACAGAGCCGAACACAGAAAACAGGAACATTTACAGCGACCATGACGGCGAGGAAGCAGCCTTAACTTTTCTCGAAGCGTTTCACGAGTACATTTTTAACCGTAGACTAAATTGATTCTTTTTACGTTCCCAAATTACATCATCCGTAATTCCAATTTCCGATGCGAATGTTTCCACTGTGAAAATATTTTATAGCAATAAACGAGTAATACGATTAGGGTTGTCGATTACAAAAGCAGAATAAATGCAGCTCAGATTGCGATATTTCGTTTGCAAACGATTTATTATTTTATCATACACAATTTATTTACGGTAAATATTTTAAAAGTAATTTATCCTTCACAAATATTTTATCAGAAAAATTAAGGTAGATAGACCGAGCTAATAGTTTCAGCCCTAAGGAGATGACTGTACAGTCACGAACATAAATATATATACACTTCTTAAAATTCAGAAACATGTTAAAATTTAAAATTGTAAAGTATAACAACATAAATAATGATATATTAATGTCATCTCAAAGTCGTAATCTTCATTTCAAGAGAAAAATGGAATCGAATTTCAGGTCAGTGTAGTTTAGTGTATACATATTTACGGAGTTAAAACAAATCCAGTAAGACACCGACTAGTGACAACCCTGTACATTTTATTGGTAGTCTTTTATTTTGCATTCGTTCATCATTAAGTATAATAATTTGTTTGTTACAAGGTTGTTGACTTTTATAAAAGTATTTTTTTCTTTTAATGTCAACTAGTTGTATCTTATCAGCTGTTCAGAAAGTATAGAAAGACATGCGCATATTTGTAACTTTAGTCAAAATTATGTTTTAAAGTAATCGGTAAACAATTCTCGGAGAGTAAAGATTTTGAATAACTTTTTATTATGTTGTATATTATAGTTTTACATACAACTAGCTTTTGAACCAATTGCAACATCCGTTACACCCCTTTAGTATTTTTTTTTCGTGATTGTTCCCGTTCTTTACACAGTTATTCTGCTATTTCGGGTGATGACTCAAAGTGAAGCCAACAAATCAAAGATCATAAAAATCAGTCCAGTCGTTTCTGAGTTATAATGGTGTAACTTTATTCCACTTTGCTTTGTACATTACGATGAATACTTATATACATGTCGGCGACCTAGTGTGTGTACATTAGAAGACCTCTGCCTACCACCTCGGGGAATACAGGCTTGATGGTATTTTGTTTATTTACTCACTTTTATTACTGAAGCGGCTTTTACATCCAGTCTTTAACTTTGTACTGTAAGTAATATTGTCGTCTGTTTATGTTTATTTACCCCTTAATCGAAATGAAGACGAATATTTTGTTTACATTTAAGGTAAATTCTACTATCGAAAAGCCGTTGTACAGTCAAGACCATAAATATGTGTAGGTACACTAAACTAACTCCGAAAGCATTTTTAATGAAAGAAAAAATCAGCTGACGAGCTGCGTCTTCTGGTTCGGTACACCAGACGATTTGACCGCTAAGCTATCGCGAGCCCCACTCGCCAGTCGAAATCATCCTTCACATTCTAAACTTACGTCTTAAGGTGACGTACGGTGTTATAGTGGCGAGCGGGGCTCGCGATAGCTAAGCGGTCAAAGCGTCTGACGATGATGAGGGTTATACAGTTCTCGCCAAACTTATTGTCCGGGTTGAAGTTGGCACGAGATAACTTTAACTCGGCCGTAAAAATCGAAAATATTAAAACATTGGGTTAGAATGATTTAAAACGACAGCCTATAACTTGAGCTTTCGTTTTTATTCATTACAATGTAATATTTTTCTTTATCCGAATTTAACGGCCGGGTTAAAGTTTGCTCGTGCCAACTTCAACCCGGACAATAAGTTTGGCGTGAACTGTACTCGTAACCCTCACTTAATATTCTCATCGAAATAAAACAGCATCGTGTATATATGACGTGTCGTAAACAGTGACGCCCACTTCCCGGCGCTGTCAGTCTCAATGGACGGCTAGTAATATTTCGTTATGATCATTGACGGGACTTGACGACCTATGACGTCTTTGCCACAGAAAAAGAAAGTTGGAAAAGGTGAACTCTGTGGTGACTATCTGCAAATTGTTTTTGTTTGGATAGTAAAAACAAAAACACTATCCAAACAAAATCAACTGGGTATTTATAAGTTTTAAAGCAAAACGTTTACACTTAATCAATCCGTAACAGAGGATATTGGCTTAAGGATAGATTTTATAGGTAAAAGACCTTTCGTCTCAAAAGGTCTTTGAAGGTACGTGTGAAACGTTGAAACCAAAAAAAAGTTTTAATAAAGAAGAGAAGAGATTGATGGAGCAGTGATAGCTAAGGGTAATGTCAGTAGACTGTCACGTCATAACTCTCAAGTTCGAATCCAACGCACGCGGCTCTGACTATTCGTATTCATGTGCATTTTAATAATTAATAAGGAAGTAAGAAATTAATTATAGAAATTAATTTACTCGCTAAGGAAAACATCGTGAAGAAACCTGCATGCCCAAGAGATTTTCTCGATAGCGTGTGAAGTCTACCAATCTGCACTAAGCCAGCGTGGCGGACTATAGCCAATACCTTCTCATTCTGAGAGGAGACCCGTGCCCAGCAGTGGGACGATAAATGGTTTGATAATAATACCCAAATTGAAAAGTTCCATATCTTAAACAACAGCAAAACAACGTATCATTATCACTGAAAATACTTAACCTTCTGGGTATTTTTGTTTATGATTACTACATTTATGACGTCAAATATTGTCAGTTTTAGATTAATGGAGGATGAATAGAGCTCGTAATTATGATGTGGGATCAGAATGAGATAGCAATGCTAAGTAAATTGGAGCGACAGCTCATCAAGTATCAAGATATATACTGTAATGTGTTCCGAATGAGTGCATATGAGTAGATAAATAAAACTGTTTAGTTCATAGTATATTATATCATAAGTTTCAGTGACGTATTTTTTTTTATACCACTAAGGTGGCAAACAAGCATACGGCCCGCCTGATAGTAAGCGGTTACCATAGCCTATGGACGCTTGCAACACCAGGGGATCACTCGCGCGTTGCCGACCCGAAAAACCTCTTAGAGGAGATTCACTGCGCCGAAAGTTTGAGGGAATATTCCTCTTACTGCCAGAGCAGCGCATCCTTAGAAGGAGCTCTGGCGACCTTACTCACTGCAGGAACCCAACACACAATAAAGTGTGTTATTTGGCTGCAGTTTTCTGTAAGGTGGAGGTACTTCCCCAGATGGGCTGCTCTAGATTTAAGCCATAAATGGCTGTGCCCTACCTCTCTTTCAATTATTTATAGTATATAGTATTTATATTAAACTAGCGTTCTGCCAGCTATGTTTCTAGTAAAGATGTAGCTTTGTAATCATCATAAACTCACATAACTATCCCACTGCTGGGCATGGGTCTCCTCTTAGTATGAGAGGGATTAGGCTATAGTCCTCCACGCTGGCCTAATACCCGCATTAGGCCAGCGTGGAGGACTATAGCCTAATCCCTGATGAGATGATTGGCAGACTTCACATGCCGTCGAAGAAATCTCCCAGGCATGCAGGTTTCCTCACGATATTTTCCTTTAACGTTAAAGTGAGTGATAATTACGCACATGATTTCGAAAAGTCAGAGGCGTGCCTTAGATTCGAACTCGAGACCTTTGACTTGGCAGCCCAGTGGTCATACTATAACTGCTTAGCTATAACTGCTTAGCTTTCTAATGGTGAAAGAATTTTTCAAATCGGTCCAGCAGTTTTTTCATTCGTTGATTCAAAAGGTTGATTGCAATTTGGTCTACTTTCCCACATTACTGAGGAGGCCGATTAATAGGAGGGTTCCCACCAATTACGTGGGATCAAGTACTGACGTCGGCTAAAATAAATTGCAGTCTCCGATAAAACTGTCACGTCTATAAGCGCCTGAAAGCTTTCCACGGATTAACAACTGAAGATTGTATTTGTAGATATTAGCATATTAATTAGATCATGAATATAACTAAACATAGCATCATGCCTGTGTTCCTCAAAGGATTAGGCAGAAGTGTAGGCAGGTACTACATTATAACTACACCCACAACTCACTGGTATATTTGAGTCCCATGTAATAGGGAGTGCATCTATTGCCTTATTAATCTTAACTCCAAGCTGCTATTGAGAATTTCATAGAAAAATCTTATAATATTTTGCTCGACCTGGGAATCAAAACCAGGATCTCAAGCATAGCAGTCGCGTTAAGGTCCATTAGGCTAAGAGAGCAGTTAATATAACAGTAAACAATGATTATGTGTAATGCGCGTACAAACATACAGACAATCAAACAATACAAAAAAATAAATATCCTGGGACATTTTACACAGCACCGTCTAGTCCCAAACTAAGCAGAGCTTGTACTATGGGTAATAGACAATGGATATAATATTTATATACTTTTTTTAACACCCAGACAAACACAAACACTTAAGTTCATCACATAAATGTTTGTGTCCTGTGGGAATCGAACCCACGACCTCGTGATCAGCAGCCCGGTACTCAAACAACTCGACCACAGACGTCGTCAAAATGTCTAAAGATTATTGTTTAGGCTTTTATTGCTCATAAAAAGGACCTATAAATGTTTTTTGCAATATCTCTAATGTACAGATGTAGACGTTAAGGTACACTTATAAATAATAACCTAATCTAAATTAAAAATTTAGAAAACTCCCGACACGAAATGTAATTTGTAATTTTGTGGTGGCGGCCACCTTGGATTTGAAATTTTTATAGTGTATAGTATTCTCCTAGTTAAGCCCTTTCATTTGATACCCATATTGAGGGAGGTGTGAAAAAATATCTAATTCGTTATTTTGTGGTGGCCATCTTGGACCGATTTTCATCAAACATAGCTAAGAACACTCCCGACTAATTCACCTTTCAAATAAAAAACAAAATCAAAATCGGTTCATCCGTTGGGGAGCTACGATGCCACAGACACACACACACACACACACACACACACACACACACACACACACACACACACACACACACACACATACACAGACACGTCAAACTTATAACACCCCGTCGTTTTTGCGTCGGGGGTTAAAAATACCAATTCAATTTTACCGTCACACGGGTTCAAACGACAAATGTCAGTGACGTTTGAATGGCGTGGCGAATAGTGACGCAATTGTAAACGGTTCAATTTAGAAAGCCGTAAATCATTACATACTGTTATGAAATGACTTGTTATTCAAGTCCCAGAACCTAGCTTACCAACGTAAATAAATCAACGACATTATATAAGTTAAAACAAGGAGTTGTCATTATCAACCCATTAATTTCGACAACCCATTAATTTCGACGTCTGTGGTCTAGTGGTTCGAGTACCGGACTGCTGATCACGACGTCGTGGGTTCGATTTCCACAGGACACAATCATTTATTGTGATGAACTTAAGTGTTTGTGTTTGTCTGGGTGTTTTCTATGTATTATAAGTATGTATTTACAAAAAAAAGTATTTAAGTATTATATCCATTGTCTAGTTCCCATAGTACAAGCTCTGGTTTATTTGGGACTAGATGGTGCTGTGTAAAAATGTCCCAGGATATTTATATTTATTTATTTAATTTTCCCACTACTAGGCGCCGGTCACTTCTCAGAATAAGAGGGTTAGGGTATAGTCCAACATGTTGGGCTAGTATGGGTTACGATTCTGCGAGGACGTCATCTCGCAGAAGGAGGAGGCTTTCTCTTATCTTTCTCTTAGCTTATCTACTTTGACAACTGTTTGATGTTTATTCTTTGTATCTTGTATCTATATATGCTTTCGCTCATTGATAAGTTAATAGCATGTGTAATTGTCTATGTATTGTACGCGACTTAATTTTGAATGCCATTTACTATGAACATGCCGTACCTATTCTTATAACATTATATCATTCACATTACATTAGGTTACGTAGTTCATATGACTTTTCTACATTAGCAATATAATCTCTACTATATAAAACAAAGTCGGGTTTGTTACAACACTTATAACTCGAGAACTGCTGAACCGATTTGCATGGTTTTTGCTTTGTTGGATTTGTCTCCACCCCGAATAGCAGAATAACAATTAAAACTAAAGGGGTGTAACGGGTTTCAAAGGCGCCAGCGAAGCTGCGGGAAAAAGCTAGTTTAAACTAAAACTATACATATTTTGGCATGATTATTCGTGCATCGTATTACTAGTTATTTTGTTTGTAAACGAACGTGTAATTCGTTGGCGAGGTTTTAAAAATAATAATAAAATTACAGAGATCCGAACGTCTTGTTCTTCAGTTTTATTTTTTATTCGTTTTATAACCCTACGGATGCGTCGGGTTACATTACAACGTTAAACGAAATATAATGCCTAGACAGATATCAGATGACTTGTAAAAGCAATATCGACTAAAGCTTCGTAAAGCCAATACTTAGAGAAATTTCATCATTATTTTCGTGGCAAATATAAACCCAAAACATGAATAATTGTTTTAAAATTCAGATTAATTGTTTTATAGAAAACGAAAACAGAATTTTGGCTTCGTATCGAAAGCTAAGCAAAAAAATCATTTGTAAATGTCTCCAACATAAAAATAATCAACGTTTATTGCACCGTGCAAGATACATCGTAAACACACAACCCAGAAACGGTAACTAAAATTGAATTTTCAACCTTTATAACTGCAAATTAAAGTCTCTTTTCCTTTGAAAGGTTGGTCTTTAGTTTTTCTGTGCGCTGAAGTGGTTTTGAATGGTGCCGTCGTATGTAGTGCCCTCTAGTGGGAAGACTGACCCGCATTAAATTTGAGCATACAGACCTGGCATTCCGCAAAATGTCTGAGAGACAAGAAGGTAAACATTTACGTGCTCTACGATTATCTACGCATGCGCGTGATAGCACTGGATAAACCACACCTGTGACACTCCATACAAACTTTCCGATACCGCTGCACACTACAATACCAAATGTCAAACTTGTCAAAATTACGTTTGTACACGTGCTAATGTGTGCATGACGGTGCGTAGGGTTTGTTGGCAGTTCGGCAAGAAAACCGGCAGAATGCGGGGGATCTGAGGTATCTGACGTTAGGGAGGGGCGGAGAGTGGCCATTCTGTTATTATTTATTCTGTGGGATAAACATACCATCATGCCAGTATTAACCGAAAAGTTAGGCACTAATGTAGGTATAGCCACAATTCTCCCGTATATTAGATGTATGCTGTTTGGTGAATAGCAGAATAACTATAAAAATTATAATTAATAATTAACCCATATACTGTCCCACTGCTGGGCAGGGATCTCCTTTCAGTATGAGAGGGATTAGGCTATAGTCCACCACGCTAGCCTAATGCGGGTTGGCAAACATCTTAGAAAAATGCGAGGAGATAAATAAATTTAAAGATCAACCCGTGCGAAGCCTACGAAATATTTTTAATAGCATTGTATTTATTCAACTCTTGACTCTATTAATTAACTGAACCCTATTATAATTCTAAAATCTACTACGTATTTTCCGGGCACACAAACCCCGGCTGTTCCTGGAATCATTTGTTTATTTGTCATCGCGTTAATAATTTCAGTAAACAATTTGTAATCTTATTATGTATCCACTACCGACTAATTTCCAAAGTAAATTCATTGACCCTTTAGTTTGACTTTCCATTTTGTTGAAGACAACCATAGTGTATAAATCTTTACATTATGACATAATGCTTGGTTTTGTGTCTGGTTTTAATGGCAATTGGCTCGGCAATTGCTTATGTCCCATCTAATACCTATTATTAGATGGGACCTAAACATATCGGCGAGCTATGGGTAACATTAGTAGACCTCTACCTAACCCTTCGGGGAATACGGGCGTGATGGTTTTCCGCAACTTAAATACGGTCTCAATAACAGGATAACAAACCTATATAATTATTATTGCTTAATGTTTGTAAATGTGTGTATCCCAAGCTATCCGAAACTCCCCTGGAATCCCTATGGATTCCAGGTAATAAAATCCATAGGGGTAATTAAATTTAAATATACTGATTGTAAAATAGCTCTTATAGGTCCATCGTCCTAAATCAACGAAAACTTTAAAAAACATTTTTTTTAATTTTTCGTTGATTTTAAAAACCGCTATATAAATTTTATCGAAATCGGTCCTCAGGAGTATATTCTTTTAAAAAGAAATTTCAAAATCGGTCCACAATTGACTCAGAAATCGCGTCAAATTGTTGCGCGTTACATTTTTTGTATGTATGTTATACAAAAAAATCACACTCGAATTGAGAACCTCCTCCTTTTTTGAAGTCGGTTGAAAAATATTCTTTTTTCCGGAATAAGAAGTAACGAAAATCTTTAAGATACATTTCATAAGAAATCTGTGGTAAACAACAGTGATATATTCTGTTCGAGCGGTTTTTGAACTCAACCCCCCGCCGCCGCGTGAGCTATAAGCTACTTGAGTCTATTATATATTCGGTTTAAGTCTCTTTGCGCCACGAGAAACATATTTGTCTGGAATAAAACATCATTTTTAAAAAGATGACAGCAAAGCTTTTTGCTTTTTCTTTAAAATTTCGATCCTCAGCGGTTTTCAAATATCGTTTCGTCTTGGAATTTTTAAGTAAAGCCAGGGCTTACAGCGTTTTGAGTATACACAATCTTCATTGTTTGTATTTTGTACACATATCATAAAGCCAGTATTACCCAAAGGGTTGGCGTTGCTTTCTCAGATATATTCCTTTACAAAGTAGCTCTTCCTCCTTTTAGAGACGGGCTAGAATAAAAGTCCTTACTGTTACTCAGATCGGAGTCTCGTAAGAGGTGGAAATATATGTCTTTATGTGGTTGGGCCTCTTGGGGTCTGACTGGCGACTGCTTAGGTCAAAGTCTGTCTTAATACACTTTGTGTATGTTCTGAATTTTGCAAGTGAGAGCAATTTTTCTACCTTGGTTGCCACAGCTCCGGTACGGTGTACACAATGGGCTGGTCTTAAGGGTCGGCAATACATAAGCAATGCCTCTAGCGTTGCAGACTTACAGGTATCCAAGGGCAATGACTATTTTTTATGAAATTATATTTAGGTATTTCTGTAAATAGATCCTTGAAAGACTATTATAAAAGTCATTACATTTTTTCATACTATCTAGATGGCGATGGTGCCGGCATTTCCTAATCGATGAACTCTTAGAAGAAACGCCGAAACAAACTCAGAGAATGCGAGTAAAAAAATGTAGGGCAAAATCTAAAACGGCCTTTTGAAGAAAGAGCCGCAATTTTGAGTTGACCTAACGACTACAGTTTTGAGTCCTAAATGACGGTATGCATGCATCAGTCATTGTGTAGCTCAACCATTATTATGGAGCTCAACGACCCGTCGCACGACGATACCATCTGCAAGAAATTCGCGTAGGTCATATGAAATACTCAAAACTGTCAGAAAACTGAAATATTGCACGAGTTTAAACCTTACTATCAGGCGTTATCACTTGTCTGTTGTAAATCATAAAAAAGCTTCTTAAGTATATCAGCACTTACTCGCTACTCGGACTTAGCTAAGTTTTAAGTTAATATGTAGAAAAATTTATGGCGGTTCTGAGATCTTGTTTTGAGTACTATCAAACTTTTACAGTTTGGGTGTGCACAGTAATAATGTCTTAATTTGCAAATGGTGCTGTTTTTATGACTTTTTTATTGGTCCAAATGTTGATTGAATTGAAGTTTTATATTCTTTCAGGTGAAAAACAAAGTAATAAATAGGAGACTTGTTATCGGCAGGATAAGAATTTATAAACCAATTTCATACACCTTTTATATTATTTTCGTTTACTCCGAAACTTCGCTAAACATAAAAAAAATTTTAGAAAACCCCCGACACGAAATGTAATTTGCCTAGTTAAGTCCTTTCATTTGATACCCATTTTGAGAGAGTTGTGAAAAAATATGTATAAAAAAACCTTGAAATCCAAGCCTGTAGTCTTTTAGGATAGGTACAAGTGAGTCCATGGGCTAGGTAGTAGTAAAATAAAAGAACCATTTACTATTCAACTCTAGACTCTAGTACGTCCACTTAGAATTAGTTCCCTTTAGATCTCATTATTACTTACACATAAAGTCCCTGTTTCGGTTATGTTATCTTGCAACATGAAGGGAGTCTGCTACTTTATTGGTATTAGAAACAAAAAATGGTCGTCCTAGGACGAATATAACAGCAAAAGAAAAAAACAATGTCTTGTAGGAGTCTACTAAGATCTACATAACAGAAGTAAATATTGTTTCATTATTTCATTTCGATGTTTGAAATGTAACGTTTGGGTCAATTTTTGGTATTATAACATACAATTCACTATTTTATTTCTTTTGCCAGTGCAGATCAAAATAACTAAAGAAATAAAAGGTGAAAATGTTATAAAATTGTAATGAAATCGAAACCCAACATCGTTAAGTATGAAATTTTTATTAGGTACTGTTCGATATATTATTTACAACAGAGAGCTGTCAGCCATTACCCTAGTGGTCATAGGCGCGGCTACTAGGCTTGAGGGTTCGATTCCCGTTTCGCACAGTCTCTGTGTATGTATATTACAGCACTTGAGAATTTCTCCGAGAATCCGGATTCCAACCCAAGACCCACTCGCGCTTACGGTTACCAGGTGACTAGGCTAATGAGTTAATCATAAACATTTTTATTTTTGTTTATAGAAGATAAAAATATCTATAGATCGAACTGTATTTTCAAAAGTTCTAATTACCTGAATATTGTCCTTGCGACCAATAAACTCTATTACTGGTTGTTCACGCGGAACATAAAAACTCATTTGATTTCAAATTAGACTGTAGATTTAATTGGATTTTGCCTTTTGTAAAACAGAGTACAAAAAAATGGCGTGTATAGTGTCGTGAATGAATTGAATGAATGTGTAGAGATGTGCAAGTGAAGATGTTAAAATGATACTAATTAGAGATGTGTAATGATGAGTGAAGCGTGTGGAGTGTTAGGCTCGATATAAAATAAAACTAATGTGGTGGCAGCACCGTCGACAGATGGTAAAAAACCAGCGTCGACATCCTCCCGGGCCGTTGAAAGCTTGAGTCGAAGCCTTCAACGCGATTCTTCATCTGAGCTAGGTAAGAGGCAGATACGGGTGATGGCTCTTCTTACTGCCCCTTGCGACGTAGAGATGTCCGCGACTCGAGGAACTCCATCGGAGCCAGGATACAGTTTTGTTATGCGGCCTAGCCGCCAACATAGCGGAGGCAGGTTATCTTCCTTTATCAGGACTAGGTCATCGAGCTGCAACTCCTTGCATTTAGTGCGCCATTTTGTGCGCTGCTGCAGCTCAGCAACGTACTCGCTTGCCCAGCGCAGCCAGAAGTGCTGTCTTGCTTGCTCCAGAAGTCGGTAGCGGTTGAGGTTGCTTAATTTGGAGTCCACGAAGCTCGGCGATGGTAGAGATGTTAGTGGCCTACCAATCAAAAAGTGAGCCGGGGTGAGAGGTTGTAAGTCATGTGGAGACGGACTGAGAGGACAAAGGGGTCGGCTGTTGAGGATGGCCTCAACCTGTGCGAACAGCGAGGATAGTTCCTCAAAGGTGAAATGTGCATTTCCAAGAATACGTTTAATGTGGAACTTTGCCGACTTTACTCCGGCCTCTGCCAGACCATTGAAGTGGGGAGCGTACGCGGGAGAGAATTTGAACTCTATGCCCCGACGAGCTGCATAGTCACAAATAGAGTCGCGCTGCGACTTGAGAAAATTGGTGATGTCTTTTGCCGCAGCTACAAAGTTGCGACCATTGTCACAATAGATTATTTTTGGCATACCTCTGCGTGAGATAAAGCGTTTTAACGTGAGCAAGAATGCATCTTTAGACAACTCGCTAACCGCTTCAAGGTGGACACATTTAAATCGGAAACATATAAATACGCACAAGTAACATTTTGTTATTTTGCATCCTCTACCCTTGCGATCAGTAATAAAGAATGGTCCAGCAAAATCAGTAGCAACCGTAGTAAATGGAAAGTTGGCTTCTACACGATCGTTAGGTAGATTACCCATGATATTAGTCAAGGTTTGACCGTTAAATCGACGGCACGTAAAGCAATTACGAACTGTAGTTCTGGCCAAATGACGGCCCCCGACGGGCCAGTAGCAATCACGAATCGAGGCGAGAAGCTGTTGAGGTCCAGCATGTAGGAGACGCTCGTGTTCAGCCTGAAATATTAGCCTTGTTAAAGGATGATTAGACTTTAACAGAATGGGGTGCCTTTTATCAAAGGAATAGTTCGATTTGTCTATTCGGCCTCCAACTCGGATTAATCCTTCTGGATCAATGAACGGGTTTAGTGATATGAGGGCTGCCTTAGTTGGAAGAGCCCTTTTGTTTTGTAGGCGATTTAATTCGTCGGGAAAGGACTCCCTTTGGGCGACTCTGGCGAGAACCTTCAGGGCATAATTAAGCTCTTTGGCTTGCAGGGTTCCCGTTAGCTTATTGGTTGGGTTACGACAATTGTTAGCGAATCTTAGAATTGTAGCATAGGTCCTTTGTAGTTTATGTAATTTTGAAAAATCATTGAATTTTACTATGGGTGCTGGAGGCACGACCTCCACCGCCAAAACGGAGGCCGTTTTAAGCTCAGGTAGTTCAGTAGCGGGCATGGTTGTGGAAGGCCACATAGATTCAGGTTGCAGGAGGAAAGGGGGTCCATGCCACCATAGGGGAGGCTCACTAGTGGACACGTCTTTCAACTCTACTCCTCTTGATGCTAGGTCCGCGGGATTGAGAGCCGTGGGGACATAGCGCCAAGACGCAGAATCGGTGAGTTCATTAATGGCTGCAATGCGATTAGCTACAAAGGTTTTTGTTTTATTAGGCGTGTAAATCCAACCTAATACAACACGTGAATCCGACCAATATACATGACGGTCTATAGAGCGATGAAGAGCTTTGGTCACAGCCGAACTTAATTGGGCACCCAGCGTAGCGGCGCATAATTCTAGCCGCGGAATTGTAGTGGCTTTTAGAGGAGCTACGCGTGCCTTAGCGCATAACAAGTTTACGTGGACAGCGCCGCTAGCATCAATGGACCTCAGGTAGACACATGCCCCGTAAGCTTGCTGTGAGGCATCGCATGGTTCATTTCGATTTTTGTGCTGTTGTTAATTAGCGTTAGCCTGGGTATTCTTATCTCTGAAAGATTAGTGAGATTTTTTGAAAATAGTTGCCAAGCCGTTACTATGTCATAAGGAACTGCCTCATCCCAGCCTAATTTTAAGATCCATAAACGTTGTAGGAGAATTTTAGGTTTAATTGTGTACAAAGATAACAGTCCTAGAGGATCAAATATTTTGCAAGTTGAGGAAAGTATAGACCTTTTAGTGATAACTGAATTAGTGTTAGGTTGAATTAGGAAATGTAACTCATCTGAGGTAGGACACCAACCAATGCCTAAGGTGCTAGAGGCGTTGCTGATGATCAAATTGCTTTCTTCAGGGTTATTATTGTCTGGAAATAGGTTAGGTAAGTTAGATCTATATTTTCTCAAGTGAAAACAGCCCTTGGCTAGCTCGTTAGAAACTGAACGTTGAATGTGGCGCAGCTCTTGTTCTGTGTCACTCCCTGATAAAAGGTCATCGCAATACATATCATTTTGGATAATAGCCTTTAGTTTAGGGTCGCTACACTCTTCGCCTAGTTGCCAGATACACCTGGTACTAAGGTAAGTGGCGGATGAAAATCCGTAGGTTACGGTGTTCAGCCGTAGGATGCGGAGAGGCTCATTTTCGTGATCGCGCCACAATATAAGCTGTAGCTCGCGGTCAGCCTCTCTGATGTTTACTTGTCGAAACATCTTTTCTATGTCTCCGGATATTATATATCTGTAGAGACGAAATCTTAGAAGTATGTTAAACAAAGAGTCTTGTATGGTGGGGCCTACCATTTGGAGATCGTTAATTGATAGACCTGAGGTAGTGCGAGCCGACGCGTCAAACACAACGCGGAGTTTTGTAGACTCGCTTTTCTCCTTGATGACGGGATGATGGGGCAAAAAATAGGCGTTTATAGGCCTGGTTGTTACAGGTAAGTCTGATAGGTGACCGAGAGTGGCATATTCGTGAATAAATTCACTATAGGCTTTCTTTAGATCTGGTTGTTTCTTAAAGCGTGCTTCTAGGTTCAAAAACCTCTTCTTGGCTAACTGATATGAGTCGCCTAGGCACTCTCTACCTGCACGAAGAGGCAGGCCTACGCAGAAACGACCATTACTTAGGCGAGTAGTGGTGGTAAGAAAATGTTTCTCACAAACCTTTTCTTCCTTAGAATAGGGAGCAACTTGTGGAAAACTTTCTAATTGCCAGAATTTGGCTACCTGTTGCTCTAGGTTAGGAGAACAATCATCATCTTCCTTTAGGTAAGCATGACAGGCGCGGATGGTTTTATTAGGTAATTTAGAGTATGAAGGCATGGTACCTCCGATGAGCCATCCAAATTTAGAGCTACGTAGTATTGGCCCTTCATCACTTAGGGAGTGTTGTTGGGAACCTATTACTTCCCAGAATAGATCGGCACCAATCAGCATATCAATAGGTGATGACTCATTGAAGCTAGGGTCCGCCAGGACAAATTCAGATAAATTTAGGCCTTTTAAATCAAAGGTGGACTTAGGTATATCATCTGATATTTTAGGTAGTATTAAAAAGAACATTTTCACATTAAATAGGCTATCATTAGATTGTAGGTGAAGCATACATCGCTTTGGTTTTATATTGAGTTGAGTATTCCCAACTGTGAATATGTCAACATTAGATGGTTCTGTAGGTACGTTGAGTCTCCGCTTTAGTGACTCTGTGACAAAGGAACATTGGCTTCCACTATCAAGCAAGGCACGTGCCCTTGTTGATTCATTAGTTACCGGGTTGAAAATCAAAACACTAGCGGTGCAAAGTAACACTTGGGAAGGTGGATTGCTTGATAAGGCAGACATAACCGTAGCTGACTGTTCAGCAATAGTGTCCGTGTTTGATTCAAGTTTAGGGGCAACATGCAAGAGAGAGTTGTGTCGCTTTCTACAAGAACGACAGTGACCCGGAAGATTACATCTATTGACATCATGACCCGGTCTTAAACAGTTGACACATAAGCGTAATGTCTTTACTGCAAGTTGCCTTTCTTCAGGCGACTTAGCCTTAAACGTAGCACACTCAAATAGGCGATGATTGTCTTTACACACAAGGCATTCATAGTTACGTTTATTGAAAGAGGTATTGTTATTATTAGAAGTAGCCATAAAGGCCCTAGTATGCACCTTGTTTGTAGAAGTAGGGTTTGCATTTTTATCAACACCTTTATCTTGTTTACTACGATTAACTGTCTCTAAAACATCCGCACGATTTTTTAAAAACGTAAAAAATTCGTCTAGTGTAGGAATTTCAGATAAAGAATTCTTGTATTCTTCCCATTTATATATAGTTGCATTGTCTAATTTTGCTGAGACCATAAAGATGATTAAAACGTCCCATTTTTCGGTGGGTAAACCCAGCGTGCTGAGAGCCCGTAAGTTTTTTGTAACATGATCAATAACATAACGTAGTGACTTGTCAGTCTCTCGCACTGATTCAAGGGTAGACAATGACTTTAGATGATTGTTAATTAGCTGACGTTTGTTGTCATACCGTTCGCATAATAGTTTCCAAGCTTGAATGTAATTTTTGTCAGTTACTTCTAAATTACTAATAACACGAGCAGCTTCCCCTTCCAAGTAAGAGTTAAGATAGTGAAATTTGTAAATACTCTTTATTTTATTGTTGTTGTGAATTAAAGAACTAAAGGTTTCCTTGAATTCAAGCCATTTGTAATACATGCCGCTGAAGTTGGAAATCTTAATGACAGGTAATTTAAAACCTAAACCTCCCTGAACATCATTACAGCAAGAAGGATGAGAACACTCAGGGTCATTGGAACAAGTAGAGTCATTAAGGATAGTTGGAGACCCTTTTGCTAATATGGACTTGCCCAAAGAAATATAGTGATCAAAGTCTTGTTCAATAGTTTCACATAACGCTAATTCTGTTTCTATTCCTGGAACTATTAACGACTCCAACTGTGCTTGCAACTCGTCGAATTCCTTATATATTACCTCAATCCTAGATAATTTCATCTCAACCTTTCTTAGATCTAAATCAGACAAACTATCCTGCGTTTTGACCTCATCTATATAGTTTTTAAATCGTGTTAGACGACCCTTAATATTGCTACGTTTGACTGTAAGTTCCCTTAATGTTGCAACGTCTTGGCCTTTAGGCTCCATTAGTTCAGAGTTGGATGAAAAGATCTAGTCAAGCAGGTACAAAGTTAAATAGTTAGTTAGAACATAAAAAATTATAACAATACGGTACGCTCCTCGCTTCGTGGTTGTGGCAGAGCCCGGCGCTCGATGGATCGGTCCAGCTGAGCACGTGCACGCCGCGCCGCGCTGCTGCCGGCCGCACGAATCTCGGGCTACGCCGGAGAAGATGGGTGACGTCACGCGATGACGCCCCGGTACCCCGGTGAACTGAAACGTGTTAGTACAAGCGCTGAATAGCTGATCGACAGCTGCAGTTGTTAATTGCTAAGGGGAGGGCTGACGTTAGATAGAAAATAATATGATAGAATGCACACTAGTTACAGTTAGTCTAACTCCGCTGATTACACAAGTTGAGCAGGAATAATTATTGAGAATAGGAATTAGGAAAGATAGGAACGGGCTCACAATTAGATAGGCAGGCAGGCGTGGCTGAGGCGGAGAATATGGTTCCTCCGACCGCTGGGTGCTGGCTGCAAGATTGGCGTGAAGCTCGTTGCGGATTGGCAGAGGACCGCAGGCGTAAGCGTTGGATTAGGTGCGTAGGCCCGTAGCTGGCGTGCTCGTGTTAGTCCAAGCAATGTAGGGTTGCGGTGCTCGCACGTTGTTTCGGCCTTCTGGTTTCCTCTTTCCGCTAACACACAGGATCTGTAATCTTAACCGAAACTTTAGCAGGTCCTGTCACGGTCGCCACTTTTATGTTCACGCGGAACATAAAAAC
This sequence comes from Acronicta psi, assembly GCA_946251955.1. NCBI lineage: Eukaryota > Metazoa > Arthropoda > Insecta > Lepidoptera > Noctuidae > Acronicta > Acronicta psi. Next base: position 986,291 of record OX276473.1, on the reverse strand, counting down.
TCATTTGATTTCAAATTAGACTGTAGATTTAATTGGATTTTGCCTTTTGTAAAACAGAGTACAAAAAAATGGCGTGTATAGTGTCGTGAATGAATTGAATGAATGTGTAGAGATGTGCAAGTGAAGATGTTAAAATGATACTAATTAGAGATGTGTAATGATGAGTGAAGCGTGTGGAGTGTTAGGCTCGATATAAAATAAAACTAATGTGGTGGCAGCACCGTCGACAGATGGTAAAAAACCAGCGTCGACACTGGTCCTATTAACTATCACTACATAGTATAAAACAAAGTCGCTTTCTCTGTCCCTATGTATGCTTAAATCTTTAAAACTACGCAACGGATTTTGATGCGGTTTTTTTAATAGATAGTGATTGAAGAGGAAGGTTTATATGTTTAATACAGAAAATATAAGAAATTCAAACCCATGCGAAGCTGGGGCGGGTTTAGTTCCTTTATAAATACAATAATTTTATCTTCATTTTCAGAGATATTAATACAGCAAATTATTAATGAATATTTACATAAATTTTCTTACTTTGATATTCGCACTTGCCTACTGAATTAGGAGTAATTAATGTGAGCCAAGAGGTTGCCATATTAAACAGATTTAAATATTAAGTCATGTTGAAGTTCCAAGTAGAGTTTATGTGAATTTTATAAATGTCGTTATCTTATAAAGCAATGTTGTTTAATTGAATGCGTGTATTCATGAAATGTGAAAGATGGCGCTGTGTAAAAAATGTCCCCAAAAAAAAATCTAAGTCGTTTCAGTAGATCCAGAGATTACCCCCTAGAAACTCACAAACTTTACCTCTATAAAATATTATTAAATAGTACAGATGAAATATTTGGGACATTTTTTACACAGCGCCTTCTAGTTCCAAACTAGGCAGAGCTTGTACTATGGGTACTATACTACTAATTCGTATATACTTCGTGTATTTGTGAGCCAAACTAAGCAGAGCTTGTATTATGGGTACTAGACAATGGATATAATACTGATATACTTTTTTTGTTGTAAATATATACTTATTATACATAGGAAACATCCAGACAAATACAAATACTTATAATTCATCACATAAATATTTGTGTCCTGTGGGAATCGAACCCACGACCTCGTGATCAGCAGTCCGGTACTCAAACCACTAGACCACAGACGTCGTCAAAATGAAATTCTTTCACTGTTAGAAAGGTACATTATCCAGACTATATTTTTTCTACTTTTTATATAAAATTATGATAATAGTACCTGAAACAAAGCCAAGGGAATCGCTAGCTTATATTATAAAGATTACTAATACTATAAAGAGGAAACATTTGATTGTTTGTTTATTTTGACATTGAATAGGATTTGAAAAATTCCTTCACCATCGCAAGCATCTCCTTTATCGAGTTACATAGGCAATAATATAAATAATAAATTATTTTTAAACAAAAAACAAACCGCCTCCAAAAGACACATAGGAACTAAAAAGCAGAAAATAACATATAAAATTTACATTATGATTTCTAACTAATTTGGAGGCGGTGCCAAACTACTCATTTAATTCAAATATGACGTTCGTTGATTGTCTGTTTGGCACCGACTAAAATTCGAGTCTTCGAGAATCCGAGTAAAATTCTTTCACCATTAGAAAGCTACATCCTTACAGAGTAATATACGAAATAGCGGCAAGCTAGTTTATTTAAATATAGCGTCAACGCGCCGCAAGTAACTGTAGGTACACCCTCACCTCACGCCCCCCTTTCTGGCTGATTGATCTATTCATCATTCTCCTAGCCTTTTTCCCAACCATGTTGGGGTCGGCTTCCAGTCTAACCTAACCAGATGCGGCTGAATATCAGTATTTTACACGGAGCGACTTTCGCAATCCAATTTCTGGGCAATACCGATATTCGAAGGTAGACTAGTTGTCAGGTTTTTTGGGCTTCTGACTACCACTAACGATTATCATAGGTGTTCGTATGACAACCGGGACCGACGGCTTTACGTGCTCTTCGAGGCACGGAGGGGTCTCGATGTTTTAATAACGGTCACCCATCCACAGACTGACCTCGGCAAGCGTAGCTTAACCTTGCAGATCGGTTGATCAGCGTAGTTATAGCTTAGTTACGAGCCCCTCTGGCTGATCTATTCCAAAATATGAATTATTCATCGGCTAGTTCATATCTACCGTCATAATACACGGAGTAAATGTCGCGTTACATATAAATGTATTACCATTGAGTCTGTAACCTAATGGCCCTTTAGCGTCTCTCCACACTCATTGACGTGGAATCGGCTTACGTCAACGCAAAAGCTTTATGTTGATTTATTTATTGAGTACACCAACAGTAAATATATAAAATCAAATTCTATACAAATCAATTAAATTGAAGTGTGTTTGTAATTTCAAATTAACAGGTTTTTTCGGAAAGTATAGGTACTTATTACTTATTTAATTGGACTTCATGGGAGCTTAAGACCTTACTTAGTTAATGTAAGGTAACTAATTTACTTTTTACTAGCCACAAAAATGTTAAAATAACAACTTTTTAACAAAAAAATAAACACCGATGAAAAAAGTAACTAAAATTAAACCTTTTCTAGTCTTTCTAACAAAGTTTGATTTGGTGCCAAACAATCAATCAACCAAGATCATATTATATTAAAGTTTAATTTGTTTGGCACCTACTCAAACTTTGTTTAAAGTTATAAATATAACCTAAATTAAAAATTTTGAAAACCCCCGACACGAAATATAATTACCTATTTTGTGGTGGCGGCCATCTTGGATTTGAAATATATCATAGTCTATTTTCTATTTGTAATATATGTATAGTATTCTCTTAGTTAAGCCCATTCATTTGATACCCATATTAAGGGAGTTGTGAAAAAATATGTACTCCACTATTTTGTAGCGGCGGCCATCTTGGACCGATTTTCATCAAACATAGCTAAGAACACTCCCGACTAATTCACCTTTCAAATAAAAAAATCAAAATCAAATTCGGTTCATCCGATCGGGAGCTACGATGCCACAGACACACACACACACACAGACACGTCAAACTTATAACACCCCGTCGTTTTTGCGTCGGGGGTTAAAAATGAATGAATGAAATGAATGAAAGTTATAAAAAATACCCAAACCACGTGACGCCAAGCCGCTATACAAAATATACCTAGTTGGGTCAAAGTAGTGTGTTCTCAATAAAATCTACTAAATGAAATGCTGAATCGATTTATTTATCCACGAGCCAAAGGACCTTAAGTGGAGGAATAACGAGATCCAATATACGTCCGTTAGTAAAAGTAGTACGCGACCCTTTTCATTTGCTTACATTCCATTCATTACACTTCTGGTATACGTAGACCCCTTAAATTAACGAGATTTTAATAGCATTACATTAATGAACTTAGCGGTGACCACGCAAAATGGAAGTTGGCTTAAATTAAAAAGTATTATATCGCCTCTTTGCTTCAATAATCTGATATCTTAAAAAGTGGAATTTTACAGGAGAGCAGTTTTAAGAATTCAAAAAATAATTGTGTAGCACAGAATATTTTTTTATAGTAATTATATAATGTACTGTAAATAATGACTTATTAACTAAGTGAAAACTTATTAAAAAACTGATATTTTAGAAGTTTAGCAAGAAATTGGCTTTATTTAAAAAAAAGGGGAAAACATGTCACATTGTTCTTGCAAATATATAGTAAAATAAGTGTTTCAAACTAAATTGTCACGATTTTGATGATATTATTTTGGTTATGAAACTGGGTTATATTATGAGGAAACATTGTTGAAATAAAATAGTATAAAAAATTAGAATCAATCTTTATTGGAAAAAGTACAATAGCAAAATGTACTTATAAAATTTCACAATGAAACATCTAATGACTACTAATATCACAATATTTATTGTTTATTACTTAACGAGAATCACAGTTACTGGTGGAATTAAATTATTAGCTTAATATTTATTCCTTATGAATAATCAGACTTTAATAATTGAATCACAGGTATACCTTATTATAACTTATTAAGTAAATGTTGAGTATTGTTGAAGAGACAAGAAAATCTTATTCAAGAATTTGCATTTGCAACTACAATATAATTGCAAGAATTATTCATTAACAACATCTAACGTCATAGACGAAAAAGGAATAATTAAAAAAACACTTAAAAAAAACAAAACTCAAAAGTGACTGACACTTGAAATGTTAAAAAGATTCAGTACTGCTTGTTAACATACAAAAAATATCAATTTTACATAAAAATATTATCCTTACAATCAAAATGATAATACACTATCTTAAATTATGTAACAGTCTTAGTTATTTTTTGGCTTAAATATATTAATAATATCAGCCTTTTAAATAATCACTTAAATTTAAAAAAAAAACGCTTTTCTCAAAAGCTACAAACTTTCATAAAATGGCCTATGGTATCTGGGGATAAGGTTTTTGTTGACTAAATCCATAAGGTCTGCTTTTTTTTTATCTGATATCCCAGGTTTTTGGACATATGCATTTTTTAATTCGACGTTGGTGTTCCTTTTCTTTTTAATAACAATCGCTTTTTTGAATTCTGTATCAGCATAGGACTCTTTAAAAAATACAGCTTCAGGATCGCTTTTTTTAATTTTAATCACCTTTAAACTCGTGAGTTTTACAGAATCATTATTTTCATCTTTAAGCAATGAAAAATTCATTTGGTTAGCGAGTGTTTTCCAAAGTGTTTTTTAAAAGGCTCACTTTTCTTCCTAGCACCCTTTATAGCACCAATGAACGCGTCAGGTGAATACATGGGACCAGATCGTAATAAAATTGTCTTTTTATTTCTCTCTCAATTTGGGAATGAGCGGAATCACCCTCATTTTGGGTGTGTCCTTTGATCAAATATTTATGCGTTTTGTATCGTCTTAACTGCGTATAAATACATGCAAATCATGAATTTGTTTTTTTGTTGACCCCCACAGTTATCTGAGTAGAATACAACATCTAGGTTTTCGACTGTTTCTGTAATTTTTAAGAGATATTTGTAAACGCAGGTGCCGATTTCGTTAACACCTCTGTGAGCGTTTGACTCGTCCCAAACATAGCTATCAACACAGTTACTCTGAATGTTGTACACAGTTAAATTGAGTACATTCAATTTAGACTTGTAATAAAAGACAGAGATGTCCCCTTTGGGACACTGAAAAACTGCTTGAAGGTCGTACACAGCAACATGAATGTCCTTATTCTTCTTATCGTTCTCCTTCTCCATACGTGAGAGAACTTTTTCATTTTGGTGCGTTTCGTAGCTTTCTTTTAATCGTTCTTTCTCTTCATTAGTGCTATTCTTGTAAGCTTCACATACATCACAAAGATCTTTTTTAGGAATAAAGAATGAAATGTTGTAATCTTGTGTAAATATACGGTAAAACATTAAATAATTGGCAAAAGGTACATTTTTTGACTTACATTCTGCAACATAGTCTCTATGAAGATCGGTAATGGCTTTGCTGCCATCAATGTAATGTCTTCTAGAGTTAGCTCTTATGTAATGTGATTCGATTTTTGGTATAGCTTCTATAAAACTTTTTACACCGTTCTTTATGTTTTCATCCACTTTAAATCTATTTGCGTGATGTCCCCGCTCATCTTTCATTGAAGAAATGTTGCAATCTCTATTTTTCTTTTTTAACGCCGTCTCTATTGGCCGGTTTGTAATCGCCAAAGTGTTTTTGAAAAATAGTTTGCACACTCTTGTCTTTATTCCAGAAACGGTAAAAAAGAAAGCATTGTTATTGTTGCGAATTGGTGCAACGTTTCCATCTGAATCTATCTTCACATATCGATGTTTTGGGATGATTGCTTCGACACTATTTGCTATATACGACCACTGTTTTTTAATGTCCCCCAAGTTCCAAAATTCTTTTAAAAGTAGTTGACGTTGTTCATCTGTGATATTTGATTGACATTTGAATGCGCAATTTTCTTTGCAAGGCGATTTCAATTTACGTTCGGGAATCATTTTTTTTGTTTTTACTGATTGATAAGACTTACCACTATTTCTCAGTCTTTTCGCTACATTTTTCTTCCAGTTTCTTTCTTGTCTTCGTTTTCTTTTTCCTTTTTTGTTCGGACTACAGTCTTGGTTTTGTAGGTTCTGTTCAGTGGGCGTAATATTTTCAACAGCTGATGGTTCATTTACAATCGGGAGCACATCGGCTTCTTGTAATAGGCTGTGAAGAATCATTTCGTGGTCTTCTGTAGGTGTATGAATAACAATTTCTTGTGAAACAATATCTTGGTTTCTTCCGCTATTATAAGCTACTTCTTCGTCAGAATCTGAACAATTTTGAGGCTCCATAACTTCATAGTTTGGGTCTTTAACTGAATCATCGCTATCTGTATACAAAATATATAACGGTTGGAATATAATTATGATTATGCAAATTACAAAAAAAAAAACACAGTAGGTAGTGAAATTTACCTTCAACAAAAGACGCATTAGATGAGCTGCTTGATGATGAGTCGCTTGAAGAACTACTGCTGCTGCTCGTCGAATCACAATGAAGGTGATTAGCTATTGGTGAGGCCGCTTTTTCTTTTGTTGCGTCATCAATATTTAACGTTGCTTCTAAAAAAACGTTTCCATAAATTAAATGTTGTTTGTAGTACGACAGATTTTTTTAAATATAAACATAGTGCCTGGAATGGAATACTGCGCACAGAACAGTTCAATATTACACGTATCTACCTACCACGTGATATAAAGTAGAAGGTGGAGACTAAATCAGCCGCGTGGGGGGCGGCACCGGAGTTTTAAAGATCATCAATAGTTAATAACATACAAATAAATACCTGCACTTGTCCCTGCAACAGGTGTGTTTGAGTTGTCCGTTGTCAATGCAAGATTAACAAGTCTTTTAGATCGCGAATTCATCTGAAAAAATAACTATTACTAGTTATTTGTTTTAGCATTAACATAGTAATATTTAGGAATATTACAGGTCAATTTCACTCATGTTTTGTTCAATAACGGAACATCAGCAGATAACTATTACTTGATTTTAGTATTAGAAAAAGTTTTATCAAATACAATGTTGTATCTCATGATAACACAAAGCAAAATTCTCATTTTTTCGGCAGCAATGTGATATGACCAATTATAACAATGAACAAATGACACTCGTTTTTCAACAACACAGTGTCATCTCGCACTATCACATTTTAGAATAAAAAATAATAATTGAAACGAAACATACCTTTGCAACCACAAAGTGATAACTTCGTGATGTCACGTTTTTGCCGAAATATGAGAGCACCTTCCTCGCCGCGTGCGTTGTGACAACTGTTTTGTTTCGTTGTTGAAACAAATCTCCGCGCAGAAAGAGACAACGTGATATCGCGATCTGACACAGTTGTTCTTTCTCTTTCGCTCATAAATTCACTGCTAGATGTGTAAAAGATACCACGTTTTGTGGAAAAATAAAATCGGCCACGGTGGTTTCAATAATCAAATAATAATAAAAAAGAATTTTCGGACTTATCACGTTATTGAAGCAAAGAGGCGATATTATGGGAGCTTGTTTTCATATGGTGGGATCGGCACTTACCTACCTCGCTGGCCTAGGAAATGAAATGATACTTATTTCTGTTGTGGAGACACTGGTATCACGTCGGGGTCACCAGCTTGGAGGGACGAGGTGTGATGTCCCTCCCTTTCAAAGGGAGGATCCCCCGACTGGGCGGGTGTTAGCTTGATAGATGTCGCTACAATGTAACTAGATCCTTTGAAGACACTTTTGAGAAGAAACGCCGAAACAAACTCAGGGAATCATGGTCTCTTATGTCCAGACAATCGTAGTATTATCAGACATGCGAGTTAAACAATGTAGCGCAGAACCTGAAATGGCCTTTTGAAGAAAGAGCCGCAGTTTTGAGTTGACCAGTCCTAGTTTTGAGGAGACCCGTGCCCAGCAGTGGGATAGTTAGGCTGAGGCTACATTAGGCCGCGACGCGACCTGCGACACATGAGCGATTAAAACAAGTAAATGAATGCTCACGTATATGACTACACCGTACATCAAATATTACTAGCGATCTTTGATTTCTTTATGCGATAGGAACAACATTACTGAAATCACGGCATCGGCTACATCAACATATGAGCGAAATTGAAGCTAATTTCGCTTGTAATATAGCCATACCATGTTTTTATCGTTTCGCTCTTCCAGTCGCATCGCAAATCGCTGCCTACTGTAGCCTCAGCCTTAATGGAATGATGATGATGAGTCCTAACTGACGGCACGCTTGCATCAGTCATCGTGTAGCTGAACCATTATTAGGGAACTCAACGACGGGTTGCGGTCGTTTGATTTAAAAAATTCAGAACTTTTATTTAGTTCCTGCATAGAAGGAAGAAGGAAGTTCTTTCGTTCTTGAAGATACAGTACAAAAAATATATCGAGACATATGACGTCATGTCCGGTTGTCTTACAACATTCTAAAATCTTGGCTATGTGTATTGCTCAGAAATTTGATAGTGGATGTTTGATGGCAGTTGCTTCATTTAAAATACTGGATACTCAGCCGCTTATGGTTAGACTGGAGGCTAACCTCAAAGTTGTTGAGAAAAGGTTATGATATTCCGAGTTCTACAGCTAAGAACTTGACTTGAAGAGAAGAATAAATCGCTGTACGTTTAGAAAAGTTATGTATAACTTACAAACAACATGACTCACTCATTTGCATTTCCTGGTTATACCGAATTTCCTTAGTGATTAATTAGAAAAGTTATGTTTTGTTTTGTGATTTTGAGATTTCGGTGTGAGAAAATAATTGATTGACTAATTAGTGATGTGTGTACTTAGATGTATATTTTGATAAGTGTGTAATGAAGGAATAAACAAAATTACTATAGATAAGTAGATATTCTTGATTGTCCGATATATTGAATGTTTGATTTAAAAACCATTCGATGTTATGAACGTTTGAGTATTTAGATGTTCGATTTACAGATGTCAATTAATTGATATTAGATTATTTGGAATAGTACATCACAAGCGCATTATTATGAGTTCATGAAATGCCCTTTAAAAGTAACTGCTTGATTTAGTGGTGGGTTCAATATCAATTACATTTTCCTCGATTTTTTCGAATTCCCCGTAATAGGCTGGTTCCCTATTATATGGGACTTAGTATGTGTGTAAAAACAATAAACTCGTAGATTACATAGGTACTTAGGTATTTTTAGGGAAATTGAAAATTTCTGACGAGATAATGAAGATGCTGTATTAGTTAATTAAACGTTTGCGATGTTATAAACAGGTAAATACAGTGGATGTTACTACAACAGTTACGACATCATAAAAAAAACATTATTTTGGTACGTACCGAGAACTGAGCCGACATGATCGTGTACCTGAAAAAGAAGATGATATAATTAGTCATAGATGTAACGTTATCAAGGGCAATAAGCGAAAGCGTATTTTGCATCTTATGACGACGTCTGTTGTCTAGTCTAGTGGTTCAAGTACCGGACTGTTGATCACGAGTTCGTGGTTCGAATCCCACAGGACACAAATATTTATGTAATGACAAAAAAGTATATAAGTATTTATCCATTGTCTAGTATCCATAAGCTCTGCTTAGTTTGGGACTAGATGGTGCTATGTCAAAATCCTAAAAATATTTAATATATTTATTGTATATTTATTACATCCTCGCCCCATGGTTCGACCGCACTACGGGAAGTAATGGCGTATAACAGATTTGTATTGACAAAAACCAATGTTACGTTCCCCAAAAAAATCAGAGGTGCGTGGCTTCGAACTCAAACCTATGAAATTATAATTTCAATGACACATTACACACCACACACAGCTTATTACTATGGAAGAGCCCACAATACCAAGATTACTACTGAAATATAACATCGGGATTTAAATTACACTAAACGCGATAGAATCCGGATGAAATAGTTTTATTTCAAAATAATTATGTAATAGCCTTTGTGTTTTTGCAACATTTTTAATTGATACTCCGCTCCTATTGGTCTTAGCGTGATGATATATAGCCTATAGCCTTCCTCATTAAACAGGCTATCTAACACTGAAATATTTTTTTAAATCGGACCAGTAGTTCGTGATATTAGCGCGTTCAACCAAACAAACAAACTCTTCAGATTATAATATTAGTATAGATTCAAGTGTTAGAAACCAGTATATTCTATAGTTCACATGCCACGCCTGTATTCCGCGAAGGGTGAGGCAGAAGTGTACTAATAATAATATTAATAATAATAAATCCTTTATTTCAGACCAGACTGCCTCGTTGGTCTAGTGGTCCCAAACGCGACTGGTACGCTAGAGGTCCTGGGTTCGATCCCCGGGTCGAGCAATGGATTTTCTGTGAAATTCCCAATATAACAGCTCGGAGTCTGGATTTGTGCCCGGTTTATGGCAATAAGCTCGCCCCCTATTACATGGGACCTAAACATACTGGCGAAATGTGGGTGTACATTAGTACGCCTCTGCCTACCCCTTCGGGGAATATGGGCGTGATGGTATGTTCAGACCAGAGATCCATATAAATGTGTTAGTAGTTCCATATCCTAATGTTAGTAGAAAACAGTTACTTATTAATATTTCTCAATTATTGACATGGACATCAGGACGCACATGTCTACTTGCCCAGTGTCTAACACATGTCTACTAATACACATTAATTTTGCTGGATATTATAAATATCTAAGTAGATGTCAATTTTAGCGAAAGATAAATTCGGTTTCAGACAGGACCTGGTATCTGCCGGAGGTTTAATGCTAAACATTTTTTAGCGCTTACAATGCGATAAATACTATAAAAAATAACTTAGGGAATATTACAACTAGGGAATATGAAAAAGAGAAAACTCAAATCCTAACAAAACACTTTATACCGCCTCTATTTATCTGAAAAAATGTCGCAAAAAGATACGCAGATATTCCCTTTTGAATGGTCTACATTTAATCTGACAATGAAGAATCAGACTAAAAGAAATTTCTATAGAAACTTTAAGAATAGTGTCTAGTTTCTGAATGTAGTAAGTACCTCTTTATATTTTTATCGGAAAACGAGCAGTTGGCTGCCCATGGACAAGTACCTGCAAAAACAGAGGTGTTTTGCCGATGCATTGCCGACCAATCGAGAGGGGGAACTGGCTCTCATATACAGTGAATAAAAGAGATAAGTACGCAGGTAATCTGTGTTTTGACAAAGATTGTGATATACACGTTTGTCATAATAATTTGTATGTTGATATTTGTAAAATATGTTTTAATTGTTTTATAAATAGGTACTAAGGCTGCCTGGGGGGCTAAACAAGTTGAATTTTGAAATTCGAATCGACAAACAAAATGTATGAAAATGACATTAGTGACAGCCCGATTTGTCGAAAGCTTGTGTCATTTTCATATATTTTGTTTGTCGATTCGAATTTCAAAATGCAACTTGTCTAGCCCCTCTGGTAGTGTGGGCGAACGATTTTTGTTTTTTATTTTATTTTATTAGGAATAACAAACAGATATACAATTTATATTATTTGAGAAGTTACATAATATAGAAGATTTTACGATTACATTACATCCAACTACGTTATTCACAAAATATGTAAGACATTAAAAAAATAACCTTATAAACTACGTCATGCAAATGGAACAGTGTATGCTCACAAAAGATTATATTTTATGTCGTAAAATAAATAATAATAATAACAATAAAACAAACGATTTCATTATAAGTACTACGTATATTACGCTGTATAATGTATATGTATACACAGACTACAGAATATTCCTTTGTCAGAGGGGTACCTAATTAGAGCCGCTATCTGTACATTGTCATCGTCGTAATATCGGCCACTGACGGTATTACGTCTTCGTAGGCATCTAATTATATTGTGCACTGCCTAGAAGAGATATTTTCCAACCACATCATTATTTGGACTTAAGCTAATTTACTTAATCAATAAAATAAATAAGCCAATGCCTACGCATCTAAAAGTTTCTTAAATAGTTTCATCATAATCGGATGAATGGCATAGAAACGTAAAAGAGGATATAATACAAACAAACATATATATTTTTTACGCATTAGATAATATTACTTGCTTCTTCAAAAAGTTTTTGGGAGACTCATTTCAAAGTTGTGATTACTTGTGAAGATACGTATTATTATGTTATAAAAGAAGAAAGTGTCGAAAGGATTTTTACATAATTTACATACAAAAGCACTAAATTAAACCTCTCCCACACAGACGCGGTCTGTGGTGGCGGTCAATTATATTCTATAGTAATATTAGGAAAGATTTGTATGTTTGTAATGAGTAAACTCAAAAACTACTAGACGGATTTCATAAATTCTTTCACTATTAGAAAGCTACATTTCCCGAGTTACGTAGGCTATAATTTATAAGACCACACGGGCGAAGCCGCTGGCGGAAAGCTATTAATTACTTATCAGTCAGTCAGTTGTACTAACCGCCACCGCACGCCGCGACTGTCTGGCAGAGGCTTTATTAAATCTTATGAGGGCACCCATTTCGAAGCGCACTAAATTTTTGTTGAGAGGTTAACAAGGGATTTTTTAAAAACTTTGTTAAGCACCAGAATGTTGTACTTTTTATTGCAATTCCCTGCATTGCTACTCAAGTCATTAAATTTTTCCCAATCCCTTGGAAATTTCCCGAAATCTTTGCTCAGCACATGCCACCGTAAGACATGTGTAAATCCTTAGGTTGGCAATTAGACAACACTACAACGCAATGACCCCAAACCACATAATATTTTATATTGACTTTGAGATGTTGTCGACATCCAAGACAAAGTCAAAGTCAAGGTACTCAAAAAAATATATTTTCATTAAGTTGGCACTCAGTGCCAATCATTCTTGATATGCGTTGCTACTACCAACTTAAATATTGAATTGTATTTTATTTATGTTCAAGTAATTTTTCATTTAGAACCACTACTTTAGATAAATTTATATACATCAAAAGATTATAATATTAAAGTTAAATTTTTTGATTCGTACTTTAGAAGAGTACAAGAGCCATGGTACTATATAAAATATTATCTCGAAGGGTAATATGAAAGTTTTATCAAAGTTCACATCGTGTCATGCATGATCAAACTCAATAATATGATGTGATCCTTATTTACATAAACTCGTAGAAACTTATCTGTTCCACATAAGGGACAAAATATGTCAGACCTTTGGTAGCTGATGCGTGAAAACGCAATATTAAAAGGTTTCATTTCTAATTTTGGTTTTTTTTTAATTAAGCTTTGAGGCTGTCACAAACAGCGGAGTAGCTGTTTTTTGTATCAGAACAATGGCCTTTTTTGAGATAAGTCAATGAAAAGGGCGAACGGGCGAAGTGTTTTTTTTTAATATAAAACCGGTTGTTTTACAGGTATAAAGATCTGTTTGAAGTATATTGTTTTATTATGATGAGGTTTGTTTTTATCAGGATCTTAATATAAACACACGACCTAACGCCACTTAATTATCTACAATTTCGTCGGAATATTGTGTGCTTTGAAATCGTGATTCCATCTAGTCCTGGTGCAGTGAGGCCTTATTTATAGAATTTTGCGGTATCCCGCGAGTAAAAGTAAATAGTAAATAAATTACCTCATACACCTCAATTAATTAAATAACACATCAACTCTAGGCTCTAGTAACAATTGTTTCAGCTAATTGTTCCTTGGCCTCGACAGTTAATGATTTTTATCCGGTCAACACATTTACACCAAAAGTTTAAATTAATTCGTTCATATGGGTACTTCACTTGCAAAGTTATAAAATTTGGTGGATATTGCCGATATTTTTTTTTTCTTAAAACAAATAGTTAATTAACAGTTTCAACAAGTTTATTATTACGAGTATCTAGTAAAGAATCTGTGTTTATGTTTTGCGTTTCATCTCTTCCTTCCTGTGTTAGTTATTTTTGTACTAACATCAACCTTGATCGATCAATCAAATCTGGTGTTTTTTTTTATTAATCTTTGGTTGCGCGATAAACCTGTTCTTTTTTATAAAATATTATGTGCGTCTTGCCGGAAGTGCCATCAAGTTTATGAAGTACGTTTCTTTTGTCACTAAAGATGAGAATTTGTGAATTGTGAGGGGGCTGATGGAACGCCACTTCACCTTCCATGCCACTGGTAATACACAAGCGTACTTTAATAAAAATGTTAAGCCCAGATAAAAAAAGGAGCTCACACAAGCAAATCCTGCAGTTTTTATTGATGCGGTGAAGTCTAACGATCGCAACAGGGCGACTAGAGTCTTAGTGAAATGAAATGAAATGATATTTATTTCTGCAAAAGATTTTTTCAGGCACTTTTACAAGTCAATGTTTTGCAGTTTTGTGCTAGATGGCGTCAACATTTCCTAACTGACGACCTCTGAGAAGAAACGCCGAAACAAACTTAGAGAATCATGGTCTCTTTTAAAGTCCAGACATGGTTTTTTAGTATCAAATATATGTTTATGCCATAACCGTAAAACGATAGCATTCACAGATAAGCTGTTATTTCTAGTAGCCCATAATAATTCTGCAATTATTGCGGCAGTAAACAACACCAAGAAGAACACTTACGTACTTTGACTGGCGTATCATACGCAAAGATGAAACTTTGTTGATATAAACGCCAATTCACGGATATCTAGGTAACAGATTGGACGGATAAATGCATTGTAATGCATACATGTTACGTCCATTTGATTCATAAATTACGGTTGTAAGAAATATTGCCGTATTTAATACAAAAAGATGTTTTTCTAGTGAAAGAAAAATAAGATAGTAAGCAAGGTTCAAAACTGCGTTCCTCTGAATAGGTACACCAGACACTATAGTCAACTAAGATACCGTTGCATGTGATGTCAAATGCTTTCACATTTTTACGTCTTAAAGGTGACGTCATCAACATCTACTAACATACATTTATTTATACAACGGTATTTTCAACCGAAATAACATGAAAATATTCCTGCATTTGTTAATGAAAAAATACAAAAAAACTAGTATTCCATACATTTCGTTTGAATTAAATTTAATGGATAATTGTGATTTTAGGAGTCTGCCTCTTTGACTATTTTGGAGGTAATTATTTAAATTGTATTTTAAATATTCTTAGTTTCAATGAAATGTTGCTTGAATTTTTATTGGTCCCTTTGGTGTCGGTTTTTTTGTAATAATGAGTACCTTTGAGCTTTTTGCCGATTTAATATTTAATTTTAAAAAACAAGACACAAAGTATTGTCATAAGTGGAGTATGAATAAAATATACTATAAATTTACGAACGCAATATCAAGAAAAATAATTATTTACAAGAACGTAATTAGAGAATTGATTGCCCTTAGAGAAACAATTCTTAAATAAAATATAAGTCTAAATTATTTAATTGACATTTCGAGTAGGTATTAATGAAATACATAATTACTTATTTTTCGGATTGTTAAAGACTAGTGATTCCAATAGGTCTATTTAAGGTGAACGGTAAAATATTTTCATGTGTTATATTTATCATTGGTTGTTGAGCTTTCTAAATAATGGTCGAGCCGGCGAAGTCACGGTCATAATAAATCTTAGATTAAAGATATCAAATTCTTACTAGCTTTCCGCCAGCGGTTTCGCCCACGTGATCTGTATTTCTTATAATATGTTACTCGGTAAAGATATAGCTTACTAAAATAAATAAATAATCAACCCATATACTGTCCCACTGCTCGGCACGGGGCTCCTCTCAGTATGAGAGGGATTAGGCTATACTCCACCACGCTAGCCTAATGCGGGTTGGCAAACTTCACACGCCGTCGAGAAAATCTCTCAGGCATGCAGGTTTCCTCACGATGTTTTCCTTCACCGTTAAAGTGAGTGATAATTACGCACATGATTTCGAAAAGTCAGAGGTGGGTGCCTTGGATTTGAACTCGAGACCTTTGACTTGGCAGTCCAGTGGTCATACCCCTAGGCTATCACTGCTCTAATAGTGACATAATTTTTCAAATCGGTCCAGTAGTTTCGGAGCCTATTCAATGCAAACAAACAAATGTTTCCTCTTAATATTAGTATTAGATTTGTTTATTTTGTGCATTATTCTAGTGTTCGCAAGCATGCTGAGTGTAAATTCTTAGGTTCGCATCGAGGTGTATCCATGTATGTTCGCATATTGATCTACCCCACATTTTGTCAGAATAACGTTGGTCCTATAAAATAGCCCATTCCTATCAATGCCAAAATCGAAATAGAAACTGCTGTTAAGAATTTCGACTCATGAAAATAACACTTTTCTCAAACTGTTAATAAAATCAATGAAGCAGATAACAACACAAGGAAATAACAACATAATATTATATTTATTAATTAACGTTTAACAAATGTCGAAAGAAAATTACTGAGAAATATTGCTGAGTTTAAAGGTGCTTCCTCACTGGGAGCATTCGCTACGCAACGTTACTGCGGGCCTTGCCAAGTTGCAATCTATAGTCCGGATCGACAAAGGAATAGATAAAAAAAAAGTATGGAAATGACATAAGCTTTCGACAAAATATCAGGCTGTTTGTTGAGCATAACTTTACAATACTGCCTCCCTGACTGTCGAGTATTCGCTTAATGTTACATTTCAGATACGATTTTGACCATGATGTTACCAAGTTGTATCAAAATAATAAAGACATTACGCAATGTAATGATCGGTTCTCCTCCCTCACTGATGAAATCCTCGAATTTATGTAGGGTTTCATATCGACAACGCGTTATCGGCATGTTAGTGTAGTAACTTCAATTGTAAAAACAAAATTAACACTTTGTTTTAGTACAGAGCTAATGCTACTTACGTTTATGATGTGAATGTAGAAAAAGACTGAACCCCACGACACGTAGAATACTAGTGAGGGGTTCAGAGAAACTGTATAATTTACCACTTTACCAATTTGCTTTATAAAACTGAGTTTTAATAATACTGTACAAGTGTTTGTTACTGAATAAATTTTATTATTATTACACGCTGACCAGGCAAACGTTGTTTTACTATATAGGGGTCACTCTTATCATTTAGGGGTATGAAAAATAGATGTTGGCCGATTCTCAGCCCTACCCGATAAACACACAAAATTTCATACAAATCTGTCCAGCCGTTACGGAGAAGTTTGGTAACAAACACCGCGACACGAGAATTTTATACATTAGATTGTATCATCATAGGATAGGTTGCGCACTGTAATGTTCGGTTCGGTTCCCTCACTCATGAATGCTCGTCTTTGTAACGTTACATTACCTGCGATTGCTCGCGATGAGTGAGCACCTTTAAAAACTCGCAACAACAACCCTTTCTTGTTTATGAACTTTTATGATAAATTACCTAATTTCTCTGGCATTAAGGATACTCTTATTGCGGGCCTTCTCACTCAACAATAATTCAAAATTAAAATTTGGTGAGAAAAATAGGCTGGCTAATTATAGAAGCACTCTATCCTTTTGTGGGTAAAAAAAAGGTGTGAAGGATTAGAGACCAACCTTATAAGTAGTCGAACCCCTAGACCACAGACGACGACAACTATGGTCTAGTGGTTCGGGTACCGGACTGCTGATCACGAGGTCGTGGGTTCGATTCCCATAGGACACAAACATTTATGTGTTGAACTTAAGTGTTTGTGTTTGTCTGGGTGTTTCTATAATATAAGTAGTATTTACAAAAAAAAGTATATAAGTATTATATCCATTGTCTAATACCCATAGTACAAGTTCTGCTTAGTTTGGGACTAGATGGTGCTGTGTAAAATGTCCCAGGATATTTATATTTATTTACTAGCTGTCCCGGCAAACGTTGTTTTGCCATATAGGGGTGGGTCATTTTAGGGGGATGAAAAATAGATGTTGGCCGATTCTCATAGGTCCAGCCGTTTCGGAGGAGTATGGCAACTAAAACTGTGACACGAGAATTTTTACATATTAGATTAAGTCTAGTGATCCCAAGAGTGAACTGGGTGCGATTCCCAGGTTGAGAAAAATGTTATTGGGTTCTTCTATGAAATTCTCAGAAGCACCCTCGGCATTTGGGATAGGTTCGCCCCTTATTACATTGGAATTGGCCCTAAACATTCCAGCTAACTCTTTGTGTAAATTATAGACCTCTGCATAACCCTTCGGTCAGTAGAGGCGTGATTGTTTCTTGGAAGGCTTAAACTATGCACTTACTATCTTACAGTTCTCGCTAAACTTATTTTCCGGGTTGAAGTTGGCACGAGTCCACTTTAACCCGGCCGTAAAAATCGGATTTTTCTTTCTCCGATTTTTACGGCTGGGTTAAAATTAGCACGTGCCAACTTCAACCCGGACGATAAGTTTGGCGAAAACTGTATGTAAAGGGACACCATTAAATGAAACGCAATTCAACACCAATATAAGGCGTGATCTCACTACCAACAGCCTTAGCATTGTTGATTTCCCGTAATATAAATGCAAATAATTCCAGCCGCCACCGCTGTGAACCGGTGCAAACTGGTTCAAACCACTTCAAATTGGATTTTCACCTGCGAGCTTTGTGTTTTACATACGCAAACTGTTTTATGGTCCTTTAAAATGGTGTGTAATGTAATTTTGAAATACACATGGAAGTAAAAAGTTAAATATGTATTCATAAATTGTAATATCAGAAAATTAAATTTAATGGTACCTAATATACAGACATACTCACTATCGCTTGTATTCACCGAAGTGGTAGGCAGAGGTATACTGATGTACACCCACTGTTTGCCGGTTTGTTTTCAGGTCCAATGTAATAGGGGTTAGCCTATTGCCACAAAACCAAACTCCGAGCTGCTACTAAGAGTTTCATAGAAAAAACTTGATCTGGAAATCCAATCCAAGACCTCTAGCATAGCTGTCACGTTTAGGAAGACTAGAATATATGAAGCAGTTGTGTACAATACATAATATTTTTCGAAAAAAGCCTGTTAGAAAAATCTCTGGTTTTAGTCACATATTTTATTCATAAGAAGACATATTTTTTCACTCAACATATAAGAACTTTTTCCCTAAAGAGGAGGACATTAGTGAACCTGATTGATTGATGAGTAAACATCATAAAATTTACTGACAAACTTTTAGATATTACTGTTCGATAAATGATTAATGTGATTTATTTCTGTGAAAACATCTTTTAAAGATGCCTTTTTGTATTTCCGCGGAGGTTTCCTGCCTAAATAAAAAGCACTGTTAAACCAAAAGAAGAGCCAGTCCAAGTCCAGTCCAAGTCCAGTCCAAGTCCAGTCCAAGTCCAGTCCAAGTCCAGTCCAAGTCCAGTCCAAGTCCAGTCCAAGTCCAGTCCAAGTCCAGTCCAAGTCCAGTCCAAGTCCAGTCCAAGTCCAGTCCAAGTCCAGTCCAAGTCCAGTCCAAGTCCAGTCCAAGTCCAGTCCAAGTCCAGTCCAAGTCCAGTCCAAGTCCAGTCCAAGTCCAGTCCAAGTCCAGTCCAAGTCCAGTCCAAGTCCAGTCCAAGTCCAGTCCAAGTCCAGTCCAAGTCCAGTCCAAGTCCAGTCCAAGTCCAGTCCAAGTCCAGTCCAAGTCCAGTCCAAGTCCAGTCCAAGTCCAGTCCAAGTCCAGTCCAAGTCCAGTCCAAGTCCAGTCCAAGTCCAGTCCAAGTCCAGTCCAAGTCCAGTCCAAGTCCAGTCCAAGTCCAGTCCAAGTCCAGTCCAAGTCCAGTCCAAGTCCAGTCCAAGTCCAGTCCAAGTCCAGTCCAAGTCCAGTCCAAGTCCAGTCCAAGTCCAGTCCAAGTCCAGTCCAAGTCCAGTCCAAGTCCAGTCCAAGTCCAGTCCAAGTCCAGTCCAAGTCCAGTCCAAGTCCAGTCCAAGTCCAGTCCAAGTCCAGTCCAAGTCCAGTCCAAGTCCAGTCCAAGTCCAGTCCAAGTCCAGTCCAAGTCCAGTCCAAGTCCAGTCCAAGTCCAGTATCTATCTATACAAATAGATAAATATTTATTTGTATAGATAACAAGCACTGTAAACGTCCTGTCACGTTACCCTTCCAGTTTTCGACAGCTGTACGCATTTACTCGCAGACACACCAAATATACAAACTTTTCATGGTACGAACAAGACTCCGCTTTCACGTCAACCCTCATCAAAGTGGATAGGAAAACTTTAAAAACGCCTATAAATGTAATTTGAGTATTAATTCCTAAAACAAGGTTAAATATGCTTGATAGTAATACCTTTTGGAGTCTGATTGGCTGACAACCGTCTTTAGCAGCGTTGCGTGCCATTTCAGTTGCTGTGTGAGAGCGTGTTCCCCTTGAATTTAAAAGTTCAAGGGGAGTAGCAAAATCTTATCACTAATTCTATTAAAAAAGGTCCATTGCAGAAGGTCGAGTAATTCTACACATCATAGTCCCTTTGCGCGAGCCTGACAGTGTTTAGATATCCTTTATCTCATTCATTTATTTGTTTTGAATATGGTATAGAACCTTATTGAAGAATAGGTACTATACTATAATAAGCAAACCAAACCAGGCCATGGTTTGAGATTTGATGAGTTTGTATCGACATTTCTTCTCAAGTTTTACAAAAACAAAAGTGTCCTTAAAAGATACACATTGACAGATAAGCTGTGATAGCCTAGGGGAATGACCACTGGACTGCCAATTCAAAGGTCTCGAGCTCGTATTCAAGGCCGCACCTCTGACTTTTTGAAATCATGTGCGTAATTATCACTCATTTTAACGGTGAAGGAAAACATCGTGAGGTAGCCGGCATGGCTGGGAGATTTTCTCGACGGTATGTGAAGTCTGCCAACTTGACTTGCGACTATGCCCTAATGCCTTTCAAAAAAAAGGGAGGAGAGAGAGAGGCTCAAATCTGGAGGAGGAATCCCATTTGGGGGAGTACCTCCAACTTACAGAAAACTGCAGCCAAATAACACACTTTATTGTGTGTTGTGTTCCCGCAGTGAGTAAGGTCGCCAGAGCTCCTTCTAAGGATGCGCTGCGCTGGCAGTAAGAGGAATATTCCCTCAAACTGTCGGCGCTGTGAATCCTCCATAAACCTCTAAGAGGTTTTTCGGGTCGGCAACGCGCGAGTGATACCCCTGGTGTTGCAAGCGTCCATAGGCTATGGTAACCGCTTACCATCAGGCGGGCCGTATGCTTATATGCCACCTTAGTGGTATAAAAAAAAGACCTTTGCCCAGCAGTGGGACACATACATAATACACATACATAAAAGCCAAATAAATATCAGTTCATCATTTCATTTTAATGATTGCCACTGTTAAGGCTGCATAACTAAACAGTGTTCTTTAAACACATTTGCTTTTTCATTTTCCTTTACAAATATTTCAAAATATGTACATTCATCAATCTGTATTTATTCTATTGAAAACTGTCGCCGTTCGAGTTTACGGATGAGTTGTTAGAAAGACAAGTTTCTTAACGATCCGCTTCGTCTATTCTCTGTCTTTGTTTACATAGTATTGACATCGTTGTTTTAGTTTATGGATAAAAGAGGCTCTAGGCGATCTAGTTGGCTTGAAGTCAGTTCTGAAAAGAACCTGTTATATACAAATTTTCGTATTTCTACACGTATGTCCAGCGGTTTGAGTTTGTCACGCTCGCTTAAATGCTGATGGTGGCGTTTTGTGTCGGGTCGTTTTACAACATGGTTGGGTAGAACGCGCCGATACACACATCATGCTCATGAACGGATGCTGTCTGTCGGGGCTGGTCAGCTCTTACTTGCTATTGCAATATTTTTTCCGTTTTTTTAATAATATTGAAATAATATGGTAAATCTTATGCAAACTGCACTATTCTCAGTGGGTATCCAAAACAAGATTGTAAATAAAATAATCATAATTATTATAACCAAAACTTTTTTAAGGGAGTGTCTATGGAGTTTTTTGCCGGCTCTTCTCCATAAGATCCACTTTTTGAAACCGTGCAACTATAACTTATAGTTAGACTTTTCGAAAGTATCTATTGGTACGGTCTAATTAAGATAAAAAATTTGCCGTTGACTTTGTCTCTATGAGAACTGGTCTGGTTTACGTTTCTTCTTTAAAAATATTTTCGGAATGCAAGTGAAACCGGGGTAGCTGCTAGTTATAAAACAAAGTAAGAACTGTGGTAATATAACATTAATTGCTAGCATTACCAAACAACGTATGTACTGAAGACGCCATCTATAGACCAAAATGCGCTGTTAAAGTTTTTAATCGTTAAACTTGTAAACTATGTAAGTTTTACGGTAAAAACTTAAATAAATACAGTTACGAAAACTCATTATCGTAAATGAGAAAATTTAAAAAAAATGTTTATTTAGAGGAGGAGGAGAGCAAAATACTCGACATACAAAATTAATTTGGTTTTAAGATGAATATCTATACATATCACCACGCCTATATTCCCCGTAGGGCTAGGCAGAGGTGTATTGCTGTCCATCCGATAAGTTTAGGTCCCATGTCATAGGGGGCGTGCCTTTCCTTGGCGAGAATTTCATAGAAAAAACCAACAACACAGGTCGACCTGGGAATCGAACCCAGGATCTCTAGCGTAGCCATCGCAATGTTCAGTAAATGAGGCAGTTTATAATAAATATTTCTATGTCTTTTTCACATAGTACAATATCTCATACCTTTAGTTTATATAAATGGAAGTTGTTCCACAAAGACAGCCTACAGTCGTTTGTACACTAAGCTAAACCTTTGTAACAAATGGCCTACAGCACCTGTTTGTTACCTGTTTGTGAGAAATTTGCTTCATTATCATTCTCAGAATATTCTAGCTTAATTAAATTAGAGTTTTTCACTTTGGAGTTTGCCAAAGACCCATGGGACGCAAAATTCTGGGCTTCCAAAGAACAGATAGGATACGAAACACCACGCTGCGCTCCAAAATGGGCGTAGTTGACAAAAAGGCTGCCAAGCAAAAGTGAGGTTGGGCTGGTGACATTAGCCGCAAACCGCTAGAGTCTCCACACCATTGTGTGCACCAATGGATACTCGAAGATGGTAAGCGCCGTCGAGCCCGGCCCAAGAAGAGGTGGCAGGCCGACCTAGATTAGTACCGTGAGGACTGGTTCGAAGTGGAACTAGAAAAGAGTTACTGCCAGGACCTAGCCAAGTACACAGTGCTTAACGGCAGACTCCGGATTAAGGGTGGACGCCATCCAGTCAAAGCCCCCTAGATGTCTTACCACTTACCACTTATCTAATCAAACATTTTCTCGCCTCGAAATGCTTATCTCAATGGTAGTGAGAAATTGCCTAATCCGGACCACACGGTAAGAATAATTTAAAACTAACCTTTATCTGTAACTCATCATTCAAATCGTCATGATTTCAGCTAAGAGATAACAAAAGTCTCTCCATAGACGTCCACAAGGGCTGGTCGTATGCCGCCCGCATCCAACAACTCCCAGCGACCTTTACGAGGTCATCGGTCCATCTCGTCGGAGGCCGTCCCACGCTGCGCTTTCCGGTGTGTGGTCTCTACCCAAGAACCTTTCTGCCCCTTATTATTTAAATACAGCGGAATTAAATTCAAATTTAAATTCAACGTCTGTGACAAGTCCGTGACGGATATTTGAATTGTAATTAATCGTCAGAAGTCCTTTGCTTTGCCTATTCACCCCGCAGAGGTCAAGAGGCCATCAATTCCAAGATTTTAATTAGCCTATTCAAACAAACCTCAAAGTTATTGACAGAAATTGAAAATAAATTGGACTTAATTGGACTGCATGATTCTGAGTGTCGTGGTCGTCTGGAATTATTTCGTTGTTGAATTTATTCTAATAATTTTTGAATAACCCTAATGATGTGATAATTGAATTGCTAAGTTGAAGGTCTGGTGTTCGAATTCAACGCACATGTAACTTTTTGAAATCATCCTTACTAATATTATAAATTTGAAAGTAACGCTGTCTGCCTGTCTCGCTTTCACGCCAAAACTACTGAACCGATTTAAATGAAATTTGGTACAGAGTTAGTCTAGAGCCTGAGAAAGGACATAGGCTATATAGGGGAAATAGGGGATGAACGTTATAAAAAATACCCAGACCATGCAGGCGAAGCGAAAGCTAGTCTACAATAAAGAAAATATCACTCGCTTTAAAGGTGAAGGAAAAAATCGTGAAGAAATCTGCATGCCTGAGTGATTTTCTCGACAGTGTGTGAACTCAACCCACACTAAGCTAGCGTGGTGGACTAAAGCCTAGTCCTTCTCATTCTGAGAAAACACCCATGCCCTTTTAGATTTCGGAATATTTTTCTTAAGAAATTGTATCTATTGTTGATTCTGATGATTGATTTTGATTCGTTGTTATTCTAGGTTTCATCTATAAATTGGATACTATTCTTCTCATATTTTTATCTGTAGGTATAATATAAATTGAATAAAAGGAAAATCGTAAATGACTGATCTATCAACACAACTCCAATTACTGAACGGATTGGGCTGTTTAGCATTTTAAAAATCTTATTATGACGTAGACATCCACTAAGAACTGATTTAAAAAAAAATTGCGTCTAGAGGTATCATCTTCCTAGCCTTTTCCCAACCATGTTAGGGTCGGCTTCCTCCAAAACCTCTAGAGGTATGACGGGGGTTAAAACATGCGGCGAGCGAGGCCGTTAGCAAAAGCTAGTTATTTTAAAATAAAACGAAAAGTATCTATATGTAAAACTAGTAACTATCTCAGTCTGTCTGTTCCCTTTTACGTCTTAACTGCTGAACAGATTTCAGTTAAATTTGAAGTGAGATTGATTGCATCCAGAGACAACTGCTATGTTGTTTCAAAAAGTCCTTTGGTATGCAAGTAAACCCACGGGCAACAGCTAATAACTATGCATACACTGAAAGGTAACAGACGGACATACTTAGGTACTTTCGTACTTAGAATGTTAGAATGGATATCTATATTAAAATTAATATTATTAGTTTCATCGTAAAAGGTAATAATAAAGGTAACGCTAATAACTTTGATTTTACCATTAACAAGCAGCTCGAAGTTTCGAAGGCTCTCATCAGTGAATGTACAACAGTATACCTTAGTTTACACATTTTTTTTGTTTTTTTTTTATTTGCTTTACACTGACTAATTAAAAGTTATACATTACATGGTATACTCGCCAAACGTAATAGTTTAACAGCGAGAAGCGCTCTTATCATTATTACATAATAACCTTACATTTATTAACAAAAGCAAACAAAATATTTTAAATAACTATCATGGTCTAACTGTTACAAGTGCTATCCAACACAGTATTCTTCAGTTTCTTCTTTAATGTACTAATATTAATTTCTAATTATTTTATTCTAATCAAATTTAAATTCATAATATTTATGATTTGCCAAAAAAGAATAACGTTTAGCCACTTTTTATTCCACTTGGAATAAAAATAAATCTGATAAACAAACAAACAAGCAAAAGGCGCTCGACAGTTCGTAATAAATTATTTTATTTTACACAAAGGTCGTTTAAGCTATTATTTTATTGTTCCATTTGGTTCGCAATTTGTTTAGACATTGAAAAAATGATTGTCAGCTGTTTTTTTGGCTATTTATAAAATGAATTGATACAGTGTGTAAATACTAGCAATATTTATGACTCCAAATTGGCCGGCGTTTGATTTTAAATATAGGATGACTGTGTGCTTCGTAATTTTATATCTAAATTTTAATTGCCCCATTAGCCCAGTGGTCTTAAGTGCGACTTCTACATTTCAGGTTCTAGTTAGATTCCCGGATCGAGAAATGTTGGGTTTTCCTATGAAATTCTTAGCAATGACTTGCAATATTACATGGGACTGAACGGTGGGTTTACATTAGTACATTTCTGCCTAACCCTTCGGAGAATAGGTGTGATGTATTAATACATTATTTCTTTCATAGTTTCACGATTTTTATCTAAGCGTGTGAGCACTCAAGAATCACACAAAAGCACTTCAATATCAGACGTTTCATTATTAAAAAGATGCTTCTAAGAACAGCGTGTTGCCAATTACTTTAGTAATGTTACTTCATGAAGTTTAGATATTACACAGCTATCGGAGACGTGTCTGCAAAGAAATAACGTTTCTCTAGGTTACATAACATACCATCACGGCTGTATTCCCCGAAGAGCTCAGCAGAGGTCTACTGTATATACACGTAATAGTTGTATGTACAGTCACGAGCAAAAACATGTATACACTAACAAAAGTGCTAAAGCGATTTTTTCATGAATGAACGATTGTAACTTTGAAATAATACCAATGTCACTATAGTATTGGTTTGTAAATACTGTGTTCGTAATGTCACAAAAATTCGTACTTTAGGAGAAAATCGCTTTAGCACTTTTGTTAGTGTACATTTTTTTGAGAGAATCGATTTAGCACTTTTGTTAGTTCTTACATGTTTTTGAGAAAACCGCTTTGGAACTTTTGTTAGTTTATACATGTTTTTGAGAAAACCGCTTTAGAACTTTTGTTAGTTTATACAATCATGTTTTTGAGAAAACTGCTTTAGCACTTTTGTTAGTGTATACATGTTTTTGAGAAAACCGCATTAGCACTTTTGTTAGTTTATACATGTTTTGAGAAAACCGCTTTAGCACTTTTGTTAGTTTATACATGTTTTGAGAAAACCGCTTTAGCACTTTTGTTAGTTTATACATGTTTTGAGAAAACCGCTTTAGCACTTTTGTTAGTGTATACATGTTTTTGAGAAAATCGATTTAGCACTTTTGTACTGACTGTACTCAATGGTACGTTAGGTCTCCAGTGTTTTATTGCAGGTACTGGACACTCTAATTCATCTTACTAAGTGACGTCACTGAAACCTTCTTCACCTTACAAGGTCATTCACTTGGACATTGCTTTTGTAATGTTTTAAGTTCCCAACTACTTTTGTATAATAACTTTACAGTGTTACATTTGAGCAGCGACATCTCCTGAATTAAGTAAGGAGGCTCCTAATGTCGTAATAAGGCGACCCTAAGTATAAATAATAAAGATGATTTTATAATTAGGACTACACTGCACGGTATTATGGAGTGCGTCCATTATAGCGTAACATGATCGTATTTTATGAAAAATTTAGGGGCTGTAGACAAGTTGCAATTTGACATACGAATCGATATACGAATAGAAACAAAATGTATAAAAATGACACAAGCTTTCGACAAACCGGGCTGTCACTAATGTCATTTCTTTTGTCATTTTTTTGTATTCGCTTGTCAATTCGAACGTCAAATTGGAACTTGTGTAAGCCCCCTGTGAGAGCTGTAACTGCCTTATTGATTTAGTGGTCATATTAAGCTTGACTGCTATGATAGAGGTCCTGGGTTCGAGTAGAGTGCTCATCAAAACTGTCGAACATTCGAATGTGAGCTCACAGCATATAGCATCATTTATATTGCCAGTGTATGGTACGGTGTACTGGATGTAAGCCTTTAGCCTTCAGTGTAAGCTCTGTGCACATTTTCCTGGATTAAATGACGTCACGGGACCCATGGGTACGTGTACTTGTTTCGTCTCCGCTTAGATTACACCCGGACGTATGCAAATCTCTTTGGGTCGCATTTTTATGTCAAACCCTTATCTTTTGAGGGTTGTTTTTTTTAATAACTGTCATGCGTGGGTAGTTTAATTTTACACTAGTTTATTTGGTTGTAAGCGTGGCTATTGAGATTGAAGTCTTGGGTTGGATATCCAGAAAATTCTTAATTGTGGTCCGTGCCTGGCACATTAAATGTGTTGATAAAGATGAGAATTACGAAGTTCTCAATACCGGCTCAGGGTTTGGATCTGACCATTATGACAATAAATGGTCTAAAGATACGCTAGATTCCTAGATGAAATTCTCAGTATCAGCTGGGAATCTGGATTTGTGTCTGGAATGGTGTCTGGATTTGTGTCTGGATTTGTGTCTGGATTGGTGTCTGGATTGGTGTTTGGGTTTGTGTCAGGATTTGTGTCTGGATTTGTGTCTGTTTGAAGAACCCCATGTTGTAGTATCTTGGGAAAACCTCGGCGGGAAGCTATAATTCAACAAGCTGAGTGTGTGTGAAAGGTTATATTATTTTATTTTGTGACGTAGGTGATGATAGTGATGTGCAAGCGACTACTAAAGAATAAAATATGACAAAAAATACATAAAGTCACTCAATTTTCTGACCTCGTTATGAAACACAGATAAGACAAACGAGCCGATGACAATTTCCATTCCATTTAATCTACGTTTTTGTTCCAGTTGAAATCGAATGGAAAGGACAAATTGACATAATTTTTCCTATTGATTGATTCATGTACCTAATGTGATTTGTTTTTTTATGAATAACTTAGGGTTACAAAGACAATCGATGAAGATATTAATATCGTAAATTGATGTGGGATAAGTCTAGAAATTTTTTCAATGTTCAGTCTTAAAATTAAAAATTAATATAAATCAATATTTTTTGGGGACATTTTTACACAGCACTGTCTAGTCCCAAACTAAGCAGAGCTTATACTATGGGTACTAGATAATGGATATAATACTTATATACTTTTTTTTGTAAATACATACTTATTATACATAGGAAACACCCAGACAAACACAAATACTTATATTCATCATCACATAAATATTTATGTCTTGTGGGAATCGAACCCACGACCTCGTGATCAGCAGTCCAGTACTCGAACCACTAAGCTCCAGATGTCGTCAATTAAAAATAAAATTAAACAAGGGACTCATAAAATGATAGCTGTCTCATTAGCCTACTGCTACGCTTGAGAGGTACACTTCCTAGGTCGGGCAAAGTGTTAGCAGGGGGTTTTGTATGAAATTCTCAGTAGCAGCTCGAAGTTTGTGCCGTGTTAATGGCAACAAGCCGGCCCAGAGGACCTTAACATATTTTGCAATAAAATTCATTTTGCAATATATTTTGTAATAAAATATTGTACCGATGTACATTTAATTAGGATTAAGAGGGAAATTGAACCTTTATAAGTTGTTCCTGCCGCCCACATAATCCATCAATGTAATTGCTTGAATACAACTCAGTAAGCACACAACTTTTCGAGAGCTGTAAGCTTGTTTAATACATCAGAAAACCCAAAACGGAAATTTGTTGAAATATGTTATTATTTGTTGCCCGAAAAGAAAGTTGGGCAAAATTTGCCTACAGGGAAATTACATTACAGTACCCGTTATAATTATCTCAGGCTGATGTCGAATAATTTAATAAAAAAAATTAAATCATTTATTGTGTTATTGTTATTGACATTCCATTACGCGTGCCTTTCGGGAAGGTTAAGGTCCCATGAAATAGGAAGCGAGCCTATTGCCATTATCGGGCACATATCCCAACTCATTTAAAAAATCTATTTACTTACAGACGGTATTACGATATGATTTATCGTTTGTCGTATAATGAAGATCTTAATTTACTTGACCAATCATAATTAACCCTCATCTCTATTAAATATGAACTAAATTGACACCAAGCATTGCATTTACGCTAATCCGAACGCACCTACCGTGACGTCAGAAGCCGCACACCTCTCCTCTCTTCCCCGCTAATCACAGCGCATCAATTTATCTTTTTTAAATATTACCTGCCCCAACACATTGTATACATTCCCACATTCAATTCAAGAGTTCAAGAAATGGTAGCTATACATCCTAATGACTCCCTTGAGAGTATGAGAGGAGTTTAGGATCAAAATCATCTTAAATTAATGGATCGTCAGTAAACAAGGATATATCTTCGTTTACGGAAGAAGGAAAAGTCAATTCTTTATTAGAAGAGAATTTTGCAAATATTTCGTGGCGCTAGCTTGTTGCTTGCGTTGGTGAAATGTATTACTAAAGATCCTGGGTTTTATTCCCAGATCGAGAAAAGTGTTATTTTTTTTTTTTTTTTTTTAATAATTGGGGACATTTTTACACAGCACCATCTAGTCCCAAACTAAGCAGAGCTTGTACTATGGGTACTAGACAATGGATATAATACTTATATACTTTTTTTTTGTAAATACATACTTATTATACATACGAAACACCCAGACAAACACAAATACTTATTATTCATCACATAAATATTTGTGTCCTGTGGGAATCGAACCCACGACCTCGTGATCAGCAGTCCGGTACTCGAACCACTAGACCACAGACGTCGTCACATTTATATATATATTAGATTTTACTATTTTATTTTATTTTTATTTTATTTTATTTTATTAGGATCTCCGACAAAGAATACACCTTACATGCTAATAAAAATATTACAATTGACCTTCAAGCCAAGTGCTTCTTTAATTATGGGAGATCACATCATGCGAAATGAGATCAACCACTACTTAATATAAACAAAAACAATGAGATCAAACTTTAAAATTAAATCAGCTTAAATAAATATGTATATGTATAAATATGTATATATAATATGCTTAAGTATTAAAACAAAATATCCTTAAGATTTTGAGGTGTCCAAATTGTTCAAATATTTAAATATTGTTAAGATGAACTAAAATATTACTTTTAAATTTACCTAGGGAGTTATAAAAGATGTCCATGTCTTCCGAGGAGCCCGACATTGCATTGTATAGTTGGGAGATTCTAACGATTGGAGCATGTTTACCTAAATTAGTTCGGAATCGTGGAGCTTTGAGTAATGAGCAGGGATAGCGAGGAATTCTAGAAGGCACATTAATACATATCTTTCCTAAAAGATCCGGACAGTCAATTCCGGAATTTAGAAGTTTAAATAGAAATGTGAGGTCAAAAATAGTACGGCGAGATTTTAGAGACATGAGCTTAAAGTATCTTAGTCTGTCTTCATAAGATCTAGTGATATTTCTTATTCTAAAGCGATATGCTAAATTGCGGACTAGTCTTTTTTGTATCCTTTCAATTCGATCCACATGGACTTGGTATGACGGATTCCAAACCGTGCTGCAGTATTCCAAATGGCTTCGCACGTAGCTATTATATATAAGAATTGTGGTCGATGGTTTTTTAAACTCTTTGGAAGATCGTAATACAAATCCAAGTGCCCGGTAAGCGGTACTAAGCATTTTGTCGATATGGTCCGAAAAACGTAATCGACTATCCAGATGAACACCTAAATCCCTGATCACGGTAAGTTCTGTGAGTGTAGTGCCTTGAATATTGTAAGTTGATGGAATTGGTTTTCTTTTTCTGGTGAACTTTATATGGTAACATTTATTACAATTTAGGTACATTTTATTAGATGTACACCATCGGCTTAAGTTGTCTACGTCAGACTGCAGCAATTGTATATCAGATTCACTAGCAATAACACGAGTTAACTTCAAGTCATCGGCGAAAAGGTAAGGCGTAGAGTATCTAAATATATTTGGCAAGTCGTTGATGAAGATATTAAAGAACAATGGCCCTAAATTTGAACCTTGTGGTACTCCAGAAGTCGCAAGATAAGGGTCGGACTCTTCACCATCCACAACAACTAAAGATGGTCTGGTGTCAAGGTACGATCTACACCAGCTTAAAGTATTATTAGTGACACCCATGAGTTGAAGTTTCTGCAGTAATATTTTATGGTTAACTTTGTCAAAGGCCTTAGAGAAGTCGGTATATACTGCATCTACCTGTTGGCCATGATCCACAGCGGTTGATATCTCTGTAATGTAGGTAGCGAGATTGGTGTTGGTGGATCTTTTAGTAACAAAGCCGTGCTGATTACTGGAAATAAAGTTTTTGACATGATCATATAATATAGGATAGACTAAGGATTCAAAGACCTTTGACAAAGTTGAAAGAATCGATATTGGACGATAGTTTGAAACAATATCACGTTTACCATTTTTGTGAATTGGCACAATCTTAGCCCGTTTCCAAGTGTTTGGAAATACGCCGGTTTGAAGTGAGGTATTATAGATGTTTGCTAATGGTGTGGACAGTTCCCGAGCGCAGCGTGACCAAAAAATTGTGGGTATATTATCCGGTCCTGCACCTTTAGACGTGTTAAGCTCAGAGAGTTTTTTACTGACGAGTTCTGGAGATATTGAGAACTCACTAATTTCTTGAACCATTGGAGCACATAGATTAATAATTGGTGTATCTAAATTATGGGTTGGGGAGTCATATACCGACATAAATTGTTCAGCAAATAGATTAGAAATAGCTTTAGTATTGTTAGCAGTTTTACTGCCAAGAGTCATATCAGTCGGGTAAGACAGACTCGACTTCCTAAGGTTTTTAATATGTGTCCAAAAAAATTTGGGGTGTTTCTTTATTTTATTTTCTATATCATCTATGTAATTATTGTAGCATTGTTTTATTACCAATTTACAGTCTTTTTTAATGTAATTAAACTCTATTATATCCATTGGATTATTGTATTTTTTTATTTTTTTACGGATTTTGAATTTTTGATTAAGCATTTTTTTTAAATTGTTTGAATACCAAGGAGGATATTTACCCCGACAGCACATGGTTTCTGGTACATATTTTTTGATAGTATCCCTAATGATGATATAAAACTTGTCCAACATCATGTTTACGTTGACATCTTCGCATGATGCAAGTTCATTGCGCCAATCAACTTGATTGAGGGTTTTGGTTATAGCCTCATAGTCGGCCTTGTAATAATTGTGTTTCCGAATTGGTATTAATACTTTTGTAATGGTTACAGGTATACGTGGCGAAAATTCTAAAACTGGATGAAATTTGTCTACCTCTCTAATAGGATTAGGACAGTTGCTTATTTGTAATTCATCAATATTGGAAAGTATTAGATCAAGAGTTTTATTTTGAAAATTTTTAATAGGATTATGTTGTTTTAGGTTATTAAGAGCAAGGAAGTCAAGAAGTAAATTTTTTAAGTAACCCGCGCCACATGTACTGGCCGCACACAATTCATTGCTGTCATCGACTATCCATTCTATAAAGCTCATGTTGAAATCACCAACAATTAGTGTTGGGCTTTCACTAGTGCTCATTACTGAATTACAGTTCTCTAAAAAGTGTTCAAGAGTATCACTACGAACTGGAGGGGCAAGGTAGACGGCACATAATTTTAAAAAAATACGAGTATTTTTTGCCTCTAATTCGATCGTTACCCAAAGGTCTTCGCAATTACTTTCCCATTCTGTCATACGATATGAATTTAATTTGTTCGATACTGCTATTAAAACTCCACCTCCTGATTTTTTATGATTACTGAGACTAGATGAGTGACGGTCTCTTCTGTATACTCTAAAATTGTCGTTAAAGATTTCAGAGTCCAATATACCATTGCAAAGCCAGGTCTCAGTTAAGACATAAACATCAAAATCACTGCTAAGTATATGTTGACGTACCTCAGATAAATTGCTTCGTAGCCCTCTAGTATTTTGATAATAACATGTTATTGAATTGAATTTTATAGCTAAAATACTCAGAACATGCACTGTTAGACACTAAAATTGACATTGTGATGCAACTACTTAAGCAACTTTAGTTTTTCAAGGTCATTTATAACTAAGTTTTGAGATGTTTCATCCTTCTTCAAAAAAATTCTTCCGTTGCGGACCCACACAAATTTATAACCCAATTCCTTGGCACGAGCACGTGTTGCTGCGTGAAGAACCTTATTCTCCGGGGATAGGTGTTCAACGACATATATTGGGACGGGTCTATCAGTACTCGTAGCTATGCCGAGATGTGACGAATTCAGCTTATCTTTGGAATTGTTTTTATTAAATTGAATGGATGCTGCAAGGAAGGAATCTCTTAAACGCGAACTGTTGAATTTAATGAGGATGGCCCTTGGTCGTGGGTTCTCTGTGTCCTTTTTTGCAACTCTTGTGCATAGTTGTATATCGTTATCTTTGATGTCGCATTTGATTACTTTGCTAAGTTGTAGTACGGTGCTTATTAAATTCTCTGATCTATGTTCAGGAACACATTGTACTTCAACATTGTTGGACCGAGCATGCTGTTCCAATATATTTAAACGTTTCGTTACAGTTTGAAGGGAATTTAGTAGCATGGAATTATCTTTTTCTAATTCTTGTATTTTCGTAGACTTTTCTTCCATTGCAATCTTTATTTCCTCGTATTTAGTATTAAAGAATGATAGTGATACCTTAAATTCTGCGATAGTGTCATTAATTTTGGTAAATTGTTCATTTATTAAATCCTTTACTGCATCTTGTATAGCATGGCTAATTTCTTGCCTAATAATTTCTCTAAGGGAACTGCTCGTAATATTACTCAGTAGAGTGTCATTTTCCAAATCTGAATGTTGATGCTTAGGCTTACCGCGAAGAGTAACATTAGTAATTTCAGAAGGAGACGATTTGCCATGGGCGTTGGTAGGACTATCCACCTTTGTAGGTCGTATTGGTGTGTTGGTATTGTCCGCTTTAGGTAGTTTATTGACACATCCGGGGCATTTCCAAGCATTTTTGCGATTAACATCCATTAGCCTAAATGCTCGCTCAGATATGTTCGAACATAGTAAATCATACCAATCATGACAAGTGAAACATTGTAAACCCTTACCGCTTTTCAAGGCATTCATGCAGCCAGCGCAGTTTTGTGTTGACATTTTTGTTTTTACTTCTCTTTTCAAATTAAACCAAAGGCAACATGCAAAACCGTGACGAAAAACAATTTAGGCGGACGGATCAAGCTATGTATAATGTGGTAGTCGAATGTTACACAGAAACTCAAGCAGTTTGGTTACCTCTGCGGCGAAAGTCTTGAGCGCCATGAAACGCGTCACTTACGCGTTTGTCTCGTATCTCACATGCACTATTTATATGAGAATTAGCGGGCTTGAATAGGGCGCTTTATTTGTGAATAGAAATCTTTAATAATGAATAGGTGTCCTTATTCGAATTGCATGTGCGTGAACAGGAATCTTTACTAGACCGATACTTCAGTTTCTGAACGGATACTGTTTTGCAATGTTTTGATTGGTTAAAAACTTTAGCAATGAATCAGCTGATATTGTTTACGTGAGAACTTTAAATCTTTAACTGTTTGTAATTTCACTTAACAATAATTTATATAATAATGTTGTTTCTTTAGTTTGTTATCAAAATATTTTGGTCGATACGTCTTTAAACACACTGTTTTGCTATAGTTTCACTGTTAATAGTTTGTAATATCACTTATAGTTTCGATTTGAAATCTAACTGGTTTTGAGTGGTTTTACAGAGGTCACTTATTATTCCACAAGGATAACACTGTCACTTGTTTATCAGGATAAACAAACGGTAATTACGTGTTTTTTAGAGACGTATGAGTGAGAAATACTTATGAAATGGTTAAAATTCGCGGAGCTATTTGTTTACGTTAACCAGTGTTGCCATAACCGGCACTTACTATGTAAACTACTTTACTATGTAAACAATAGGCTCGCACTCCTATTACATGGGACCTAAACATACCGGCGAAATGTGGGTGTACATTAGTACGCCTCTGCCTACCCCTTCAAGGAATACGGGTATGATGGTATTAACAAATTATGAAAAATTATAAAAAATTGTTTATGTAGGTAAGGTGTTTCTTGCAACCTCGTTATTCCAATTATAAAGTAGATATTTTCTTTTTGTTTGTATTCTTGTATTTCTGATTATATAGTTTTCTATCACTTCGTTTTTAGCATATTTAGTTTTAAGCTTACGTTAATGACTTGTATTTGGGAATGTTGGTTCGCCTGTTATTGGCAACTGTATAAGTCAATTACCAATAGTAATTTTAATTTTAAATGTTGTATACAGAAGCTGTTGGTGTACCTTTAACTAATAAATAAATAAATAAATAAATAAACTGTTTTTTTTCCCTCCTTCTGATCGCAAAGGTATTAACTGAGT
The DNA here is from genome assembly GCA_946251955.1 of Acronicta psi. Classification (NCBI taxonomy): domain Eukaryota; kingdom Metazoa; phylum Arthropoda; class Insecta; order Lepidoptera; family Noctuidae; genus Acronicta; species Acronicta psi. Next base: position 950,461 of record OX276473.1, on the reverse strand, counting down.
TGCATGTCACAACTCGAAATTAATATCGGTAGTACTCAACAGTACCAATAGAGGGAGCTACTCTCTTTATAATGAAATCGGGTTGACGTCACCAATACCTATCACTCATCGAACATTGACACTAGCTTACGTCTCAACTTGCCCAAGGGATAGTAGCTATACATCACTTTTTTATTAATTTTCTCTACTACTGCTTTCTTTGACCTTTAGGCCCTGCACACACTGGTGGGATGGCACGGCAAAAAATTTCATTCACCTTTGCCGTGTATTTTTACCTAACATTAAATATTATTTTGTATATTCGAAAATAGCGTTATTGGCTGAAATATTGTGATGTGAATTCAGATCCTAATGCTGTTGCTGCATTTGTTTTGTGTATTTTGACTTTTTATTAAGACTTATTAAGAGTTTATTCAGATAGGCATGGCTTTATTATTATTAATTTAGGTGACAAAATACATTATGAAAATTGAACATTGAAATTACAAAGAATGGTCGTCGAGCAGTATTATAAACGAAAGAAACAAAAGCTTTCGACTGTATTTGGAAATTCAACTCGAATAGGTAACATTATTCATACGCCTCTTATAAGTCCCTTGCCGTGCCGTCCCGCCAGTGTGCGTAGTGCCTTACTCCTACGTTTGAGATCAACATTGATTTACCAAAACACCCTTTTACTTCACTTTTATATGTGTTCTCTTTAAATACACCCTTTGTGGGTTTTCCTTACCGTTACCATAAAGCTACTTGAAATCCCTGGCTCCACCTTTGAGTCTGGCTAAAATAAAATAAATTTCATTGTAATATATTTTATGACGTGAGAAAGCTATGTAAGCTTTTGACGTATACCCGTTAATTAATTGTGCCCTGTCTATCACTGCCGTCTAGCCTGAATTTCTGACTAAGACCCACTATATTATAGGTTTAATGTATTAATTAACCTGATTAAATGGAATGGAAATTGTCATCGGCTCATTTGTCTTATTTATTTATTTTATACTTTATGCACAAATAGTACAGAGGCGGACTTAATGCCGAAGGCATTTTCTACCAGCCGACCTTAGGGTGATGCAGAGATAAAAATTGGTAGGTGCATTAATAGTGTAACAAGAGAAAATACTGTACATGAAACGTAATATAAATACATAAAAGGTAGGATTCCATAAAACAATATCTATATAACTACGACAAATATATAAATAAACATAAATACATAATTTATATTTATTTATATTTATAATATATTATAAATATAAATTTATAATATATTATTATATTAATAATGAACCCATATATTGTCCCACTGCTGGGCACGGGTCTCCTCTCAGTATGAGATTAGGCTATAGTCCACCACGCTGGCCTAATGCGGGTTGGCAGACTTCACACGCCGTCAAGAAAATCTCTCAGGCATGCAGGTTTCCTCACGATGTTTTCCTTCACCGTTAAAGCGAGTGATAATTACGCACATGATTTCGAAAAGTCAGAGGTGCGTGCCTTGGATTCGAACTCGAGACCTTTGACTTGACAGTCCAGTGGTACCCCATACCCCTAAGCTATCACTGCTCTCTATTATAAATATATATAATAGAGAGCATATATATATATTTATAAATATATATTAATACAGATATAGAAGAGAGTTTAGTATTAAGAATCTGCCAAAGAACTGAGAAGGTGTTTCCGAAGTTTGTCTTATCTCTCTTTCATAACGAGGTCAGAAAATTTAGGGTTTTATGAAATTCTTGTCATATTTTATTCTGCGGTAGTCGCTTGCACATCACTATCATTACCTACGTCTTATTATAAATTAATATTTCCTTTCACACACTCAGGTTGTTGAATTATAGCTTCCCGCCGAGGTTTTACCAAGATATTACAGCATGGGGTTCTTCAAAAAGGGTGTGCAAAGATTTTCACAGGGTCTGTTGGCAACGCTCGATACCAACGGTACCGCTCGTGTTGCAAGCGTCGATAGGCTACGGTAACCGCTTACCATTAGGCAGGCCGTATGCATGATTGCCACCTTAGTGGTATAAAACACGTCGGTATCCGTGTCTGTCTGCATGTGCGAATAGTTCTTTCAAACATTATCATCTAAGTTAGGTTATATAATATTATTATTTTTTAAATCAGTCCATAATTGACGGATCAATCCGCTGCTATACATAAAAAAAACATACAGACGAATATAGAACCTGCTCCGGCTATTTAACCGACGAAAAACTGTCAAACTTACATTTCGTATTTCAGTACGGAATGAAAGATTGTATGTAGCTTCATAAGAATTTAATAAAGATTAACTAAGTAACTGTTCCATCTCGACAAAGTCGCGGGAATAAGCTAGTATTAGATATATAAATATACATACAAACACTCTCCTACACATAATATAGAGTGTATGTATCGTTAAGTGTGTATTTCATCATTTAGATGTTCATAATAAACATCAAATATAGGCCATCTACAGTGTTACAATATTATCTCCAAATAATCCGATTTATCGATATTGGTACATACTTAAGTAAACAGCCACTGTTAGGCTCAAATATTACTTACACAAAACATTGCTATCGTTATTTCTATAATTTAATACTAATACCTGAGGGCTGTTTACTCCCAAAGGGAAAATATCCTGACTCGCGAGTGTTTCGCTGTGACTATCATTTTTAGCTACAGCATTCTTCAATCTTGTCGTTGATATTCCTGGCTGGTTTGGAATGGGATTATGATAAGATTGCAGATATTTTTCGCAAAGTTATTTGTTGATATATCTACTTTCACGCTAGTATTTGCAAGGGTTAGGGCAGAGGTATACTATAGAAGTATAGAGGGTATACCCACAGTTCCCTGGAATGGCGGCGAATAATATGGGCGAGCCTGTTGCTGCCATCAACCGGGCACAAATCCACTAATCTCCGTCTACTGTCCGTAGTTTTTGCTTTCGTTATGGGTTGCCTACTCCGTGTCACCTACGGACGGATGATTCATTCGGGCCCCTAACTAAGATTGAATAACAAAACAATTTTACAGTTATACTCATGTGTTTTTACCCATCCGAAAAATTGAACTTGTCTCTTATTTTAACCTACATCTCTACCTATCCCATGCAGACGTGATCATTTTGACGTACTTCGAATGCTTTAAAGCCTTTGTGGAAAATAAATTATTACTAGTTTGGTACTACAAACCAGATCCTTTATTTAAACTACAAAAGACAATCTAGATTTTCTTAATTAAGTAGTGTTCACAATTAATTAGTTTAGTTCCTTCGCCCCCAAGATGTCACGAGCAGACTAGCGGGTTTTGTTAATCGATTGATCGGAGCCAAGGATTTGACACCCTAGCTGAGTAGGTATAGAGTTGGTAATCAATTGTTTGTTTTAAATCTAGGTACCTGAAGTTTAATTAACCGAGGTGCTATTAGGCTGAGGCCACACTGCTGTGCGGAGCTGAGCTGTGCGCGACGAGTAATATTTTCACCAATAGGCTGCGTTTGCTTTTGTTTTAAACGCAGCTGATTGGTAGATTTTTTCCTCGTGTTCGGCTCGTTCAGCTTTCTCGCAAATCTATGGTGGAAACGCAGCATAAACGTGCTAATCTGAGGGCTATGCTAGGAGCAATGCTTGTCCACAAAAAGGCACCTAGCGGAGCGCGTTATTTGTAGTGTGACCTTATGCGATAGTAACCAATGTGTTTGTTTAATAGGGTAATTTATTAAGCCTTATTGGCTCACAGAATTAATTAAATAGGGCTCTTAGTAGTGTGTGGTAGGTGGCGTTGTAAAACATTTGTCTGCAACGAGGGTCTTGGGCAGTGGACTCAGGGTCGTCTGTCGCACATTACACTAATTGGTCCTCGAGAGAGTCCGGGAACAGATGTCTACTGTGGGATCTCGTGGATCTCGCGGATCATGCGAAAGCGATTCCCGTGATCCCGCCACTGTGCGGAGCGCTGGTAGTGGTATCAGTCGGCATGTTGGCCACCTGGCCAGAGAGCCCGACATTTACCATCCCGCCTACCCGAGCGGGGTGTATAAGGTGCATTTCTTCACCCACGAAAAGGCTCCCGGTAGTGTGGCCCTTACCTTAGAGTGTGGTGTTACGTGAGAATCAAAACATATCGACATTGCCATTGGCAATCAATCAAAATGTCTGTTTAAAGCTGTGGTTGATTTTCACATTCGACAAACAATTTAATTATAAAACCAATATGCCGTTTATTGTATTACTTGTTATAATATGTGTAGATGTGTGAAATTCTGAAATATCTCTCCGGCAAGCACGTTTCCTAACGATGTTTTCCTTCACGTTATAAGCAAGTGATAATTAAAATTGTAATTGTGATTCGAGACCTATGACTCTTGCCAGTCCAGTTAAAAGTTCAAGTTCAATATGTTTTTATTTTAATTCTACAAGCATTTATGAAACGTTAAATGTTTCTAGTCGCTATACCAGTTTATCGTTCGAATATTGGTATTGCCCAGAATTAAGTTGCGGAGATCTGATGGCGGTCGCTTCGTGTAATGCACTGATATTCAGCTGCATCTCGTTAGATTGGAAGCCGACCCCAACATGGTTGGGAAAAAGCTAGGTGGATGATGAAAGGAGATGCAGTTGCACGGTTCCAAAGAGTTGATCTTATGGACACACAAATTGCTAGGTTATCACTTATTTCTTGCAAAAGTATGTTTCCAAAAGATATTATACATATAAAATAATTGTTGTTATAAGAACTCAGTAGCTCCACTGCAATTTATTTAAATAAACAGAAATGCATCAGTAAAAGTTTGCAGAAATTCTACTAACTTTTGCATACAGTCTATCATTTTGAGTGGAAGCTTTCTCTTGCACTTTGAAACTTTAACTTTTTACAACAACTTCACTGCATATTTAAGAATATTTATTTTAAAGTACTGTTATCATCGTTGGTCTAGTGGTCCCAAGCACGACTGCTACGTAAGAGCTCCTGGATTTGATTCCAGCTTTGAGCAAATTGTTGTTGGGTTTATCTGTGAAATTCCCAGTAGCAGCTCGGAGTCTGGATTTGTGGCAATAGGTTAAACCCCTATTACATGAACATAACGGCGAAATGTAGGTATGTGTACATTAGTACACCCCTGCCTAACCCTTCGGGGAATACAGGCGTGATGGTATGATAACATTTGTCTGGGTGTTTCTTATATATTATAAGTATGTATTTACAAAAAAAAGTATATAAGTATTATATCCATTGTCTAGTACCCATAGTACAAGCTTTGCTTAGTTTGGGACTAGATGGTGCTGTGTAAAAATGTCCCAAGATATTTTATTTATTTATTATTTATATGTACAGTACTTAAACAGCTATTACATAAAAAACTGGACTCTCCACCACTAAAATATGCTGTCATATTATTCAGATTTTTTAGTGAACTTGCGAACTCTACATAATATCAGAAAATTGAACCCGACCATTTTAGTTTAAAAAGCTCATCGAAACACGCACATAACACTGTGTCAAAATTTCAAAGCAATCGGACTAACGAACTTTTTCATTATATTGTATATAAACAGACTGCTTAAATTTCTGACAAAAACAGCACAAAAATATTTAGAGACTGCAGAAAATATTTCGTTGTTGCAAACAATTTATACATTTTCGTTCCAGAACACATTTTACGTATAATTAAAAAGCAGCCTCTGTTTTAAAATGAAGCTACATTTTCATTAATTTAGACTGGGCGTATGTTAAATATATAATGTTATGATAATATCATCATTATGATCACATTAATCGTCCCACTGCTGGGCATGGGTCGGTCTAGTGCGGCTTGACAGACTTGCTAAGCTATTGATTGGTGGAATTCACCGCATTTTCACATTCGCCGTCGAGAAAATTTCTCAGGCATGCCGGTTTCATCACGCTGTTTTCTTCCACCGTTGTGAGCGAGTGTTAATTTTATTATTGACTAGCTGTCCCGGCAGACCTTGTTCTACCCCGTTAGAAATATCTTTGGTATGCCTTCAAGTTGATTAGAGGTTGCATATCATTTCTATTTCATCCTAACGTTGTTTTGTTTTGATTGACGTCAAATGTTTGACAGACAAAGTTTGTATGGGAAAAGAAAATTGTTGTTTTTACTTTTATCCTCGTATTTTTTAGGTTTTTTCTCTCCCTAAGAACCTTCCTCAGACTTCATCAAACACAACAAAAAGAAATCGCTTCAGCCGTTCCTGAGTTTTGCGCTTAGCATACATTTAGCGATTCATTTTTATATTAGGTATAGAAAATTACGAGAAATCAGAGGCTTATAAATAATAAATATCTTAGGACATTTTAACACAGCACCATCTAGTCCTAAACTAAGCAGAGCTTGTACTATGGGTACTAGACAATGGATATAATACTTATATACTTTTTTTTTGGTAAATACATACTTATAATATATAAGAAACACCCAGACAAACACAAACACCTAAGTTCATCACATAAATGTTTGTGTCGTGCGGGAATCGAACCCACGACCTCGTGATCAGCAGTCTGGTACTCGAACTACTTGACCATAGACGTCGTCGGCTTGGATTCGGACATGGCATCTCGGTTCTTTTTTCTTTTTTTAGGCCAAGGTATCTTGACCACCACTGCCTTGAACAAATCGGAATTCAGAACTTAACAAAGAATAATGATTTCACTATTGTGTGAAATAACTTTTCATTCGTTTTGAATGAGTGAGCAGTTTACTATTAAAGTCTTTTTGTTAAAGTGCTCAACCATTTTGTTCTCTAGTTTAACAAGCTGCCTAGTTGACTACGGTGCTAGAGATCTTGGCTTCGATTCCTGGGGCAAGCAAAGTGTTATTAGGTTTTTATGTGAAAATGCCTGTGGTAATTCTGAGTTCGGTTTTGTGCCGTACATGGGACCTAAACATACCGTCAAAGGGGTGTCTCTGCCGAACACTTAGGGAAATACGGGTGGGATGGTATAGGTAATACGTAAATATTTTTTTAATTTGTATATTAGGTACTTTACAATTTATTTTAACTCCGTTTTTTATAGATATTCCGCAATATACTACCCGTATACTGTGTGGTATATAGGGTGATAAATTTATATCTGTAACGGCTGTTCCCCGCGGGTTATCCCCGTTTTAGCAACATTTTTCATTAATACTCCGCTCCTATAGCCTTTCTCGATAAATAGCTATTAACACTGAAATATTTTTTTAAATCGGTCCAGTATTTTCAGAGCTTATTCATTACAAACAAACAATGACATCTTTGCTCTTTAAAATATTAGTAGGTATTATAGATTATTATTACCATTGTGATTAATATTTTGTTTGATCTAGAAATCAATCTCACTTCTGACGTCAGTACCACGTTATGCGCCATTACTTAGACCAAAGAGACTACGTTAAAGAAAAATATATTCATATTTTTTTATTTTCCTTTGTACATTGGAGTAATTAAGCGCTTTGCTTTCTCGCTTCTTCAGATTTAAAGATCAGAAGGTACGTAATAAAGACTTTTAATTAAAAACAACGGAAATGAGGAGATTAAGGCTCTGTTTCACCATCTCTGGATAGTCGCTAACCACCAGATAAATTAATAACTAAAAACCCATAAACAAGCCTTGGATGTTGGAAAATGTACTGTAGGGCTGGACAAGCTATTCGTTAAAACTGAATTATAATCAAAACTGTTTTTTTTTGCCTGCAATACATTTTCCAACATTCAAGGCTTGTTTTTGGATTTTTAGTTAGTGCTTTTGACACAGTTTCGACACACACACAGGGTATTTTGTTTCATTTAATAATTTATTATATTTCATACTTTTCAGTTTTTAGATCACTAAATAGATCCTAAATGACCATTCGTAATGAAAAATGATAAGAGAAAACAAAAACATATTTCTTCAGCCCGCACATTAAAGCGCATAAAATCCGCCATTTTGATTTTCTGAGAATAATATGTGCCCAGTGTCACTCGTGCCATTCAGGCAAATCTAATGATGTATCATTTATAAAAATCCGTCGAGCCGTTGAGCAGTTATGAGCGAACAAAGGAACGGACACATACACGTCAAACACATAACCCAACTTCAGCAGTCGGGTAAAAAATGGAAACGAGAACTTACTAGGAGATAGTGAAATAGGCCTTTAACGTAATAAGGTACTCTTACTTAATTAAAACCTCGGTAAAATAAAAAAGTGGACCCATAAAATGTATTAACGAAATGAGTGTTCCTGATTGCGTGCGTAAAGCTGATTATTCCTTGAAACGTCCAATGACATGTATTTTGTAGGTAATGGTATTATAATGGTGACATTACACGGACTATTTTCGACATATTTGGATATGCAACTAAATTGCTTGAAGTCAATGATTCAATATCATTATGTAACATAGCTCGTTTTCACATATCAACTAATATGCAATCAGGCGGTATTCCCCGAAGGGATTCGCATAGGTTTATTAATGAACACCCACTTGACTGTTAGCTGGTATGTTCAGTTCCTATGTTGAAATAAAAAGAAATATTTCATAGGTACCTACGTGATAAATTGTAATATATCCCATTGAAATAAAACTACTTTTTACGGATTTTATCGCGTTGTATTGATATTATTTAATTTGTATCGATAAAATTATTGTAGCGATAAAATCCGTAAAAAGTAGTTTTATTTCAATGTAATAACAATACCATTGTAATACCAAGTCGGTTAATATTTTATGTTTTAAATTCACAAAGTGACTTGGCAATCGCATTAAACAATCTACAGTTCTCGCCAAACTTATTGTCCGGGTTGAAGTTGGTACGAGCTAACTTTAACCCGGCCGTAAAAATCTAAGAAAAAAAAATGGATTGTAATAAATAAAAACGAATACTCAAGTCGTAGGCTGTCGTTTTAAATAATTTTAATCCAATTTATTTCTTTCTCCGATTTTTGCGGCTTGATAAAAATTAGCCAACTTCAACCCTCTAAAACGGGCATAGTGGACGTGGGCAAAAAGGCAGCCAAGCTTAAGTGGGATTGGGCTGGTCACGTCAGCCGCATGCACAGCGACCGCTGGGCAAGAGTCTCCACACAGTGGGTGCCCGTAGATAGTAAGCGCCGCCGAGGCCGGCCTAGAAAGAGGTGGCGGGACGATCTAGACGCATACCGCGAGGACTGGTTTGAGGCGGCACGAGATAAGAGTGTATGGAAAGACCTGGGGGAGGCCTTTGCCCAGCAGTGGGACAGTAATGGCTGATAAAAAAAAAAACTTCAACCCGGACAATAAGTGTGGCGAGAACTGTAATTTAATATTGTAATAATTTATATTTGTAAACAGATCTCTAAAAACACTTTTTTATATCACGACTTTGCCTTTGCCTCTGCCCGTGACTTTATCCCCGTAGAAGTTGAATTTTCCCCCATTTTCGCAACATTTTTAATTGATACTCCGCTCCTATTGATCGTAGTGTGATAGCCTACCTTGATAAACGGGCTATATAACACTAAAAGAATTTGTTTGTTTGGTTGAACGTACGGTAACGGTAGTCCTTTACCGTACGTTCAACCAAACAAACAAACTCTTCAGCTTTTTAATATTAGTATAGATATAGCCAGTATTTTCTACCTAATAAATTCTGATCTATAGACAATATGCGCGTATTGTTCACAGATCAGATCGTATTATAATGTAGAACAATATCTCAAATGGTGTCTTAAAAGAAGAAGACAAAACAACTTTGAATAGACCAGTTCCAAATGACGACACGCATACATCAGTCATCGTAAATCTCAACCATTATTTTTAAAGGTCAACGACCCGTCACACGACGATGCCAGATCATTAGGACCTTTGCTTAGGTCACGCAAAATACTCCCAACTGTCAGAGAAAATTCTAAAATTTAAATGAAACTAAGCTTTGTTTATATTATTAAAACCTTTGGCACTTAAAACGTTAATATTAAAGATAGACTCAATTAAGAGATTAATATTATATTTATTAAGCATTACTTAGCACAAACTTTATTGTGGAAGGAAAATACGATCTCAGACAGGGTTCGAACTTACATGGGAGCTAAACATACCGCGCAAACTATGGGTGGTGCATTAGTTAACCTCTGCCTAACCAGTCAGGAAATATAGGCGTGATGGTACGCTAAAAACACAGAGGTGTTCAGGTGTCTACCTACCAGTCCAATGGTTATATCACTAAGCTATCGCTTCCAAGCAAACCGTAAAGAAACAAAACAAAACTTTTTTATTTGCATACATAACCATGGTAGCAGGCAGGGTGCAATAGGTGGTAGCGGTAAAGGGTTCAGATCCCGCAGAGGCCGTAAAATCCTGAGATTTGGGTAGATTAGGCGGTTGACCAACACTCTCGGGGAATCCTCCCTTGGTAGGGATTAACGTTGACTGTTTGAAAATAGAATAGTATTTAGTAAAGGCAAGATAAGAGGGTAGTCTTAAAATAAATATTGGATTGGCGCAGTTACTTTTAAAAACTTTTCAAATGTGCTTTACATTATTTTTTTAATTGGAAACTAAGTTAAGCCCTGTAATTATATCAATAACAAGCTGTGAAAAATTGATTGCAGTCACTATTCATGAGGATTTTTTATTCAGAGATAAGATAAACATAAATACCAATTCACGCAAATTTAATACAATTAATATACGCTATTATAGCATTCATCAGACAAGCTGTTTCACATAAAAACCCAGTTGCCGATAACTCAATTAACCCAAGCTAGAAATAAATCAAATTAGTTTTAGTAAGTAGGCACTAGGGTTTCTGCTCGAGAATTCTCGAGTCGGGAATTCTCGAGAAATTTGTCTTTAGTCGAGACGGGAAAAAAATCTCAACGCCTCGGGAATTCCCGAGTCGTTGGCAGGAAAATGTTTTGTTTAATTAACCGACTAAAAATCGGATGTTATCATTTCGAAGGTTTATCTAGAGGCATTGGCAGCAAAAGGTTTAGTTTATTTAACCGACGAAAAATCGGAGGTTATCATTTCGGAGGTTTTTATATAGTTTTTTACGTAATTATGTTCCCCGATATTTCCGTCAAATGTTAATAAAATTCCGATTTCAAAAATTATACCAAAAAATTCCAAAGTGGTGGTCCCATTTATCATATACATATATTTATCTCTGATGGTAGAAAAACAGGGTATGATTGATTTTTATCTATTGAATTTTCAATACTACTGTACTCGATTGTACTGAAACTTGGCACATCCCTATATACAGCGTGGGCAGAAAATCTTAGATCAAACGAAACAGGGCGATAGTTGGGGTTATTTGAAGTAAAAAATCTCTGGGGCACGCCTCTAACTTGATTTCCTTAAAATTTATGACTATTTATGAGTGTTTTCTGAAGAAAAACCAAAATTAGTAGTAAATAGGCAATTAGACTAAAATGGATACCTATTTTACAACAATAAATGGTGTCTAGTTGCTTCTAGGTAATGATTGTATCATCACTACAAAAGTGCTTTTATGATAGGAGGTGCCAAGATTTATGAGTATTGGAACTTTTTTCAATACCTTTTAATTTTCACGAAAAATTATTTGTAACTTTAGAACGTTACTGTAAAAATATGTACTACGAAAAACTGACCCTGTGGTAGAAAAACTTGCTTATTTAATGAGGATTAAAATGAGGTAAATCATAGCTGTTGGTTGCTACATTATTATTTTATGTTAATTTTTTCATAGCAAGGTCTAAATAAAGTAAATCGGAGAATAATCAAACATCAGTTAAATCTGACTGTGGTATTTATTTCAGGAGTCCTTTATTTTACGAAACTTGGCTATGTTTGGCAGTGTTTGTAAATCGGAGGTTAGTCAAAAACAGCTATTACATACCACCATACCATCACGCCTGTATTCCTTGAATTTTCCACAGTTCGCCGGTATGATTAGGTCCCATGTAATAGGGAGCGAGCCTATTATAGTAACCAAAAAATTACCATTTCATTTAATTGATCTCATCTATCAGTCTAATTTGTATTAAAGTAAATATTTTAAAATAACATCACGTTTTATAAAAAAATACAAAATTTCTCGAGAGACTCGAGAAACTCGGGAAATCCTTGTCGAGAATTCTCGTGCCTCGGGAAATGAAAAAGATCGAGAAACCAGAAACCCTAGTAGGCACTTAGTAATTGTAAGAAAATACAGCAATAAAGGCTATTTTATTTTATTTATTTTTTATTTATTATAGCATTACCACATCCCCACTACTTAATTTCCCAAGTCAATATAATTTTTTAAGTATATATTAGATTATTCTATGCCTTTGCTACTAACTAAATGACCATAGCGGGTTCGAATATTGTAATCGAATCTTGAATGACTGTTTCGAATCGTGACTATCCTGTGAGGATTTCCCGTATATCCAACAAAAGGAGAATAAGTGTATACAAGAGTAAGTAACCCTATGTACTGTTTACTGCAGTAATATGTTAGTTGTAAAAAATATATAATTCAATGGAATTTCGCCTGTATTTCATTCAAGTTACGTAACACTTTAGTACCAGAGGTTCCATAGTCATGTGGCGAGAAGCCAAGAATTTACCTCAACTTCAAGATTACAATCCCTGTTGACCTTGATTTAATACAAAGCGAGTATATTAATTTGTATGTTTGTATTTAAGCAAAATATGTATATTTGCAACGTGAATTATTAGCGTGATGTAACGGTAAAATGTATTGGTCGTTTGAAAGTATTTCTAGTTCTACGAAGTTCTTTCTTCATTTTCATTTCACCTACAACAGTGCCAGAAGTTATTGAATTCTGGATGCTAGTGTATTGTTATTTTGTATCCCGATTTAAATTCTCCAGCCGGGCTAACATGCACGCCGCGACAAAATTTTGTCTACTCTTTTGTTTCGCTCTTTCTTGTGCGAAAACGAAACAAAAGCACGACATAAGCGTCGACAAAATGTTCTCGCGGCGTGCATGTTAGCCCGGCAGGCCACCGCTGGAGAGCTTTCTAAAAGAACCTAAAAAGCTAACTACGACTTAGCCTAATATTCAGAGACGAGGCTAAGCATGAACTTATGCTTCCGTATGTCAAATTATCATATAAATTTGACATACGGAAGCATTACTTACGCTTAGCATCGTCTCTGAATATTAGCCTTAGACTTTCATTTTGGCTCGTGTTAACTTCTGGTCGGACAAAAATATTTGCGAGAACTGTATTTTGTATTATTTTTGATGATATGACGATAGCCTAGTTTACCATCCCAACTGCAACAATATTATATTTCTGTGACGTAAATGTATTAAAATAACTGGACTGGGTTTGCAACTGACATTTTCTCTTACGTCTTAGTTTTCACTTTCATGCAGCAGTAATAGTTAATATAATTTTTTTTTTTTTTTTATGTGTAGGTATATTTATTATTTTATAGTTTTGTAAAAGAAAATACAGTTGGTATTTTACTAAGCGAAATTCAAATATTGAACCCCTATCGTCATGAATATGTCTATACAGCCTAATCTAGGAATAAGCGTGGAGCCAGGCACTCAGCATACGTATTTGATTTTTTATATAATAAAATAACTTAAGGTTTTTTAACTTCATAATATAGTTTTTTTTATCTTAGGCTTGCGCTGGACCACAACTTGCCTATGTTACAGTGTGGTTAACGATGAAGCGCACTTGCCTATAAGAGACCGATTCACTCTTGTCTTGAAGACACCCAAATTATAAGTCTCGGGGAACAAAAATTCCGGCAGTGAGCTTCACAACAGAGCAGTTCGCAGTATATTATGTCGAGATAAAACGTTCAGTGCGAGATTTAGGCAGTTCCACCATGTAGCGGTGGCGCCTTGCCGTAGCTGGAACGGGGATGGGGGAACTATGTCATGTAGTTCCGATGCACACTCTCCGAATGAAACCGGTAAAAGACTGATTTAATTGATTCCATTGATTTAATGCTAATAATTTCTAATACAAACATTACGTATCAGGTGTTTCATTTTCCAAAATTAATCTAGTTTCAGTGTACACATTAAATAAAACCTAGAGACCTATGATAGAAAGTCCAATTTCTTATATTTCTAACTTTGCTATTACTTTCAATACATCGGATTTCTGATCAAACATGAGTCGTAAGTTTTGGTTTGAGCCAAAACTTAGGTCTGAGTCCATAAAATAGGTACCTATAGCTAGGTTACCTATATCTTTATATAGGTTCAATCTTTTAGCATCGAGAAAGTTTGGCAGTCTTGTGTACTGAAATATTTTATGCTTAGGATTGCTTTATGTAATATCAAGACATGTGGTAGCGTATCTCCAATATATTTAATGTAAATCACAATATATTATATTCATGTTTTATACGTGATATAGGTACTACGTTTTGTTTTATGTAACTAAACCATTGTGTGTATACCGAATTTGAATTGATCTCGAAAGTCAAAGAAAATATTCGATTCGATAATTCACACTACCCACTGTTTGTTTTCTTTCTTGATATCCATCCAAAGGTTGTCTGGAAGATATCGCCTTGTGCGATAAGACCGCCCATTGTACATTAACTTTTTTTTATTTTTTCCAAATTTTTTTGTTGTTCTTGTGTTTGGTGTGAAATAAAGCGTATAATAAATTAATAAATTCCATAATATGTGGGGACACAATGGACGCATACACACATAATCACATACACACACTTGGTAGTTGGAGTTTGGTAATGACTTTGTACACAAACTGTTGATGTACAAAAGAAAAGAGTTGGTCCTAGCACACTTCCTTGCGGGACGCCAAAAGAGATAGTTGCCCTTGAACTAGTATAGTTACCTATTCTAACACACTGGGCTTGATTCGACAGATAAGAGCAAAAAATTTTTAGAGCAAATCCTCGTATACCAATAGATTCCATTTTTGAAAGTAGTATGGGAACAGAGCCTGTGTCGAACGCCTTAGACATGTCGAGAAATACACCTAGAACCTTCTGTTTGTTATCAAGGTTTTTGGAAATAAGTTCTGTAAGCAATAAGGTGGCATCTTCTGTGGATTTACCTTTCAAGAAGCCAAACTGGTTCTCTGCAATAATTTTATTATATTGAATATTTTTTTTAAGTCTGCTATTTAAAAGTTTCTCTAGGATTTTAGATATGACACTAAGCACTGATATTGGTCTATAGTTTCCAACACTGTCTCTGCTGCCGCTCTTATGGATAGGATGGACTAACACTCTCTTAAGAATATCTGGGAAAACACCGGTGGTCAAGCATAGGTTGCACATGTGGGTCAGGGGAGCAATCAGGCTGCTCTTTGCCCTTTTTATCACAAGCGTGGGTATATTGTCTATGCCGGTTGCAGAGTCAGTTTTAAGGCTAGCGATAATGGAGTCTATCTCTGCGCAGTCAGTTTCGAATAATACCATAGAATCTCGTGGCGACTGGGATAAGGAACATCGAGTAGAAATATTTACCTACATATTATATTATATTCTGCTGCTACTGACAATTACATTGATTTCCGCGGCATGGGAATCGAACCCAAAACGTCACGCACGCTCAGCAGCCGCGCTAAGGACCGTTAGACCGTTAAAGCTATTAAATAAATATATTTTACTCACCCGCTTCGCAGCGAGGTCGCTAGTTGCACTCTCCAACTGCAAAAAATCAGAATCTATAATTAGAAAATAATCTTACTAATATTATAAAGACGTAAATTTGTAAGTTTGGATAGGTATTTGTTGCTCTTTCACGGCAAAACGGCTAAACCGATTTAGCTGAAAGTTGATAAGGTGATGGCTCATACCTTGGATTAGGACATAGACTACATTTTAATCCCGAAAAATTCAAAGTTACTACGGAAAACTGTTTCAAAGTTCCTAACTTTACGCGACGAAGCCGGGAGCAAAAGTTCGTTAAACCAAATTTTTTATTTATTGCAAGTATCGGTACAAAAAAATTACGATTATGAAATGTTCCAAACTGCAAAGCAGTTTGTCGGCAGAGATGTACAAGTAGTTCGAGATAGATCGATATAATTACATTACTAATAGAGGGCTACTCCTCATTAGTCCATATAAGTATCCTTTTAACATACCATCACGCCTGTACAACCCAAAGGGTTAGGTAAAGTACACCCACAGTTCACCGGTATGTTTAGGTCTAATGTAATATGGGGTGAGCTTATTGCTATTCACCGAGCACAAATCTAAGCTCCGAGATGCTACTCAGAAATAGAAAATCCCAATAACACTTTGCCTGACTTGGGAATCGAACCTAGGACCTCAAGTATAGCAGTCGCGCTTGTAACACTGTATATATCAAACAAAAATCAAAATCATAATCATAAAACGACGTCTGTGGTCTAGTGGTTCGAGTACCGGACTGCTGATCACTAGGTCGTGGGTTCGATTCCCACAGGACATTAATATTTATGTGTTGAATATACCTAATTATTTGTGCTTGTGTAGGAGTTTCCTATGTACTATAATTATATATTTACAAAAAAAAGTTTAAAAGTATTATATCCATTGTCTAATACCCATAGTACAAGCTCTGCTTAGTTGGGGACTAGATGGTCCTGTGTAAAAATGTCCCAAGATATTTATTATTATTATGTACCAAATCTTTCCTAGAAAATAATAGTACTTACTAAATAAAATCAGTTAGTTAT
Organism: Acronicta psi; assembly: GCA_946251955.1. NCBI lineage: Eukaryota > Metazoa > Arthropoda > Insecta > Lepidoptera > Noctuidae > Acronicta > Acronicta psi. Next base: position 933,833 of record OX276473.1, on the reverse strand, counting down.
TAAAAGAAACAAAAAACCCGACTGCGTAAAAACTACTAACTAAAAATCTAAAAACAAGCTCTGTGATGTTGGAAAATGTATTGCAGGCGGGACAAGCAAAGAAACAATTTTATTTATGAACGAACAGCTTGTCCCGCCTGCAATACATTTTCCAACATCACAGAGCTTGTTTTTAGATTTTTAGTTAGTAGTTTTTACGCAGTCGGGTTTTTTGTTTCTTTTAATAACTAACTGATTTTATTTCCTTCTTTTTAGTTTATAAATCATCATAGAATCACTAGATAGATCCGAAATGATGATTTAAAATATAAATTGATACAACTAAAGATCATTTTCAAAATCAGTTCGCACATTAAAGCGTATAAAATCCGCCATATTGATTTTTTTAAAATTTCATGTACCCAGTGACAGTCGTGCCATCAAGACGAATCTAATGAGGTGTCATTTATCTAAATCGGTTGAGCCGTTGAGTAGTTACGACCGGACATAGGAACGGACATACATACATACATACATACATACATACATACATACATACATACATACATACATACATACATACATACGCGTCAAACACATAACCCTCCTCCTTCGGCAGTCGGGTAATAAAGTTTCATGTCCTTTATCCAGCAAATTAAGTTGAAATTCTAGTCGTAGGCCTCCACATTTGTAAGGGGTCTAACAGATGGGACCCACAGACTGAATGCGGCGTTGAACAAATTTATCACTTCTTTAGGTTCAAAATTGTTTGGCAGTAATAGAGGTATAGAAGTTTCGTACTAGGGTAGTCAGGTCTAATAAATTTTGCGCACACTCCGGAAATATTTTCCTGCTCTGATAATTCTTTCAGAAACGTGACACCCATAATTTTGTGAGTTTGTTCAGTTTTCTTACGTATTTTGGTCAAAGATATTTAATATATACCTAATTTAAATATCTTTGATTTTGGTATTAGATGATATAATATGTATTTAGTACATAAGCATTATTTAGTATTGTAATTCTTATATGGATTTGTTCCTGTGGATAAATAGAGATCCGTCTCGTGTAGGTATTTCGTTAATAACATACATAGGACGGGCAGCCATTGCCCAGCAGTGGTACAAAGAGGGCTATACAAAAAATACACGACAACAAGGATAGGATTTGTGACAGATGTCAATAAGTTTGTTAACTTGATAGAGCACATAAACTTTTCCAAAACATTAAAATTAAGTTGTACTTAGTACTTTAAACCTAATAGCTCAATGTAAGCAGTATTTAATCTTCCGAACTTAAATATTAGAATTGATGGGGCTGGTATAAGGCAGAGAATAGGTAACAAAAGGCTTAAAGCCTAAATTAAGATATCAATTTCCTGAGTATAGAAATTCCACTTCCTAGGCAGACCCAAAGATTATTAACGTCGAAGTTTCTTGTCGATTGCCAGCTGTAGGCAATCTATTATCCTTTACATCTTGCCTTTATGTTACCGTGTTATTAATTACAGCCATAAATCTCTTGGCACCTCATTTGCATTTTAACTTTTTCATTGGGCAAGTGAAACACAAAGCGTGATGACTTGACAGCAGGTTGTATTGTGTTTGAGTTCTTTAGTATCAATTACTGTTTACTGCAATGGCTTAACTTTTAAAAATTGATTTTATCTATAGTACTGTGAGTACTTTACGATTTATTAAATAGGTCTCTATAGTACCTTATATTTGATACACGAGGGATTAAGTAATATCTAGACAAGTAATCGATCTGTAGGATTAAGTCGCACTTGCCGCGGTCAGTCTATTATACATTCAGTTTCTTCCATGCTTGAGAGACCACGTAAAGGCGCTTTCCCGGTTGTCATACATTAATAATGGTAGGCAGAAGCCCAAAAAACCTGACTACCAGCCGACGTAAATGCCAAAACCGATCGACCTAGTATCGAAATAAATGTAAACATTAACTTGTAAAAGTTATAATTAAGATTTATTTACATTATTTTTAAACAAAAAACAAACCACCTCCAAAAAACACCTAGGAACTAAAAAGAAAAAAATAACAGTTACATATTTACATTATGATTTCTAACTAATTTGGAGTCAGTGACAAACAGACAATCAACGAAAGTCATATTTAAATTAAATTAGTAAAGCACGTGCTAATGGAATGCAGCAGTGTGGCAGATCAACCGGCACAAATTATTCTACACCCAGCATCGCTTGCGGAAGCCTGCAGCAGTCTCAACAAGCCTGTAACCTTTGAAAGCCTAGGCTGGTTGGAGTAAAGAGAATTGAGAAACACGTACAATAGTCCAATCATGAGGTGAAGAATAGAAAATGCCCAGAAAAACTAAACTTAAGTACTGAACTATCTTTTTTTATTTTCGATACAGTTTAATGTGTGTTTTGTTTTGTTTCAGCGTCACCAACATATTCCTGGTGAACCTCTCGGTGGCTGATCTGCTGGTGACGCTGTTCTGCATGCCAGTTCAGATCGCCAAGTCCGTTACATTGCTGTGGTACTTCGGAGAAGTCATGTGCAAAACTGTCAACTTCTTGCAAGGTTAGTTTTATATGTATACCATCACGACGCGCCAGCGTCTTATAGATATACGAGTACGCCCGTATAATGACCAAAATTGAATGATTCTGACGCATTCATAAAATATTTGTTCCTGATTCACCTCGCAGTATCGTCCTGCACCAAAAAAATTTTTTCGACCTAGATTTTATCTGTTTCGTCTCTAGTATTAGGTACATATAAATTAACTTATTGTTTTATTTTTTTAGTTCCACGTTTTGTTCTTGATTCGCCTTGAGTAGGTATGTACTTATGTATTTTACAACTATTAGTTTGATGTAATATTATACAAATATTGGAAATTAGGTACCTATTGGTATTTAGTAACTGATAATTATCCAGTGTTTGAAGTACTCCTCACACATAGCCTTAGAGGTACAATAAGGTATCCCACGACTGGCGATTATACAACTATTACTTTTTAGAGAGCTCCTATGTTTTAAGAGCTCTCGCCGTTCAAGCTACTCCTTTCCCAAAATGTATTTTAAAGTGCAAAACTATTCTAAAATTCAAAAGAGACGCCGTTTTACAACACTGCATTGTAAAACTAAAATGGACGAACTAAAGAGCAATTTCAACGGCAGAACAAAGACTGGAGCTGTCAGCTCGGAGCGCAAGACCGCGAAACTAGACAATTATTTTAATTGGCTTCACTTTGTTGCATACCTATACTAACTTAATAAACACTGCAATACTGTATTCGCAATTATTACTAAGAAGGTTCAGTTCAAAAAGATTTCATTACCCTCATCATATTCCTAGCCATGTTGTAGTCGGCTTCCAGTCTAACCAGATGCGGCTGATTATCAGTATTATACGCAATACCAATATACAGAGGATAGACTGGCTGTCAGGTTTTCTGAATTTTTGACTACCATTCTCATATAGTTGTTCTTAACTTGCAAATCTGTTGATCAGCGCAGTTAAAACTTAGCCACGTGTCCCTCCATTCAAGATTGAAGATTACATTATACATTGGCACCATTTCCAAACAGGGGAGGAGAGTGTTTGATCAGCGTGACTGGGAAACAGACCGACTGCTGAGAGAGTTGGAAAGGAATAATGCTGACTTGGAGTAGAGAAGGGTTGAGTTAAGACAACTCAGCAGAAGCATATAAGTAAATTAAAGGTACAAGTTCGATAGTGTTAATCGGAAGTCCAAAAACAGTGCGGAATATCTGTAATGTTTTGATACGACTTGTAACATAATGCTCAAAATCGTATATGAAATGTAACATTCATTTGCAAAAATGTGGTATGCAGTAAGCTGTCAAATTAAAATGGTTTTACACATTCACACACATTACGGGTGAATGCTATCAGTAAGTAAGCACCTTTAGAATAATTATCAAACATCCTAGATTCTAATATCGAATAGGTATCTGAGAGTCATCATTTCTGAGAATGTCTCCAATGAAATTTTAGAATGGAATTCTAGTTATGGCTTTCAAACTGAAGACTTTCCTAACCTTTTCGTTCTTTAGGAAAACTGATAAAAAAGAAACAAACAAAGGTGACTTAGGCGGTTGATTCAGTTTCAGATACATACAATAAACAGTCCACCGCGCCAAACGCGACAAAAGTTAGTAAAAGAGTAGTTAAAGTTTTGTTATCCCTTAGGAACTACGGGAGTGGAATAAAAAGCAGTCAGGCTTCGAATTGTCTTCGTGCCTCTAGAAAAATTGGCTTCACTTCCAGATCACTATCGACTGGGGACGGGTTAGCTTCGTACCTAAATAGAAAACTTTGATAGTTTTGAAATATTTATTATTCAACTATCTTTCTGACAGCGGCTTCGCCCGCGTGGTCTTACAAATTATAGCCTACATCTCTAACAAATATAATTTCTTTAATTATCATATCTTAGCCAATGTGTATACAAAAACTTTACAAATTAATTATATACTAAAACCTTTTTCGAGAACCACTGTATTGGATGTTGGTTGGTCGGTTCAACCATTGGTGAAAACAGTATGAAAATCGGTACAGTAGTTTTTGAGTTTATCGCGAACAGATGAACAGTGTACAGATGTAATGAAATATGTAGTGATTCAACCTACGACCCGCCCTGGCTTCACACGTTTACATAACCTATAACCACCGTAAATAATTTACCTTTTACTGATGAATGTATGAAAATTCGTTCAGTAGTTTACGTGATTAAGCCGGACAAACAAACTCAGCGCTACCATGGACTTTAATTAAAATAATATGTAGTTAGGTAGTGTTTTTTAAACTGATTGTTAGTCTAGGGTTCCTAAGTAAGCGCGATTGCTATGCTAGAGGTCCTGAGTTTGATTTTCATGTCAAGCAAAGTTTTTGGTAACACCAAGCCAACACCAACAGCCGGATGTGAACTAGCGACCTATGAATTGGGTTTTTTCATGAAATTCTTAGTAGCTCGGAGTTTAGATTTGTGCATGGGTACCCCTTCGAAGGCATATCTTATTCAAATTATTTAGTACCTACGCGTAATAATTTAGCCTTTGTATATCAATTGTATTTGTTCGCGTCTTTAAGTTGAAGACGGGTTTTTAATTTGGATACAACAAGACAAAATACACTTATCAGTCTACGGGGTTAACTGTGTGGAAAAAACCCTGTTGTTTTTATAGGCTATAAGTGGAGGTTTACGTCACACTTAACCGTGATTGAAGATATAAAACCTTTAGGACTTCGCAAAGGCGTAGAACGAGATGAGCAATGATCCTTTTTAACTGGGGTCATGCAGATCTTTGCTACATACTAAATACCTTATTATAGAAACTTTCTGAAAGCGATGTCTACTACAAATACATCTCCATCACGCCTGTATTTCCCAAAGGATTAGGCAGAAGTGTACTAATGTAGTCGTTTTATTCATAACTCATAAATACGAAACGAGCATATCCGGCATGGCCCCGTGATGCGAAGGGATGAGGAACATGTAGTGAGGAAAGCATTACAAATACTTGAACATAAGAAAGGTAGAGGACGGAACGGAGGGGCGGGGGTGCTTGCTTTTGTTCACAGTAAGCCGCCGCCTCACCTCGTCCCTACCTAAGGCGCGGCCAATTAGTTTCGCGTGGACTATAGTACGTCTCTGCCTAACCCTTAGAGAAAACAGGCGCGATGGTATGCAAAGCAGCTGTCAGTTAATTTAAATTACACGTGCCCAAATTTACTGATTCGAAACAAACGCTAAACTAATGAAAGTTTTAAGTTTTCAATCTCAAATTCCAACAAGCAACATACCAGAATCTTAGCAAATTTAATTTAGAACCAATAGCTATTTATATACACCGATTTGTTGGAAGTTAATCGTAAGTCTTGGCAGGGGAACGCACTGAATTAAGATGCATGTCACTAAAAGAGTAATGAGTGATGATAGATGTTAAGAGACGGTTAAAAGGCCTTGGAATCGAGCTTAGAAGTACTGCCTTGATACTCCACAGTACTGTGACCGATGAATTTAAATAAAACAATGACACTTTGAGGGACACAATCTCAGCTACTTTATTCTTACACAGCTACCATCGATTGACACATGTTCGATTTTTCTGACGTTTTAAAACAAACATAAATATACCATCACGCCGATATTCCCCGATGGGGTAGGCAGAGGCATAATGTACATCCACATTTCGCCGATATGTTTAGGTCCCATGAGATCAATAGCTTCAGTTTCAACCAAACAAACAAATTCTTTAGCTTTATAATATTAGTATATGTATATACATCAAAATTCGCTATCCTAGCCCTAAGCAATAAACCGATACGATATATTAATAAATCAATATTATATTATCTATCTCTTTCGCCAAAATGAAAGGACCAATTTCAAGTAATTAGCCGTGGTATTGAAGGAGCGAACCCGCGATGAAGTCAATTATTATTGCTCTTTGCTCAAGCGGAGCTAGCTGACAAAAACGGGTTTAATTAAGATTAACCGACTTACTTCTATATTTTGTACAATGTAAATATGACGTGCAGAAGGTTTTGGCTTTTGACTTTATAAAGAACTGTCTTTAGGTATAGCTTTCTAGTGTTTTTATTGAAGTTCTAAGGTTTATATTAATGCTCTGACCATGGCATCATCCCTGTATTCCCCGAACGCCAGTGATATAATTAGGACGGACGGCCTCCAACGAGATGGACCGGCGACCTGGTAAAGGTCGCTGGGAGTCGTTGAATACAGGCAGCATACGTCCGATCCGCTGTGGTAGGCTTTGGGGAAGGCCTTTGTTCAGCAGTGGACCTCTTTTGGCTGATATGATGGTGATGATGATGTTTAGGTCCCATGTAATAAATAGGTGGCGAGGTGTCTGTTTCATAGGAAATCATAATAAAAATTGTATCGACTGGAAATCAAACCCAGGACTACAAGCGTAGCATTCGCACTTAAGACTACTCCTTAGCCTGAGGCAGTTAATTCAGTCATAAAATAAATTTCATTTAATATAATTCTCTTATTTTATTTTATTTCATAATATCAGTACTTAGGTATACCGTATACCTCTGCTTAGCCGTTCGAGAAATATTATATATACGTGATGCCATCTGTATTTTTAAAACATTGTTCCTGTTATAAGTAGACCTTCTGTCTCTTAATTTTTGGTGTACCTCCCTAAACTTGTGTATAATATCGGCTGAAGCACAAGATATAAAACCGCGGCTCATAACTGAGAGAGGCTTGATTAAATTCGTACATTCAAGTGAACTTATCAGCCTATTGGCAGATACAAGAATCTGTAAATTCAGATAAAATTGTAAGCAGTGATAGCCTAGGGATATTACAACTGGACCGCGAATTCGTGGGTCTCGAGTTCGAATTCAAAACACCTTTGAGTTTTCGTAATCATATACGTCTTATTAAATATCATTTGGTTTGGTTACAACAGTGAAACTTTGATGTCTGAGAGATGTTCTCAGACGTATGAAGTCTAACTCGCGTCTAGTCTAGATCAGCGTAGTGGATTAGAGCTTATCTTATTCTATTTTATATATTATTATATATTAAATTTTACTTTGGTGTACAACAGATAAGTAGGATTCTCCGGTAAGAGACCTAGCAAGGTCTCTCTGTTGCCCATCACGCAATCCAACATCTTGGAAGATTTTAAAGGTTTTGGAGAAGAGAAGTTGACATAGGTACCTAACATAGTAATTCATGCAAATCATGTCATTGCTATTGCGCATTGATCTAGGTGTCATGAGTTATTAACGTTGGATTCAACAGTGAGTCTTGACTGCAGTCTATGTATATTAATAAACAATCGCTTTGCCTAACGACCTATTCGTGAAAATAAATGGAAGTCAATTAAAGTAGTTTGCATAAGAAATGGATTTTACAAGGTTAGTCGATTGAAAACGCCACCTAGTGACCTACCTACTAAGGCAAAAAATTAATAAATTTAGTTTAGCGTTCATTTTAAAAACTCCAGGAAAAATAAAAAGTAGGAGATTTTTATACAAGCTGTGTTACTTGCAACTTTGTTTGTATGAAACTTTTCAACCCCTGTTTCACCCTCTTAGGGGATGAAATTTAAAAAACACTTAGATGATGCTGGCTCTTTGAGACTATTTATTTCGCAGAAGTACGTTCTACAGTTGTAAATGTTTTTTGATAAGTGAAATGCTTAAATGAATGATATTACTCTGTCAGTAGCAGGTTAGAGCTTGAATTTGTGCTCAGTTTTACAGATAATAGAATTTATTCAGGATCTCTAGATATATATTGAATAAGTATAGTACTTGTGTAGTTATAAATGTTGCCGATTTATATAATATGTATACTAATTTGATCACAAAATTTTACTAGTGCATCTACTGTGTTTTGTTTATCTCTGCATCAACCTAAGGTTGTCTAGCAGAAAATGCCTAATGGCATTAAGACCGCCTTTATACCAACAGTGCACAAAGTATAATAAATAAAAAAAACATACCAGCAATACACTTCTCCCTAACCCCTCCCGGATTACAGGTGTGATGATATGACACAGACGCGTATATTGAAATAACACAGAATGAGCTCACCGTATCCTTCGGTGTTGCAGTTTTAGGCTTGGACGGCACATTTTGTGTAAATCGGATTGCCAATAATTAACCTAAAATGTAGGGTAGCTGTTAGTAATTAAAGCGTCAAGACGCCCAAAGACCAAAGACGCCCAAAGACGCCTAAAGGGTCCGAAACATCGGGATTAAAATAATATCAATATGACGCGATAAAATCCGTAAAAAGTTTTATTAACCCCCGACGCAAAAACGACGGGGTGTTATAAGTTTGACGTGTCTGTGTGTGTGTGTCTGTCTGTGGCATCGTAGCTCCCCAACGGATGAACCGATTTAAATTTGTATTTTTTTTGTTTGAAAGGTGATTTAGTCGGGATTGTTCTTAGCTATGTTTGATGAAGATGGCCGCCGCCACAAAATAGCAGATTGTATATATTTTCACAACTCCCTCAATATGGGTATCAAATTAAAAGGCTTGACTAGTAGAATAAATACACTATGATAAATACCAAATCCAAGATGACCACCACCACAAAATGGCAAATAACATTTTACGTCGGGGGTTTTCAAAATTTTTAATTTATTTCACAGATGCGTGTATTTACACCATTAATCGACAATCTAAACGTGCAGTCTGTAGGTCAGGTATACGCTGAGGATATACAACGCCCTGCGTGTCCAGTATAATAATATATTTAGGATGCTGTTGGGTCTACCACGCTTTTGTAGCGCTTCCGGGATGTTCGCCGAGGTCAGGATAGATGGTTTTCATGCCATTATACGGAAACGGTGCGCCTCTATTCTCGGTAGAATACGTGCTAGTGCCCACAGCATCCTGAGTGTATTGTGTGATAGGCGGGACAGCCCCATGCTGGCTCACTGGATACGGCTGCACACGTAGGTGTCAGTCTTTTCAATTTTGTGTTGTTATAGTTTATGTGAATTTCGTTACTAACATTAGGTTAAGACCTTTGCTAACAACATATGGATCTTGTAATGTGATCTTAATTAAATAAATATTATTATTATTATTGTCGACAGGTGTGGCAGTAGCATCCAGCGTATTCACTATCACGGCTATGTCTGTGGACCGGTACCTGGCAATCACGCAGTCGCTGCGACAACCCTGGATGCCGTCACGGCGGGGGGCTTGCAGTCTACTCGCAAGCTTGTGGCTCGTGGCTCTGGCGATCTTCGCACCATTGCTAGCAGTAGCTACGGTGGAGCGAGAATACGTCCCATCATTATCGAGGACGAGAAATGGATCGGTGAGTTTTGTTTCATGTTAAATTATCTAGGCGGTTGAGTAGACGGTATCGGTCGTGATTCCAAATCTGCCCTAATTAGGCTATACTCATTAAATAAACCAATATTTTTTGGATATTTTACACAGCACCATCTGATCCCAAACTAAGCAAAGCTTGTTTTACGGGTACTAGACAAGGGATTTTACATAATATGTATAATCCATTTGTAAAACAAACTATATAATATTATTATCGTCACGTATAATATTATTATATACTTTGTTTTGTAAATACTAACTCGAAAACTGCTGGGCCAATGTTCATGATGTCTCCACCCCGATTAACAGATTAACTATTAACATACATACATAAGAACACATGAGAAAATTTCACAGAAAAAAAGGAATGGTATGTAACGGGTTTCAAACTTGATACGATATTCGGGAGAAGCTTCAGTTATATATAAAAACACCCAGACAAACACAATGTGAACTTATATTCATCCAAAAATATTTGTGTCCTGCGGGAATCGAACCTATAACCTCGTGATCAGCAATCCGGTACTCGTACCTCTAGACCACAGACATCACTATTCACAAAAACCATTTCCTATAAATAAAAATTTAATCCTAAAAGAGGTATTAAACTGTAGTAATATCTTTGCACACAATTTTATCCTCCAAAAACCGTTTTCGCTAGAAATCTATAGCCCATTTACGGGCACTCAAGCATTAAGAGGGTCAGATCGCAAATCGTCTAAACCCTTGGTAGTGTTTTTGGCTCGCGTTAAAATATTCAAAGCAGCTTGGTATTGTGAATAGGCCCTAAAACCATTGAGTTACAAGTAGTTCGTACTAGAACATCTACATCGGGCTATGTGTTTGGAATGTAAAAAGGCAGGAATTCGTAATTTTATTGCGGGTTATGGCATAAAAATGGTCTTCTAAAAGGATCAAATATTCGCTTCGCTGGTTTCCGCACCACCTAACCATTAATCAGTTACGATTGGTAGCTCAACTCTTTGGGGTTGAAACGTGAGAAGTTAAAATTGAATTAAGTGCGCTAAAGAGTGTCTTAAAAACCACAGAAAGTTATGAGTAAGTAACTAATTTAATGAAAAATTAAACAACAGATGGCAGCACGAAATCCTTTGCGGTGTCTTCTCTCGCAGATTATAGCTCAATGGTAAGAGTTTGAAAAGTTAATTGGATCTTGGCTTCTGTACGATAAGGACGGTGTCTTTAGATGGAAAATCCCCTTTTGTTTTTGCCCACCAACTCCGAATGCCCACGAGATAGGCAAAATAAGATCAACACTGGTAGCACCGCTAGGACCAACTAGTTATCTAAATAACCTAAATTAAAAATTTAGAACACCCCCAAAACGCAATGTAATTTACCATTTTGTGGTGGCGGCCATCTTGGATTGTGTGGACACACACACACACACACACACAGACCCGTCAAACTTACAACACCCCGTCGTTTTTGCGCCGGGGGTTAGTAAAACAAATATTCCTTACAATAATTTCGTAAACTACATCCTTGCTAATATTATAAATGCGAAAGTAACTCTGTCTGTCTGTATATCTCGCTTTCACGCCAAAACTACTGAACCGATTTAAATGAAACTTGGTAAACTGATAGTTTAGAGCCTGATAAAGGACATATGCTACTTTATAATGCGAGAAAAAGGGCGTAAGGGGTTGAAATAGGGGATGAAAGTTTTAAGAAATATCCAGACCACGCAGGCAAAGCTGCCGGTGGAAAGCTAGTTATATTATAATTACGTGTAGCCTCAATTACTTTACTAACATTGTTCCATGTCAATGTCAAAACATTATCCGATAAACTGCTTTTCAAAGTATATGGATGGAGGTACTATTATTAATACAGTCAAATTTCCGTTACCCGTACATGAATCAAATATAATTTGGAAACTTTACGTAGATATGGCAGCTAGCAGCCATTGGTTTATTATTTACTAGCGATCCGCCCTCGCCTCTATCGGGATTATAATTTTATGTAAAGCATATTAAAATATATATTATTTCTTCAATAAAAGTAGCCTAAGTTAGAAGTAGTAATAACATTAGCTATCGTGGTCAAAATAGGTCCAATCGTTTCAAATATTAGCTAGAACAAACAGACGGATAGGTACAAAAAAATACAATTTGATTTTGTTAATGTATTATAGGTATGCATTTTGTGTATAGTTGTTAGATACATGAAAATGTTTTTGGTGGGGTGGTTTTTTTTATCGATATAAAATTTCGCGACGATAAAATAAGATCTTAGCTACGCCAGGTGCTTTTTTAAGCTACCGAATCCACTGCCTGTGATGAATTTTGCTTTCAGAGTCTACACCTAGAGTTTGTAGAACATAAGTTGTTGGATAGGTACTTATAAACTTTTAGGAAACTCGTTTATGTAACGCGTTTAAATGACAATAACATATTACATAAGTATATTTACATAGTTATATCTAAATCAAATGTATTATTATTATTAATATGAATCTGCGTGTTATCAAAAGTCACTCAGAAATGGAATAGGAAAATTAAGTTTATTGTTATGTGAAAAACTTATAAGTAGGGATTTTCCGGGAAACGTGCGGGAATATTATAATCTTGATTGTTAACTTCTGGCGAAACTTAGTTACACAAAAGGATATAAGCCGGAGACGTCAGATGTGTGTGTGTGTGTGTGTGTATATAGGCTAATAATGTGTGCAATAAACGGAGGTAAATATTGTATAACTTGGGTTACAGGAAATGTAAAAAGTTTGTGCCAATATCAAATTCAAATTGTGGTTAACGAAGATGTTGCTATGGTATTATATGTCTTCAGAATATTTGATACCGAATAAAACTTTTTTGGCTTGGTAACAATTTTTGTGACGTAATCGTACCCAATTCTCTTATCATATCACCACGCCTGTATTCCCCGAAGCGTTAGGCAGACGTGTACTAATGTACACCCACAGTTTCGCCAGTATGATTAGGTTCCATGTAATAGGGGGCAATAGGGGGCGTCCCTACCATTAACCGGGCACAAATACAAACTCCCGTGCTGCTACTGAGAAAACTTCAACGTTCTGGGAATAGAACCCACGACCTCAAGCGTAGCAGTCGTGCTTAGTACCACTTGGCTAACGGCAGCCAAAATTTTCTTATCACCCAAATTATAATTTATGCATCATCATCATGTCAGCCAAAAGAGGTCCCCTGCTGAACAAAGGCCTCCCCCATTGACTTCCACAGGGACCGGATGCATGCTACCTGCATCCAGCGACTTCCAGCGACCTTTACCAGGTCATCGGTCCATCTCGTTGGAGGCCGTCCCACGCTGCGCTATCCGGTGCGTGGTCTCCACTCGAGAACCTTTCTGCCCCAGCGGCCATCAGTTCTACGAGCTATGTGCCTGGCCCACTGCCACTTTAGTTTGCTAATCCTTTCGGCTATGTCGGCTTTCGGCTACGTAATTCATGATTTTCTAAAAGAAACTCAATAAGATAAGAATACAGCTCAATCCATACATTTTGTCCTACTGCAGAACACGGGCCTCGGGCACTATCTTGAACTATTTCTAAAGCATTCTATTATTCATTCACTGCAAAGGATTAGAACCGAACAAGCCTAAGTGCAAAAACCCATAAACCTATAAATGCAGCCGCAAAGTGCCACTTATAGTAAATCAAAGGACAGTAGTCCATTCATAAAATGGAAGCGTAAAATACTTATCTACCGAATTTAATGGCGTTCTTAAAATAGATTTAATAAAGAATAGCGAGAGGGCCAGATGAGGAATCTGATCGGAATAAAGTTGCGGTTCCTCAATTTGAATACCAAAAACTTAGCCACTTTTACTTGTTGACTTTTTTTATGATTTCTTAGCATTTTTGTTTGAGAAACTCGACGTTATAATGTTTGAAGGTCCTTTTCTTCCTTTTTCCTAGCCTTTTCTCAACCACGTTAGGGTTGGCTTCTAGTCTAACTAGATGCGGCTGAATATAAGTATCTTACAAGAAGCTACTGCTGTCAGACCTCCACAAACAATTTTTTGGGCAATGCCTTCAAGTCTATGTTCTCCTCAAAAGAGTTATCTATCTGTGTACCAAATTTTATTTAAATCGGTAAAGCGGTTAGGCGTTAAAGGGTAAGTAAGATACAGAGTTACTTTGGCATAATAATAATTTACGTAAGGATTTCACCTGTCAGACTGCAAAATAAGTTAAATAGCAGAGATTTTTGTAATTTTTGATTACAACATAATCACACTCTGTATACATTTCAGTTATCCGTCTACCAAGAAAACAGGAGAGATTTATCGAAAATACGAAAGATAGCAAAGGACAAAGAGAGTCATTATTCATTGTGCTATTTCATTTGGCGAAAATAGTTTGTAATCTTTTTTTGAAAAATTGTCTTGGTACACTGTTGAAAAAAAGAAAAGAAAAAAGATTATATGACAAAGGACGATCAATTTCCGATATTCCGACAAAAAGGTCTGTAGTTTATGTACCTACGTAGAAGCAATCTATCATTTTATTCTAGACTTTATTTTTTTGGCAAAAACTTAGTAATGTTTTGAATTTTTCTAACTTTTGTAACGGATAGCTTGCGAAAGTTCCAAGACTTTGTTTTGTTTTGGAAAAATTGTTTTAAATGTTTGGAACATTACGCAAACGCCTTCCATAACGTTTGCTAACGAAGTTATGAAAGTTTTGAACTTTATTACCAAACCGAATAACTTTAAAAAAAATTTTTTGCTCCAGAAGTTTACTGAATATTTTAATCGCTTTCATATTGTTACGCTGTTAAAAGTATGGGGGGTAATATGTAATAGGTTACTTCTGCTAACCAGCCACTAGACCTAATCTTGTTTGCTACCTGATTGTATAAAAGAAACGGTTATAACGTCGCTTTTCTAAACATTTTCGTTCAAGAATCAAACCTTTGTAGCATTTTAATAAAATACCTTTACTCTATTCAATTGATGTCATAACCACTAAAGGTAGAATCCTCCTTCAAAGCACCTCCTTCTCAGAAAGACTATACGCCTTCAATGCCTTCGGGCTAATCATACTCTTTGGCAGATGTTTCCGGGCGGGATATTTCTTTTGCTACAAAATAATACAAGGAAAGGGCACCCTTTTTACTCTAGCATGGATGGGTATATGGTAGCTATGATAATTAAGTCCTGGATTTAATTTCTATACTTTGGAGAGCACGTAAAGCCGTTGGTCCCGGTTGTCTTACTAACGCCTATGACAATCGTTAGTCAGTTAGCTAGTCAGAAGCCCAAAAACCCTGACAGCCAGTTCAGTCTTTGGATCCCTCCAAAGACTGAACTGGCTGTCAGGGTTTTTGGCTAGGTGTGTTGTCGCCACAACCAAAAGAAGGATCAGGCGACCAAGCGGTCAGCTGGCTGGCTAGCTATAAGGCTAGGGAAATGATGTTTGATTTCCATGTTAAGATTTTTTTTCTGTTACGAAATGTTAAGCAGAAGCCTGGAGTTCCAATTTGTTCTCTATTACAGAATATACCTACAATTCGCCAATGATGCTATTTTGGGATGCCAATTTATTGCCATTAGCTGGGCACAAATCCAGACACCGGCTGCTACTAAGAGCCCAGAGTTACCCTGAGTAAGATATTATGATTTTAAGCTTGGCAATTTATGATACAATTTCTATTAAATTAGTATGGAGTATACATTAATGACCGTACTTGAGTCGTCATCAGGTTTTCTGTTCAAAGTCGATTTCTCGAATGATTCTTAAAAAAATAGTAGTTTTATCTTGTCACTCCTTTAGCAGACTGCCTCAATGATTAAGGTGTCAACTAGGGTTGCTGAATTTAAGGCCTTGGGAACGATTATTAAGTTAAACAGTAATTTTCTGTTAAATTCACAGTAGCACCGCACAAACTGAAATCTTTTATTGGCAATAAAAAAAAAACCGGTGAAAATCACTATTAGGTACTCATACTACATTAGACACGTATACGTTACCCTTTTAAAGATACAGGCGCGGTGGTATGTTGTATTGTAAGACGCAGGTTTTCACCAGAGCTCCTTCTAAGGATGCGCTGCGCTGGCAGCAAGAGGAATATTCCCTCAAACTGTCGGCGCAGTGAATCCCCCATAAACCTCTAAGTGATTTTTAGGGTTGGCAATGCGCGAGTGATACCCCTAGTGTTGCAAGCGTCCATAGGCTATGGTAACCGCTTACCATCAGGCGGGCCGTATGCTTGTTTGTTATAAAAAAAAAGTTTATAACTTTAAAAACAATGTAAAGCGTAAATGGGCAGTACAACCAAAACTACAAATCAAGTATATGGGAGAATTGCAATGAAATATAATGGAATTTTAGTAGAAAAATATGGGCGAAAGAATCTTGGCAATACACCACCTACCATGCCACTTAATTGGCAATTACGCAGAACGTAAGACATCCGCGTCATTGGCGGCTTAAGCGTGAGACGACATAAGCCTAGAGACAAGATAAGGACATTTTTCTCCAACTCTGTCTAGGTATTCTTCATGTAAAAAAACTACATACTGCTAACGACGTCTGTGGTCTAGTGGTTCGGGTACCGGACTGCTGCTCACGAGGTCGTAGGTTCGATTTCCGCAGGACGCTAATATTGATGTGATGAACTTAAGTGTTTGTGTTTGTCTGGGTGTTTCTTATGTAATAAGTATTTACAAAAAAAAGTATAAAACTATTATAATCCATTGCCTAGTTCCTATAGTACAAGCTCTCCTTAGTTTGAGACTAATGTCCCAGGATATTTATTTATTTACGAACGTGCAAATTTTATATATTTTTGGTGGGGTTGTCAGAAGCGGTGTTGGGTATCATCAAACCAGCACCCACGGGGTAGTCTAAAAACCGGCGCCCCTGGTTTGACCTGATGAGTTTGTAAGAATTTAGGCACTTTTCTCGACCAAGCAATATTTAGGACCTCGACTAAAGCAATCACACTTAGATAACCAGACCAGTGAATGATTTCGACAAGTCGTCGGTGTTATAAACTGGAATCCGACATCAAAATTAGTGAGTTGGCAGGTCACGATCACAAGTCTCACAACACAGTCTATCACTTCGTGTATGAAATTTTACACAAAAAAATACTATTTTAATAAACTAATGTCGAGGCAGCTGCTACAAATGTCATCTTCAAATCTATCTGGCATACGAGGGTCATAGTGAAACTAATAAAAACACAACAGTCCTCGGTGTCAAGTGAACGATCCACAAAGCTACGAGTATTTTGAAGCATATACTTGTACTACTTTACATTTCAGACGAAAATTCTTGTTATTTTTTTTTTCACTATATATATAACTATAAATAAAAGTAAAATACCAATCACTCAAAGGTTATTAATTAACGAAATCTCTAAAACTATAATAATGACTAGATACTTGGAATTTGGATTTGGAAATATTATATATTGCACCGTCTAGTCCCAAACTGAGAAGAGCTAGGTAGTAGATATAATACTTTAAATTCATGTAAAGTAATGTATTACTTTATTTAATTTCAATGTTGCCGTGTGCAAACAAACAGATAATCTAACAGTTTATAATAAGGCATTCCTTATTATAAACTGTTAGATTATCTGTTTGTTTTTATGAGTGACAAATATATGTAGGTTTTATTTAAATTTGAAAATTTGTTAAAATATAATTTAATAAACTTAAATGTCGTGTCTCTGTTTTCAGGTAGGAGTTTTAGTTTTCATTGTTATTTTGTTTAGGAGAAAGAAGTAATAAAATAAATCTCTGTTTTCAGACAGAGAAACACATTGTTTATTTGTCAAATCCTTATATACGTCCCTACTGAAATCATCATAATTAATATCATTCGTCCGTCTGTCTGTCCAGAATGGACCAGAATTGCAAGAGAGAGAGAGACAGAGAGAGAGAGAGAGAGAGAGAGAGAGAGAGAGAGAGAGAGAGATAGGTGAAAAGTAATAAATGTAATACCTACGTAGTATTATTAATTGTAAGTAATTGTAAAGCATTAAAGGCTTACTAAATTTATTTATTTTTATAATTAATTATAATTATCATCATCAACCCGTAAAACCGCCA
This sequence comes from Acronicta psi, assembly GCA_946251955.1. NCBI lineage: Eukaryota > Metazoa > Arthropoda > Insecta > Lepidoptera > Noctuidae > Acronicta > Acronicta psi. The sequence goes on along the minus strand of OX276473.1, from coordinate 915,931 downwards.
CAGAACCCGATATTCTTCTCTATTCTTATTAAAGGCCTTAATCAACCTTAACGAATACAGTAAGCAATAATTTTATAAAACACCTGTGTTTCTCCAAAAATATTCTGGTGGTGACAATTATTTTCCCATCTGTTTAGCTAACACGCATTTCTATTCAAAATCCAAATCGTCTGTACAATATATTTTACATAACCTATAAATATTAGAAAACCATTACGAACATTTCAAACGCAGACTTATAAAACTTGTACAGTCGACAAAGAAAGTGCTAAATCAGTTTTGACAACCACTTGTAGTTCATAAAGATTTTACTTCGTCTGACAGTTGAATTTGTATTGTCATGTTGTTCTTGCAAGCTAAAACAACCCTTGTTATTTTATGATATCCAGTTAATATTAAAACTTTAAGTCGAAAATTAATTTTGTGCCTGATTATACACCTGTCATAAGTGACATTTAATGTCAATTACATTGAATTTTGTTTTTCTGTTGCTCTGCCTCGTAAGCCTTATAGGTCCTGAGCGCAAGTGCTACACTCGAGGTTTAGGGTTCCCAGGTCAAGCAGTGTTCTTGAGTTATTTTATGAAATACTCAGTAGCAAGCTCGGAGTTTTGGTTTGTGACCGGATAGTAGCAATAGGCTCGCCCTTTATTACATGGGACTTAAACAAACATCAGGCAAACTGTGGGCAGTCAGGCAACTATTATAAGTACACATCTGCCCAAGCCTACAGGGTATATAAACGTTATGTTATGTAAGTTGTTTATGTACTTTGAACCTCATCTGTAGATACATAGGCTGTACATAAAATTGAATAACAGATTTCTCCTGGGGACTTAATAATGACCAATTATTATAATATTTGGGTCAGCGTTAATATGTAATTTGGGTAGGTAATTGAATAAATAGTAGGTAGGTGAGTGGGATTTTGTGTCATAAGTAAAATAAGTTCAACATCTGCTTAATACTGAGATAATAAAGTTATTGTTGATTGCAGTGCAATGCGCGCTCGACTACGGACGCGTTTTGTGCTGCGCGGTACGAATATTTAATTCGCGTTTTGCGCGGCCGTAGCCGCTGCCGTTTGTTGTGTCGCTATGGGGTCACAACAGCTCATACCCAACGAGTTGTTGGCATTCGTACAGCATGCCATCGACTATATGGATGAGGTCAGCATCATGCAGATTTGCAAGACTGCCTACAAAGAGGAGGAGGTCAGTAGTGCGAAACTGCTGTTATTCCAAACCCTCGGAAGACTCGACCAGATGCCGTCCCGCCGAAGAGATGGAACAGAAAAGAGCGTCCAGGACATCATCACCCTGTTAAAGGAGGTCGACCCAGATGATGTGCCTGCTTTTGTGGCGAAGGATTTGCACAAGCTACCTCCCGTCACGTTCGACCACGTCGACGTCACCAGGTTGTTGAAGGATGTAACAACCCTGAAAACGAGCCTGGCAGAAGTGCAGTCCAAGCTGGAGATGTCAAACAACACCATAGGAGAACTACGAGCTGAAGTAGTGTTACTACGCAATACTGTTTCGACAAGTAGGTCACCTGACGTCTCTAACGTGAACACACGCCGCGGGGCGCAAAATGCCACCATCAGCAGTTTTGAATCGGCGAGCTCCGCTCATGCGTCACCAACCGCCGATTTAGCTTGCGAAGCAACATGCGCCGTCACCGCTCCTGCCTCGACAGAGGCAACGTCACGTGTAGGTACGTCGACCCCTAAACGTGCCTATGCAGCTATTGTCGCAACCAGTAAGCCTGCTGTGTCGCAGACTAATAAAATAGGGGGTAAGCAGGGCCGCAGCGATTCTACGCGGAAGGTTCTGCAACAGGTTGGTCCGAAGAAGGACCTAGACGACAAGGATGGCTTCATCTTGGTGGAGAAGAAAAAGAAGAGGAAGCCTACCTGCCTGAACAAGTGCGGGACCGCACCGACCGGACCGAGACACCTGCTGCGTCCAGCAGTACCAGTGACGCCGCTCTATGTGTCCAGATTGCATTACTCCACGAAGGCAGAAGAGGTCGTAGAGTATATTGCAGTTAAGAGCAATTTCACTCTGAGGGTCGTACGGTTAGACTCTAGACACAACGTGAACTTCAAGTCCTTTGTGGTTAGAGTTCCGACTGAACATCTGTCGACCTTCATGAAGGAGGAGTTTTGGCCGAAAGGGGTAGTTTTCCGGCGCTTTCGAGGCCGGATACCTAGCGTAGAACACACACCGACCATAAGTGTGAAATAGTGTTAGATTTATTGTTATATGTATGTTATAGTATTTTATATTTTGTTATTTTTATAAGTATTGTATTATATATTTTTATATGGGCCTTGTTGCCTGAAATAAATGGAAATAATAATAATTGTTAATATGATGTTTATACTAGCTATTGATCGCAACTTGACTCGCATCTCAAAAGACATTTAAATCAATAGTTAATACTGTAAAGTTTCCCGATATACTATATCGGGAAAAAGCTAGTAATTTATAAGGAGGTAAAGTTTGTGAGTTTTTAGGGGGTAATCTCTGAATCTATAGAACTGATTTTGAAAATTCGTTCACTATTGACGTCTGTGGTCTAGTGGTTCGACTACCGGACTCCGAGGTCGTGGGTTCGATTCCCACAGGGCACAAACATTTATTGTAATGAACATAAGTGTTTGTGTTCGTCTGGGTGTTTCTTATGTATTATAAGTATGTATTTACAAAAAAATATATGAGTATTATATCCATTATCTAGTACCCAAGCTCTGCGTAGTTTGGGACTAGATGGTGCTGTGTTAAAATGTCCCAGGATATTTATTTATTTATTTATTATTAGAAAGGTACACTATCCTTGAGTACTATAGACTACATACGTAAAATTATAATAATAGTACCCGAAGCGAAATAAAGAAAAAACAGTAAAATGTTGATTCAAAATCTAATACGTCATGAATTCCACTCGTCCTCGTTAACACTGAATTACTCTTTCGAATGAAACGCTCCATTTAATCGGATAACATTTGAACCGAGTACGTTGAATACATTTTATCGAAGTATAGAATGGTACGGACTGGCATAACAACAGAGATATAAAACCTTTGGATTTAAACTAAAACTTAACAATACTTAATAATATTTTTACAGCCTCAGTAGTCTGGTGGTTCTGGGTTCGATTCCCAGTTCAAGCAAAGTTTTATCGAGGTTTTCTGTTAGTTTTCTATGAAATTATTTGTACCAGCTCGGAGTTGGGATTTGTGCGGGACCTAAAAATCCCGGCGAACTTTGGATGTACATATTTCAGGGAATACAGGCGTGATTATTAAAAATATTTTTTTTGTATATTCTTGTTGCTAATGTCTTAAAGATGACTATGATAGGCTGAATCATTGGTTTGAGCTCTATAAGGTTTTTCAAAATTCAACCTCGGTATTTTATGGAGCAAAAAGCGGGCGCTGCATATGTGTGTGTGATGTAGAAGGTGATCTTTGATAGTCGGCTCGAAGCGCGGCGCAACCAACGCAGGGTACAGAATTGGTTACGCCGCGCTTCAAGCCGACTGTCAAAAAGCATTCACACATAATATACAAATCCTAAATATTAAACCCTGACACAAGCTTTCGACAAATCGGGCTGTCACTAATGTCATTTCCATACATTTTGTTTCTATTCGTATGTCAATTCAAATTGCAACTTGTCTAGCCCCCCTGTACTAAGATTTTCAAGTTTCTAAACAGTTGTAAATAAATATTAATAATTTATTATATGGGCAACGCCACAAACGAGCCTAGTTTCTAACAGGAAAGGCAAAGACATTTTTAGACCAAAAAATATCGTGATTTATTCCAATCATGTCGATAGCGGTTTGAAATTCGTTCGCGTTTAATGACGTATTCAAACTTCCCTTTGGTATTCCTTTGAGATCGTGTGAACTGGGCGTGAAAGGCGAACTCTTAATGAATGTGTGTAAAATACGATAAAAAACGGTTTCAACTTCAGACGAGTACCTAGATCGTCTGATTTTGATACCGTTTTTTACAAGCTTTTATTAACTTTACAAGCTTTTATTTAACTAGCTTTGTTAGTTTGTGTGTTCCTTTGCACTCTTTAATTTTTTCAAGTTTTAATGTTTCTCTAATTATTGTTATTAATAATATGTGACAGGTTATGTTGATATAATTATTTATATATTTTAGTAAATTTTAAAACAAAAGCTTGTCCTTAAATATTTTTTACTTTAATTTTTATCGTATTTATGGAGCTAGATTTAGGAAAATCTGCATAAATTATATAACATACACAGTAAATTCGGGTGTGGCTTTTGGAGAGAAATTAACTAACCAAGTGACATGATTGTAACATACATACATCTATGTCTGCAGCCTGTCTTCCCTGAAGGGTTGGGCAGAGGTGTACTAAACTTTACACCCACATTTCGCCAGTATGTTTAGAAACTATGTAATATGGTGCGAGCCCATTGCCATTTATCAAGCACAAATCTAAACTCCGTGTCTGTGTCTAGTTGATGGCAATAGGGTTGTACTCTATTACACAACATCTGATTAACTATACCATACAGTGGTAGATTTCTGCTTAACCTTTTAGACAAAGCGAGCGTGATGTAATATATACAATTTAGACATACATCGATTCAAGTGTTTCGAGTTTCTAGTACGGTCGGCAACGAAACATCAACCAGCGAGTTTCTTTGTATTTAAACAAGCGATCCGCCCCGGATTCACACCAATTCTCCGATTAAGACCGTAGCTCTTTTTCTATTGATTAAAATCGTATATTATGTGCAGTCAATTCTGAGATTTAAAAAGAGAGAGCTGGACAAGAAACCTTCAGCGCGACGGAGGACTTTAATATATAATATAAGAAAGAAAAGAAAGAAAGAAAATATATTTATTTAGGTGACTTTCACATACTACACACTATACAATATATAGATATACATACATAGTGTCAGTAATATGTAATGCTAACAGATAATAATTGTTTAAAATAAAAAAATCTCCTAAAACATTCAACGATCAGTAACTTCTGGATAATGAAGAATATATTATTATTCTATTTGATCGTGATAAGAAAGTTTCGTTGCCAACTGTACCTTGTACTAATGTACAATACAAAACGATTTAACCTGATCCATTTGGTTCATAAGTCTTAACTTGCCATTTGATTTGACACGACCTCACTTTACAAAAGCATTAAGCAGTATTACTAAACCTAAGTACTGACTTAACATACCACAAGAAGCTTAGTTTAATCTATTTTGGTTTTGAAACCTGGTACTACTAACAGAGAGGGAGGGAGGGAGAACAGGTTAGAGTATTTTATTTTATTATTTACTTGATTTCCGCCAGAAACTTCGCCCGCGTATTCCTACAAATTATAGCCTACGTTACTGGGTAAAGATGCAGCTTTCTAATGGTGAAAGAAATATTTAAATCGGTCCAGTAGTTTTGGAGCCTATTCAATGCCAAACATACAAACAATCAAATCTTACCTCTATATAGTATTAGTACCTATAGAGTATAGTTATAGATAATAACTAAATCCACAATTCTACATTACAGTAATAGCTCTTATTTTAAGTACTATAAGAGCCGATTATGGATTTAAAATTTGCAAATTTTACGTGAATCATGCAGTAGAATACAATATGTATAAGACAACAACAGTAAGAATTATGGTTTACTAATAACCAACCATACTACGACCATGTTAAGGTCGGCTTCCAGTCTAAAGCCAGTTTAGAAGCGACTCCCATCAGACCTACGCAGCCTCATTCCTGGGCACTACCGGTGTTCGAATGATAGACTGGTTGTCAGGCTTTTTGAGCTCCTGACTACCACTAACGATTGTCATAGGTTTTCATAATTATGGTAACCAGTAGCTATGGTTGATTATAATCTCGCGAGATAGACTTTAATCTAGAGGGGCTCGTGGCTAAGTAATAGCAACGCTGATCAACCGATCTGCAAGGTTAAGCTATGCTTGCCCAGGTCAGTCTCTGCATGAAACTGCTTCCACGAGACCTCTCCGTGCCTCGGAGAACACGTAAAGCCATCGGTCCCGGTTGTCATACGAACACCTATGACAATCGTTAGTGGTAGTCCGAAGCGCAAAAAGACTGACAACCAGTCTATCCTTCGAATATCGTTCTTGCCCAGAAATTAGGTTGCGGAGGTCTGATGGCAGTCGCTTCGTGTAAAATACTGATATTCAACCGCATCTGGTTAGACTGGAAGCCGATCCCGATATGGTTGGGAAACAGGCTAGGAGGATGATGAGATAGACTTTAATCTACGGTGACATACACCTACTCTATTTTTGGTTCATTCAAAGGACTCCTAAAATTCAAATTTATTCGTCATCTGACTAATCCTGCCCGAGTAAATCCAAGCTTAGCGTAAGTTTGTTGACAAAAATTGGTTAGCTCACGAATGCTTTAAAATTCGCTTTGTAAACCTTACTGAAATCAAATATGTATTTTCATAATAAAATCATCTGTAGACAGACTTGAATAAACTCTATGGTATTTTGAGACTTTCTAGGGATGTATTATCTCTGAGCTTCAGCTATTATTTTAATTTTGCTTTTTCGCTTTTATTTTTAGCTTAGACAAAATACGTATTCAAATACATAAATACTCGTCTTAATATGGCTCATATTACATTACATCTTAAAGCATATAATACGTAATATTATTAGAGCGACATAAGCCGCCTGCGGGGTGCTTCCTACACACATGATTATCATTATTAGGGGCATGTTTCTGAGAATATTACATTTCGGATTATTAATGTGAAGGATTTGTTAGTCAACAAATTTTGCAATGTAATTTAAGTAAGCTTTTTTCATTGGCGTGATAAGGTCTAATTGTGGTTGCTGAGCGTGTGATCCAGGTATCGAGTCCCAGGTTTCTGCTAAAACAATGTTGTTAAACCAGTTGAAAGGTCTGGTCCAATAGCATTGGCCGGTATGATAAGTATAAAAAATTGTGTAATAATGATTACACTTTAATTAAATTTCTATCGTACCGTAAAAATCGAAGTAAAGAAGATTGGATTGTAATGAATGAAAACGACAGCCTACGACTTGAGTTTTCGATTTTGTTTATTTTGTTTTTATTTACTTGATTTTAACGGGTGTATTGAAGTTGGCGTTACTAAAATTGTCGAGAGCTTTACCACTGCTGTAGGTGGCGTATATATTTATCTTAGTAGATAGAAAAGATACGTTATAGCGCAGTGATAGGCAAAAATTTGTATTAATGTAATTCCAAAGATAACCAATTTTTTCGAAACCAATCGCGGGTTGTGATCGTAAGAATTTACTGTCTACATTACCCTCCAAGCTAGAATATAATAATGTGAGCACATTATTGGTTAGCAACAGAATATTTGGCAATGCGGTGGGTACAGTCACGAGCAAAAACATGTATACACTAACAAAAGTGCTAAAGCGATTTTTTCATGAATGAACGATTGCAGCTTTGAGATATCACCAATATCACTATAGTATTGGTTCGTAAATACTGTGTTCGTAATATCACAATAGTTCTATTAGTACTTTACGGAGAAAATCACTTAGACACTATTGTGAGCCTATACATCGCTTCTTTACAAGAATAACGAATAAATGACATCTCATCATTTTAGTAAACGACTGCCTCGTTAATCCTTCCAAGCACGACTTCTACGCTAGAGGTCCTTCGATCCTCGGGTTGAGCAAAGTGTTGTTGGGTTTTCTGTGAAATTCCCAGTAGCAGCTTGGAGTCTGAATTTGTGCCCGGTTGCTGGCAATAGGCTCGCCCTTTAACATGGGACCTAAACATACCGGCGCAATTTGGGTGTACATTAGTACGCCTCTGTCTACCTCTTTGGGGAATATAGGTGTGTTGAAATGTTGAGTAAAAGAAAAATACGATCTCAGGCAGGGTTCAAACCTATGCCCCTCCGGTTCTAAACACCGGACGCTTTAGCCAATTACGAGTAAGCTACAGAGACCAATGCCTGTGATGTCATTGTCTTTAAAAAGCATTTGAAATGCTAGTGAAATCGCCGGCAAAAGCAAAGTACCTACATACATATTATCTCATTTACATAAATATTTTTTATCAAAAACAGTTTGCCAAACCGGCGACCAAAAAAAAAACAAACACCTAGGGACTAAAAAGCAAAAAATAACAGGAATAATCGCAGGAATAATAGCAATAATCGCGTAACATACATATTAAAAAGAAAACATACTTCGAAATTCGACTGAATTGAGAACCTCCTCATTTATTAAGTCGGTTAAAAACTCTCCAACAGTCATGTTTGTGACTAAGCCAATAAGGCAGTCTCACAACACAATATCAATATATCATAAACAAAACATATATTTGGCGTCCACACCACTTTGCAACAACTTTCACAATTTATAGCTGAATCGGCAATGGCTTAACGAAGTTTATAAACCCGAATAAAATGTGGGTTAGCGAATTTAAAGCAACTGAAATATTGTTAAAAAAGATACTTTTTCGGCAGTTCGGGCACGTTTGCCAAATTACGGTAAAGATAGGATCAATTTGGCGAGTATTGTCGAATTTATCTATATTTCAATACAATGTTATAGCTATAGAAGTAACTATCCATTGAATTATATGTATTTAGATTGTAATGTATTATTATACTTATAATATCTATATTACTTGTTTACACCGTAACAACCCTAGTTCTTGTCTAGTGCATTTGTGCCCATCCAAAGGTTGCCTGGAAGAAATCGCAGCCAGCGATAAGGCCACCCATTGTATGTCTTTTAGTACATAAGTTTTCTACCTATTCAATATATCACTTAGTGTACAATAAAGTATATATGAAAAAATAAAAAACTGTCTGTTGGTTTTTACGTTTTCCCGCCTAAACCAGGACTTTTTGGAAGTTGGAGGACTTTTTGAAACTATGCATCTAGAATCATTTAACGTTTCATAAGTGCTTGTAAAAGCTTATTTGAAATAAAAACATTTTGAACTTGAACTTGAACCACCGAACAGAATTCGATAAAATTTTCGAAATCATGGCGTAATTATCACTCGCTTTAACGGTGAAGGAAAACATCGTGAGGAAACCTGCATGCCTGAGAGATTTTGCTCGACGGCGTGTGAAGTCTGCCAACCCTCATTAGGCTAGCGTGGTGGACTAGAGCCTAATCCCTCTCATACTGATAGGAGACCCGTGTCCAGCAGTGGGACAGTATATGGGTTGATTATTTATTTATATTGAATATTTAACTATCTTTAAACATAATTATGTAAAAACAAAACTACCAGTCTATAAAACTAAGGGCTCGTTTTAACCACCTTCTAATAAGTTCCCGTTAAATCCCTTGGCAGATATACTGCTCCATTTTGGAATTAATTATCCAGTAGTTAGCAGTTATCAAGCGAAACAGGCCCTTAGCAACTTAAAATTTTGTGAGTACGTTCGTTTTATAATCATAAGCTGTATACAGCTGCTCAGAATGAATTAATTAGGTAAGTACGAGAGGCATAAAAGCGAGAACTAGTATGGATGAGATACGATAGAAATAGGCGCCAATTATGTTGGCGGGATTGGTAATTTTTTTAAAATAATAATTAGGTATTTTAGAACATTTCCACGGGATTAGAAAAACTAGATGAACGCAAGTAAAACCGCAGGAAGATCTAGTTATATATTTTTAACATGTCTACGTTGGCGTCGTCATACTGCGCCTTAACACGTGAACAGAATAACGAGATTTACACACATACCTCCCGATTTAGATTTGTTCAGTCGCGTCGCCTTAAAAGGTGCTATCATCTGCCAAATTACAGGGTTACTGTCGAGTAAGCAACTTAAATTATGGGCCATTATGTGTTATGATCTGTGTTTAAAAAGTTATGTTAGCCTGAAATTATGGTCGTGGGACTAGGAATTATGATATAAGGACCATATTTAGTGTTTGTTTTTTAATGTGCTCTCGAAACTCGAATTTTATTCCCTACGTTACGTAGAAAGCAAGGTAAAGCTTTTAATGGTGTCAGAATTTTGAACTGGACTACAGCCAGTTTGCCTCCTTGGTTTAGTCCCAAGCGCGACTGCTACGCTAGAAGTCCTGAGTTCGAATCCCGGGTGTTGTGTTGTTGGGGTTTTCTGTGAAATTCTCAGTAGCAGCTCGTCAGGATTTGTGCCCGGTTGATGGCAATTATAGGACAAAGGAGGTTTTAAGTCGATACGAGACTGACAAATACTCTGCCATCTCCCCAGATCATTTCTGAGGACTTTTTGGTCTCCATAAATAGCCTATTTACCCCGCTAGTCTAGTTAGGGTTGACAGAATTTGGAATAATAATTACATTTGAAACGATCTTACAAAACTTCATACAAAAGAAAGGCAAAGGAAAAGTTTTTCTTTATACAATTTATTTTCATACCGTACTAAAATTGTGATGTAATAAGAGAGTACATCATCGTTGTGAGGAAAGTAAGCATAATATTATCATAATATGTTTGGAACGTCTTGAACATTCGTAAGTATTTGCATAACCTTGATACTTTAAAGACTTTATTCAAAAAATTTACTGAAGTAATGATCTTGTCTAAAACGAGGATTTTGCATTGTTGTTTTATGCAAAAGTCGTATCAAATGAGACTTATTTTCGCGCACCCTGTGTAGCCAGCTGTACACATGCAAGGATCATATAGCCTATATATCATATTTTTGCGTCTGGAAATGCTTTATGCACCGTCACGCTGCCCTGGGGAAGGCGGCGCGGTGTGTTGGACTCCATCCTGAAAAGGACGTATACCCACTAAAACCAGACGGGTGTTCGCCTCATCACCATTTAGCCGGGGTGCGGGAACGTGTTGACATTCTTCCACGACCCCGGCGGTGACGGGCCACCTATGCGGCCCCCGGCTCTTTTGGGAGGGTGCGTAAGGTGTGCACCCTCCTCTGCTACCAATCCACTGAGTGGGACGAGGCACACTCCGACCGCATCACCTACTCGGGCCTAGTGCTGGGCGACAGACTTCCCCAAGCCTGCCGCCCGTGGCCACTTTATGGTGGTTGGAACAGGGCACGGTTTGCCCTGTTCCTGCGCCCAGTGCGTCGGGTGCGGATTGGTAGGACTGCGGCAGCGGTCTCCCGTTCGCGCTCCGCGGCCTCCTTCTGCGAGATGACGTACTCATAGAAAGAAGCCATCGATCATACTAGCCCCTAGCCAACTATGTTGGGATCGGATTCCAGTCTAAAAATATGCCGCCGAACACAGTCAAGTGCCAACAGATACCCGAAGCCTAGTTTCTGGAAAATACTGATTTTATAACGTTAATTTGGTAGTCACCCATCCTTTGATCGACCGAGGCAAGCGAAGCAATTGATCAGCCACTTCAAAAAACATCGGGCATTTGTAAAACTAATTCAACATCCAAAAAGTTTTCGGTCCAGCATAGTTCGAAACTCAAAATATTGTAGAGCAATAAACAAGTTCGAAACTTTCCTTTCAAATAGAATTGAGCATTTAATTTTCCCGCTAACAGCTCCCAGGAGTTTGTAAGATAAAAATAATTTATCTGTTGACTTTGGAGAACTTTCGTATAGAGGATTTCCTAAACATTTTACCAACAAACTTACGCAGAATGTGGGAGTTGAATTAAGCTGGTACTTTCAATTTTAATATTCGGTAAAACGGAAGGTGATTATGAAATAACTTTGACGAAATTGAATACTTTAGAAGGACCATTTAGAAACATGTTAATATCAACATTATCTCTACAACTATATTGTAGAATCAACAACATACCATCACGCCTGTATGTATTCCCTAAAGGGTTAGACAGAGGTGTGCATATAATAAGCGAATAGCCTATTGTATTTCAAAATTGTAAATAAAATATTGTAAAGAGAGAGTATGTTTCTATTCTAAGGAGTTTCTTGTCGTGTCTTCTCTACCTAAAATACCAAATTTTTTGGACCGTGTATCTTTTCTAAAATACTCAGTGCCGCACTCAGAAACGTCAATTAACAGTGGTTATTATAATTATCATGGCCTATTTTTCCATATTTGAGTTTGCTATCAGTGTACTAAGATATACTGGGTCTCTATTAGTTATGATTCATTACGTTAAGTGGTATTAAAATGGTCTAATTGAAATTTAACACATAAATCGAATATAGTACTTCGAGCGTACCAGTGGAAGTCAGCAAGGCATCTACTACTAGTGGTCTTTCAGATTTACCAATTAATTAACATCAATATTACTTTTATAACTATGTTAGAATCAACTCTAAATTTTACCATAAAATTTAGATAAAATCTAACGGAATACCGTCAGGTGTGAGTTGACGTTTCAATGCTCACAAACGTATCGGTGAGCTCACAAAGTTAAAACGTATGTAGGATATCACTGCAATGGATATCGGAAAACGTAGAAAGGAAACTAACGGTATTTTTATGTAAACGCGAATATATTTAAAGATTTCTCGTTGAAAGTGGAAGAAAATTCCACTTTGCAACAAATATTATGAACTAGCGACCCGCGCGCTTCGCATGTGATTCCCGGTGAGTTAAAAAATGATACATATAGATCTTCTCCTGACAATAACGAACACATAAAAGAAAGTTTTATCCAGTTTGGCGCAGTCATTTAGACGTTATGTGCGTACAAACACCACTGCCACTAGACCACAGACGTCGTCAAGATATAGATAATTATAAAATAATAAGAGTTAAATTATAAAAGTATGATTTAAAAATGTAAAGTGTTTAAAGTCACGATCGTTGCAAATTGTTGTAAGATACATATCATCACGCCTGTTTTCCCCGAAGGGTTAGGCAGAGGCGTACTAATGTATACCCACAGTTCGCCGATATGTTTAGGTCCCATGTTATAGGGGGCAAGTCAAACCATTAACCGTACACAAACCCAGACTCCGAGCTGCCACTGGGAATTATCCAGAAAAAACTCCAACAACATTTTGCTCGACACGGGATTCGAACCCAGGATGTCTAGGCGTAGCAATCGCTCTTAGAAATAAACCAACTATGCCAGTCAGTGTTGTTAGGTAACTATAAAACTCCCAGTAGCAACGCGGAGTTTGAAATTTTTCCGGTTTAATGGTAAAGCGAAGTGAAATTCAGTGAACCTAACAAGAAATAAGGACACTTTCACTTCACTAGATCTCCTTGACTTCAGTGCCTCGTGCGTGAAAAGAATGTGTTATGTGCGCAGACGCTATAAAAGTCAATTGTAAGAGATATGGTGTGTGCTTGTTGAGATAGGGGCGCACTGCAACTCGCTTAAGAAAAGTTACATTGAAAAAAGAAATACAAAAAAAGAGAGAAAAAGCGGTGTGTGTTAGTTTGTGTATCTATATAGATGGATGAACGGAGATTGACGAAACAAGTATACATAGCGAGTACGAATAGAAGAGTAGGAAGGGGTTGACCTCGGCGAACGTACCACAATCAAATTGCGGACGTTCTCAAAAACGGCAAGGTTAAGAGCACCCTAAACCGACGAGCATACATGGTGCATGAAAGTGATGTGCCAGGATCGTAGCAAGTGGAAATCTATAGTCTCTGCCTACCCTTACGAGAAACAAGCGTGAAGCTATGTATGTATGTGAATCTATTAATTATTCCAAATGGGATAAGTTTTATATGAATGAGAAATGGAATCAATAAGTAAAAGCTATTAGACAATGGAAGCTCACCGCCTTTCTCGGAAAGACTTAAAACTAATATATTTAACTAAGTCGTTAAATTAAACGTTGAACTTTAGAATAACTTACATTTTCAGTCTGTTGTGGGCGATAATGTTTTATGCTTCCCAAACTGTTACTAATAATATTAAAACTTATCGTGAAACTTAAATAGTTAAATATGTAAAGATATGATTGCAAAACCAAGATTTAAACAAATTGTTTTGACTAATACAATTAAATACTTACTAGTATGAATAATATTAAATACGTGCTTCTGTAGTTACAAAGTTGGTTGAAGTACTTATATTTTTTATCATTTTTGTTACGACATAGCCAATGTCAATGCTACGACATAGCCAATGTCAATGCTTTGACGTAGCAAATGTCAATGCTACGACGTAGCCAATGTCAATACTACGACATAGCCAATTGCAATGCTACGACGTAGCCAATGTCAATGCTACGACGTAGCCAATGTCAATGCTACGACGTAGCGAATGTCAATGCTACGACGTAGCCAAGGTAAATGCTATGACGTAGCCAGTCATTGCTATGACGTAGCCAGTCATTGCTACGACGTAGCCAATGTCAAAGCTACGACGTAGCCAAGGTAAATGCTATGACGTAGCCAGTCATTGCTATGACGTAGCCAGTCATTGCTACGACGTAGCCAATGTCAAAGCTACGACGTAGCCAAGGTAAATGCTATGACGTAGCCAGTCATTGCTATGACGTAGCCAGTCATTGCTACGACGTAGCCAATGTCAAAGCTACGACGTAGCCAATGTCAATGCTACGATGTCGCCATTGTCAATGCTACGACGTAGCCAAGGTAAATGCTATGATGTAGCCAATGTCAATGCTATGACGTAGCCAGTCATGCTATGACGTAGCCAGTCATTGCTACGACGTAGCCAATGTCATTGCTACGACGTAGCCAATGTCAATGCTACGACATAGCCAATGTCAATGCTACGATGTCGCCATTGTCAATGCTACGACGTAGCCAAGGTAAATGCTATGACGTAGCCAATGTCAATGCTACGACGTAGCCAATGTCAATGCTACGACGTAGCCAATGTCAAAGCTAAGACGTAGCCAATGTCAATGCTACGACGTAACCAATGTCAGTGCTACGACGTAGCCAATGTCAATGCTACGACGTAACCAATGTCAATGCTACGACGTAGCCAATGTCAATGCTACGACGTAACCAATGTCAATGCTACGACGTAACCAATGTCAATGCTACGACGTAGCCAATGTCAATGCTACGACGTAGCCAATGTCAAAGCTAAGACGTAGCCAATGTCAATGCTACGACGTAACCAATGTCAATGCTACGACGTAGCCAATGTCAATGCTACGACGTAACCAATGTCAATGCTACGTCGTAGCCAATGTCAATGCTACGACATAGCCAATATCAATGCTACGTCGTAGCCAATGTCAATGCTACGACGTAACCAATGTCAATGCTACGACGTAGCCAATGTCAATGCTACGACGTAGCCAATTTCAATGCTACGACGTGGACCAAAATTAGACACACAGGGCCTGTAGACAAATTGCAATTTGACATTCAAATCGACAAACGAATAGAAACAAAATGTATTGTTATTATGACGTAAGCACTAGCATAGAAATATTTTTTGAAATTTCCCACAAAAAACGAGGTGGGCGCGAGATAACCGTGAGAAACAGCTAGTCATATCATATTACTGTTGCTTCTAAAACAACATTATCAAATTCAAGAACATGTAGCAATACAATAACGCCCGTTCAATTAATTTGAATCATTAATAATCCTAGATGTTGGCATTGTAACCAGATTTCATCCCACAACTCAAGTAATTAATGATTTTATTGTTACTAACAATTTTGTTTGTGATACAATACAAACAATTTAGTATTCAAATGAGCATATTATTAGCAAATAGGTGTAATATTTCTGTGTTGTAGCTTTCATTAAATTTTTAATTGCGATTGCAAATGAATTGCTAAAGTTAAGAAACGTTACTAGGTTTAGAGGCTATGGTAATAAAAACCTTTTAAGTTTAGAGGGGCTCGTGGCTCAGTAATCATAGTGTTTTACAGTTTAGAGGGGCTCGTGGCTAAGTAATAAAAATCTTTTAAGGTTAGGGGGGCTTGTGGCTAATAACTTAATAAAAGCGTTTTGTAGTCTAAAAGGGCCCACGGCCAATTAATAAACACGTTTCATAGTTGAGAGGGGCTCGTGGCTAGGTAAAAAAACCGTTTTATGGTCTAGATGGGCTTGGTGTAAAAGATTTATTAATTTATGTACAAAATGTTATATAATATAATAGTTTATATTTAATATAAATATAAATTATTAATATTAAGGCAATTTCTAACCTAACCTAATATTTATAGAACAGATTCATGTATAGAACATATTATACGGCATAATAAACTATTCTGATAACGATTCCAGCATAAGCTTATCGAACACGATTTGGAAGTCTGCCCATACTCCAAACAATTAAGGCGTTATGTCACTATACTGTTATGAGGGTACGTCACGTATCAGCTTGGCACCGAGCACTTAAACTCCTATACACGACACAATGTAAACTGCTGAGGTTGTCAAATTCAAGTAGATATACTTAATACATATTCATCATCGGTATCCATCTTTATCATTGAGAAGAGGATACAATTTTATCATTTAAATCGACTTCTGAGCGATACTGGTATCACATCACGCCTGTATGCCCCGAATGGTCGGGCAGAGGTGTATTCTTCTGTAGTCACAAGCATAAAATTAAATATTTATTTATACTTTAATGTACAAAGTAGTACAAACGGCGGACTTAATGCCGGCATTCTCTACCAGTCAACCTTTGGGTGTGGGAGATAAAGTTAAAATAGGTACAAAAAATAAACATTTAAATATTATCTAGTAATAAACTATAAAATACGAACTTAATATAAATATATATAGAGATAAATACAAATACATATTTATATATATATATATAAATATATTAAGAAATGAAATGAAACGAAATGAAATGAAATGAAATTTATTCTGCAAATAGATTTTTTCAGACACTAACAAGTCAATGTTTTGCGATTTTGTGTTAGATGTCGCCGGCATTTCCTAACTGACGACCTCTGAGAAGAAACGCTGAAACAAACTCAGAGAATCATGGTTTCTTTTAAAGTCAAGACATAGTTTTTGTTTTTAGTATCAAATATGTGAGTTTCACAGTGTAGGACTATGTCTGCAACGGCCTTTGGAGTAAAGAGCCGCAGCAGCCATGAGTTGATCTATCCTGACAGACGGCAAGCATGAATCAGTCATCGTCACATGTATTTGTATACCTACAATTGTCAAACTGCTGCCTCATTGGTTTAGTGGTCGCAAGCGCACTGCTACGCTACAAGTCCTGGGTTCGCCCCAAATGGCAATAGGGTCGCCTTCTACTACATGGGACCTAAACATACCGGCACAATGTGGGTGTGGTGTACATTAGTCCACCTCTGCCTACCCCTTCGGGGAATATAGGCATGATGGTATGTTACACTTGTCAAAAAAGCGATTTTCTCTTACAGTATTAGTTAAAAAATTATAGTGCTACAAACATAGTAGCTTTGGACCGTGTTGATTGTGAATATGTAAACTTTATATTGTACCGATGTGAGATAAAATGTTTATCTCATAACGGTCTGCGGTATCTCGTGCAACATATTCAGTAAATGGCTCAAGAGTAATGACGTCGTCGATTTATGAAAAGGCGCGATAATGTTGGGATTTAAAAAATATGGGTAGTAATAATACTATAGCCTAACCCCTCTCAAACTGAGAGAAGACCCGTGCCCAGTAGTATGGCGATATTGGATTGATTAGTATTAAAAAAAAACATGAACATAAAAGATAGTGACACGTCAAATCTGTTAACCATAGACAAAGATTTACGGCTGCGTTAAAATTATGGAGTTAAAATCAATGGTGTCCACAGGTACAGCACTGGTCTTACTATAAATACTAGATTTTTATTATGATTTTATATAAATTATTTAAACTTTATCATTTCATTTCATTTTGTTTTATTTAATTTCATTTCAAGCTATTTTTATTCTCAATCCAATATTTTATGTTCACTAAATCCATATTTTTATGTTCACAGGTTTGGGTGGAGCGCAGCATCGAATTTTGCACAGAAAAATGGCCGGACTCGATAAAAAAAGAATTATTCGGCGTGTTCAGCTTCGTCCTTGTGTACGCTATTCCGGGTGAGTGTTTCAATATTAAAACGATCTACGATTCCTCTGTGCGAGGCGGATTGGATGTTTTTGAACGAAGATTTGTTTTTGGTTCGAATTTTAAAGTCAACTGCAGGTATGTTTTGATGTGGGTGCTGGAATCGAACTGTCGGTTTAGATTGAGTATTTATAGAGCTGAGGTCAATACGTAGGTGTTTTTGACAGGATATATACATTACTAGCTTCCCGCCAGCGGCTGCGTCCGCATAGTATTTCTTAAAAATTGAACGTGGAGGAAGCAAATGCAAGAATCATAGCAATTAACATTCTGTAGTATCTGCCTACCCTTACGGGAAAATGGCTTGAGTAAATGTATTATATTTTTCTTCATAGACAACATTGTCTTTATTTTTACTGTGTAGGTAGGTATAGGGTCAACTTTTAGTCTCTCAACATACCGAAACATACCAGCTCAGAATATTAATTTCAACTTTCCGTTCAACTCAAACTAATAAATCATTAAGTTATGCAAAATTAGGATATTATTAATTAGCACGGCGACAGTAAATGACAGTTTTTAAGACGCCCTCCCTTCACAATGTATAAAGTTTATAATGTCTTAATATCCGAAATGCAGAAAGACTCATTACGAAGTACATTAAAGGGAACATTATGGCCATCACGTCGTTTCCCGGGCTAATCAGAGATGTATTATGAAGCACATAATAATTGACGGTGTATCAAGACTTCTATTCTTACATAAACTTTAACAATACCTACACACGTAAACGCTTATTCTGAAATCAATCGCTAATCGAATGGCAGAGTTGCCAATCCATAAAAATATTTACTTTGTTGGTTTTGCCAAAACAGACCAAATAACATTTTTCTCTAGCTGGGAATCGAACTGAAGACCTCGAGCGCACTAAGGTTGTTGGTAAGGCTGTTATGTTGTAGAAAAAAGGTATTCATTCTGAAGTACGTAAATATTAATCTAAAGTTATCTTAACTCCTTACAACCGGTGCACTACAACGTATCCAGATTTAAAAATACTTATGCCCATCTACCTAAGTACCTATAATATCTAAAATTAATATGAAACCTTTTTTAATCCTATCCTTTTTTTATCAAATTTTATGGAGATTGACAACTTTAATATCACGAAATTGATAAAATTTTATTTGATAGATCTGACTTGTAAAAGTTTAAAAATGAGTATATAAGAATAAAATTATATGAAATTCTCTGAACTATAAGCATTTAATATTTTCATAAAGATTTAATTTAAATTTTGATTGCAATCCAAACTATGAGTGAACAAAAATGTCATTGGACTAGTCCGCGTGGAACTTGTTGGCCGCGCCTTAGGTAGGAACGTGGGTGAGGCGGTGGGTTACTGAGAACAAAAGCAAACGCCCCCGCCCCTCCGTCCCACCGCGCACAGGCGACCCCGTCCCTCCCTCCCGCCGCTCACATATCTAAGGCGCGGCCAACTAGTTTCACGCAGATTATAGTTGAAACTTTTAGACTAGTTATGGCAACCTTTAAAATTCCACAACTTTTAATTTAAAACATAGTCCATGGACTTTCTTGCTGGATTCTTCTTCATATTATTACATGGAGAAGAATCCGGACTCATCTGATAAAAGTAAGTTAAGCTGGCACTAACATATAGAGACTTATACATATATTTGTAAAACTTTACCTTATAATTCTTCAGTACGCATATTTGTCTCTATTGGTGGCTTAAAAATGGTTAACATATATAACGTAGCTTATAACTTTTTCATAAAATTACCTACACTAGATGATCATTCTCCTAGTCTTTTTCCTAACTATGTTGGGGTCGGCTTCCCGTCTAATCAGATGCGGCTGAATATTTGTTAAATTACCTACGTTCGTTTTCTTCTTTTCGTGTCAATGGTGAATCAATGTGTCGAGAAAATTTCATGTCAATAAATAAAAATATTTATAGAGTTTGAGCCCAGTAGGTTAAATAACTATATATGTAATAAAGCTCAAAGGTATTGGGGGATAAAACCACATGAAACTATAAAGTATGTATCTCTAGTTGTCACGAGCGTCCCTTAGGGACGAAAAGGGTACTTTATGGACTATATCCACGGAATAGGGCAACTCAAATTATGAGTGACAAAGCTGGGACATACCGAATACACATGCGGAACGCGTGGGACTTATATGGAACAGCAAAACTTGTAATATTTATAAAACTGTGTGTGATGTGTCACATTCACGTTGAAGCGCAGTTTTGCGATCCGTTTTACGTTTGTGCTACACATGTATAATGTACATATTTAATTTATTGATTGAACTCAGGCTGCAAGATCTAAATTTTGATTTAAGCTTTGTATACTTCATTATCAACCATTTCTCACTGTTTCATTGATGGATGGGTTTCCTCTGAGAATGAGAGCGGTTAGTTAGGCTATATATCATCATGCTGGCTTACTACGGTTTGTAGCTGCTGGCTTGCTTACCTATGACAGTGGAAACAATGTTTTCTGATTATGTTATGGAGGGATACTTTGGCGCTTAGTCGCTGCGTTTATTTTAAGTTACTTGCACTTATTATTTTTTATACAAGGTGGAAGGGACATCGACGCACAAACGTTGTGAAAAGGTTTAACTCAAGGTCAAAAATAAAATGATGAAATCTAGGTCATTCATGTAGAAAATCTGTATCTCCTACCTTAATACTACGCCAATGTTGTGCATGTCTGTAATTGATGTAAACACTAGTCTATATCTTTGTCTTTAAAATATCAATGTTTGTGTTTATATTGTTGATGTGCCTAGAATAAATAAATAAAATGATTGGTTATTACAGATATTGACATTTTGAGCGCGCATTGTATTGCGTTATAAATGTTATAATCGTGTTTTTAACACGATTATAACGCTGCGCGGTGAATATTATCGCGCGCGATGCAAAATAAATGTAATCATTATAAATCTAATTTGGGTAGATAGATATAATTTTTTTTACACGTTCAAGTAAAAAAAAACTCAAGAAAAAATTGATGAAAAAGGCTACGGGAAATTTCAACGCAGGGTTGTCCAGAATCATGTACTAAACTCATGGTATTCAGATGTCCGTCGATGTCCCTTCCACCTTGTATAAAAATGGGTCCAAAAATGAAAATGAAAAAACATTTAATTTGTTTATTCAAAAATAAACAAATTCAAAGTTAATCGAATCGAATCAAATTAAAAGAAAAAAATATTTATTTATACATTAATAAATAATGTAAATTTGTGAGTTACAAAGTAGATATATTGTCATGGTCCCCACACTAGGCAAAGGCTGTATCTGTATATTGAACTCAATACATGTAGGTTCTAGTTTAATTTTGCTCAGAAACTTGTAATGTCACGCTGTTTAGCGCAAATAGCTTGCATTTCGTATTTCTTGCAACCACTTATTATAAAAGCAATATTATTAAATTGCTACGTGATCTCGTAGCTCGTAGCACGTAGCGATCGTAGACGTCTACGACATGTCGTAGACTGGTTTTGCAATATCGAGACAAATGCAAGCTGATTTCAATGTCCTTAGATTTAAAATATAAAAGTATTAAATATTCAAAACGACATCGCGTAACTTTTGATATTACACGTCGTAAATCATTGTTATCTTCCGAAGTTTTCGACCAGATGTGGCTAAATTTTATTGAGTAAGGCGAAATATGGTTAAAAAGAACATCCAGTGACGACAAGTGATAGTCTAGTGCACCCTAGGCCTTAACCGACGGGCTGGCTGGTCATACCTACATACAAGGTGGAAGGGACATTGATGCACATCCAAATACCATGAGTTCAGTACCTACATGATTCTGGACCCACCTGCGTTGAAATTTTCCGTTTTTTTTCAAATGTTTTTTTTACTTGAACGTGTAAAAAATCATTATTTCATTTAACTCGGATCGCACGCGCGAAGAAATTTACCGCGGAGCGTTATAATCGCATTTTTAGTAATACACTGCGCTCTCAAAAATGTCAATATCTGTAATAGCCGATCATTTTCTACATGAATGACCTAGGTCATTTTATTTTTGACCTTGAGTGAAACCTTGTCACGACCTTTGTGCGTCGATGTCCCCTTCCAACTTGTATACATAGTATATGACCAAAGATACTATAAAGTTTATGTGTAAACTTTTTTGAGCAAGTCAAATAGTTGCCGAGTACATTTGTGTTATGTATCAAATATTTAGAAATAACAATTATGTGCTAACATCATGGCATTTACCTACATACCGTCAGGCCTATATCCCCGAAAGGTTATGCAGATGTGTACTTGTACACCCACGATATGTTGAGGTCCCACGAAATGAGGGGCGAGTCTATTGACAAAACCATATCTCTCGACGCGGGAATTGAAACACAAGACGTACCTAGTAGAAATATATATTGTGTTGTGTACGTTAAATCTATTTTATATTGACTAGTAAAATGTCTGAAGGTGTTGCCACACGGGATATAAATGATTCGGTCTCCAAGCAGTGGGGATCATTAATATCCCTCAGCTACTTTTTACTCTTGGTATTGCCAGGTTGCAGACAGGTGATACACTTTAAACAGGGTGACACGATAACACGCGTGACTGCTTATACAAAAAGTATTGTTTAAGCTTTTTTTGAAGTGTCGATCTGAAGTAATCTGAAAGCTTTGGCATGGAGTGCCTTGTAAGTCTAGTGGTTTTAAATCCACCTGCTACTTTCGAGGTACAATTAATTACTGGGTTCAATTCCTACCACGAACAAAGTTTTATTGGATATTTTCCGACTGCCGGAGGAGGGTTATGTGTTTGACGTGTATGTATGTATGTATGTCTGTTCCTATGTCCGCTCGTAACTACTCAACGTCTCAACCGATTTAGATAAACGAAAGTATGAGTGTCACTGGGTACATGAAATAAATAAAAAACAATATGGCGTATCTTAAACGCTTTCATGTACGAGCTGATTTTAAAAATTATCTTTAGTTGTATCAATTTTCATTTCGAATTATCAATTAGGATCTATCTAGTGATTCTATGATGATTTATAAACTAGAAAGTAGGAAATAAAATCAATTAGGTTTTACATTAAATAAAAAAACCTGACTGCGCTGCGCGATGTTGGAAAATGTATTGCAGGCGGGACAAGCTATTCGTTCAGTCTAAATTATAAGATATAATACTGAATTAATTATAAACGAAATTGTTTCTTTGCTTGTCCAGCCTGCAATACATTTTTCAGCATCACAGAACTTGTTTTTAGATTTTTAGTTAGTATTTTCTGCGCAGTCGGGTTTTTTATTCTATGTAATTCTCAATAGCATCTCGAAGTTTTGATTTATGCCCGCTTAATAACAATATAGGCTCTCCTCCTATTTATTACATGGGACCTAAACAATAACGAATTATGGATGTAAATGAATACACCTCTACTTAACCCTTAGGCGATGATGGTATGTTATGTTACACTCTCTCTACTCCTACTATCACGCCTATATTCCACCAAGGGGTAGGCAGAGGCGTACTAATATACACCCACATTTCGCCGGTTGGTTTAGGTCCCATGTAATAGGAGGCGAGCCTATTGCCATCAACCGGGCCCAAATCCAGACTCCGAGTTGCTATTGGGAATTTCACAGAAAACCCAACAACACTTTGCTCGACCCGGGGATCGTACCCAGGACCTCTGGCGTAGCAGTCGCTCTTGGGACTACTAGACCAACGAGGCAGTTCTGTACGCGGTAATACAAAACAAAATACTTTAAGCAAGATAACGCAACTCTGCCCATCTCGGGATGAATGAACGAACTTATTCCTTCTAATCACAAAGTTAAGACGACGGCTAAGTACATTAATATTTCCTTAAGATAGCTTGTTATGCCAACTTTAACTAATTTGTTTTGTTAAGGAGTTAGCGGGGTCAACGTTCTGTTAGACAAATGGAAAGGAAAAAGGTTAGGCGGAGTTGTGATAAACTCAGCTGGCCGATGAGTCACCTGGGGACTGAGAGGGAGAGAGATGGAGCTATCGACCCCAGATAGCTCCATCTCTCTCTCGCACTGGATCCACGATGCTCTAAAGATTCATAATATGGCATTAAAAGCCCATGGATATTTTGTAATGTGACAGAAAACACTCCAGAAACAATCTATATCTATACTAATATTACAAAGAGGAAAGATTTAATTGTTTGTTTTTTTGTTTGCATTGAATAAGCTTCGAAACTCTTGGACCGATATAAAAATAATAAAATAATTTATACGAAATACCCAGTCCAGTCTGGTGAAACCGCTGGCGGAAAGCTAAGAACTTAAATACAAAATCTTCTTTCTAGCCTTTTCCCAACCATGTTGGGGTCGGCTTCCAGTCAAACCAGGATGCGGCTTAATATCAGTATTTTACACGGAGCGACTGCCATCAGACCTCCGCAACCCAATTTCTATGTAATACCGATATTCGAAGGAAAGACTGGTTGTCAGGCTTTTTAGGCTTCTGAATACCACTAACGATTGTCATAGGTGTTCGTATGACAACCGGGACCGACGGCTTTACGTGCTTCCGAGGCATGGAGGGGTCTCGATATTATGTTAAGAATGGTCACCCATCCATAGACTGACCGCGGCAAGTGTAGCTTAACTTTGCAGATCGGTTGATCAGGGTAGTTACAACTTGGCCACGAGCCCCTCAAGTAAGTACTTAAATACAAAATCTAGCAATAAAATCCAATAACATTTTTGACCTTGGAACTGAACCCAATATATTACGCTTCCGTATTATTATTAGTAGTATTATATTAGTATCCGATATTCTTTATTCGACATCCAATACCGATAGGATAACGGTTACGCTACTTTTTTAAAACTTACTAGATATTATTAATGATTACGGTTACGATTATGATTACCGAAGTTTTTGAATATTATGGAAGTTTTGCAGGCGTAGTTTATATGGACACCTGTGTGATACTTTATTTGTAGGTTACGCAAGATGTTTTGTGAATGCTCACTGGATATGCCGCGTTTTTGGGGTTCCAAATCACGCTGGGGTGGCTACTAATTAGTGCGTTGTACAGTAAGATCGAGTTCCTTTAAAGCCTCCTATTCTGAAAATTACGCCAACTATATTTGGGTCGGCTTTTCGCATGAAACACCTGCCACTATGATACCATTATTAAATTACATTAAATTACCACGGTAAAGTAAAAGTTTAGAATCCTGCATGCCTTGGAGATTTTCTAGAAGGCGTGTGAAGATTACCAATTCGCTATTAGCATCATGATCTACATAATCTTTGAGCTGTGTGTTGTACAGTCGACAAAAAGTTAGCTGCATACATTGCATTTTGACATAGATTGCGTTTAAATAATTATCCGACAAACGGTTTGGTCTGTAGGCAGCGAACGATAGATCGACGTGACATATTGCGCAGTGCAGAAGTCCTTAGCTATTTGTCTATCTTTTGTATACTTGTACAGTTGACAAAAGAATTGCGTATATTATGTAACCTAGGACCATCAAAGTAACTGTCTGACATCGCAGGAGCACAAGCAATATATATAACAATATTTTGAGAAAAGAATTCACAGTAGGACTACATCGCACATGATAATAATATGTTCGCGATAACATTTTCTGTCGACAATTTCGGATTTTTGGGAACGAATTGCGGCTTTCGACACCGTCTCGCCTCAATCCTGTATATGGCTCAATTTCTGGCTCAAATCACGTGAGATATGTACGAGAAACACATTACTATTCATGAAAGATATTTTGTAAATATACCTAGGCGCGCGATAAAATGAAACCATTGTTTTTTATTTCAAATATTCAGATAAAATTCCTAGTTCAAGAGTACTTATAAGCGGTATCTATATTATTATCCCAGTAAATGTAGTTTGCACACCATGTGTGCAAAAAAGTTGGCGATTTTTTTTATCATGGAAATTCGTAAAACTATATTTTTCCTGCTCTAATTTGCAAAAATTGTAGGGAAACGAAAAGGATGGCAATAATAGTCATATATGCACCCGCATACTGCACATTTTCGCATAGGTTGCATTCTAAGCGCGGGAGAGGATCCGCAAAAAAAGTATGAGATTCTCATTTTTTTACTATAGTTTTTTTTTGTGAACAGGTGTAATCGCTTTTAACTATCTAATACCCATACTATATTAAAAATAACTCAAAGTCTGTAGGTACTTAGGACTACTTAAGAAAACCTTTTTGATTTAATTACCCGCCTTATCCTAAATTAATTGCAGTCAATTTAGCCTGTTCAGCACCTGAACTATGATAGCACCTGGTTGGCTAACACAATTTAATAAGATAACATTACCTTTCAAAACATTTAGGCCTCTTGTGTTTAAACGAGACTAGACATGACAGCCGTAATATCTTAAATACATACAATTTATAACGTAGACTTAGATATTTAATTTATAGACTTTATTTGATTAAATGATACCGTCATCGATTTAGTTGAAATGCTGTAATTGATTTATGAAAATGTTAGAAAATATTTTTTTTTTTCATCCATGATAATATTCTCCTACTTAAATAATCATTGGCGTGATTATGCAGAAACCTCAGTAGCTTAGTTAACTAAAGCTACCGGAATACATAACCAGAGGACGCCGGATCGAGTCCTGCTCGCAGCCAATATTTTCTTTTAGAAAATGTGGGTATAACTCATAAAATATTTTGCATGAATAAATGCGTAGGAAAATTAAATAAAAATAGTTAATAATACTAATTAAATTTATTAAATTAAAGTATGTATAACAACAATTATGTTATCTTATTTAAAAGACATGGATAATCTCGTATGGTCCTTCTATACGGAAAATATATTAGCTGGTCCTTAGTAACGGTTTATGGTCCTGACACCCTGTTTCTGTGACACGGGTCAATTGCCTCTGTATGTGCCTTAATCCCCTTTGATCTGCTATGTGGTAGTTCCGAATCCAGACAGAGGCGTGCCCGCAAGCGAATTTGTATTGATTAATTAGCATTGTATGTACATTGCAGTGCGGTACCCTACCGTATACGGTGGTTTAAGATCAAATCCATGGATTTAGGTAGGTATATTATTATCATTTACGAACGAAATGTATTGATGAAGACATCAATGAGTAAGACAAGGGCATAAAAGTCATCAATTCTTAAAATTAGTTAAGTGTACCAATATGTTTTAAACACACAAAAAAATCTTAAAATGCCTTTAGTGAAAAATTATAAAAACATGCAATTGGTTGGTTGCTTACATTATCCCGCATCACAAACACAGGTCGCATCTCAAATAAGATACGGCTAGGCTATAGGTACTGTGATACATAGGACTAGCAACTAAAATTCGGTAGGTATAAGATTTTTTTTTAAGTTCACTAGTATACCGCCTCCATCTCAGAGAAAGACTATGCCTGACTGGCTATCCGAAGCTATACGTGCTATTCGAGGCACGAAGGGACTCCGATGCGTTTAGAATGGTCACCTATCCTCAAACTGACCGCAGTGGCTGACAAGCGTAGTTATGATTTAGCCACGAGCCCGCCGATTTTGTATATTGATCAAAATATTTCCTTATGGTATGTTTAGGGACTTAATCATAATATTGTCACAGTCCTTGAACTCTCAATGTAAGCACAATATACGTAAACTAAATTATGTTACGTATTCCGGGTTACCCCTAAAGGGTTTATGTATTGAAAAGAGTAAGCAGTTTTTTGTTTTCAATGTTCTTTGTTTGCAAACAAAATAATTTTGATAAAATATTATTTTGTTTCGAAAATAAATTTTTTGCGTCATATTATACGTAAGTTTAGGCAAACAATAATGTTTAAACTATGTAAGTCAAAGGTTTTTAGGCTAATGATGTGGTATCACCACAATTCTTAATATTCTGCTCATCTATAAATCTATACAAATAAGTAAAATTCAGTAAAAAGACAAAAGAATAGCAACAAAATGTATGGAAATTACATTAGTGTGTCACTAGTGTGCCCAGTTTGTTGAATCCTTGTGCCACTTCCATACATTTTGTTTCTTTCTTTTGTTAATGTCAAAATGCAACCTGTCTACTGGCCCTGGGCAGCAGAGCTTAACCATTTCAAAAAATTTATTCTAATAAAAAAAAATTACATTCCAGGACTCATAGTGGTGGTGTCGTATGCTCTCATGGGACGAAGGTTGTGCTCCGTACTTCCACCCTTCGACCAGACGGAAGGCAGCGCGAACAGTCAACAGGTAAATACCCCATTAAAATACCCCGGGCTCGCCCCCGATTACATGATACCTAAACATACCGGTAAACTGTGGGTATACATTAATACACATCTGCCTAACCCTTCGGGGAATACGATCGTGATGGTATCATAATATATATGTTAAGTAGGAGTCGTAGGAGAGTATTGTATGATTCTACACAAGAATGCAACTCAGGGAACATATTGAATTGAATTAAACTAAAAGTCTGTAATTATAGAATGAGTTAAAAAGAAAAATTGAAATGACTTTAGATTTCAAATAGAAATTACATTACAAGAGAGTTTTGAATACAGTGCTCATTTCGAAAAAAAGAGTATTAAGGTGCATGGATCAAAGGCATGAAACTAAGGTAGTCCAGTGAATAGAAGTCTTATTTAGAATAGAGGGTTTTTAATAGAAGTTTCGTTTCGAATAGAGAATTCTGAATTCAAGCACTCATTTTGAAAGGGGAGTATTGGGGCATTTGGATCAAAAGATGATACGGGCGCGAAGAGAAAGCGCCCGATTCATCTTTTGATCCAGATGCCCCAATACTCTCCTACTATGTTATAATACCCTCGGGCAGTATTATATTATAACAATTTCGAAGTTATCCGTCACAGAACCAAAGTAACATAGCTAAAAGATTAGCACGCTGAAGTGGCAATGGGCCGGTCACGTCTCTCGGAGAACCGACAATCGTTGGAGTAAACGAATTCTTGAGTAGAGAACGCATCTGGGCAGGAGTAGTATAGGACGCCTGCCGGCCAGGTGAAATGACGACTTACAGAAGGTAGCTGGCAGCAACTGATGAAAAGAGCTGAAGATCGAGCTCTGTGGCGTTCACTAAAGGAGGCCTACGTCCGCAGCGGTAGAATACGGGCTGATGATGACGACTATAACTAAGTACTAGATCTACACTACATACATTATTTACACCAAGTACAGTTCTCGCCAAACTTATTGTCCGGGTTGAAGTTGGCACGAGCTAAATTTAACCCGGCCGTAAAAATCAGAGAAAGAAAAATATTAGATTGTAATAAATAAAAACGAAAGCTCAAGTCGTAGGCTGTCGTCTTAAATGATTATAATCCTTTTTTTTCTCTCCAATTTTTACGGGCGGGTTAGTTTGCTCGTACCAACTTCAAGTCGGACAATAAGTTTGGCGAGAATTTATTTATTTTATTTATTTTCCACCACATTTACAGATTGTGAGTACATTAAACAGAATTTATGCGGGTGGACTGGAGCCTATACTAGGGAAACCCTGTATTTCAGGACACCAGGACACTCGCCCGCGGTTACATTGGAGTGGGAAGATGGAAAGATGGGTGTGCGTGTATGAGCGTAAGTCTGTGTGTGTTTGTGAGTGTGTGTGTGTTTGTGAGTGTGTGAGTGATTGTGTTTGTGTGTGTGTGTATGTGTTTTGGTGGGTGAGTGTTACAGTTTGGATGTGTTATATGAGTTATATTATTTCATTACAAGTAAGAGAGATTCGGTGTCGATGTAATTTAAGTTCAATAAGTAACTTTTGGTTATGCGTTTGCACATATTTGAGGTTTTGGGAAATATGTTTAATAGAGAATTTAATTTATTGTAAAGGTATGAAGACAGAAAAGGAAATTGGCGTCTAAAAAAGGCAGTGTGATGTGTAATAGTGTCACAGATTCTATTTCTTCTACGTGAGGTGTACGTGATGGCAGGATCGTATGATAATTCTTTGTGTTTGCGAAGTATTGTGCTCAAAACAAATAGTTGTCTTATAGTCAGAATTTTGGATTCTTTATAAAGTGTGGATGTTTGATATCGAAAAGGTTTTCTGAACATGACCTTAAGCAGTGACCTTTGTGCACGTTCAACCGATATGAGTTTTGTTTTACATGTTCCACCCTATGTTGGAATACAGTAGCTTACAATCGACTGAACCAAGGCGTAGTAAACAGTCTTTAATAGAGCTGGTTTAAGCACATTTCTAAGCTTTTTGAAGATCCAAATCATCTTACGTGTCCTAGCGGTTAAGAGGTCAAGGTGTGCATTCCAAGACAGTGACTCGTCGAGTTGAACGCCTAGATACCTGATGGTATTGGTACTATCAAGTGGTAGACAGGAGCATGTTAGGGAGTTAATGTTGCTACATGTGTGCATTCTAAGGTGAAAGTGGTTGATATTCGGCTGGGTAGATTTATTAATTGAAAAGGTTATATACTTTGATTTGTTTATGTTAAGTGTTAATAGGTTTTTGTTTAGCCATTGGGAGGTTTGGTGAAGTCCTTTCTCTGCAAAAAAGCGCGTTTCGGCCCAAGTCTCTCCCTGGAATATAAGTGCTGTGTCGTCGGCATATGAAAATTCTGCCGTTCAATGGGATATACGTACATAAGTCGTTAATATAAATAAGAAAGAGACTTGGGCCAAGCACACTGCCTTGAGGCACACCGCAACTGACGGGAAGCGGGGTACTTATATATCTACCGACCTTCGTAGCTTGGGATCTGTTAGTTAAGAAATCTTGGAAAAGTTTTAGAGGCAGGCCACGCACTCCTATTAGTTCCAACTTTTCAAGTAAGAGGTGTGTAGAGACTGTGTCGAAGGCTTTTGCAAGAATTGTACTAGATCTCGTTAATGTCAGCATATTTGACGCTAACCCTTTAATTTTTTTATAAATATAACAAAATAGCATCACATCCCTATTATCTACAATACTTCTTCGAGAAGGATCCATTTTATTATTATCACCGTCGCCCGACGTAGGGTGAAAGTAAAGTAAACACACTCGCAAATGGGTTCATAAAACAATAGTATCTCATATTTGCTCTACGTGTTTGCTTCTTGAAGAAATACGCATTCTTCTCACTTTCCAAGGGTTTCGTATCAGCACAAATATTGTTTTAGTGCTCAAAATATTTGAAGATCTTATTTTGGGCTTAAATGATGTTGGTATAGGTGTTTTTCATTTTGTGGTTATAGAATGGACGTGAGTCTTGAAATTGTTTGCTCTGACTCTGCTAAGGTTTTTCTTTTATATTTTTGATACTATAGGTACTTAGTTAAACACGAATTTCAGCTATCCATATTTTACTATTCACTGTTCCTAGTCGTATTAGTCGCATTTGTCGTGAATATTTTTCTAATCCCCTAATTTTTTTTACTGGATGTTTACGACATAGTGTCTGTGTGCAAATTTTCAGCCCAATCCGTTTAATGGTTTGAGCTAATGCATTAATAGATCAGTGATTTAGTGAGTCCCTTCCCAGTTAGTACCTTTCCCTTTATATAAAACGAGGTATTACCCACGGTGCTACGCGTATTTGATCTAGTTTTTTAATTGAATTTTACAATTCCTTAGCACTAGATAATATTGTATGTACACAACACGTTAAAGAAACAAAGATACCCTCAATATAAATAATAATGATACCAAATCGAACCATAGATGAAAGCACTAAGTACTTAACCCAACAAACAACTCAATTACCAAACTTTATAAGTC
Organism: Acronicta psi; assembly: GCA_946251955.1. Classification (NCBI taxonomy): domain Eukaryota; kingdom Metazoa; phylum Arthropoda; class Insecta; order Lepidoptera; family Noctuidae; genus Acronicta; species Acronicta psi. The sequence goes on along the minus strand of OX276473.1, from coordinate 884,245 downwards.
CATTATTCCAAAAACATCAGATAAAATGACGTCATTAATTTCTCCGCTGATACAACTGCCAAGTAATGCGAACATCTGCTTAATTATATTATTTTTGAAAGCTTTGCATGAATTAATTAAAACTTGTGACGAGTAATAATATACAAATGTAAAGAGCGCATTATAAGGAATAATAATTAATGGGCTGGATTTAGTAATGAAGTTAATAGGGAATCCTATCTAAAAGTAGGTCAACCCCTTCGTATTATAACTTAATATTATCATTACGCCTATATTCCTCGAAGGGTTGGGCAGAGGTGTACTTATGTGGTGTACATTCACAGTCGGCCGGTATATTTATGTCCCATGTAATAGGGGGTAATAATATCCGACCAACTTATTGCCGCTCGAGCGTAGCTCCAAACTACGAGCTTAGAAAAACCAATAACACTTGCTCAACCTGGCAATCGAACCCAGGACCTCGATCCTAGCAGTCGCGCTTATGATCACTAAGCTAACGAGACAGTAACTTAGCCTTGTGGTTGGTCAATTTCTTTGTATGTAATACAAATAAAACTGATAACAGCGACATCTAGTGAAATATTGTTTTATTACTACTAAGTTTGTCAGATTTTATTGATAAGAGAACGGAGTTAGTTCGGTATTGTGACAAGAGATGGGAGTATTGATAAAATCCTGCTTCGCTAAAAACCATAATTTGGAATATGCTCAGAAAAATCACTATTATTATTATAATAATTATGTAATAAGACGAAGATTTATCGCATAACATAGGTAAGTCCTTAGACAAAAACATTTTCACTCTTTCTTCGAAGTCAGTTGAAAATGTGAAGCTACAAAGGCGTTAAAAACTCATGATATTTTATTACAACAAAGCAACGGATGTGTTTAAACATGTTTTGTTATAATTATATAGCCTGTGTAGGTCTTGGTACTTATTATATCAAAAATCTGAAATTGTGATTCACGAATGTTATTGCGTAGGTAATTTCGGTACGCTATTAAGTTTTTCGCAAATCGTTGATTTCGTGATTCTATTGTATATAACACGTAAATATAAGACTAAAAACGTCTTAGTAATTTTACCATTGAGAAACAGGCCTCGCTTCAACTTGCTAGCGGCAGTGTCGGCATCTGCAATCTACAATCCTAATCCACGTCTGCCACGTCCAGGGTACACGCGGTGTCCCGTATCAGACCTTCAAGACCTCCAAGATAACTGACCTTGACATCAAAGTCACTTGTCCTTAACCCTAAGGCCACTTGAACTGGACCTCAAGGTCGCTGACCATGAACATTCAACAACACCAAGGTCAAGGTCATCGCCCAAGGCCAAGGTCATTGTCCAAGGTCAAGGTCATTGTCTAAGGTAGGTGGGCCTTGAAGATCAAGCTTGACCTTGGACTATGACCTTGACCTCTGTGTCGACGACCTTGACTACGGGGTCGATAACCTTGACCTCAGGGTCTATAACCTTGACCTCAGGGTCGATGACCTTGACCGCAGAGTCAATGACCCTGAGGTCAAGGTCAATGGCCCTGAGGTGTCCCATTGTGTTTCCCACTTACTACTCCCACATCCCACCGGGTCCCGAAGGCTTGATTAGGCGATGGTTTTTGTTGATGGTTTTTGCCCCGTTTCGTATCCACTGACCCGTAATTCTCAACATGATGGAAATAATAAAAAAATCTGTAGTAATAAGCCGTAGTCGACGGAAACCCTTCACCAAAAATTTCTAAGTCCTTGCTCCATAGTGCCCCCAAGGCAATCCAACAATTTTCTCTCCAAGCAATTTTCCATAGGTAGTACTTTGAACATCGTGTTCTAACTCGTAGGTAACTTTAGCCATTACGTACATTAGGCGACATACGACAGCTCAGCGACTAGACGTAACGACAGGCTGCAGTCCAATGTCGCATAGATTTCCTCTTTTAGCGGTCGCAAAAGCAAATGCTAAGCGTCAATGTACCCGGGTTCGTAAAAATATTGGTAGGTACTTACCAAAAATCACGTTCAGATCGACACCCGGGTCACATCACAACACATACACACACCCACACACGGATATCAGTGCCAAGTACCTACTTAGTTTACAATTTTACTACACTAGCCACCAAACACTTCCTCAATGTATTTCGAAATATTAATTTCTCTATACCGTCACTTAATTTGTCACTATTCATTAACTCACAAAACGACTACGTCACAAACATCGCAAGTTACACAATCAACACTTCACATTAGACAATAAACTCGCCAAAACAGCGCGGGCGCAATAATCCATTACTAAAATAATAATATCGGTCGTCTATCATAGCTCGAGAAAACGATCAACTCGGTACACGTCAGTGTCGCGACTAGTGAGATCTGCGGTGAACAGTACAACCGTCAAAATAATTAACAAAATGTGAGTAGATTTGGTTCAAGTAAAGTCATAAATACCGTCATCCGACACAGGTACTTTGTATGCATATTATCGTAGTTTTTTAAAATTGTTTTAAATACACTACGAGTATTAGTAAGTTGGTATACTTATCTGTTTATAATATGTTAACTACAACTATAAAATAATTGATATGTGTTTGTTATGCATCGAAAAACAGAAAAAAAATTATAGCTTGAAATTAACTATGGGAGTCGAGTTGCAACCTGTCGCAAATATGACTAAATTACTGTTATAAGCAAGCAAGTGCACTAGCTTGGACTCAAAAAGGATCTCAATTCTTGTTGATTTTATTATTTATCTAATTACATATTTTAGATTTGACACACTAGATGGCTCTGATGTTTCTTAAAGAACAACGACGACGATGACGAACCCTGAGAACAAAAGGCAATACAAACTCGGAAAATCATGGTCTCTTTTGAAATGTAAACTATGTGTCATGATTTAAGACAATATCTGTAATGGGCTGGCCTTTGGAAAGTAGAGCCAAGATGGCTTTGAGGAGACCAATCCATCATCTGACCCATATTTTATTAGCTATAATGCTATAGTCCACGCGGAACTAGTTGGCTACGCCTTAGGTAAGGACGGGGGTGAGGCGGCGGGTTACTGTGAACAAAAAGAAGCGCCCCCACCCCTCCGTCCCACCGTGCGCAGGCGATCTCGCCCCTCCGTCCCGCCGCTCACATACCTAAGGCGCGGCCAACTAGTTCCGCGCAGACTATACCTAATCTCATCCTCTACTCCGGGAGTAGCAGTCTTAAATAAAAGTCAAGCATGATATTATTGGAGAATGCCTAAGACCGCCTTTGTACACTCTTTGTACATTGAGTATTTAGTACTTTGTACATTATACGTAAATGAAAACACCTACCTACGTTTGAGAATTATTACATCGTACGTTTGTTGCTAGATATAAAATTAATGTTGTATGGGCTACATACTATAACTTCAGTAAATTAAAGACGGTATGCTTCATTCAACACTTTTATGTCGACATTATTGCCAGACGTTAAAAGTTGACCTTGGACATGGCAACAGGTAAATGTAGTGTCAAGTGCGAGGCGGATTTTGTAAAAGTAGTCCGTAGGTTCCGTAGGTGCTTTAATTTAGTGTCATATTTATTTTTTTAGAGCACTTTTGAATGGTGATCGGATAATATGTCAAATGTAGGTATAGGTACTAGGTACATACAGTGTGTCTTTATAATGTGCACATATCGAACTGAGGGAATCTATCTTTAATTTTATCGATAGAAAATTATTGAAAAAATCTAAATAATTATGTTATTTTTTGTCCGCTAATGCTAATGTTTCCCGAGTGTAAACAAAACGGTGTAACTTTTAATCTAAATTATGTATTGCGACGAAACAAACTTCTCGGTTGGAAATAATTAGGCGTCCTCCTAAAATGAAAATTGTGGTAAAATACTACCCTCAATTGAAAATATTGACCCAAACTGATGTCATTTCATTCTGAAAGTTTAAGGTATTTTTATGCGTGGGTTTCCGAGTCCGCTTTCGGAACCCAAAAGTCTTCATGACGTCTTTTACAGCCCATAAAATTCTTTCTTTCGGATTTCCTCTGCGAAGTTCGAAGTTTGAGTAAATAATTTTCCTTTATATTTGTATCGTTTATATTACGCGTAAAATTTTATAATACTTACACCCCAACTCAGAGACGTCACTTAACCTTAATGAATCGTTAACAAACAGTGGCTACTATATCTTGACCTATTTTTCCATATAATAGTTTATTGTCAGTGTACTAAGATATACTGGCTGTCATTAGCTAATGATTCATTAGGTTAAGAGACGTTTCTGAGTGCGGCCCTTTGGTATGTTGTTAATACTGATTAAAATTTCTTTTCCTTCATGTAGCCGGCTTTTTCAGTACCTACCTATGTCTGGTTAACGTATAAAATATATGCCTTTATTCCCCGAAAGGCTAAAGGTAGAGGTGAGCCTGTGCGGTCAACCGGGCGCAAATCCAAACTTCGAGCTAATACTGGGAATTTCACAGAAAAATTCAACAATACTTTGCACGATCCCGAAATGGAACAGAACCTCTAGCGTAGAATTCTTCGTTGAATACCGCCTGTAGTCCATGTTACATGTATTGTTATACCTATCTTCACACAGCTTAAGAGAATTATAACAAGAATGTCGCAACTCTGGCCCCCAAGACAGACAAGTCTAGTTTGGGGTTCACCTCTAAAACAATTTTAATGGTCTGTTGTTAGTTACAAGAAATTTTTATGTAATTATGTAATTTATGTAACAAAGGATTTAATCAATTATTATTATATATAATTTTAGTACTTTAAAAAACTTATTTCAGTCAATTTGAGATGTTTACATCTTTTTAATTCCAGCGCCTACGCATCGTTCGAGAGCGCAAGCGCGTGGCGTGGATCCTGCTGCTGCTGGCGGTACTGTTCGCGCTGTGCTGGCTGCCGTACAACATCCTGCAGCTGCTGATCGACGTGAATGCTGTCAACGTGGAGTCTGTGTCGGTGATGCTCCCGTACACATTACTGCTGGGTGGGTTTCCATTTTAAGACGAGATTTTGCGTGACGCGATAGTCAGATCAAGTGAAATTTTGCTGTTATAACACTTATGTACGTGCCTGTAGTATGTAAACATCATTGAAATACACAGTTATAAACAAACACGAATCTAAAGCTTTGTAATTTACAAAACGGATCAACTTTATGCTAGTTCAGGAAATGTATTTGAAATCGCTGCGAGAAGTTTTGGCATTGTAATTTTTACTAGAGTCCGAATTCAATACATTTTTCATTCGAGTACTTTATTTTCAAAGTGACTCGAGTCACACCCCTACTGACGAGGCACTTTTTAGGGTTCCGTGCCCAACGGGCCAACGGGACCCGATTACCGAGGCTCGGTCCGTCCATCTGTCTGTCACCGGGCTGTGTCATATATACCATAATAGATAGACAGTTGAAATTTTCTCAGAGTTTTTATTTCTAGTGCCACTGTAACAACTAACTTAAGAGAGGTAGGGCACAGCCATTTATGGCTCAAATCTGGAGGGAGGTACCTCCAAACCTCTGGGGAAGTACCTCCACCTTAAAGAAAACTGCAGCCTGCAGTGAGTAAGGTCGCTAGAGCTCCTTCTAAGGATGCGCTGCGCTGGCAGTAAGAGGAATATCCCCTCAAACTGTCGGCGCAGTGAATCCTCCATAAACCTCTGAGGTTTTTCGGGTCGGCAACGCGCGAGTGATACCCCTGGTGTTGCAAGCGTCCATAGGCTATGGCAACCGCTTACCATCAGGCGGGCCGTATGCTTGTTTGCCACCTTAGTGGTATAAAAAAAATATTCTCAGCCATGAGCATGTATGATAAATACAATATCGATACTAACTAAAAATTATTATTTAGGATATACTTAAAATAAAATACCCTTAAAAATTTTACGGATGTTTTGTGTGTCCGCCTTGCTCTTGACCGGCTTATAATATCACTACTCGCACTCGCAATACTCATTTCGTGCGGTAATTAAACATGGCAACACGGCATACGTGCCGTGAAATAAATCCGAGAAGGCTTAGCCCAGCAATAACACCTAGTGTGTTAATAGTAAAGCTCAGCTTTAGCCGCGGTGTTAGACGCGTTCATCAATTTGTTCCCAATCCCGTGAGAATTTCCCAAAATCTCGTTATTAATTATATTAAAGATATGTTATTCTGATGTATAAGGTATAATACTGTTAACTTTCATCAAAGTGCGTTCAGTAGTTTTTGCGTGAAAGAGTAACAAACATCCATCCATCCTCACAAACTTTCACATTTATAATAATACTAGCTTTCCGACAGCGGCTTCGCCCGGGTGGCCTAGGTATCCTATCTAGCCTATGTGCTATTCCAGACTATAATCAATCTCTGTGCCAAATTTCATCCAGATCCGTTCAGTAGTTTTTGCGTGAAAGAGAAACAAACATCCATCCACACATACATCCGTACATACATCACACACAAACTTTCACATTTATAATATTATAGTAGGATTAGTATGATATAGTATGAAGTAGGATAACAATATAGTGTTGCCATCGCTGATTGCCTGTTAATCGGATTACACTAATTGAATTATTAACATTAATTACTGATCATCGAATTAGAATTAATGCATATCGGAAAATCAATTCATAGGAATTTTATATCTCGATGAATCCTGTAATTGAATGGATTCTATAACTGAATGAATCCTACATCTGGATGAATTCCAATAATTGCGCTTTTCTCCTTTCGTGTCGGTATTCAATATGCAATTCTTATCGAGTGAGGAAATTTTATTGAAATTGGTTTGAATTTCATAACACCATTTAGTCCCAAAGTCCAAACTAAGAAAAGTTTGTAATTTAGTTACCAGACAATGGATACAATACTTTTAATTCTCAATATTTTCAGTTCATCCTTAAATAGTTTATAATGAAGTCGCTTCCGCTGTCTATTCGCTTAGATATTTTAATTTTAGATATTTCAATGGATTTTTAATACAGTTTATAACAATAGATAGAGTAATTCCAGAAGAATATGCTTAACATAATACAGAAAAGCCGAGAAATGCCGGTATGTTTTAGGTCCCATGTTATAGATAATAAGAAACATTCACGAACACTTATTGTTTATCACATTAATATAAATTTGTGTCCTATAGGAATCGAACGACGACGTCGACAAACAAAGTAAATATATAATTAATGTACAACTATTATTTTGTATATAATTTCAGGACACACAAATTCAGCAATCAACCCCATAGTGTATTGTCTGATGACGCGCAACTTCCGCCGGTCGCTCCGTAAGCTGATCTGCCACGACCCGGGTAACATACACTCTAGTACTCATTTCCATGTAAGTTTAACAAAAACCATCGATAAAGTCAATACTGTTCATTCGATTAAACTAATCAAAATAATCATTTACTAATAAAATCGAAATACTAAAACGTAGCATGTATTTGGTCATAAGTAGTTAGATGTTGTTGCCATGAAAGTTGAATGTCTGTTATGCCTTCATAAAAATTTTGAATTCAATTTCATTTTAAAATATATGTCATCATCATCATCTTTCTTCCCTTGCCCTAATTTATTTGGGGTCTGCGCACCATCTTTTTCTTGTTTGTTTACATTCAATTTTAAATACCTATAAATAATTTTGCCGACACAAAACTACAAAATTTTCACACTAACATAATAATATATAAGTACATTATATTTCTTGTGTGACTTTAGAAAAGTTTAAAAGCATGCTACCCATTAACTTTTATCAAACTTCACTTTTATTAAAGTGTATAATAGTATTTAAATGATTTTTTGTATTTTATAAAGTGTTTTATAAGTTTATAATTAAAAGCATGTTGTTTTACATAGTGCTTGTTTAAACTTTCTTAATCAAAATAATTACAAAATATACTTACAATTTTGATTGTGTAACAAAAAGAATTGTAACAAAAGTTAATTAATTAATTAGTTGAAACATTACACTACTTTCATAACTACGGCTACTAGGCTATATTTTTTTTAGCCAAGTAACCGTAAAAACTATGAAACTTTCACATATAGCCATATCTAATATTTTTTCTTGTCGTTCGACAATCAAAAATCAACGACTCATTGAGTATTATAGCCAGTAGATTTTATGTTTAGAATTTTTATTTAGATTTGAAGATGTGTAGATGCTGCCTGAATGTTGTTCAAGTTTTTTTTTGTTTGTCATTTTGTCAAAATCTTTTTACACTCTCTTTCTTTTCAGATGCAAGGCTTACGTCAAAAATCCAACACGTCTAGCATGCGGACCTGCACCACAGTCACCTTCAGGAGTAGCAACAACCAATTAGGAAGACATGGCTCTGGCACCCCTAGCATCCAGTACGGAAGGACCAATAGAACCGCTTCGTTCAGGGATAACGGGTGGAAGGACCGCTACCAGAAACCGCCTCAGTTTTTGTAAATTGTCTATAAATTCGAATGAGGAAAAGACAAAATTTAAACAAACAGCAATGGCATGGATCTAAATAAGACGTTTTATTCTGTTTATCTTTCTAAGGGCCTGTTTGACTACTTCTGGATTGCCAGGGTAACCGCCGGATAAATTAAAAAATGGAACAACACTTGTATGAAATTATCTGCCAAGCAATTTAACGGGAACTTATCAGTAGGCTGTAAAACAGGCTCTAAATAGCCCAGGCCATAAATACAAAATTTTTAAGTTTTTTGTATGTAAGTGACTTTTGTTCAGCATTGGACCTCTGTAGGCTAATATGAATGATGATGAATGAATGTATGTAAGTGGTAAATATAATATGAATTTATTACTGCTCCTGATGCAGAATTATCAAGTACCAGGCACGAATAAAAAGTTTTTGGCAGCTAGGTACTGAGAATATGATAGCAGAACCCAGTAGCTATTTTCCTAATCGGTAAAACTGATGCTATTTATGAAGCTATTTTCCTAATTGGTTGAGGCTATACCTCAACCAATTCCGTAGTTCTGCTTTCTAGGTTAGTTAACTAACCTAACCTAACTTTGAAATCATTATCCGCAAGAGGTCCACTGGTCAACAAAGGACCGGCCTTTATATATTGAATTATACAAAATTATATTCATTTCTGCAAATAAACCGTTGACATACCTTCACAAGTTAATCATTTTAAAATCTAATATTTCACAGTTACTTAGTTTTATTGAGAATCATGAATATAATTATATTTTCTATTGATTTTCCCGATTTACACAAACTTTTTTTCCATTACACAATCGACATTGGCAGAATTGTCGACATCGGCACCGCTTGCCATTAATAAAAAAGAAGAAGAAGAAAATTTAATATTAGATGGCGCCAAAGTTTCTTAACTCACGACCTCTATGAAGAATAATATGCTAGATAATCATGATTTATATCTACTCCTACTTAAAAAACAGTAGTGATTGAAAATTGCGTGTTTGCTTAAGTTTTGTCTTTTGAATTTTTGAATGCATTCTAAATAATTATTATTACATTCATTATTAGATTACATACAACGAGTATAAAAATTAAGAGCAGTTTTTTATTTTACTACTGCGTTGTCTGTGTGTTTTGTGCTTACATATCTATTATCTACATAAAATTTTTGCTTGCTTTATTATAAAAATTCCCGATTTTCTAAAAGGAGGATAGTAGTGGATAACTAAAAAATTATCCAAAGTAGATAAATATCGCAGAATTCGCAGATTTCGAGGATAGCCACAACCCATACACAAATGTGACGAAAAAGTCAGCCATTCGTTTTGCTATAAGCAGCGCCATCTCTGTTTAGAGAGAGAAGTAAATGCTACCAAGGAACTTTATGAATTGAGCTTCGCTAGATGATGTTAGAAGGGTGGCTCTGTTGTACAGCTTTGAAGTACAGGGAATGTGCTAAGTCATAAAATTAAGTGCTTAGGATATTTCAGTATAAAAATATGTTAGGTATATCTATGGTAGATTATTTATTTTAGGTTTTATTCCTTTTGTAATTTGTAAATATCGCGGTCCCAAATACTTATGCGTCCCGGGACATAATAAGGAATATCTCGTCTTCAGCCATAGTCTTGGCACGAGATAAGCGCGCACAAAATTATGTCATGTTGTATGTGCTAACCGTAAGGTTCAATAAAATATTTGTATTTTCATAAAACACTCACGCTTTTAAACAAGAGAAATCTAAATTAAAACTTTTTGAGTATCATTGTATAGAGAAACTCTCTATTACGGTCAATAGATGTAGCTTACTTCAGATTGTAAAATGAAAAAAGCGCCACCTGTTGATAGACATTTAAACAATTTAGACCAGAACGCGCAAGTATCCTAAAATTTTGTATAGCTACGGTAATATTATTAATTTTGTAATTGTAAAACTTATATTTTTTATATTTTGTAAATACTTTAAATTAGAAAATGCCTTTAAGGCCTTTTAATTTAATTGTTAATAAGTTAAAAATGTTACTAAATTAGCCAAGCTATCGTAAATAAATGTATAAAATAATTTTACTATAAAATTTAAGACGTATAATATAGGTATAATTTTGTCTTACGTAATATCATTATCGAAATAATTTAAGTGGTATACAAATTCCAAATAATATAGATAACTAAATGAAAACAAAATTATAATAATTATGAAGCATTATGTATATACAGTGAAGTTTTAAGCTTTTTTTGTGTTTTATTTATCATCCTATCAGTACCTGCATACCTGAGAGATTTTCTAGACGTCGAGTAAAGTTTGCCAACTCGCATTAGGTCTGTGGTGGACTAATAACCTAACCCCTCTCTTTCTGGACAACGATTCTTACTGCATCATTAGCCTACTGGTCCTAAGCGAGATTCGAGGTACTGGGTTTGATTCCCAGGTCGAGCGAAGCGAGCATATGGGCTCAATATGGGTATATACATGTACTTATTATACACCTTCGCCTAAGTTCGGGAAATACAGGCGGTACCTATGTACAACTTACATTGCATATATTATATTAAAAAAAACGGTAAAATATACAAATCAGATACGTCCAAATCAAGATATACGTGTTATTAAAAAGTTACGATTATCTTTCGTCCTCGTTTCAAATTCTTATCTGCTTCGACAAACCCTCGCAAGAAAATGTTTCTTCGTTATGAAATAAAACTTTTACTTCTTACTTTACATCCCTTAAAAATATATTTTTGCTGACTAAATTTATGTAGGTAGGTGCTTAAGAATATCGGAATAATATCCAGACTTGATTGAGAAATACTGTGATAAGGGTAGATACGTTGAAAGTTAAAAGACGATGTACTGACTTGTATTGAGAAATGTATGTTGAGATTTGGCGACTAATTTCGACTAAATAGCGACTAAATTTTGACATCATCAAAATTTAAATCCCTGATTGTGGCCAAGCCAGGGTCAGCCACACTGAGCTTGTGGAATGGATGAACGGCGACCGATTAAAGGGATTTATAAGGCAATTGTCATTCGAAACGCCGGGAAACTACCGACCGACCGAATCGACCTCATAAAGACTTACACCGACCTTATTGGTTACCTTCAAAAAGGTCAGATGCGTAGGTGTGTAGTAGGTACTCACAACTGGTGCGTGTATATGACAAAATATATGATCGTGGAGAAAGCTGCAGAAGTATGCAAGAATTGTAGCAATAGTTTTACTGCTCGGCACGGGTCTCCTCTCAACACAATCTTATTTATAATATATATTTTATCTTGTGAGCCAGATTCTTACATACATACAAACACGCATGTTTCCCGAAATTTTGGGCAGAGGTGTACCAATATTCTAAGGTCCCACGTGGCATAAATCCAAACTCCGGACTGCAAAAAATTGCCTAATATTTTCAAGACAAGAAAAAACTACAAATAAAAGTTGTCATAATAAAATACAAATTATGGAAACTACTTATCTTTCCCGACATTGATTAATGTCTTGAAATAAAATAGAAACTAGATTTCTGGGTGACAGACCGATAATTTGTTACCTTTTGTATACTTAATATCTCATCAACACATTTAACACAAACATTTCTTTGAGATTTTGTTCTAACATACATACCATCACGCCTGTATTCTGCGATGTGTTAGGTAGCGGTGTGGTACTAATGTAGACCCACAGTACGGCCGGTATGTTTAGATCCCATGTAATAGGGGGCGTAAATCTTACTCCAAGCTGCTACTGAGAATTTCATAGAAAAACTCTATTAGGGTTTATTTTATTTTTTATTTTACATTAGGCTTTGCCTGCCACTATGTTCCCGGAGAAGATAACCTCCCCCCCCCCGCTTTTGCAAGACTTTTAATTGATACTCCGCTTCTATTAGTCGTAGCGTGATGATAATATAGCTCACAGCCTTCCTCTATAAACGGGCTATCTAACAATGACGACGTCTGTGGTCTAGTGGTTCGAGTACCGGACTGCTGATCACGAGGTCGTGGGTTCGATTCCCACAAGACACAAATATTTATGTGATGAATATAAATGTTTGTGTTTGTCTGGGTGTTTCCTATGTATTATAAGTATTTATTTACAAAAAAAAGTATATAAGTATTATATACATTATCTAGTACCCATAGTACAAGCTCTGCTTAGTTTGGGACTAGATGGTGCTATGTAAAATGTCCCAGGATATTTATTATTTATTATTATTATTAAAATGAAACCCGTACATTATATTTATTTATGAAAGAATTTTTCAAATCAGACCAGTAGTTCCTGAGATTAGTGCGTTCAAACAAACAAACAAACTCTTCAGTTTTATAGCATTAGTAAAGATAATTATTACACTAATTACTCGAGTTACTTATTTTTTGTTGAAACCAAGCCTTAACGTTACAATATAACAAAATAATTATCGTTAAGAACCGTTAATTTCAGTGTGATACCTTGACTAACGTTACAAAAATTAAACGTTAGTTAATAACATTACCAGTATTATAACGTTAATCATTAAAATTTACCGGTAAATAAGGCCTGGTTGAAACTGTAACACAAACCGAGATATTTACTATAGTTAAATTTACGAACAGCAAGATGGAGGATAAGTAATAGGAAAGCGCATTCAAATACCTGAAACTTTTGTATGCAAATTCTAGTTCAACCACTCGACATTTGACATGCTACCGTCCTGTTCTATCATTCAGAATATAAGCGAGACAAAGCGATTTCATTATTCGGGTCCCGTCAGAGAGATTCGTGCAAAGCCCTGTGTTTATATTAATTAGCATAATTGAATTCTGCTTTCCGTTAGCAATTTTGAATGGCACTTTTATAAATTGATTCGTTTCGTGCATTTTATTAAATTATACGGTATTCAATTTGAGGCAATAAATTTGTTGTTTATTTGTGAATAGAAATTTGTTTGATCAAATTCAATTACATAAATAAGTATTTAATTAAACTTCTTTGTAGAAGATGGTGTTGCCACTTGTAAAAATAACATTCCCTAGCCTATTTAGAAAACATTTTGAGAATTCAAGCTTGATTAATTTGGTTTTGAGTTTTAGTTTATCACGCTTGCATTCTTCATAATAAAAACAAACCAAATAAGCGGAAGGCTTTTTGTCATTTACGTAGATAGATAGAATAACCACTACCTGTACGTCAACCAGGAGTTCTATCGAATGGCTTTCGATAGGATTTTTATGCATGGAAACGCTGTAATCTCATAGCAGATTTTAGTTCCTTACGTAACCGCTAGAGGCGCTGCAAGGGATTTCCATTCAAATATTTTACGGCGTCGCTAGCGAGTCTAGTGAGAAAAACTCATGGTCGAGGCACAGGACATCAAACCGAGGACATCAAAAGAGGGTTCTCGTCTAATAAAATTAGTTTAATTTATTGTTAATGTTTCTTAATGAATGAGTACCCTTTGTAATGCATGGCTTGTCAGATATCCATTGAAGTGCTAATCAAGTGTAAAACATTTTATGCTTAAATTCCCGAACGTAAATAAATATTGAACAGTAACTGTACGGTCAGTAAACTCAACATTTTACTAATATATTGTGAATATTGTAGGTGCAACGTTCGTTTTTCAATTTGAGTTTAACATAACTATGTTTCGGGACGAAATGAAATTTCATTATTAAAGTATACTTTTTGGGTATTCCAATCTTGAAATGTAAAATTAATATTTAGGGATCGATCGAGGGGTTAAAAAATATGCTGCAGGTTAATTTGTAAGTATGCTCCTGCTTGTAACATCCAGCGCCAGTTGAATTTGAAACCATATTAAAATAAACATTTTTTTATACCACTAAAGTGGCAAACAAGCATACGGCCCGCCTGATGGTAAGCGGTTACCGTAACCTACGGACGCTTGCAACACCAGTTTTATGGAGGATTCACTGCGCCGACAGTTTAAGGGAATGTTCCTCTTACTGCCACCGCAGAGCATCCTCAGAAGGAGCTCTGAATAAAAAAGATAAAATACATAAACCAAAAACTGAACCACTAGGATCTTAGGTCACTTCACAATATTTCATTTAAACAATAAAGCCTTAAGTCCGAAGTCTATGGGGGAGCCTTTGTTCAGCAGTGGACCTCTTTTGGCTGATAATATGATAAAGATCAGGAAACCGAACGTCCACAATATACTGGCGAATCATCATCTAATCGTATTATCATCCTAGCCCCTTCAAATAAAATATACTGTAAAGTTTAATGAGAATTTATCAAGCAATTTTGTTTATGAAAATTTAATAGTTGAACCATTTTCAGATCGTACGGTTATTCTCAGCACATACAAAGCTATATTGTAAACAAAATGCGCCTTAGCCTTCAGTTAAAGTATGTATGTAAGGACTTAAATCGTTTGCGGCATTGATATTCACTACCACAGCGCGGCCTCAGCGCGGCCTTATTGAATTTAACCTTTTTGTGTGTGGTGCAGAGTGCCGAGTACCCAGTTCACAGTTGGCTGTATTAAAACATTTTTATTATATAGTTTATTTCTTTTGAGTGCTTTTTAAAGTAGGTATTGTTGGTAACGCAACATGTTTTTTAAAGCTTAGCCACTGGAATTTAATTGTAAAGTTGACGTGTTAATAAATTGAATTTCCAGAAAAAAAAAGGCTTCAAGCTATCTTTTTGTAATTTTTTAAACATTTTGTATGCTAACATTTTCAGTTATTTTAATGAACTGAATAATTGTAAAACATTAATGAATGAACAAGTCTATCTAAGATAAAAGAAAAAAAAAACAGAAGACGCAGTTTCGAATCCTGCCCGAATCGAATCCGATTTTTCCTTCATTAAAATAACTAGCTTCAAGCTATTTTGCGGTTTCTTTCTACGTACTTCTAATTAATCGTTAAAACAGCCATATACAGTTAAAATATTGAGCCTTTTTAAATGAATAATACCTATAACTTAACTGCACATAACCTCTGTAAATTTTAATATTTTTTATATTCTGTATATTCTTGCTATTATTATTGCTCATAGTATCGAGTACAATTATATTCAATTTATACAATTCTTGCAAATAAATGAATTTCAATTTCAAAAACAACAATAAAATTCTAACGGGCTTCCGCGGGTATTAAATGTTGTTTTAAATATAAATTCTCGCGAACGCAAAATGAAATTCCGACACCCCTTTAAGCTGAGCCCTAAGCGTCTTTAACACACGTGACGCAGTATTTATGATGATGAGGTATGTGTAACAAGATGTAGCTCTTGTTAAATGGTGCCATTTGCTACAAATTACACATATGTATGGAATTTAGAAATTAAAACTGAAGAAAATTTTAAAATTAATAATGTCACCCGACATTTTTATAAGCGATTTTTTTTTTAAACAAGCACTTTGTCATACTGTATTAATTTAAACAATTACAAACGTTTGTAAAATAAAAAAGTTAAAAGGTTCAAAAAAGAAAATATGTATTAAACTAAATAAATAAACTGCCACGTCAGCCTAGTGGTAACTGCTATGCTCAGGGTTCATGTTTCGATTCCCGGGTCGAGCAGAGTTAGGTATTGAGTTTTTCTATGAGATTTTCAGAAACGCTACGAAATTTGTATTAGTGCCTGGAAAATGGTAATAGACTCGCCCTACGTGGGGTAAACACGCCAGTAAACTGTTCTGTCATCTATCTGCTTGCTCATTTCAATACACCTAGTTTCCCTTAATGCCTCGAATGCACGTTCGAGTCGACCATAATAGAGTATTGAGTGGAATGCCCTTTAGAGAATCGAGCGAGGTACCCGCTTGTCTATTCGAATTATGGAACGTGTTCTTGAATGAAAATTGAATTTGGAATATCGAACCGGTGTGGTCATTATTTAAGAATATAAGGTTTCTATTTTTGCCCGACATGTGTTGCAATGCCTTTATAATTTTTGTTCTGAGCGTGTCGATGATACCATATATAAAAAATATATCATGGGCTAGGCTCACACTTGTCCGGTCCAATATTAACTTACGCGGACTGCGTTTGCCGATTTATTGCACGATTAAATTTCGAAGTCGAGTAGTCCGCCTTGTGTACATAACGTACATAAAGTTTAAATAAATAAATAAATATTATTTTGTTTCTATAATAAATTCTTTATGAATACAAATCCCAATAATAATTTTGATATAATGTCAATTATATCAATATTATTGCCATATTGTGTGCGCTGAATATTATTGTCATATTTTGTGTACATTCGTGTCTACATAACTGCCTAAACAGGCAAATCACGTGTAATGGTAGATATTCATAAACTTAGGGCATGTTTCACCACCTCTGGATAGTCACAAACCGGCAGATAAACAATTCAAAAATGGAACATGTTTTTAAATGAATTTACTCAAGGTTCCAATTGTATTTCAAAATTATGCTTTACAACAGTTAACACAAAATTCAAATCTATTATCAGGGGGTGGTGAAATAGGCCATTAGTCTTTAATTAAGTCTTATTATTTTATTAAATTCTGAAAGGTTATGTTGACCTTAGGCATTATACATAAACCGAAAGTTCTAGGTATATACACGGAGTTTTCAGAGCTTTGAATACCGGATATGTTTGTATAGTCTAAACTGCGTCTCTGGGTCTGCGTATTCATGAGTTCTAGACATGCTCGAATAATCTATTTAAATGCTAAATTCAATGAATAAATGATACCAAGAAAATTCGACGTCAAAGAAAAGCCTCTAAACTAAACTAACAGCGTAATGGTATCTATTTTCAAAACTATAGGCTTATAAAGCTGGGTACTCACTTAGCAGTGTTGCATGTAACGTATCAGATACTGTATTAACCTGCAAGTGGGTACGGCTCGTCCACGGTCCACCGCGTATCTAGCTACGAGCTGCTGGAGACACCTTTGTGTTAGCACGCAGTGATACCGCCACTCCGTGGGTCACTGGGAGCTAACAGCGCTCCACGCGCGAGCAGCTCGCAGCGGGCTCGTTGCTACGTACTCACTTGATACCGTATCTGATACATTACATGCTACACTGCTAAGTGAGTACCCAGCTTAACAGCGACGCACAAAAGAGTCGCATTAGCACTGAAATCCAATGCTCGAGTGACGTCACACAGCGATCAGACATCGAATTACTTACGTCATTAATCATACGAACTGGGAAGGTACACGATAACACTTTCATTTGAAATATTATGTCCATACTGACGTAGAGAAGACGAATCAGTAAGACTACTTTACATAACATAGGATACTGTCACAAATATATTCTTTGAACGTTTAGGTTAGGTTATGAGCCTAGCCGTAGAGATGAGAGCTTTGAGAAGTATGTGTGGTGTAACTTTGAAAGATAAAGTGAGAAACAGCGTGATTGTATGAATGATGATTTAATAACGAGGATTGAGAAAGGTATGCTATGATGGTTTGGATAGAGAGGATGGATGAACGGAGATTGACGAAACAAGTATACATGACGAGTAGGAATGGAAGAGTTGAAAGGGGCCGACCTTGCCGAACGTACCACAACCAGATTGCGGACGTTATCAAAAAAGGCAAGGTTAGGAGCACCCTAAACCGACGATCATGCATGGGGAGGTTAGATGTAACGAAACTGGTGTACCAGGACCGTAGCAAGTGGAAATCTACCCTCTATCTCCTCTATCTAAGTGGATATTGACCGTATACAGTTCTCGCCAAACTTATTGTCCAGGTTGAAGTTGGCACGTGCTAACTTTAACCTAGCCGTAAAAACCGGAGAAAGAAAAATATTAGATTGTAATAAAAACGAAAGCTCAAGTCGTAGGCTATCGTGTCGTAACCCGGACAATAAGTTTGGCGAGAACTGTACAAATCTAAACAACAAAGTATCTCTTTTCCATCTGGTATCCACCCCAGAACTTTAAAGCTTTCCCCATTTGTACTAAAAGTAGTGGTTAGACTTCTGTTTCTCCTACACTTTGTAATCTTTTCGTCTGTTGTTGTGTATTTTTGAACCACTGCCAAACGTTCTTGAATCACAGGGTCTCGTATCCACATTTGTTTGGACGTCAATTTTTATGCGCGCACTAACACGTAGCATTGTGGGTGGGATTATGAAATCATCTGATCTATTAGGCGGGTTATACACACGCTTTACTTACTTTCTGCGGTTCGGCCCAACAAAATCGACTTGAAACAATTATTTGGACGACGTCTGTGGTCTAGTCGTTCGAGTACTGAACTGCTGATCACGAGGTCGTGGGTTCAATTCCCACAGAAAAATTACAAATAAATTAAACACAAAAAAAATGTGATGAGCTTAAGTTTGTGTTTGTCTGGGTGTTTCTTATGTATTATAAGTATGTATTTACAAAAAAAAGTACTGTATAAGTATTATATCCATTGTCTAATACCCATAGTACAAGCTCTGCTTAGTTTGAGACTAGATGGCGCTGCGTAAAATGTCCCCAGAATATTTATTGTTATTATTATTTTAGTTGATTCATTCCGCGAAGGCACGTACATCAATTCAATTTGAACCCTATGCTATTAACATAAGAATCAATAAGCGTGCCACCATAAAATGAGCTTACCTTACATTGATAATTCGCTGCAATTTTCCGGAAAATTTTAAATGATAAAATTATGATGATCCCTGCTGACCGTTCGAGAAATACAGGCGTATGTTATTATGATGTTTTTTATTTCTGTAAAAAGATAATATTATAACTTTTTAAAAGGCCGCAACAATAGGAAAACTCTTGTTAGGTAGGTATACTTAAATACATTTTAACACACATGTATTACACCCCTTATTTACTAAAAATATGTGGGTATTGCAAAGTAATTAATTGTACATACAAATACAATTGCCGCATATGATTACGCAATCACTTTTTAAAATAGACTTTCTTTTGATGTTGATGCAACAAAATGCATGTTTATTTATGATCTCGTGTTTTTAAGAAATTTGGTACAGAGATAAAGTAAAGCTTGATTCAAAGAAGAAAAGCAAACATTACTTTTCATCAACAAGAAATCGGCGAGAATTATTTAATCCTGCTAATATTATAAATGTAAAAGTTTGTGAGGATCTATAGATGTTTGTTACAACTTGCGACTGCTGCGCTTGACGTCTTAAGTTCGATTCCCAGGGCAAGCAGTGTTATTGGAATTTTCTATGAAATTCTCAGAGGCATCTCGGAGTTTGAATTTGTGCCCGGTTAATGCCAATAGGCGAACTGTCAGTATACATTGTACACTTTTGTCTAACCCTTCGGGAAATACAGTCTGATATGAATTTTTTCTTACAGTGACAATTTTAAAGACCTCAAGACATTTGGTAAGTATCTATGTACGTATTAATAATTAATTATGACCCACTTATAGTACAGTGAAGGAAAACATCATGAGGACACCTGCATTCCTGAGAGATTTTCTCGAAGGCGTCTAAAGTCTGCCAACCCGCACTAGACTAGCGTGGTGTACTGTGGAGGCTCTTGTCCTCCACAGTACCGGATCAGGGTATTGAAAATTATAAATATTTATCGTTAATAGATTTTTATTGGTAGCGCTCAATCAAGTTCACATGTCATTGTGGCTGTGACACAACCACTCTAGTACATTCTACGTCATTATATTATTTTTATATGAATGCTTGCTAACTTGCCAGTCGTATCCAAATATTGGGAGCGACCTTTGTAGTCTCTACAGTACTATAACCTAACCCGTCTCATTCTGAGACCCGTGCCCGGGCGTGGGACGTATAATGGGTTGCTGATGATGATACACATTTAAACTATTAAATTATAAATATTTAATTCACTAAAATATCAATTAAGGCTTCGATATTAAGGTACGAAATGTTAAATGACAGTTCAAAATAATTATCAGGTATCTAGTTCGAAATAGATGATTCAAATACGGGTATATACCTAAATTATCGTCATAAACCTTTTACGAACTAATTAGTCGTAGGCGATCGCATAACATTATTGAATCCACTCGGTACTCTAAAAGTATCTTGTCTCGTGAATTAATTATGGGTATTAAAGTTCAAACAGTAGGCGGGATGACGGTTACATAAGAATTGTATAGGCTTTTAGGCAATTAAGTAGTATTGCTAAATAGGGGGGCGGCTATAATCTTGCTGGTGTGTCCATAATTTGTACCAGTACATCTGCAGAAAGAACGATCTTTATGCGACGATGATTAATGTGATTGAGCTGGTCTTATTCCAAAATTGTCAACATCATCGTTAACGCAAATTGTCCCACTGCTGGGCACGGATATCCGAATGAGAGGGTCTAGGCTATAGTCCACCACGCTGCATAGTGCAGGTTGGCAGACTTCACACGTCCTTTCAGGAAAATTTCTCATGCATGCGGGTTGCCTCACGATGTTTTCCTTTAACATTGTAAGCGAGTGAGTGTAATGCAGCTAGCAGTTTCGATTTGTGTCCGACAATAGGCTTGTCCTCTATTATAAGAGACCCACACTTGTGCCTAACTCTCTAGGAAAAACAGGCGTGAGGGTAGGATACAATTGATAACCTCCTTTTCCAAGTCCATTAAAATTTGTCATTGCCAACAAAAGCTGAAACTAACACAACACGGATATAAAGTTACTAATTGAACGTAAGTAGGACATGTCTATCAGAGCTGAGACTTAATGGGAAAATAAAAGACTTGTAATACTGAATGAATCGCTAGCCAGCACTAGTGCTGAAAATATTTTTATCAATGAGCTGCGAACTATCTGGCCGTCTCTTTCGCACGCAGTCTGTTTCACTCGCACGGTGCGCTATTCAGTAAGCTTCAGAGCCTTCCGCATGTAACACGCCGATGCTGAAAGCTTCTGAAATACTCGCGATTCGACGAACTTTCAAAAGTACTTTTGTTCGGGTATTTTTTTGTTGGTTTCGTGAAAGTGATACGTGTTTTGTAATAGGATAAATGTTACAAAACATGTTTTCAGAAAGAGTGAAAAGAAAGTGTGTGTTTGTGAAACTTTCATAGTTCCAAAATGTTTTCGAATTTAACTTTGAACGACTTTGGGGCTTTACACGGTTTGAATATAAGTGGTGCTTTGAATGACAGCTTTCAGTTTGGTTCTGAGTTGGACATTTTTTTCCAACCGGAAAATGTCCTTATTACATTGTATGTGCCAATTATATTATTGTCTCTGGTTGCAAACATTCTTCTTATTGTGGTCGCAGTGAAGTGTAATTATACAAAAAAGTAAGTTTGTAAACTATAATGGAATTACCTATTAATTATTTTTATTTTATTACTTTCTAAATTTTGTGAAAATTGCAAGCTTGACAATTATTTTTACCCATTTGATTTTAGGATTATGTATTTCGATATACCAACAGGAATTGAAGTTTGTCATCGGCTTGTTACAATTTTATTTTATGTATAGATGCTACAAGTACTAATAGCCTATTAATATGAACATTGGACTACAAAGTCAAAGATCTCGAGGCATGACCTCTACCTTTTCGAAATAAAGGAAAACAACGTGAGATACCCTGCATGCCTGAGAGTCTCGACTGCATGTGAAGTCAGAAATAGTTTACCAAGCTGGCCTAATGCGGGTTTTGCAGACCTCTCAAAATGGGGGGACCTCTCAGGGGTTGGGCTATAGCCTATTCTGAGAGGAGACCCGTGTGAGAGGAGAGCCCAGCTGCTGGGACAGATAATGAGTTTATGATGATGTAAATGGTTTTTTTTCTATACGCTGAAGTTAGAACAAGCAGGTTTTTTATAGAGTCCGTTTGTGTTTAAAGATGTAATAACATAGCATAAAATTACTAGCTTTAACTCTACGCTTTAATTCACTGCCCATACACAATTACATGCAAACTACAAGCATTTATCAAAACGTTGGCAGTAATTAGATGAGTAGGACAGACAACTTAGAGAACTTTGTAGGGCATTCAAAGTGTCACGTTTCCCTTGCGAGTGTTTAAGATTACTGTCTTGCTAGTTCAATGTTTGGCGAGCAAACTTTGACCGAGATCCGGTAGAAGGACTGTTGAGAATACAAACTTTTTCGTACGCTGGGAAGGAACGCGTGTTATAAACGGAACCGCGCGTCGTGGTAGGCTCTAAATTATCGTTTTTTTTTATGCGGAAAGATCCCAGATCGTATGTTGGATACATACATACATAGCTTCACGCCTGTTTCCCATAGGGGTAGGGAGAGACTATGGATTTCCACATGCTACGATCCTGGCACACCACTTTCGCTTCATCTATGTTCATTAACCTCCCCATGCATGCTCGTTGGTTTAGGGTGCTCTTAACCTTGCATTTTTTGAAAATGTATGTTGGTCTTGAACAAACAAAAAAATTATTGAAATTTTCTATGAAATTCTCAGTAACAGGAGCCTTCTCAGAGGATTTGTCCCCGACTATTAACAATAGGCTTGCCCCCGTTAGCTGGGGCACTCTTTCGAGGCATACAGGCGTAATGATAATATGTTACAAAAATTACATATTATCACGCCTGTATTCCCCGAAGGGGTAGGCAGAGGCGTACTAACGTACATCCACATTTCACCGATATGTTTAGGTCCCATATAAAAGGGGGCGAGCCTTTTGCCATCAACCGAGCACAAATACAGACTTCGAGCTGCTACTAGGAATTTCATAGAAAACCCAACAACAATATGCTCGACCCGGAGATCGAAACCAGGACCTCTAGCTTATCAGTCGCGCTTGGGACCACTAGACCAACGAGGCAGCCATTAAATACCTTAAGTCAGGGATGGCAAACCTTTACTCATCTGTGTTCTAATTTTTATTTAAAAAAAAATTGAAGAGACCGTGACGTGCCGATATACAATCTTAATTCAGTAATTAATGGGGGAAAGAATATCGATGAGGCATCTAAAGCCCAAAGTTAAGTGCCCAAAATATTTTGACACGTGCCAGCAATGGCACGCGTGCCATTGGTTCGCCATCACTGCCCTAAGTAAAATAATATAATTATGTTAAATAGAATGTAACTTAACTAAAATCATCATTGGTGCAGTAATTGGCAAAATTATTAGATACTCTATCCCTTAACCCTAATACAACATCCCCTAGGTAATTTGGTAGTGCGAACAAACTATAAGCGGATGAAATGGTGTCAGTAATTGTCGGTCTAGGGCGCGTCTGTAACAGTGTAAGACATTCAAAGTGTTATGTTTCCCTAGAGTGCCTAAGATTTGTCGCGTCAGTTGGTATAAACGGCTTGGCAATTATGTTTTGGGTAAGGCTTATGGCCACGCCTGTGTTCCCTAAAGGATTATGAAGAGGTATGTCTTATGTAGAGATAGGTTTTTGTTATGTAATAATAATATAAATATTTTTGTAAATTATTTACACAGCACCATCTAGTCCCAAACTAAGCAGAGCTTGTACTATGGGTATGTATTGTGTATGTAATAATTATTATATATGTTGTGTAGCGTGTACTTAGGTATTATGATATTTGATTTGTGATATTTCTGTAATTTTTACTTAACACTAACCATTGCCCGCAACATCGTTCCCGTAAAAGTTGAAAATTTTCCCCCGTATTTGCAACATTTTTAATTGCTACTCCGCTCCTATTAGTCGTAGCGTGATGATATATAGCCTATAGCCTTCCTCGTTAAACAGGCTATCTAACCCTGAAAGATTTTTTAAATCGGACTAGTAGTTCCTGAGATTAGCGCGTTCCACCAAACAAACACACAAACAAACTCTTTAGCTTTATAATATTAGTATAGATTACAACACAACACTTAATTTCAATACTTATCTATTTCTAAATTAAAATCTAGACAGATATTATAATTTATTATTAACTATTAAGTTATTATATAATTTATTATTCGACTGGCGAGCAGGGCGAGCGGTGGCTTAGTGGTCAGAGCGTCTGGTGTACCGAACCAGAAGGCGCAGGTTCGAACCCTGCCCGCCCGCCGATTTTTTCCTTCATTAATAATAACTTGTAATCTTAGCATGGAAAATGCTTAAAAAACACAAAAAGATAGATATTATAATGCTTAAATATACTTTTTTTAATACATACTTATGGTATGTACAGAAGAAACACCTACTACTCATCATCACATAAATATTCGTGTCCTGTGGGAATCGAACCTATGACCTCGTGATCAGCAGTCCGGTACTCGAACCACTAGACCACAGACGTGGTAATTAGCCGGGTAAAATAATTTCAAATGCTGAGCTACTGCTGAGAATTGAAGATAAAATAACTCAATAACATTTTGCTCGAACTAGGAATCGAACTCGGGACCTCGTGTAGCAATCGCGCTACAAGGTTAAAAGACTATATTATTAAATAACTTAACTGTGCTTATCTTGTTAATAAGTAAGTATGATAAGATTTGTTTCCACGTGTATAATACTCAGCAGATAAATATCAGTTTTAAAACCAGGGCAGGGACAAGACACGCTCGGAATAATAAACAGTTGGACTTAAAAAGTTTTCGCATCAAAGTAGGTAGTTTTAAAAGAGTTTCTTGTCTTTATTCGTATTTCTCTTTGGTAGAGATCCGTGATTTGTATTTTAAAAGTACACACTAGCGACCCGCCCTCGACTTGCTCTGGGTACTATTATTTTAATATATTAGAGAACTTATATTTTAAGGCAAGCAAAATAAAGCGAACTGTAAATCTGTAACCAATTTTTTGCAGTGTTTTTTGCGCGATGTGCAAAGAAACAGACAGAAAACAAAAGTACACTTCTATTGCTCTTATTAAGACTTCATTTTTTTTAAACATCTCATATCAGACATTTTCAACATCATAAAAATGGGTTTCAAATTAGGCGCGAACGAACCTGCCAGCATAAGCTAGTAATATTAATAAGATTTTCTACTGTCAACCTCGATAAAATGTTTTGTCGACCGACAAAAACGTCGGCATGGAAACCGGACCGGTCTTATTTTATATCCGGACACGATCAGCTGGGCAGCCCCGACCAGGATTAATGGCGAGGCTTAAAACTTATTCAGAACACATGTCTGGCTTTAGTTTGACAAGAGTTTTATTTTGGAAAGTTTTTACTTAGTAACTTCTACGTGGTTTACCAATCTTATTTTGGGGTATATCGTTTCATGATGTTTTCAAGTTGTAAAGAATTCTAAGAGATATTTGCTAGGTGGAAGGATCTAGTCTACTTTGATTTCATCACCACCCATAGGACCTTAAGCACCAAAGTTTTGACATTTTGGTGATAGACTGGCCCTCTGTTACATGAGACATACATTAAACATTCCTTTATACCACAAGGGTGGCAAACAGGCATGCGGCCCAGGGTAGCGGCCAGGGTTTGAGGGTAGACGGTTACCGCAGCCTATGGACGTTTACAACACCGAAGCGTCACGAAGGTTAAGGAGGATTAAATACGTCGACAATAGAGAATGTTCCTCTTGCTGTCAGCGCAGCGCATTCTTAGTCCTTTTAAGTCCTCTGGCAGCCTTGCTCACTGCAACAAAATAACACACAATGAAGTGTGTTATTTGGCTGCAGTTTTCTGTAAGATGGAGTTATTTCCCCAGACGGGATGCTCCAGGTTTCAGCGATGCTGTGCCTTACCTCTAGTTTAACTCTTTGTGTGTACATTACGCCTTAGCCTAACCCTAAGATCCAAAGCCATTCAAGATAACCCTGTTATCACAAACTCATCTGTTCCATACATTTCGGTTCAATCTTGATAAAATGTATCAGATCAGCAGATTTTATTTCGCGATTTCGGGTTTTGCCCCATGATAAAAGTTGCTTGTAATCATGAGTAAAATTGCCGCTTAATTTTTCCGTTAAAGAATAAATGACGTGTATTATAGCAGAGTTCATCAATCAAGTGATCATAATGATAGGAAAAGAGCAAAAAAAAAAAAAAAATTCTGGGACGTTTAACACAGCACTATCTGGTCCCAAACTAAGCAGGAGGCCTGAATAAGTTGCATTTTGACATTCGAATCGACAAACGAATAGAAACAAAATGTACCTATGGAAATGACATTAGTGACAGCCCGATTTATTGAAAGCTTGTGTCATTTCCATACATTTTGTTTTTATTAGTTTGTCGATTCGAATGTCAAAGTGCAACTTGTCTACAGGCCCGAGCTTGTACTATGCGTACTAGACAATGGATATAATAAGTACTTACATTTTTTTTGTAAATACATCCTTATAATATATTAAAATTACAGATACTAATTTCAGCACCCACTTGTCTCATTCCGCATGGAAAGTTTTAAATGTCAACGTCTATTGAATTAGATGATTGGCAAAAAATACTTTTTGAAACATTTTTCTTTGATTTTCAACTAAAAATAGCGCAGTGTCGTCATTCGAGGGGGCGGCTAATGAACTATTGTAAGATGGAAGGTGTGTCGTGGGTAGTACGTGAGTAATGTTCTATTCCGTGACAGTGTATTTTGTCACTGTGAACATAATTTCGCGATAATTGTAAACGGTCGATAAGTTGTGAACTGCATCATTATTACATACACTGATCTTCTTTGTATCGTTTAGGTGAATCTATAGGTACTAATATTATAAACAGGAAAGATTTTATTGTTTGTTTGTTTGTATTGAATAGGCTCTGAAAGTACTGGACCGATTTGAAAAATTCTTTCAGTGTTAGATAGCCCATTTATCAAGGAAGGCTATAGGCTATATATCACGCATGCATCACGCTACAACTAATAGGAACGGAGTAGTAATGTTAAGTAGTAATAGCCTAGGGGTATGACCACTGGACTGCCACGTCAAAGGTCTCGAGTTCGAATCCAAGGCACGCACCTCTGACTTTTCGAAATTATGTGCGTAATTATTACCTATCACTCGCTTTAACGGTGAAGGAAAACACCGTGAGGACACCTGCATGCCTAAGAGATTTTCTCGATGGCATGTGAAGTCTGCCAACCCGCATTAGGCTAGCGTGGTGGACTATAACCTAAACCCTCTCACTGAGAGGAGACCCGTGCCCAGCAGTGGGACAGCAGTGGGACAGTATATGGGGTACTTTTTTCCCCCGTTGCTGCAACATTACTTAATAATCAAGTAATGTTGCAGCAACGGGGGAAAAAAGTTATCAAGACCACGCGGGCGAAGCCGCTGGCGGGAAGCTAGTTTAAAATAATGCGTTAAATTGTTAGCAGCATGTGACATGTGTGTTTTGACAGTTTACAATCTGGCAATATAGATTATAATCTAACGGCGTTCACAATCTTATAGTGACATATATACAAAGTTACAAAGTACGACAAACAAGAGAGAAAGAACAACTGTAATTTTTATTACCTATATCTAGGAGTTTAAGCTTAGTTCCTCCGCTAAGGCCTAAAGAGATCCACCGCTGAACAAAGGTCTACCATATTATAGACTTATAAGCCATTTGAATTCAATGACTTCCAGTGACCTTTACTAGGTCGTCTATACATCTCGTTGGAGGTCGTCCCACGCTATGCTTTCCGCTGCGTGGTTTCCACTTTATAACCTTTGTACTCCAGAGGCCCCCGCCCAATGCCACTCCAGCTTGATAATCCTTTCAGCTATAATACTCATCATCATCATCATCATGGAGAACCCACTCCTGTATGGGTTCGGTTTCCGCACTTAGTGCTGCAGTGGACCATTGTACGTGATTCAGTTATAATAATAATAAAAAAAAAAAATAAAAAAAAATTAAAAAATACAAATAATGTGTATGAAAATAAATAAAGAGAATAATAATATTATAATATTAATTAAAAAAAATAGCTATAGTTATAATAAATAATAAAATTTATTTATTTGCTCACCAAAACCGCAATACATTAGGTATTTTAAGCTATGGTTGACAATCTATATACGGTTGTGGATCGCTGGAGCCTGAGGTATGTGCTGCGTACCTATGTTACAGGACACTAGGTCCCACTCGAACCCTGGCTTACAGTTTAAGCTGAAGAGATGCAGAGACTGGTTGGGCGGACAAAAAAGTAATAAATAAAAGGTTAAAATATTATGTTAGCTATGTCGACAACTTTGGTTCTTCGGCGGATATACTCATTTATAACTCGATCGCGTAGCACAGCATAGTTTTTTTTTTAAACTGAATGAAAATTGTTAAATATGAATTAATATTAATAATAAATATCCTGGGAAATTTTACACAACACCATCTAGTCCCAAAATAAGTAGAGCTTTTACTATGGATCCTAAACAATGGATATAACACTTATACTATAACATTTTTTTTGTATATGCATGCTTATAATATATTAAAAACACCCAGACAAACAAAAACACTTAAGTTCAAGTTCATCACTTAAATATTTGTGTCCTGTGGGAGTCGAAACCACGACCTCGTGATCAGCAGCTCGGTACTCGAACCACTGTCAATTCATCTTCGGGATTTCTCTGAATAGAGCGCATGAGTACGACGTCATGCATGACGTCACTGTACTCCGAGGAAATTAGGCGTACAGAGGTCACGCATCACGGTAATACATTATTTGTACGGCCTACGGGTATTCGCATTGAATTGTTTGTCGTCGTGATTTGTCTCGCTGATAACACCCACATTGCAGGAAAACTAACCCTGTGATTGTTTGCTGAAGAGATATATTACTGTTTGTCGTATGCCTTCCAATCTGTGATCGAGTTCGTAATATTTTTTTTATCAATATATTACATTAGCTTTCCGCCAGCGGCTTCGCCCGCGTGATCTGGGTAATTTTTATAAATTATAGCCTTTGTTACAAATTATATAGCTTATATTATAAATTTATACTCGGCAAAGACGTAGCTTTCTAACGGTGATATAATTTTTCAAATCGGTCCAGTAATTTTGGAGCCTATTCCATTCAAACAAACAATCTAATCTTATGTATCCATTTATCTATAGTTTTTAAATAATCGAATCGGCGAAGATATCGCACATAACATAGATAAAATTCAAAGCTTCTATCTTTTTGAAGTGAGTTAAAAAGAAAAGAAGGTTATATCGTTTTATTTTTACCAATTCAGCTTCAAATTGTTTCTTAATTAAAACATCCGCTCGTGTTCTCTGAACCGGTAATATTTACACAAAGAGAAGCAATTTGTCAATGCCCTCGCCACGCCGCCTGTGTTACATCAGTAAGCTTCTTTATAGAATGATGCAATTGAATGGAAGAGTACCTTGATGTTATTATATCCAACGTCGAGATACAAAGTAGAATTTACGTACGTAGAATTGATTAGGATTCTGGTCGGTTCTTGTGGACGTTTTGGCTGATATGACGATGAAGATAAGTTGATTTCTAACTTATTGTAAATGTAAATACTGGCTGTTGCCTGCGGATTCACTTGCATCTTAAAGGAGTTTTTGAGACAATGAGTAATCTATAGATCCTTTCTTAGACAAATCTTTTTTCTCAAAGGAGGTCACCAGAAGCCCATACAACTCAGCCCAAATTTGTACCGGAGCTACATGACAGCTGTCAAGTTGATAGTTTTTACCATGAAATCAATATGAAACTGTTATTAATCTGTCGTAATGGCGTGCGTTTGACATTCCGAAACTGACACTGACAGTTTTACTATGAAATCATTACGAAACAGATAATAGTGTGCCAAAATGGCGTGATTTTTCTCAAATTAACAGTTGTTTTTCTCATCCCCCAATCAACATTAAAAAAAAGTACGACGATGGTTAACCAGCGTAATACAGAGTATTTTTTCTAATAAGTGTACCTTCGGTACCTCATTTGGGCCGCTTTCGATGACCTCCTTTGTCAAAGAGACTTCATTGAATAGAATTGCAGTTCATCTCTTTGTTGCAATCAAATCAGTTCAGCGGTTTAGGTGTCAAAATGTAACAAATAAACAGAGATTTCCTTGATATTTGATATTTATAATATTGATGAATTTTAAAGATTTCGTGTATCTAATCATGTTTCCAATCGCCGTTGTCAAATCGCTGACGTTGGGTTATCATACCTAATTGTGTCTTCATCTACGCATTATTGGCTAGATTTTTCTAAAAATATCACTTGCAAAGGACTCGATACTGATGTTTACATTTGATATCATAACATGATTCTGACGTCACCTTATAGTACATATATGCATTGCCTAGTAAGGGCTACTGGGTGATAGTCTAGCTTTGTTTAATAGGAATATAATGACATTCAATCGCATCCAATTAGTCTGGCAGCCGACTACAACATAGCAGGGAAAACAGAACACAGAATTGAATTACTGACTCTTACGCGAATAATGGATATTGAAATAAAGTTACTTTTAACGGATTTTGTCACGGCATATTGATATTTTTACCGATCTTATGGGTTATATCTTGCAATTATCGCACATCGCACTTGGTACACAAATTATAGCCAAATTGTAATTTAATCATATTACAAATTTCGTATCGCTTTAATTGATTTCATAGTCCTTTCAGAAGTTACTGAATTTTAAGTGGCATGGGTGCCTGCATTAATTTCGCGTCCGGATTAAATTCATAAATCAAATTTACAGACACACAGTTTTTCACAATTATTATAAATATAAAAAATGCTAAGCGTGAAACCAATTTTCAAGACTACAATAATTTATCTACTGGCACAAAGTTTCTAAGTAGCTTTATTTCAGAATTGACTTACTCCTGGGTAAGGTAAGTAACCTTGTAAATTATTGTACTCTATACTTGGTTATATTTACTCTAGCGATTATCTTTTATCTCAAGCTCTATATAATTATGCAAAAACCCATATTTGCATTTACATTCCCTGTTTCTACTAGATAGTATTACAGACAGAGGTATTAGCGTAACAAATTTATTTAAACAGAGCAAATTATTCATCTTGTGTAGTTGTGTATTCGACTTCATATCGTATCCTATACTACTAGGTAATATTAAAATGTGAAAGTTTTTAAGGATGCATCGATTACTCTTTTGCGCAAATACTACTGAACGGATTTTGATGAAACTTTAGAGTATTATTGTTCATACATAAGAATAACACAAAGGTTATAATTTATCGCGTTATTTTGCGCGTAAATTTTTGTAAATTCCTGCGCGTTTAAGAAAATTGAAACCGCTTGGTCTAGAAGCATCAAAGTTTGCACAATTATTAATGTTCCTTAAATTACGTATCTGTGCCCTAAGAAAGGCATTGGGGAAATTTATATAAGATTGGGGAAAATGGGCGCTGCGTCATCCAAGAGGTCCTATACGCGACTGCTACGCTTAAGGTTCTGGGTTTGATTACCAGGTTGAGCAGTGTCTTAGGGTTTCCCTATGAAATTCTAAGTAGTAGTTAGATTTTTGGCTTTGTGCCTGGTTAGTGGATATAGGCCTCCCCCTCCCTCCCCTATATTACCTCTATTACATAGACTAGTGGATCACGGCAAAAATTTGCTGCTATCGCTAAATATTTGCCAATTAAACCGACGAGCGCTTATACTCACTTTTTTGCTGATATGTGTTGATAGAGCAAACAGTGATTACAGAAAATAAATGTGAAATAATTTCTGATTGATTAAACGTTCAAAGGATTCATTTGCTTGAATAAGCATCACATCATTTCCCTGAATGCTAGGCAAAGATTTACTTAATACATACATACCTACATACCATCACGCCTGTATTCTCGAAGGATTAGGCAGAGGTGTATATTAGTATACCTATAGTTCACCGGTATGTTTATGTCCTATGTAAATAGTTGGCGAGCCTATTGCCATCAACCGGGCACAAATCCAGACTCCGAGCTACTACTGGGAATTTTACAGAAAAACCCAACAACACTGCTCAACCCGGGATTTGATCCTAGGACCTCTAGTGTAACAATCACCCTTGGGACAACCTCGTTGATCTAACGAGGCAATCAAACTTGAATACTGCATCTATATTTTCACTTGCTGATCTTGCTTAAAAACTTAGATTTAATTGTTATTTTAATGAAGGAAAAAATCGAATGGCGGGCAGGACTCGAACCTGCTTCTTCTGGTTAACTACACGAGACGCGGTCTTCTAAGCCACCGCGAGTCCTACTCGCCAAATCCTAGTTACAATTTGGCGTTTAATTTAGTTTAATCTTAGCATGGAAAATGCTTAAAAAATACAAAAAGAAAGATTTAATTCTCAAACTGAAATACATACACATAATTATATGTACATTTTAATGACTTAGATATGTTTAAAGGCACATACACACAAGATTTATAAGGTCGGTGAATACTTATCCCCGTTCCGTGAATACTGTCAAACTCAGGGTTAATGCGTTGCATTGAGTGATCGATCACCATTCGCCCTAAATTAATAGGTAAGTACGGAAAATTTTACGAGCACCTGAAACGTACAACGTAAAACATACCATCACGTTATTCCTCGAAGGGGTAGGCAGAGGTGTACATGTAAAGTCGCCGTTGTGTTTAGGTCCTATGTAGAGCGAGCCGACAAGTTACCAATAATAATACGAGGTTTTTCAGGAAGTTTTACACACATTATAACAATTATTGTAGTAAT
The DNA here is from genome assembly GCA_946251955.1 of Acronicta psi. Taxonomy (NCBI): domain Eukaryota; kingdom Metazoa; phylum Arthropoda; class Insecta; order Lepidoptera; family Noctuidae; genus Acronicta; species Acronicta psi. The sequence goes on along the minus strand of OX276473.1, from coordinate 851,358 downwards.
TCGGTGTCATATTTTTTTAACAATAAAATCTTAAAATAAAACCACCTTTTACGGATTTTATCCCATCTTTTCAGACCCTTTACAGCGTCCATGGTCACGGGCAGACTAAACATTAGTTTTCCCTTCATTGCACATAGTAACTAGGACAAAAAATATTTATTCGACATTGAACTAACTATATGTAAGTCATATCGGTTGAAAATACAGTAATGTATCGTCAATGGTTTGATTTGATTTGAAATAGATCCTACTGTTACTATAATACTATAATCATCGTATATGTAAACGTTACTATAATAATAATAAATATTCTGGGTCATTTTTACACAGCACCAACTAGTCCCAAACTAAGCGGACCTTGTACTCAGGATAATAGACCCATCCGGTGTACATTACCAGAGGTATACAGGTTCGACCCCTAAAATCGTATATTTGTTTAAAAAAATATATTATATCTTTAAAAAATGCACTTTATTTTTCAGCTTGCTAAATACAACACAAGCTACGCTTTAAAAGTCAGCGGTGTACTCTGCCCCTGCTGTGACACTAAGTACTCAAGAGTTTTCTAATTTAACTTTATGAAAATTTAAGTTTTAATAATTAAGCTTGTTTTCACCTATTGTTGCTTAACATACCATCACGCTTGCATTCTCTGAAGGGCTAAGTAGTAGTTTAAGTATACCGATGTACAGTCATGAGCGCAACCATATAAGCATTTACAAAAGGGCTAAAGCGTTTTTTTCATGAATGAACGATTGCAACATTGACGTAATAACAATGTCACTATAGTATTGGTTCGGACATGATGTGTTCGTAAATCACAAAATTTGTACGTTAGGAGAAAATCGAGATATAGATTTAGCAATTTTGATAGTGTATACAACGTTAGTTTTTGTTTACACTAAAGCCGAAACACGTCAACTTCATTTTGATTAGATAGGCAAGAAAAAGATACAAAACTAGCTTCCCGCCAGCGGCTTCGCCCGCGTGGTCTTATAATTTTTTCCCCGTTTTTGCTACATTTTTCATTACTACTCCACTCCTATTAGTCGTAGCGTGATGATATATAGCCTATGTTACTCGGGGATAATGTAGCTTTCCAAAGGTGAAAGAATTTTTGAAATCGGTCCAGTAGTTTCGGAGCCTATTCATTACAAACAAACAAACAAACAAACAAATCTTTCCTCTTTATAATATTAGTATAGATAAAAGAAATGGTTAAAACTTACGCGGTGACGTGCTCCGAAAGTTAGTAATCCCCCCGGTGCACCGCGGGGGGCGGTCAGCGCGGGCGCGGATGGGCCCAAGTATCTAAGGGCGAGTGAGTGATTTCCCTGTTCGGTTTTTGCGCAGATTTTCGTTATAAAAATGCGTGTCCTACTTGAATAAACGGTTATGATTTTTTTGAGAAAAAAATATAACAGCTTAAAAACTATTGCAATCGATTCTGTTACTGATTCTGAACAAAAACTAACGTTATATATATGTTTCTGCTCGTGACTGTGAACCCACAGTTACGTATAATGTAATAGGGGCGAGCTTACCACTAACCGGGCACAAACTACTACTGAGAATTTCATAGAAAACCTCCTATCTGGTCTCCCATCCAAAGACTGCACGGAACTAGTTGGCCGCGCCTTAGGTACCTACGTGAGCGGCGGGACGGAGGGGCGGGGTCGCCTGCACGTGGTGGGACGAAGGGGCGGGGGCGCTTGCTTTTGTTCACAGTAACCTGCCGCCTCAGCCCCGTCCCTACCTAAGGCGCGGCCAACTAGTTCCGCGTGGACTATAGCCGCGATAAGTTTAGCTAAATCTTGTTAATCGCCTCATAACGTAATTACCTACATAGCCACGTGGCCCTCACACTGTATACATTTAAATTCTACAGTGAATTGAATTAACCCTATTCCAACCGCGCGTGTCTATATTGATGCCGAAGAGAATTTGATTTAGCCCGCACTGTTATGAATTTTGTACGTAATTGGATGTGTAGTAACATAATTACGTATGTACGTACACAATAATTACTATGCGTACAATTATAATAATTACCTATTTGTTGTTATTACGAGTTTTTTTGTAATAAGTTTGGAGATGGTTTGATTAAGTCGGAAGACAATATTGGCATGTAACATCCCAAGTTAATTTAAAGAAGGACAAAATCGAAAAGGAAGGATTCGAACCTGCGTCTTCAGAAGACGTAGGTTCGAATCCAGGCCGCCAGTCGATTTTGTCCTTCTAGAAAGGATTATTCTATCTTACAGGTGGTACTAGGATAAATAAAACGGTAACTATATAGTGGACTGTATTGGGATTACAAATTACACGGTTAAACAATAATGCAAAACGATTTTGATGAATATGCGTGTGCGCTCGGTAAGGCGGACGATGACGCAGTAGTTGTCAGCTGGTAGCCGGCGCGCGGCGCACGCTCACTTCTCTCTCCCCGGCACCCCGCAGCTCAAACCGCGGGCGCCCAGGCGTAGGGATGTTCTCAACACCTTCATTAAAATAACTTGTAATCTTAGCTTGGAAAATGCTTAAAAAATACAAAAACATATGTAAACATTCCAGTTGAATTCCTTTAAATGTAACATACCATCACGCCTGTATCGCCCGAAGGGTTAGGCAGAGGTGTTCCTGACAGTTCACCGGTTAAGGTCCTATGTCATGGGGGGCAAACTCAGAGCTTTTACTGAGAATTACATAGAAAAAGCAAAGATTTATCACTTTGCTCGACCCGGGAATCGAAAGTAGCAGTCGAGCGTAGGACGACTCCGATAACGAGGTATTTATTGAGGCAGGTGTAGGTTATGGTAGTAAAAAAAACCTGACGTAGCTTATCGTTATACCATGCTTAAACAAAGCCAGCTTCGTTGCTATAGTGGTCCCAAGGTCCGGTGGGTTCGATTCCTGGGCCGAAAAAAGTGTTGTTGTATTTTTCTATTATTCCCAGTAGCAGCTTGGAGTCTTGATTTGGTCTGGGCTGTGACCTACATTAATTAGAACCCCTCTGCATAACCCTTTAGTAAATACAGGGATGATAGTATGTTATCTAAAACAAATTGGTGACTCAATGAAGTGCGATTAAAATACAGTAAAAATATTTACAACAACGGCTGATTCACAAACTAAATCTGCGTCTCAATGTTTATTAAATCAGCATTTCTCTTTCTCATACGTAATTGTACGTAGACTAAACATGTATTATGTAAACAAAACTGCGGGATACAGACGATTTTTTCCGGCGGAATTACAAATGTACCCACTTAATAACTGCCTCATTTGTCTAGGGGTTATAAATGTGACTGCTACGGATTCTCGCATCGCGCAAATGTTGGTGGGGTTAAATTCCCAGTAGCGGCTCGGAGTTTGGATTTGATCCAGTTTTTTTTAAATAAATATCCTAGGACATTTTACACAGCACCATCTAGTCCCAAACTTAGCAGAACTTATACTATGGGTACTAGACAATGGATATAATACTTATATTTTTTTTTTCAAAGACAAACACAAACATTTATGTTCATCACATAAATATTTGTACCATGTGGGAATCGAACTCGTGACCAGCAGTCGAATCACTAGACCACAGACGTCATCAAAGTTTGATGGTTATACCTATTATCTCCTATACGCTAGGTCCCCCCCCCCTTCCCTTTACATGGACCCTAAACATATCGGTGAAACTGAGTGTGTTACTTTTTGAGAATAGACACAATTTTTTTACCGCGTTCCATGTTAAAGATAACCCTGTTTTACGAATTCAAAATGTATACCCATTTTGGATATATCGACCTGAGTACCAAAAAGTACACTCGTGCAACACTGACATTAAAAACCCAATACTATTCGGACATTTATCCGATATTCACGCGAAGCGCAAATGTTTTATTTCAACCGTAAATCCGATTCAAAAACTTTCTGCCTTTGTTTAGGTCTCCGACATTTTAACCTCGAATGTCTGGAACTATGCAGAGCTGTTATGTAGTTACAATGGATATAATTCTTATTAATATTTTTTTGTAATAATAAGTACCTATACTAATAAGTACCTATCATTACAAAAAAGTATTAATACAACTATATCAATTACAATCACAAACAGTTATGAACACAAATAATTGTGTCTAGTTGAAAATTGAAGACACAACCTCGTGATCAACAGGTGGACAGTCGTACCACTAGACCACAGACGTTGTCAAAAACAATAAAAATATCCGCGGGTTGAGGTTGGTGTTATAAACCCTTTGACAAAATTTTTCTCTTCCTTGCCTCACAAACAAAATAATAAAAGATTTCGTTAAAGAATATTGCGTCACTAATGTTTAAATAAAATATTTTAAGTACTACACTAAATCTGTCTCTAAGGACCAATTTATTTAATGAAGAAGAGGAACAGAGCAAACGTCTCGGGTCCCAGGCCTTTGTCTGTAATCACAGTACATTGTTAATTAATTTCAACTTGAAGCTATTATAATTACAAAAGAAAATATCTTCACGATTTTTCAGGACATTTTTTTCTTAAAAACTTGTAAGTTCGAGGAAATTTCAAAGCGCGAAAGATACCAAGGACTATGTTCTTTAGTGTGTAATTGGATGCTTTCGAAAAGAAATATAATATATTATATTATTGAAATACCTGCTTAAGAAATATTAACCTACCCTAATCTAACATTAAACATTTACATAAAAGAAAAATAATAAACACCTACAGAGGAAAAAAAAAACCGTTACACTAAGCGTCGAAGAATTCCTCCGCATCACTGTCGTCTGGCAACGTGCCCAGAAGACTGGCAGCATTGCCACGTTGAATGGCAATGCTTATACGTTCCCCTAGAAACAAGCCAGCCCTCTGGTCACGTGAAGAGTCGACCAGTCTCCTTGAAATTTCTTTAAAAAGGAGACGAGCACTCGGACCCCACGAACCGAGCGTTTCGACTCCAAACGGCTCAAATACATAACTACCAGATAAGTTAGTATACTTGCGCCGTTTGAGAGTCTCCGCAGCAGCAGCAGCAGCGCCAGCGCAGCCAGCTGAGCTTGAAAGATGGGATGGAGCAAGGGTGTCAACACAAGTTGCATCCCACACCAAAGGCCTACCCATTTTCCATGGCAAAAGCGTCATACCATCTGGTCTCTTACCATCGTCACGTACCAAGCCATTAGGTTCTAAAACAGCTGGTACGCCGGCGGTGGCAAGAGCGCGACGAAGAATGTCGTTAATTCTGGCATGTCGCGCTATGCGGCCTGCACTCCTGCAACACGACAGACCGTGATGTCCGAGGCTGCCGACAGCTTCACCACAGTGACACCGATGCGGAGCAACACAAGGAGCGCCTAGACGAAGACACGTAGCGAGCCGAAAAGTTGTGTCATCCAACATAGTCCCTATGTTGGACGACGGAAGTGCCCGAAGCCAGAGACCCGATTCCCATTCACCCACAGCCATCAGACGAGCACGCTCGGCAGTATTGACTGACGTATGTAGAAGTTCTTTCCGCGTCAAACTGCAAAGCGGCTCGTCCCACAGCCTCTGGGAAGATGGGATCAAAGGTAAAATCGTACTCGGACAAGCCATTTTCCATACGTTCATAGCATCAGACATGAACGGCACTTCAAAGTCAACCCGAGATGGTCCTAAGATATCTCTGGTCAACTTATCAGTACCGTGGACTGAGGATATAAACGCAGGTAAACTAATACTTGAAATTTTGCGGATGCCCAGGCCACCCAAACGAATGGGAAGCGATGCTTGAAGCCAAGCTCGGTCATCCAGTGCCACGTTTAAAAGAGAAGAAAGAAAATTTCGTATGATTCGATCGACTTTTTCCAAAAGATGTGGGTACATCCACAAATGTGAAGAACGGAGAAAATACGTAAATTTTGGTCCAAAACAACAAAATCTAATAATAGTAAAAGCCGAATGTATATTAATTTTGAAAAGTCTTTCCGAAATGTCATTAAAATTTTGTATTTTTTCTTCGATGAAATACGGAAAAGATTCATCGAAGATTGGGGACCCTAGCAGATGAAGACTACTTTTATCAACAATTTTGATGTCAGGAGCGATTTCATTAAATTTTTGTAAAGTCACTTGTCTGTCAGTAGTGTCTGGTAAAAAGATTTCGCACTTAGATGGATTGAGGTCAAGGCCAATAGAATTGAATTTATGTTTTAAAAATTTTAAATCTTCCAAAACTGTGTCTGCATCACCTCCTAGAGTCCCGTCATCTAAGTACCACAAGTTGAATTTTGAATTTAGTTCCTTAATAATGGGATTTATTGCTAAACTAAAGATGACTGGTCCGAGAGGGTCACCTTGTTGACAACCGACAGCAGATTCTAAAAGATGGTCCTTATATAATAATTTAGAGGGGTGTCTATAACACTGCCAAAGAAAACTGTAAATTTTGGGTATTTCTTTTTTGACTTCTGTCAAAAAAGTGTCCCTATTTACGGAATTAAAGGCGTTCTTTATGTCAACTTTAAGGATGACCTCATCTTTTTTATATTTCAAAAAAGTTGATAGGGCGTGTACGGCAGCCTCACAGCCCCCTTTGGCGCCAAAACCTAGTTGTAAGGGCTGGAATTTTTGCTGAAGTAGATCACTATAAAAAGCACAACAAATTTTGGCTGCCGTACGCCGGTAAGTACACCCTACGGCGATGGGACGAATGCCGCCATCCCTCTTGCGCAGAGCACATAAATTGGCTCCGTACAAGACGTCGATGACGGCCTCGTGCACATTACCGGAGAGCATTAAGTTAATCAGATTTACTTATAATAATAATTATTAGGTATGTTAGAATAATAATAAAATATTAAAAATTCAATTATTGAAATTGTAACAGAATTTCTAGGAATAACAAAATTATAGTACATTTCGTTATAAAAGGCAGAATATAGAAATATTACATATAAATATAAAGTGTATAACACAAGAATCGTTTATCTAATTTAGGCGATTCTTGACCAGGTAAAATGAAACGGTCCCCAGGTTTTAGTCGATTTTATTTGTTCAATTCGATTCGATTATCCGGTATCGACGAAATCGATTGCAGATTTAATGTTTCGGGATAGATTGCAGCAGTATTGATAATATTGGCAATCAGCAATATATCATTGATAGAGTTATCAAAATTATTCACATCGGTGTCGATATTAATGACAACACTTGAACTGAGGTGCCCTTAGGACCAACGTCGTTAGTCATTTATACCCTTAAGGGCACAATTTATTAATTGGCAATTTTCTTATATATTCTTAGGGTTAACTTTAGTTTTCTTTATTTTTACGGTATTCAATTGGGTACAGATTTAGAAAACCAAGCAACATGGTTTATTTATGGAAACAAATGTGAATTTCTAGTACCTACTTACAGAAATCAACAATGTCTAAAGTGTTGTTCCAAATTGACACATAAATTTATTTGATACTAGCTGACCCGGCGAACTTCGTCCAGCGTTTTGCGACCATCCGTCAATTTGATGTTGTCTGTCAGAGTTTTGTCAATTTATTGAAGACGTCTCACAGTCTCCTGTCTCATTTACACACTCATTTTTCGGAGAGTTTTAAATATTTGCAATAGTTTTTTTAAGTTTTTTTTTTTACATAATTATAAACCTCCTTGTAATTACGAACACATAAAAGAAACGTACGTACAAACATTTTGGCGATTCATTTTTATATATTGTATAGATATATAGATAATATAATCAAAATACTAAAGATTTAGATTACGTGACACATGTTACCAATGCATTTTACGATGACGGCCTTAATAACGATATCGGTACCTAATACCCATACCATTTCTATTAAGATCGATTAAAAAAAATCTCAATCCAATTGCATTAATAGCGAAAATAGTTTGAAATAAATATAGCGTTGTCGCAAAAGGAAGCTAAATTCCAATATACGCCCAGAATTCCAGTGGCGAGGGAATTTTCAATACGGCTTACATAACTCGCTGTTGTTTGTACATCTTACAATGTTCTTTCGAACGTTTATAGGGGTTTTTTATTGCAATTCTTGTGAAATATTTTATTGGTTTGTTTGTTGCATCAGGCAGTTGCGTAGATACGGATGCTTGCATCAATTAAGTAGTCCTAGATTTAAAAACATTATCTGTATGTACACTATGTACAGTCAACAAAAAAGATAAGTATCCAGGCAGATCACATCTGTGTTTTGAGAAAGATTGTGATATTTTGTGTTTCAAAACGCAGGATTAGTTTCTGCTTACATACCTATCACCTACCATAAAGGAGACATAAATTTTATTTAGGTATGGTACACTCAACAAAAAAGATAAGCATACAGATACTCACCTCTTACGTTGACTGGATATGTTTACAATAGCATTTACTACCAGCTACTACATAGAACAGAGGCTTCTGTAGTGCAGCAATTAGTACTTCAGCGTTTTAAGTTTTTCACTCTCACTCTTTCAAAACACTTGAGAAAGAAGGTAGCCTACACCCCTACGTTTTATTCCCGAAGAAGTAGTGCAAAAAAGTATTTTACGATTGGATAAGTAATTTAGGTTAAATATAGGTAAATCTTATGCAAACTGCACTATTCTCAGTAGCTATCCAAAACAAGATTGTAAATAAAATAATAATATTGTAACCAAAATTTTTTGAAAGGAGTGTCTATGGAGTTTCTTGCCGGCTCTTCTCCATAAGATCACCTTTTTGGAACCGTGCAACTAGTTTGACTTTTCGAAAGTACTGTAGAGACCCAAGGAGGTTTCTACAGAGGCTGCTTCGTAAAAGCCCTGGTTGGCATCAAGAGCTGTCATCGTAGAAAAAAAAATGTTTTGAATTTAAAACATGTTGAATTGTTTAGAAGACCTGAAGAAAATTTCGAATGTCATTCTAGTATTAGCCTTCAGATTGAATATACCGCAGCATCAGCTGTGTTCCAATAATCGTGTGTTTCCTTTTGTTTGAGCTTTCAGGTAACGCTCCTGTGGAGGACTGGTAAGCCTCCACAGTACCTATTGATATGGTCTAATTGAAATAAAATATTTGACTTTGACTATATTTATTTTATCAAGTTTAGGTGTTCCTACCACCGCCAAAGAGAACAGATAAAGCAGAGATAGATCTCGCTATCTTATTCTTTTTATCCATTATTTGGTCCTATTTTACAATAGATAGCTAAGATACATTGTAATCCTAACAGTATGATTTATCCATAGTGAATCCCCACGAAGACCCGAAGAATACTCTATCAGTCGTGTCGCTCCCTAAGTAGATTACTGAGCTCAATACGAAGCCGTGATGTACGCTGAAACTCGATGAAAAATCCCTTTTATGTTACCTCCCAGGAACGTCTTAGTACGGAAAATCTAAAAGGATATTTTATTGAATTTATGATAGGTAGCAAACTTAGTAAAAGTTGCATTCGACTTTTGCGCGATCGCACGCCAACACCGAGCAGTTCGTATTTTCCACGGTCCCAAAGGAGGTCATCAAACGCCCATACGACTCAGCCCAAATTTGTACCGGAGGTACATGACAGCTGTCAAGTTGATAGTTTTTACTAGTTTTTACCATGAAATCAATAAGAAACTGTTAGTAATCTGCCGTAATGGCGTGCGTTTAACATTCCGAAACTGACATGATAGTTTTTACTATGAAATCCTTACGTATTATTAATAGTGTGCCGAAATGGCCTGTATTTCTCAAATAAAAGTTTTTTTTCTCATACCCCAGTCACCATTAAAAAAAAGTACGACTAGAGTTTTAACCAGCGTAACACAGAGTATTTTTTCCAGTAAGTGTACCTTCGGTACATCATTTGGGCCGATTTCGATTACCTCTTTTACGAAAGAAAGATAGAATATTCTTTAATAAATTGTTCGTCAAAGGATAACTTAAAAATTTTAGACGTTACGAGAGTACACATTTAGGGTAAAAGCCGGATAGTTGCCTCAGTGGGATAACTATCCCAGTCCCTAACATCCCAATCCCTAATATAGTCCATATACACTTTAATAGGGACTTTGCAGGAGTAAGCGCTTTACTATAATTGTATGTGCCCCTCCTGCAGGTCTTAGTGCCATATAAACCAGCCACGCGTTTTGTTAATGCATGCAAAAATCTTCCGCGACGAAACTTTGATGAACGTCGATATTATATTGGTAAATCATTTCTATTGAAAGTCTTTCTTTCAGTCAAATTTTTGTGTCTTTGCGTGCATTAGTGTTTAAATTACACCGTTTATTAGTTTTTACTGTCGAATAGTTATTATATATTTTTCAAATAAAAAGGGCCGGGCAACTAAGAATAGTTGCACTAGATGCAAGCTATATAACATTTTTGTAAATCATTTAAAAGTTACCTAAACAATATCAATTAAAATTGTATCCAAAAATCGCGTATAGCATATTGGTGAGCTAAATCTAGTTTATTTTATAATCTTAATAACAACAAAATAACAAAAGAAAATACCTATTAAGTATAATATCAAATTTCAGGGACTTTTTTACCAATTAGGGAAAACATGAGCCACCGTTATGTTGTTTGTTTATAAATAAATAATAGGTAATATGTAAAAAGGTAGGTATACGTATTTAATATTTTAATGTTGAATAATTAATGTCTCATTAGTCCAGTGTTCACAAGAGTAGCTACCGAGAGACATTCAAGTATTTGTAATTTCCGATTAAAAACGGTCTAACTTTACTCTAGACTCTAAACTTTTTTCAAGAAAATGAGAAAATTCAGAACCATTTTGAATCACTATTAAAACGTCCTCTTAAATACAATATAACACCTCTCGTTGCTAATCTCAGAAGAATTTCAGTATTTGTGTTAGTGATGACATTGGATGTTTGTGTATAAGATTTTCATGTGCACACATCCAATTTCAGTTCAAACATTTGCGGACAACTATGTTTGCCCTCAGAGGATCCATGCCTTCTTGTGCGTTTGCATACAATCACTGAGCCAAAGCGAATTGCCAACGGTAATTGGGTGATCAAGGATTATACTGACTAGTAGGCATAATTCTGATGGCATACCTGTACATTTTTTTTTCAGTTCTACAGGAGTACATTGATTTTGAATTTTGCCTAGTATACATATTGTTCCTGACTGTACATAAATCAATCACTCGCTGTACCTGAAACATTTTATGGTTTCTTTTCCATTTGTTTTTATTTACATAACATTTCTTATCTTTTTGTAATTTTTTTTAAGCATTTTCCATGCTAAGATTACAAGTTATTTTTAATGAAGGAAAAAATCGGCGGGCGGGCAGGATTCGAACCTGCGCCTTCTGGTAGGTAAATATAAAAATAGGTAAATAAATAAATAGGTAAGGCATCGACATACGACATCGAACTAGCTGTAAAGTTAGTCGTGTCGGTTGTGAAGCATTCACAATAGATATCGCTACGTCACCTTTAAGACGTAAATTAGAATGTGAAGGAAGATTTCGACTGGCGAGCAGGGCGAGCGGTGGCTTAGTGGTCAGAGCGTCTGGTGTACCGAACCAGAAGGCGCAGGTTCGAATCCTGCCCGCCCGCCGATTTTTTCCTTCATTAAAAATAACATTTCTTTGTTTCCTTTGAAAAATTAATCCTTTGGGGTAGGAGACGTACTACTTGCCTTTAGAGACGGTTGGTGCTGTTTAAACTTAATTTATTAGTACTGTATCGAGGCTGAGGTACTATATGAGGTAATAATAGTGTGTTTTATAATTGAGTCCTCACACATATTAAACTCAGTAACTCATTCTTTGCTTCTGTAATTAAGTTAGCAAAATTAGTTTGAGAGTTGAGTGATCGCCTCGGAGCTGAGCTAAAGTTGTAAATAATACAGATAGGTACCATAAAATTTTGCATATTATTGAGCAGAAGGTATATGGATTCCAAAATATTGACACACCTAATTTGTATTAATTACCTACATTGCAAATAAATAAATCTATCTATCTATCACATTTTTTTATGCAAACATATATTTATTTTAATAACTGTGTCGATATCAGGTAGTAAGTTCGGTATTAAATATTCGGTGTTATGAAGTAAGAAAAAATATTTTATGTTTATTTTTCGTTACCATTTTACTATGTCTTTATATGTATATGTATAACCCAAATAGCTATTTACCGGCCGCTAATCGAAACCTGACGCACTAAATTCCAGGTAAAGGAGCCTGCCTAAGCAAGTATACAACCACGCTGTTACCGAGAATTTCGTACCTTACAAAACTAATAACAATTGAATCAACAATTTTCTGAAATTTATGCTTAATATTATGTTAATAACTTGTAATGAGATTATATTCCAGGTAAGAAAGTCTAATTTTCTGATATTTATTCGTCTTCCGCCACATCAAATTTTAATTAGGTATTTTAATGAAACATCGGTATTTTTTATTAGCTTATCACATTAACTTTTTATTAACAATTTTGCTATTGACGTTAAAATCTTGTAATTAGTCTGAAGTGAGTGTATACTATTAGACAGCAAAGTCGTACGTCTCGAGTTCAACTCCAAGGCACCTCTGAGTTCTCGTAATTATGTGCGTATTAATTATATTGATAACGATATAATAGAGAAGTGAAGATGGTTTTGCGGGGCTTTGATTAACTATGTAGTTTTTGAACGTTTTAATAAAGATACATACAAAAAGTACAAATAGGGTGGCCTAAGGAATCTAACGCTAGAGATCCAGAGGTCCAGTCTGGATCTCTAGCGTATCAGTCGCAGACCAATGAGGATGTCCCTCCATCCTAGGGGAGGGATCCGACCAGGCGGGTGTTATGCCTGGCGGGCCACTGCCCGACAGTTGATGTCGGTTGGTTGTATATGCGCAAGTTGCACGGAAAACTTCACTTGCGCGATTAAGGATTTGTCGCTTCGGACAAGTTCTTATGTAGCTCTATAGATGTCGCTAAACCTAAGTAAAACTTTGCAAGCAAGGAAGAAACTTGCTTGGCTTGGCATCACCTACCTTACATATAATATGACCGGTGTCAAACGATTTTAATTGTGGTCCTTTGTTTATTTGAAATCCAGTCAATTGTAGACTCTCCGTATGAGGTAAGAAAAAGAACAAAAACAACAAAAAATACTATCTAATTTTCAATTAAAAGTCTAGGAATAGCATGGAAAAATAAACACGGATTTATCTTCAGTTCAATCGTACTCATCAAGTCTATCTGAACAATAAGACATGTGTTCGAGTCAGATGTGCAATATTCCAATGGCGTAAGGTGCGAATCACTACATCAAAATAAAAAAAAACGGGGCGATTTGAACATTTTAATCGGGAGGGGCAACATTTCAGGGGCGATCCGAACCTATACCATTAGCTCCGACCCTTGAATCAGTCTAAGAATCACTTTTATTGGAATTTTATTACGCGTATGATTATTAATTTACCAATTATTAAAACAAGAAATAGAACTAGTATTTGGCGGTTCATCAATATTCCGCGCCATATCTTATTAATTTATTATTTAAAAAAATATTAGTTATGGTATTTGGCGGTTAATTAATATTCCGCACCATATTATCTTTCGAGCATCATAACTTTCACGAAAAAATAACTTCCGAAAAAAATAAACAATTTTTAAAAAGGAATTTTCGTCTTAGCAGTATTAAATATGGGAATCGGCTTTTTGTATTTTTTTCGAGAAGCGCGAGCGCGAATAATATGCTTGAATGAAGAGCCGAATTAATATTTCAAAATAAATTGCTTTGTCTCATAATAATACTGTTTGCTTATTTTGTAATCATTCTAAAGAGAAGCTCATGAAAAAAAACATCGATATTTTATGATGAAAAATGTGTTGGGATAATCCTTCAGATGTTTCGTTTGTAGCATTTACGCGCGTATATGGATGCTTTGTATGTTATAAAGCTCTCTGTAAGCCTGTTTATACTGTCGCACTGTTTACACTGTTTCAGTAATCTAAGAATTTTGTTTCATAGTCCGGTCAATTAAGACAATTGAAATAAAGAAAATTCCGACAGAGCCAAATCTTCGTAGAGACCTTAGGTTTACCACAAGGAATAAAGTGTCAAAAGTCCCAATCAGTCCCATGTGTGCTTAGGGACTTATTCGGGGCCCAAGGTCAAAATTTTAGGTTTTTTGGATTTTTCTCGAAGCTCTAAGGTACTTTTTCGATAAAACTTACCGTTTATCGAAAAAGTACCTTAGAGCAAAGTTGTAGATCTTAAAATTCTCTATAAAAATGGCCCCATGATTTTTTCTCTAAGACCCACTACTTCCCAGATATTGCGCTTGTAAGAATCATGTTCTACATAATTATGCACACATTTCCACACCACCTGTGAGGTAGTGTACTCGGCGCGTTTTTTTTAACGTGGTATCCCCGGTAGGCCTATTCCACGAACCTTTATGACGTTATTTTCAGGTACAATAATTATTTAATAGTATGAAGATTATTGATATGGGTTACTGAGTTTAACTGTCGTTCTAACTTTTTTCTATTACTTTAATCTGACTCATACTTTTCATATTTAACTTCAACAATCATGTTTTCTTCAATTTCTTCTTGTTCTTCTTCTTCTCCTTCCTGTTGATGAATGCTTAGAAATTGTTCAAATGAAGATGAATCAGTTGCAGTTGGTACACGCTGGAGAACACTGCAACCCTTTATTAGTAATATATATTGCCAAGGTGTCTCTTGCTCAAATGTTCAATTAAATACAAGAGAGGAAGATTCATGTGATTTTGATGAAGAGACAACTGATTCATCTTCATTTGAACAATTTCTAAGCATTCATCAACAGGAAGGAGAAGAAGAAGAACAAGAAGAAATTAAAGAAAACATGATTGTTGAAGTTGAATATGAAGAGTATGAGTCAGATTAAAGTAATAAAAAAAAGTTAGAACGACAGTTAAACTCAGCAACCCATATCAATAATCTTCATACTATTAAATAATTATTGTTCCTGAAAATAACGTCATAAAGGTTCGTGGAATAGGCCTACCGGGGATACCACGTTAAAAAAAACGCGCCGAGTACACTACCTCACAGGTGGTGTGGAAATGTGTGCATATTATGTAGAACGTGATTCTTATAAGCGCAATATCTGGGAAATAGTGGGTCTTAGAGAAAAAATTGTAGGGGCCATTTTTATAGAGAATTTTAAGATCTACAACTTTGCTCTAAGGTACTTTTTCCATAAAACTTACCGTTTTCGAGAAAAATCCAAGCAACCAAAAATTTTGACCTTGGTCTAAATTGACCGGACTATCAGTATTGTAACGATAAGGTTCTATTGGTGTGAGACAGTCAACTGACAAGTCCTCATCTATACGTAGATTACGTAGGCAATTATACAAACATATACTCACGCCTTTTTTCCGACAGGGGTAGGCAGAAACTAGAGACCGTCACTTGCTACGATTCTCACATACTTCTGTAGCTTCCTCCATGTTCATACATCTTGTTGTCATACCTTCTTGTCTGACCATCTTGAAGGATAAGGTCGGTAAAAGTCTAAAAAGAAAGAAAAAAATGAATTATAATATGAAACATATCATCATTACTGTATACCAAGAAGGCTTAGGCAGAGGTTTATTAATGCTAAGATGGTCCATGTTGTAAGGTGTAATAAAGTTTGTCACACTTAAAAACAAAGAAAGAACGAAAAGGTTCAAAGGTTTAAAACCTTTAGGATGTCTCAAGGCGTGAATGTTGTAGAGAGTCCAAAACGTCGGGCTAAAATAATATGAATATACTGCGATAAAAATAAGATTCATCTCAATATCTATTACTCAAGTAATTGTCACAAATCACTAAGTTAATTTTTGGCACATCTCCACGAAGAGAAAATGAAAACACTTTAATGTATTGCTTAAGTTAGTACGTAGTTGCTGAACGACACACAAAATCCATTTAATACATTAACACCACTGAAACACCACTACAATATACGCCCTAACACCTTGGCCACAGAGCCACCATCCGCGCGGCACAGTTTGCACGCCACGCGCACTGGCGATTGTCGGCGTGACCAGTATAGACCGAGAGCGACCTATTCGTCGCGTCTGTCGCCCGACACGGTGACATACGCCGTACTGTTTTATACAATATTTTGTTCGAGTCGCTCGCCGCATCGCCCGATGCTCTTGCGATTCGCTCCGCACTCTTCGCCGGTCGCGTCGCCGGTCGCCGCTTTGGGTGGCGTGCCCAGTACTTTTCCATATGTATTTGTTTTAGTCGCAAGACGCTCCGCCGTGCAAGCGAATGTCCCGTGGCCAACACGTAAACACCATGAGTCGTAAAATTCAAATGCCATTGGAATATATTAGTTCTTAAACCGAGTTAGTACTTTCTGCCCCGATGGTTAGTTAGCTTTTATAAGTAAAAAAGCAAGTAGAACACACTTTTATTCTGCATGACACTGAAAAATTACAATAAAATTTCTTAAAATTATTATTAGCGCTCACAGGAAATCAACTTTAACAAAATCAGATAAAGTCAGTTTTTGGATTGACTACAACAAAATGATCCAATAAATGTTCAATCCGGCTGTTGTATATTTACCACTGTTTGCACAACTTGGCGCTTGGGTGTCCGGTAACTGAATGACCAGCCAAAATATGCTATCACGGCAATGTATAAAAGTTACTTTGGACCCACACCATTATAGAAATATATTGTCAGACAAGTTTTATTTTAATAAACGTGTAATAACCTAACACAATATTCTTGAACTCATGTGGCATTATGTAGTAATAACATAAAAACACTAATAAGCGTTATTTACACTGTCGGCACACTAAAACCTTCTTTATTAAAAAACGGATACGTGTAAATGAGCCTTTACTCCATAAAGTTGGCTGACTTTATTGACTAGTAACTTAAGCAGTAATGTTTTATTATTGAGTGGGTGTCTTGTTGTGTGTGTGCCGACGAATAGGTTCTGTAATAATGGTCTGATTTACAATGAAATAAGGATACTGAACTATTTATGAGTACATACATGATTGTGACGACAAGAGATTGAGAGAAAGAGAGACAAGATAAATTATTTTTAATTAAAAAACAAATCGTCTTCAAAAACACCCAGGAACTAAAAAGCAAAAAATAATTGGCATTGGAGTCGGTGCTAAACAAATAATCAACGAAGACCATATATCTATTAAATTAACTTATATATTTTGCTTATTAGTTCCTGGGTGTTTTTAAAGGCGGTTTGTTGGTAGTCGAATGGCCGACTCGACGATTTATTCATTAAAAAAGTAGCTGCTTTACCATTGGCCCAGATCCTTGTGGCCGAGTAGCCACCTAAGCCCGGTAGTCGTTAGGAGTACGAGTCCGACACACCGCCCCGCCTATGTACCGAATGATCTACTAACATTTACTACAGACACTTAAGCATATCAGTCTATTTAACTACTAACATTTGGGCATAAATGATGCTGTGTAAAATGTCCCAAATATATAAAAAACTAGCTTTCCACCAGCGGCTTCACCTGCGTAATCTGAGTATTTCTTATAAGTTGCATCCCCTATTTCAACCTCTTACAGCCCGTTTTTCGCATTAAAAAGTAGCCTATGTCCTTTCTCAGGCTCTAGACTATGTGTGTACCAAATTTCATTTAAATCATTTCAATTTTATAGTGTAGATTTTTTTTACAGCGCACTGGGTTTCTTTTGAATGATTACGTCATTATCGTCTCTATATACCTCGTAATATGGCACAATTTCGGGAGATTTTTATGTGTGTTTGATTACTGAATTGAGGGCAATTTAGAGTAATGCCTTTTTTATACTTCCTTTGGTAGCTCTCTGTTGGGTAAAGGCTTTTCTATCCTAGGTAAAGATTTACCGTTTATGGACCACAAAGAGATAAAAGTCTTTGTTAAGAGAAGTGTACCACGAATACCGTTCCTTTAAGTATTTTAATTTTGTTGTCGCTGTCAATAGCGGCCGCGCTGCGAACTGATGCATTCGCGAGCATTTCTTATGTTTCGTAATTTTGTGATTACTCTTATAATATAACTAGCTTTTTGCCCGCGACTTCGTCCGCGTGGATAAGTTACTTTGTTCCATATGAACTTTCATCCCTATTTCAACCCTACATAGGTCGAAATTTATTAATTATTTTGCCCGCGGCTTCGCTTGCGTTAAGATTATTATTAATTTTGCCCGCGGCTTCGTTCACGTAAAGAAGTAATTAGGTATATTTTTTGCGGCATTAGTTTTGTTTAGCGTGTGTGAAAAACTCAAACAAACTAATTAATAAATTTACATCCTCCATCATCCCTTATTTTATCCCCATGGGGGTCGCATTTATCAAAATCCTATTTAAGCGGACGTCTTCATCATAGCACCTCCAATCTTTAATTTCAGTTCAATCAGTCGAAAATCTACGAAGATTTATACAAACTTTAATCCCCTATTTTATCCCCATAGGGGTGGAATTTATCAAAATCCTTCTTAGGGGATGCCTACGTCATAGTAGCTATATGCATGCAAAGTCTCAGCCCGATCGGTTAAAAATTGTCAAAGTTTCATACAAACTTGCATCCCCTATTTTATCCCCTTGGGGGTAGAATTTAACAAAATCCTTTCTTAGAGGATGCCTACGTCATAGTAGCTATATGCATGCAAAGTCTCAGCCCGATCGGTTTAAAATTGACAAAGTTTCATCCCCTATTTTAACCCCTTGGGGGTAGAATTTATCAAAATCCTTTCTTAGCGGTTGCCTACGTTATAACATCTACCTGCATGCCAAATTTCAGCCCGATCCCTCCAGTGGTTTGGGCTGTGCGTTGATAGATCACTATGTCAGTCAGTCAGTCACCTTTGAGTTTTATATATTTAGATTTGTTATGGACATAATATTTTTGATATCTGATATTCAGTATATTGTTTAGGCTCGCAATGTGTCTTAACTTGATAAATTATGCAAAACTATCATAAAGTTGTCGTGTTTAATCATAAATTACAAATCTTTGAGCTCCATGTTACTTCATAAACTATAGGTATATTTAAATTAAGTTTTTCATACCATAGGCACGAACATTCGTGTCGAGATTGTGAATGCAAATGTTCATTGAATTTCGTTAATTAATAATTCAAAATAGGACCAAACTGGACTAAACTAGTTGTTATGGGGCGCGTTGTGGATAAACTCTTCTTAAAGTTATTCATATTCATCAACGGTAACTGCCTCGGGGCGAAATCCCTAAAGGCAAGTTTACACGATCGAGTGACTGGACTCCATGATTAAAATATGTTTGTGTCTGGAAAGTGGCTTAAGAGTGGCTAATGACAGTTATGAACTAGTTATTTTTAATGAAGGAAAAAATCGGCTGGCGGGCAGGATTCGAACCTGCGTCTTCTGGTTCGGTACACCAGACGCTCTGCCAACTAAGCTACCGCGAGCCCCGCTCGCCAGTCGAAATCTTCCTTCACATTCTTCTTTCGATTCGATTTTTTCCTTCATTAAAAATAACTTGTAATCTTAGCATGGAAAATGCTTAAAAAAAAAAAAGATAGTTATGAACTAGTAAGTTTACTGTGTCTTTTTTAAGACAGAAAAAATAAAATGGATTAAAAATTATATTGGAGTTATTCCGTTGCAAATGCAGTGTTAGACGCAGTTTTAATAGTTTTATTCAATTATTGCGGCGATTGCTACGGTAGAGGTCCTGTAGAATGGGAGGGGTTAGGCTATCCAGCACGCTGGCCTGGTGATGGTTGGTAGATCTCACACCCCTTTTAGATAATCTCTCAAGTATGCAAGATTTCGTCACAATTATTTCTTTCTATGTTTCGTGATAATTAATTGTTGTGTATGTGCGCTAATAATGTATGTGTGCGCTGCTGCGCCCGTGCGATGTTCTTTGAATAAACCAGTGTGTCAATAGCTGTCGTGTGTTTCACTTGTCTCCCGTAATAACTATAACATTAATTAACAGACCTTTGACAAGTGTACCTTGGTTTCGAACTCGAGACTCGATTGGATTGGCAGTCCATTGGTAAAATAACTATCTATCATTACTTTATATCCCCGTGCAGTGCAATAGAGTATTCAAATACAGCCCGACAAAAAAAAACTAACTGCGCTTACGCTTGTTTCTTGTTCAACATAAACAATCATCCCGTCATGTACTGACGGACAACACCCAAACAATAAATTTCAGCACATCACCGCTAGTTTCACTGGCATGTTTTCAATCAAAACGATTTGGCAGCTATACAAAGCGTCCATTTTGTTTACGTCATAAACAGGTGTATATTGGAGTGTACACGTTTTTATTGGGCGGCTTTATGATCTGTTAAATTGATTGGGTTCAGCCTTTATGAGGTAATGCTTGTCTCTATGCTTGTTTGGGAACGGAGTAAACATTAGTTTTAAGGCGACGTCAATGCTTTAAACACCATGGTGTTTTCGGTATTCTACCTACATAGGTCCCTCCTTAAGTTAAAGTCACGCGTACAGGGCGTAACTTAAGGAGGGACCTATGTAGGTAGAATACCTTACCTTATTTCAAATGTTCGTCTAATGACCCTAAATGACCCAAGGACTGAACGATTTCAAATTTATTAACAATAATTATTATAAAAATATTATCACGCGCAGTGTAAGAGAGGTGTGGATGAGATTAGCATTAAAATTTGAATTTAGTGAAATGCTGTTAATTTGAAATTACAAACAGACGCTTCAATTTTATTAATTTGTAGTACCTATAGATTTAATTTATTAAACATACATAAATTACATAGTATGCATAATTTAATATTGTTCCTATATTTCGGAGATTTTTCATCCTGTGATAAAAAATAAATATATCAATAAAATACAAACTGTCATTATTATTGATTATGATAAACCTATCATAACGTTTCATATGCCATGATTAATGATAAGTACAATACAACATTATTATGATCTTATAGAATAAGATCGTAATCATTATCTTCTTTTGTGAATACAATATTAAGAAATTACGCATTTGCTGTCTGCCCACGTCGGCTTTAAGTCATTGACCGCCATGATAGCATAGTTATACAAAATTGATATCTTCGACAGTCCGTATATTTTCAAAGATAGGTTTTTTAATAAAATCTTGCATCTGAAAGTTCACAAATCACTTTAATAAACTTCATTAGTGCGATAGCTACGATTGAGGTCTTGGGTTTGATTCCCAGGTCGAGTAGTGTTATCAGATTTTGTTTTATAAAACTCTCAGGGGAGTTTGAATTTGTGCACGGTTAATGACAATAGGATCGCCCCTATTATATTACTACATACAAAGCCAACCGGCAAACTGTGGGTATTCAGCAACACGTCTTTGCCTAACCTTTCGATTAATACAAGTATGTTATCTTGGCTTTAAAGGTTCATCATAATCCACCCATTAATCTTCCCACTGCTAGGCAATCATCTCCTCTCAGAATGAGAAGGGTTAGGCTATAGTCCACCACGCTGGCCTAGCGCAGGTTGGCAGACTTCACACGCTGTCGAGAAAATCTCTCAGGCATGCAGGTTTCCTCACCGTATTTTCTTTCACCGTTGTAAGCGAGTTATGATTAAATTATTAATACGCACATGATTTTAAAAAGTCACAGGTGCGTGTCTGTCTGATTCGACAGTCTAGTGGTATCCATAAAAGTTAATATCCTATAAAGGTCAATGAACTAAAAACGAATAGTGAACGTTATAAGATTGACAGGTAATTGAATTAAAACGATATTTCGGTAACGTTCTAAATTGAAACGATATTGAAATTGGTATTCTCGCACCGCCAACAGGCTATTTTTTGTGTAAGAATTTGATTAAACAGATGAGATTGATTTGCGATCGGAAATACATTTTAAAAGTTGAATGACTTGTCATATAAGTCTATATTTTTGTATTCTAACTAAGTGTTTACACTGAAACCTGATTGAATTTTAACGAGAAAATTGCTTTTTACTGTAAGTCAATTCTTGTGGCCTAACATTTTTATGTTAACAATATTTTTTCCAATTCATTATTTTATGTGAGCTACTCAAAAATAAATCATATTTAAAATTTTATGCTTGTCGTTTTAATAACATTATGTCAATGCAAATATATTTCCAAAGAATGGAATAATAACTAGATTAAATAAATAAATCCTAATAACTAGATTAAATAAATAAAAAAAATATTATCTACACACATTCGCTACTTAAATTCTACATTTCGACTAAGGCAGCTGCTCTTCCAAAGCTAATTAATGGTGAAAACCGAATATAAATTGTATAAACTCTGTTATGGGAAATGCAGTGAATTATATTAATAATATTATTATTCTACACACATACACTCACACATTTTTCTCATAGGGGTAGGCAGAAACTATTGAACGCCACTTGATACGATTCTTGCATACTAGACACTAGACGCAAATACTAGACATTGAAAAAAAATACTTCTTACGGATTTCATCGCGTTATATGTATTGATAAATGTTAATCCCCCTGTTTCGGACCCTTTACAACGTCCAGTCACCCGGGCCGTGACTATGGACGTAATAATATCAATATAATACAATAAAATCTGTAAAAAGTAGTTTTATTTCAAATCTGATAAATTGAGACCATCTATGACGTGACCGAGAATAAATTGAAACATTTTTTTTTATTAATGGTCATTGACAGGTTAAAATTATTGTTTTTTTTGGGTTCAATAAAAATTTATAACGAAGCAAAGTTTTAATTGGACTGACCAGTTCAACCGTACGTAATCTCTTTATCGATATTCGGACCTTTCCACCAAAATTCGCAAACCGCAGGCGAAATCGCCTCCACAATCGAGCGTTTAGACCGATTCTCGTTAACAAAGAGCAACTCGTTAACCTAGCAATCGAGCGGCTTTATCGATAATCCAAACAGATCACCGAGGCCGCTGTCAATGTTCTGTTCATGTCTCATTTATATGCAGATTTGTTTGGTGAATACTAATAACACAAATTCATAGGAGAGCTTTTGTAGCGGGGAAAATCTAATAGGTTCTAGAAAGGGGTTAGCAAATTACATAGGGATAAACACAGGAGATTTTTTGAAAAATTTACCTTTTATATAATCAACTTAACATTATACCATCACGCCTGTATTCCCCCAAGGGTAAGGCAGAAGTGTACAAATGTACACCCACAGTTCGCCGGTAATAAGTAGGTAATAGGCGCCATATAATAGGTGTGCCTATTGCCATTAATCGGGCACAAATTCTAAGTTAAATCCAGGACTTTATGCATTAGTTATGCCTTATAAACGTCAATTTATTTTTTTACATAGATGATCCTTCTTGATAACGAAGACTTGTATAACGGTAAATGATTTTCCAATTTTAATTGTCATATTTTTTGCCTTTAATCATCGGAACCGATCTTTTTACTCCGGACCTCCGAATTTTCTTCCGCTTGATTGCAAGCCCATCGCTTAATCACCTCACACATTAGGAGACGCTTTTACTGAAAGGGAAATGTCATTTGTCCCTTACTTTATTTGATAAGGAAGAATTTCGACAATTTAGGCTCATTAAGTATGTTTGTTGGTTCATTAGTAACACGAGTATTTAGAGGATAAGGCGTTTTTTTTTTTTGTTTGTTGTTCTCAGAGGAGATGCTGTCGCCATCTGGTACAAACATCCCTAAAACATTGACTTGTAAAAGTGCCTTTAAAAGATCTATTTGCAAAAATAAATATCATTTCGTTTCATATAAAGTACCACCACGTTTAAGCAGAGGTCAACTATTGTAACAAGCACCGAAAAGCACAGCGTAGGGCGGTTTCCAACGAGATGGATGGGTGACCTGATAAAGGTTGCTTGAAATCGTTGGATGCAGGTGGCATATAGCCGGTCCTTGTGGAAGTCTATGGAGAAGGCCTTTGTTCACGAGTAGACCTCTGTAGGCTGATAATATATGATGATGATGAACTATTGTACACAATATTGTACACCCGTAGTTCGCCGGCATGGTAGGGGCTCAACCCGGGAATAGAACGTAGAACCCCTAGCGTGGCAGTCGCATTTGGGACCACTAGCCCAACAAACCAATTGCAATAATTGAAATAAAACTACTTTTTACGGACCTTATCGCGTTATATTGATAATCCAATATTTTAAGCAATAATGTTATATTCCAACACAGTTATAAAACTGTTTACATTAACATTTTAACTAAATGCTTTTGATCATAATTGATCATTACAACTTAATGAAATATTTATCTAAATAATTACCTACTTACTCATTTGCCATTCAACCACAAAATGATATTTATAAAATCAATTCAAAGCTATGCACGATATTAATTTGTGTCAATAGGAAATTGCTGATTGAGTTTCGTGGTAAAATTGTTAATTTATCATTTATTGGTTATTCATTGCCACAAAGGATATACTAGTATCTATGTTGTATATTGAACTAGTAATTGCTAACCTACGTTAGTGTAGCTATTATTTATATACATATCATCTGATACTGCCGCGTTGGTCTAGAGGTCGCTACGCTACAGGTCTTGGATTCGATTCCCGGGTCGAGTAAACTGTAGTTGGGTTTTTTAACATCGGTCCTTCATAAGTTTGCAAGGTTTAAAATCAATCCGTCGTTTTGGAAGGGGTGAAAATCACGTTTATTGATTCTCTATCATACCAAAGTAACTTTTATTTAAGGTTTATCAAAATCAGTTCATGTTTCATTTGAAGCCTTTACCTTGAATCAATCAGAATTATTTGACAGCAGTATTTCTATTTACTGTTCGGTTCATTGATTTCATACTATATATTTATAGTTGCTAATATTCTGAAACTGTAATTAATTTAATTTTGCATACCAACTGCACATAGTTCTAATTACTATTTGAATTTCACATTCTAAGCTAAATTGTAGAGCATTAAACTGCGTGAGAAATTGATATTGCTTTACCAGTGAAATATATAGATTAAGTAAATAATTTGATGATTTCTTAGTTTACGATGTCAAAGCTAGGCTATTAAAAATATAAAAATAATTATATTATTATGAATAGGTACGTGAAGCAGAAACTTTGTTCCCCTTTTTACGAAAGTTAAGCGGTCGAAGAAGTTTTCTTCCTAGCTTTTGCCAACTATGTTGTGGTCGCCTTCCAGTCTAACCATATGCGGCGGAATATCACTATTTTACACAAAGTGACTACCGTCAGACCTCCGCTACACAATTTCTAGGCAATACCGACATTCGAAGGCTGTTATCAGGCTTTTTGGGCTTCTGACCACGATTACGGAACTGACGGCTTTACGTGCTCTCCGGGGCACGAAGGGGTCTTTATGTGTAAAGAATGGTCACCCATATACTGACCGCGGTAAGCTTAGCTTAACCTTGCAGTTTGGTTGATCAGCGTAGTTATAACTTAGCCTTCTGTAGGAGTGCAGAAAACTAATATTTTTTCATAATATCCGAGGTAAAGTCGAGTATCCTCTAGCACTTTTCTGGACTTTGAGATTGAATGAATCTAATTTCATAATCTTTTTTTTTGTTTCAGTGTGACGAACATATTCCTAGTGAACCTGTCAGCTGCGGATCTGCTGGTGACGGGAGTCTGCATGCCGATCCAACTCAGCAAGGCCATCACCCTCGTCTGGTTCTACGGGGAGACGGTCTGCAAGATTAGCAACTACATTCAAGGTAACATCATCAAGCCATTAGTCATAGTGGTCATTAGTAGGACTTACACACTGTCGAAAAAATTGTTCAAGCATGCAGGTTTTCTCACTGTACATATTAATTATTAATACGCTCATAATTCCAAAGGACTTTTTAAATGAATGAAATAAATATGGCCAGAATAGAATCTATCTCCCAAATTTTATTGAAATTTTGTTCAGCGGCTTATGCGTAAAAAGGTAACAACTAGAATTATAAATAGGGTAAGATACCCAATTATTGACACTTTAAGGGCTGTCGTATTAAAATGGTTTAATATCTGACATTTTACGGTATTTCCCGTTAGATTTCAGTTTCTAAATAATAGAGCAATTAATGTAGTTCCTTGCCAATAAACATTTTTTTTATTTAAATGATATTTGGTGTTATTTTTTCAAGTTTTATTGATTTAGTATGATTTACCCAAAAACTGACACATTCTTCTCTATTTTCGTCAGGTGTTGTGCCA
Organism: Acronicta psi; assembly: GCA_946251955.1. Taxonomy (NCBI): domain Eukaryota; kingdom Metazoa; phylum Arthropoda; class Insecta; order Lepidoptera; family Noctuidae; genus Acronicta; species Acronicta psi. The sequence continues at coordinate 825,223 of OX276473.1, read as the reverse complement.
ATTTATTGACACCTTTTATTATAGCAATTTTACCTACCTATTAAACAATGTTACCTTTATAAGGTATTTTACATAAAACAAATCTTAATTATTGTAATTTGCCTTTTTACTATTAAATTACCTATATTTACGAATATTTATATATTTTATTTATTTGAATTGAAAAATCTAAATCAATTTCCTCATAAGAATTACGTTAAATCTGTTAAAAATCTTTCAATTTCTTCTATGTACGTAGTAAGTTCACAATCTTCTTCTGACACACTTTTTTGGCTATTTTCTTTATCATTGTGGCTTGGTGGGGATTTTCTTAAATTTTCCATGCGATAAAACTCATCGCTAAACAATAAATTATTTACTTCATCATCTTTTTTACCAGTGTTCTTTTTTAGGCTTCTGCATATTATTATTTTTCTGAGCCTTATTTATTTTTTCCTGTTCTTTCTTTTTCTCTTTCTCTCTTCTTTTCTTTTTTTAATTCCTTCAGCCTTTTCTTCTTTAATTTTATTTTTTTCATTTGCTTGTGCCTTCCACTCGGCTGATGTTAACACAAAAGGACCTTGAAATAAAACTACTTTTTACGGATTTTATCGCGTTATATTGATATTATTTTAATCCCGACGTTTCGGACCCTTTACAGTGTGATCGGGTGACTAAGGTGTTAGGCGTCTTGACGTTTCAATTACTAACAGCTACCCTATATTTTTGTTTATTGTTGGCAATCCGATTCACGCAGAACGAGCTCACTGTATCCTTCGATCTTGCAGTTTTAGGCTTGGATTTAGATTTGATTGAATCTATAATAGGGAAACGTCGGGATTAAAATAATATCAATAAAACGCGATATAATTTCCGTAAAAAATAGTTTTATTTCAATGTCTAGTATTCGCGTAAGTGTCAGAAATCAGTACAAAAGGACATCTTTTATTTAACCCACGACTTCATGATCAGCAGTCTGGTACTCGAACCACTAGACCCCAGACGTCGTCAAAATACTCTAATTAGTAGAATGGCTTCATTGTATTCCAATTATTGACATAGCCTTGCCCAATTACCAACACTGATGTTTATAATTAGTAATATTGATTTGACACCCATGTCAGAATTTGGAATAATGGTGTATTTGACTTTAATCTAATTAGTAGTTTTATACTAAGTCATAAACTACGTACTGATAGTGGAATGAACCTCCTCAAAAACGAATTAAAAAATTCCAATTATTGACATAGATGTCAATAAATTGGAATTATACTATTTTCGAGATACCAAAAATTGACATCTTGTAAAAATTCAACGAATTCAGTTAATGGAGAAATAACCATTGAAATCTGTTATTTTAACCTTCAATATTAGTTTAACATAACATTCAAAGAAAGGTATTCGTTTTTTTTATATTTTAACATGATTAAAATGAACGCTTCCCTTATCGAAACTCTAAGAAAACCAACTTTCTCTCCCTGACACACCGATTGCACTGTTTGTATCTGCTGTTTTGGCGGCATTTTAGTTCTTTTGACTGATTGGTGTTAACAATGGCATAAAAAATGAACTACCTAAAATAATTTTAATAAATATCACTCTTGGGTTGCCAAGTTTCCTTATATTTTAAAAATAACAAAAGGATGTCAATAAATTGGGGGGGTGTCAGCAATAGGGTGCTTTACCCTATATGTTTTAGACATTTTACACAGCAGAGCTTGTAATATGGGTACTATGGGTGTAAAAATATAATATTTCTGTTTTTTATGAAAATAATGACCTACTTATAATTGATACACCCAAACAAATACTAATAAATAAATAAATATCCTGGGACATGTTTACACAGCACCATCTAGTCCCAAACTAAGCAGAGCTTGTACTATGGGTACTAGACAATGGATATAATAATTATATACTTTTTTTTGTAAAAACATACTTATAATACTTAAGAAACACCCAGACAAACACAAACACTTAAGTTCATGACAATAAATGTGTGTGTCCTGTGGGAATCGAACCCACGACCTCATGATCAGCAGTCCGGTACTCGAACCACTAGACCACAGACGTCGTCCGTAATACTTATGTTTATTAGTTAATTACAAAATTAAATGTTTTATTCCATATTAGACCATAAATAGGAACATTTATAGAGTTAAACTAGTTGCAGGATTCCAAAAAGTGTATTTTATGGAGAAAAGCCGGCAAGAAACTCCATAGTCAATCTTTTAAATAGCATCCCTTTATACGATGTATGAGTTGTACCCAATAACAGTAAATATAACTCAGTTCTTATCACAGGTTAATAAAACGGAACGTCTAGTAACCCTTCAGGGGAGAAAAACGTAATATCATTTATAAACATTACAGTGTGGCACTGAAATATTCAGTTTAAGATAGTGCACAATATTAATGGGTTTATCAGAGGAAATGACAAATGATGGCTAATAACTAATGAAGTTTGACCAACGAAGACGATTGAACAAGGGGTAATATAGACAAATACCTTTTTATGCGCAGAAAATCTTCATGGATCCGTGTGTATCCGATGGTATGGTGTATTGGACTCAACCCGACTAAAAATCGCACTTGCCATCACCCTTTGCGTTATGCGGAACTAACATGCAGCGTAAAATAAGTTTATTGTCGCCTGTATGTCTTCCGGTGCTAACATGGCAGTGCAAGCTACTCGTCTCGTACTGTCAAAATTCGACTTCAACCCCTTCAACCGGACTTCGTGACAATTTGTCGATGAACACTAACATGCCACCCAATTTTTTTCGAATTTTGACACTTTTACATGACTTTTTTGTCGTCGGTAATTTCGACTTGATGGTCATGGAATCAGGAGGGGCTCGTGGCTGAGTTATAGCAACGCTGATCAACAAATAAGCTACAATGTTAAGCTATGCTTGCCGAGGTCAGTCTGTGGATGGGTGACCATTCTTAACACACCGAGACCCCGTCGGTCCCGGTTGTCATACGAATACCTATGACAATCGTTAGCGCTAGTCAGAAGTCAAAATAGCCTGACAACCAGTCTAACCTTCGAATATCGGTATTGCCCAGAAATTGGGTTGCGGAGGTCTGATGGCAGTCGCCTCGTGTAAAATACTGATATTCAGCCGCATCTGGTTAGACTGGAAACTGACCCCAACATGGTCGGGAAAAGGCTAGGAGGATGAGGATGATGGTCACGGAATCAGGAGGCCTTTGTTCAGCAGTGGCCCTCTCTTGGCAGATATGATGCTGATGATGAACCCATTTACTGTTTCGGATGATGGACAGCCTACTGAGGGTTAGCAGACTTTGCATGCTATTGAGAATCTCTCTCAGGTATGTTTCTTAACGATGTTTTTGCTCACCATAGTTTCAAGTCTGTTTCCCATTGGAGTAAAACTAATTTACGGATTTTATTGCGATTCCCAAGGTACATTTTGTTTTCGATGGTCCAAAAAGAAAATCTATATACCTAATATATAAATAGTACCTAGTATAATAGAATCCTTGAAAAGTAGATTCATTTGACCTTTCATAACCGTTTATACAATTGAAGGACTCTTTTACCTCCACTCCAACCTAGTTTTAAATGAAATGTCATAAACAGGACACAAACTGTCCAGCGGTGTTCAATGAGAAAATTCAAACAAAAAATTGCGTATCTCACAAAAAACAACGACCGTAACATGGCCAGACTACAGACCTGTCAAAATTGTGTAGGTGATTGACAGATTCGATTTAAACATGGAACCTTTTTCGCCTATTTAGTTTAACATATTTTTTCCTTGAGAGAATACAGGTGTGATTGTTTGTTTTTTATTTTTATTCAACCAAATATGTTTAAATACAAGTGCTCTGACTCCTGAACTAGGATAATTACTAGGATTAAAAGAGTGTCCATGGAGTTTCTTGCCGTATCTTCTCCATAGGATCAACTTTTTGGAACCGTGCATCTAGAATCATTTAACGTTTCATACGTGCTTGTAAAAGCTTATTTGAAATAAAAACATTTGAACTTGAACTTGATATAACGTGTATCTCAGGAGTTTATAGTTTCTTTTGTATGTAACAAGAGTTTAGTGACTAAAGGCAGTGGACGTCTTGACGTTATAATCTAACCCAGGACCTCAAGTGTAATAGTCGCGTGTACGTCTTACTAACAAAACAGTTTGCGTTAGACGACTTAAAAATGTATGTATTTTTGTATGGACCTAGAGTCTGCAATAAAGATTTACAGCCTAGGGGTATGATCACTGGATTGCCAAGTCAACGGTCTCGAATTCGAATCCAAGGCACGCACCTCTGACTTTTTGAAATTGTGTGTGTATAAATCGTAAATCTTTGACGGTGAAGGAAAACATCGTGACGGATTTCCTTGACGGCATGTGAAGTCTACCAATCCGCATTAGGCCAGCGTGTTAGACTACGGCCTAATCCCTCTAATACTGAGAGGAGACCCGTGTTTAGCAGTGGGACAGCTAATGGGTTGATGATGACGATTATTAAATAACAGAGTAAATGACCCGCCACGATTGACAAAGAATAAAAATGCTGGCAGCAAATCTGTCCCTGCACCTCGTAACTAACCTAAATTAAAAATTTTGAAAACCCCCGACACGAAATGTAATTAGCCATTTTGTGGTGGTGGTCATTTTGGGTTTGAAATTTATCATAGTGTATAGTATTCTCCTAGTTAAGCCCTTTCATTTGATACCCATATTGAGGGAGTTGTGAAAAAATATGTAATTCGCTATTTTGTGGCGGTGGCCATCTTGGAACGATTTTCATCAAACATAGCTAAGAACACTCCCGACTAATTCACCTTTCAAATAAAAAAAAAACAAAATCATTATCGGTTCATCCGTTCGGGAGCTACGAACCACACACACACACACAGACACGTCAAACTTATAACACCCCGTCGTTTTTGCGTCGGGGGTTAAAAAAGAACAAATTAGGTTACCGTGTGATTTACTGCGGCAATTAAACGCCCACTTGTTACACATATACATGATGTGTTTGTTGAGGTCGTTCCTGTTTGACGTCACCTGGCTTTTACGAGTTACTCTGGACTGGTAATAACATTTCGCGTTTAATGGGCGGTTAGTCTTTCATTGATTAAGTACTGATAGTAGGTTAATTTGTTTTTTTATTGAACACTAGCTGGTCCAAGGTGTTGATCGTGTTTATCTAGTTTTCCCAATTCCAATTTCCCAAAATCCATTCTTTCTCCATAATGCCTCCGTTATATATAATAACTATCTATGTACTATCTATGTACTAACTATCTATTAGTGGTTTGAGCTGTGCTGTGCGTTGATAGACCGTCCGTCAGTCAGTCACCGTTTCCTTATAGAAGTTGGAAGGGACATCGACGCACAAAAGTCGTGACAAGGTTTCACACAAGGTCAAAAATAAAATGACACAGGTCATTAATGTAGAAAATGATCGGTTATTACAGATATTGTCATTTTTGACCGCGCACTGTATTGCTAAAAACGCAATCATAACCCTACGCGGTGAATTTTATCGCGCCTGCGATCCAAAATAAATAGTGATTTTCAATTATAAATCTTATTTGGGTAGATAGAAATAATATTTTATGAAAATTTCAACGCAGAGGGTTCAGAATCATGTACTGAACCCATGGTATTCTGATGTGCGTAGATGTCTCTTCTATTTTGTATAGCCTAAAATAGTAAATTATTATTTTTACTCAATTAAGATTTTATCAACCCCCGACGCAAAAACGACGGGGTGTTATAAGTTTGACGTGTCTGTGTGTGTGTGTGTGTCTGTCTGTTGCATCGTAGCTCCCGAACGGATGAACCGATGTTGATTTTGTTTTTTTTTATTTGAAAGGTAAATAAGCAGTCGGGAGTGTTCTTAGCTATGTTTGATGAAAATCGGTCCAAGATGGCCGCCGCCACAAAATAGCGAGTAACATATTTTTTCACAACTCCCTCAATATGGGTATCAAATGAAAGGGCTTAACTACGAGAATACTTATGATAAATTTCAAATTCAAGAAGGCCGCCACCACAAAGTGGCAAAATACACTTCGTGTCGGGGGTTTTCTAAATTTTTAATTTAGGTTAGGTTATTGCACTACTAGTTAGAACCCTCGACATTTACAACACCTGAAAAAAGTGCTGAACTATATACACTATATTTATATACCTTAGTATGCAAATAAACCGTTTCGACTTTATTAATAAACAAGGTTTAGGCTAGGAGTAGTGAATTTATGTTTTGTCACTGTCAGACGATTTTAAAGTGACCGAAACAGGAAAGAGACAAAACATTTTTTAGCTACTACCAGTATACGCTGTGTTTATTAAATAAGGCGATTAACACACGGCAGCGCGTACTGTAGTAGGTGGTGAAGCGGATCTCATATTGCATTGGTCTCTACTGAATCAAAGGCACCGTCCGACCGCGCGATCGAGTTTCCATCCCTACTCATGTGTTCGAGTGGTGGGAGTTGTGAAAAAATATATAATTCGCTATTTTGTGGCGGCGGCCATCTTGAACCGATATTCATCACACATAGCTAAGAACACTCCCGACTAATTCATGTTTCAAATAAAAAAAACAAAACCCAAATTTGTTCATCCGTACGGGAGCTACGATGACACAGACACACACACACACACACACACACACAGACACGTCAAACTTATAACACCCGGTCATTTTTGCGTTGGGGGTTAAAAACAAAACCACATTAAATCTATCGATGTGTGCCGTGTGATAATCACCTAAGACGAGTTTGAGTTTGAGTTTGAAACCTACTTTCCTTGCAGGTGTTGCAGTAGCAGCTAGCGTGTTCACCCTGACAGCCATGTCGGTGGACCGGTGGCTGTCCATATCCCCTGAGCCCCGGCTCCGTCCCCCTGGGCGAAGGCAGGCGCTACTCCTGCTGTTACTGCTGTGGAGTGCCGCCTTGCTGATATTCATCCCGCTGCTGATGGTAGCCACAGTGAGGAGGGAATCTGTCCCCATCATATCAAAGGCGCTTAAGAATATATCGGTATGTATGATTTGTAATAAATATATATGACGAATGATATTTGACGACGTCTGTGGTCTAGTGGTTCGAGTACAGGACCGCTGGTCACGAGGTCGTGGGTTCGATTCCCACAGGACACAAACATTTATGTGATGTATGTCTTATATATTATAAGTATGTATTTACAAAAAAAAGTATATTAGTATTATAATATATCAATTGTCATATACAATCTATGCTTAGTTTGGGACTAGATGGTGCTGTATAAAAAATGTCCTTAGAAATGTAATACATATCCTGGGACATTTTACGGACACCATCCAGCCCCAAACTAAGCAGAGCGTGTACTATTACTATGGGTACTAGATAATGAATACAATACTTATATCCTTTTTTCTTTAAGTGTTTTAGGAAATTAACCTTAATTTTATATCCACGGTTACCAATATTATCACATGTCATCACGCCCGTATTCCTCGAAAGGTTAGGCAGAGGTGTACTAATGTACACCCAAAGTTCGCCGATATGTTTAGCTCGAGCCTATTGCCGAGCTATTAAATTATGACTCCGAACTGCTACTGGGAATTTCACAAAAAAAAAACCCAACAACACTGCCCGACCCAGGAATCGAACCAAGGACCTCTGACATAGCAGTTCCGTTTGGGACCACTAGACCAACAAGGCAGTCACCAATAATATGTGCTCTTAGTAATCCAAAACGTCTAGACTTAATAATTGTTAGTTTTTTTTATTTTTTTTATTTAATGAATAAGTACAGCCACGTCAACACTTACGCTAAATAGACTTTTAAAAACTAGGACTGATGCATCTGACAATTGAGGCGTACATAGCATTTACTGCATCATAATACGATAACACAACAAATAGCGAGATAATAACAAAATAAAATCAGTCCATAACAAAATAAAACTATCTAAAAATGTGGATACTAATACTACGAGAATTGCAAAATCTTTTTCTTAAAACATGGCAACGTGTCATTGTCAACTTAGTTAATAAACACTTCCATCAAGTCTTCAGACATATTATATAAATAAATATTAAACTACCGCAGACATTATAATTATGGCCTAAAACTTACAATCTCTAACAAAACTTATTCCATCTTCATTATGTTTACTCTTAACTGCTATAAAATATTAATTACACAACTTTGAACTGCATTAAGTAACGTAATTACACAGATAATGTACTTTGAAAAGTTGTAGTACAAAATAATTAGTTTTTCTCATATTATAAGTTTGCGTGTAACGAGAATGTTCCAAAATAATTCTAAAGTAGTGTTAACAGTTATTTAGTTGAAATTATTAATCAAATGTTACGTTTCAGTTCACTTTGTATTAGTACTGATTTTAATAACACCAATAGCAGCTCTTTAGTAATTTTGAAAACTGAATTCACAATGAAATGTCACATAAATCTATCTATATTAATAAAAATGAATCACTAAATCTGTTGCTAAGCGCAAAACTCGAGAACGGCTGAACCGATTTGGCTGATTTCTGGCGATAAAAAACAGGAAAAAAAGAAAAATACCTGGAAACGCAGGCGAAGCTGAGCACGGGGCGCTAGTTAATTATAATAATATGACATTCAGGTGATCGATTTGCCCTTACGCCTGACAGTTTATTAATATTATTTATCTATCCTTTCTACACATTTTAATAAAAAAATTGTCTACGTTTATGCATTATTTTTAAGAATCGTAGTCGTAGAGCCGCCCGTGGCATCACTATTCTAGGTAAAGACTAAGAAGAGAATAGCGATGCTAAATGCCACAACTGGTTAGTAAAGACTGATAACCAGTGGCATTTTAATGCCATAGAATTATGACTATGTAGGCCTTTATTGGCCTCACACAGGGTTGCATCATTATTAGTTAAGTTTCTGTGTTCTGTGCGAGTCTAAAATAAAAGTTTTTCTTTCTTTAACTGTCTGTTCAAATTTATTGTAAAATAAGTACTTAAATAAACGCTTTTCTATGAATTCATTATTTAACAGATCCGAATCTGGATTTGTGCCCGGTTATTTGGAATAGACTTACCCTACATGAGACCAGAAACATTCCAGGGAACTGTGGATGTACATTATTACACCTCTACCTAACTCTTTGAGGGATTTATAATGTTATAATGTAAATTAGTATTGATAAGTTATTATTTTTATTTTTATTTTACTACTAGCTTTTGCCCGCGGCTTCGCTCTCCGTGGATGAAGAAACAAAATTGAAAGAAATCGATCCCGAATAAGATAAAAAGCAGCTCACTATAACAGTTTCATCATCCTCCTAGGCTCCTAGCCTATGCCGAAAATATGTTAAGCTCCGGTTCCAATCGAAACAGATGTGGTTAAATATAAATATCTTACACAAAGCAATAGCGTTCAGACTGGTTAAAACCGATAGGTATCCTAACTTTAAATTGATCGTCTGGTTTTTTGGCCTTCTGACTACGATTAACTATATTAATAGGTTTTCGTATGGGGTCTACTATGCCGAATCAATTGCCATTTCTTAACGTGCTATATAAGGTACAGAGGGTCTCGATGTCTTAAGAATGGTCACCCATCCATAGTCTAACCGCAGAAACCGCTGCTTAACCTATCGCTCAGCGTAGTTATTACTTCGTCAAAGTTTTTAGCTCGGTTTGAGCAATTGTTACTGGTACTGGGGTACTCTATGAGGTACTGAGGTGATACTGTTGGTGAAACTGTGTTATTCAAAATCACTCCAAAGGAAAATTGAAACTTCAGTTAGTCGTAATAACTCGTAATTCTAACCAAACTTTACAACTATTGTTTAATTTAAGTCTATACCACTTTAAACGTTTATAACTAATCTAACAATCACGATTTCTACGCATATGACAACTTAATTAAAGAACCAACAATAATGATCCCTTATATCAATAGGAATACATACTACAGAGAGGTCAAGCTCTATCTCAGCATCTACGCAACCGAGTGGAATGAGATATACCTCATTTTTTTAGTTGAACGATAGACTTTTAAATAGAAAATCAAAAATCAAAAACCAACAATGATGATCTCTTCTTTCTATGGGCTTGCATACAACAGAGAGGTCAAGCTGTATCTGAGGTTCTATACAAATAATTGAAAAAAGCTTTACATCAGTTTTTAAGTTGGAAATTATGCTTTACAACAGTTAGCACAAAATTCAAATCTATTCAGTAGGTTTAGCGCCAACCCCTAACAAACAGACAAACAGACAAGAATTCTAAAAATCACATTTTTGGGTTCGCGATCGTTTATATACTCTAACCCAATTGTTTTTTTTTAAATATCTTCAATGTACAGAAATGACTTTTTTACAATTTTATAATAGTATAGATATAAAAGTATCTATAATCCCAGTTAAGACGGTAGCGCGTATGAAATAAGATGTTTCATTTTCCTAAATTCCCTATTTCGTATTACTTACTGAGTAACAGAAAGTAGTCAGATAATTGAGGATAACTGATGGTCTTCCGGGGTGCTCAACCGAGTTATTGGAATCTACTATATGTACATATATTACTCGGTTCACTAAATGTAGGGACGAAAAGGAAAGGTTAATAAATTTTTGCTGAAATATTTTGTTAAGGGTTCTAGGAAACTATTTATTTGTAAATACCTTTAACTGCCTCATTGGTTTAATAGTAGTATGCGCGATCGAGCGAATTGATTCTGCTTGCCCCCTATTAGATTGCACCTAAACATACTTGTTAGGTGATTTTGTCAGGCTGGCTGGTTGTGTGTGTTCTTTCCTCGGCTTGTGTGATGGATGAAAATAATGGAGATAGGCAGAAATGACTTGTGTATTGATTATGATTGAATTGATTATATTTGAAGAAAACAGGTAAATATTAATTATAATAAAATAATACGGGCGACACTCGATCGTCGTAAAATCAGATGCTTAGCGGAATGACACCGCGCAATGCTCGCCCTTCCACCGCAGCTGTCCGTGGCGTGTAGTCCGCTGCGTTGGCCACTAGATGGCGTTAGTCGTTAACAATACTAGTGAACTGCATACGTTAGTATCTACACCTCTGCCCTACTCTCCGGGGATTACAGGCGTGATGGCATCTTTAAAGACCCGTAATAATTGTTAATTTACGCCATTTAGATTACTTAGAATTATGGATCAGTGTTTAATTAAAATTACAGCTAAGGTAAACACTTTTGCTAGCAAAACTATATTATTTTAAATGGTACTGTCGAAAATAAGAAAAACACTATCCAATAGAATCCCATATTTCTTGTAGTAAAACTTATAATCATCGCTAAGCCTTAAAATGTTTAAAAGCGAATCCCCAACTCATGATTAATGACAATATTTTCAGAGATTTCTTTCTTTCCGTACGTAATTAGGACTATTTTTCAGTCTGCTGATATAAAATTTTCAGTGACGTAATCTTATTATAATGATTAAGGTATATTCTTGGAAAATTCCTTAGTTTTGTTGTAATTTCGAGCCTATTTTGTGTAAGTAAAGTTCAAAGTAAACTAGAACTTTCCAGACGTATCTACCTAGACCTACCCACGGTTCGCAAACGATACTTTGTTATTATGGAATATATTAATATTTTTGAATATAAAAACTTTGAAATAACAAGTAGGTATAGTTGCATAGCTTTTTCAACTTTTCGCTCCAAGGCAATAAATTGTATTAAATAATAATTATGCGTCTAAACTAAGTATTTTAGTTATTTATTGTATCGAAATAAGGTTGCCATCACACAACCTTTTGATTGTATAGAACATATTAGACTAAGGCCTTTTTGTGAAATCCATAGTAATTTCGACACTACACTTTGATATTAGTGTTACCAACTTAAATACTCAATACTATTGAGTATTAACAAGAGTTGAGTATTGAGTACAACTTACATTGTGGAATGCAATAAATATTGAGTATTGACTCAATATTTATTGCATTCCACAATGTAAGTTGTTAGGTGGTAAAAAGTACAATTATTTTGTTCATTATGGACCCCGTCGGGCACAGCAATGTAGGAGAGAGGAAGCACTGTGTGTCTACAGTTACTAACATCATAAAATTATTATTATTTTCTTTTTTTATATAATTACATTTATTAGGTAAGTTTAAAATATATATGTATATGTAGGATATTAATTTTGTTTTCATTAGTATTGTTATGTAAGTAATTCAGGAATATCATTTAATAAAATGTATTATTGATAACACCCCCGAACGGTTAGGCTTAGAGTTCACTTACAGATGTACGTCTAGAATTTACTGGTTTGGTTTAGGTCCCATAAATATAATAGCGGTCGACGTCGAGACTATTGCTTTATTCATTTATAACAGCACACAAATTCAATCTTCGAGCTGTATCTAATAATTTCCTAGAAAAACAATCAAATCAAATAACACTGCTCTAGGTACGGGAATTGAGAATAGGACCTCTTGCTGAGCTGCTCGTTTACGAACAATAAATATATATATATAATAAATATAATACTAAATATATTGGGTTTACATTTATGTTTCGACTGTTCTTACAATAACGTGACTGAAAAAAACAAACTGCCTCCAAAAAACACCTAGGAACAAAAAAGCAAAAAATAACAGGTCATATTTACATTATAATTTCTAACTAATTTGGAGTCGCTGCAAAACAGACAATCAACGAAAGTCATATTTAAATTAAATTAAATCATATGAGACCACCTCTCTTTCAAACAATAAAATAAATTTCAACATCGGTCCACAATTGACTGAGAAATCGCGTAACATACATATAAAAAAACATACTGTCGAATTGAGAACCTCCTCCTTTTTTGAAGTCGGTTAAAACTACTTTTCACAATATATCGTGTTTCTTTCAGACTGTAGTCATTCATACCTTCAGTATTCCGTTTACTCTTGTATTTTCTCCACTTTTGTTATCTCTCTCTCTAGTTTAGTGACGGGGACTTGAACCCGATGACGATCATGCTTGAACAAAATCCGGCACCCAACCAGATAATTATCAGTTTCCACATTGACCCTTCGGTATAAGTACTCTTCTGTGTGTAACTTTACTCTTCATTACTGTAGACAGTTATAATGTATTGTGAAACCGTACCACAACCAAATTGCGAACGTTCTCAAAAAAGCCAGGTTAAGAGCACCCTAAACTGAAGAGCATGCATGGGGAGGTTGATGAGCATAGATAAATGGTTGTGCCAGTATCGTAGCGAGTGGAAATATATAGTCTCTGTCTACCCCTATGGGACACAGCTATGAAGCTATGTATGTAAAAATATTACAGAATAAATATTGGGACAATAACATTTGATTTGGATTGGCCGTAATCTAGTTTACTAGTTTCGTCAGTCTCCGTTCATCCATCCTCTGTACATGGGCGTACTTGTAAAACTGCTAAAGGTGTTCCATTTATTCTAGATAGAAACGAGAGACGTGCATTTCTGTACTGAGGAGTGGCCTGGATCTGACAGAAAGAAGCAGTTTGGCATGCTGAGCTTCACATTAGTGTATGCAATACCTGGTGAGTCAAGTTTTAATGTCACATCAATTATTCTATTAATACACATGTCATTGCTACATTAAGTAATTCTATTTCACGAATACCCGCGTGATAATCTTTAATATCATTGGCATAAGGTTCAAAATTCATTAACTTAACGGACTCTGTGAGATTGATCGTTTGTAATATTGTATTGTGTAGCCCCTCATAGTCTAAACATCTTTGCTGCCTCCTGAAGTAGCAGACGAGCTATGATGATTTTCCGCACTTAAATTAAAACCAAAAATAAAATAATTTACTTGATAATCTGCCTCAAAATGGACGAATTGTTATTGGCCTTGAAATATTTTTGCTTTTAGCTTTACTCAATCTTCGTCCATTATCAAGTCAAAGCTTATATTATGAGTAAAATATTTTCTTTACATTTATCCTGTGTCATCCAAATAATTAAGTCTCCACGTCTTTTTGACATAATAATATAAAAAACAACAATAACGTCATTACTTATGGGATTATTATTATCTTTTTGTATTTTTTAAGCATTTTCCATGCTAAGATTACAAGTTATTTTTAATGAAGGATTATTATTAGTTAGTTTTGATTTAGTTGCATCACAAATTTTCCTTTTTGATAAAATACTTATTGTATCTGAGTAAATAACCTCAGTAACGCCTAACTGATAAAAAGCTCTTCTGTGATCTATTAAAAAAACATTCACTTTATAACTTCTAAGTCATTGCTGCATTATCGACATATCAATGTAAAAAGCAATTTAAATTATCGCGGAATATCGGTACCGATACACTTGGAAAGTACAAAAGTTTATGTTAATACAAATAGAACTTTGAGTCTATTCATGGAAGTTCTGCATTGTTAAACAACTAAGTGATACTTGAAACGTTTATTGCTTGCCCAACTGCGAAGATGTTAACATCTATTTGAATTTATAAGCATTGATATTTATAGTGTGGAAGTTAAGTTCCAACCTTTTATATTCGTTATCGCCGTCTAGACTAAAATCTATTGTATTGACTATGTAAAGGGATAAATAGGTACTGGCAAAGCTTTGCGCCCACACCTTGTTTTTAATATTTATTACCTTCCTTTGTAAAACGATTTAAGCTTTACACAAAGACTTGTTTCTTTTTAACAAATAATATTTATGCCGTCTATATCAAAACAATACAGAACTTATATGGTTATAGGTAACATTATTTTTGCTAGAATCTCGTCTTTTACAAAACCAATTTTTTGCAAACATGTAAACTAGACTAGAGACTACTAGAACTAGACATGTGGCCTCAAACATATTGTAAGGAATAAAGTTCGATAAGTGGGCTAACACCGAAGGTCAAAGTTAGTCAAGTAGCTTGTAGAGACCATTTCAAGGGACAAAACCTTCAAGAGCGGTTGCCTAAAACTACTACAACTTGCCCAAAATACTTCAGGAAGCAAATAACCTACGGTTGGATCCACACACGGCATCGCAACTGTTTTTAATATATCTCGAAAGGTTCTCATGTTCCGTTTTCCTTATTATCTCTCTCTCAAAGGTTTGTGTACGAAGTCCCAAAACATTTGAACCGTAAGAGTATTTTTTGTTGAACAAACCGTAATCTTGGGATATTCAATATGTTTTCTCTGTGGTTATTACGGCATTGTTTACAGTGTATACGTGAAATAGTTTTGCCTCTAGCTACTGTACTGTTATCATAAGCCTAAAGCGATTCGGCTGGTTCAATATTTATAGAAGCAAAAGGTTTCTTTCTTATTTCCATTGCAATTGGTTTCTATAGAATGTTTTGTTGAATGGAATGGAAAGGGAATGTTGGAGGCGACGATGTCTGTGGTCTAGTGGTTCGAATACCGGACTGCTGATCACGAGGTCATGGGTTCGATTCCCGCAAGACACAAACATTTATGTGATGAACTTGGTGTTTGTGTTTGTCTGGGTGTTTCTTATATAAGTATATATTTACAAAAAAAAAGTATGTAAGTATTATATCCATTGTCTAGTACCCGTAGTACAAGCTCTGCTTAGTTTGGGATTAGATGGTGCTGTGTAAAAATGTCCCAAGATATTTATTCATTTATATTATTTATTTTTTAACTAGTAACATATTTATTTTTATTATTTAAATAAACATCTTGGGACATTTATACACAGCACCATCTAGTCCCAAACTAAGCAGAGCTACCGTACTAAGTAGTACTAAGTAGGTAAAACGTGAAGTAAGTAGAGTAGGTACTACGGGTACTAGACAATAGATATAATACTTATATACTCTTTTTTTGTAAATACATACTTATAATATATAAGAAACACCCAGACAAACTCAAAAACTAAGTTCATCACATAAATGTTTCTGTCTTGTGGTAATCAAACCTCGTGATCAGCAGTCCGGTACTCAAACCACTACAACACAGACGGTAGAAGCTCGGCCCCGAATAACATAATCTAAGATCAAAACAGACCCACCTGCGGGTGTACGTTAGTACACCTCTGCCAGAATCCATCCATGCCAAACGAATCCAGACCTGATGTTGTGTAGCAACAGATCAAAATTTGATTTGAAGCCCTAAACAGAAAACTTGTTAGACAAATTCAGAAGTTGAGACTTAGTTTAACCATAATGCAACACAAATTATGTCGTCGAGTGTACTCTGAAAGCGACGTCTACGCTGACGTAGGACCGTTTGTCAAATCAGCCATGTACAGTCACGAGCAAAACCATGTATACACTAACAAAAGTGCTAAAGTGATTTTTTTTGAATGAACGACTGTAACTTTGAGATAACACCAATTTCACTATAGTATTGATTCGTAAATACTGTGTTCGTAATATCATAAAAGTTCTATTAGTACTTTAGGAGAAAATTGCTTTAGCAGTTTAGTGTATGTAACAAGTTTTTTCTCGTGACTGTACATGGCACTTGATCAAAAACATTTGACATTCTATTTTAATTGTTATTCACGTATTTTATCATTGGCAATGAGTATACTACATACGTACTTGTATACATAATTCTGCATAACATTAGCATATTCTATAAAAATAAACATTATTGCGAAAATTCCAAAATAAATATGTACCATATCAATCAATCAAATCTGTACCAAAAGTGATATTAAATGAAAAATCACCTCGTAAATTCTACTACAAAAAGTAAACAGATTATATATGTAAAGCCACGCGCTCGTTTGCGCCAACAGTCTCAATGCGTAACAAATGATTTGTTTTCTGGTAATAAATCTCTCATCCCGAGAAATGAGTTATGTCTGCAAATATTTTATAAGTAGTTGTAGACTTTTCTTTGTCGATATGAGGATAATGTTCTTTGATTTGTGTATTATTTCGAGACGACGACGTCTGTGGTCTAGTGGTTCGAGTACCGGACTGTTGATCACGAGGTCGTGGGTTCGATTCCCACAAGACACAAACATTTATGTGATGAACTTAGGTGTTTGTGTTTGTCTGGGTGTTTCTTATATATCATAAGTATATATTCACAAAAAAAAAGTATATAAGTATTATTATATTAATATTATATAATTATTATATTATATAATTATTATTATAATTATATCCATTGTCTAGTACCCATAGTACAAGCTCTGCTTAGTTTGGGACTAGATGGTGCTGTGTAAAAATGTCCCAAGATATTTATTTATT
This sequence comes from Acronicta psi, assembly GCA_946251955.1. Lineage (NCBI taxonomy): Eukaryota > Metazoa > Arthropoda > Insecta > Lepidoptera > Noctuidae > Acronicta > Acronicta psi. The sequence continues at coordinate 808,040 of OX276473.1, read as the reverse complement.
TATTTATTTATTATTTGCTCTTGTCTGACCGCGGTCATCCTGCATCAATGTGTCGTGGACTTGTGATGGAAATTCAGTAGTATTCAAGTTCAGTAGTGAGATCCCTAATAAATACTGTTTAAGTGATTTTAATACTTTAGTCGTCTTAGGGCCCGTTTCACTACCTCTGGCTAGCCGCTACCCGCCGGATAATTTCAATAATCGAACACCATTTATATGAAATTCCATAGTTCCATTCCATAAACAAGCCTTTAAGTTTTGGCAGAATCTGAAATAATCTTAATCTCAAGACGCCGTTTTCAGCTTATTCCATACTGAAATTTTTTATTTTTTCATAGGTTCAATTACAATAATGTCGTACGCGTGCATGGGGCGGACGCTCTGCTCGGTGCGGCCTCCCTTCGACATCGACGAGGGTAATGTCAGCATGCAACAGGTAAATACATTGTTTATTACCATTAACAATGTTTTGTTTGAGTTAAAAAATCGCTTGAATTTTCCTTTTGTTTTTCTTTTATATATTTTCAAAAGCCAAAGAAGTGTCTCGCTTTGATGGAATACAAATAAAATTGTTTTGTTTTCATTTTAATGAGCCCGTACATTGTGTAAACAGTGTTTCAATGCAGGAAGGGAAACTGGAATCAATAAACACGCCACGCAACAATTATCAAGTTATTTACAATAATTTATTATTATAATATACACTGATAATCTTTGTATCGGTTAAGCTCAGAACTGTGACCAAACAATGCCAGAACCGAAAGTTAATGCTAGCAGTATGTTCCAGTTCATAATCTTTCGACAGTTTACAATCTAACGAGATAGGTCTTTACAATTTTACGGTGACCTAGACAACGTTTATAAGCATTTACGGCCGCTTATAATATTATAAAATCTATGTCAATATGAGAGCAAGGATTATATGAGCAAAATTATTTGCAAACATTGTTGTAGTGACAAATGACCTCATTTGGCAAAAAAAATTACGCAATTTGAGATTTCAGCACTTTTCAACACCCATATACGTTACGTGTTCCATCACGGAGAGAGCTTTATAAAACTTCGGCGTGAATATTCATATAAAAAGGAATAATAGTAAAAAGCGGAAATGCATTCTAAATTCGTGGCACTTAATTAAATACACATCATTATGTGTGTAATAATATGAATGGTCCTTAATTATTCTTTGTAAAAAGCCTGAAATATATTTTGTGGGTTTTGTACATACGTTCCTTTTTTTTTTGTTTTTTTAAGCATTTTCCATGCTAAGATTACAACAAATTTTTAATGAAGGAAAATTCGGCTGGCGGGCAGCATTCGAACCTGCGTCTTCGGTACACCAGAACCTTTTGACCACTAAGCTACCGCGAGCCCCGCTCGCCAGTCGAAATCTTCCTTCACATTCTAATTTACGTCTTAAAGGTGACGTAAGTGTGTGAAGGAAGATTTCGACTGGCGAGCGGGGCTTGCGGTAGCTTAGTGGTCAAAGCGTCTGGTGTACCGAACCAGAAGACGCAGGTTCGAATGCTGCCCGCCAGCAGATTTTTTCCTTCATTAAAAATTACGTTCCTTTTATTTTTTAAACCATATTGCGGAGCATTTAGAGATGGGTACCTACGTGTTAAAATAGCGTTGCGGATCGACTAATATATAAATCCGGGATTATGACACAGTTTCCGAATTGGTTCGTTATTGTTTTTGGTCTTGATCTGATCTGGTTTATGCAAGATCACCGATTGTCGATGCAGCTAACGCAATCGCGTGTAGCCCACTCGCGCTCAATACCACAAAGGAACTCGTGAGTAGTTTCCAGTGAGTGTTTACACAATCGATAGTGTATTGTTGTCGTGATAGGCGCAGAAGTTTATTTGAATTTGAAACTTATGTCCTTAGAAGTTGCGCTTAGAATTGCGTATCTTCATATTGAGGTATGTATGGAGGCAATACGCGCTCATGGGAGTAGTTTCGCGAACTTCGATGATCTAGGATGTGTTTATGGCTCACGAGCCATAAAGTATTCTCCAAAGTACGGGAAGGTAATATTAATATGACAATCGTTACAGCCTCTTTAGATAAGTTGCAATCTACCATTCAAATCGACAAAATAATCGAAATTAATGACATGGATACGATAAAAGCTTTCCAACAATCAAGAATTCCCGTTTATTCCAAAAATTTCGTTCTTACAAAACCACAGCATTTTTATATAAAAGCAGTTATGAAATATCGAATTTAGGTTTCAAATTAGTAGTACTCTTTTAAAGGAGATGTTCCAAAAATTTATGGCGCCTGGGCCAGTATACTTACTTATACTATAAATAATTATGTTAATGGTGATATGATATTTTGTGCCGTAAATATTTTATTTAGACGATAACGTGTTTAGTTCGTATGTAGAGAATACCGTGTTGTTTTACAATAAATAGACCTATATCAAACCATCTATAAATAAATAACAAATATTTATCTGAGCAGTAGGTATTATAATGGTGTATTCCCTTTAGAAATACAATTGTTGGAAATGTTTTCACAGGCCAAAGCTAACGTAATAAAAGCAAATAATATTGTCCCACTTTTATCCTTTCCTGTGTGAATTAAAAGATTACAATCAAAATGGCATGGAATAAATACCTTAGATTTTGACAACATGTTTGATAAGATGGTACAAAATTATAATTTAATGGTATAAAATAAATTGAATGTAATTTGGATACAAATAATATACTTAGGTAACTAACATTCAAGCAGCGCAAGTTAATTAATTACTGAGAAGTGGTGCAGTAATCGTTTGTTGTATGGATATAAGAATATGATGTGGTAACAACAGTGACGTGGTAGTGAAGAGCATGTTATTAGAAAGATTTTGAGTATGAATCTTTATAGATATAAGGCAAGAGTGAGACCAAAGAAAAGATAGATGGACTATATGAGAGATGATAAGACTGCCAAGGAAATGAATAATGAAATACATACTGTTAGAGACGCATAGGAGAAACACCATAGATATTGCGCTTATCACTAATAAATTTCAATATGGGCAGGAGGATGATACGAATTGGAACCTAATGTAAAAGAAAACATAACTTAGTATATCTGTAAATGTAACAAATAACTAGTCAAGTTCAGTCAAAGCAACAGAAGTTTGAACTAGTTAGTAGTCAGTGTTTGAGTTACACAGAATTATTCATTATAAAACGTTTTCTTTGAGATAAAGATTAAAGATAGAAAAATCTGAGAATGTCTAAATATTTTCTTTTCATATTAAATGAAAGACATTTTAGATACAAGTAAGATATTACAAAAAAGAAAACAGATGTTTTGAGGGATAAGAGTAAATATTTAAATGGACACAATGTCACCTTTTTATGGCTCAGTTGATTACTGAGACCGATAACAAATGTTAAAACTAAAAGAAATTTGATAATCTGTTTGAATAAGTAGGTTGATAAAAAGATTAGGTTTTCAATGTTATATTACGATTGGTCTACGAAATTCTAGTTGTTTAATTTAATAACAATTAATTTTAATCCAATTAAAATTTCAAATGTTCAAGTAACTCTAGAAATAAATTAAATACATTTCAAAAATATGAAAATGAACAACAAATAAAAAATCAAGACTAAATTAGTATTGAATCGAGCGTATTTTACAATATGCTATTAAATAAAATGACAACATGAAAAATATTTTGAACTGGAAACTTGAAATGGAGACATTAGTCTTTTAGAACTGTTAAGTAGAGATGAGCCTTTACAATGAAACTTAAAGAATTAAAAATTATGACTAACATAATTAGTCAAAACTAAATATAAATAGAGAGAAATCTGTAGTCTTTAAGTTTCTTCAAAAATATATACCTCTAGTCTAAAGTTTCTAGTTTAAAATATAGAATTAAGTACATCCACGAATGATTTTGGAATAGAACCCGAATCTACAACTAAAGTTATCAGCAAGCTCATAAAATATTTGTGGTTTAAGGAAAAGTACTTCCAGGGTCTAAGACTGATGAAGGAGAGGAAGCGAGTGGCTTGGATTCTCTTGCTGCTGGCAGTCCTGTTTGCCTTGTGTTGGATGCCGTACAACATCATGCAACTCCTGCTAGACGTCAACTTAGTGAACGCCAAGGACCTGAGCATGTTTTTGCCGTATGCATTATTTATAGGTGAGTAAATTTATTTAGTTCTTCTACTGCAGAACCATAGAGAACAGGATTACAGGATAGGAAAGATCAAAAGTCAAAGTCAAAGTCAAAGTCAAAGTCAAAGTCAAAGTCAAAGTATTAGTATTTATTAGTATTTTCGAAAAGTCAAACTAGTTGCACGGTTCCAAAAAGTGGTTCTTATGGAGAAGAGTAGGCAAGAAACTCCATAGACTCCTTTAAAAAAAAATTTGATTACAATATTATTATTTTATTTACAATCTTGTTTTGGATAGCCACTGCGAATGGTGTAGTTGGCATAAGGTTTACCTGTTTAAAAATTTTAATAAAAAAAAACAGTAAAATATTACAATAGCAATTAAGGGTTGATCAGCCCTGACGGACAGCACCCGTTGACGAGTATAACGTGTGTATCGGCATCGTTCTACTCAACCATGTTGCAGGGAATAAGCAGGATGTTTAACCACTTGATACGACACGATAACTTCATAAGGAAAACGAGGAAAGGCTTAGACCTAGACGAAATTACTTTCAAGTTAAAGAACAGTGGGGATGAAGTCGTATCAAGAATTAAAACGGAAGCCAGGAGATAGAAAACAGTGCAATTGCTCCATTGAGAGTTAAATCTTTTAGAGACATATATTTAAAGGTACGATTTTAGAAGAAGAAGAAGAAGAAGGGAACTATGCATTAGTGTTGTATAAGGTCATTTGGAAGTAGGGAGTATATGACCTAAAATAGAAGATATAAATATATGATAAGTATATAATATTAAATACCAAAAGTGATGTCTTTTTAGTTCCTAAGTAACTAAGGGCGAGGCAAATAACTAAACTCCGTTCTGCTACTGAGAAATCCAGTAATATACTGCTCTAACATCAATATTCGAATTGATCTTCATCCAAGCGATACGCCAATAACCGATTAGGTCTGTACCTTTTGTTTAAATTTGTAGTAAAGTTTTAGCTTTATTAACTAAAGCTATCCAATATTGCTGACACGATTAACTTGTAGCCCAGTAACTCCTTTGATTATATTTATTTAAGTTATTTCTAGTTCAGATATTATAGGTTTTACTATTTATACTTTAACTTCTAAGTACTGGTAAGCAATCCCTTGTTGATTGTAACTAGCGTTATTTAACCTTTGTGGCCAGTCTGCTTCAATTTTATTCAAATTATATTTTTCTTGTCTCTTTCTTGTGGAAAATAAATTGATGGCAATTATTTTATACCAATCTATACGAATATTATAAAGAGAAAAGATTTGTATTTTTGTATGTTTGTAATGAGTAAACTCAAAATCTACTGGACCGATTTCAAAATTCACTATGCAGGCGCAGCCGCTGGTGGAAAGCTGGTATCATTATAATCTGTTTACCAATAATCTTCCAAAATTCAGAATTGTTAGAGCGGCCGTCCAGTAACACAGAACAGAAATCATTCAACTTGACCTTTTCAATAGCAGACTTGAAGCACACTCATAAATCAAAGTGCTACTAGTATAGAGAGTAATTGATTTTGATTATTTTCTGGCGTTACCTATAATAAATTTAAAAAAAAAACACGATGAATGTTTTGTAGGAAAGTTAGTCTTCGCTCGTTCGCTTCTACTTGCAGATATTTTAGTAATTTTATTCGGCTATTTATTATCTTACTAATTATTATAAAGGCGAAAGTTTGTAAATTTGGATGTTTGTTGCTCTTTCGCGGCAAAACGGTTTACCCGAATCGGATTATAACAGTCTACATTGATCCCGAAAAATTCAAAGTTTCAAAGTTCCTAACTCCACCAAACTTGTACAAGTAGTTGTAGGAAAAAAATCTATAATAAAGTTGAAGAGTTTGTTTATTTAATTGAACGCGGCAATCTCAAGTCCTACTAGTCCGACTTGAAAAAAAACATTCAGCGTTAGATAGCCTGTTTAACGAGGAAGGCTATAGGCTATATATCATCACATTATGACCAATAGGAGCGTAGTATCGATTAAAATGTTGCAAAAACAGGAAAAAAAATTCAACTTCTACTGGAACGAAGTTACGGGCAAAGGTTAGTGTGATAATAAAATGTTAGGCATTTTTTATTTGATAAGAACTTATACTATAAAGAAAACTGATTGGATAGTTTATTAACATGAGTTCTAGGAAAGTAATTACTAATATTATATTTAATGTGAATTTTGAGGTAAGCAGAAATCTTTTACTTTTATTACTTTACTACTACTTTACTTTTTTATTTACTTTTATCTTTTTTTCGAAGAATACTTTGTACCTAGATAAAATATCCACAAAGAATTCTTCGAATATATCTACGAAGTTTCTTTTTTGCTGAAGAATATGTTATTACGTTATGTCAAGATTATGTAAGTAGTTCATTTTTATTATATTTGGCATTAACATATTCTTTTGACTATCAATGACATTTTAATTATTAAGTCATAGTTACAACCTTAAAGGTTAAAAAAAAAGCAACAAAATTAGTATGAAATTATCTGCTCATGTATCCCGATAAGATCCACTTAAATTACTTAGCAGATAATTACATTAAAAAAATGTTCCATTATTGCATTAATCCGGCGGTTACCGGCTATCCAGAGATAGTAAATTAGGCCCTAAAAATACATAATTACGAGTCACTGACCGACTATAAATGTCGAAATTCCAAAAAAAGTTTTCCCAGAGTATTAGAAAAACTTGGGCGACGCTGCAGGGCACAGCTTGTTATTTATAATGAAGACGCAATGTTATTCCAGAAAACAATGACTCTAACATCGTCGAGTAATTTTCGATATATTTTATTTGCTTCAATACATATTATTACAATGTTGTTTTCTTTCGTCTTTGAACTCAAATATTATGTGACTTTGATTCATTACATTTTCATTCGCACCAGTCAACTGGTTTATCTTTGCATCTATACAATTTTGATTTTCCAAAGGAAGACCTATTTTTATGATTCTAGAGAATATTCCGAAATAATTCCAAGAAATATTTTAATTTCTCGGAAAAGTTCAATAAGTTTTGTATTTGATTGTCCCCTTACAACTTTTATGAGGTTGTTCCTTTAATAATATACTTAAAGGATTTATATAAAAGTTATAAACTAGATGTTCAGAAATATAAAATAGTATTGTTGTTTAATTAAAGTTACAAAAGCCGAAACGTTACAAGGTCTGTCTCAAACCTATGTTTGATAATTATGTTAATAACCTATTTTCGTGAATTGCTAATGAGACGCGGACTTGTTTGTTTTATTTTTTTGTCATTATAAATACGTACTGGTTTCTGACACTTACGCGAATATTAGACATTTTGAAACGAAATACTTTTTACAGATTTTATCCCGTTTATTATAACGTTTCGAACCCAGCAGATTAAGCCGGTAGGCGTCTCCAACCCCTCCACCACAATCATTCATACGCCCGTGACCATGGATGATAATCCAATCCATTCAATCCAATTTATAATACTCCCAATTTTGTTTAGAACAATATGCACCGTGCAATAGATCACTCTTGTTCAGCTGTTACTAAATGAAGTATTCCCGTTTGAGCATCTGTTTTAAGAGCACCCAATACATTCAGCACTTACATATTCTCAAACGGGTATTTAAAAACTTCAAAACAAATTACCTATTAGAAGAGGTATATGAATATTTTTCTAATAAGTTAATATCTAGTGTTAGTAAAACAATAATTTTAATTTAATATAACCTAACCTAAATTAAGAATTTAGAAAACCCCCGACACGAAATGTAATTTTCCATTTCGTGGTGGCGGCCATCTTGGATTTGAAATTTATCATAGTGTATAGTGTTCTCCTAGTCTAGCCCTTTCATTTGATACCCATATTGAGGGAGTTGTGAAAAAATATGTAATTCACCACTTTGTGGCGACGGCCATCTTCACCGATTTTCATCAAACATAGCTAAGAACACTCCCGACTAATTCACCTTTCAAATAAATAAAACAAAATCAAAATCGGTTCATTCGTTCGGGAGCTACGATGCCACAGACAGACACACACATACACACACACACACACACACACACACACACACACACACACACACACAGACACGTCAAACTTATAACAACGCCGTCGTTTTTTCGTCGGGGGTTAAAAATAATTTTATCCATATTCATTATTCCATGTTTACACACACAAAACTTGTGTCAATTTTATATTAACTACGAGTATTATCTAGTATCCCGTATCCCCACTGGCTGAGTATTAATTACTCTGCGGTTGATCAATATCCCAGATATTACGATTCTTGTCACGTCTGTCCTACATCCTTTATTATTTAAAAATTCATTCGGTAAAATACGATCAAATGTCTTTTTTTTTAAGCATTTTCCATGCCAAGACTACAAGTTATTTTTAATGAAGGAAAATATCGGCGGGCGGGCAGGATTCGAACCTGCGTCTCGCGCTCGCCAGTCGAAATGTGAAGGAAGATTTCGACTGGCGAGCAGGGCGAGCGGAAGCAGAAAACGCAGGTTCGAATCCTGCCCGCCCGCCGATATTTTCCTTCATTAAAAATACGATCAAATGTATTTTTCTAATTGTATGTTATTTTTTTAATTCATATTGGTAGGTACTGCTATAGCTAAGATATAAACTTATTAAAGCTTACCCAGAACATAACTATGAGTTTATGAGTCGCTATCGAATTACTTTCGATATTTTTACGCATCACAACGTTCTAATCTCATAACCGATTGTAATTCCTTACGTAAGCGCTAGAGGTGATGCAGGCGATTTCCATGCAAATATTTTACGGCGTCCCAATCGAATTCGCTAGCGATGTTCCATAAACTCATGGTTGAGGACGGTTCAGCCCTTTATTGTGCGGCGTCTCTCCGCAGACAATGGCCTATCTTCCATCTTATCCCACATGTCCTGTTAATTGTTCACATGAGTACCTAATGGTCGCATCGACAAACGCAGTATGGGTTGCTGAGTCAAGAGCCGGACAAGTGCGGGCCCAATAATATTTTAGTTTTTTAACCATGTACGCTAAGAAGATAGCTATTTTAAGTCAAAGAGAGGTCTGTAAAAGTCTGGAGCAACCCGTCTGGGAAAGTACCTCCACCTACAGAAAATTGAAGCCAAATAACACAAATTTTATTGTGAATTTATTGTGATACTGCAGTAAGTAAGGTTGCCAGAGTTCCTTCTAAGGATACGTTACACTGGCAGCAAGAGGAACATTCCCTTAAAATGTCGGCGCAGTGAATCCTTCATAAACCTCCAAGAGGTTTTTGCTGGGTCGGCAACGCGTGAGTGACGCTTTAGTGTCTTAAACGTCCATAGGCTGCGGTAACGGTCTACCATCAAACGTTTGCCACCCTTGTGGTATAAAAATAATAATTACATAGGTACTATCGACGACGGCTGTGGTCTAGTGGTCCTAGTACCGGACTGTTGATCACGAGGTCGTGGGTTCGATTCCCACAAGACACAAACATTTATGTGATGAGCTTAGGTGTTTGTGTTTGTCCGGGTGTTTCTTATATATTATAAGTATGTATTTACAAAAAAAAGTATATAAGTATTATGTCCATTGTCTAGTACCCATAATACAAGCTCTGCTTAGTTTGGGACTAGATGGTGCTGTGTAAAAAAATGTCCCATGATATTTATTTATTATTTATTTATTTATACTATAATAGAACAACTTCCTCCCCAGGTCACGCGAACTCAGCCATCAACCCTATAGTGTACTGCCTGATGACGAGGAACTTCCAGAGATCAGCACGCAAGCTGCTCTGCGGCAAAGGAGTCTGCCAGCAAACCAACTTTACGGTAATCTGTTTTGATAATTGATTAACATAACATACAACCACGCCTGTATTCCCCGAAGGGTTAGGTAGTAGTCTACGAATGTACATCCACAGTTTGCCGATATGTTTAGGTCTCATATAATAGGTGTTTTTGAAGACGGTTAAAAAATAAAATACGAAATAATAATAACTTATCTATTTATTTATTTATTAAAAAAGGATCCCTAACAAGAAACACATTATGCAAGCATGTACAAAAAACAAAAAAGGTTGTAGATCTTATGCTTTCTCAATTATAAGAGACCTCAACATACAAAATTGTATACACAGATAAAATGAAAATTATAAAACAAAATTAATCACAGAATGAAAGGAGATTAATAATAGCAATACTGAATACAAATTGGGATTACATACTTATTAAATTATTAAATCATTAAAATTAAATTAAAATTAAAGAATCTATGAATTATATATAATTTTTCGCATTAAAATAGCCTTATATCCTTTCGACTATCCTGTCTAAGATCTACTAAATTTCATTTAAATCAGTTCAGTAGTACTGGCGTAAAGCGCGACAGACCGACAGAGTTACTTTCGCGTTTATAATAGTAGCAAGGATGATGCAATCTATACAAATCTATTCAAATAAACACTAAACGCTCTTCCCTAAATGCATAATTATTAAAGTATTATAATGAACTTACATCAAAAAATCTATTTTCAAAGTTTTTCTCTGTCTGTCTGTCTGAAACGGCTGGACTGATTTTGACGGGACTTTCACTCGCAGATAGATAATATTATAAGAACTAACTAAGGATTTATTTTTATTTTATAAATTTTATTAAAAACAAATGATAAACACGCGTAACACCGCGGAGAACAGCTAATATAATATATAAACAACTAGCTTCCCGCCAGCGACTTAAAATAATAAATATGTTGGGGACATTTTTTCCACAGCACCATCTAGTCCCAAACTAAGCAGAGCTTGTACTATGGGTACTAGACAATGGATATAATACTTATATACTTTTTTTTGTAAATATAAACTTATTATACATAGAGCTTCCGGTTGGCTGTCAAAGTGCGCACAGTGTAAAGCTAGTGCTCCGCTATTTTAACGCTAAAAGTTCGAAAAAAACACAAATAATCGTGATCGAAGTTAAGTCATCTCTTAAATAAACTCTAATTGTGAGTGAATTCAGTAATAAAACAACGAAAAGACTATAAAAACCGGTGAAATTGTTGAACATCCCGTTGGTTTAGAAGTTAGGTTATATTGGAAAGTGACAGCAAGTAATACCAACTTACAAACAAGCGAAGATTTCGTTCGGAAACACGTACAAAATTCGTTTAGTTATTCCTAACTAGGTACTAGTGCTGCTACAAAAAAACTACCATCAAGATGAACGATCAATTTCAAACTTTCTTAGACAAAATTAAAATCGAAATGCAAGCTCAAACCACCGAAATCCTTTCACAAATGGACCAGAAATTAAAACCCTTAGTACAAGAAATGGAAGATCTTAAAATAGAGAACGGAAAATTGAAGGATAAAATACAAGCTATGGAGAAGATAAAACGAATGAAAAACATAATACTTTTTGGTTTAGAAGAAACCGAAACATCAAAAACACACTTGATGGAAACAACAATAAACAAAATTAAAGCTGACTTGAATATTTCATTAAATCTGAACGACATTGATACCATCTATCGTCTGGGAAAAAAGAAAATTACTAGTACTACTAAAAGCAGACCAATACTGGTATCGTTTGTCAATGGTTGGAAAAAGACTATAGTGATGCAAAACAAAAAGAAACTGCAGGGCATATATGCAACAGAAGACTATCCCAAGGAAGTACTAGATAAAAGGAGAGAATTACAACAACAAATGGTTGAAGAAAGAGAAAAAGGGAACTTCGCCACAATAAAATATGACAAGCTAATTGTTAAGGAGAGCACTCCATACACCAAAAAGCGGAAAGAAAGAGAAACATCATCCTCCCCCGAAACTATAGAACAGCTTCAAACTCAGAAGACATCGAAACCAAACCGAATAAATGCATTCGATCGAATGAGAGGAATAAATACATCCATAAATAATGCATAGGATAAAGACATCACCAACCGGAAGACAACAAAAGCTAAAAATCAACAATACCAAAAAAATAACCTGTTACCATTTCCCAAGCCGACTGGTCCTCGTGGGAAATTAGACTACTACCCTCTTTCCAAAAAGAAAAAAGAAAATAAAGAAAATATAGATATAGGCGAGAATAATAAAGATTACAATAACGAGAAAATGAAGGCTAAGAGAGATATCCAGAAAGAACATTGCTTAAAAATCTGTACATATAATGTGCGGACTTTGTCTACACCAGAAAAATATTTTGAATTGATGTATGCACTAGAAAACATATGTTACGATATATTGGGACTCTCGGAAGTTAGAAGAATGGGCTGCAACATAGAAGAGTACAAAGACTGCATTTTCTGCTACATTGGACAAACCAAAGGTTTATATGGAGTAGGATTTATAATAAAAAAGACATTAAAAAGCAACATAATCAATTTTACAGGCATCTCAGAAAGGGTAGCTCTGCTGCAACTCAATTTTGAAAACAAGCGCTTATCAATTATCCAAGCATATGCACCTACGGATAGTTCAAGTGAAGAGGATCTGCAAAATTTCTACAATGATCTTAAAAGGGCGCATGAACTAGCCGACGAAAAAACTTTAGTAATAGGCGATTTCAATGCAAGAATAGGACAACCCAAATTAGATGAACATCCCATAATGGGCAAATACGGTTATGGAACAAGAAATGGAAGAGGCACGCGATTGATAGAATATGCTTTTGAATACAGACAGGCTATCATGAACAGCTTCTTTAAAAAGAAAACTAAGAAAAAGTGGACTTGGGAATCGCCAGATCAAAGATACAGAAATGAAATCGACTTTATTATGACGAACACTCCAAAACAGATAACAAATTTCGAAATATTGAGCAATGTAAACTTCCCCTCCGACCATAGAATTTTACGAGCTACAGTGAGGCTAGGTGTCTCAAAAAAGAGCAGAAAGAACTTTAAACCATTCCCAAATATCCTATTAGCTGAAGATGATATAAGCGCATTCAGAAACAACCTTAAATCTCACAGATTAGTTAATACAAGAGAAGAACCTGCAAATGTCCAAGATTATTATGACACTCTGGAACTAGCACTAACCTCAAACCTTAAGCCAAAGATCCCAACAAAAAAGAATCGAAAACGAAAAATATTTAGTGAATTTACAGAATCATTGATTCAAAGACGTACCAAACTCATATGCACAAAAAACAAAACCAAAGACATGAGAACGGAACTGGCGCAACTATTCAAACAAAGCAACAAAGAGATAAAGAAAGACTACAAAAAATACAGACAAGATATCATAACACAAAACCTAAACAACTTCAGGAGTACCAAAAGAGCGTTTAAAGAATTAAATTTAAACAAAAAGTGGATACAAAAATTAGAAACCGAATCGAAAGAAACAAAAACCAGAAAAGACATATTAGACCAGGCAACACACTTTTACCAGGAACTATATAAGAAAAGAGATCATGAAAGTATCACGGACGAAATATTAAACTACACTACTGCGGAAAGTATACCCCCAATAAATGAACAAGAAGTATATGAACACATCAAACTGTTAAAAACTGCGAAAAGCCCAGGACCTGATGGGATAAGCAATGAAATGGTCAAATACGCCTTACCGATACTACTTAACCAATTCACTCAACTATTTAATATGATACTGGAGACAGAAACAGTTCCGGCACAGTGGTGCTCCTCTGATATCATTCTACTATACAAAAAAGGCAACCCTCTGGATATAGGCAACTACAGGCCAATAAGCCTATTGGCATGTTTATATAAGCTCTTTGCATCAATAATTCTAAAAAGAATAACACCAGAGATTGATAAAGCACAATCAGTAGAACAAGCAGGATTTAGATCTGGATTCAGTACGACAGACCACTTACATTCACTGGGACAAGTAATAGAGAAGTACAAAGAATTCAGGAGACCTATGTATATAGCCTTCATAGACTATAGCAAAGCATTCGACAGTATTAGTCACAAGTCTATCTGGAATGCCCTATCATCACTGAACATAAACAGAAGGTATGTAAACATCCTAAGATACATATACAAAAATGCTACCAGTAGAGTTAAGCTCGAAACCAGAGGAGACGAAATTAGAGTCGAAAGAGGTGTACGACAGGGCGACCCTCTGTCACCGAAACTATTTATTGCTGTTCTAGAAACTGTCTTTCAAAAACTGGACTGGAAAACCAAAGGACTGAAATTAGCGGGCAGTTGGCTGAGCCACTTGAGATTCGCAGACGACATAGTTGTTTTTGCTGAAACACCTAAAGAACTAGAAGCAATGATATACTCACTTGATCAAGAAAGTACTAAAGTAGGATTAGAGATGAATGCTTCCAAAACAAAGATAATGACCAACAGCCATAGAATCCCTATAAGTACAAAAGGCAGCTGCATAGAGTATGTAGACAAATATATATACCTAGGGAAACAAATATCACTCAGTACATCAAGTAACGAATAAGAAATAGAAAGGAGATGCAAAATAACTTGGAATAAATTTTGGGCTCTAAAGGAAATACTAAAAGGCGATTATACATTAAATATGAAAAAAATTGTAGTAGAGACCAGTCTCCTGCCTTGTTTACTGTATGGTTGCCAGACATGGACTTACACACAAAAAATGAAACAAAAAATAAGAACGACACAGAGGGCAATAGAGAGAAGTATATTAAAAATCAGGAAAATACACAAAATAAGATCAGAAATAATCCGAGAAAGAAGAAAAATAACAGATGCTCTAACAAAAGCCTTAAAATTAAAATGGCAATGGACTGGACATATCTCGAGGTTCACAGACGAAAGATGGACCATAAAAACGACAAGCTGGCGAGGACCGTTAGGGAAAAGAAATGTGGGCAGACCAGCTAGACGGTGGGCTGATGATATCGTTGCTATAGCGGGGCAAGACTGGATGACCCTAGGCAAAGACCGACAACTATGGAAGGAGAAAGAGGAGGCCTTTACCCAAACAGGGATCCACATCCCAGATAAACAGTTAACCTAACCTTACTAACACTAGATGAATAAGTTAAATGCAAGTTAAACTAAATACTAACACAACTAACCAACATTTGGATTGTAATTTATTGATGTGGAAATAAAAAGGCTTATTATTATTATTATTATTATACATAGAAAACACCCAGACGAACGCAAATACTTATATTTATCGTCACATAAATGTTTGTATCTTGTGAGAATCGAACCCACGACCTCGTGATCAGCAGTCCGGTACTCGAACCACTAGACCACAGACGTCGTCAAACTTGATGGTCTTGATAACTCTTTCCTCCGTTTTTGAAACATTTTTCATTGCTACTCCGCTCCGATTAGTGGTAGCTAATTCGTCGTGCTCCTATTCGTCGTAATTTAAGCTCTATCCTAAAAATGTCGAGACTGAACTCCCGCATTGCATCTGACGCTGTACTGTTTATGGGACTGGTACTTTGCATGAGATTGACTGGTATTTTTTCGATAACGTGGTGGGTAGAAAAATTGCACTTTAGAAACAGTTAATGTCTTTTAGCATTTTTTGTTAATTAAAACTGCACAGGGACACAGGATAACAATGTCACTTCTTAATTGCACTTATTTATGTTTTTACAATAAAGTTAATCAAGAAGAACTGTGTTTTTTTTTTTACTTGAATAGTACACAGTGAGTTATTGACTGGTTGACATCCGTGACGTCAATTGTCTATAGCCTTCCCCGATAAATGGTCTATCCAACACTGAAAGAATTTTTCAAATCAGTCCAGTGGCTTCGTCGCCTTGTCAATACAAAAAAAAACAATCAAATCTTTCCTCTTAATAATATTCGTAAAAAAAAAGTATGTAAGGATTTAAGCTATGTACAAGGAATACCCTTGTCTATCGTCTCGTATTTGACCTATTTTTCATGAGAGCCCGCTCAAGAGTACATTCCACTTGACAGAAATCCTCTGTTCCCTTGGCGACCATTCCTAGCTATTATTTTAGTCTGGCGTTTACGTAATATTACAGTCTGCGCGGATCTAGTTGGCTGCGCCTTAGGTATGTGAGAGGTGGGACGGCGCGGCGGAGTCGCCTGCGCGCGGTGGGATAGAGGCGCTTGCTTGCGCTTTTGTTCACAGTAACCCGCCGCCTCACCCCCGTCCCTACCTAAGGCGTGGTCAACTACTTCCGCGCGGACTATAGTAAAACGTACCACCATACATACAATCACGCCTGTACTCCCCGAAGGGTTAGGCAGAGCTGTACTAATGTATACTCACAGTTCGCCGGTATATTGAGATTCCATGTACCTAATTTGGATTTGAAAAAAAAAAACCTATTTGCATTTCATACCCCCGATTTCTCACAAAGGTTTAAGGTTATTTAACATCACGCAACGACCCTTAAAAATAGGATAAGATATAGTAGCCTCTGTTTGTTAACGGACGTCTCTGAGTTCGAGCCTTAATACCCGTAAAATAAAAATAAATTCAGAAGAAAGTCACTTTCTTTGAAGTTGAACGCCTGGTGATACGAGCTAGTAATGAGTGAAGTTGATTTTTGTCGCAAATTGAGGCTAACACAAACGTCCGACCGTGCCTATGCCTTATGTCATTTATACGAGTGTCTAGACGTTGGTACACAACCCAGGAATATGTTGACAAACAAGCCTGTTTGAGCAATCGGAAATTAATCTTGATTTCTTTTGAAATGTGTGTCATTTGTGATTGTACTATTTTTTGTTGGTATCGACTAATGGTCGCATATGCGATATTATAATATATGGCTCGCAGGTCAGGCAAAGAGTTATTGGATTTTTCCACAGACGTAGATCGTTTTTTTATGAAAAACCTAGTAGGTAGCTGTTCGGACTTTAGATTTGTAGCGGGGTCGCTCCGTATAACATAGAATTTAAACAACTATCAGCGAACTTGTAGGTTTTGATGTTGATGTTAATTGAAATAGTAAGACATTTCAATTAAATTGATCATAAAAGCCTGATTTTGTTATTCCAATTTGGAGTTTCGACCACAATTACCATACGAAATCTGTCTATACCTACTTCAAATTAATCGGATAATATAAGTTTATTTTTCAAACTATCAATAGAAATTAGTAACATAAATAAATATAGCTTTTGGTAACAAACAACTCACTAACAATTTTATAAAACTGTCAGATAGTTTTGTTTGACACTCCGCTATTTAAATATGTAGGTGCAACTCGGCAGTCAAGCTTAACAACAATAAGAGATTGTGTCCACGCTAAATGCAGTTTCATGTTCAGTCTTACAGTACGAGAACATGCTTACTGAAATCTCAAACCAAAACTATTATTTGTAGGTAGACGTTAGTAAGGCAAGAATGTTATTTGTAAACGCTAGTAATCCAAGAACTTGAAGAAGACGACAATGACATGCAATGAGTATTTTACTAGCGTAGAAATTAAGCTAGTTCTGTTCTAGACAATCACTATCTTGCTGTCCAGGCTTGGCTGCAATTTTAACTTTTTTAATTTGTATAAATGTGGTTAGATAGATCTTACAGATTATGATTTGTATTGTTCAGCACATTTTTTCATATGATTTGTTCAGCACATTTTTCATATATTTTTTATGACATACACATTTTTAAATACAAGAAGACAGGACAATATCTATCAAACATCACAATTTGCAATTTCACAACTCAATACTTATATTTTAGATACTCCTCTGTGGTGTAGATACAACAAGAAGTTAGAAGGTTTAGCAGGTATCCATATGTTGGCGATGACGAATTACCTACCACCAGTTGATTCTTTAACCCGTTTGCCGACCGATAAACCAAAAAAGGTCGTAATATTTTTTTTATACGAAACAAAAACAATAAATCTGACATCCAAGCAATCTCAACAATTTGTATTATATGTATATAAAGAAAAAATGTTAAAAAGTACTCCCTAATATGCCTTTTGGAAGATGAAAAAAATATAAATTTCACATAAAACGCTAAAGAAACAAAATGAAACCAATTTATTTCATTGAAATAAGTAAATGTAATCAGATCAAAAATATTTAATTTAACTCGACGCACGCAATTCACGAAGGTAATTTATTAGGTAACGCGTAAGTGACGGTGTAATTCCGTAACGCTCGGGTGAATGAAAAAAGTATTAAGAGAAATAAAACACGTGTTTTTTAAACCACACAGAAAAGTTAGTTTACTAGATTTTTTTAAATCATCATTGTCAACCCATACTGTCTCACTGTTTGGCACGGGCCTCCTCTTAGTGTGACAGGGATTAGGATGGCCTAATACGATTTGGCAGACTAAATCTTCAGGCATGCAGGTTTCCTCACGATATTTGACTTCACCCATAAAACAAGTGATAAGTAGATATGTCCAAGCGATGTGAAGCAGTGATAGCCTAGAGGTATGACTATTGGTCTGCCAAGTCAAAGGTCTTGAGTTCGAATCCAAGGCCTCTGACTATTCGAAAATTATGTGTTATAACTCGCTTTCACGGTGAAGAAAAACATCGCGAGGAAACCTGTTAATTTGAGTTTTTTGAGAGAGACAATTCATTTGATGAAAATCTTATTGAATTCCAAAAAAATTGCTTGCCATTGCTCTTCAATTATGTTCAAATGGGTCTGTAAGCTTTAAAAGTGTGCTATTTCATTTGACAATAGTATTGGAAATTGAATTCATAGTAGGTAGTACATTATTAAACCGTCGTCCGTGCACACATATACAACACAATATGGTTATTTTTAAATGTAGTTTGAAAAAGGCAATTTTAAATTCTTTGCATGTTCGGGATTTACATTCTATTGAAATATTTGGATGTTTAATTTTAGAGTACGGGTACTATTAGATTTGTATGTATCTATGAAACTATGCCACGGAATATTCGAACGTGATTTTCATCCCTTTCAAAACAACGGATAATTTGAAGAATGAAACTTTGCACACATAATTATGTACTTTTGATAACCCTACAACATAATGGACACCTAGAGTTGATCTTGTGATAGAAATGGGAGACAGTCGAAGGAAACCCTCAACGGTTTGCAGGAGCTACTTCATGTTTAGGCTTATTACATTAAACTCCATGAGAACTTTAGACCTGCCTAAGTTAACTACTTATGTTATCTCATTGTGTGTCTCTTTATTTATTTCCAAGGAAAGAAATTAAAACTATTATGTAATTTAGGGCATTGTTAAGAAAGGTGTTAAGGCCGATATGATTGAATAGGGAGTGAATAATGAAAATGACGGCTGAAAGAAATGAATGGAAGAAAAGGACATACTACGCTGACCACAAATAGATTGGGATAAGGGTATGACGAAAGGTCAGCTTCCACAATAAAGCTTTTTAAAGAATCTTATCCTTGTACAGTCACGAGCAAAAACAAACATAATTGTGCACTAACAAAAGTGCTAAAGCGATTTTCTCCTAAAGTACTAATAGAACTTTTGTGATATTACGAATACAGTATTTACAAACCAATACTATAGTGACATTGGTGTTATCACAAAGTTGCAATCGTTCATTTATGAAAAAATCGCTTTAGCCCTTTTGTTAGTGTATACATGTTTTTGCTTGCGACTGTACACTGTAACTTTTACCTATACCACAGAGAGAGCTGGTATTTAAAAAAGCATGATCGGAGATTTTTATTACCAATTTCACTACTCTGAGTGGGAATGTTTATTTAAAGAATGTGCTAACGTCTATACAGTTTTCAATATAACATGGACTTAAAGAAACATCACTGTTCCTTCAATCCACTATTACTGAGCTCCAATCATCAACAACCCAATAACTATCCCACTGCTGGGGACGGTTCTTCTTTCAGAAATGAGGGGGTTAGGCTACAGTCCGCTAGCCTAGTGCTGGTTGGTAGACTTCAAGCACCGTCGAGAAAATCTCTCAGTCATGTAGGTTTCCTCACGATATTTTCCTTCACCGTTATAAGCGACTAAAAATTACGCACATGATTTCGAAACGTCAAAGGAACATGCCTTGGATTCGAGCTAGAGACCTACCTACGACTTGACAGTCAAGTGGCTTTCAAGCGTCAATCCCAATACATTATCTGTAACATTTACCTATTTGTTTGAGTCGGTCCAGTCCGCATTAACATTACTAAGGATATCCATTTCTGTTAGAGTAATTTACTTGAGTGCCACTTTCCTGCGTCCGATAACGAAATCATCATAAATATCAATATTAGATTTGCTATCTATCGTATAGTAGGAAAAATCCTTCGTTTTCCTCAAGCATTGTTAGTTTCTAATCAAAACTCTCCAGAAAAGTTGGATGTATTATTATGACAGTTTTGCTCTTGTTTCTAACAAAAAATATATTCAGGTATATCTATATCTATCCTACTTATATTACAAAGAGGAAAGATTTGATTGTTTGTTTGATTGAATTAAGGCGGCGATATACCTGGATTGCGCGTTTTGGGGGTACATTAAAACGTTTTTTCTCCCTAATCTTTATCGGAAAAAATCCAAAAAAAATATATGTTAATCTACACGATACAGAGCAAGTGCGTCTCGGGCCAGAATTTTTAAAAAAACATTTGAAGTATTAAAAATAAATGACCAAAGTAGCCTCCGTTTTCTTCGTTACAACCTTTTTTCTTTTAAACTTTTGAACTGTAGGATTTTTTTTAATCCATCAGAATATTAAATAGTACTATGCCGAGAGTACTCTCGGCTCACTTTTTTGAAAAACTTTTTTAGTTATTTTATATGATTTTTTTACGTAATCGATACTCGCAAGTTCCCTGAGCAGCCCCTCTGTCGCCCAATACTTCAGTGCGGGACGAGGCGCCGTGCTGAACGGACCTGTGTCGCTTTTTTCCGCAAAATGGAGCTACGTACTCGATACTTTTGTGTATTAGTAGTAGTATAAAGGGTTTATTAGTGTGTGTAAATCTTAGAATGTTTTGATAGGGTGAGCCCGTTCTAGCTACAAAACAAAATGTTAGCAGCTCGGGATACTATTTTAATTTTTAACTAAGTTCAAGTACAATGTTACCTTGCGTGTTAATATGCAATTATTTTTTAAATTATAGGTACCTATTGATTTTAACTTTATAATGTAAAATTATTTTTTAAATTAATTTCAAGATGGCGAACCTACTTATTTTTTTCATTAAATGATATGGGTATCAATTTCGAGGTTTTTTGGGGTGTTGATTACGAAATTACCATTTGTTTTGAAATCCAAGATGGTGGACATCATTTTTTTTGTCATAATTGACATGGGTATCAATTTCGAGGTTTCTTGAGGTGTTGATTACGAAATTGACATTTATTTTGAAATCCAAGATGGCGGACATTTTTTTTCCATAACTGTGACATGGGTATCAATTTCGAGGTTTCTTGGGGTTTTGATTATGAAATTGCCATTTATTTTGAAATTCAAGATGGCGGACATTATTATTTTTCTATTAATATGACATGGGTATCAATTTCGAGGTTTCTTGGGGTGTTGATTATGAAATTGCCATTCATTTTGAAATACAAGATGGCGGACATTTTTTTTAATAAATGTGACATGGGTATCAATTTCGAGGTTTCTTGGTGTGTTGATTACGAAATTGCCATTTATTTTGAAATCCATGATGGCGGACATCATAATTTTTTCATTAATATTACATGGGTATCAATTTCGAGGTTTCTTGGGGTTTTGATTATGAAATTGCCATTTATTTTGAAATTCAAGATGGCGGACATTATTATTTTTCTATTAATATGACATGGGTATCAATTTCGAGGTTTCTTGGGGTGTTGATTATGAAATTGCCATTTGTTTTGAAATCCAAGATGGTGGACATTTTTTTTTCATAAATGTGACATGGGTATCAATTTCGAGGTTTCTTGGTGTGCTAATTACAAAATTGCCCTTCATTTTGAAATCCAAGATGGCGAACATTATTTTTTCATAACTGTGACATGGGTATCAATTTCAAGGTTTCTTGGCATGTTGATTACAAAATTGCCATTTATTTTAAAATCCAAGACTGCGGATATTTTTTTTTTTTTTTCATTAATATGACATGGGTATCAATTTCGAGGTTTCTTGGGGTGTTGATTATGAAATTGTCATTTACTTTTAAATCCAATATGGCGGTTTTTTTTTCATAACTGACATGGGTATCAATGTCGAATTGTCGAGGTTTCTAGGGGGTTGATTATGAAATTGACATTTATTTTAAAAAAAATTGCACATTGTATAAAAAATATCCTTTATACATTATAATATACCTCCGCGGGGCACGCAATGCCAGCGGTCCGGCAATATTGACAGATAGCTAGGTAAATTAGATTTACTGTAACTATAGGCAAGTGTATAAATATAAGAAGTATGGTCTACGCACACTATATGAGTTAGCCATTTGGGTTATGCCTATTGTTATCAAATCTTAAACAAATATTAAATATATATATATATATAGATTTGAAAAGTACCCACTTACCATTTTACCCTTTGTATTGTGCTCTTGAGTCTTTAATTTCGAATTATGTTTTTTATACTTTCTTTTGTCACCCATTTTGATATTATAAATAAACATAATTATAACGCACAGAATTACTTTATTACAATTACAATAATATTAAAGTATATTTAAATAATTTATGTACACCAATAAACGCTAATATTAAACATTATTATGTACACAGACACACAAAAATAACCCCATTATATGATTACTAAAAATCGATGAAAGTATTACGAAACTACGAGTATGTAAGTACTTCGATTTACAAAGAAAAGTGTCGCAGGTCCGTTCAGCTTAGTGTCTCGTCCTGCAGTGAACTGAAGTTTTTGGCAAGACTCGACGAGAGGGTTAGCTCTCGCGATTTGCGAGTAAAACGTAAAAAAATAATTTTAAGTAAATAATTAAGAATGTTATTATTACAAAATCTGTTAATAGTAGGTACTTGCTTGTTTTTTGCCTACACTAATTTTCTAATTAGTTAGAAAAAACAAAATGTAAGCAAAAACTTGTTATCGGCTATCAGCTGACCAAGTTACTGCTACTAAGGTTTTAATTAGCTGTAAGTTTTCCGTGCAATAAATAAATAATAAGCAAAAGGTTCCTTCAGTATCATATCTAAAATTCTTATAGAAAAAAAAAAATTCAACGAAAACATTTCTATCAGTAGAGGTATTATAAATTCAATATAAGTGTTTTTTTAAAGAACTCCAAAACATTTTATGTCATGCCTTTAAACTGTCAATTGATAATCATATATTATCTGAAAGTCTAACACTGATAATAATAACAAGCAAACAAACCTTTTTATCATTCCGTATAAAAAACTATAATATTTAAAATGATTTATTTAATCGGCCGAAAAATGTAGACAACCCTAGTCTAAACGCCCAGTCAATGTGTGAGTGCAACGCGTATTCAGTGCCGGGGGGTGCGGCAGCGCGCGCGGTACTTTTCATCGGGAACGCCCACTCGAGCAAGGTCAACGGCGTATATCGCAGTCTTAAATAGGTTCTGAAACTACTGGACGGATTTTAACAATTCTTTCACCATTAGAAAGCTAAATCTTTACCAAGTAACATAGATTATAATTTATAAGAAATATCCAGATCATATATTATAAAATAAATTCAAAAGTAACTTCACCTGTTACCTTTTCACGCCTAAACGGCTGAGCTGAATATAATTAAATTTGGCAAAGAGCTAGATGGCATCCTGACAAACCTTTTCTTAAAAAAGTCTTGTTGTGAGTCGGATGAAACTGCCACATTTAGGATCCTGGGTTCAATTCCCACGTAGACCAAGTTGGGGTTTTCTGTGAAATTGTAGTAGTAGCAGTAGCTACTTGGCTACAGGCTTGCCTCCTATTATAGGAATTAAACATATCCACGTACTATGTGTGCACAGCTAGACCCTACATATCTGCGTTATCCTTCGGGGATGGATGGAGTGTCTCGGATAGAGAAACCTCGTCCAAAACGTGCTTGGATTATTCCGTCATTTATCATAATATGAAAGGGTCAATGAGGAATTTGGTACGTCAAATCCGTATCTATGTTACTGTCATAATTTTCCTTAACTGTAGGTAGCATTAATATTTTATTGATCAGAATACTTTGAATCTATTACATTCAGCATAATTATATAAAAGCTTTAAGAAGACTACTTAAGAATATTATAGCGATGAAGTTTTTTCTGGTAATATTTCTTTATATCTATATTTGGTCCGATTATTATGCGAATCCAAGGTTTTAAATAAGGAACACCTCTGATTTTTCGTAATCATGTGAACATGTATTAAGAATTAAGTACCTAATCATTAATTATCACTCGCTTACAACGGTTAATGAAAACATCGTGAAGAGAAAACATCGGCATGCTTGAGAGATTATCTCAACGGCATGTTAAGTCTGCCAACCCGCACTAAGTCAGCGTGGTGGACTTAAGCCTAACTCCTCTCCTCCTGAGAGGAGACCCGTGCCCAACAGTAAGTTGATGATAATTATGACGAAGAAAAAATCCGGGCCGAAACTCAGTAGTTCGATTTATTGCCCCAACAAAGATCTAGGCATTTAAGAGTGGGTCTTGCCACCCATTGTTTAAGTAGGTAATAAATTCTCTTTCACATTGCCGTCAAACATTAAAGTAAATTCACGTTAAAGATCTCATCAAAATTGTATAATATTAGAGTTCTTTGTACTAATAACAAGTGAAAAGTTTTAACGTTGAGAACGTTCCGTAAATTATGCCTGCTTCAAAAGTTTGGTTTTCAATTCGTAAAGATAATAGGCTATCGTACAAACGTACATAGGTAAGTACAGTTTTCGCCAAACTTATTGTCCGGGTTGAAGTTGGCACGAGCTAATTTTAACCCGGCTGTAAAAATCGGAGAATGAAATATTATATAGGATTGTAATAAATAAAAACTAACCGACCGATTCGATTACCAAATCGAGACAAGTACCTACTATTATTTTCTCTATAAGTAGTAAGTACTCATATTATAAAGAGAAAATATTTGATTGTTTGTTTGTTTGCATTAAAATATAGGCTTCGAAACTACGGGACCGATTTGAAAAAATATTACACCATTAGGGACCTACATCTTTACCGAGTACCATAGGCACGGTTATATGACAATTTAGTCTCGCCTCTTATTAAATGGGATTTAATAAATATACCGGGAAAACTGTGGATTTACATTAGTGTGTACTCCTACCTAATCTTTCAAAGAATTCGTCACAATTCCCACAAGACACAAACATTTATGTGATGAACTTAGGTGTTTGTGTTTGTCTGGGTGTTTCTATAATAAGTATTTACAAAAAAAATGTCGTGTTTGCCAACAGTGGCGCTGCGCACAGAAGCCTGAAGGTTCGTCAAGCGACTACGAGCTGTACCACGAGCCACACAAAAGGTGTTATTTACAGGTATTACAACCTCCTTTACCATGTCCACCAAGAAGTCTCTATCACCTACGCAAGACTAATTCCAAATAAGATTTATTTGCTGAGTATTTTTTTTTCGCTGAATAAACTTCTTCAACATTCTGGTCTGAATACCTTCTGTGGATGTCATATCGTTTTGGAAAGGTAGAAAAAGTATAATCATTGGTCAAATTTCTTTGAACAATGTCCAAAATTAGATTTTTCTTCAAGAAACTAAACAATTTCACAGTAGCAGTGTTTAGTGCAAATCTATTCAAACTATATAGCTTCAAACTTGACGCGAGCGGAGTTGCGGGGAAAAGCTAGTAGCCTATAAAATCACAAGCTTAAGTTGTTTTACGTTACACAACAAGTCGACCAACTAAATTCCACGCCGGCGATAAATCTGCATGCCTCAGAGTCCGACCCTCCCGGAACGTCGGATGGCTGTGTTTAGGCTTCACAAGACAAATAGCTGAAAGGAAATGAATAGATCTCAATCGTACATTTAATTTGAATGAGTTGATATTTGAATTCGAAAATAGATACACAATTTGAAAGTAGCATTGAAAATGTTTGCAATAACCGCTAGTCGTAGAAGACCTTGAATATGGATGGACATAAAGGAAGAAGCCAAAAGATGGATGGTCTGTGTGATAGATGATATGGCTACAAAGAAAGTGAGTAAGAAGATGACGACTGATAGAGTTGTATTAAAGGGCAGGATGATGTCACGTAAGAGTTTTATTCAAAGTATTAGGCTGCGTTTTTACCAGAAATGTACGAGAGAACTGAGCGGTGAACGAGAAAAAAGGTCCATCAATCGGTTGCCACCTGCATTCAACGACTTCCAGCAACCTTAATCCTATCTTAATCATCCGTCCATCTCGCTGGAGGCTCTTCGTTCAGTTCTACGAGTAATGTGCCCCGCCCACTGCCACTTCAGTTTCCTTATCCTTTGAGTTATGTCAGCAACTTTGGTTGTTCTACGGATCTCCTCATTTCTGATTCGATCACATAGAGAAATACTAAGCATAGCTGTTTCCATAGCTCTCTGAGTGATCTCGAGCTTTCTTATGAAGCCCATAGTGAGCGACAACGTCTCTGTGCCATAATTTCATCACTGGTACTGGCTGCGTTTAACAGAAGCAAACCGAATGGTGTTTTTTTTTCTCCTCACTCCTCAGCTTCCTGGCACATTGTCATCTCTGGTGGAAATTCAGCTTTAGCTTCCACTGACACAATAATTAAAACAAACCCTGTCTTATTTCTATTCTGATTCTCAGATGAACAACCTCCGCTACAACGGCCACGCCTATAGTACGCACATTCCGCGCGGCATCGAGACTCGTGCGCAGACGACGCAGCTGAGCCACGTCACGCGCTCGTCGCGGCGCACTGCGCCCGCGCACGCGCTCTCAGTTGAAATGCTGCAGCGACACGGACTCATTGACTTCAAGCGTTGATATAATTAAATAACTCTTTATGTGTGTGTGTGTTTATCGTGTCGTAACAGTGTTGGATATTTTTATAGCAAAAAATGACTTATTAATATGACGATGACGATGTAAAGATGTCATAATTAAAATTAAACTTAATGCAGCGGAAATATTTAAGGTGGAAGATTTTAATATGTATACGATTACTGGGAAGGTACTGAGTGACATGGAAATATTTCAGGGCATAATTCCTTTAATGAAAACTCAATGTTTTACAAGTTCGGGAAATTCATAAAAAATATATTTCTCTCTACGAATTAATTTACGGATCATAAATCATAAATCAAAATGTTTCTTGGTAAAGAGAAATGAAATTTTACAAAAAAAAAAACAACAAAAATATTGGTCGTTTTAGGTATAGAATATTATTTTTGACTTTTGTTTTTTTTTATGAACCAGTATATATCATACCTACTGTTAAATTTATCGTTATGTTTACGCTCTAGCTATATTTCTATTTAATGTAAAATGACTGTAAATACGGATGTAAATAGTCTGCAGTTGATAAATATTTCAAAATTTGTGTGTATTTTTAGACGAGAAAGTACAGCATACTTATTTTATGGGGGATCAATGGATCATCTAAGTAAGATAAAATAGTTAGGTCGACGAAAAATTTTACAAAAACAAAATTTTCTATCCATAAAATGGTTCTGCCGACTGAATAATCGACATGCCCCTTTCTCGTATCATCTTGCTACTTGAAGGTAAGTAGACCTATATGAGTTTGGATCTAAAGAGTTTGATATGAGTTTCAAATCTTACCTCCTTGTTTTTCACCTTTATTGGTATCCACTATTAAGGTCTTCACTCATGTCACCGTAACATATAATTATCATAACAACAAAGATGAATCTGTCATATTCAAATGCATTTATTTTTTATGATAGGCTGTCTATGGCCACGATCAGTACAGTGTATTTGACGGTGTGTTACTGATCACATGGCCATGACATAAATATAGGGCAAGAGAGACAAGTGTGGTTTTTAGTTGGTATGAGTCCCCTACTGCCTCCCCAGGTAGCGGACACCCAAAAAGAGGTGTATTTAACGACAACACAAATTTGTAATTAGAACATCATATTTTAATAATATGCTTACCTACTAGTTTTATTTTTCAATGAAGTAAAGTGCAACATTCGGACCAAGTGTAAATAGGAACATTTATCGTTGTAAAAATGTTTTAAATAAGTCAAATATACAATTTACAGGGTGCCTGGCTACAGGTTAAACAGGTTTATTTAAATAGTTTCAGTGACGTACATTTAATGTTCTTGGAACATAAAAAGCAATTAGCCATACTTTGCTGATCTAGCCGATACATAATGTAGATGTAATACAGCTAAAACCGTGTTGGTAAATGATTTTTTTTTATTTTTTTATTAGCCCGTATTGTCCCAATTCTGATCAAAGGCCTCCCCCCATGATTTACCGTAAAAAATTGCTACAGAATTATTAACTACTAGCGACACGCCCTCGCTTTGCTCCGGATATTAATATATAGCCAGAATTATTAATATATTTACATATATATATTTACTATATTATTTTTATTAATATATTTAATAAAAATACTTACGTGTTTGTGTTTGTCTGAGTGTTTCTTATATATATCTTATTAAGTATATTATATCCATTGTCTAGTACCCATAGTACAAGCTCTGCTTAGTTTGGGACTAGATGGTGCTGTGTAAAAATGTCCCAAGATATTTATTCAAGATATTATTTACTCAGAGATAACGTATAATTATAATGGTGAAAGATTTTTTTAAATCTGTCCAGTATTTTTTGCGTTTATTCGTTACAAACATACAACTATACCAATATTTCTTATCACCTTCAAGCTCCCAGTACAGTCTGCCTAATGTTCAAATACTAGCCAGGTATCCAGTAAATTTTTCATATCTTTGTATCTTAATGTTCGCGAGTAAGTTAGGATAATAAGGGCCTGTTTCATCATTAACCGACGGATAAATAAAAAAAAAAAAACATATTTTTTATGAAATTATCGGCTAATTACTTTAATGGAAACTAATCAGGAAGTGGTAAAACAGGTCATATATGTAATTTTTTTTATAATGAATGTGATACTAATATGTAAATTATGGACGAATAAAATAATGAATATCGTTACATTTGTTTCATTGACAAACAACCTAAAAAATTGATATAAAGTAAAGTAAAACATTGATATAATACATATGTAATACATTTAACAACATTGCAATCATGTGTGAACGTAGAAGTACCAAAAAAGTAAGCAAGAATCGTAGCTAGTGCCATGAGTATATATGTATGTACGTATGTAATTCGGCCTTATAAATAAACGGCGTATACTGAGATTGCCAGTGATAGCCTTGGGGAATGACCACTGGACTGTCAAATACTTCGAAATCATGTGCGTAACTCACTCGCTTTAACGGTGAAGGAAAAATATCGTAAGGAAACCTGCATGCTTGAGAGATTTTCTCGACGGCATGTGAAGTCTGCCAACCCGCAGAAGACTAGCGTGGTGGACTATCGCCTAATCCCTCTAATACTGAGAGGAGACCCGTGCCCAACAGTGGGACAGTTAATGGATTGATGATGATACTGAGTGATGTAGCTAAACTATTGTATGTCTCTCCTATTTCGGTCACTTTAAAGTGACAAAACAGATTAAACTCCTAGCCTAAACGTTGTTTATTAATAAGGTGGTGGTGGAGGTTATTACTTTCTACTTTAACGACGTCTGTGGTCTAGTGGTTTGAGTACCAGCCTGCTGATCACGAGGTCGTGGTTTCGATTCCCACAGGACACAAATATTTATGTTAGTTTGGCTGGGCGTTTCTTATATATAATAAGTATGTATTTAAATATATATACAGGGTTACAGGTTAAGTCGACCTAGATCCGTTAAGGGCGTGTAGTACCCATCTTTTCTGACATATTTCACTATAGAACACCCTACCCCAAACCTAAGCGTTTTCAAGAAAATCGACATTTAAATTTAATTTTTTACTAACTTTTTTAACTTTCAATCGTTCAGAACAAAGTATTTAGTTAACCTACGTAGGATTATGGTTATTAAATTCATAGAGCATCTTAATTCGCATGTAAAAAATCAATAATAATAATTATAAGATGCACTAACTTCAAAATATTGTAATTAATGGCAAAAAATCGGCAATTTTTATTAAAAAAATTAAATGTCGATTTTCTTGAAAACGTTTAGGTTTGGGGTAGGGTGTTCTATAGTGAAATATGTCAGAAAAGATGGGTACTACACGCCCTTAACGGATCTAGGTCGACTTAACCTGTAACCCTGTATATATATATATATATATATATAAGTATTATATCCATTGTCTAGTACCTATACTACAAGCTCTGCTTAGTTTGAGACTAGATGGTGCTGTGTAAAATGTCCCAAGATATTTATTTATTTACTTATTTTTTAAATAGCTTCCATCCTGTTTCCTTTAGATAAGGATGTTATTACAATATTCTTACTTTCTTGTAGGTACTAGCATTCTTGACTTCGTAAAGTACAATAAGCAGTATTTTCCTTGAGCACGAAGTACTTTAAAGAGATAACGATTTTTATATTCACGGGCTTTGCAAAAATTAAAAACAAAATGCCAACCATCTCAGAGAAATAGTAACAAGTAAGTTTAATTATTTTATCGAATGGTATTGTTACTGTTACGCTTGTTGCTCTACTTGAGAATTTAACCCAGCATCCCCTTGGGTTGAATTCTCAGGTCGAGCAACGTTTTTTTTCTGAGTTGTGTGCTTATTTCAGTCGTGGCTAAGTTATAGCAACGCTGATCAACCGATCTACAAGGTTAAGCTACGCTTGCCGAGGTCAGTCTGTGGATGGGTGACCATTCTTAACACATCGAGACCCTCGTTAGTGGTAGTCAGAAGCCTAAAAAGCCTGACAACCCGTCTATCCTTCGAATATCGGTATTGCCCAGAAATTGTGTTGCGGAGAGGTCTGATGGCAGTTGTTTCGTGTGATATACTGATATTCAGCCGCATCTGGTTAGACTGGAAGCCGATCCCAACATGGTTGGGTAAAAAGGCTAGGAGGATGTGTGCTTACTCGTTCAGCCACGTACGGCGGCATTTCGGCGGTTCTATAATAACTCTTACAGGTTGGAGTTTGAATTTTTATTTCTATCAGAGGGGGGCAAACGAACCTGCGGGTCACCTGATAGTGAGTGACTACCGCCGCCCATGGACATCAGCGATATTGTGCCCGGTTCATGGCAATAGACTCGCTCCCAATTACATGGGACCTAAACAATACGGCAACGTGGGTGTAGGTACATCAGTACATCTCTGCCTTACCTTCGGGGATTACAGTCGTGATGGTATGTTACGTTTATCTGGCATAATGTTACGTAATTCAGACCAAAGATTCAAAACTAATATTATCATATCCCCCGTTCTTAAGCCACGTTTATACTAGGGATGAGCGTTGAATCAACGAACTAGTTGAATCAACCGTTGATCTCATGTCAACGTATTAACGTTAACTGTATAAGAATCTACTAGTTGAATTCGTCAACGACGTTTATGAATTTAACTCGTTCTTCTCGTTCAATAATCGAGAACGCAAATGAAACGAACTGAGAAAATTTAAAACTTACGTTAATAATAACGTAAGTCGCGAGGGATGGTCATTTCATACAATTTGAACTCTAAGTAGCGTACATAAAAGTAGCGTTGAATAAAAACCGTTCATATCAATAAACAGTGTACGTTACAAGTTGACATTAGAAGTACGTTAACTCGTTGACGAATTTAACTAGTTGATCAACTAGTTGACGAACGGAAATCAACGTTGACGTTTCGTTAAGGGAAATACTGTCAACGACCCATCTCTAGTTTATACAATTCATAATACACGTGTACGTTCTTATGAAGGACAAATTAAACTAAAGCACTTCGTCCATTAAGACGTATCGTTTTTACGTAACGCAATATTTTTTTTCGGCCCGCTAATACTGGACAGAGAGCTACACTCCCTCCTTATTAGCTACTCCAAAGAGTATAGTAATATTGAGCTATGTCTATAGTTTTCGTGGCCCAATCTTTATAGTAGGTAAGTCTCCAGTCTGGGTACCCACCGTTCCATGTAGGAAGAACCAGTTTAGAAGCGGAGTAATGAAAGAAAGACAGGAAAAGCTTTTATTTGATTAACATTGTAACACCTCTTAATTGAATCAAACAATATTTCTTGTTTATAATTTCTTGGCATTTCATTTAAACACACTAAACAAAGTAGGTCATCACGTAAAACACTCAAAAATGCTTCAATGTAAAACAAACTCCAAACACAAGTTACATAGGACTTAATTTACTTTTTGAAAATATAATTGTTACAACGCGCAATACAACCATTATTACAAAAGAAATTAACAAATAAGTTAACTCAAAAAGAGTTATTATGGAACCGCCGAAGCTCAGAGAAAACACGCCGCCGTATGTGGCTGAAAGAATAACCACACAATTAATACATTCATCCACAAAACATGGCAAAATACTTGGAATTAATTTAAAGTTCAACCCTGTTCTATTGTTATGATTTTGGCAATGAAAATGTTATGTTAAAGCTGTGTGAAGAAGAGAGAGAGAATTTTTATTTATGTTTGGATTATTTTCAACCAGACGGCTCCACAGTCGCGTGCAGCCGACTGGCATGTAAAAAGAGGCGGGAGGCCTTTGCTTAATCAGACTAAAATCGACTTACAAGCCTAATTTTTTTTCAAAACGAATCTCTTAATCCAATTAGTTTCCATAGTCCTATACCCAACGGTACCCAACTGATCTGAACTAAACATGTTACTTAGGTAATACTTAATACCGAGAACTGTGTCGAAAACATGATTATGGGTCGCGTCCCTAATCACGTTAACTTATAACAACGGTTTGTATAACCGCCTAAACTATTCCTAATTATGTAAGGGTCATCGAGCACTCGACGCTGGGTACTCTCGGGGCTCAACTGTTTAAGAGAACCTGTGTCGTATACACAGAGTTAGCGTTGAGACCTTGCGTACTACTGTTTGGGTTGTCCCGACGACACTGCACTGTAAACACTCAGTCGTTAGAAATCTCTCTCTTCCGCCCCTAAGTCGATTCTTGGCTGAGTTACGCTTGCAAAGGAGGCGGCAGAAGAGAATTAAGAACTTTCCACCTCTCTCCCAATTCGAAGATCAATTAGGACCTATATACTCCCTATCTCCGTCACCGAAGTAACGGGCCCGTCCGAAAGTAGCCCAGACATAACGATCCATTAAAACAAGTGTCAGCTTAAATTTTTCGGATGGGGAACACATCGGGAGTACAACTGTCAAATTGTGTTGTCATCATTCATTCTTAGTTCGGGCCCCGAACGAACGTGCGTGCATGCATCCGTAGATAATATGCAGTAGGAAACGCCCGTAACGAAGGCTGAAACTACAGACTTCGTGCTTAAGGAGTAGAACCGAAGGATAACCGCTAACCGCTGAATAAATTCAATGGAATAAAATTTGTATGACATATTATTAATATTCCAGACTATAATCTATCTCTGTGCCGAATTTCATTCACATCCGTTCAGCCGTTCTGGCGTGATTGAGTAACACACATCCATCCATCCATCCATCCGAACTTTCAATTTATAATATTAGTAAGATAATTTTAGTAAATAATATTTTCCATTAACTTTTTATGGAACAAAATTGTTCTTATATTTCCAATGGAATGTAAGTTGGCATTAATATGGAAAGTTTTTTTACTTGTTTACAGAAATCCGACTCCGTGTTCACTCAAATTTCAATGTTATCCCTATAAATAATAGGAACCCCTATGCAACATTACAAATTTATTTTTCTGTCCTGCTGCCTGGCTTTGCTGTCATGTCCTAGAGTGTATTAGTAAGTTTTTCCTTCAGTTCGGTTTTTCCTTATTTATTTATTTCTGTTTTTTTTTTCATGCCAAGCTACCGTAATAAGTCACAATGACATTTGTCAAACTCAGCCAAAGCTTTGGCTGAAGAATTTATATCTTAGAGAATGTTTGCAAGTAGTTTTGATTGCGGAGGAGCTTCTCCGTCAAGTGTCAGCTCTTGTGTAAGTTCTCTTGAAACGTGAAGTACTTAGTCAAGTAGACCAGTAGTGAGAGACTGGTGGTTAAATCTCTTGCAACTTCAAACTTCTAGCACTGTTTCTCAACAAGTTGAAAGTTTTTTAAAGTAACCTGGACGAAATTACCCATTATCATAAGGTATATTTTATTGCAATTATTATTATTTATATAACTATAGTAAAGT
Organism: Acronicta psi; assembly: GCA_946251955.1. Classification (NCBI taxonomy): domain Eukaryota; kingdom Metazoa; phylum Arthropoda; class Insecta; order Lepidoptera; family Noctuidae; genus Acronicta; species Acronicta psi. The sequence continues at coordinate 773,719 of OX276473.1, read as the reverse complement.
TTTTGATATATCTGTATATATACAGTTCACGCCAAACTTATTGTCCGGGTTGAAGCTGGTACGAGCTAACTTTAACCCGGCCGTAAAAATCGGAAAAAGAAAAATATTGGATTAGAATAATTTAAAACGACAGATTACAACTTGAGCTTTCGTTTTTATTTATTACAATCTAATATTTTTCTTTTTCCGATTTTTACGGCCGGGTTATAATTAGCTAGCGCCAACTTAAACCCGGACAATAAGTTTCCGGAGAACTGTAAAAGGAAAACGTGACTGACTGACATATCAACGAATAGCTCATACTACTGAAGGGATTGAAAGGAGGTCATCAAAATCGGCCCAAATGATGTACCGAGGGTACACTTATTAGAAAAAATACTCTGTATTACGCTGGTTAAAAATCTAGTCGTACTTTTTTTTAATGTTGACTGGGGGATGAGGAAAATATTTTTAATTTGAGAAAAATCACACCAAATGGCACACTATTATAATTATGTTTCGTAATGATTTCTGATGATTTCCTAGTAAAAACTAGTGTCTGTTTCGGAATGTCAAACGCCATTACGGCAGATTATTATCAGTTTCATAGTGATTTCATGGTAAAAACTATCAACTTGACAGCTGACATGTATCTCCGGTATAAATTTGGGCTGAGTTGTATGGTCTTTTGATGACCTCTTTCGGCAGGAATCTAAGAAAGGATTTTGGGAAATTCTCACGGGATTGGGCAATTAGATGAACGCGAGTAACACCGCGGGGAACAGCTAGTAATAAATAAAGCAAGCAGTGATAGCCTATGGATATAGCCACTGGACTGCCAAGTCATGAAATCATGTGCGTAATAATAATTAATTATAGTATCACTCACTTACAACGGTCAAGGAAAATATCGTGAGGAAACCTGACTGAGACATTTTCTCTCTTCATTTTCTTTTAATCGGCACCGGGCCATCGTGGTGGACTATGGCCTAACCACTCTCATTCTCTAAGCCTAGAATGCCCTGTTTTCCAAAATTTTCAAGTCAAGCAAGTATACATTTAATTAACAAATAAACTAAAGTGAATATAAATTTCTGTAGAATTCTCCACCAAAAAAAAACATAAAAATGTTTGAGTAAATATTTAAAGCAATAATATTAGGCACTATAATAAAAAAAGTTCAAGTATTTAATTAATTAGATTACGCGAGATCTCAACACTGATAATAAAATATTTTGGGAATTTAAATTCTCATCACTGTTAAGTGAACCCTGAAGGTATTTTAAACAAAAAATTTAATTTATTTTCTAGATAAATCTAGAAATGTAATTAACTTTTAATTTATTTTCTACTTTTTAGTAAGTACCTTGGCGATTGAGTTCTGTTGAAAATAGAGAAAATGAATTTTCCCAGAAATGGGACCTAGCTAGGTAAATTTTCATCGAAATAGATCCTTTTTCGAGAACGTGATCTCAAATTATGTTTATATACAAATAAGTATTGCATTGTTCAGTGATTATTTTTTATGACTTCAAACTCTTGGGAACTAAATATTCATATGTATTTACGCAAAAAATATATGTACTATGTATTTCATTTTTATTTACTTAATAAACAACTAATCAAAAAGTTCAAGTTGTTATAATCCATATTTTTGACTAAGCTGCAAATAACCTTAAACACATAGGCCTAAAATGTGTTTATTCCTTTTAAAACTCTTTGAGAATACGTAGGTACCTTCGTGTAGCTGATTGTTGTTGGTCAGGATTAATAACACCTTTTAACTAATATCAGGTGTATGGCCGGCTGTTGTTGTTGTGTTGTTGTGAAAAGTGTGTAGCGCACACTTTTATCAACAGCCGGAAAGTGACGGTTGGCTGTGGTTAGGAGAGTGTTGGCGCCGACGTTCCATCCACCTTAAAGTGGCCACGGGCGGCAGACTTGGGGAAGTCTGTCGCCCAGCACTATGGCCCGAGTAGGCGATGCGGTCGGAATGTGCCGCGTCCCACTCAGTGGATTGGCAGGAGAGGGGGGGTGCACACCATACGCACCCCCCGTACAGAGCCGGGGGCCGCATAGGCGGCCCGCCACCGCCGGGGTCACGGAAGAATGTCTACACGTACCCGTGACCCCGGCCGAACGGTGATGAGGCGAACAGCCGTCTGTTTTTAGTGGGTAGACGTCCTTTTCAGGGCGGAGTCCCACACACCGCGCCGTCCTCCCCGGGGCGGCGTGACGGTGCATAAAGCATTTTCAGACGATAAAAAAAAAAAAAGTGTTGGCGCCGACACTAAAGTATTGTAGGTAGTGAGAGTTGGGTATGGCATAAGAAGAATGTAAGTAGTATAAATGCCTTAGAAATGATAACAAAAAATGCAAGGTTATGGCACCCTAAACCGACGAGCATTCATGGGGAGTTTGATGAGAATAAATGAAACGAAAGTGGTGTACCAGGAGTCCAGGATCGTAGCACGTGAAAATCTATAGTTTCTGCCTACACCAATAGGAAACAGGCGTGAGGATAATATGCATGTATGTAACTAATGCAAGGTCGAGTAGGTAAACTTTTGTTTGTATCCCAAAATACTTGATAAATTGTTGTGTAAATTACCTGCTAATTAAATTGTTAACAAATTTTACGCAGTTGTCGAGGAAGTTATATTATGTATTGGTAATTATAATTATGAATTCCTGTCAACATAATTGTACTTTCTTTTTGTATTTTTTAAGCAATTTCCATGTTAAGATTACCAATCCTTTCAATGTAGGAAAAAAACGACTGGCAGACAGGACTCGAACTTCAATAGATGTCGCTAACGTCACCTTGAGACGTAGAATGTGAGGGAAGATTTCGAATTGGAGAGTTACGTAGGATTTGCGGTGGTCTGGTGTATTTAACCAGAAGACGCAGGTTCAAGTGCTGCCCGCCAGTCGATTTTATCCTTCATTAAAATAACAGATAATTATACTTAAAAAAAACCTTTTAAGTCAATTGATTTTTGGATAGGAGTAAACATGTGATGCTTAGAAGTGAAGAATATGTTACTTTAGACTAAATGCAGTAGGACGATGACTAGGAAGCCCCGGCGATTCGTTCTTGACAACCTCTGGGGAAAAACGGCAAAACTTACATAAAGGGAGTTTGTTTCGGCGTTTGGACCTATAGCCCGGTTAAGATTCTAAAGCTCCTGAGCTAGAATCTACATCCGTCCTAAAAAAAAAAAAGGCGTTTGGACCCATAGCTCCAGGAATAATAATAGAAAATGTTTTGCCAGTTATCAGGTTCTGTCAAGGCTATTTACCCATCGCCCTACACAGTAAGTAATATTTATTTCCTCGCTTTATTGATGCACAAATAGCCGTATTTGTCCCATTGAAATTTCAAAGCATTTTATTCAAGTCACACGTAAAATTAAGTTTACGCGCGCCAAAATGATGGTTGTTGCATGGAAATCTGGGGTGGAATTGGGCCAGACATGTCTGCTGTATGTCCGATAAGCTGCGAGCTAAAAGAAGCTTTTTTTAAGATGCTCTCTTAGTAGTCCAAGGTGAAGATGGAGAGATGAGCTAGACTCCTACCCTAAAAACTGGCCGTCATTACCAGAGAGAGAGATGTGTGGAAAAGAGAGATGCCTTCGTCTTCAAGTCGAACAAAATAGTAGGAGAGCTGGCACCAATTTTTGAGTAGGTATTTGAGGCAAGCTGAAAAACTTGTCACATACCTCTCCTATTATATTCCAACACGGAATTGCAGACCTGGCTGGTGAGTAGCGGGGCTAAATCAACCCCTACATTGTTTTAAATATTTTTTTTTTTTATTCCCAAAAATATATTTGAGGCAATACGCTCTCTCTCACACTACAGCTTGTCTATAGCAGTACAGGCCCGTACCCATCCATTATTTGTTTGATCACCTGGCAGGTAGAAAGCCCTACCGAAATGATCTGTCTTTTTGGGAATCTTATTTTTTAGCTATAAATAACACTCCATTAAAATTTCAAGCTGCCTCAAAAACACATTTTATAATTGTTTTGCAAAAATTTTTTGCACGCGTCTGGTAATGCTACAACCCCGATTAAATTGTCTGGCTTATTTTTTTTCGTATTTATTAAGTATTACACTGCAACATATATCGTATTGCGTATTGCCTCAAATATATTTTTGGGAAAAAAAAAATAATATTTAAAAAAATGTAGGGGTTGATTTAGCTACTGATTTAGTTACTGGCGCCCGCATTTTAGAACTTCCCGGGGCCACGAGCGGCGACAAAGCTGATGCCCTTGCCGCCAAGCTAAGAGGGTGCCTCGATGACGGGGATGTCCGGGTCTCCAGGCCCACGAAGTGCGCGGAGTTACGCGTTGTGGGTCTGGACGATTCCGTGACTGTGACGGAGGTAGCCACCGCGGCTGCCCGCATCGGCGGATGCACCGCCGAAGACATTAAGGTTGGGGAGATACGGGTCGGCCCTTCCGGCCTCGGCTCCGCTTGGCTCCGCTGTCCTGTCGCGGCAGCCAAGAAGATCGCAGAAGCGGGCCATCTACTGGTTGGCTGGGTGTCGGCAAAGGTGACACTGCTGGAGCCTAGGCCCCTGCAGTGTTACCGCTGCCTCTATGGTGGACACGTGCAGCACACATGCACGTCGGAGATTGACCGCAGTGACCTGTGCTACAGATGCAGCCAGCCAGGTCACAAAGCAGGGCAGTGCACGGCGAACCCGCATTGCAGCATGTGTGCTGCCGCCGGCAAACCCGCGGGACACCGCATTGGCGCAAAGGCCTGCGTGTCCCGCCAAAAGAAGGGCAAACCCGGCGGGGTCGACCATCGGACCCCCCCGACGCGAAGCCAGCCAACGGCCGCCATGGCCATGGACGTCACGGAGCCCGCCCAGCCATCGCAATTCGCAATAAGGCACTGGGCGTGCACAAATACCACATAAGGGCCACGGGCGGCAGACTTGGGGAAGTCTGTCGCCCAGCACTAGGCCAGAGTCGGTGATGCGGTCGGAGTGTGCCGCGTCCCACTCAGTGGAGGAGAAGAGGGTGCACACCACACGCACCCTCCCAACAGAGCCGGGGGCCGCATAGGCGGCCCGTCACCGCCGGGGTCGCGGAAGAATGTCTACACGTACCCGTGACCCCGGCAATATGTGATGAGGCGAACACCCGTCTGGTTTTAGTGGGTAGACGTCCTTTTCAGGGCGGAGTCCCACACACCGCGCCGTCCTCCCCGGGGCGGCGTGACGGTGCATAAAGCATTTCCAGACGTTAAAAAAAAAAAAAAAAAAGGTATGTGACAAGTTTTCAGCTTGCCTCAAATACCTGCCCAAAAATTGGTGCCAGCTCTCGGACTAAAATAGGCTAGATAAATAGATACGTAGAATTACTTTCTAAATAAAGAGACTTAGTAAGTATAGTACAGACATTGGGACCATGTTCATACAAAACTTTGATCCCAATTTAATTAGATTTATTTCTTTATCAGGCTAATATAAGATATTATAACACACAGATCGACTTATTTACTATTTATTCGTTTATCCCGTCTTTTCTTTGTATAACCTTCCTAAATTCGCAACCCTATTCCAAAACAAAAGAAAAACCTTTTAAGCTCGGCCGATAATTTATAAAATAATTTTCCTACAAGTAAAACGGAGTTGCTTTCAATTTAGTAATAATTATGATTGACGTTAATATTATGAACTCTTTTCAAACATGGAATTCCCGTTCCCCTATTACGAACCTACACATGTGGAAATTAATGTTTAAACAATTTACTTTGATACAGAAAAGGATTAATTCACAAGTTCGTAATTTAATAATGAGTCAAGGATGACAAAAACTTTGTTGTATCTACATAATTATTGTGTACCATTGCGTATGAAATACATTTATATATGAATGCGACACTAATAAATTCAACAAAAATGTTTTATAAACATTTACTAGTATGTTTCCGAACGTGGTAGTAAGATGTATAAGTGAAGTTTGGTTGGAGAGTATGCATGAGATTTATTATTGTATCCGAATGGATTGTGCAAAAAGGACTGAGAATTGATGACGTAAATATTTTTTTTCTTTGAGTAGGTATATTAATAATTCATTAATTAATTCAATAACACTTTAACTGGCAACCGGAGCCAGGACTCAGTTTAGCAGTGACACTTTAGACCAATGAAGCATTACAAAATATATATATTCGTCGATTTCATCTACGGACCTCCTTTTGAAGTAAGATGCTGATTATATTATCAGTCTGCCGCTCAAAAAGATATATAATATATCTTTTTGTTTGATGCTTTCACATTTTATATATATCACGGGCTTATACTGCTGTAACTTTTAGAAAGGTACAGAGTATAAATAATAAATGATTACTCGAAGTATATCTGTACTTATTTAAGTTCAGAAGTAGACATTCGTAGAATATACCTACTATTCAGAATGTTAGATAGTAATATTTACTTGTCTACTTTAAAGTCAAGATGTAAGTGGATAGTTGTAAGACTATAAACATAGAGTATTTTTGAGAATTTTGGAAGCAATGGAATGTGAACTTTAACGCGTACGGTATTAAATGTGTTATTTGACTGCAGTTCTCCGTATTTTACTAAATCCCAAAACTTTAAAGGTGAGTAGTCATCCCTGGCCGGATTCCAAAAGGCAGTTAAAATAAAGGATATCAGGTTATATATTTTCAATCTCAAAAGACCCACTACGAAAAGCTCTTTCGATAAATTTTATCCAATAAATATCGATACCGACGCTAATAATAGGGTTACCGATGCTACAAATATCGATACCGTCGCCAATGATGTTGAGACTGAAGCCAATAATATCGTTACTGACGCCAACAATATCGAGCAATATCTAATAAAACAGGTACATACCAATAAAGTAGCTCATATCTATCAGCAGGGTCAGCTTGTAACAGTTGCAGGTAGACTTTCCGAAGTACACCCGCAACGCCGCTAACTCACTCATGTTGGCGCCAGCACTGGAAATTTGAACAATCTTTATTATTAGCGACCTGATAAGCTATGCAGAGTCCCTCTGAGGGATATTATTCATAATCCTCCCCCATAGACTTCTACAAGGACCGGTTATAATATTCCACCTGCATCCAACGACTTTCATTATTATTCGCAATGAAGTTATTAGCGAACCAAAGTAACCGAAATACGAGTAGCTCAAACAAGAACCACTGAATTTGCCGGTCACGTCTCTCAGAGAACCGACAACCGATGGAGCCAACGAGTTCTTGAATGTTGATATTCCAAAAATCCCTTTGTCAGTCGCCATTCATCCATTTGCTTGCTTGACATTTCGAAACGTATGCTTAAAATTATCTCTGCATGAACACGGTTTTATAGATCTCGAGTCGATGTTATTACTTATGAACTGGCGATGGCTCGGTGATTTAGGTTACGCGTATTTATTCTAGCACACATGCGATAAAGCTTGTCGAACATTATGTACGCGAGCTAATTTGCCGGTCTAACATCCTTGAAACATATTGACAGTTAGCTAGGTCTTAAAATCAAACCTATAGCCTCGCAATCATTTGCACCTAGTAGCCCAAAAAGACAGTTAATGAGTGTTAATTACCAAATATTAAAGTACTAATTAACATTTTGCTATTTTTAATGAAGGAAAAAATCGGCGGGCGGGCAGGGTTCGAACCTGCGCCTTCTGGTTCGGTACACCAGACGCTCTGACCACTAAGCCACCGCTCGCCCTGCTCGCCAGCCGAAATCTTCCTCCACATTCTAATTTACGTCTTAAGGTGACGTAGCGCCATCTATTGTGAAGATGTTTGTGGTGATGTTTTTTCCTTCATTAAAAATAACTTGTAATCTTAGCATGGAAAATGCTTAAAAAATACAAAAAGATAACATTTTGCTGTCAAACGAAAATATACACGACCTTTTAAAGTAAGATGTTTCTGCAAAGAACTTTATTAGCTCCGGAGGAGGAATTGAAAAGTTATCATACGCCTTTAAAGACTGTTGATTTATATTCAGATATCTACGAAGGTTTTTTAGTAAGAAAGTTCAAAATCCTACCTAAACTCATGATTCAAGAGAAATGGTCCTTAGAGCCGAAACACGTTTCGTCGAAATATAATTGGCCGATGGTATTTTATATGGAACTAGCTAAACCCGCTTCACTGTTTTTTTTTTGTGTCAACCAACGAGCAGACGACCATACTGATGGTAAGAAGTCACCGTCATCTATGGACACCTGCAACCAGAGGCGTTGCTGATGCGTTGCTGGCCTTTCTTAGTCGTTGTGTTCATTACTGAAGTTCGTGTCTAGTCTGATTGTTTGGTTACTCGATGAACATAGGCACCCCCACGAGTCTTCGACCGTCTTAATTGCTTCGGTTATTGGCAGGCCCATGAGCGTCTTTACTAGGTCTGACCAACGAGTAGGTAATCGACAAGGTGGTCTTTTCCCGTCGACCTGACCAACAACCATCAGCTTCTCCAGGTTATCAGGGTTTCTACTTACCTTTACTTTTCTAGGGTACTTAAAAAGCTTAAACTTAAAAAAAGTTATAAGCCGAAGTATGGTTCTACATGAATATACTTCTGCTAACACTTCAGGGGAATAACGGCGTGATGGCATATTATGTTATCACATTTAGAAACTATTATTTATTGTTTATTTTTTTATGTTACGCAATCTCGTATTTCCCTAGGCAATTCTTTCCTGATCGTTGCATAATATAAATAGCACTAGGGAGACGATTTCGCTACATTATTATATTCCTAATGGCAATCCTTTTCACGTAGGTATATAAAGCCTCTGGGGTATTTAAGAATTCATGGAATTATTATCATGTTTATGAAAAGCATTATGACCGAAGGACTCCGTGTACCCCACACGGAGTCCTTCGGTCTGCAATGGAACCAATCTGAACTATGTACCTAACGGTTTTTGTTTATGCATAAAATGTATGAAAATATTATTTTTTTCAAATTTTCTACTAAGTATATCCGGCGGGTAGCAGTTATCCAGAGCCGGTGAAACAGGCCCTTAATCTAATAGGTTTCAGCCAATTACATTTAAATAAAGGTCTTCAGCCAAGAAAGGACTTAGGGGAATTCCTATAGCTTCCAAAGCGGAGGCGTACTAAAACCCACAGTTCGCCGGTCTGTTAAGGTCCTATGTATCTAATAGGGAGCGAGAAACTCAAAGCTGCTAATGATAATTTTATAGAAAAAACCCAAAACCAATTTGCTCGACCCGGGAATCGAATGCAGGACCTCGAGCGAAACAGTCACGTTTAGCGAGACCAACCCATGAGCCACAACTCTTCAACCAGGTGACATCAGACGTCAGTAAACAACGAACAATGACTGTCAGTGCTAAAGACAGGATCAGAATTACTCAACAATGATTACACACTAAATAATTAACCCTTTCTCTTAAAATTTTCCATCGCGTCCCATTAGCCCCCGGCACCTCAACTTATTGTATACGAAATCCCAATTTAAAAGTTTTGTTTGATGTTATAACAAGGCTTTGTTGGGAATTAAATGAATATTAATGCAGAAAATGGTTTCGGTTGTCGGCCATCTGTTGTATGGAGGTGTTTAATTTTCGAACTGATTATAATTCGTCTTTCTTAGCATATTACGCCGGAGAATTGTTAATGAATTGGATATTCTATTTTATAATACCTTTCATGGTTGTATGAGATAATGCGCCAACATTATAATCTATACTAATATTTTATAGAGGTACAGTTTGTGAATTTGGATGTACGTGGTAATCAGTAGAACTATCAATGAAATTAGAAAAAATCTTTTTGCATTTGATAGCCCATTTTTTGGAGGAAGGTTACAGGCTAATTTACGCACCTGTATTCTTTGAATAGTTAGGCAGAGAACAACTAAAATGTATACCATAGTTTGTGGCTATGTTAAGTCAGTGGGACCCAACCACTGACTTAACTCCCTAGTTGCATATGAAAATTAAATAGAAAAACCTAATATGAGCTTGCTCGACTGGCAAACGAACTTAGGACTTCTCGCGTAGCAGGTGGCAGTCGAGTCAGGACTACTAGACCAACGAGTTAGTCAGTCAGAGTCAATAGCTATACAATTGAGTTTGTACTCAAAATACATAACAAGTCAAGTCAAATACATTAAATTTAAGTACATCTTCGTCACACTATTACGGAAATACGGGTGTGATGGGGTTCCTTCCTCGTGGGATAACCACCTTCATGAACCACATCTTTGAAGAGTTAGGAATGTACGATGCTGGGGGGAACAAAAGATAACATTGTGTCGAAGCGTTAGCAGCCCCCGCAGCAAGCTAAGATGGTATATTGACAAAAACGTTGACCTTTACTAGCTTACATAAACATACATAAGTTACACAATAAAGTCACAAAATCTTCATCTAAAGACTTGTGTTGCTATAATGTTCGGGTTCTTGTTACCTTAGGTTGACCTTTACAAATTGGGTAACTGTGTTGATTACGTAACAAAATACAGATTGAGCTGTTGTATTTTACACAAAAACTGAACTAGATTCTCTGGTCAAGAATCTTTTTTGGAATTGGAATTAATTGTTTTCGGACGTTCGACACGATGAGATATTAGGTACCTATATCATTATATTTTATGATCACATTAGGTTTGCGCCAACGGCTTTGCCCATGTGGTCCTTAAATTATAGTGTAAGTTACTCGTACACGGGAAGGGTGTAGCTTTGCAACATAATTACAAACATACAAAAATAAAAATCTTTACTCTTTATAATATTAGTATAGATTTATTGAATAGGGCTGGCAATATCCCTAGCGACACCTTGCCACAAACATAATTTTGATTTATGAATTCTCACGAATGAACAGCAGAAATAGGCGCCTCTAAGTATTACTAATGTATTTCAATAATTTCTCAAAGTTTTTTGTGCGAAAAGAAATATTATGATTCTACTACAATATGGCTAAACATTAATCTTGTATTCATGTTCCTAACTGTATTTATATGGACCCTTTACGTAGGTAGTAGTAACGTTACGCGAAAATTTCATCATTATCAACCCGTTTTTACTATCTAATTGCTGGGCAGGGACAAAGCTTACGTCCACGGGAGCCTAGGATTATCAGGAGTCACACGCCCGTCGTAAAAATCTTTTCACTCATATTTTATTGTAAATACTTTGAAAAAAAAATCATTATGTGTTGAGTGCTATTCAGCTCAACTCACTTATGAATAATTACAGCTCCTATCCTACTTATTTTTTCTTCCAGCTCTTCAAACTTTTACAGGCAATTATTAAATTATAAGTCCCGTAATAAGCTCTCAATCTTGACCGTCTGGAAGTGGAGCATTCATCGTATTTTACCGTGTACGTCTTCCTTAAAATGTGTTTTATTTATTTTTAAATCCAGTAAGTAAATGCTCGCGTTTCATGAACGAAGACGTACAAAAAAGTCTACTTACAATAAAAATCGGACAAGTTCGAGTCTGAATCTGTTTCTGATTCTGAATTTCTGTACAAATTTGTGAAGATCTTAGATTTTTTGAAAAGTATTCGTTCCGGAATATTATATTAACCGTGCTTATCATTGAGGTTTTACATCATACTTTAATTAATGAGTTGGGTACTCTATGATAAAAGCCTCTTATTAAACTAGGTATAGCGCTTCATTCAATCAGAACCTGGTAAATAGAGAGGTGTGGCTCTTGTCATACACGGCATCCTAGCTCAAGAGCCAGTGCTACATTGATGTCATGTACGTTGATTAATAAAGAAATAAGTTACATACGTAGCTTCGGGCGGGTAGTTGGCGGTTAGGAACGGTGTCAGATCACTGGTCACACTGTACTTCTTGTCGCGACACTCCATGTAACATATAGGATTGCATAACATCTCCTTGTTTGATTTTAGAACTGAAACAATACAGTATAGTACAATTATCTTGACTTCCTTACTGATATTATAAATGCAAAAGTAACTCTGTCTGTCTGTCTGTCGCTACTACTGAACCGATTTAAATGAAATTTGGTACACAGATAGTCTTGCCTGCCTGAGAAAGGACATATGCTACTTTTTAATGCGAAAAAAGGCCTGTACAGGGTTGAAATAGGGGATGAAAGTTATAAGAAATACCCATACCAAAGGTTAGTATAAGTTAATTTTTAGCCTATGCTACAGTTCACCCGATACTGTTGCTATAATCCAAACTAAACTAAATTAGGTTTCTATTTTACCCCAACCTAGGTGTTTCTTAAAAAAAATCTCTCCTGGAGTTATCTGGTAGGCGAACTTAGGATTTACTTAGCAGCTACTAGGGTCGCAAACCCGGCCAATCTGGAGTGCCACTTTACGCCTAATTTCACAGAACTGTTTCACAGATTTTAATTTGTTAAACCCTCTAGAGATTCTTTAGTCCCTCTCCTATCTTAAATATTCGATTAATTCCAGGGATGTAGGTGCTGACCTCCCTATTTTATCGTCTTGCTTTAGTTATGAAGTTTATCAGGTACAGTCTTTTGTTAATATACTTACCTTCAATTATTGTATTAAATATACGTGTTTAAAATTATAATTCTGGTAAAATCACGACATACATACTATCACGCCTGTATTCGCCGAAGGGTTAGGCTGAGTTGTACTGATGTCCACCCAAGGTCCGCCGGTTCCGGTATGTTTGGGTCCCATTTAATTGTGATATCAATACATGAACTTAATTATACATATAACAATGGATCAGTACACAACACACATTTCGAGTAGCAAACTTTAATAGAATAACGATAAAGGGGCTCCGAAAAACACTATTGACATTATTTCATAAATGTTAAATGACATATTTCTGTAAATACATCTTTTAAAGACACAGGTTTTACATTTTTTTAACGAGATGGCGCCGGCTTTTCCTAGCTGATAACCGCTGAGAAGGGCGAAACAACGAAATAAACTCAGAGAATCATGGTCTCTTTTAAAGTCCAGACATAAGTATCAAATCAAGTTATGTAAGTATTAATGAAGGGAAATTTCATTGTAATCTCCAATAGCGCAGATTTCATGACCACACACGCAACATCTTGCTAAGAGGATCACAACCGAAGTCTAAACAAGTTATCAGACGCGTTTACAATTTCAATGTAATTGTTGTGCGTTCAGTGTCTACCATTTCAATGAATAATTAACTCACTCCCAACTATAACTAATTGGTTTAGTTGAAACATGTTAAACAGGTCGGAGACCATAATAAACAAACAGCCTTTAGGTACTACTCTAATGAAGAACTATAAAATAAGTAACAACAAACAGAAATTAACGTCCCATACAAGTCTGTCAGCCCATTTCATCACTTTAATTTGTATGGAAAGTAGGTAAGTTTCGTGTTATTACATCTAATTACACTTTCCTATTTCATAGTGCTTCTTTAGAATTAAATAGTATAGACCATTGTTTAATTTATAAAAAAAAAAGTAAACAAAATTGGTATGATTACTATATCGCGTAAAGCAGCAATGTTTGATTAGCTTTTATTATATTTTTTGTGTAGAAGACTTCAGCCAATACTCCAATAGAGTCTTGCTCGTCCTGCCACCAGATTTTAGGCTTTCCGCGACAATTTCAAATATTTTGTGGGCTCTAGTGGTGAGTTTAACCGAGACCATAGTGCATAGATCAATATACCCTTTACTCTAGTGGAAGGAAGGGAAAGGAAGATTAATTTTCCTTGCAGTGTGGGACGATAATGGCTGATGAAAAAAAATCAAAAAAATCGACCTTTTTACGGAGGACATAGAAATGTATAATCAAGAAAAACTGTGGGTGTTTGTCAATTAGTAGGTAGTTCATCGCTCGTTGCTCTAAGTAATAACTCGTTTTCCTTTCCTTCCTTATAAACGAATTGGAGAAAATTAATTATGATTTTCTAAGAATTTACCTGTTACGTTGTTCAAACACTTCATGTCTTCAAAGTCACAAATACGAGTTGATTTTTCTGAAACAAAATGTATCTGTTTTAAGCAGCCCTGGTGAATTTCTGGTTTTAATATCTAGCACGGGGAAAATGTTCTTAGATTTTAATTTTCTTAGAATAGATCTGATAGAAGGTTTAAGCTTGGTCAACATAGGCCGTTTTATAGTAGATATTTCAAATGGGAAATTTAGCTTTTATATGTATAAGTGGCATACTGAGCATATGATACTGTCATGCATGACAGTATCATATTCTGCTTTTCGAGGCACACTATATGGCATAATTTGCTAAACTTTGTTGTCTCCTTTTGCCAAAATTGTGTTTTGTGCAAAATGTGCTAAATAATTGTATTTCTTTCTTTTCTTACCTATTGGGCAAATCAGACGTATGAGAAGAAATTAGGAAGGGTGAAGGTAAAAAACTCTTTTAAAAGTAGTCTTCAAAATGGAGTTATGAAGTTTTTGCAGGGTCGGCAACACGTGAGTGACGCTTCGGTGCGGTAAACGTCCATAGACTGCGGTAACCGCCTACCATCAAGCGTACCACATGTTTGTTTGACACCCTTGTAGTATAAAAAAGTCTACTTTTATATTCTTCAGTTATCTCTTTCATTAGTCTTCTTTTAGAGTCCATGCCAACGGGCCGTATGAAAAAAAAACTGGGGTGTTCTTACCTCTGGGATACTTATACGGCACACATTTACAAGCCTCCAGATAATTCTTCATCTTGCACTCCGTGCAGCAGGTCTCATAGCTGTACCTGTCCGTATGGCCCAGGAGGACCTCATCGTGGAACCAACAGGCTCTCTTGTATGGCTCCACCTTGCGGACATTGGTGTCACTTTGGAAGACCATAGGCTCGACCTTGATATCCACGGACTCGCCCAAGGTTATGTACCGGTAGAGGATTGTCGTTTCTGGGTAGTCGTTTGGGTCACTAAGGAGTACCTGGACAGAACATAGATTTATTTATTTGCATAGAATGTAGGTATTTAATACAATCTCCATAATTATACATTCTGCCTCGTGGCGTGCAAAAATTGATTAACTTACAATATTTAACGTATATCTATTTAATTAATTTATATGTTAAAACTTGACTAAATAGACTTATCATTTAAAAAATCTGATACAGAGTAATAGCATTTTTGAACTAGTAATCTTTTTAAGTAGGTACTTTGAAATATTTTTAGGCTAACATTCAGAGACGATGCTCAGCGTAAAGTAAGGCTTCCGTATGTCAAATTTGTATTAAAATTTGACATACGGAAGCGTAAGTTCATGCTGAGTCTCTTCTCTGAATCTCAGCCTTAGTCTTCTTCTTTTTTATACAGATTTCTGACACTTACGCAAAATACTAGACATTGAAATAAAACTACTTTTTACGGATTTTATCGCGATATATTGATATTATTTTAATCCTGACGTTTCGGACCCTTTACAGCGTCCATGGTCACGGGTGACTAAGGTGGTAGGCGTCTTGACGTCTTAACTTCTTCTTTTTGGTATGTAAATGTCAGATTTGTCGAAATTATAATTATTCTCGTACATTTTGTTTTTATTCGTTCTTCGATTCGAACCTTAGATAGCAACTTGGCTAGGCCCGGAAGACCGCGAACTTAATCCGAGGCATAGAGAGTAGGGTATTAAAAACTGTCATCCATCCATAATCTGACCGCGGCACGTGTAGTTTAATGCAGCATATAGAATATAAAGATAATCGTATACCAAAAAATGAAAACCTACGTCAAGAAAACGTTCCTTTTTCTATAAAGTTAATAGAGAATTTCTTGTTGAGACGGTTGGATACTCTCGGGTTTGTATGGGGTGGACAGCACAATTTTCTTGAGAAAAAGTAGAAAAAAAAAAATTAAAGTCTAACAGCTGCACTGCAATGGACTTCTCGGACTTGTCACCGTGTATCGTGCTCGGAAAAAATAATATACCTGTTATACGAGTATATTTTTCATCGTCTCAAAATTGTGAAAATATTTCCGGAAGATGTTTTTGATGATTTTTTGGAAAGAAAAAAGAGCATACTATATTTAACACAATAACTGCCTTATTAGTCTACAACGAGTTCCTGGATTCGATTTCCACGTCCAGCAAAGTGTTATTTATATAATATTTATTATATAATTTAATTAATTAAATTAATTTATATAATATAATATTTCTAGAATAGATATATAATATTCTAGAACCTTATCATACCTGAAAACTGTGGGTATACACTGTACATTATTTAGTACTCTTCTGCTTACCCTTCGGGGAAAACAGGCGTGATAGTATGCGAGACAGTCAAACACAAGCCTATCTTATAATATAAAAAAAGTAATGTTATCTTTGTAACAAACTTAACTACACCTTCATTTAAACTTGCTTAAAAATGGAACAAAAGGTTTCCCCGTTAAAGTAATTTGCCGTAATTTTATCCGTAGCTGTTACTAGTACGCGGTAAGGTTAATTTTGGGTTCATAATGAAGTTAAGTTGGGGAGCAAGTCGCTATAATACCCTTTTGCCCAGTTTAGTTAGAACTACGTCAATATTACCTCGGCTTAAGGTTGATGTGTTCGTCTTTACCCGACAAATTCCAAGTTAACAGATTACAAGATTTTAAAGGTTATATTAGTTTATTCTTTAAATATTCCAGCCAGTCAAGTTAAACCTTGAACAGCAACCATGGTAGTCAGTCAACCGTAACCATGAACACCGTAAAGGGTCCGAAACGTCGGGATCAAATAATTTCAATATACCTAACGCGAAAAAATCCGTAAAAAGTAGTTTTATTTCAAAGGGTTTTAGGATAAAATATGCATGCAAATGAAATAGGTGCTCACGAATTCTTGATTGTACAGAAGTCAATTATTTTAACTTTGAATAAACTTAGTACTTTACTTTTACTTTCTAAATAAATTACAAAAAAGTTTCCATTTAACTATTAGTACTGCTATCAGCAAGAAAAAGTAATAAAACAGACATAAAGCTTAATGGAAATTAATTATTTAAGCTTTGAATGACTGTCTTGTTAGGAATACCATTAACCTAAAATTTCACAAAGCGATAACTATGGTCTCAATTAAAATGCCATTAGACAACACATGTTTGACAGGTCATGGGTTTGATTCCCGCGTAAAACAAATATTTGCATGGCCTAGCTATTTTGGGTTCGAATGTTTGTGTGTGTTTTGTGTTTCTATTATAGACCAGAATATAACGGAGATAGTTTATTTGGGTGACTTGGGGAGCCAACCACAAGCTCATATAGCAGTATTATTATAATCTTACTTCGAGTTTTCGTACAATGACGTCCTTAAAACAAGCTTATTGTAAGAGTGAAACAATATTATCTTTTTGTATTTTTTAAGCATTTTCCATGCTAAGATTACAAGTTATTTTTAATGAAGGAAAAAATCGGCTGGCGGGCTGGATTCGAACCTGCGTCTTCTGGTTCGGTACACCAGACTCGACTGGCGAGCGGCGGCTTAGTGGCCAGAGCGTCTGGTGTACCGATTTTTTCCTTCATTAAAAATAACTTGAAACAATATTATTTGCTTAGCGGTTTTGGTAACGTCACCTCTAAAAGTTCATTCAATTCGTACCACGACGTAACTTTTGACACTTAGCAGTATTGTTTTTACGTCAAATTCTACAATCTTAAAAAAGTTCGACGGAACTTTTATTAAAAAGTCGACGGAAGTATTATTGTTTTGCAAATTTATACAAAAAAAGACTTTTCATGTCTTAAAAAGTTAGTAAAATGTATCTTAATTTACGTAAACTTGTCGAAAAAATCGCTTATACAGCGATTTTAAAATTACTCGTAAACTATATTTGATTGCATTATACAATATTTTCTAAGGAAAAAATGCTGATATTTTGCTTCAGGATCGTACTCCATAGCAGCGATTCGGACCAACGCGTGAAAGGGTCAGCGGTATACCAGTTTATATAGCGTTATTTCTTTTCTGATAGCAGGGAATAGACAAAGAGTTTCATTCTTTCCCAACACTAAGCAGGAATAAAACCTTACTGAACAATAAAGATGTAATAAGGTCATGGTACGAATATGAGTAATGTTATAAGCTTGAAACAAAACACTCTTGAAATAAGATGGTTTCGTAAAAGATTGTGGTTGGCCCCCTGATCTAATGAAGTTTGCAATAAGATAACTCGGATGTTAAAAGAAAAGTGTTTTTATATATATTATAATACTAGCTTCCCGCCAGCGGTTTCGCCCGCGTGGTCTTATAATTTTTTCCCCCGTTTTTGCAACATTTTTCATTACTACTCCGCTCCTATTAGTCGTAGCGTGATGATATATAGCCTATGTTACTCGGGGATAATGTAGCTTTCCAAAGGTGAAAGAATTTTTGAAATCGGTCCAGTAGTTTCGGAGCCTATTCATTACAAACAAACAAACAAACAAATCTTTCCTCTTTATAATATTAGTATAGATAATATACCCCATCCATTACGAAGCTAAAAACAAGATATTCCTGACATAAAACGAATTTCGGAATGTCCCTTTTATTATAATATATGGCTATTTTATTTTATGGATTGGGTCCCCCGTACTATGCATCGCTTATTTTCCTATAAAATATTCGACACGCATCATTCACTCACGGTTGGGAAGGGTCTAAATACATAAAAACCCGAGAGGAAATCGGGTAGTATGAAATTCTAGTATTAAGCAATGACAGACTATTTACATGAGCCTGAAAATAGGCGTTACTTTAGCTTTAAATACAGAGATAATCATTTTGTCTTGGAAGTAAATATAAATGTATAACGGCTGATTATTTTTTCGCAATTTTGGGGTTAGTCCTAAGTTGTTCACAATGATAAGAATAAAAACCTCTTAAATTTTGGCACTTGATTTAAAAATGGCACTGCGTTCATTTATATGTACATACTCCTTTCTTTCGGTATAAAATAGGAAGCAAAGCACCAGTTACTGAAAAGCTGTTCAGCAATTCCTTGTAATATGGACACGTAAAGCGTAGAAGTGAAGAACTTGTTGGCAGAAAGCGTTTGAGCATGAATGTAGATGAATTTATAAGAGGGAGATCAAATAAAAGATGTATAGACTTATCAGTCTATCCTCATCGATTAACTATTTCCTTCCTTTCTAACAATCTTCTTTCTTTTATAACAATCACACACACAAATACTATATTAAATGAAGAAAAGTAGGAACTGTACCTTCACTCCATAATATGCTACCGGAGACCAGCTCGGGTAGTCCATCGGCTCCACATTGAATACCACGCTCAGACCAGATCCTCTGAAATAACACCACACCCTGAACATACCATAGACTTTTTCGAAGGCTGCGATTTTAAGTGCCAAACTCGAGCTGCGCTAAGAGCAATGCTTGTCTATAAGATAAAACCTTTTTAGAAAAACCATAGAGTTCTTTTGCTACCTGTAGTTGCAAGCTATGTCATACTCGTTCCAACTAAAAACTTGCACTTGGCACTTACCTCCCCTTGCCATGTCTTTATGTTTGGGTGGTATCTCGCCACCTGCAGAGGCGGTAGGGTATGTCAAACTCATACTGACTAAAAACCCCACTTGCCTTATGCGTCATAGCGATCGGGAACATTTACCACGACCATGATGGCCTGTGGTCCAATGTAACCACCGCACTCCCATCAAGACGAGCCCGTTCCTCGCTTCCTACCTAAAGCGACCATGGATTATCGTCTGCCACCAACTGGGGCCATTATCTGGTCTGGTGGATTCCCCAGGTCAGCTGCCTGCAGACCACCCTTGCCATGGGATTCAAAACATATATGACGACTATAACCTTTTGTATGGCCGTATCAAAAGAGCTTCCCTTAAGACCGCCTATCAACTGCGCGTCGGAATTTAAACAGTAACCCTCTCAATATTATTAAAGTACTTATTTAACTTTACAATTAATTTCACCCTTAACATTTCAAAGGTCACAAAGTCAGTGTAACATCAATAGAACTTAATGAAGCAATCCAACAAAGGATTTCTTAGTAAGGATCCGTTGTTATGCCAAAAACATTTCCTTGAATGCAAAGTGTAAAGTTATTTTTTGGGATAGGAAAATGGTGATAGAACTTGGATGTCGAAGTTTGTTGCCCAATAATATCCTGCTTGAAAGCATTTAAGTAATAATTGTGCTAACATTACTGTATTCCGGTGAAGAGAACTTTAGTTTGTGAAATTACTTTACTTATTTAAACATAAATTGAGAATTTTTACTTAAATGATAATGATGTAAATATTTTGACAGCTCCAATTATATTCTATCCTTTTTCAATAGTGTTAGGAAGAAAGAGAAAAATTGCGTCAAATAGGATCAGGATTATTTACCTGCCAGATTCTGAAGTGGCTATAATGGTAGGGGATGTAGCAGTTCCATCGCTGTCACTGTTTTGGTCATCATAGTATTCTAAGTCACTGTCCGGTGGAAGTAGTGGCCTGAATGATAAACAATATTTATGTTAGTATAATACTTTAGCAGGAAAAATATAAAGGTTATTATTTATGATAACATAAGATAAGAACTTTACATACTTCGAGTCAAGAGTTTATATATTCTAAGATTTGGTTGGTAGTATTATGGCCCAGCTACACGCTACCGCCTTGCCTGTGCAGTCCTGACTATACAAAAAGATGGAACATTGGGGACTGTGCGAGCTACCAACTTGCCGTCCACACGCACGCTCTTACCTCCACAAACTAGATTGTGCAGGCATGTTCTCAGGTAAGACTGAGGGTGTAGATGGGCCATTAGGGCCTGTTTCATTTCTTCTGGATAAATTAAAAACATGAACAAAGTTTGTATGAAATTATCTGCCAATCTAATTAACTGGAGGTGGTGAAAAAGGTATTTAGTGATATTAAGACGACGCATTGAAGATTTGGGGGTCATGGATCTTAATATTTCTCAGCCATTACAAAACATACGGATCTGATTTTTACATATGTCATTATTCATGTCTTTAGCTATAAATTTGTAGTACAGAAACACGATCGGTTAAACTTTACTGCAGAGAAAAAAATTTTGAAGACAGCTCTTCAAAAACATGGATTCGCATTTTATGAAGAAACGGAACGGATTTAAATCTTCAAATTTTCACTATAGATAAGTTTCAACAGATTCTTTGAAATGGTAATTGGATTTTTTAAAATACATTTTAGATTAGATTTTAAACGAGAAAAACCGTTTTGGCGCATACGACTTTCCACTATAAGCTAGTTTGCACTTGTTTTTGTATGGAGAATGCCTCCTGTCAGTCCGCCACGGACTGTTATCAGCGCCGGGTCTGTGTCAGATGAGCTCCCACGACCAGTATAAGCTGACCTTTCAGCGTACGGGAAGCCTATACAATGTAAATGTTTATTAGACTGGACTATATAAATTGACAATCGGTAAAATAGAACAAAGCTAAATGGAGTCGTCTTTGGACTTATGCGAATATAAAAAAATATTATCACATTTAATATATTTTCAATGTATTTCAGGTAACCAGGTCTATAAATCAACATACAATAACGTAAAAAAAATCAAAATTAAATCTAAAAAATTAAGCGACTGGGAACTTTCATGGAAAATGCTGCCTTATCCCTTTGAGATATAAAAAAATAATGTATGGTAGAATTGTTCCTTTTTGATAGGCCTATAAAAAAGTTCCCGATACCATAAGTGTATCTTTTAAAAATAGCTTACTATACCCATTCTAGTATTTTTTAAAATGGTTACATTATTTAATGTGGTCTATCTTTAAACCATTGCGGGTTTTCTTAGGCTGTCTTCCGTCTCCATCATCAGGTCACCTTTAGATGTCCATTATGTTGTAAGGTCATTAGGACTACATAACTGTGCTAAGTTTCATCACAATCGGTTCTCAAGTAAAAATTTGAAAGGGTTCATTTCAAGGGTAGTAAAAACATATACAATTATGAATATACAGACGAATAGAAAACCTGCTCCGGTTCTTCGTCGGTTAAAAAAATTAATGCATACCGATATGCTCTGCTGTCTGTGCAAAGCTGGGCAGGTCGTTACTCGCTAATAAATAATAATATAAACTAGAAGGTACAAGTAAGTACCTGGGCTTGCGAGCTCTGCCTGGACGAAAGTTGGTTAAGACCGGACCAAACGTTAGCCCGAATTCCACGCATTTATTAAATTTACATAAATAACACGGCATCTTCCCAGACATTAAAAAAAATAACATAAGTTTAAGCTCTGGTAACTCTGATAAAAACTATTTCTATACACTTTTACACACTACAACTAAGCCTATTAAGTAATATAAATTTCTAATAACAATGTGTGATCGTAATAGGAACGGTAGACCATTTTGTCTTATTCTGGTTTACATAGCAAGAAAAAATACCGAATACCGACACCAATTTTCATATATTACTTAACATAATATCACGTCCGCGCCTGTATTCGTCAAGGGCTATCGTGATAAACTGAGATATACTAATGTAACTAAAAGTTTGCTGGTATGTGTAGGCCCCATGTAAGAGGTGGTGAACCATTTGCCATCAAATTATTACCTACCTACAAACCCAACCTTAGGATGTACCTAGTACATCCTAAGCTTGGCTTTGTGACTGATTACATAAAACGACTGAATGATCATAGTCTTAGCTTTTTCTCAATTATGTAGGGATAGGCTTCCAATGTAACCAATGCCGCAGAATACCAATATTTTACTCGAACACGAAGTGACTGCAGTCAGACATATATTATGCTTCTAAATTTCTGGGCAGTACCAATATTCGAAGGATATTCGAAGTTGTCAGGCTTTCTTGGGCTTTTGACCACCACTAACGATTGTCATAGTTGTCTGTATTCGTTCGTTCGTTAGGGGACATATACAGCACCACCAGCCCCAAAATTAGTAGAGCACTAGACAATAGAAATAATACTTAAATAGTTTTTTTTTATATATTTATAAATACTTAAGAAATACCCAGACCAACACAAACCATTATTTTCATCACACATATTTGTGTCTTGTAGGAATCTAGCCCTTGACAACAGGGAAAGAGCGCTTTACGACGTGCTCACCGAGGCACGAAGGGGTCTCGGTATGTTAAAAATGGTCACCAGTATAATTATACACGCACATCATCACACAAAACGGCTCATAACTCAGTTATGAGCTCCAGAAACGACTGGAGCCATATTTAGAATTTTATAATTTTTGTTTAAGAATCTTTTGTAGATAGCAGCAGTATGACAACCATGAAAATTGTAAAACATTTTATATTATCGACTTATCAATTTATTAGCATGCTATTTTGACATGTTACCTTTAATAAGAAATCTTAAAATATACATTTAATATTAGGTACATAATAATTTAATTATGTAATTTTTAATTTCTAGCGGTCCGTCCCGACTTCACACGGGTAGACATTACCGGGACTAGCATACAACTACTACCGTACTATAGTAGCTCCTTAGTACCACGTTCCTACATCCATTTTTAAAACGCAGACATACGTAATTTAATTTTTATCAATATTTTTTGTTCTCAAAATATATGTAAGAAGCCTATAGACCGTCGGTAAACAAGTGATGGGTGCGTGATGAATACCTACGCGACGCCGCGCCACCGCCGAGCGCTTTCTTTATCGCGGCCATATTTGAGTTAGTAATAAACCAGCCTTACATTAGACGCACTCCATTCATATTAGTTCCGCAGTACTACCATACTTATGAAGCGGATGGGTAACTTCAATAGTTGAGAATAGGAAGGTGGTAGCGTCCCAGATTCTAAGGGTGACTGGAATTGAGACGCCAAGCGAGCATGTGAAGTACGTAGCCATTTTAACCAAAAATTGTTCTGTCCATCTGATCCTGGAGCTAATTATTATTATTATATAATCGTTGACCTCTGGGAACAACCCCTTAAAATATCCATTTAACATTACACAGAATAATTGTTCAAATTAATATTCTTGCAACAAAAATAAAGATAGTAAGCGCGACTCTATGACGTCTCTGTTCCACAGCGCGAGCCTACGATCGCAAACCACGAAGTATTTGCGGGGTGTAAGAGAATGGCGCGGTGCGGGGGTCCGATTTCAGATTCATAGTTTGTCAATGCCTCGCCTTAATAAATTGTATTACATACACTTCACTAGCATCGTTCAAGGCAGCGTAGTTGAAGGTGCAGCAGTGTCCTTCATAGGTCTTGATGAGGGCAAACATGTCATTACAGTGCTTTGCTTTTCTGTTGAAGGAGCAGTACAGAAGAAGGTTCTCACACTTTTGATGTACCTGAAAAAAAGCAGCAAATGAATGGGGCTTGGTACTTCTTGCATACCGTTGACAGCATCCTGCGGGTCCGGTTGAAAGGTTCCTTTTACAAGCTTTTATTCAACATACATTACATATATTTCAAGTTGTTGTGAGACTTATAAGTGTAGATAAACAAGAATACAAAAGGTATAACTTGACATGAGATAATCTAAAAAAAGGTTTTTCATAAATAGGCAAATCTTGCGACAGGCGCTTATGATAATATCGTATAAACTGTGTATGTATGTGATAGATCATTGATGGGTTTCATTTAATTTAAAGTTTTTTTCTTTTATTTAAACTATTTCAATAAAAGCTAGTTTCTAAAAAGGTTTTTTTTTAATTTGTTGTTGCTTAGGTACAGAATAATAATAATAATAAGTTTATAATACACTCAATACTTTGTTGTATTCCATAATCTATCTATACTTTAATATTATAAAGCTGAAGAGTTCGTTTGTTTGGTTGAACGCGCTAATCTCAGGAACTACTGGTCCGATTTGAAAAATTCTTTCAGAGTTAGATAGCCCGTTTATCAAGGAAGGCTATAGGGTATATATCATCACGCTACGACCAATAAATAAATAAATAATAAAAAATAAATATGCTGGGACATTTTTACACAGCACCATCTAGTCCCAAACTAAGCAGAGCTTGTACTATGGGTACTAGACAATGGATATAATACTTAAATACTTTTTTTTTGTAAATACATACTTATAATATATAAGAAACACCCAGACAAACACAAACACTTAAGTTCATCACATAAATGTTTGTGTCCTGTGGGAATCGAACCCACGACCTCGTGATCAGCAGTCCGGTACTCGAACCACTAGACCACAGACATCGTCAATAATAGGAACAATAATAGGAGCAGAGTATCCATTACAAATGTTGCAAAAACGGGAGAAAATCCATCTTCGACAGAAACGAAGTCACGAGCAAAGGCTCGTATATTATATAGGTGAACTATAGATAACTTAGTTCAGTGCAAAGGACAAAGGTTCAGTATTGTAATAGGCTTCCTAGAAAAATTCATGTCATGTTTTATGAGTGAGACTTAGATATAACAGATAGCTTGAAGAAGGACTCACGGCACTTTCTCGAGTTCTTCAGACAATAATTTACATAACTACATTGTTACTAGTAGAGGCTCTATCATTATCTATGTATGGATCAATGACTTTTCCAATTTATGTGCGCTTAAGCTTGTAACTGGAAAAGGAGGGCGTCCGGATGGGATTGGGATGGGGTTCGAATGGAATCAGGGACCGTATTATGAAGCTTTAGAGCCATAATTGTTCCAGTGCGAGTGTGAGATAGAGCTATATAACTCAGAAAGCTCCATACGGCCCCAGGACGGATACTATAGGGAGGGGTTTGTTTAAGCGGCCGGTTCTTTTCTTCAAGGCATCATATGAAGTCTCTGCACTCTTATAACGGTCAGATCATATTCCAAGATCAGGCGAGTACCAACATACCTCTTCCATAATAGTATCCACAGTAAAGAAATGATGTTTCATAATATCCATGATATCTTTGAAATTTCCCAGTTGCCTGCTATTTTTGCCAAAGTTCTTCAAGTGAGGAAGAGCGTTCAAAAAGTTATGTATTTCCACGTCACTCTTGTTATAATGTTTTCTGAAATTTTAATCATCATTACCATGATATCAGCCAAAAGAGGTCCACTGCTGAACATAGACCTACCCCATAGACTTCCACAGGGACCGGTCGTATGCCGCCTGCATCCAGCGACTCCCAGCGACCTTTACCGGGTCTTTAAATTTTAATAGAACAAAATAATACTTTGAAATAACACTACTTATTACGGATTTTATCGCGTTGTATTGACATTTTTTTAATCCCGACGTGTCGGACCCTTTACAGCATCTATGTCCAGTCACCCGTGACCATGGACGCTGTAAAGGGTCCGAAACGTCGGGATTAAAATAATGTCAATACAACGCGATAAAATCTGTAAACAGTAGTTTTATTTCAATGTCTAGTATTCGCGTAAGAGTCAGAAATCAGTAAAATAATACTTGTATACTCCAAAGGGGTAAGCAAAGGTTTACGACACACCTTTTATTTACACTGTATAAGTTATACACCCACAATTTGCCAAAACGATTTTCGTCCCATTTAGTGAGAGAAAACCATTGTAATTAACGAAATAAATACATACATAATATCACGCCTGCATTTCCTAAAGGCTTAAGCAGATGTATGCTAATGTGTGTACACCCTCAGTTCACTAGTATTTTTAGGTCAAATGTTATACTAACCGGGCACAAACTCCTATACTTTCCTAAAAATAATTTTATTAAAAAAACTGCTGTTCGACCTGGCAATCCAACCCAGGTATACTAGCGTAACAGTCACACTTACAAGACTCTGGGGGCATGTTTCTCCAAGCTGTTAACTGAGAATTTCCTTATATAAAAAATGTTTTGCTTGAATTGCGAATTGGACCCCAACCCTCTCACGCCTAGCATTGCGGTAGCAAAACTTATGAAGTACTAAATAAAATTTCTATATGTAAATATCCGTATTCCTTTACAAGGGAAACTTGCCCACGGCTCCACCCAAGTGAAAAATTCGCAATTTTCCGGGATGAAAAGCACTTTCTAACCTTTTCCTATAGAAGATAGACGGATACTTTTGCTGCGGTATCTCAATTTAGCTACGAACATGTAACACACAGTGTGACGGATTCATTGTGGTTTTTACGTAAATGGATGGGATTCATGACTGATGTTGAGTTAAATGCGGTGGCTTAATATAGCAAAGTTAAGGAGTATACTTAAATATTCGAATACATTGCTTTGATATGTCTATAATAATTTTTTATTATTATTATTTAGGTAGGTATTGTTTTTCTATTGTAAAAGAGGACTGCCAAAAGTAGTCTTTATAATTACATATAGTTTATACACCATCACGCCTATATTCCCTGAAGGGTTAGGCAGAGGTGTACTAATGTACAGTTCCATCACTGTAGTTCACCGGTATGTCGGTCCCATGAAATAGGAGGCGAGCCTATTACCGGGTACAAATCCTGACTAAAACTTTGCCTATATAAACTTTTTATTAATCGGATGAGGCAGAATTGAAGTCGACATTCATTTTTCTAAAAAAGTCAATTTTAAAATCAGAACGCCAGAATTCGTTCGAAAATTGAAGGTTCTTTGATTAAAAATTAAAACTGCCGAGGCAAGTCATCAATCGTACTTTGGAAGAAAATTATTGGCAAGTACAGAAAGGTACGATTAATATCCAAGTAAATGGACTTCTTTGTAGGGAGTCGAATGGAAATTAATCAAGTTTCGGTTAAGAAATGATAAATTATTCTCAGTTATCGTGGTGGTCGAATGTGTAAAGCAATTTATTATTCCAATGGATCAAACCATTGGCGTTCCCTCGCAAAATACATTAATTACTTTCATAGGAGGTAAGGCGATTTGCTTTTATCTGGGCCCAAATCAAAACCCCAAACTGCAACTGAGTGTCTCATAGAAATTAAATATTTTGTTCGACTTGGGAATCGAACCCTAGATTTTAAGCATAGCAGTCGCGCTTGTGACCATTTGACCAATAACGTTGAAAATATAAAAGCCTAGCTACGATTTTATCTTTCCATATTTCATTGTTTAAGAAAAATATTTTAAAATATATTCCACATTCAACAAAACATAAAAAAACAAAGAAGCATTTTTCAAAACTAATAACAGACCTTTTTCGAACCCAACCCCAATAATACTTTTAAAAACTTTTAATTTGTTTTTATTTCTAAGGGCAATACTCACAAAACTCTGGCAATATTCTGTGATTCTTTCAGGGACACCATATTGAAATTGCAAATGCTGACTGCTGGGAATGGCACCTGGTTCACTTTGCAGTTCGCGTTTATCTGTTGAATAGAATTGATTTAAAAAAAGAAAATGATATGAAAACGGGGTCGCTTGGGATGAATACATAAATTTATTGAGCTTCATTGAATATAAGATGAGATGTTTTGTTTGCTCAAGTATAGATTACAGCTAAAAGCGAGATAGATGTATTGTGTTTGTTACAATAACATATTTTAAACACATACGGATGATGTGACGAAAAACATACTGCGCCGACCCCAAGTGAATTAGCCAAAGTTAAATATTTTAATTCAATTAGACCATATCCATAAGTACTATCGAAAAGTCAAACTAGTTGCACGGTTTTCCATAGATATAGGCAAGGATTTCCATAGACACTCCTTTAAAAAATTTTGGTTACAATATTTTATTTGTAGGGATGAATGATTGATCATGATTATTCTATGTTTTTTAAAACCTTTACTGTCCTATATGGCAAAGTCTCCTATAGCTTTTTAAATGTTTCGATTTGTTTCGCCAGCTATAACTACTTTTCCACTCAGGCATTTTGTTACCACACTCTATTTCCCTATGTCATCACATTTTCGAAGCGAAAACAGCGAAGCCCCAAAACAATATTTTCTTCATTCCAATGTTCCGGAAATGTAGTTGGGACTCAAATATTTGGCAGAACAATTTGTGTAGGCCATATTCTGCCAGAAAAAATCATTTCATAGACATCGACAACATTCGGGTAAAGGTATTGTCTGTGGACAACAGGTAACTTATAAGGAATATTAGGGTAAGTTTTCAATACTTCCCTGCAAACATTATTTAAAAGTGGAGTGGTAGGCAATTGTTTTAAAGGTTGCCAACTTTTATTTTTTTATACATGTTCTATTAGATCAGAGTATATGTCAACGAAAGTATCGGGACAGGATGCCCTAGAAAATCATACATGGTCATAATAATAATAATAATATATCAACCCATATACTGTCCCACTGCTGGGCACGGGTCTCCTCTTAGTATGAGAGCCGCGCTAGCCTTAGGTCCTAATACACTTTATTGTGCTTTGTGTTCGTGCAGTGAGTAAGCTTGCCAGAGCTCCTTCTAAGGATCCGCTGCGCTGGCAGCAAGAGGAATATTTCCTCAAACTACCGGCGCAGTGAATCCTCCATAAACCTTTAACATGTTTTAGGGTCGGCAACGCGCGAGTGATACCCCTGGTGTTGCAAGCGTCCATAGGCTTACAGTAACCGCTTACCATCAGGCGGGCCGTAAGTTTGTTTGCCACCTTAGTGGAATATAAAAAATATGTACGATGATAAATATTGATTTCCGTTCCAAAAGAGTTCTCAGAAATTGTATTTAACGGATACAATACTGAACCCTTCCATTTGAAAAAAATATTAGACTTCTTTCTAATACTAAATTGAACACATCCAAAACACCTGGGTTCCTATTACAGCAAAATTCTCAATATATCGGCACTCAGATCAAAGACCCTTATTTATCTTTTTTTAGTTCACACTATTGAGACCGTCGCAAAAATATTATATTCTAACAAAAAATGCGGACTTCGTATTGACGAACACCCTTTTACCAATGATTGGGTCAGAAGAAGGTAGACATTAAACATTATATCTATACTAGTTTTCATTTTATTATTGGATTCAGACACTCATGGGGCGTGATAAATCATACTTTACTTATACAGAAAAAAAAAGAAAAAAAAAACTAGAAAAACTCATTGCCGTACAAGGAAAAGTACAAGGAACTTTTTTTTGTCAGTTAAAAAAACCACTACAGTCCCACACGTTAGGTTGAACTTCTTTGTGTTACTGTTCAAAATGATGTATAATATGGTAAGTGTATACAGGTGACCAAAACAGATGATGAAAAATTCTCCGTCCAAAAATAATTCCTTATAACGCTTGTAGAATACACGAAGACCCCGTAAAATTATTATATTAGCCTATTGCCATCCATTGCTGAATGTAGATCTCCCCTAAAGAGCGCCAAACATCCCGATCCTGGGCAGCTCGAATCCATTCGCTGCCAGCCATCTTCTTTAAATCGTCCATCGTGTTGCACACTCCTGCACTACGCCTGCCCAAGCACGGTCTCCACTCTAACACTTATCTGCTCTATCGACCAATATCCGAGGCCCCCAGTATTAAGGCTAAAATTTAATGAAAAATTAAAAAGAACTTACAGAAGTAACAATCTGGCTTTCATTGAATTTCTGTTTGATGACCATTATGAAAGCTATCGTCAGCATCACGTTGCAGACCACCGCGATGCTCCACAGCATCAGAGACTTGCCTGACTTCGAAGTGAAGTGACTCGTTCCATGTAACGTCGTGATGTTCTCCATGATGGTGATGAAGTATGTACTATCTAGTCCCTGCTTCTTCTTTGACATCTTGTAACTGAAAAAAAAATCAGTTTATAACATTGTTAGTAATGTTGAGCTGAAGATGAAACCCTGTGGTGTTCACTAAAAGAGGCTTACGACCAGCAGTGGATGAATACGGGCTGAAGATGATGACGTATATATTATGATGAGGTGTATGAACAGAATGAAAATAGAGGTTGCCGCAAAATTTCATTTTTGACTTTAGTAAGAACTTATGAGCTAGAGAGGATGAATGAACGGAGATTGACAAAAAGTATACCGGGTAAAGTAGGTAGGTAAAGGTAAAATATATAAGGGCTGAACATACCATAACTGAATTGCAGCCGTTCTCAAAAAAGCAAGGTTAAGTGCATCCTAATCCAGCATGCATTTAATCAGGAGGTTGATTAGCATAGACGAGGCATAAGTTTAAATCATTACAAATATACAAGATTCAGTTAACTTTTAGTGCATACGTTAACACTTACCACTGAGTAGGCAATTTAGGTAAGCGCTCTTCTGAATACAAGCGAGTTCCTAGTAAATAGGTCTATAGTAGTTATATTTTAACCATTCTCAATGTACTTATTACTACATGATACTAGTTCACTAAACAACGATCCCTTATCACGCTGTTATGGCCTTAATACTATCTGAATTAATTCTAAACTTACGTAGGTTATTAATAATTCCTCACGCAATCTTTTGATCCTCTGTCCCAACTAAATATGGTTTTAGGCTTACACGAGGAGAGTGTCATGAAAGCATTTATTAATTTTTAATTCAAACTGGAATAAATCATTTTTTTCCTTGGACATGTTCATATAAAATATAATTGTCTGTTGTATTTATTTTTTAGTATTTTCGCCTGATGGTAAGTAGTCATTGCTGCCCATGAACATCTGCAACACCAGAGGCGTTGCTGATGCTTTGTTTTTTTTTTCTTCTTATTCTTCTTTAGATGCCACTTCAATTACTGAAGGTTGGCCAACTTTAAATACGAACCTCATTTTTTTCTTCTTATTAAATACATAAATTTATTTTAACTCTTTATATCTTGTAGGTACCATCCGTTGCATTGCATACTGTACCATCACGTCTGTTTCTCCAAAATTATTGGCATTTTTATAGGTCCCATGTAATCAGTTGAAAATTCAGTCAGTTGGGGGTAAAATCAGTTGCTATAATTTTGTTTTTTTTTTAAAGAAAAAGACGTAGTGACAGCTATTTTTTTTAAGGGTTATGGCTCCATCGAATTCTTTTGAAGACAAAATTATTGGCTTACTATGTTTAAATGTGTACTATAAATCGTTTATCGAATTGAATTCGTTTTTGTAGCTCAACTTTTGCGTGATGAAACCTCTACTAAATAAACTGAGAGGCAAAGTCAGCTGTTCAAATTAGTAGTAACTTATGTTGATCCATAACTTTTAACAATAAATGTATACTTTCTGTTTACTTTTGACTTTGTACTATTTCTAATAAGTAAAGTGTTGATTGATCCGAAATTAATTGGAGTTCTTCATAAAGTACAATTTATTTTAATTTGTAGAATATTTATAATTGACACCTTGTTATTTTGATTGGAAGAACTAAAAGGTTCTTCAATATCTCGAAGCACTTTAGTTTTTATGGTTTTAAATTCATAGCAGTGGAATTTGAATACGCTTGTTCCACTCGAATAATTTGACCATACTTATGGTAACATTATAGATATCCAGTATAAGACGAACAGATCGTATTTTAATATGGCTACAACTACCAACAAAGAATTGAAGAGCATAGTCGTCGGGAAGTGTAAGTCTTTCTGCAAGCACTGCACTCTTCATGGCGTCTACTACTTCTACAAGGCCACCAGCTGGACCGTCCACTTGTTCTGGTGGATGATCATAGCTTCAAGCTTAGTCTTGTGCTGTTTCCTTGGACATATGATTTGGGAGAAGTTTGTTATCGACCCTACTTTGACTGTGGTGAGTAGACGAGTTTTTGTTTTAAATATCTGGACGACGTCTGTGGTCTAGTGGTTCGAGTTGCTGATCCCGAGGTCGTGAGTACGATTCCCGCAGGACGCAAATATTTTATATGATTGGATTTCTCTGTGATATTCTCAGTAGCAGTTAGGAGTTTGGATTCACCTTGGATTCTCCTTCTATTACGGCGAACTTAAGCAATATACAAAGGCAATTTTAAGTCCATATATAATTGGCATGGCAACAATATTAATAATTGCCCACGCTACATTCAGGTCCCCGGGAATTTTAATAGGCTTAAGTCTAATATATAATCTCTTTACTCATCAAATAGGTAATTATATTTTATTTCAAAGTCTCTATCTTATTCATTAATTTATGATGATGCTGTATCGAATACCATAAAGGGTGTATACCCTAAAGGGTGAGGAAACGGTGTACAAATGTACACCTATAGTTCACTGGTATGTGTAGGTCCCATTTAATAGGGGTGAGTAATGTTTTATAAAAAATAAAATTATTTTAAGGTTAATAGTAAGGGATTCAAAACTGAGTTAAATTATCGTTTACTTTTACTGACGTATCTAATCTCTGTAGATACAATAATGTTCTTAATTTTTCTTAATTGCCTCGATTTTGATATGATACCTACTGTTTTTCTGTAGCAATTTAAATTTTATTGTCCTTGTTGGGTTTCTTGTGGATTATTGAATTTTCGGGTGATGCGAAAATGAATGCGTTTATTTCTCGGGTATAAATCGGTATATTTAAATATAAAAATGGATACAACATTAAATTACGAATATAAGTTAAACGACGAATTGACGAATAATGCGTATAGAATGCGTATAGAGTGCGTATAGAATGCGTATAGAGACCGGGAGGTTTTTTTTTTTTTTTTTTTTATGACGGATGTAGATTCTAGCTCAGGAGCTTTAGAATCTTAACCGGGCAGACCGGGAGGCCGGTCTCGCTGGTTTATATAGTAGGCGTGCCAGCGCCCTCTGGCAGTGTGTCGTCGTAGCTCGTAGTCCTCCGCTTGATGTGCGCCTGCGATTATTGAGGACGACGCTCATGCTACGTCCGCATACTAGGTCCGCAATAGATGGCGTGAACAGTCCTTATTATTTCTTAATACATGCAATAGCTTAATTAATTTATTAAGTGATAAATAAAATAATAACTAACATTATAAATAGAGGCTGGTTTAACTTAATAGATAAAGTACCTATGTAAAAGTTTAACGAAGCCACTTGAAAAGGAAATCTGAAACCGTAATCCGTCCTTTTCAGCTTATCGTTAAATATCCACGAGATTGAATTATTTAAGTCTCTTAAAAAGAAAAAAAAAGACAAATTGAAAAAACTCGCACCAAAAGGGTTTTAATTTTTGATGAGAGTAAGTGAAATCTTGTCAGTAAATTCAAACAAAGGTGATGGAAGTCGATCTTGGAATAAGCAGAGAGTTATATAGATTCATGAATACTGAAATATTTACCAGGGACCGAAAACCTTTTAAAATTACGGTACCGGTGTCGAGGAATTTTGGTTACCTTATCGGCTATGGGTTACGCTATTTTTACCAGAAGAAACATGATACTTGTATTTAAGTTACCGTTTAAATACCGGTTACCTAAACATGCCCAGCATGCCCTTGATTACAAAAAACCTGGGGCCGTGATTGGTCGGCGTAAGCCGGCGCGCGAAACTCGCCCTTTGACTAATTCCGACGGCTCGAGTAAGATAGAGGTCATGTATATTTCGGCTAGCGGTATAAATACTTGCTGCATTCAATTTTGGTAACCTTCAAAAAACATCTAAAAATAATATAATAAGTTGTGACCGATAAAATACCGGTATTGGCTATACCGGTTTCGGTCCTTGATAGAAGCCATAACATTAACATTTTTAGTGCCTTTTTGTTTGTGAACTGTTAAGACCGATCTGGAAATTTAGGTTGACATAACGCCAAGAAAATCAGGGGCACGTCCGAGTTCATATAATATTAATTGCGAAACTGTAAACTGTAAAGGGAAGTTACTGGCTTCCTCAAGTCGTCACTCGACTTGGAATAGACTTACGTATTTTATTACGTTCGGAAAACTTACAGCACTATAAAACAGCAAGCTTTCTAAGCCGAGAACGTTTGCCTAAGATTTGTTCCTATGCTATATAGAAATAGACACTTAGTAAATAAGAAGTAAAATAATAAGTAAAATCCATTGTCTAGTACCCATAGTACAAGCTCTGCTTAATTTGGGACTAGATGGTGCTGTGTAAAATGTCCCAGGATATTTAAAAAATCAGTTTAAAATAATAATCTTCTTGTCCATAGGTGGAAACAACCCATTACTCGCTGGTAAACATACCATTCCCTGCGGTAACCGTGTGTGATACCGAGTGGGTGTACCCTCCCAAGACTCAAGAGATCACCGAACTACTGTAAGTATATATAAAAAAATATTAAAAACAGAATGTTCCCTGTAGCACAGGTCTGGCATGGGGGCCATTAATCAAAAATCAATTTTATGTAAACTATGTTTAAGCCATTGTATTGTAGGTATCGTAATTATGCAATCATGCAAAGGTGTTTTCTAGCAGCTCCAAGTTTTTACGAGTATTTGCTCCCGATTAGTGGCCATAGGACCTAAATATACTTACTATAGAACTGTGCGTGTGCTTTAGTATTAGTACACCTCTGTCTTACCCTTACCCTTTATATAGGTGTGATTTTATGTAATATATAACATAAATATATAATACTAGCATAACTAAATGCCGTAAACTGGCACCTTCCAATCTCAAAACTTATAAGTTCACCAGATTCAATTCCAGTCAATTTGTTGTCAATTCAAATAGTCAATCTAATTTATACGATTTAAATTTTACCTCAGAGGTTCAATGTACGTATTTAGTATAAAATTTGGCGTTCGTTAGTCTGTGTAATGTCTACAAACAGGCATTAGAGTCTAGTGAAAAAGCAAACTGACGTAGTAAGTTACTTTGAAAACAGTTTTTTCAGGCAATTTTGCATTATAAGATGTTTGCGTCGATGTATTTAATTTTCTGCCGAGTAATTTAACGGAAACTTACTAGAAGGTAAAACAGGACCTTGACCTCTGATGCAGTCCCATTTCTGCCAATACTTATATAGCTTTCCTAATTTTTCTCTAATTTTTAAGACAGGCATCGGATAGGATGTCAGTATAGCTTCATTTTTGAGCAATCCCACAACGCATTCGACACCTTCAGCTGATTAAATAATATATGTATCATAGCAGGCAAATTATTTTGTCTTTTTTTAGAATTCTTCGTGGCTACAACATCAGTGAAATACAAGAGTTCTACAAAAGCTTCACGGTCATAAAACAAAAGGGCTACACTTCGAATCCTCACATTAAGAAGATGCACTCTTTGCTCGAAGACATTGGGTATCCTTGGAGGACACTTTTGGATATGGTAATAGGCTTGCTTAGTTTATAGACTGTTGCATACAAAAG
The DNA here is from genome assembly GCA_946251955.1 of Acronicta psi. Taxonomy (NCBI): domain Eukaryota; kingdom Metazoa; phylum Arthropoda; class Insecta; order Lepidoptera; family Noctuidae; genus Acronicta; species Acronicta psi. The sequence goes on along the minus strand of OX276473.1, from coordinate 737,742 downwards.
TGACTGGAAGGGCGCGCGTCAATCAAACCCACAAGTTAATTGCACACTGCTATATCATCCATACTTTTTCTAACCATGTTGGGGGCAGCTTCCAGTCTAACCAGATGCGGCTTGATATCAATATTTTACACGACCATCTGCATTACCCAATTTCTAGGCATTACCGATATTGGAGGGACAGACTGGTTTTCAGGCTTTTTAGGCTTCTGACTACCACTAACGATTGTTATAATATGTGTTCGTATGACAACCGGGTTTGACGGATTTAAGTTCTCTCCGAGGCATGGAGAGGTCTCGGTGTGTTAAGAAAGTTCACCAACCTCAAACATACTATACCCTGCTAGATATAATGGTAAATGGCTTGTTTATTTTACATTTACATTTATAGCTGGATATAATAATACTAGCCTACTTTACATTCACCACGGCCATAGATACGTGTCTAATAAGTTCTATTCTTCCAGTTCAAAAGGCCCTGCAACGACATGATAGTGGAATGCAGCTGGAGATCAAGGCCACACAACTGCTCCGAGATGTTCAGGCCCGTCTACACGATAGCCGGACATTGCTGCCAGTTCGATATACCGTACTTTAGGTAAATTTTTCGGAGGACTTATTTTATTTATTTTTTGGTAAATGAGGAGACGAGCTACCTGACGGCGACAGTCAATTACCTATATGTCCCCTACTACGCTATCTCTGTTTGTTCGGGCTTATCACTGAAACTACTGTACAAATTTTCGTATAGTTTCCACCGTTAGAAGGAGGACGGTTTATCTAGGACGGTATACGAAGGACATAAGAAGGTTATAACTTAAAAAGTCATGATTAGGGCTATCCGTGCAAAGCCGGGGCGGATTGGTAGCTACTTATAAAATACGTTCCTGTATTCTTTAGCATGGAAACCTGACACTGCAATATTTTGTCCCATAAAGATCGTCCTTCGTGCAGTTGGGCACAATGAACAGACCAGTAAGTGTGACATAGACTGCTTTGAATCGCCACAGTCACACTGAGCAAGATTAGGGGGCTAATTTTGCTCAGTGTGAGGCTGAGGGGCTAATCTTGCTAGGGGTTCTGAATCTCCATTTGCACATATTGATTCTGTGTGCGAAGTCGATTTAACGACTTCATGATGATAATTGATGATTTAGGAGCCATGCTGACGTACAGACTAACTTTATGTCCGGGGTGGACTTGACCGAAGCACTGGATATTGTAGTCAACGGTCAAAACACTACTGTTGGTGGAGAGGACGCTTATATATACGCTATGGTGAGTTTACAAATAATTGTACAAGGTTTAAAGTACCTGTTTTTCCACCTCGATATCGCTCGGACTAACTGTCAGATAAAAAAAAACAAAAATACAAAAAACAAAAAAAAAATTGTATTTTTTCTACTGGGGGATATATAATAATGTACTACATGCATAGAATTTACCTCTTTATATTATTAAGTATAGATACAATTGCGAAAGTTTGCTAGAAGATAGGCTAGATTGGAAGCTGACCCCAATATACTTGGAAAAAGGTGGAATTATGACGATTATGCTAAGTCCTCGTTCACACAGCTGCCTATTCATAAAATATTCATGAAACTGCCTTGCAATTTGTATCAAACAAAAATATATCAATGTTTTTCGCAATACGCACTCGTCACCGGAACTCTTTGTGACAGGACCACAAATTTGGCGTACAATTCCAAACAAAGTCAGCCATTTTGAAATTTCCGTACCCATGAAATTACTCGGAATATTTTACGAGAAAACAACGACTGTGTTATTAAAGGGGAGAGCATACATAGTATTATATCCATTGTCTAGTACCCATAGTACAAGCTCTGCTTAGTTTGGGACTAGATAGTGCTGTGTAAAATGTCCCAGAATATTTATTTATTTATTTTCTAATAATTATATATTAGAAAGAATTTATATAGAAAGAGAATTTAACAATGGCAAAATTGATAAGCATCTACTTCACATTATTCGGCCGGTGCAAAATCTTATAATAATCTTTAAAATTAATCATTTGCTCAAAAATTGTAAAACTTACAGATGTTTTGCTTTATCATTTTATTAATTTAAGCATTATTTTGACCATTGGGGCGCGCAAATGAAATTTTACATGCTAAAATCATACAAATTGTTTTGAAAAGTTCAAAATTCTCACTAGATAGAGAAAAAATACGGAACACAGCTATCATAAAAAAAAAATACTTGGAATTTAATCATAAATCATTGTCAGATTTACTCAGAATTCCATATAATAAAATATTCCCTTATTTTCTAAACCAATTCCGTTTCGTTTCAGCTATACGTGTACGATCAGAAAGACAAAGTGACACTTATCGACAGCTACATCGGCCTCACGCCAGAGTCTTACTTCGACGTCAACGTGTACGTGTGGGCCATCGACTCGTCCACTTACGTCAAAGCGCTGTCACTTTCAGCCAGAAAGTGTATATTGGAGACGGTAAGTCAACCTTACTGGTCAAGACCTTCAAAGAGATAGATCAGGGCCTGTAGACAAGTTACAATTTGACATTAGAATGGACAAACGAATAGAAACAAAATCTATGGAAATGACACAAGCTTTCGACAAATCGGGCTGTTCGTGTGTCGTTTCCTATTCGTTTCTAGATTTGAATGTCAAATTGCAATTTATCTAGCCCCCCGCCCCCACCCCAGTAACTCTACCTATAAGTTTAGGGAAAAGTAGATGCTATTGTATTTGCAACATGGCAGAGACATGCGTCTCTAGAACTGCTGGGGGGCTGTATGGAAATGACACAAGCTTTCGACAAATCGGGCTATCACTAATGTCATTTACATACATTTTGTTTGTTGATTCCAATGTCAAAATTCAACTTGTCTAGCCCCCTAAGATGGACGCAAGCGCGTCTATCTTGCCTTTGTAGAAAATGGCCTGAAACTTTTTAAGATACTATTTAGCCTTTTGCCGTTAACTGATCACAGATCCAGATCGCTTATCGAAGAACTTTTTGTTGGTACCTAATATTTTAGTCACAGTTTACTCGACCTGGAAATCGGACCCGAGGCCTAACGCTCAGCAGCCATGCTTGTGCCTGATCAGAAACTATCAAAATTTTAATAAAAACCCATTACGCGCTCGATATATTTTATGTCGTCAATTTTCGTTCGTCCAATATTAAAACAATGAACAATGTCGGTCAAATTTTATTGAAGCTACAAAAATGATCATCAATCAAGCTCTCTGTCGATTATCGGAAATATGAGCCCTTAAGAAATGGCACCAATGGGGTGTAAAATAGGTCGCTAGTTCAATTGATATAGTCTGTGTATTCTTACTGAAATTATCAACGCGAAAGTAATACATAATACATTTTTATGGAGATACTTTTAACCTTGTAAATGTTGATTGCACACTTGGTGTGCAAAAAATTGGCGATTTTTTTTTATCATGGTTTGTTAAACTATACCCATTTTTCCTGCTTTAATATGCAAAAATTGTAGGGAAACGAAAAGGATGGCAATAATAGTCATATATATGCACCTGCATACTGCACATTTTTGCATAGGTTGCATTCTAGTCGTTGGCGAGGTTAACAAGTTATTTTTTAACTAAAGATATCTGAAGAAACGCCCAAACAAATTCAGAGAATCGTGGTATCTTTCAATTTCCAGATATAAAAGTAGCAATTTGTGAGTGTTACAATAAGTAGCCAAGTAGCTCAGTCTGCCTGTTATCTTTCCACGCCGAAACCCCTGAACAAAATTCATAAAAAATTTAAGAAGATAGATTATCTTCTGAAGAAGGACATGGCCCCTTTTTTTAAAAAATAGTCGAGTGAAACTACTGGTATAGTCTAGATATAGAAGATTTATGGAGTTCACACTATTACAGTATAGTACTTGTAAGGGCGGTAATGTATTGTAAAGTACATACACATGTATCGTATAATTTAACACCTTGACACACCTGTGACACTCCATACAAACTTTCCGATACCGCTGCACACTACAATACCAAATGTCAAACTTGTCAGAATTACGTTTGTACACGTGCAAATGCAAATGTGTACGTGAGAGTGCGTAGGGTTTGTTGGCAGTACGTCCGGCAAGAACACCGGCAGAATGCGAGGGACCTGAGGTATCTGACGTTAGGGAGGGGCGGAGACTGGCCATTCTGTTATTATTTATTCTGTGACCTTGAATTAAAAAGTACTCATATTTATACTAAAAAGTATATATTATAATGATTAAAAATACCCGTTGGAACAACACAAATATTCTATCACAAAATATTTACAGAAAAATAATCGCAGAATTTTATAATGCAATTTTAATAAAGTGTTGTCAAACTTTGTAATAAACGGCTTAATTTTAAATTCCCTTTGTCATTTTAAAATTCTATTTCTAATTAAAACACTGCGAAAGACATGCAGCCTGCGTCTACATTTTAAACCCAACTTTATTTAAGAAAATAAACTGCGAAGGGATGTGAACTTGCAGTTGAATGGCCTCCGAAATCTCACAAATTCTTCTCTGCAATTTCTCTGGTGAGTTTAAATAAAAATTAGATGGCGCTATTGTATTTACCTGAATATTGAGACAAAGTAAGTTTTTATTTTGTCTTAATACATTGGTGCTATAATTTTGTATAGCAACAATGATATTACCTAGGATACATTTAAAATACTAAGAGTCTCTGCCTACCCCAATGGGAAACAGGCGTGAAGCTATGTATGTATGTAAAGGAGGTCATCGTCATCAAACCCATACAACTCAGCCCAATTTTGTACCAGAGGTACATGACAGCTGTCAAGTTGATAGTTTTTACTGGTTTTTACCATGAAATCACTATGAAACTGATAATAATCTACCCTAATGGCGTGCATTTGACATTTCGAAACTAACACTGACAGATTTTACTATAAAATCACTACGAAACAGATAATAGTGTGCCCAAATGACTTGATTTTTGTCAAATTAAAAGTTATTTTTTACGAAATTCACGTTAGAATAACATTTTTGTTTTTTGATAATAGAGGGAGAGCCTATTGCCATTAATTAGCCACAAATCTAAACTACGATTTGCTATGGAAAATTTATCTACGGACTATCACTGCTTTGCTTGAGAATCAAACCCAGGACTGCAAGGCATAAGAGATCCGTATAACCACTAGGCTAAAGTTCACAGAGGTATCACCTAAATGCCCTTATTCTACCTAAGATGATCCACATACTCTTGCAGTTACACTGAAGTAAACAAATGTCAATCGATGCATTAATAAAACAAAATAGATCATTGAACGCAATATATTAACAGAATCGGTTCCCTAAGCAAACTTCACTAAAATTAATTATAAAGTTGGTTGTTATGGGTACACACACATTGTTTGTAACAATGTATCTACATGTGAGGGGTTGCTGTCTCACCCGTTTCACTCCGTTTATCTTTGATAGTGGATGAGAAAGATCCTATCATTATTACTAAATTAGATTTATAGTGTTGGGGTGAAAAGGGCTGTTTTGGAATCTACTTTTGCTATAAATCGAAGGTTTTATTGGCATAGTGGACGCAAGCCTGGTTTTTCCATTAGAAAAAAAATGATTCTGAATAGCGACTCAGCGTCTAGCTAGCAATGTACAAGCCAGACGAACTGCACTGGCATAAATTATGCAATTATACTTTGTAATCTGAAAACTTTTTAATAATAATAATAACTATAATAATTCAGGCAAAACTAGTACCCATGTTTTCGTTGGTAGTGACTTAAGAACTATGTTAGATTGTACATTTATACCTTAAAAAGCTAGGGTTTTTAGCAAGCGTTTGGTATTAATAAGACCGTTACGTATAATATCTGTTTATTAAAACTAACCCACCACTACCTGTCATCCAGGATAATTATTGTATTTTTTTTTAAACTATACCACTTTTGATCCTAATAGTTTTCCGTCTTTTAATTGAAGTACTCTCAAGTAAGTGGTACTAAATGTAATGTAAACCCTTGTTATTGAATTTTAAATTAATGTAAAGCATATTTTGTAAAGATATCGTAAAATGACAAGTTTTGTGAATAACATTTAAAGCTACTTAAAATGTTGGACAAGTTAATTCCGTTATGATCGCGAGCAGAGAACAGATTACAATGTCTAGATGCTGGAAATAATTAGCAAGTTGTAAAATTGGGCATATTACATAAATTGTAATATGGCCAAAAACTTCGGATTTTAGAGATTATGTAAGTCAATAATAACACTAATGGCCGGTTTACGGCTTACTGATAAGTCCTACTTGAACTGATATTAGATTAGCTGACATATAATTTCATAAAAAAATTGTTCCATTTTTTAAGTTAGCGGCTACCCAGAGGTTGTGAAAACCCCAAATTTGTGCAATAGGTAGAATCATCATAAGCCTTTTATTCGTCCACTACCCCTAATAAAGGCCACGAATACGCCAATTTTAGACTTTGCCTAGCAAAAGCCACATAGCTCAATAATCAGTTATTCTCATCTTACCGCCAGATGCTGTCAATTTACCTGGCCAGCGGGTGTCCTAAACTACGCTTGCCCACTATTTATTATTTCCCACTTATTCCCGGTTGAGACCTTTCTACGTCCAGCAGTTTGCAGTACTTAAAAACAAGTATTATTATATTATATTTTTGTCCTCAGGACAAAGGAGTGGGCGCCAGTTTCTACGAGGGCTGCATGTCGCGCCTGATCTTAAGAAGAGTCGTCAACCATTGCAGATGCTTGCCGTTTGATTATACTTGTAAGTTTTTGCTACAATCTATAAGTATCTATGCAATCTAGTGGCAAACCCTGGGCTGGAAGCCAGAATCATCATCTAACTGCCCTAAATATTATGTACCCTCTGCTGTGAATAGGCGTCCATTTGGCTAAATGCACACTACGAAATTTATTCGTTGCGATTTTTAAAGTGGGAATTACACGTAGAATCGCAGTGCATGGACTGTAGTGTATTTACGTTCCTCTCATCGCAACTTCTGTCCACATTAGTGGGTAGATGATAAATTACAATTACCTATTTCTGTAAATAAATATTTTTAAGACATTTTTGCGCTAGATGGCGCCGGCAATTCTAACTGGTGAGTTCTGAAAAGAAACATCGAAACAAACTCAGAAAATCATGGTTTCTTTTTTATAGTCTAGGCTGAGAAGAATACATAGTGCCGGAATGTAAGGCAATGCTTGAAATAGTTTTTTGAGGAAAGGACCAAAGTGCTTTTGAGCAGACCAGTCCCGACTGATATCGCGCATCAGGCATTGTGTAGCTCAACCATAATTTAAGGAGATCAAACTGTAGGTAGTTGATACCATCCTTAAAATTACGAACGCCTTGAAGCAGAAGGGGGTGGGAGCAAAAGCTGAGACACTCGAGTTCACCTATTTTATCCGAAATATTATTGTTTCAAAATGATTTACTTTGTGTTTCAAATATGCTACTGAAAAGTTCTATCTTTGTTTGTTCGAACTCCAAATGTTAAGATAATAACGTGTTTAAAAACTTTGCATTATGTTATCTTTTCTTTCTTAACCAATACTTAATTTTGCATACAACATTATGTTGCCTACAATCCCATTACTATCACACATACCCGAATTCTCATAGATACCTACGTAAATAAAATGAGAAAATATCGCTATTAGCAATTATATGTATTTTTCCTCTTATTTTTTCTCCTTTATAATGAACTAGCTTTTTGCCCGCGACTTCGTCCGCGTGGAATAGTTACTTTGTTCCTTATGAACTTTCATCCCCTATACCACCCCTACATAGGTCGAAATTTATGAATTATTTTGACCGCGGCTTCGCTCGCGTTAAGAAGTATTATTAATTAGGTATATTTTTGCGGCTTTAGTTTTGTTTAGCGTGTGTAAAAAACAAACTAATACATTTACATCCTTCATCATCCCTTATTTTATCCCCATGGGGGTTGAATTTATCAAAATCCTATTTAAGCGGATGTCTCCATCATAGTTGCTCCAATCTTTCATTTCAGTTCAATCAGCTGAAAATCTAAGAAGATTTATACAAACTTTCATCCCTTATTTTATCCTTAGGGGTAGAATTTATTAAAATCCTTTCTTAAGGGATGCCTACGTCATGATATCTATATGCATGCAAAGTCTCAGCCCGATCGGTTTAAAATTGACAAAGTTTCATACCAATTTTCATCCCCTATTTTATCCCCTTGGGGGTAGAATTTATCAAAATCCTTTCTTAGCGGATGCCTACGTCATAACATCTACCTGCATGCCAAATTTCAGCCCGATCCCTCCAGTGGTTTGGGCTGTGCGTTGATAGATCACTATGTCAGTCAGTCAGTCAGTCAGTCACCTTTGAGTTTTATATATTTAGATATCAGTCAGATATTTTTTTGAAAGTTATGTCTTTTATCTGGATTTTATATAAGTAACAGAATTTCTATGATCCCGGAGTTTGTATAAGAATGAAATATGACCAAGTGACAGTTTGCCGCACTATTAGACTCGGTCATAACTTTTAATAGAGTTTCTACACATTTTGGTTGAAATGGAAACTAATCGAGTGAGAAAATAAACATTAGAAGCAGAAATATATAGGCTTAACTTTATAAATCCATACTGTAACTGTATCTATTCTGTTTGTTTAGTATTTTTTCACACCTAAACCTGTTTTATCAATTCTTTCAGCTAAAGAACTGGAAGTGGAAGAGTATGCGATATGTTCCTGGGAACGTCTTATATGCATTTACCAAACTATCGGTCGGTATATTATATTATTACATTTTTTCATACCATACGCGTGGCAATGTGCGTATTATCACTCGGAAAACATCTTGAGGAAACCTGCTTGCCTAAGAGATTGTCTCGACGGCATGTGAAGTCTGCCAACCCGCATTAGGCTAGCATGGTGGACTACAGCCTAATCTCTCTCATACTAAGAGGAGTCCCGTGCCCAGCAGTGGGTTAGTATATGGGCTGATTATTATATTATTATTTTTATACTAAGCGGGACCACAGCCTATGGACGTTTACAATACCGAAGCATCATTCACACTCATTGTAAAGCATTTATATAAAATATAATTGCCTTGTTACCCTAGTGGTCCTAAGCGCGACCGCTACGCTATAAGACCTGGGTTCGATTCCCATGATAAGCAGTGTTATTGGGTTTTTCTATAAAATTCTCAGTAGCAGCTCTAAGACTTGGCAATAGGCTGGACATAATGTACAGGTGAAGGTACATCTATTCCTCGAAGGGGAGGTCATCCCTTTATATAGGCGAGATTGTGTGTTGCGTTATATTCATGTAACCATCGAACCACTAAGTAATACATCCAACAAAACATCTTGAGTAATTAAAGAAAGGGTCAGGGCTCATGTCTCGTACACAATAATCATTTTCCCTTTTAGCTTTGATCAAATATTTGACGAACGTTCCACTGATTCCTTTATTCGTATCTATCAACAAAAGCCACAGCCTAACAGAAAGGAAAGCAACTAAATATGTATGGAAATTTCTACTCGACGACTTTAATCATCGTACCATCACGCCTGTATTCCCCAAAGGATTAGGTAGAGGTATACACATACTTTGACGTGGTAAGGCCCCATGTAATAGGGACGAGCCTATTGACAAATTCAAACTCGGAGCCGCTATAGTTGCCAGCTCATAACTTGAACTAAAATGGCGGATGCACAGTAGTCGATTTTTGGATTCTAGTTTCTGCCTGCTCCCGTAGGAATAAAAGCGTAAGTGTATGTAGGTATGTATGTATTTATCAAAAATGTCTTTGCTTGCAGAATTGGTACAAGTTGACATAAAGGATATAATATCGGACAGCGAGTGCTACCAGAGATGCGACTACGTGCAATATGATACTGAAGTTGAATTTATTAAAAACCAGAGGCATTTGTCGTAAGTCCGTCAAAAAATTAGCTTACGTAGGTAGTTGCCAACACGTACCGATTAGAGATAGGCAATGTGCCAATTCGGGCATTTTGGGCACAAAAATATGCCATAAATCAGTGAGATCATCCGTAAATATCTTCTGTTAAGGTATGAATTGAGACCTTTTTTCTTGACTGTGAGGTGTATAAAGAATGGTAATCCATCTAAAAATTGACCCTGGTAAGAGTAAAAGCTCGTAGATCGATCCGAGTGGTGTGGTGAACACTTACTTTTTCTATAGTGTCGGCATGACCTACTCAATAATAAATAGTTCAAAAATGCTTTCATAAAATTATTAGTTTCTCTGTAGCTCTGTTTACAAAATGTAGTCGCATTTGATTAATATCATAATAAACTTACCATATTGTCGCTTTTGTACATATAAGCACGTTATTTATACATAATACCTTATCTATATACGATCTTATTTCGCGCTCAAGTAACTCCGTTGGGCATCAAGATATATGGAATGTTCTTTGATCCAAAGAAACACCGATGTAAACGAGGCAGTAATACCACGAGATAACAAAACGGAGTACATTCCACCGCGTCTCCAAGGACTGATACCTGAAACTGTCTTATCAGCATCTCTCCGACCCTAAGGACCAAAAAATATTGCCTCCATCTACCACTTTGATGTGCCTAAAATAGACGAGAAATATATAACTGTTCAATCCGTGTTTTATTGAGATTGGTTTGTTTTTTGAGTAAAAAATATTTCCTGGAAACGCATTGATGTTCAAGAGCCATTGATGGGTAAATTTTGTTTCGTAAAAGTTTTTCATAAACTGAATAGTCGTAGTCCCGTATAAATCCCGTAGCAGTCCCGCTTATGACAACTATGATAACGAGGCAATTAGCCCTAAGCCACCTACCACTTATTTTGGTCCTTTAACCATCGACGCGTGTGGCCTCAGAGACCGCTGGTAGATTGTGACTTGTCTTTTGGGATCTATGGCGATAATGAAATAACCGAATAAATGGAACAATCTTTTATACTCTAGAACTCTGTTTTAGAGCCACGCATGGAAAAAATCACTTCAATTTATGATGATTATACAGTTGTGGTACAATAAAACTCTTTAAAATCTATAAGAGTTCCTCAGTCTCGAACAAATTTTGATAAAATTTGTCTGGAAAATTGACTGCATTCTGAGGAAGAATAGACTAAATAGACTTTTGTTTAAAAAACTTATTTCGGAAGCGAGTAAAACCGCAAACATCGTTAGATGTAGTCAGAAGCTCAAAAAGTCTGACAACCTGAAATCCTTCGATATCGGTATTCCCCAGAAATTGGGTTGCGGAGGTCTGATAGCGGTCGCTTCGTGTAAAATACTGATATTCAGCCGCATCTGGGTAGACTGGAAGCCAACCCCAACATAATTGGGAAAAGGCTAGGAAGAAGAAGATTGAATTAGGAGCCTTGATTTGTATATTATACTTGTCATGATACATATACAGTCATAGCCTCTGAAACAAATAAAGCACGAAATTATAATAAACATAGGTACATTACATACACTCACCTTTTTCCTAAAGGTAAACATAACTCCTACGCCGTCATACATCTTGTCATACACACACACTGGTTGTACTACGCACTTGACCCCTTTTCAAGGACCTCGGCGATACGGTCGGTGTATATTTTTCTAAGTTACTACACTATGCTTCCGCTATTTTCACCTTAATTTTACATCCCTGTTAGTAATATTCGTTCATTTATTCTCTGAACGTATCCAGTCGATCTTAGCATACTCAGGTCTTTTGGAGTGCTTTGATGGTGGAACTAAAAATAATAAATTAAGTTCTGAATCAAAAATAATAAAACACCATTCTATATAATTGATGAGTTGATAGTATTTATTTGAATAAAAACTTCATAAAACTGGGGTCTAAAACTTGAGCTTGCCTTTCAGAAAGCTGAATCAGAGTAGCAGCAAGGTGTTGGTACACTTTGGTCAAACTACTAGTATGAAATATAGGAGGGAAGTGCTTTACACTTGGGACCAGATGTTGGGTAAATTGTTTTGTATATCTACATTTTTTAATTTTTAATATTATTCCTATTAATACAAATACCTATATAAGAAAAAACTGGCAAACTGATGCAGGTCTAGAAGCATGAAATTTTGCACTAATGTTGCTTGGGAGACGTAGGTGTGCACTAAGAAAGGATTTTGAGAAGTCCCTACGGGATTGGGAAATAATGGATGACCGTGAGTAGCACCACGGGGAACAGCTAGTTAATAATAAAAGTACATTTATGATTTTCAGCAAATCTTGGAGGTATCTTCGGCCTCTGCCTCGGCGGGTCCGTCATTAGCGTCATAGAAATCATCTGGTTCCTTCTAGAACTTCTGACCACTGTAATCTGCACCTTATTTAAGAAACCCATCGCACCTAAAGAACCTAAGAAGAACCAAGTGTACATCATTCCTCAGAAGGACAAGTTTTCGGAAAAATATCCCAAGAAAAATATTTCTGGGAAATATAAGTTTGTGCACTAAAAAATTTTTTTCATTTTTGTACCTTGGTTTACACCGTAGCTTACCTTCCCTTATCTTATCTTGCTATGGGGACAACAACAGCAGCCAGAAACACTTCAACCCAATAGGATCTTTTATGTTAGTTGTCCCCATTATTGCTATTATTATTATTGCTTGCCCATTATTGCTTGCTTATTGCTACGCGTAGTGAGGCGATGATGACGTCGCAAATCTGTCATTTTTCTATGTTAGGTATAAAATTGTTTTATTTATTTATTTTTACACCATATTTATATTAATGAGTATTTTATGAATTATTTATTTATTTATTACCTACTTTTACACGCCTGATTTTCATCCGTGACACCTCGCAATGGCTCAGTTGAAAATCAGCGTCAAGCACTAGTGGCCTGACATAATGCTGAACTGGGCCTATTTGGCGCGGCCGCGAGGCACACATTGGGTAGATATAATTTGAATATTATATTATTTTTATTTTCTTTTGTTTTTGTTGTTACTGTTGTTTTGTTGCTTTTATTACTTAAAATGTGTGTCTTGTGCTGTGTTAAATAAATTTCTTTCTTTCTTTCCCATTACCGTATATTCCTTACTCTTTGAAGACGTGGTTCATAAAGGCTGCTAACCCACTACTGGGTGCTACCTTCCCTTGCTATATAGTCACAGCTATATAGATCCATGACAATGAACACGACAGTGACAGACTGGTTCAATAGTTGGTGGTAGTCCTCTGTTGGCGAAACTTTGCCTCGAATCCTCATTGTTGTTACGCGTATTTGGGGTCTATTAATTGATAAAGTAGGTAGTATTTTATTTACGCGATAGTGTCTTTTCCAACAAGCAGTGATAGTGTAAGGATATGACCACTGGACTGCCTAGTTGCAAATCTCTAGTTCGAATCCAAGGGACGCACCTTTGACTTTTCTTAATCACGTGAATCCCGGTGGTCACGCTTTCATCGGTACGTCCTGAGCAAACCTGCACGTCTGAAAGACTTTCTCGACGGCGGGGCGTGTGCAGTCTGCCAACCCACACTAGGCCAGCGTGCCTTGTTCCCATCAGTAGGATGATTAATGGGTTGATGATAGTGATATTTTCCAACTCTCTTAAAAAAGCGTTTACATTATTTTAATCTGTGTAAATATCAACAAGAATAATTTCAGAAGTGTTATTAAGAAATTTCATCTCTGAATTAATCATCAGTCATTTTGTTCACGTAAATGCTTTGCTTCAGGCGCTATTTAAACTCAAAATTACTTGGTAATCGTAACTGCATTAATTCACGAATTTTTAATGAACCAATTTTCATAAGTTTTTGATATATTGCTGTTAGCGTTTAGCACGAAGTTTCTTAGCACTAACTTTGAAGAAATGATGGATGTACCTACACACTGGTTAATCACTTTCTAATGTATTTAGAACTAAAAAAAAGTTTTAATACTCAATGCGACGATTACCTATAATATTTTTCAAATTTAATACGTACAAAAATAAGTTAAATATTACCCGCTGGTATCGTTTATATCAAAAATATTAATATTTAGTTTTCAAGATACGTACTGCTTTACTGTAGTAGCTGAAGAACCCTTATTGCATTGCCTGTTGCATAGTTAATAATAAATCAATAAATGTCTTAGAATTAGCTCATAATTATATTACAAGTTTCTCAGAAAAAAAAAAAACCTGAGAAAAATCTTGAACAAATAAATATTAAAAATAGATTTATAAAAACGTTAAGGGCCCTCTATCACGTGACGCCCTGTTTACTTTTAAGGACGTGCCAAAAATTATAATGTAAGCGGCCTGAATTATTTAATGAGAGCCCTCTTAACATTTCAGTAGGTAAAATTGTAAACAGACGACAGATTTTGTTTGGATGAGATATCACGTTTGTTTGTATTGAATTGGCTCCGAAAGTACTGAACCTATTTGAAAAATATTTTCACCATTAGCTACGTCTTTAATGAGTAGTATAGGCTATAATTTATAACAAATACCCAGACCACAACGGGCAAAGCCGCTGGCGCTGCGCTGGTGGAGCCAGGCCTAACTAAGAAAGTGTGGATATATGTGTGATTGATTTCACCCACTCTTCTATAATAATAATAAAATTTAATTCAGGCAAAGTAAACCCATATACACAAATTATTAACAGATACATAAAAAAGAAAGAAAATTATACAGAAAATTTTTAAAATAAGGTCTGAAGAACATAAACAGCAAAATAATTTTATTTTTTTACTACTACTACTTTGGCGTTTAATTTTAAATTTAAAACTTTCTATATCCCGCCATTCTTGCTACCTATGTGATCCACACCTTAGGTACCTATGTAACTGACAGAATTTCAATTGATGACAAGGCGGATATTATTCACTGACATTTTAATGTGACAATTTGACAGCATCATCATAAGAAATTCTCCGTCAAAAGTTATTCGAGAATTGAAAATCGATTCTAAGAATTCTTTTGATAAAGTCTACATCTATTTGTTCGTCCATCATCAATCACTGTCACAAAAGATTATCGATTGAAGCATTTTTCTTGTACTTTGTTCATTGACAACTCATTCGGATTCTTATAATTGTTATGACATAGAACCCTTAGAAATACATTTACCTTTTTATAAATACGTTTACGGAAGTTGGGTACGTAATTTGTTTTTTAATATTCTCATATTGGTATTACGTAGAACGTAATGTTATATTCTTGACAAGAATTATTATTTGGTAGATACCAGAAATTTTTTTTGGAGGGCGGATATTATTTTTTTCTATTGTACTATATCTCTAACTCTCACATTGTGTCTATATTAAGAATCTCTGTCTTATTAACGTAGTAATGTTAAGCGCGACTACTACGCTTTAGAAGTCTCAAGTTTTTAGCTTGGAGTTAAGATGTTTGACCGATTTGGTTTGATTTGGCTCGCCATTAAATGAGATCTAAACATTCCGGCAAAACATAGGTAAATTAGTAATTCTGCTAAACCCTTCGGGGAATACAGGCGTGATGGTATGTATTGCTGGCCCTAGAGCGTTTTCTTTCTGCAAAATTTGCTCTTTCTTTCTATCAAGTTATAGTTTTCCGTTCGAAAGATTACGGAAATCAAACAATAAATAGGTATAACAATGTTATCACGCAGTTTATGTATTTACTTCCGTAACTCGCACAGAGGTTCGTACCCGAAAACTAGGACAAAGTGAAGCGAATAAGGAAAATCTGATTGTTTCCTTTTTATAAAAGTTTTTGGCAATTTATATCCGTCAGATACGAGCAGGTAATCTTCAAAAGTATGTCTGTTAGAAATTTCTTTGGGCTATTTCTTATAAGCTCTACCATTCGATGACCAGAAGGAACCAGGGCATTAGCTACCTACCTTTTCTAAAAGCGTTTCATTGTATTTTTGAAGCCTCATAGCTTCTATCTGGGTGATACTAGAATATTCTTTCTGCCATAAGTATTGAGGATCACTCGCCATACATTTTCGACATTTTATTACAATTTTCGAGCGTTATTCGTAATAATACGTTGTCCTTTGGTACTTGAGTGCCTTTTTATTTGGCTTTTCAATAAGCAACAAGATCCAGGAAAACGAGTGCCTGGCCTTCAAATATTCTTGGAAATTACAAACATATTTTAGGTAAGTAATGAAAAGTACTGAATTCATTTAATGTAATCTTGTTTAGTATGCTCGGCGAGCGTAATAATAAAAATCTAAATGGATCTGAAAAAAAACGAGTAGAAAAGCAGTGATAAGCTAGGGATATGACCAGTGAACTGCAAAGTCGTAGGTCTCGAGTTCGAATCCAAGGCAAGCACTTTTGACTTTGTCATCATGTGCGTGCACTCGCTTGCAACGGTGAAGGAAGACATCGTGTGGAAACCTGCATACCTAAGAGATTCCTCTGGATTGCGTGTGAAGTCTGCCAACCTATTACCAATTCCATTTATTAGAATAGATGAAGTCGTTAAATAAAAAAAAATGTCATTCAATATTTTTGATGCGACTAAGCGACGTTAAGCATAGAAATTTGACGAGTACCTAGTTTACCGCCTTAATATATTTTCATATTGTTCATGTCACTCTCACAAAAGCCCAAAAAATATTCCCACTTCTAAAAGGTATTTTTATATTGTTTCCTGAGACGTTTTTGTAAGACCAGGGATTTCAGGATTTCACCATTTCATACGAGAACATGAAAACATTTGCTTTGAAAAAAAAAACTAAATTCATATCTTTTGTTTATATCTTGGGACATTTTTACACAGCACCATCTAGTCCCAAACTAAGCACAGCTTGTACTTTAGATACTAGACAATGGATATAATACTTATATACTATTTTTTTGTAAATACATTCTTATAATTCATAAGAAACACCCAGACAAACACATCTATAGAAATAGCAATTTATACTAACAAAAAAATACCTATATTGAAACATAATATCTACTAATTTTACCATACTTACTACAAACTATTTTATGATAATATACATTTACCAATAATGAAATATTGAAAAAAATAAAAGTTTCCAATGAGTCAATCAGCTGACGAATGTTAATCACAGAATAGCATAATTTGCTAGTTTTAATTTTTTTTATATGTAAATCTGTGGTGTTAGTTTATTGTGGGTACAGGCAATTGTCTGTACAATACCATACATACCATACACAGTAGGCGGCAGCTCACCTCTGTCCCCGACGATGCTGATGTCCATGGGCACCGGTCACCACTTATAATCAGGGTGGCTCGTCTGACACTGTAGGCAATAAAATAAAATATACATTAGAATAACGTAAAGATCGGGAAAATGGAGATTCAATCGGGTGACATCGCGGGCCTGAGGTAGTATTATTATAAGAATAAAGGGTAATAGGTACCCACTTAAATCTCTCTCAAAGGACAAAATAATAAACCACAGTTTCTAATTAAGACAAGTGAACAAAGCAGCGGTTCCAATACAATTATAATTAAAGCTGTATTCGGATGAATTCGCAATTAATTTCAAAAAGACATGTACAATACGCAAAAGTTTTAGGTGTGCAGGTGACAGGCAGCAAACTAAATCTGTTTCTTGATTTCCTTATTAAATCTCGCAAAGGGTAGTATATAAGGCATGCTTAGAACGCCCTACGTTTTGACACAATTCCGTGATAAATGGTAAAAAGACAGATGTTGTTAGGTGCCTGTATATATCTTTGGTGGAGTGTACAATACACTGTTCTCATCATAAACATTTTGCATGTAACAGATAAAGTTAGATAAAGGTATGAATAATTTAATAACAATCCTTTTAATAATTAATATTGCGTTGAGTTGGTAAAAGTTGGCATTATGTGTGTTGAATATTTGCTCAGGGGCATTATATTATGTGAGTATTCGTTCCACCTAGGTATTTAAGAGTATATTCAAACAGAGAGAATAAGTGCAATTTTTGCTTGAATATTAATTACTTAGATATAATAAAAAAGTAAAGTGGCATTAATCCAATCTCCGAAAAGGTTCAGAACATTTTCTTTAAGTAATAAAAAATTCTAAAACTTTGCTTGACCTGGAAATTCAACCAAAGACTTCTCAGCTCAGCAGAATCACTTACTTAAGTAAGGTACCAATAGGTAAGGTTGTTTTATTTAAACGACTGTCATGACTTTGGCAATTTCAATAGCATATCGCATAGCATTATTCGAAATTCTAATACGCGATCTTTGAACATAATTATCTTCCTTATTTTAAAAGTTAAGCTCCCGGAAGCCAAATCTGGGTGATTGTGGCGCAAAAATCCATTCCTGACAGATTACTTTCAGCTTTGTGTTCCGAGTATTTCAGTTAAGGTTAATCTTGTTATTACTTTCGTGCGGTGGATTGACGTGATCATACAGAAATAACCAAACAACATTTTCGTTTTAGGCTTATTTATTTATTTAAAGGTCACACAAAACATTGTTCAAATCATGCATCAGAATAGGGGTTCTGATTATGGGTATGTATATCAATTCCAAATGTACACAACGTTTACTGCAGACATGTTCCCCATTGTTATTACAAAAAGATGTTTTAAGAAAAACGCCGGTTTTAAAATAGCCCATCCCTTTTTGTCATACTACGTTAGAAAGTGATAGATGTAGTTTTAATCTGGGTTTAACTTAGACCATCTTTTGTAATAAGAACTGAAATGTCTGATTCACCGTTTATTAACAATAATTACTGAAGATTTACTGCTGAACAATGGCTCCCGCATAGTTTTCCACAAAGACCGGTTATATGCCACCGATATATAGTTAATAAAATTAAAATACCACTTCACACAAAAAGCCTATTTCAACAAAAAAAATTGAGAAACACCATCCGCTAGGTATTTCCTTCTAAATTAAATAAAAAACTTTTTAGGCCGATAAATATTATAATAATAAAGTAACAAAAAATAAAACAAAGGTAACAAAGAAAAATAACAAAGGAATTTAGAAAGAACCTTTTTTGAAGTCACTTTAAATACAGAAACCTTTTACTGAAAGTGTGCCGTCTTCTTTCCGGCCATTGTATTTACGCGTATAATATTGTAACGTAATTATATCTTTTTCAAATTTCTTTTATCAATTTCCTTCATAACACAAAGGACAATGTTATAATTGCTGTTATAAATACTTTGGTAACGAAGCTCTGCTCAAAGCCTGAGACAAGTTGCACTTTAATATTCGAATCGACAAACGAATAAAAATAAAATGTATAGAATTGACACAAGCTATCAACAAATCGGACTGTCACTAATGTCATTTGACAGATGTAAAAAATTAGTCTTTCTAATCAAATTTGTTGCTATGTACTTGGAAACTTAGACTAGATCAGTTTTGCATACCGGAATTTTAATTATAAAATTTCATTGCAAATTGCATTACATTTCAATCAAATTGCTAGAGATGTTTCCGAGAACGCGATCATATTATACAAAAATATAATAATATTATGAAAATGCCTGTTATTTATACACCCTATCTGTATAAAATAATTATTTCTACTAGTAGTAATGAACAATTTCAACAATTAGAGTTCATATATGTCTTAATTTTGTTATACGTAGCACAATAAACCGTTTCACGTGCGTAAAGTTAGCGCTGTGTTCGTAATTAACTAATTAAATAATCTTGTACACCTAACGGTTAAAATACCAAATCTAATTAATCATATTAATTTTATTAGAATATTTGCAGTCTAGAGGGAAAGGTACAGCTGTAAACCCATTTCTAAAATACATTTAAGCCAAAAATACTTTGAGAAAATTTACTTTCAATTATTACAAAAATATCTTCTACAACAGTATTCCAACCCAATCCTTTTTTAATTCACGAACTTTAACAAAACAGGGAAAGTTGAAATTCGAAGGAGCAGCGTATTTTTTTCAACGTTAATAAACTTGTAGGAAATGTGAGTGATCCCGTTTCGACGGCATTATAACGTTGACGGCTTATTTGCATGCCCCCATCTAGCTCAGCGAATAATGATGAGATTTAATACGTCGGTTGTATGCAAATTTATTTCAGACAACCGGGTTTCAAGATAAGGAATAATTTTGTAGATTGTTCCATAATATTACTGTGAAGGGTATTTTTCATCTTGGAAAGCAATTCTATGCAGCTGACGTCAGAATGTTAGGAAAAATTTGTGAGGTAACAGTTAACCCGAAGTAACACGAAGGGGTTAATTTTATTCTGAAACATAAAATGTTTTTTTTTTATCATGTTTGTAGCAGAATTACACCTACAGACTATTTTAAGTGGCAGTTTATGACTGAAAATAAGGAATATATTAACCGTTTGTTTAGGTACGATCATTTTACCATCACGCCTGTATTCCCCGAAGAGTTAGGCAGAGGCGTACTAACGTAATGTTTAAGTCCCTGGGGGCGAGCCTATTGCTATTAAACAGGCACAAATCCAAACTCCGATTTGCTACTGAGAATATCATAGAAAAACCAAATGCCTGCCCGACCTAGGAGTCGAACCAAGGACCTTAAGATTACTGAGGCAGTTGCTAAAAATATTCCTATAAAATTTACAAATGAACAACAGCTCTCACAAATATAATAAATCTAATCTCATCTAAATCTAGTCTTAGTATACTTGAAACTTGTGTTCACTGAGCAAGCATTCAAAAGCGGGTTTATTTCGAGCTTACAATCACTCAGCCTGCGGGACATGATTCAGAAGAGATTTTGTATAAGGGCTATAGCAGACTCGCCACTTTGGCGATTGGCAATTTTGCGATTGCATCGATACTGCAAAATCGCGCGTTTTCAATGCTGCACCACGTTTTATCGCACGTTTAAATGACATGTATATAAGTGAGTGGTGTGATATTATGTTGGTCGCAGAATTTTGATTCTGAAAAGAGACTAAATTGCCGTTCACCGATGCTAAAAGTAGCACGTCTGATATAGCCCTAAATTGTTCTCAATGCCTAGTAACACTGGGAATGACATTACACGATGAGAAAATCATTATTCATCACTCTGTTGTTTCTTTACTAATACACTTGTATAATGTAGTCATGAATATACATGTAGGTAGTTCCTTTACTGAATAACTGTGTCATACTCTGCAGCAGAGCCACCTTTTAGAAACTGATCAATTATATCATAAAATGATGTACGTTAAACGTACATAATGTACGTATATCCGATATCACTGTACGTACAATAAGTAACGATAAAATAGACATTTAATATTGAGAGTATGCTCCCCAGCAGAGCCACCTAGTACATGTACTCAGGAAAGAAAAACGCTACTGTTTTTTTATATAAACTGTTGTACGAATAGTGTTCAATACGTACATGTTAAAAAATATCATTATTATCCTCTCGTTTTATTTATTTTACTTTATTAAAATATTCGTAGAAAACGCCTAGTTATTTTGTGTCAGCAAAATGTTTTGACACTTTGATTAGGCGCGCAATACAATACAATATTCAACATATTTTTAATCGACTTCAAAAAAGGAGGAGGTTCTCATTTTGACATGTATACCTGCATACAGGTTAAACTGAGAACCTGTATGTATGTTTGTCGGCGATTATCTTGCCTTCGGCTGAACCGATTTTGATGCAGTTTTTGCGATGGACGCAATTACAGACGGTCAAATGACTCTTTTGAGATGAAAGTGCCATCTGGTGACACTAAATGAAACCAACTACACACTACACAGACGGGATAGGACGAGAGTTACACTGAGTGAAAGCGCGTGAACCCCAGACCTTCGTTACATGTTCGTCATATATTTGTTTATAAAAGCTGAAAGTTTGTCAGTGCATGCTCCCACCACAGGTAAGAACGATGAACCATTATGAAGTTTGAGGCACCGTGGCTTTAGCAGGTAAAGTAACTAAAGATGTGTAAAATACCGATCTTAATTCATCCAATATTGAATTGTGATTTTTTTTGTATTCACCTTCACAATATTATTAAAAATGATCGTCATTCATTGCCAGACACAACATCGTGGAAACCCCGTGCCATTGAACACTCAAAAAGGCATTTGACACCATCTCTCTCCTCATCCTCGTGCAAAAAATGGGTATTAGGGATAATCAACTGGCACTGTTCTAAAGATACATATATGACCGTAAACAGAGGGTCAAACTGGATAATTACCAAAGCGATGACAAAACAGTGTCATGCGGAGTCCCCCAGGCGAGTGTTAGGTCCTAGCTTCTTCCTGATAAATGTAATGTCCTCTGTAACATACGCCTTGAACACGCACAAGTTTTTTCTTATGCTGATGACACAGTCATTGTCTTTACTGGGTCTTCTTGGGATAATGTTAAAAACTATACTGAAATGGGCCTGGCGAGGCTGCGAGGTTATAAAAGTGGTTGAAATACAACCTTATACTAAATACAACTAAAAAAAACTTCATATGCCTTTATTGATATTTTTTATTGGTAAATAAGTGCCCGAAGTCAATAAATGCTATTTTTTGTTCTTCTAAGGAAACCGATAAACGTTTTGCGCGCTTCATTATACTTTGAATGTAATAATGTAACAAAAATTTCCAACACAAGTCAATAATGAATTGAAAGTATTAAAACTGACATTTAAAAAAAAACTGTTTTTTATTACAAACCGTTTTTTTTATAGTGTGGCACTAGTTATATCTTTGTGCCAATTTCAGGTTACAAACCGCTTTTTGTAGATTAAATGAAATGTCAAATAAAAAAACCAAACCATAAAAACTACGATTAAAAATAATATGTTGAATATTTGTATTGTATTGCGCGCCTTATCAAAATGCTACAAAACATTTTGCTGACACAAAATAACTAGGCGTTTTCTACGAATATTTTAATAAAGTAAAATAAATAAAACGAGAGGATAATAATGATATTTTTTAACATGTACGTATTGAACACTATTCGTACAACAGTTTATATAAAAAAACAGTAGCGTTTTTCTTTCCTGAGTACATGTACTAGGTGGCTCTGCTGGGGAGCATACTCTCAATATTAAATGTCTATTTTATCGTTACTTATTGTACGTACAGTGATATTGGATATACGTACATTATGTACGTTTGACGTACATCATTTTATGATATAATTGATCAGTTTCTAAAAGGTGGCTCTGCTGCAGAGTATGACACGAATAACTGCCTCAGCATGGAATCCATTAATACATATTTTTCAAATTATTATGGACTGACTAGCTGTTCCCCGTGGTATTACTTGCGTTCATCCATTTTTTTAAAATAAATTAAATTTCTAAAATAAACCTTGTGTTATAAGTGTGAAGTAACAATTCTCAATACACACCATTGAGAATTGTTGCTTCAAGTGTGCCTGAGTACAATGGATGGCTTCTCAGGCTCACACCAAACCCGTGGGACGACTGTAAGAAAGACTTCTACAGACTGTGACATTACTTTTTCCGTAATGGTGATGTAGGCAATGAGGCACATCGCAGGATGTGATCTTGATCTTATAATAAATGACCTCTTCTGATGAATCATAATATGAATCGCAGAATCGCGTCCACAAGGCTACATACCGTGCTGTAAATGGGCGTTCCATACATAGAGAGATGTGAGCTTGTAGGTACTAGAAATGTAAGGCGTGCAGTCGCTAGTATGCGATTCATATTATGAATCAATATTAAATTGCAATTTTAGCTCCCATGGTGTTGCTATCGATGTCCAATTTTGCCATCGTAGCTAAAATAAATATGACATTTTACTACATTACATTAAAATGTGGGTCAGTCGTAAAAAAATACAGTTATTCGCGAATTTCTTTTTATCTGCGTAGTTGAGTCCCACAGGATAGTGAAATGACATTACAAATTGCAGCCCTTGTCTGCGTCAAAATGGATGGCACGCTGTGACACTGCTGGGTTCTGTTGCTCGCGAATCTTAGTCTTCATTTTGTTTTATAGATACAAGATATTGGGTATCGTCATGTAATATTATTATGACTAGAACTATTCTATGATATTGTCAAAAAATATTCTTATGATTCTATGGCATAATCTGTAATTGATTTGGATTTTATTTCGTGCATAAATAATTTAAAATAATTATAATAGAAAAAAAATATTACTGTTTTTAAACAGTTTGATTTATTAACAACCCAATAACTGACTAAAATACTATCACTAAAATAGATATTGATTGATATTTAACTACTTATGTACAAAATCTTATTTATTTGTTACTTGCGAATTATGAAATGACAAAATGTATGTTTAAAATATTTTATCTTTACCTTTGTACCCTAATACAATTGAGTAATTCGTCTGTCACAAACAGATACCTTACCCTGTTCAGAAGACACTTGAGAGAACTAAATCATTGCTACCTACTAGATACATAATTATTATAGACCTACAAAAACTGTTTCGTCGAGTAAACATAAATTTATGGAACAGCAGAGATTCTTCGCGATATCAGGGTTGTTTCCTCAGTAAAAGTCGTTTTACTGATGAGAACAAAAAAGGTTATGATAAAAAGTTCTCGATATCAAGTCTATATTGCCAAACTTTGGCCGCATACATAAATCAAAACTACATTTGAATCTTGCTTTTTTTTTAATATTTCATGCCACTGAATGTCATCATCATTACCTGTAAATAAAAAAAGGAAAACTCTATCTTTATCAACGCACAGCTGAAATCACATAATTGTCAAATCACTAAACGGAGTACTTAAGTACATTTTAGGAAATTCCCATAGGAATGGGAAACATTGTTGAACGCGAGCAACACAATGCGAGTACATAAAGCCATCTGACTGTATTAAAAATAAAATGGAATGTCAAATGTCAAAGTCATCATGACAGCTGTACCTCTCTCTCTCTCCGCAAAAGAGAGAGGTAGCGCTAATAAATAAAGCGATAATAAATATTGTAAGAAAATAATAAAGCGTACCTACATATTTGAAGAGTTTTAATTACTAATATTAAAGAATACTAAATTCAAATTCAGATTAAACGATTTATTGCATACTACACTGACTTCTTCGACTAAGTTACTTGGCAATAGGTTCCTATTAAAACTTTCAGCTTATGTTGGTAGGTCCTACCATCAGCATCAAACTTTCCATAATGGCTATGTTTTTAATGTAGCTGCCAAAATTATGTCCAACTTTTATATTTTAAGTGCCTATTTTATCAAGCAAATAGCTGATTTAAATTCTATAGGTATACAAAATTTTATTTCTGAAAATTAATTCAATAATATTGAATTGAGTACCTCACGGAATAAATAAATATTTCAATAGATTTATTTTACACGTGGAAGTCTAACGGCTTGAAAAAAAATATGTTTTTTTTTTCAATTTACTTAATTATTCATTCATGACAGATAATAGTTAAAGTGGGTTTAAGTAAGTGCTATACAATATTTATACATTTATAAATAGAATTCCGATTGCGCTTAATATATTTCTAGTATCTAATATGATGAAATTACCATTCCTTGAATAACATTTAATTTAAAAATATAGTCCACGAATGGCAATTGACTAAAATAGACAAAAATATTGATAATTGCCATTCGTGGAACACGTCAATTGATATTCGAGTCATTGCTATTCAAATCACTGCTTTTTTTACTACAGAAATGTAGTTACTGAAATATCTATTAAAGATGACTTTTCACCACCATAGGTACCATAAAAGAAAACTCGTGGAAATATGCATCCTCCACATTCTCACGTATTGAAAGTCTTAATCTTTCATTGAATATCAAAAGTTCTACGCTCCAGTTCGTTAACGAGCGAGAAATACTTCTTTACTTAAAATTAAAATATTCAAATCATTTATAAGTTTAGTGTAAGTAGTGACATCTATGAATAGTTAGGAAATCACTGTAACTAATTCCTATCCTACCATAATATTCACTTGTTTTATAAGAATCTCCAAATAAGTCTGAAACACTGCCATCTATTAACAGAAATTTGTAAGTGAGACCATTGGGAACCTGGAACACGTGCGCTGTAAGAGCCCGGTATTGAGTTTTGGAAAATTTAAAACAGATGTCACTGTATTTTAGATGCGAACTACAAGGACATTTGTTTTCAATATTGATAACAGATAGCGCTAGTAGTTACATTTTAATCTGTGTAGGTTTAGGCAGACGTGTACTAATGTACACACAGTTCGCGGTAATTTTTAGGTCCCATGTAATAAACAGGTGAGTCTATTACATTTAACTGGGCACACACACTGGCAACTCCAAACTCTGAGCTGTTACTGAGAATTTCATAGAAAAATCCAATAACACTGTTAACTTGGATCTCAAGCCCAAGACCTGAAGCGTAGCAGCCGCGCTTAGAGTCACTATTGCTCATCTAGGGAAACGTAATGAAATAAAGGAGCTCGCCCTGCAGGGTTTAGCGGTGAACTCTAAGTTTGGAACATCAAGCAGCGATCGCAATACACCTACTAAGGTCGCAGTGACATTATAGCAGCAAACGAATGTCAAAAAATAAACAAATAGGGCCACTGGGCTATCGAAGCAGTTCTGCAACTGAACTTCTTTAACATATTAGTGAAACTTACTCGTAGTCAAACTATATACGAAGTAACACGAAACTACAGGTTCTGGTAACGTTTCCAACAAGTGTTTAAACAACAAGGATCGAGAAAGAAGCCACAATAGTTCTGTTATCCTTTACTCACAGTGCAGGGTTAAGCCACGGTAAATTTACCTTATCGTGTGATGCAGCAAAGATGTAAAGAACATCCCTAGAAACGTCAAAAATATGTGATGGCACAGGTCTCCTCTCAGAATGAGAGGGGTTAGGCTATAGTCCAGAACGCTGGTTGCTGCGGGTTGATAGAGAAAATTTCTCAGGCATGCAGGTTTCCTCACGATGATTTGTGTTACCGATGTAAGCGAGTGATAATAAATTATTAATTGTATGCACAATATTACGAAAAGGAGGAGGTCTTGGATTGAAACTCGAAGCCTAGGACTTGGCATGGATGCATTAAATGATAAGTTAATTTGAAATTACAAACAGATACTTCAATTTTATTTATTTGCATAGACATAGGGGTACTACGTGAAATACAGATCTGAAATACAAGCTAACACATCTAGTAAGTTTAAGTCTGTGTTTGCTAACATGTGGGTGGCATGGCGGAGGTAATCCGAGCGTCTGATGTTCAAAGTTTAAAACACAAATATTTTGACGATAATTATGAACAATCTTGTTATCTCTTGCTTACGTATTAACAATTTTCTTCTAGAATTAACACTGCTATTGTTGTAACATGTTATATGTTTCAGTTATTATTATTTTGTTTAATTTTGGTATATATTTATAATGGGTGTTGTGGATTCAATTTTAGAGAGATCTCTCCCTTGTGAATAACGTATCGTGCTGATTATACCACTGTTTGTTTAATAGTAAAACAAAATAATTATCTTGTTTAAGAAACGAGCATTTATCGTTTTTTTACTGAACACAAAAAAATACAAAATGTATATTTACAAGATACTCTGTTGCTTCTTCTTGTTCTTCCTAGCCTTTTTGCAACCATTAGAGTTAGAGTCGGCTTCCAATCTAAACAACTGCGGCTGAAATTTTACAAAAAGCGACTGCTATCAAACCTCCGCAACACCATTTCTGGGCAATATTATTCGAGGGATAGACTGGTTTTCACACTTTTTGGGCTTCGAACTATCACTATTTATAACGATTGTCACAAGTGTTCGCATGACAACCGGAGCTGTCGGCTTAACACTGCTGCTGTGCTCTTCGAGACAAGGAGGTGTTTCGATGTGATAGGAATGGTCACCCATCCACAGGCTAACCGTAACAAGCGTAGGTTAACCTTGAAGATCAGTTGATCAGCGAAGTTATCACTTAGGTACAAGCCCCTTGTTGTATTTATTGCGCGTACTACACAAATGGTGCTTTCGAAAACTGATGAGTTCTTTTTTACAACCAAAAAAATTACATGCAACCCCATAATATGTCTCACAATATAAAATTTATTTGTGAAGGTACAGTCAAGCGCACAAATCACGTACGAAAGGATCACGTTCCGGGAACCGGCGGGACAGCGTATATTTGCGGGCGTTTGAATTAAATTTTCACGTTGCCTCGTGCGTGACGCGGTTCAGATCGCGTGACACCTATTCGCGTACTTTACTATAATACATCTTGATTCCTACGGTCACTTTCTCCACTAACTTGAAATTTATGGAAGCAGCTCTCGGCGCACGTTTGCGTTAATAAAATAAACTAATGTCAAATGCGAAAGATAAATTTTGCAAATGTATTTTTTAAAACACTTGAATTTGCCATTTATTAAAATTATGTGCGTTACACGGTCGTAGAGTATCATAAAAGAAATATGAGATGATTTTGAAAGTGTAGTTTGTAGTGATATATTTCGCTCTTTGCTAATGCAAGAAAAGAAATTACGTATAAGTAATATGAAACCGTCCATAAAGTCCTGAGCCTCAAAAATATTTAAAGAATTAGAATAGAATATGATATACTTTAAATTACTTACTTGCTCACATTAGAAAACAAAGATTACCTTTTACAAAATATTACTACTTATCTCATTGTGATACCTATACTGGTTACAAAATGGCATGGTTCAAGGCATCATTAGAAAATAATTCTTGATCATACTAATAATAATTTATGGTGTAATAATGTTTCCATCATTCAACGCATGTAGTTCTTATTAGTAACGTTTGCTTAGAAAAGCTCATTAATTTAAATCGATGCAAGCTACTTGTCAGATTCATAATATAAAAAATCTATGTAGGTATTTAATTAATATGGTGTGACGACACAATCTATTAAAACACGCCTTCTCAACCATGGAATGTCTAAATGTTAAGTACCACACGTCTTCACCATCAAGCAGACAGTCACTGAATAATTAAATCTGGTCTGTTCTCAAGAAAAATTGATAGCGATCCGAAGCCAATCGGAATATTGGACGCGTGACCCGCGTTCCGGAGCGGTTTTATTTTTTCACCACTTATTTGTGAAGCCGACTGTACTCGGGCGCGTAATTTCTTTATACCTCAATGTTTATTTTATGGGTGTTAGGACTTTGTTTGTGAGATACATTGAACATTTATTTTGCAGCTGTACTTTACTATTTAAGCTTTTTAAAAAGTTAAAAACTTATCGGTTCCAACTAAACTACCGAGTCAAAGGTCTCGAGTTCGAATCCATCGTAACGAAACCTGCATGCCTGGGAGATTTTCTCGATAGCATGTGAAGTCTGCCAACCGGCATTAGGCCAGCGTGATGGACTTATAGCCTAATCCCTCTCATACTGAGAGAAGACCCGTACCCAGCAGTGGAACAGTAATATGGGTTAAAGTTGATGACTTATCAGTGACGGACACTTTCTTCAGGAATATAATATTACCATCTCACACGATAAAGGAACGGTAACTCTTCTTACTATCTCTATCATACCATCACGCCTGTATTCCCTAAAGGATTAGGCAGAGGAGTACTGATGTACACCCATAGTTCGCTGGTACGTTTAGGTCCCATGTAGGGGGTGAACCTATTACAATTAACAAGTTACAAGTCGCCAAGCTGCTACAGAGAATGTAATAGAAAAGCCTAAAAATGTTTCTCTACCTGTGAATTAAACGCAGGATCTCTACCGTAGCAGTGGAGTTTATGACTACTAGGCTATAAATGAGCTAATTTTCATAACTTTTTAATTAGGTACATACATTTGTAACCAAAGCAACCTTAAATTTAGGCACTCATCGCACCACAAATACCTCACGGCGCGTGCGTTCAGGAAAAAGTCGTTTCCGAAATGAAGGGCACTCAAAAACAGATAAAATAACAGTCGCTATCAGTAAACATGGAATATTATTAGGGCGCATAAACGCTGCGTAATAAACGTGCACTAGATTTTTATGTGTTTGTAATAAAAGTTGTGGTTCTCGTCGCGAGACGGGCCGTGGCGGGAGTATTCTGGGGGACTAGACAGACAGACGAACGAATAGAAACAAAATGTATGGAAATGACATATGCTTTCGATAAATTTGGCTGTTACTAAGGTCATTTCGTCGATTCGAATGTCAAAATGCAACTTGTGTAGCCCCCTAGATAGGTTGCAATTTGACATTCGAATCGACAAACGAATAGAAACAAAATGTACTGAAATGACATTAGTGACAGCCCATTTTATCGAAAGCATTTGTCATTTCTATACATTTTGTTTCTATTCATTCGTCTGTCTTCTCAAATATAGTTACGAGCATAGTTATAAACACTTGAAAAAGTGCCTATGCGATATTTTCCTTAATTATCGATTGAAACCAATATCAATATAGCATTGGTTCGTAAATACCTCAACATTTCACTTAGTACTTTTTTTATTTAGGAGAAAATCGCTTTTAATTTTTGTCTAGTATCCTATTAATTTTATGCTCGTGACTCACGAGATTCGGGTGAATTTCTTTTAATTTAAAATTCTCAATTCCGCGGTACGCAATCGAGGTTCGCATAGTCCAGAATACCGGCAAGGTATCGCGAAAAACTGGCGTAACGGAAGCTACGGCTGTATTCATTCGGAATTTCAATGTCCTCTATCTGTGAGGAAGAGAGCCATAAACATAGTCGTAAATTCGTTGTTATTTGTGAAAAATTTTGTGCGCGCCGCTATATTTATGCGCACTTATTGCGTTTAATGGCGTTGTATTGTCTATGTTACTTCGCGCTTTTTTAAGGTTTTATTATGTTTTTTTTTATGATATTATACACAATTATCTTGTTGATTCAATTATATTTGTTTGAGGCGTTATAGCCATTTTCCACGATTTCACTCACATTCCAGAAGAAAGACTAAAGTCTGCGATTTAGAGGGGAAATTATTAATCATTAATTCTGATTGACTTAATGGTACCTACTTAAACATTATAAACGTTTAGCAAAACACAACGTACTATCGACTTGCTAACGTTATTAGTCAATCCACTCGCTCACAAAGTCAAACTTGTTGTAACAACTTGAAGCTATTCATCGCTATTTTAATATTCACGGGAAACTGATAGCAGGCGAACTTCAGGGATAGTTCCTAACTATTTTTACGTGAGGCGACTTCAGTTTAGAAAACTTCCAACTTTGTAGTTTGATACAGAGTTTGTATTTCGTTTATAATACTGTACTCACTTCTTTTGCCTTTTGTTCCTTTAGACTGTTTAATAGAGGTTCTTGTAAAAGTGTTTTGAAAGACACGGCCTCGGTGGTCTGTTGGTCCCAAGCGCGACTACTAAGCTAGAAGTCCAAGGTTCGATCCCCGGGTCGAGCAGTGTTGTTAGGTTTTCTGTGAAATTCCCAGTAGCAGCTCGGAGTCTGGATTTGTGCCCGGTTGATGGCAATAGGCTCGCCCACTTTTACACGGGACCTAAAAAAAACATACCGATGAAATGTGGGTGTACATTAAGTACGTCTCGGCCTACCTGTTACCGGTTTTTCTTGACAATTGTTCCTTTTGTTTCTTTCATTCAAGACGATTTAAAATTCCGAATATATTTGCTACATGACAGCTCTTCCTTCTTGCATTCCACCAGAATTGCGCGAAACCAACCTCATGGATGAACCTCTTGCGGTCTCTATCTATTGTTAGTGGTACCTAATGTTATTAGTTAGGCTTATAACCACGGACTCAAATTATTAATAGTATATAAACCCATATACTGTCCCACTGCTGCGCACGGGTCTCCTCTCCAGTATGAGAGGGATTAAGCTGTAGTCCGCCACGCTAGCCTAATGCGGGTTGGCAGACTTCACATGCCGTCGAGAAAATCTCTCAGGCATGCAGGTTTCCCCACGATGTTCTCCTTCGCCGTAAAGTGAGTGATTATTACGCACAGTCATGATTTCAAAAAGTCAGACCTTTGACTTGGCAGTCCAGCGGTCATACCCTAGGTTATCACTACTCTTAATCGCTACTCGCAATAATAATAATATCTTTTTATCAGCCAATTTACACATTACTTATAAAGTCTACGGAGAAAACAGAGAGAACTGCATGTAATTACCCATTTCATTTGCAATGAACTCCACAAATTTCCATTGAATTGCAAAATATATTAATTACGTATACGGTAGCGTTAATCAATGTTAAACAGCAATTAATTAAAAGTAAATAAAATGTTCATATTCCAATGAAAAATGTGATGTTACTAGCATTTTAATCATCCTGCGAACTACCGTCATACATCATACGACCTTTCCAGACGAATTAAAATTATATTTTCAACGCTTAATTTATTCAAATATTAATTTCCTGGACTTCGCTGCGAGAGTAATGTGTCTGTTTTTGTTTCACCAACTTCGTGACGATATGTTCTAAAGGGTTAATCAGGACTGTGACCTTCTTTCAGACAGAGTTTGGGTGCGTGGAGTGGAAAGGCATTGGGAAGTGTCTGGCTTGTCTACACCAATACGAAGCACAACGTTAGTCCGATTTTGAACGTTACCACCTAGGGTCTGCTTTATCACTTCTGGACTAACTGCCGAAAAAATTGAAAATGCAAAAACATTTGTATGAAATTATCTGCCAAGTTATTTAATGGGAAATTAGTAGGAGGTGATGAAACACTCGTAGATTCACACGATATCTTTTTCGTAAAATGCTTAATCGTAATCTGGATATTTGGTAATTCACAAAATATCCAGATTACCTAATTCATGGAATATTCGATTTGCAAACAGTCTGAATTGCCCTAATACTCTTCTCGCAGCTCAAAGTGCGCGATAAGCCGTTCTCGTTACTATAGGTACGACAATAAACAAACGAATTTACTATGGCAATGATACTAACGGATCTCATCCAGTCTGACTGTATCTGACTTAATAGTCAGAGAAAGTCTAGACCGAAGAAGACCCACCATTCATATACATAATATACATATTTAGATCACATAAAAACACACTCACATTGTTAATGGTGAAGGAAAACATCGCGAGGAATCAGGAATCGTGCATGCCTGAAAGATTTTTTTGACGGCATGTGAAGTTTGCCAACCCCCATTAGGCCAGCGTGGTGGACTATAGCCTAATTCTTCTCATACTGAGACGAGACCCATGCCCAGCAGTAGGACAGTTAATGGGTTGATGATGATGATTGTCATACCAACACCAAATGACAGTCGTTAATCGTAGTCAGGAGCCTAAAAAGCATGACAACCAGTCTATCCCTCGAATGTCGGTATTGCCCAGAAATGGGGTTGCGGAGGTTTGATTGCAATCGCTTCGTGTAAAATACTGATATTCTGCCGCATCTGGTTAGACTAGAAGCCGACCCCAACATGGGAAAAGGCTAGGAAGAAGAAGAAAATAACAATACCATTGGGTATGTTCTACTCTTAAATCTAGAAACTGTTTCTTAACTGAACAGATCATAAAAAAGTTTTATAGGTTCGTACAGATCAAATTAACACGAATAAAATAAAATCCTAATTAAAACCGCCATTGCCACTCAAACTAACTCATTACTCAAAAAGAGAACACGATATATATTTTTTAAGGGGACGCTGGCGCTTCGCTCGCTCAGTTGCGTTCTGTGACCCCGTTCCGCGCGAGTCAAGCTCGAGAGCGCTCCACGCCGCTTCACAGCTTCGCGGCAACGCTTAGCATGTATGTGTCCCTCAAAAATATTCCTGTCGTAATTATTTTTGTAATTTAATTGTGAACATTCAACCTTATCTTGTTATCTTTGTATGTTGTTTTTTAGAACTTACTCGTATTTGTATTTTTAAGGTGCGATCTTCGAGAGTACGAGTCATAATTATAAGGCTGAGATTTAGAGAAGAGACTCAGCATGAACTTACGCTTCCGTATGTCAAATTGTAATACAAATTTGACATACGGAAACCTTACTTTACGCTGAGCATCGTCTCTGAATGTTAGCCTAAGTCTCGCAAGTTGCTAATAAGCTGGAACCTTGTCTAATTAACCTCAAAGTAACGTCATCCTTTATACTTGTCAAATAGTGATGCTCACGCGTACGGAGAGCGGTTACGTCATTTTTACGTCACCAAGATGGCCGCCACGCTATTATCAATTTGCGGGGCTAATACAGTTTTACTAGTCATTTGTTTTACTTTAATGCAACTAGATACAAAATATACCCTCCAAAAATAAAAGAAAAAAAGTTACTTAATTAATCAAAATAATAAAATCTCAATCCCTACACAGGAAAAAGTATATAAATACTCAGAAAATATTTTACAAAAACACATTAAGCACCAAAATAAAAAGGCATATACAAAACAGCCTACCCAGTAATGAAAAGTAAAATTTTAACCATCTGCGTTACGATGGCCCCGGGATAAATTCCGAGGGTCGTAACAATAAAAACTTTTGGACTTCTCACCTCCTTAATTTAGACACGGCAAGTTTACACCGGCAACTTGGCGCGGTGTTTTACGCAATATTATTTTGTTAAATATTTGAAAGGAGGCCCGGTGTTGTGCATTTAAATTTCAATATAACATTTCAAGTTTGGAATATTTGATAGAACTCTCTCTTACTCATAATCACTAGTACAAACAGAAACTTAACTACAGATTAACTTTTTAGAAGAAAAAAGCAATTTACAATATCAATCGGTGGAATAAAATTTTGATGGATCATAAACGAAATACCTATACTTCTACGACTTTTTCCATTAACGTAGACGCGTTCACAAACACAAATTTCATACACGGAATCACACAGATTTGGAACAACTATCTGCAGGGTAGACATAATTGTTGTTCTGAGTGGAAATTAAGCCTGCGGTACCTAGGGCAACAGCAGTCTACATTCATGCTTAGCTTGTTGAGGTTCTATTGAATACTGCAAAGCCCTTCTGCTTTCATTATCCACTGGACGACCATTTCTATCCACCAGAGGCTCAATTGCTGTTGTTGTGTTAGAATAGTCGTTCGAAATGACATAATTAAAGGATGACAGATTTTGAAGACAGTGTGCAACTAGTTTGACTTTTCGAAAATAAGTACTTACCTATTGATATGGTCTAATTGAAATAAAATATTTGACTTTGACTATTGAATGACGATTTTGATACAATAAAATAGCAGATTTGAGGCCTTAGCCAGCAGGCGTCCAACACTAATTTTACCTAGCTGCAGGTTATTTTTAATGAAGAAACAAAACGAAGAAGAAGGAAA
Organism: Acronicta psi; assembly: GCA_946251955.1. Classification (NCBI taxonomy): domain Eukaryota; kingdom Metazoa; phylum Arthropoda; class Insecta; order Lepidoptera; family Noctuidae; genus Acronicta; species Acronicta psi. The sequence goes on along the minus strand of OX276473.1, from coordinate 702,613 downwards.
GGTCTCGAGCATCTCATGCTAAACGATAAAAGCAAAATTAAAAAGATAAAACACCCCTGCTTAAACTAAGCCGTGAAACAAGACTGTGAACAACCAAAAGTCAGGGGTCCAAAAAAAAGCGTGTGTCGCGAACGTACCCGAACAGCCCCGAGATAACTTTTGCCCTGTTAAATAAAGACGACAGTTTTATTGAAAGTAGGGCCGTTTGCCTTCTGTAATTTTCTCGGGATACCCTTGTTCTGAGGTCTGAGTCGTGAGCGGTGAGCGTAAGAATAATAATTGTTTTAGTGTTTTTGAAGTGAACATTTCTTTAGGCGCGTTCAGCGCTTAAGGGTAAACAAAAATCTTGGAACTTGTGTCATCACGAATGCTTTCCATGTTTGTATGTATACTGTGTATATATGTGTACTTTGAAAACTTATTTAGCCGCTTTCTTTTTTCTTTCTTTCTTCTTATAGTTGTCACTTCTATCGACAGTCCAAGACTGCCCCGCAATTTTTTTTGTAACAAGAATACAATGACCTGCCACTTATAGATGCGAGTAATACTTAGGGCATTACTTGCACATTGTTATACTTATATGTCAATTGATTAGCGTCATTTGCCCAGTTATTTCATTGGCTACATGGCCTGTCTCTGGACATTATAAAGAAGCAATAGGTTTAATCCATATTACATGGGACCTAAAGGAACTATGGATCTATATAATCACACTTTTGTCTAACCCTTTGCGTTCTTCCCTTCCATTTTAATATTCCTAGTTTTTAATTAATAGAATTTTGCAAAACAACATGGTTACCCACGGGCAAACCACTAATCGCTATTAAATGATAGTTTTTTGCCGACTTCAAAAAAATTAGGTTCTTCAGTTTGACCTGTATCTGTGTATGTTTAACCGCGATTTTCTCGCGTTTGGCTGAAGCGATTTTGATGTAGCTTTTAGAAAAGTATTTGTTTAGGTTATTGAATTAGAAGCTACCATGACGTTGCTTGGTGGCTATATCCTCAGCAGAGTCTTGCGACTCGAAAATTTTACTCATAATCGCTTCAGCTTGTACCTTTTACCGCTGACAAGAGGAGATAGAGACATTTTTCGCTTTTCCACAAAGTTAAAAACTCGTTATTCGCGGGCGAAAAGTTAAGGGGAGCGAGCATTGTGTCTGGCGTTGAATTTATCGCTCCGTCCGCGATGACGGCCCGATTATGACAACAACTGCCAAATGTTAATTGGGGCGTTTGCTGTTTGTCGGAATATTCTAGAAACACTGAGAACAATGAAGTTATGTGTCGTAACAACGAGAAAATAGATTTGTTTTAAGATCTGACATAAACACACTTGAACTTATCATAACTACTTATGAACTTTGTGATTTTTTATGGTTTTTCGTGCATCGTTAGGTTGAATCAGGAAAAAAAGGTAGATACCTACTACATTTTTTAAATTAATTGAAGTACCTACATGTTTTATAATATGTACTTTTACGATTTTATAAATAAATAAATAAAAAGATAGGTTATGCTAGAAATATGCAAATATTTCTTCCCCAATATATTATATTACCCTTTCAGGATTAAATTCGCGATATTTTCTTGATTGTGTGCACAGACGTATTAAGATTTAAACTGTAGTCATGGAGTAACTAAAAAACTTTGAAAACGTCACAACGATTTTATACAAAAATATTTCAAATTACGTATATTTAGCCAGATTTTTTTTGAAATTTTTAGAAATTGACGACGTCTGTGGTCTAGTGGTTCCAGTACCGGACTGCTGATCATGAGGTCGTGGGTTCGATTCCCACAAGGCACAAACATTTATGTGATGAACTTAGGTGTTTGTGTTTGTCTGGGTGTTTCTTATATATATTACTAGCTTCCCGCCAGCGGCTTCGCCCGCGTGGTCTTATAATTTTTTCCCCGTTTTTGCTACATTTTTCATTACTACTCCGCTCCTATTAGTCGTAGCGTGATGATATATAGCCTATGTTACTCGGGGATAATGTAGCTTTCCAAAGGTGAAAGAATTTTTGAAATCGGTCCAGTAGTTTCGGAGCCTATTCATTACAAACAAACAAACAAACAAACAAATCTTTCCTCTTTATAATATTAGTATAGATATAGATAAGTATGTATTTACAACAAAAAAAAGTATTTAAGTATTATATCCATTGTCATACCCATAGTACAAGCTCTGCTTAGTTTGGCACTAGATGGTGCTGTGTAAAAAATGTCCCGGGATATTTATTTTTTATTATTATTATTTATTATTTTAAGTTCTTCAGGAAGTGAGTATTCCATTACAACAAAAATAAAAAGAAACGTTATACTTGAGCAGAGAACATAACATTTTTGGGTATATTTTTTCCAACCTCAATAAATAAAACAGCCATATGTCTCCTTATTGCCGGCTCAACAAAAACGTTATTTACCTCATAAATACCTGCACGTACGAACGTTTTGCCCGAATTATGTATCAGATAATAATAACACAAGAAAAAAAAGGAAAAAAATACCGAAAGAAACCTCTCGTCGGAGACGCACTTTATTCTCACGAATAAAACACCCAAAACATATGCCAGCAACTGGCTACAATATATATAAATATGTAACGCTATACCCGCCTACTATACACCTTCAGTCGACTTCAAAGTCGAAATAACAGCATCCGTCTTCCTCACATCTTTAGAATAAAAAGGGATAGAATATCGAAATCGAGTGTAATTTTCGGAGTCGAGTAAAATACCCGTTCACTCGTTCCCCCGCAATATATTTTATGGAGAGCGCAACGTTCTTTTTGCAATAGCTACCAGAAGGTGCTCTCGAACCCTTCATATTTACGATTAAGTCGTGATCAGAAATATAAAATACTAGTGTTTTTTGTCGATAGGCTCCCTGGTACACGGTGCTAGTCAAAACGCGATTTTTTTGTACATTTTGCTTGTACTACTGGTAATACATTATGTAAAAGGTGTCGCTGATTCGTGTTAAGATTTGAGGAACATTTGGTCGTGTGCCCGATATTTTTTAAATATGATGTTCCCCGATGTATTGATGTCGAGTTTTGTTATCCTTATGTTTTATACAAAAAACCCTTCAAGTCAAATAAATTCGACAAAACTAATACGACGATAATTGCAAATTACAAGTAAACTAAAAAAAATATTTTACAGAAACCACCTTCAATCAGACGCTCTAACATACCTGTAAACTGCGTCAAGTTTTCCGGAAAAATACATGAGATAAAAGACTATCTTGTCTTGAACGCAATGTGGTTCGATGGTGAAATAGATGATTGGGCTTTAAATTCAGACATTTTATAAGATACTCGTAATGTTAATAAATAAAACAATATAAGTAAACGCATCAAATATTTAGAATAGTTCAAGATAATTCAAGTACCCAAAACATACAACTACTGCCTCATTGCTCCATTGGTGGTGAGTACGTCTGCTACGCTGGAGGTCCTAGGTTCAAATGCCGCGAGCAAAGTATTGCTTGGTTTTTCTGTTAAATTCCCAGTAACAGTTCGGAGCCCTTACATGGGACCCAAAAATATATGCAAACCTCGTACAATAGTACTCTTCTGCCTAACGCTCCGGGTACATGCATCTATGTATATATACATTAAATATTATATACTTAATTTAATATATAAACAATAATTTGTTGACCTTCTATGCGCTCCATTTATTCGATTGAAACATGAGTTATTGTAGTGTGCGCGCCTGCGAAGGTTTCTGACAAGAAAAAAATAACATATAAAAAGAAGAATTGCTACGACGAGCACATATAAATATATATGCTCTCCGACATCAAATACATCTCCAGAACGCGAACCTTTCTGTCTATTAAAAATGTAGAAAAGTCGATGAGTTTTCAAATCACGATCTGATCATAAAATGTGGATGGGGCAGCGCGATATTTGATTTGAACTCTACTATACATATATAGTATATAGGCAGGGTGAATATACCGCACTGTAATGGAACTTTATATGCAAAGAGTATGTCGAATTATCATAATTTTTACCATAGATTTTAGCTTACTAGATAAGGATGAAGGTTTTATTAATACCACTAAGTTGACAAACATATGCACAATGGCTTGTTATATAAGACCTAAGTAAACATACATCCCGCTTGACGGTGAGGGGTAAGCTAAACTTGTGTTAACATAGCTAAACATGTATCTTTTATTTTGATGGCAACGGCGCACTGGCTGTCACGAATTCGATACCCGCATGGAACAAATTGTATAACCTACATTTTCGATAGTTATATAAAGATATTATTGGAATACCAATTAAAAGGTAGTACTCTCAATAGTAACAACATTTTAAACAAAATATTCGCCATACACCCACGACAAGATATACAGCAGAGCCTAAGAACCTAATCATAGTTGATAAAAATTATTCCAATGCAAGATTTTCACTTGTTTCTAAACCACGAAAATAAACCATTCAATATTTACATCCCACACAACTTCACACCCCAGTACAAGTGTCTACAGTGAAAGCGAACAAACAGACGAACAATTAGGCGCTTTATTTCGCTCAATTAAGTGGCAGTTACAAATTAAGAAACGCGAACGAAAGCTCGCTCGCTGTTAACAGATTATGTAAACACGGTAACGAAGTGGCTGGGGTGGAAGCGCGAATATTATTGGATATGGGAAATATAATAGATGATTTAGATTATTTTTGCATCACCTTATAAGTTCCTTATAAGTTAATTTCTTGTCAGATAATATTATACAACAATGTTTTATTTTTAAATTTATCCGGCGATCAGTGGCTATCTAGAGGTGGTGTAACAGACCCATAAAGTTTTAAGAATTTCCAAAATAATTACCAAATGCTAAGATATTCCAGTAAATCCTAATTTTATATTTAATTTTAAAGAAAATGTATATTTGTTTATTTCGAACATTTACTAGCAAATATACTCAGTAAATGTCGAAACAGTAGTCAGTAATCGACTATGTTTTAGGTGGAAAATATTTTTAGGAGACTGATTACTCCCTGGCTGAAAGTTGGCACGCAAGTAGTTATTATGACGTAAGAATCCACTTAGAAAAGGTTTCAAATTGGGGGAAATTCCCACAGTATCGGGAAATAAAATTTGAACACGCGTGACACCGCGGGGAACAACTAACGTTTTTATAATGGTGAAATATTATTTCAGAATTGTTACGGAATATAAGTCGGGTGTAGAAAAAAAAATGGATGATGTTTTACGATAATTTTCTATAAAATTCGCGTGTCTACATCTTCGTAGCTCTGTGGCGGGTTGTCGCGCCGCGTCGCTGATTACGTCGACACCTGACGAACTGCATCCGCTCCGAGCCTAATTGTTGGAAAAATCGCATTTAATTCAAGTAACAGATGTGCATTGGTTTTATTGGACTTTTTAGCTGGAGCAGTAATTGGAGCGATCAGATCTTTAATGGAATTATTATTTGACGACGTCTGTGGTCTAGTGGTTCGAGTACCGGACTGCTGATCACAAGGTCGTGGGTTCGATTCCCACAAGACACAAATATTTATGTGATGAACTTAAGTTTTAGTGATTATCTGGGTGTTTCTTATATATATGTATGTATTTACAAAAAAATGTATAGTATATATAATATATATTTATTTATTTATTAAAACACCGGCCTACATAATTTTATTTAACAATTACCTAACAATGGTTGTTACATAAGTTAGAGTTAATAAATTATTAGGTTACAGGTGGTTAGTAGGTAGGTATATCATAGTAATTTCAATAACTAATGTTGACAGTACAAGAGCTTCGCTGTCTAGCCCGGTGACCCCATAACACTAACTACGATTAATAAATTCCAAACAATCCCAGAAAGCGAGGCAGCGGCAATAACTAAGTCGGGTCAAGTATACCGCCATAACTTGCGGGAAACGACTGCACATAGAATATTTACACAAGCTCACTCAAACACCTTTGATCAAAAGTTAGCGTAACAAACTGTAATCCGCGGAGATTAAGAACGATTTGCAATGATATTACTGGCATTTGTTAAAGTTAACTCTAGTTAAAGTTTGGTGGAGTCCGACTGTCGTTATTAGTTGGGAATTTGCTTGTTTCTGCAAATAGTTGAGCGCTATAATTATAATATGTCTGTTTGTTAGTGTATTTTGAAATTTAAAGTTATAAAAACAATATTGACGCTTTATTGGTCAAGTTAGTGGCGGTTCTCGGTAGCAGTTGTATTTTTATTTTGTAGCAAATGACTTACTCGCTTTTTACCCGACGATGACAAAAAAGAGAAACTAGATAAAACATTGGATTATTATCAAAATGCCTGTGAAGTGTGTGGTATTTCAAGGAATGTGTTTTCTTACAAAAATATTATTTTCCTTATAAGATTTATATTCTTTTTCTTATAAGATGTGGAGATAAAATGTTTGTCAGTCATGATCTAATTCAACTTTACTACCCCTAAGGTAGCATTATATCATTGAAAATTCTAACATGCCAACGCATGGCTACTCCTATATCAGATATTCACAAAAAACCATTACTATTCGGCGGTGGGTTGTAAATAGTGTGGAGTCGAGACATGCCACGAGGCACGTAGCGCCTTGTAAAATATTCACAGACGAGGGGGTGAAATAAAACCCACTGGCTGTCTACTAGACGGAACGCTGGCGGCTGCATTAACTTTCCTGGGAGGTGATGAGGAAATATATAAGAATTGAAGGTATAGGAAAGGCATACACGTGCTAAAAATACGTATATAACGTAGTAAAAATACGTATATAACGTAGTAAAAATACGAATATAACGTAGTAAAAATACGAATATAACGTAGTAAAAATACGAATATAACGTAGTAAAAATACGAATATATCAAAGTACATAGAATACAACTTAGTTATAGTAAATTATCCCTCGGTGCTGTTCGCGTTGATTTCGTTTTTCCCAATCCCTTGGGAATATCCCTAAACCTTTTCTCATTGAATACCCACAATTTAATAACAAAAATACCTGTCAAACTTTAAGGCTTTATTGTTTACCTTGAAAGTGTTTTGTAAGAAAACAGAGCCTCTAGCGATTTAATGATGAACTAAAAGTATAGTACATTTGTACTATAACTATTTGTAAATTTTACATGATTAATGTGAATCATGTAAAATTTTGCCTAGATAAGACCGCTCGCACTGTCGAAAACTTATCAGAACGAAAAAGCACTGATGCATTTGGGAAAAGATAGAAGCCTTTGTGCTTCACTTGACTTATGTTACTATGCTCATGGAGCCTAACACCCCTTATTCTGAGAGGAGACCCGTGCCCAGTAGTGGGACAATTAATGGGTTGATGATAACGAGTATGTTGATGATGATGGCTCTTCTTGGTGATGAAACGACTCTATAGTGAGTAGCTACAAAACTCATAATAGTACAACTATAAAGCAACTAAAAACTTAGGAGCGTAAGTACACTTCTGCCTATTCTTCAGGAAATACAAGCATACTTTAGCTACCTTATTATTAGCATTCAGGCTACATTTTAACCTAGTACTTATCCTATAAAGAAACATACCAGTGTTGCGTACAGATTCAACAAAATTGATTGCGTCGATTACTTAGATTGAACCTACAACATGAATGTTTGAGCAACACCGGTCATCACCATCCATCTTGAGATCGAAGGTCAGAAGGTACCTGAAATAAGTTATATTTGGGAATTGATATCCATACTCGTAAACGTCGTAGACGTCGTAGACGTTGGATTCAGGCGGCATATGACTGGTCCTTGTGGAAGTCTATGGGTAAGCTTTTGTTCAGCGGTGGACCTTTTTTGGCTAGTAATAATGCATGATGATTATCTTTTTATATTTTTTAAGCATTTTCCATGCTAAGATTACAAGTTATTTTTAATAAAGAAAAAAATCGGCTGGCGGGCAGGATTCGAACCTCTTCTGGTTCGGTACACCAGACGCTTTGACCACTAAGGTGCCGCGAGGGTCGCGGTAGACGCAGGTTCGAATCCGGCCCGCCAGCCGATTTTTTCCTTCATTAAAAATGTATGATGATTAATCCATATTAATGTAATATTAACTAGATTCGCCCGCGTGCTCTGGGTATTTCATATAAATTATAGCTTATATATGTTACTCGGTAAAGATGTAGGTTTCTAATAGTACCTAAAAGAATTTTTCAAATCGGACCAATAGTTTCGGAGCCTATTCAATGCAAACAAAATAGAAATCAAACCTTTATAATATTAGTATAGATGTAAAAGTTTCTCTGTTTATTTGGTTTTACGCTTAAAGCGCTGATTAATTTCCTATCTCATGAAAAGAAATGCCTAAACAAACTTCCAGGTCATGTCAAAGGTCTATTAGGTTTCTGGCACCATGCCTGAAAATATTTGAGTAATACAATAAAGAGCAATGTTTTTAATGGCCTTTGTAAAAGAAAAAAATCAGCAAACCTAACAAGGAAGAATAAAATTAACGCATACTTTATTTATTCTTCAAAAACAAAAAAATCAAGAATACCCTCAACCAATTACTTCGTTATCTTGGGCTCTAACTGAATAAAACTCGGGAGCGTTTCATCATTTTCGCGTGGCGAAACTTTTAGTTAGTTTTTGTGCTAACTTCTGATTTATGACCTCACCGGCCATCCCTCACGGCATACCCTCTAATAAAGGAATTTACTCGAAAAAAGGTCAAGGAATTATTTTTTTTCGCTCCCACTTGATGAAATTTAAGCTGGTTTTGACAGGAGACTGTGTGTAATATTTTATAAGTACGAGGGGTTTTTGTCAAGATTTTTCTTAGTTTGTTTTATGTAATGATCCATTCAGTGTTATATGGTATCTCATGGCGTCATGTTTTAGCGTAAGATTACTACTCTAATTGATTACTATTGGTAATAAATGCCACTTTGGCCTTAGACCGTACAGAAACTGTCCGGGTTCGAAATCCAGGACAAGAAAAGTTTTACGTATCGGCCTTTTCTATGAGGCAATTCTATAAAGCAATAGACTCGCGTAATAGGCGGTCACTACTTTTTATCATCAACTCATTAATCGTGCCAATGCTGGGTACGGGTCTCACATCCTTTCAGAAGAATAGGGGTTAGGCTATAGTCGACCACGCTGGCGTAGTTGGGGTTGGTATACTTTACACCGCGCCGTCGATTTTCTCGCGATGTTTTCCTTTATCTCTTAAACCACTGCCTACCCCTTATTTATCTACAAATGTATAAATCTGCTCAAACTGAGTCAAAATGCATGATGATTATAAAAACTGTACCGAAACCACAACTTTTACATCTAGTTAAATTGCAAAATACACGAGTTGATGAAAAATCAGATTTCGCATGTTACGACCTGCACGTTTTGTTAGCCACGCGAAATCCCCAAAATTGGCTTCTTTAATGTATGGCACGCGCAAATGTATGAAAAAACACGTGCAGATGTACTACTTACAGTAGCGAAAGTTTGGCATCAGCCAAACCTGGGTACATGAAAAAAATACAAAAGAATATTTCAATTTTTTGGCGGTAATTTGGAAACTGCTAGAACGGAGTTTAGGGTTTTTCTTCGACATAGCGTTTTATACAGTGCAATAGATATAGAGATAAAATATTCTTTATTATCTGGTAGCTTCACTCGCTTCGCTCTTTTAAACTTTGATATCCTGTTATTTTAACGTATAAGCTATAATACTGAGCAGTTTAATCAAAATAGTTTTTCTGTGAAAATTAACAAACATCCATACAACTTTCACATATCGATACCTTAATTGGCAAACCAGCCAACTCCACTTTTCGTCAAAAATACTTTTTTGATTCAGATTGTACGCAACCTTTACCTTATCGATATACATAATTATATCATTTTCACAATATTAGTAGGGTTATATACCTGATCCTCCTAATCCTGGACTGACTTAGGGAAGACCTTTAGACAGCAGTGGAACTCATCGTAGAAACTCATCAGGAGTGTAATAATTTTACAAAAAATATTAAATTATTTCTTTACAGTCTTTTGTCAATTCAAGATTTTTCTTGGCATGCCCCACCAAAAATTAGCCACCGTCTCACGAAAAGCCGATATCAACATAATGTATCATAAAGGCGGGTGCATAATGTCGGCATTGCACGCGCCACCTGCGACGCTAGCGACACATTTTATGACCCGCCCGTGGCGCGAATTGCAACTAACTACCGATACGTTTGGGAATATACGGGGATGTAGTATGCTCGGCAGCGTGGCTCGAGTTTTGGAATAATGATAATTTTAGTTATTTTGTTTCCAGGTTAAATGTGAAGCCAATAATCTATAGTTAAACGAACAATGTTAAATGTTTCCTTTACCTTAATATTAAAACATATCTACATTATCTGCTATAAATGTACGGGTTGTATTTTAAAGGGTAAATTGTTTGCAATATTCTACCTATAGGCATAATTCATTAAATGATTTTTGTATTTAATATTATTATCATCATAGTCAACCAATACTGTCCTAATGCTGAGCACGAGCTTCCTTATTTTTTATCAAAATCGCTCCCTTACTTTTATAAAATGTTATCTATTAGATTGGCTATATTATATTAAAATACTCCCCATTATACATTTTCTTTAGAGATTTCTGAATTTTTTTTTTACATATACATAAACGCAGCGCATATCTCTCCATCTTGCATCCCTATATTTCCTCAATTGGCTGCCAATAACCAGCGTGTTCCTGAACAAAACTCGTGTTGTAAGCTATTTATTGCCTATTTACAATCATTCCGAGTCGCGCCACTGTGCGATTTACAACGCAGTCCGCTATTGTGCCCCCCGCTTTGTTACACGCGTGAAAATCTTAGCCGAGTAAAGAATGAGAACTACCTCTCTTATGTACGGAGAAAATTACTTTGTTTTGTGATACGAGTTTTCTTTTCAGGTTTTGTATTCAACATGTGTGTAATTTTCAGTTTGTTTTATTACACTTGTAGCAAAACTTTTTGTGTAAACGACCATCCAGAAAGTTTTTATTTAAAAAAAATCGTTATGTCACAATGACGTTATTCCAAAATTAAATTCAAAGATTTTATTCCGTTTTTAAATCAAACGTCTTTGTTTTATATTACACAAGTAGCAAAACTCTTTGTGTAAACAACCATCCAGAAAGTTTATATTTAAAAAAAATCGTTATGTCACAATGACGTTATTCCAAAATTAAATTTCAAATATTCTATTCCGTTTTTAAATCAAATGTTCAACGGTTTCTTCTAATCAACTAGAACTCCCAAAACGTGGCTGTAACAATTATTCTATTCTTTACCTAGTCCCAGTATTCGGAGGCAAAACTAAGCCCCGATGAGCGAAGCCTTAGACTGGACTAATTAATGCACTGGTCACAAAGTGTGGGCCAGGCCTTGCGAGGCCTTTGTGTTACAATGGAAGTGAATACCAGGTATTAAATTAGGACGAACAGGGAATTGAGTTCCGAGGAGGTTGATGTGTTTCGAGGAATTAATTGATTTTAACACATCGTGCTTTAAACATGATGTAATAAAGGGCTCGTTCTTGTTTCGCCTGGGAGGCATTTTGGAAAATTTTCCTGACAAGTAGAAAAAATATAGTGATTTATTTAGAGTCAAAATAAGGCGTGCAATTAAAAATTAATGCTTTGAGAAATCTAAAAGATACTCAAAGATCTGATCTTCGCAATAGAACAAATATTTTAATATAAAGCAATCGAATTTAACTCAGATGAATATCTTCAAGATCTCAAAATATTTTCTCACCGCTTGTTCTAGTGGTCCCAAGAGGGACTGCTGTGCCAGAGGTCCTGGGTTTAATTCCCGGGTCGAGCAAATTGAAAGATTTTTCTGTGAAATTCCCAGTAGCAACTCGTGGTCTGGATTTGCGCCCGATAAATGGCAAAAGGCTCACCACCTATTATATGGGACCTAAACAATTCCGTGAACTGTGGGTTCATATTAGTAACCTTAGGGGAATACAGGCAACTTTTCCCAAAACTGTACCAAACTAATATTGAAATGTACGCCACGTTCTGCACCAGAATTGTGAACAAATCTAACCCAAAGCAATTCTCCATTACAAAATTAAGATTGTGAAGTATCTTCGTGAGCTGACCGGACTGATTAGTATTCGTGTGGCGAAACCGCCGAGGTATCGGGAGTTATGATGGCGCCTCCTCGGAAACCCGAGATGCAATAAAGTGAATTATGCACACAACTGCGATACTTTGTTCTGCACCCCGGAGAATAGGTTTCGGATTTAGTGACGAGCGGAGCGGAGGTAATTTTTATTGTATTTTGCATTAATAAATGCAAATATAATATAATATAATAATATCTACAAGAAATACAAGTCTTACAAAATAAATAAATAAATCAAGGTACTATACAATAATTGAACTATGTAACAAGACGCCATCTACTGGTACGAGTGTATACCACTGCGTCATCCACTTAGATTGCAACCCAAACAAGATTCATCAAAACATCAATGCACGTAACAGTATAGACTACTAGCGCCATCTATTATACGTCGTGTGTAACGTCAGCGATAACATCGAAGATAACCTGTAGTGGTTATCTTACGTCGTGGTTACGAAAAGTATACATGAAGCACACATAGTCATCGGGCCACCTATATAAACGGTGACCCTCCGAAGAAACATCACTCGCTAGCCAGACGGCACAGAGGACGATAGCCCCGCAGTCTCCTTTGTGCCTAAAGCTTTAACTGAGCGGTAGCCCCGCAGCCCTCAGGAAAAGACAAGCTAGGAGGTTAAGGGATACGATAGCCCCGCAGTCTATCCCAAGAACCACAAATAGGTTGAACTAGACCAGTCTCAGTGCATTAAAAGTTTGTTAAGTGTATTGTATTGTAATAAACAAATTCCTATCTGTCATATCGTTGGTTTCATTCACCAGCCACTATCATATTGGCGCCCAACGAAAAATTAACGACGTACCCGCATATATTTACGGAGTACCTTCATATTGGCGCCCAACGAAAAATTAATATACCTGCAACAATTTTTACGAAGTACCCACATATATTTACGGAGTACCTTCATATTGGCGGATAACACAAATCTACCCTCAAGATATTCATATTGATTTGACATGTCTGAGAAAAAACAAGAAATGATGGTGATGACACAGGAACAATTCACTGCACTAATCAACAAATTGACAGAAGCGAACGAATCTGGAAATAAATACAGTAAAAGTTTTGCTCGGTGTACGAAGAGATACGACGGTGAAAGAAATTACAATAAAGTAGAAGAATTTGTCACAAGTGTGTCGGTGTATAAAAAAATAGAAAAAATAAGCGACGAAGACGCTTTGGAAGGCTTAACCTTATTATTATCTGGTGATGCTGCTACATGGTGGAGTGGTATAAAAGTGATATAAAAAAGTGGAATCAAGCCTTAGACGCCATCAAAACTGCTTTTGCACCGAAAATGCAACCACACGAGATATATTTAGAGTTATATGCAAAAAAACAAACGAACGAAAAAATTGATTCATTTGTTTGTGAGAAACGTGCCTTACTTTCTCAGTTACCAGCAAAAAGGAACAGAGAAGAGGAACACTTGGATTTCGTGTATGGACTTCTCAATATTTCGTACAAGAAAGAGATAGCTCGCTCCGAGATTAAGTCATTTGCGGAACTCCTCGAACGTGGCCGACATTTAGAAAATTTGGCAAAGGAAGCTGGTGAGGTAACAGCAGCAACAACTGCTGATCGGAAAGTTATAAAAAGATGTTCTTTCTGTGGCAAGAAGGGTCATCTCTCTGACGTATGTCGTAGAAGGTTGGCTGAACAAAAAGACTCGACAGCTACATCCGAAAAACCGACCATAACCTGTTATGGATGCGGAGCAATAGGGGTATTTAGAAGTAACTGTAGTACCTGCAAGAATAAAGAAACACCGCCAAAGCCTGTTGCATTCTATTCCCTACAAAAGACACTGCAGACTCAAGCAAAAATACCCACTATAAAAATAATGATTAAAGGTGAAGAAGGGTATGCATACATAGATACTGCCGCCCGCTGCAGTATTGCCAGTGCGCAATTATATAAGATATTGTTACGGAAAGGGACAAAGTTTGACCAGCAAAAAACTGATATCACATTGGCAGATGGTACTATTAAAACGTCAAACCTGTTGACTACTACTGTTGACATACTGATTGGAGATCGCATACTACCAATAACACTGTCAGTTATTCCAGAAGCTGTCGATAATCGTACTCTGCTAGGTATCGATTTCCTAGAAAAATCCGGAATAATAATAAATCCACCACAACGTAGTTGGCACTTCATTGATGAGCCCAAGACAACACACAACTTCATACAACTCAGCAACGATTCCATTCCGTTAAAGGCAGTGAAGCATCTGACATTTGGAGAAAAGGAACCTGAAGAAATAAAGGCAGTGTCAAAATTTATTAATTGGGCGAATGAACTGAATATGCTGTCACCGTTGCCGGACACACCCTCACCACTGAGAGAAGTAAATGACGGTCCACCTGCAAACAAAAAACCCAGATGGACATTACATAAACTGGATACGCCACCACGTCCTACACGTCCGCGAGAACCCGCTGACGACATATCTTGTGTAGACCCACGAGTAAATTATGTACGAATAAATCCTACTTCTTTGTATTCTGTTGATATTTATTTACATCCCGATGAAGGAACCACACTTTCAAATAATGAACGAATAACATTCAATGAATTGTTATTTGATCACAGCGACATCTTTGAGAAAAACACAGAACCAACTCCGTTCACACAACATAGAATAGACACAGGCAATCACCCACCTATTAGTGTTAAGCCCTATAGACTATCACCTACAAGGCAAAAACAACTAAGAGAGAAGCTGGATGATATGATTAGTAATGACATTATCGAGGAATGTGATTCCCCATGGTCAGCACCTGTAATTCTAGTTCCAAAAGGAGAAAATGATGTCCGAGTATGCGTAGATTATCGTCGACTCAACGAAATCACTAAACCTGACAGATACCCTTTGCCACGTATTGATGATTTGTTACATCAGGCAAAAGCCATGCCCTACATGTCAACAATTGATTTACAGGCTAGTTACTGGCAGATTTTAGTACATCCAGATGATAACGACAAAACAAGTTTCGTTTCACCATTTGGAACGTTCCGTTTCAAGCCAAGAGATTTATTTATTAAACTAAAAGAATACAAGTTACGAGTTAATAGAAATAAATGTAAGTTTATGTGCTCTGCAATTAAATATCTGGGACACCTAATAGTTCCCGACGGGATCAAACCAGACCCAGAGAAAATATCTGCTATTGCAGATCGCCAGGCGCCTAAAAACTTAAAACAATTGATATCATTTTTGCAAACTGCATCGTGGTATCGAAGATATATAAATAATTTTGCGGAAATTGCTAGACCGCTCACCAATTTAACGAAGAATAAAATAAGTTGGAAATGGGAACGAGAGCAACAGGAAGCATTTATAAAATTAAAGGAAGCATTAACTACTGCACCAGTATTAAAACAAGCAAGTAACGATATACCTTTTGCTATCAAGATTGATGCCAGCCATTACGCAATAGGAGCAGCTTTGGTGCAGGGGGAGGGAGAACCCACATATCCCATACGTCGAAGAGGAAGGCCTCGTCAACAAGCTGGTGCTGGTACTCAATCGGGACGACTTTAGAGTACCAGAGGGGGAGAATGTAACAAGACGCCATCTACTGGTACGAGTGTATACCACTGCGTCATCCACTTAGATTGCAACCCAAACAAGATTCATCAAAACATCAATGCACGTAACAGTATAGACTACTAGCGCCATCTATTATACGTCGTGTGTAACGTCAGCGATAACATCGAAGATAACCACTACATACGAAAAGTATACATGAAGCACACATAGTCATCGGGCCACCTATATAAACGGTGACCCTCCGAAGAAACATCACTCGCTAGCCAGACGGCACAGAGGACGATAGCCCCGCAGTCTCCTTTGTGCCTAAAGCTTTAACTGAGCGGTAGCCCCGCAGCCCTCAGGAAAAGACAAGCTAGGAGGTTAAGGGATACGATAGCCCCGCAGTCTATCCCAAGAACCACAAATAGGTTGAAGTAGACCAGTCTCAGTGCATTAAAAGTTTGTTAAGTGTATTGTATTGTAATAAACAAATTCCTATCTGTCATATCGTTGGTTTCATTCACCAGCCACTATCATAACTATATAAACGGGCTAATATATTAAGTACTAGCATTCCGCCAGCGGCTTCGCCCGTATTATCTTCTGTCTGGTCTGGGTATTTCTTAATAACTTACATCCCATATTTCAACGCCCTATTTTCCTATTTTCGCAAATATATTTAAATTATTTGTGGCAATTTTTCACTTAATTTAGATCAATTGATTACAATTCAGATGTTAAAAATAACATCACAACCAGCACACTGCCGGGCAGGGGGGCCATACAAGTTGCATTTTGACATTCGAATCGACAAACAAAATGTATGGAAATGACATTAGTGACAGCCCTATTTGTCGTTAGCTTGTGTCATTTTCATATATTTTGTGTGTCGATTCGAATGTCGAAATGCAACTTGTCTGGCCCCCTCGGCGGGCTGTCAAACGACAACTATAGAAAGGTAAGAGCCCATATACACGCCACCGACTGTGCACTACGCCATCATCCCGACACTCGTATCCCCACGAGACTCCTAATGCAGACTTACACAGAGCCGCAGTGTTCGTTCAATTTAAACTTTAATATGCAACCGACTACCGCGCCAAATTGGAAATAATGATCTGTGAGAGCACTATTTTATTTTTCCCGCTTGTATTGTGCTCGTAGTGTGGTGTATTAATGCAATACCGATATTACGATTTGAGGGTATAACTTTAGTTCGGATTCCTATATAATGTCGATATAATGTCGGCTAAAAATATTTCGGGTAGGATTTAAAAATGTTTGTTAGAAAAATTACGACTAACCTTTGTTCTTGCAAAAAATCACCTTTGTCTTCAATCAATTAATCAACAACCCATAATCTGTCCCACTGCTGGGCACGGGTCTCCTCTCAGTATGAGAGGGATCTATAAGGCTATAGACCACCACGCTGGCCTAATGCGAGTTGGCAGACTTCCATGTCGTCGAGGAAATCTTTCAAGCATGCAGGTGGTCGTACCCCTAGGCTATCACTGCTTCTATGGATACCAATAAAATTATTCCGAATAACAATAAATAGTTAAACCCACATCCAGCTGTCCCTAGCTGCCCCCCCAGCAACGCCCTAAGCCGAGGTCCGAGTCCCGTTAGGGGACGCCCTTAGCTGCTGTTGCTTAGTTTATAAGTGTCCCTGGCTGGAGACACAAAAGGTGCCTCGCCACCAAGCCTGGTTAAGATTCAAAAGCTCCTGAGCTAGAATCTACATCCGTCCTAAAAAAATAAAAATAAAATAGTGTAATACTAGCCCGTTATCATTGTTTTCACATGCTAATCCGTTCCTCTACGTGTCTCCTCATTTCTGATTTCATCTAGGGAAATACTAAGGACAGCTCGCTGAGTGACCTTCAGCTTTCTAATGAGGTCCATAGTGGGCGATTACCTTTCTGTGGCATAGGTCATCGCTGGTAACACACAGAATTGTCTTTAGGCTCTGCGGTATAGTTGACAAAAAGTTTCTCAAACGCTGCCCATTTATTGCTGAGGAGAATAATAATTATAATTATGCAAATTTAGCAGAAATTGTAGCAAAAGCAAGTAAATGAAGTCATTTTATTGAAGATTCTTTCTCTATTCTAATTCCATGACTATTTCGTATTCAATAGCATCATAACACATTAAAATAGAGCATAAACATTCACAGTTGTTCCATGAAATAGGCTTCAACATCACTTTTATAACCACACTGATAATTTTTTCAATCGCACATCAAGCTACATTTTATCGCTCATCCTTCGGAACTATAAAAAAGTATATTACACCCATAACACCATAGAATCAGCGGCATTTTGGTGCGAGATACAAATAAAACATGGCGATAACACAACACGACAGGCGATAAAAGTGATATACGTTGTAAAAATCACGCTGGAAGCACCGTGTTTGCATAATGTAAGTTTTATTTTGTTGCTTATTGAATATGTTTATGCGGAGTGGGCGCAAATGGTGAGTTATGATGTTTCAGCCGCTTATCTGTGGCTGTTGATAAGATTAAGATCTCGTAAATATGGAAAAGCTGGTAGTTTTTGAAAGGTACCTAAAGCTCATTTTGTTTTAAGAAGCTTTGTCTTTCTGTTTCTTTATTCACGATAATATAATATATGCCAACAATAGAAACATATGTCAATAACCCTGAAAGTTTGGATGGATGGATGTTTATTACTCAATTACGCCAGAACAGCTGAACGGATCTGGATGAAATTTGGCACAGAAATAGATTATAGTGTGGAATAGCACTTGGCTACTTTTTATCCCGGTAAAACTTATAGTTCCTGTGGGATAGATTTGTTTTAATAACTTATAAGAAATACGGGCGAAGCCATTGACGGAAAGCTAGTTTCAAAATAAATGCCAAATATAAGTGAAAACAGATATTTTTGCGACGCCTCATCAAAATGACCGTAATTTTGGCTGAATATTAATTCAATTTTTTGGAAATTGTAGTTTTATTTTCGTGATGTGAATATAATATATACCTATATATACATGATTGGGAATAACAATATAGACGCCGATAGCACCGCGTATACACCTAGTTTATAATATTGGAGTTAGTTTATAATATACTAATTGGTAGTTTTAATATGACTAACACTGCCTTTGAATTCACAAGCTCCAGCCATTATATATACAAATAACGCAATAAAAAACATCTTAAAATTCATAATCCTACTTTTCAATTTAATTTCGAGAACAAGATGTAAAGCTAAAGAAATATTCGCTGCGATCCGGCGTCGCAATGTTCCGCCTTATGATTTGCCAAGCGAATATAAATCTTAATTGCCACATTTTAAGGGTCGCGGTAGTTTTTTGCTATGGCCCTCCACATGGTACTAGAGGTGCACCGTGCTTGAAGTTAGGGTGTGTCACAAGGAATGTGAAAAGGTTTGAAGATTTTGAGTTGGATTCGAGCAAATTTGAACGTGTTGACCAACTTTAATATCCACCATCGAAGAAGAGCAAGTGTATCTATATAACATGTTCGATGGAACCCAAGCAATTCGTTCAGTTTAAATTATAAATATAAACAATATAATAAATAAATAAATAATCAACCCTTACACTGTCCCACTGCTGCGCACGGGTCTCCTCTCAATATGAGAGGGATTAGGCTGTAGTCCACCACGCTAGCCTAATGCGGGTTGGCAGACTTCACACGCCGTCGAGAAAATTTCTCAGGCATGCAGGTTTTCTCACGATGTTTGCCTTCACCGTTAAAACGAGTGATAATTACCCACATGATTTCAAAAGGTCAGAGGTGCGTGCCTTGGATTCGAACTCGAGACCTTTGACTTGGCAGTCCAGTGATCATACCCCTAGGCTATCACTGCTTTAAACATGCTTTTAACATAACAATAATTAATGATAAACTGACAAATTGATTTATGAACGTGGAGGAAGCTAAGTGCATACTTAGCTTCCGAAGAACCGTAGCAAGTGGCGGTCTCTAGTGTCTGCCTACCCCTGTAGGAAAAAGGCTTGAGTGTATGTATGTATGTAATAAATCATAAACAAAATTCTTTCTTCGCTTGTCCTGCCTGCAATACAATTTCCCACATACAAGTAAGTACTTATTACAGATATTAATAAAATTTAAATTTACATAGACCTTGTTTTTCGTTTTTTTTTATTTTTGACGTGATGAGTGTGATGAGTCTGGTTTTTTTGTTTCATTGTATAATTTATTTTATTTCATATTTTGTATAAATTATCATGCAAACAATCCTAAATAATAATCATTCAAAATTATACATGATAAGAGGCATCTAAACATAATAATACAAAGATGAGAAGTTAGGAGTGGATATAGGAACGGACATACATATATTTACGTACATATATACAGGTTAAACACATGACCCTCCTCAGGCAGTCTGGTAAGTATAAAACAGGTATAATAATATCTCTCCTTTAATAAAGATTGTCCGCTCCCTCCACTAACTTGTACCCTAACACAAGGTGAAAGAGTAAGGTTTTCTTGAGACGCTGTCGTGGAAAATTTAAGCCTGCATTTATGTTAGTTTATTTTTCAAGTGTAAGGTAATTTCTAGCGTGTTTTTTACGCGGCGAGATTTTAATTCTAATGGATATTCTATGTACAGTAAACAAAAGAGATAAGTGTACAGGCAATCTGTGTTTCGTCAAAGAGAGAGTGATAAGTACACAAATTGACAAAATGGAGACAAACTTAACCTTTTTGGCGAGGTCATTCAAAAAGATCAGTGCCTCAACCATGAGTTTTTCTCGCCAGACTCGCTAGCGACGCCGTAAAATATTTGTATGGAAAACCCTCGCAGCACCTCTAGCGGTTACATAAGGAACTAAAATGTGCTATGAGATTACAGCGTTTCGATGCGTAAAAAACCTATCGAAAGCCATTCGATAGAACTCATGGTTGAGGTACAGGTGTGTAGTACTCACAACAAGCACGTGTGTATGACAAGATGTATGAACGTGAAAGAAGTTTAAAGAAGTATGCAAGAATCGTACCAAGTGGCGGTTTCTAATTTCTGCCTACCCAACTGGGAAAAAAAGGTGTGAGTGTATGGATGTATGTAGTGACAAACCATTTTTTTTACTATACTATTTTTTGTACTATATGTAGGTACCTAACAAGTTAACAACCCCTGCATTTTAACACATGTTGCGTAATACATTATATTACAAAATCTTTGTCAAAACAAAGATGTAATTATCTTCCTGTGTACTTAATCGTTTTGTTGACTGTACCTATATGTCTGAGGAAAGTGAAAATGTATGTCAGGCAATACAATCCATCCAGTGCCTTGTCAGAGAAAGTCTAATATCTGAAAAACTTTGAGCATTGTGTTTGTATTTTCACGGTGACCTAGATTCGAGAATGGATTTAAATAAATTAGTAATATTGTACTATCGGCTAGAGCTATCGTCTATCTGTGGGATACGAATGGCTAACATTTGTGTTAAGGTTAAAATATTAATGTGTTTGATTCTTTTCAATAACTTTTTTATTTTAGCTTTATTATTTATCAAATATACTATTTTGTCGCGTTAACTTACACTATCGATTGATTGCTGATAAGGTCAGATATTCCCCGGACTTAGCTCTTACTGTCTCATTAGCAAGCGCGACTTCTAAGTTAGAGGTCCTCGGTTCAATCAAAAGTGTTGTCAGGTTTTTTATCTGAAATTGAACAGCAACTCGGTGTTGGTTTTAAGCCTTGTAAATGACAATAGGCTCACCCCTCATTAGGTACACCTCTGCTCAACCCTTCGAAGAATAGAGCCGTGATATTTGTTATGCTATGTCAACTTTGACCATTCTGTACGGTAAATTATAACCTCTCGAGTCGAGAACATAAGGGAAGAAAAGTTAAATCAAATCATATCCACTATTTTTGTACAATTTTCTATTAATTTTTTTCAAAAATAGTTCACTTCTTTTTTAATTTCACTCACACTTATTTATAGAGGTATAATACCTATAAAGTTTACTTTCAAAGCAAAGCCACTCTGTTTATTCGCAATATACTATACCTATACCATACCTGTGTTGTATATTATAAATATAGGCACTGTACAGCGTACAGACAGTACAATTTACACGATCCAGTAATAACCGGAGGCTTTGTGTTCCACAATAGAAGCGCCGTTGTCTATGGCTGTGACGTCATCCGTGAGTTGATGACGCAAAACTATCGGGTGACGGTAACGTATTTGTATAATTTCATTTCGTCCGAAGAAACAAAAATGTTTTAAGGTAATTATTTTTCTGAGACATTTAAATCAGAAAAACAATAATTAGAAAAAAAATATTTTTTGTGACATACAGGAACAGTGGTCGAAAGCGCAGCTGCTGATTGTTAGGTTCTGAATTTTATCCCAGTAACTTTGGAGTTTAGATTTATCCCCAGATACTGTAGAAGGCTTGTCAATAGTACCTAATAGGCTTATCCCAATAATGTAATAATACATATTATACTGTGGTTACACAAGAACGGATTGATTAGCAAGCTAAAGTGGCAGTGGGCGGGGCACATAGCTCGTAGAACTGATGGCCGCTGGGGCAGAAACCTTCTCGAGTGGAGACCACGCACCGGAAAGCGCAGCGTGGGACGGCCTCCAACGAAATGGGCCGATGACCTGGTAAAGGTCGCTGGAAGTCGTTGGATGCAGGTAGCATACGTCCGGTCCTTGTGGAAGTCAATGGGGGAGGCCTTTGTTCAGCAGTGGACCTCTTTTGGCTGACATGATGATGATGATGATGACACAAGAACAACTCTGGCTTATCCATTATACTAATCTAGGCGTCTAGGCAAGTTGTTTACAACTCGGCGACTATCATTAAAAATTCAACTCAATTACCATCGCTACAGAAGCGTCGCAATTTCCATATTTTCACAAAATCGCCAAGTAAATGGAATGTCAGCCGAACTTCCGACAATTCGTCGCGAGAACTAACGACATTTTGTCGCGTCGCAAATTAGACGCTTGCAATATAATATCGCTGGCTTGTAATAAAACAGCCTTTTCAAATTAATATTCAGAACCAGTACCGCTTTTTGAATAATTAACCTTTTTTTATAGAAAATGAGAGACTACGATACTTATTAGTCAAGAAATTAAGTTAGCATAAAGTTTGTTAATGAGACATTAATATTGTCTGTTAAAATTAAAGGGCTAGTTAAAATGTTCCTCGGTTGTACCTACTTAAAATAAAACCCTTTTTAAAGCTTTAAGCCTTTTCTTTTCAAAACTTTTTATAATTGAGTCTTAAAGGTTTTTAATGTGTATTTTAAAACTAAGGAGAATCCACTTGACTTTAAGATTTCACTTAATAAGTAATATCTTTTTTAAGGTCACATCAGCAAAAAGATGTCTTTTGTTGAATAAAGGTTTCCTCCACAGATTTCCATAAGGACCGGTTATGCCGCGTGCATTCTTCATGTCATTTACAGCTAGGAGTTTGAAGTTGTGCTCTGTTATTGGTAGTAATCTCCACTTATTATATAGAATCTAACAATCCGGTGGAATCTAACCTTAGAAAATTCAGGCGTGAAGGTATATATACTAATATTAATTAAAAATTTAGAAAACCCCCGACACGAAATGTATTTTTCCATTTTATGGTGGCGGCCATCGTGGATTTGAAATTTATCATAGTGTATAGTATTTTCCTAGTAAAGCCCTTTCATTTGATACCCATATTGACATGTTTGTGAAAAAAATATGTAATTCGCTATTTTGTGGCGGCGCCATCTTGGACCGATTTTCATCAAACATGGCTAAGAACACTCCCGACTAATTCACCTTTCAAATAAAAAAAACCAAATCAAAATCGGTTCATCCTTTCGGGAGCTACGATGCCACAGACAGACACACACACACACACAGACACGTCAAACTTATAACACCCCGTCGTTTTTGCGTCGGGGGTTAAAAAGAGGAAAGATTTGCATTGAATAGGCTCAGAAACTACTGGACCGATTTGAAAAAATCTTTCACCATTAAAAAGCTACATCTTTACCGAGTAACATAGGCTATAATATACCCAGTCCACGCAGGAGAACCCGCTGGTGGAAAGCTAGTAGGTACGAAATAATTACGTTACGCGAATGTCTTTCGAGTGTAAAAACTCATAGTAAGCCCTGATACTGTGCCGGTATAGTATAGTATTTACAATATATCGAACGTTAAAAACCCCGGTCTTCTTTTCAAAGACAAGTTTTTGGCGCACCGCCAAGGAAGCCAAATCTTAAATCCCTAAATAAGTCTAGTTCACCCGACAAACCTCTTGGAATACTGCTTGTTCTAGTAGAATTTTCAATATGTTGTCACCATATATACTTAAGTTCCTCTTTAGCTAGAGATGTTACCTTAAATATACTGAAAATTAATTCAAAAGATGTTCTAAAATAGAGCACAGTAAATCTATACTAATATTATAAAGAGGAAAGATTTGATTGTTTGATAAACTCTTTTACCTTTAGAAAACTACATATTTACCGTGTAACATATGCTATAATTTAAGAGAAATACCCAAATCACGCGGGCGAAGCCGCTGGCGGAAAGCTAGTATGCGATATAATTATTATGGGCGTATTTATTATGATAATTACAATAGGAGCTCGTGGCTAAGTTATAGCAATGCTGATCAACCGATCTGCAAGGTTAAGCTACGCTTGCCGAGGTCAGTCTGTGGATGGGTGACCATTCTTAACACATCGAGACCCCTCCGTGCCTCGGAGAGCACGTAAAGCCGTCGGTCCCGGTTGTCATACGAACACCTATGACAATCGTTAGTGTTAGTCAGAAGTCCAAAAAGCCTGACAACCAGTCGACCCTTCGAATATCGGTATTGCCCAGAAATTGGGTTGCGGAGGTCTGATGGCAGTCGCTTCGTGTAAAATACTGATATTCAGCCGCATCTGGTTAGACTGGAAGCCGACCCCAACATGGTTGGGAAAAGGCTAGGAGAATGATAATGGAGAATGATGAATGACAATATTAAAAAAAAAACTATCAATATTAAAATAAGACCTAACAGGAAATTATTTTAATGATTATAAATCAATATAGATAAGTAATAGATCCACCTACACATACAGTACATTTTCTGAATCGATTAAAAGGCAATAACGACGACATCTGTGGTCTAGTGGTTCGAGTACCGGACTGCTGATCACGAGGTCGTGGGTTCGATTCCCACAGGACACAAACATTTATTGTGATGAACTTAAGTGTTTGTGTTTGTCTGGGTGTTTTCTATGTATCATAAGTATGTATTTACAACAAAAAAAAGTATATAAGTATTATATCCATTGTCTAGTACCCATAGTACAAGCTCTGCTTAGTTTGGGACTAGATGGTGCTGTGTAAAAATGTCCCAGGATATTTATTATTATTATTGTACGTTGATATATTATATTCTCCCTTTCGAGGGGTAACAGTGACCTAAACATACGGGCCGTAGCCAAGCATGAATAGGGTCTAGGTGATGGTGTAGGCGGAGGAGACTGATGACGTGGTAAGAAATTTACGAGTGATTCGGCAGGTGTTCAGTATTACTGCTTTTTGGAGATTATGCATCGTGTACTGGGGGATCTCTAAAATGTCTAAGCTGCGTTTTAAACTTTTTGGTATAACTCCGGTTGATGAAATTACTATAGGGACTATATGAATGGTTTCTGCTCGCCACTGACGCTTCAATTCTATTGCTAGATCTTGGTATTTTGTAAGCTTTTCAGCTATCGTAGATTGAATATTGTGTGTGTTAGGCACGGCAATATCTATGAGGTATACTGTTTTATTGCTTTTGTTGTATAGCGTGATATCGGGTCTATTAAAATGTATCGTTTTATCTGTTATAATAGTTCTGTCCCAATATTATCTATAGCTGTTATTTTCTAAAATAGTGTTTGGTTTGTATTTGTAATAGGGGGTCTTTTTTTCTATGAATTTGAGTGTGTGTGCAAGATGTTGGTGTATGATACATGCTATTTGATCGTGGCGATGCTTGTAGTCGGTTTGTGCGAGTGATTTGCAGGCGGATGTTATGTGTTGTATAGTTTCTGGGCTACTGTGACAGTGTCTACATGAATCTGTAAGAAGGTTAGGTGCATGGATTATGTGTTTTTGGTAGTTTCTCGTATCAATGACTTGATCCTGAATCGCCATCATGAACGCTTCGGTCTCTGGGAATAGTTCGCCACGCCGCAGCCAGGCGTTCGACGCAGTTTTGTCGACATGTAACTGCTGCAGGTCGTAGCGATGTCTGCCGTGCAAAGACTTCTGTAGCCATGCGGCGATTTTCTCCTTGGCGTCCATAATCCGTTCGTTTCTTTGTGGGTTGCGATCTAGTAGGTTTAGTGGTGTGAGGTGTTTATCTGCATATGTTATAGCTTCATGAAGTTCGGAGAATTCTGCATGTTGATGGAAGTAGTGTCTAAGGGATGTTATTTGTTTATTGTGTAAGTTGACTATGTCTATAATTCCTCGCCCACCTTCGTCTCTTGGAAGAGTCATCCTCTGAACACATGATCTAGGGTGGTGTTTTCGGAACGATGTTAGGGTAGTATTAATAATTCGTTGCAGGTTAAGAAGATCGCCTTGAGCCCACTTTATAATACCGAATGAATATGTTAGAACAGGTATGGCGTAGCTATTTATTGCTTTGCACATGTTGCGCGAGTTAAGTTGAGATCGGAATATAATGTTTAATCTGTGTTTAAATTTCTTCTTTAGCGTTTCTTTACTTTCTTTCTGATTTATCTGACGAGCTTGCTGAAAACCTAAATATTTATATGTAGTGTGTGGTTCTTGGGGTTCAATGGTGTCTCCTGATTGAAGAGTGTAGCTGTTTGGGGTCATTTTTCCGTTTCTAATAGTGAATGTTTTGCACTTATCTATCCCAAACTCCATATGAATGTCGTTTGAGAATGATTGTGTGATGTCTGCTAGCCGGTGTAATGACTGTGTAGTGTTACTGTATAGTTTTATATCATCCATGTACATAAGGTGAGTGAGTGTTGTGTGTTTGTGTGCTGTGGCGATAGTGTACCCGTTATTTGATTCATTTAGCAAGTGGGAGAGTGGGTTAAGGGCCAGGCAGAACCAAAGAGGGCTCAGTGCATCGCCTTGGAAGATACCTCTACAAATTGGGATTTCGGATGTTGTTATGGGAGATTGGCCTACTGTTTTTAGTGTTGTTTTCTTTGTTGTTGTTGTTGTTGTTGTTGTTTTTAGTGTTGTTGTGATCTGTGGGTGAATTTTATTATGTTGTAGTACATACAGTAGCCAGCTATGTGGCACGGAGTCAAAGGCTTTCCTGTAGTCAATGTACATAGTGGTGATGTTTTTCTTCCTGCTAATGGCATGTTTCATAGCTACTGAATCTATTATGAGTTGCTCTTTACATCCCTGACTACTCTTCCGACATCCTTTTTGTTCTTCGGATAATATATTATTTTTAGTGATATGTTCATGTATGAGTTCGGAGATGCATGCTGTAAGTATTTTATAAATTGTTTGTAAGCAGGTGATGGGTCGGTATTTGGCTGGATTTTGGTAATCATGTATGTCTTTTGGTATCATGTAAGTGAGGCCTTGTGTGACATATGATGGCATTGTATCGGGTGAGATAATGAAATTATTTATGTGGCTATGGAGAAGAGGATGAAGAGTTGTGAATTTTTTATACCAGTAGTTGTGTATACGGTCAGTCCCAGGTGCTTTCCAATTATGGGCTTTCTCAAGTACGCGTATAAATACTTCCACTGGTACATATTCAAATGTCATTGGTGTTATTTTGTCAGTCAAGGCAGTATCTGTATTCAGCCATTCAGCCTCTGTTTTGTGTTGAACGGGCTTAGCCCAAATACCAGACCAGAAATTATGTAAGTCATCAGCGTTTGGTGGTTGTATGTCTTGTGCAGTTGTGTTGGTGTTGTGTTGGGTGTTTGATGATAAGTTTCTATAGAATTGTTTTTATTGTTAACAAATTGAGTATTCTGTGTCTTTCTGAGTGTACAATTGATATATCTTTTTAGTCTGCTAGATGCTGCATTTAGTTTTTGTTTTAGAGTGTCGAGAAAATGTTCGTCGTTTAAATTAGGTTCTTCGTGCTGTGAGTGTATGCGGTGTTTATTTTTTATATTATCTACTAGTAAAATCAGTCTATTGCTTCTATTACCTTTAATGTATTCTATCAGTCTTGCAATATCTTTTCTAAGATTTTCTATCTTTTTTTGAAGTCTCGCTTGCCACGCAGGAACTCGTTTTTGCTTTTGGTGTTCTGGTGTGAGTGTTATGTCTCTTATTTTCGTTCCATTACATGTTGCTGCTGTATATGCGGCGCAATAAATGATTGCTTGTGTGGTTTCAAAATTTTGATCTGGAGTTATTTCGTGTGGTAGTATTTTTTTGTTAATAAAATCAACAATTTGGGCTAGTTTCCTAGAAGGTTTTTGTTTTGGTATGTATGGGCGGGTCGACAGGTCTGTATTTCGGTATTTATCTACTGTTATTATAAATTGTTCGCAAATTTTATGTGAGTCATAGTTTCTAGTTATTTCGGTTACTTGAGATTCTAGAGTTTGAGTAGGTGATTCATTAATATGAGTCTGTGATGATGGGGTAAATGTGTTTTCTGATGCGTATGACTGAAAAACTGGTTCCTCTATGGTTTCTAATTCAGGTGAAAATGATATGGGTTGTTATACGTGTGTTATGTTATTATCTGCATTGCTAGGATGTATATTGAAATTTCTTGATATGGCGTTGCGTATTTCTTGAACTCTTTGGTCGCTGACCATTTTGTTTTTGAGAATAACTCTGAGTTGATCGGATATTCTCTGTTCACCCACTCCTAGTAATTCTGGATAGTCTGTTGTAACCGCTTCATACAGTGGGCGTCGGTAAGCTGTTTTATTGGTTTCTAATTCAGTAATTATAAAATAGTGTGTTAAAATTGATTCATTTTGTTCATTTGTCCATCTTCTTCTTTGTCCTATTTGTTGGGGATTGCTTCCGTGTTGTTGTGTCTGTGATTGCGTGATTGAGTCTGTCTGTACTTGGCTAATGTTGTTTTGTGTCTGTTGTAAGTAGATTGTAACCTCGTCTTTTATTTGATCAAGCATTTCTTGCGGGAGTAACTTGTTTCTATTAATAGCTCGGCATTGATCTCCTAACCTTTGCCTAGTTGCCTGCATCTGTGGGTATTTCTTTGAAAATTCGTGGTGTAGGTGATCCAGATATATTTTGCTGGTATTTAATTTGGTGGCTATGAGGTACGTGCGCCAGATGAACTTGTTCATTTCTTCTGACCATCTTTTACGCGCACGACTTCTGCCTGGGGCGGGTACAGGATTAGTGGCGAGTGCCTCCTGCACAACATCCTCAGACATGGGTGATGTGGTACTAGACCGTGATGGAACCTGGTATGAATATGGGGATGAGCTGGGTGATTCGAATGACTGAAATGGTGATGGTGTTAATAAGTTTCTTTCGCTAAGCATATCGGTGTCCAGATGTGTCGCTTGAGTCGTTTGACGGGGTTCTGTCGCCGCCCGGGGATTCTTCGCACCCCGGCGTCCAGTCTCAGGCTGGTTTCCGTCATCGCCAGTGCTGCTACTGGGCGCGCCGAGCACTAGGGGCCTTTTTGTACTGCTTCTTGTTAATACCATATTTCTCCATTTGGGTTTGGGACCGTTAGTTGGGGAGGGTTAAGCCAAGATGTAAGTGGCGACAATAAAGTTTCTCCTGTTTCGAAAAAGATGAAACAGGGTATGGCCTTAGTTGTATTAGCCACTAAATTGCACATGCCTCCCTATAAGCCCCCCCACCACGGCAAGGTGGTCCCCCGGGGGGGTTATTATTATTATTATTAATAAATCGATTAATAGATCGATAAGAAGCTGATGAAGAAGTGGCTGGTATGTTACATTATTCAGTCCTTTTAATGATCGTACTTTCGGCACAACCATGACCTAAATCAGTTTTGGAATATATAAAAAAGAACCAGAAGCCTATTAAAATTGAAATAACTAAAGTTCACATTTCGCAGAAAGACCCATGTTCATTATTTTTACGCTAAATAAGAGAGCTTCATTCAGCGCTTTCGCTCGACATAAAGGGATGTGACTTGTTAACAAAATAAAAAAAGTATTTGCTTGACATTTCTCTGCTGGCTTGCTTTTTTATTTGCTTGGCCAGAGTAACGTATGCAGTCTTTGTTTTAGACTGAAGTATCATCATCGATCCATATACTGTCCCACTGCACTCTCTTCTCAGTAT
Organism: Acronicta psi; assembly: GCA_946251955.1. NCBI lineage: Eukaryota > Metazoa > Arthropoda > Insecta > Lepidoptera > Noctuidae > Acronicta > Acronicta psi. The sequence continues at coordinate 672,591 of OX276473.1, read as the reverse complement.
GAGAGGGATTTGGCAATAAGTAAGTAATAAAACCTTGCAAAGTCAAACCACATCGACCATGGTGTATGTAGTGTATTTTATCGCAGATTTAAGAGCAAACTTAGTAAACGAGTTACTTTACAGCGGTGGAAGGTAAACAGGTTACTTGCCGGTTAACGGCTGAGTTAAATCACTAACCGCGGTTGTAGGTGCTCAGGTTAAATTAACTTAACTCGAGATCATCCAGGTATCTTCGGTAAAATATATTATTATTTTACTACAAACTTAAAATTGTTGAAGTTTTAAATCCGTGTGGAGAAGAGGGTAGTAATGCGCTGTAACGAGTTACAACGTCATTCAGACTCGTATCTAACAAAACATCTGACTTGCTTGGTAATAGAACCTCTTGGGGTTTGACTGGCTGATGTGAACCACCCTTACGCTTAAAGCACCTTTGTGTTATTTCTAACTTTTGCGTAAGAGAGCCGGTATCGCCCTCGATTACTCTGACTTCTGCAACCTGCAATCTGCAGAGGTAATATTATTATATCGTCATTTTATAGTTGAAATAGAATTGTAAACATATTTTAAACGTGATGAAACCAAACAAAGCAACCCGAAACAAAACAAAATGAACCAAATAAAATAAGCTCTTAAAGGAATGCCACATTTTTTAAATCTAAGACACGCGCTTAACCACACGCCGATGTGGTCTAGGATGTAGCGCGATTGCCTAGAATAAACTGATGCATTCTCATCTTGAAGGCACCCAAAATCATAAATCACCACATCAACAGTCCTGGTCTCTAGATCTCCCTACTTAGAGTAAGTTGCAGTCAACTATTAAAAAAGTAGCTGTGAGATATCCGTCAACAGCTTTTTATAATCTAGACAAAATCGTAAAGACAAGCGTTCGCAAAAAAACGATGATACTGTCGGCTGCTCATATTTACGATCAGTCAACGTCATATCTCGCGATAAAATGCCATTTTGTAACATCCACTTACATTAATCGTGCTAGTGTAAGGTAACGTCACACACTTCACCCGATTGTTTAAGACGAGTTTTATATTTATAGCCAATAGCATAATTGGCACCTTTTACGATTGTTCTTGTAGCTATGAACCTAGGTTTCCTTGTTTTATATTCGGAATATTTTTTTACTAGTAAACTGAAAAGGATTAAGTACATAAATGTCATCTAAACGATACCTCTCGGGCAGGGTGTATAGTCGATCAACCCATCCACACGTTTAATATTTGACACTTACCCAATATTAATTGGATGAATATGGAAGCCGTAAAACCGTCGATCCCGGTTATCATACAAACACCTATGACAATCGTTAGTAGTAGTCAGAAGCTCAAAAAGTATGACAAGCAGTCTCTATCCTTTAAATATCGGTATTGCCCAGAAATTGGGTTGCGGAGGTCTGATGGCAGTCGTTTTATTTAAAATACTGATATTCAGCCACATCTGGTTAGACTGGATTTGGAAAGGCTAGAATGCCCCACATTTCAAACGGGCTACAAGGCTGTTCTTCAAAAGCCACTATTTATCTTTATTTTCACAGCATCTGTTTGTATTTCTCATCTAACATGTTCGCTTATCCTCAACAAACCCACTCCTAATCCTAGCATTACTTCATTATTAATGACGAGCAAAAACAGTGGAGTTTTAACGCGCCGTAATAAATGAATGTAATGCGAAAGTCTTCAGATGATCTATCAACGTCTACTCAAGATAAAATGACGTCACCAGAATTAGATTTATTATTGTCTTAGGTTAACTGAAGTGTGTCATGCGTTCTTAAAGGTTTTCCGTCGGTTGATTTATTGTGAGGTTATTATAAAGACGTTACGTCATATTTTGTTAAGCGGATATCATTTGCCTTGATTTTTTTTGATGATCGTGTGACTGATAGGTTCGAGGTCCTGGGTTCGATTCCCAAGTTGAGCATAGTGTTGTTGAGATCTTCTCAATAGTGGCTCGGAGTTTGCATTTGTGCCCGGTAAATTGCAATAGGCTCACCCTCTATTACATAGGACGTAATCATACCAGCGAACTGTGGATGTATATTCTGCCTTACCCTTCTGAGATACCAGGCATGATAGTATGATTTGTTTTATTACTTCTCGCACCTAGTCAGAGGTTTGAAAGTCAAACCGTTGAAATTGACATAAAAAATTTCAACCAAATCATTCCAGCCACTTAGGAGTTAGGTGACAAACTCACGTACACAAGAATGATAAAATGTGTAAATATAGTTTATAAACTACCAAAATAAAAATACGTAGGAGAGTTCGAGCGGCAGTAATATAAATGATTTCTGTTTATATGGTTAATACATTCTGAGAATATCGGACACCCAAACATTACAGAATTTAGTTTCCATAGTCAACAAGTGCTTTAGATGGAATAACTTCTCTCGCCGTTTATTCTATGTTGACCTTTCATTTCCCCATAATTCGTTTGTCATACACACAGTGGCTGGAAACAGGCTGGGGCCGACTAGTGTGAGCTTTAATTGTGCGAATATTACCACTTGCCGGGGCGCCCCGTGCGGAGGACTGCGGACGGCACGACTTTGCGTGACGAAGGCTTGGTGTTCACTGTCGGAAATTGTATGTAGTCATTTTGTTACCACCGGGGGTTATATAGTTACAATAAATTTTAGTAATTCATGAATTATTATTGACTAGCTTTCCACCGCAGCGGCTTCGCCCGCGTGGTCTTGTAAATTTTTCCCCCGTTTTTTGTAACATTTTTCATTGATACTCCGCTCCTATTAGTCGTAGCGTGAGAGTATATAGCTTATAGCCTTCCCCTATAAATGGGCTATCTAAAAGATTAATTTTCAAAGCAAAACACGTATTGGTGCCGCAATAATTAGCAGCTTTAAAAAAAACTCTTAGCAAGTAGGTATCTAAATAAAATTTAAGTTTACAACCCGCCGACTACGGAAGAAAATAACTGAAAATCATGTTACAAGAACATAATTCCTATGTCACCTTGCTGATAAACAATTTACTGAATCGAAGTCAACAACAAAAGGAACTGATGTGTCCAAATTATAGCCGTGATCGCATTCCACCCATATTATACTTAAGTTTGCAAGCCCAGGGCATAGTGGCATGCGACCACGGCCACAAACTGGACACAACAATCGGCTTTTTGCCGTGTCGTCGGGTAAAAAATAAATAAACGGCCAACTTTTAAAGTAGCATTATAATAAAATGGCATTAAAATGTTCACTAGATCGAGGTACTTTGGTTATTTAAATCAGCACTTTTGTAAATGTGGATTAGTGAATCATTTTATAAATTTTCATTTCTGTAGCATAAATGCCTCGTTGCCCTAGTAGTCCTAACAATGGGTGCTAAGCACGATTGCTATGCTCAAAGTTGCAGATTCGATTCCCAAGTCGAGCAAAGTGTTATTTAGTTTTTCAGCTTGGATTTAGGATGTATGCCCGCTGAGAGCTCACCCCCTATTACCTACATATATGGGACCTAAACATAACGGCAAACTGTAGGTGTACATTAGATACAACTCTGCCTAATGTTTTAGGGAATACAGGCGTAATACTATAAAAGTTCCTATGTGGCAAGTACTAACAGAATATACAATGAACATACATTAAAAATGTATATTTTATTCACAAGCATACATATTACTGTCAACGTTGAGCACCATGCTTTAGATCGGAACGTTGAAATGAAACAAAATTTGGTTGGCAATAAAAACTGCAAAAGGCCGCGCATGCTGAAGTGGTCGCGACTGTACCACTGTGCACTGTATTGTTTCTACGTAATAATGCCCTTGTGCCTTGTGCATTTGTAACAACTATTTTTATGTGCTAGTGTTTTAGGAAAAGCTGCCTGTCATTTTGAACAAAAAAAATTTGAAGATTAATTTAATTTTGGAAGTTTTCATCGCATGTCACATTCTACGAAGTAAATATATATACACGGTGATTTTTCATTCACCGTATAATATATTTACCTAAACACTGAAGATAGCTATTGAGTTCTGACACTTAGAAAAATATTTTGGAATAAAACTTATACGAATGATAAATTCATAGGTTAATAATTAAATACCCAGTTAAGTATGTAAACCTTAATAAGTACCCAAATTAATAGTAAACACTCAGGTTTTGGACTCATTGCAGCGTCCATAGTCGTTTTATTTCAGAAGATTTATCTTCACACTTAGTGAAAAAAGCAGAAACCGTTTGAAATGATAATGAAGTATCATTAAAATATATTCAAGCACCACCTTCCAAAGACTTTGAAGATTAGTTTCTGAGTCATCAGTAATAGCTGACTCGTTCTCCGTCTTCGATGCAAATCGCGAATCGATTTTCCTCCACCAATTGGTACTCAGAAAATTTAACACTTTTGAATTCATAAGCGCGAGATGGGAAAGTTTTTGTGAGTCTCCTGGTTTGTCAAATAACTTGTTATTACTTGGCAAGTAACTTGTTATAAAAAGGATATTTTCACTTAGGCGGGTTGAATTTCGAACGGTACCTATCGATGTTAAGTGCAGGGCCCGTAGACAAGTTGCAGTTTGACAATCGAATCGACAAAGGCATAGAAACAAAATTTATGGAAATGACACAAGCTTTTGACAAATCGGGCTGTCACTAATGTCACATCCAAACATTTTCTTTCTCTTCGTTCGTCGATTCGAGTGTTAAATTGAAACTTGTCTAGGCCCCCAGTAGTATGATTAAAGATTTTTGTAATGGTATTAGGATTAGGAGCTAGCAAAATTCCCGGGAACAACTCGGAGTTTGCATTTGTGGCCGGTAAATGGCTTGCGTCTTATTATATGGGACCTGATCATACCGGTGAAGTATGGGTGTACTTTAGTCCCACCTCTGCCTAATCCTTCAGGGAATATAGGCTTTATAATACAGATACTCAGGAACTTGATTATGTGAATCGACATACAAAATGACCAGGAATGAATATGCGAAAATTCTGGCATGTTAAAATAATTACTATGATATTCTAGGAACTTAGGTTTAGTATTAATAATATTCACTCCAGTCATTGTATCTACCTCCCTATAAATTCATTATATTAACAAAGGCAAAAACAAGGGCACATCTGACGGAAACCTTTTCAAAGGTCCTTTGAGTCATTATATCCTAATGGTATTATAATAATTTAAGTGTAGGAATAATATTTAAAATTCTGTGTCGGTGTTCGTCAGTCACGCTCGGGATCGGGTTAAAATTCAACAGTTTTCGCCTTTTCCGTAATTTATTCAAATAAATTTTGGACATGCGACGCGACGGGAAAATGGCCTGCTTAGTCACGTCGAGAGGACCCGTTCTGTATTTAAATTCTACGGTCATTATAAACGTAATAATGAAAGATCAACACATCTTTATTTATAAACATTAATTTGATTTCAGTTATGATGGCTCTGTGACACTTATGGAACACAATTCTAATTTTGAAATGTTTGTTTCTTGTGCCAACTTTCAGGAAGTTTGGTTTAATTACAAATTATATTAATTCTTACTTTTGACGTAAACTTGAGTAGACAGTGACAGTAGATTGGGCTAAGTATAAATATTCCTTCCAGAGGAATTCAAAGAACGAGTATTTATATTTGTCGAAAATTAATTTGTCCCGTATGTGGCACACATGACAACATACAGCACTAGCACACTGTTGCGCGAGAATACTACTGTTTAAAAGTGAAACTCTATAATGATGAAAACAAAGATGATTATTGCACTGAGGAGTGACACTCCAGAAACCCTTTGCAATAACAGTAGAATGCCTCTTAGGAGAGAAAGAAAGGAAAGAACTACCATTATACCCCTTTCTGCAGTCTTAATTTTTATTGATTTCAATGCAAAGGATATTGCGGGCGGTAATGTCCATTAAGTGATAGTTAATTTGAAAGTTAGGTACACAAGTATTTTATTTGTCATATGACAGGGTTTGGATTTTAATCAAAGGTACCAAAGGTGGTAGAAACTTGGCTTAAAATAGTAAAAAAAATCCATAGCATTCTCCAATTTTCATTTCTAGGTTCAACTATAAATCAAACTATTAAGTAAACTCATCCCGCGGGGTTGATTCCCAATAAGACGAGTTTACTAAAGAGCCTAAGATCATAAACTTTTAAGTATGAATAGTAAATAAACATAAAACTGAATTCATTCACTAATAAGTCTATCGCGTTATACGCTCGAAACATGTTATTCTATCTCTTTCTAATATATAGCTTGTTTATTTTCGCGATACGCTTCCTCTTTCCGACACTTGTAAATGTAATACGCGCACTACTAGGTAATCTACTGGTGCTTAGTAGAGTAGTAATGCGCGTGCGCGGCGCGCGTCATTGCGCAAGGTCAACCGGCAACCTGTCAAATTTGTTACAAACAGCTAGTTGTACACACTTTCCGTTTTGTTAACCTACAAATAAACGAAAAATACGAGTGTTTAAAGAAATATTCTACCTGTTTAGTTATGTGAACGTACAATTATTACTAACACTGTGTTTACTAATATTTTGTTTATGACATAACCTCAACAAGATAGGTATTGATTAAAATTGCTAAAGAAAACTGAACCTTAAACGCTACGAGTTATGGACTAGTCAAAATGAGGTACGGCAAAAGAGTTGTTTTATTTACGTTATTCGCAATGAACTTAGTGGATCAGCCGGCTCCCGAAGTAAAAATCGACCAAGGGATTTTGAGCGGTAAAATCAGCACAGATGGATCCTTTTTTGAATACGTCGGTATACCTTATGCCACTGCCAACAGTAGCAATAGGTTCAAGGTAAGATTTCTGATTGATATTACCATAATGATGTATGTAGCCACCACCATTATGAATGCAATAGTGAGTTTTTTTCTAATGATCACAGGTTTACTAAAAAAAATGAATTTTAGTATATTTAATCTGATAACCGATTGGTCTCATAGCGTATGAAATCTTAAAAAAATACTTAATTGGTTTTGGTAGTTTAACTTGCAAATACAAAATAAAATGTAGGTGATAATTATTATGTACCATTAATTTTAGTGCTTATTCATGAATATATAGGGTCTACATAACTGGTAAAAATGAAACAATATTTTTTTTCCTTAGGCGCCATTTCCACCCCCATCTTGGGAAGGAGTTTATAAGGCGATAGATGACATATACCAATGTCCACAATCTTCATTATTCGGTATTGTTGGCACTGAAGATTGTTTGAAAATAAACGTTTATGTTCCATCACTGATTAAAAAACCATTACCAGTCATGGTTTACATTCATGGAGGAGCATTCTCCACGGGAAGTGGAGGGAAATTTATATATGCTCCTGATTTTCTAGTCAAGCACGATGTTATACTTGTTACTTTTAACTATAGACTTGGAGCGCTAGGATTCATTTGTTTGGGCATTAAAGAAGCTCCGGGAAATGCGGGGTTGAAAGACCAGATAGCTGCTTTAAGATGGGTTAAGAAAAATATAGCAGCATTTGGTGGAGATCCAAATAACGTTACACTTTTTGGACAAAGTGCTGGAGCAACTTTCGCGTCGATATTACTAGCTAGTAAGACAACAGAAGGATTGTTTCATAAAGTAATTGTACAAAGTGGCAATTCAATATCTAGTTGGGCTATTAACAGAGAGCCATTATGGGTAGCGAGTCTAATAGCGAAAGATTTGGGCTATGATACTGAAGATCCAAAGGAAATGTATGACATTTTTTCGAAAACATCGTATAAGACATTAATAAAAGCAAGTCCTAAGAAACCATTAGGAATGTACTTTGATACTGAATTATTAAACTACCCATGCGTTGAACGTTATATAGATGGTGAAGAGGCTGTTTTAACAGATTATCCGTATAATGTTTTTAACAAAAACCCTAAGAACATACCAGTAATTTATGGTACAACAAGCAGAGAAGGGCTTTTCTTAATACCATATGATACAAAAGAATCTTTAGCAGCAAGAAATGCTAGATACATTTTTGCATCTGACCTAGAGTTTCCAACGGAAAAAGAAGCAGCAAATATATCGAGAAAAGCCAAAGAATTTTACTTTGGTGAAAAAAATATCTGCCTTGAAGAAAGTAGTATTATATCTGATCTCAACACAGAGTTATATTTTGAAGTTCCAACTATATTAGAATCGGAAACAATTGTTAAAAATAATGAAGCAAGCGTATACAATTACTACTTTAACTACGCTGGTGGCAGGAATTTTCTTAAATTTGTAACTGGATTTAAGAATGAACCTGGGGCTTGTCATTTTGACGAGATCCTTTATCTATTTAATGGAAATATCTGGCCATTCCCGATTAGTAATGAAGATCAGATAATGATAAACTGGATGACTAAAATGTGGACAAATTTTGCAAAATATGGGTCAGTATACATTTACTTTTTCAAAAATAGTTATACACTGAAAAGTTTAAATCTTAATTTATGCTTATTTTTTTAGTAATCCTACACATACAAATGATTTGCCAATACAATGGGAGCCGAGTAGTAAGGACAATATGAAATTTCTTTACATAGACAAAAAACTAAAAATGGGTCCGATTCCTAACCCCAAATCGTATAGTCTATGGAAAAACATTTATGAAATGTATCGTAAAAAGAATAAACCAAACGATTTTAAAGAATAAAAAGGTGTTTCAATTTATAGTATCCTTGACTTCTATCTACACAACTAACAAATTACGTAGTGTTGTAGTTGCGAGTAGTTTTCTATTTATTTTATTGAAGATGTTTAAACTTGCTGCAAAAAATTCACATACAACAAATTTATTATAGGTATTATTTATTTAGTCGCAGATAAAATAGCTGCATTATCTTAATTACTTTTTCAGTTACACATGAACAATTGAACATGGCTTAGGTATAGTCAAAATAATTAAAATGTTGGATTACGTATTTAAAAATTACACGGTAATGTGACATGTGACAGAGAAGTTTATTATTAAGCATCTTACGCCTCTTTTCCATTGCGGTAGGCAGACTAGATTTCCCCTTGCTACGATGCTGGCACACCACTTTCGCTTAATATAATAAAATAATATACTCTTCAACCTCATGCTCATCGGTGTAGGGTGCTGTTTAATTTTTTGATAATACGAGTATCCGCATATTGTTTAATGTTCATGGTACGTTTGCCGAGTTCGGCCCCTTTCGAACTCTTTATAATATTGAAGATGAAATTAAATAACAGCCCAAAAGTGTATTTGTCTTGACAAAGATTTCAAATGAAGTCCTACATTATTATTATGTCCCTGCCTTTATCATTATTCACTTCTAGTTTGTGGAGTAGGTATGTCTTTTTCTTCCATACATCTCTATCAGCCGTTATATCATCATTGACTTCCTTTCTGGCCATATCTTTACTTACATAGTCCATCCATCTGTTATTTGGTCTTCGATATCTTTTCGCATTTTACTGCAACGCATCACATGCCCATACCACATGATTTTACTGCACACGTAAGTTCTACGTCAAAGATCTAAATAAATGCAAAAATATTTGTGCACAATCACTTATTCTTGTTGAACGTGATGTTAGTAGCAAAGTTCTACTTATAATTGATTCTAACTGCAATTGTATTTGCTCAATATGTATAGAAAAACCATCACGGAAAATCAAGAGTAGTAATTAAAAGCTTAACACGATGCAAAATGTGATTTTTTACCATCTTGCTTCTATATCTAATGAAGTGTTGTAAGATTCTATATCGCTTTCACATATTCCATCACGCTTGTATCCTTAATAGATTTTGCAGAGACGTAGGTACTGTTGTACTGTTTAATCAGGCACAAATCCAAAATTCGATCTGCTAGCGATAGTGTGGCATTTTCTAGAAATTGCAACGACTTCACAATAAGTCAGATACAATCTCTTTATCGTACAAAATACGATAATGTTATCCCTAATGTATTCTACCTGCAGATACGAATATATGAATAATATCAACTGGGTAAAGAAGAAAAAATTGGTAGCAACATAAGCAAAGTGCACATTTAAACGTTAAATTGTTGGTGGGTTTACCGGCGTTGATCAATTCTTAATTCATGGTAAAAGTAAGAATTGATCAAGGGACTTTGAGCGGTAAAGTAAGTGCAGATGGGATGGTTTTGGAATACGTTGGCATACCGTAAGTAGCAAACAAGCACCAACAAAAATGTTATATTTCAGGTAAGAGGTATTCTTTTTTGTGAGTATGTGTTTCAATGTGGTTCACCTTTGCACTTTTTTTATAGCACTAAGGTGGCAAACAAGCTTACGGCCTGCCCGATGGTAAGCGGTTACCGTAGCCTATGGACGCTTGCAAAACCAGGGGTTATCACTCGTGCGTTGCCGACCCTAAAAACCTCCGAGAGGTTTCTGGAGGATTCATTGCGCTGACAGTTTCGAGGTATTTCCTCTTACTTAGAAAGAACATCCTTAAAAGGAGTTCTGGCAACCTTACTCACTGCAGGAACACGACACACAATAAAGTGTGTTATTTGGCTACACTTATAAGGTTATATTGTAAAGGGCACATTAATTAGGATTTCATACACTACGGAGACCATACTAAAAGATTATAATCTGAATAATTACTGTGTGTAACATTTTATACGGTAATTTTTATTCGTTCATTTTTAACCTATTTAAAGAATATTTTTTTAATTTCTGTTTTTTATTGATTATCATCAGGATACACTAACATTAATAACACAAATTACATTAATTAGTATAAAAATAGGAACATAGTTTTATAATAACTTTGTTACTCCAATTACGGAAGGTCACATAATGCATTAATTATATCAAGGTAAACAAATTAAATTATTATCTAACATTTTCTTTCTTTCTTTTTTCACAATCGGTTTACTAATGAAACCAATTATCCTCTATCTTATTACCCTTAGGGATGGGATTTACTTTTCAAATTTAAATGTGACCACCTTGGGTTATATTTACCTAATCTTCCGAACAAAAAAAGAATTTAAAAAATCGGTACACAATTGACTAACATACAGTTCGCGCCAAACTTATTGTCCGGGTTTAAGTTGGCGTTAGCTAACTTTAACCCGGTCGTAAAAATCGGAGAAACAAAAATACTAGATTGTAATAAATAAAAACGAAAGCTCAAGTCGTAATCTGTCGTTATAAATTATTGTAATGCAATATATTTCTTTCTCCGATTTTTACGGCCAGGTTAAAGTTAGCTAGCGCCAACTTCAACCCGGACAATAAGTTTGGCGCGAACTGTACCTACTTAAAAAATACATACAGTCGAACAAAGCACCTCCTCCGGTTTTTGTCGGTTAAAAACTAGTTTTGTTCAGAGAAACCGTGTTCTAACTAAAACACGGTGTAATACGTTGACGGAGTGGGTATATCTTACATGGTTTTTTACATAATTATATTTAATTTGCAGTTTTACCTTTCTAAATAGTTAGTTAAATATTTCTTTTGATAATATCTATTATAAATTAATATAATTTTACAGGCACCACTACCACCACGAAAATGGGAAGGTGTTTACAAAGCTATTGATGAAATGTACTACTGTCCACAACAGAGTCCAATTGGAGTGATTGGTAGAGAAGATTGTCTAAAAATCAATGTTTATGTACCAATTATTGGGGTAAAAGTACCACTACCTGTCATGGCATATATTCATGGAGGCGCTTTTGCTGTAGGAAGTGGCGGAAAACCTATGGTTGGACCAGACTTTATAGTTAAGCACGATGTTATATTAGTATCATTTAATTATAGACTTGGGATACTAGGTTTTCTGTGTCTAGGCATCAAAGAAGCCCCTGGCAACGCTGCAGTAAAAGACCAGATAGCTGCTTTAAAATGGATACAAAGAAATATCGCAGCTTTTGGAGGAGATCCTGATAACGTTACTATATTTGGAACTAGTTCCGGTGGCATGTCAGTATCCTTGCTAGTTGCAAGCGAGGCTACAAATGGTTTATTTAACAAAGCTATTATGCACAGCGGTCCATCATTGTCACCTATTTCTATTATCAATGATCCAATATCGATGGCTAGTAAATTTGTTAAGAAATTTGGCTATGATACAAAAGATCCGAAAGAACTTTATGATGTATTTTCCAAACAATCTTACAAAGATTTGGTTGCGAAAAATGTAAACCTTCCTCGCGCGCAGATTTTGAGTATAGAGCATATGAACGCACCGTGTGTCGATAAAAATATCCCTGGAGTAGAACCGGTTCTTAATGATTTACCATACAACTTGCTTACCAGAAATCCTAAAAACATTCCATTAATTTACTCCTATACGAATAAAGAAGGAATGTTCTTAATTATGGATGAGACAGAAGAAACACTTGAATATACCAATAAATATAATTTATTTAGAGATGACTTAGTATTTAAGACTGAAAAAGATGAAAAGGAAGTATCTCAACAAGTAAAAGAATATTATTTTGGAAAACAAAATATTTGTATGAACACTATTTTGAATTTGGCCGAATTATACGGTCATTTGATATTTGAATTTCCTACTATATTCGAAGCGGAATTAATGACAAATAGAATTAATGCTCCTGTGTATAGTTATTATTTCTCATACGCTGGTGGAAGAAATTTTATCAAAGATGCAATACCATTTCGAAATGAACCTGGTGCATATCATGCAGATGATCTCATGTATATATTTAAAGGATTTTTATGGCCTTACAAAATAAAGGCAAAAGATCAACAAATGATTGACTGGCTCACAACAATGTTAACAAATTTTGCAAAGAATGGGTAAGTACAATAACTTAAAACCTATATTTTTGGTGAATATGTCATAATGTAGGGAATATATACCATTATGATATGGTAGCCATTTCATTTCACATCAAGAGTGCTCGTCTCGTCTGATGTATAATGGTACCCAACAGAATGTTACCATCTTCAGTAGGAAATCTTCATGTCTTGCCGGTAACGTAACTCTTTGGGGGTCAATATACGATTATTTTTCCTCGCTAGTGCTAGTGTATTAGCGAGGTGTGGTGAGCAGTTTGCCCCAGCACAGACGTACTTCGCGTCCGAGTAGGATGGGTCCGTTTTCAAACCCACACTGCAGTACCATAACTCTCGCAGTACGAATCCTAGTCGACTAGCTGCATCGCTTAAACAAAGTAATGAGCTAGGCGCTGTGAAAGTATGAACCTAATTTTTACCCGACGACACGGCAAAAAGCCGAAGGAAGGGTTTTATATTGGGAAGCCTATGTATCTTCCTATTTACTTATGTTCCACTATAGCACCTAAAGTACTTATCTGATTTTGATTAATGAGTTGTCAAACGATTCGTTAGTATGGTCCCGGTAACAATGGCTACATTTTAGATAAACAAAATCAATACGACGAATGTTACATGCAAAAAAAAATTTGCTATCCTATGCTATCGAGTGGCATATCAAACGAAAGAGGAGAAAATTCTGAGTTATTAGTAGTAGTATTTTTAAGCCGGGCTATCGCGGATTATTTCTAGGTAGTTGGAATAAAATTCTGTTTAGAACAGCATTCTTTGCGTACGCTGCCTAAACGGTTGATCGTAAGTAAAAATAATGTACCACAAAAATGTAGAACCTTATAAGTTCTACAAAAAAGTCCGGGATACCATATATCTACCTATTGTATTTTTGTAGATATCAATGCTTTCATGTTTTAAGAACGCATTTTTTCTATGTCATATATAAACGATCATTTGGGCTACAAAACATTAATCCTTATAAATATAAATTATTTTACCATCACAAGTACTTAATAGAGATAAGATTTGCCATTTATAGCATATCATTTGGTTGTACAGTTGATGAGGTAATGTAGAATTACTAATGCACGAAATAACGCTGAAACCCGTTTTGTGAATTTTATATTAGCACATGGGTCACAATCTGAAAAATTAGCTCTGGCAGTGGCACTGGCTTCTTATCTTCTTGTCATCTTCAAACCCCACTGACCTAACCAGTAGTGACCAACCAATTTGCGAATAAACAAGAGAGCGCATCACACCGAAAACACGAATCTGTTTTCCACAATTACAGTGAAATAAAAAAAAAAAAAGTTGCCTATAGAAATAGTACTCAGAAGCTAAGCATCCTGATAGTGAATGAAGTAACCATGAGCCAACAAAGTGTCAAATAAAATTTAAGTTTAAAAAACTACAACCCGCCGACTACGGAGGATATCAACTGAAAATCATGTAACAAGAACATAATCCCTATCTCAGCTTTCGGATAAACAATTTACTCAATTTAAATGAACAAAAAAAGGAATTGTTGTGTCCAGTTTGTGGCCGTGGTCGCATGCTGCCATGCTCTGTGGGTGGGGACTTTTATAATATGGGTAGCATGCGATCACGGCTATAATTTGGACACGGCGGTTTCTTTTGTTGTTGATTTAAATTGAGTAAATTGTTTATCAGAAAGCTGACATAGGAATTATGTTCTTGTTACATGATTTTCAGTTGATATCTTCCGTAGTCGGCGGGTTGTAGTTTTTTAAACTTAAATTTTATTCGATTTAATCTTTGTGACATGTGACATTGGACAATGATACCCTAATGAAAAATTATTTCAGAAATCCCACACCAAATGATCAACCAATTAAATGGGTACCTCACAACAAGGATAAATTGAACTTTTTACAAATCGACGAAGAACTAAAGATGGTACCTCTACCGAAACCTAGCTCATATCAATTTTGGAAAGAAATATATGGGAAATATCGTAGAACTGAAATCAATTAAGTTGTTGCAGCATACCATAGTTCTACCTAACATTTAGTAAGTATACGGTTACGAATACCTTTAGAAAATGTTGTTAGATTATATTGCAGTTGAGATGTAGCTTCTTCAGATCAGCGCAGCTTCGCCTGCGTGTTCCGGTGGGTTAAAAAATATAGACATAAACCTTGTCCTGACAGTAATGAACACAACAAAAAAAATATTATTACATTTTTTCGGAAGTTATGCGCGTAATAACATTTCTGCCTTTCAATTTTATTTATATACATTATTATTCTATTTTTAATACTTAACAGTAAATCTTCGCTAATTTTATTCTATAAATATAATAAATAAATAAATAATATAAAATTTTGTTTGTTTTTAGAAATAAATAAAATTCACGAAATAACTACGGATGACCTAACAAGGGAAGTAGAGGAAGGTTAACAGTGAAAGAAGGTCGCTTAATTCAACAGGATGCGGAGTGTTGATGGCCGGGTATTGTGACACACGCTCACAATTTTTACCTGACGGCCGACGGCAAAAAGCAAGGAGAAGGGTAATGTTTTAGGCGGTCTATGTATCTTGCTATTTACCTGTGTTCCACATTTTTTAACAGTGCTTAAAGTTCTCATCAGATTTTGATTATCATTAATCGATTTGTAATTAACAATGCCTACATTTTATTTAAACAAAATATATATGATAGATGTTACATGCAGAATCGATATCGATTCATAGGAAAGAGGAAAATATCCGAACTCATAAATACTAGGTAAATTGAAATTGTAACATTTTGTGATATTTCTGATTTTTTGAGGTTGGCGTTTATGAGGTAATCTCATATTTTAAATGACAGCAATGGGGAAGAGTACTTTGACGCCTAGGTGTACCTATTTAGGGGTTTCTATTTTATTATTAATATTTTTCTTGGTACAGTGTGTAAATATTTTAGTAAATAGCTTTAGTATTAACTGTATTATTGTATATTTTGTATATAAGTTGGGATTTCTATTTTATTGTTAATATTTTTCTTGGTACGGTGTGTAAATATTTTAGTAAATAGCTTTAGTATTAACTGTATGACTGTATTATTGTATATTTCGTACATAAGTTGGGGTTTCTATTTTATTGTTAATATTTTTCTTGGTACAGTGTGTAGATATTTTAATAAATAGCTTTAGTATTAACTGTATAATTGTATATTTTGTATATAAGTTGGGGTTTCTATTTTATTGTTAAAAAAAAATCTTGGTACAGTGTGTAAATATATAAGTAAATAGATTTGGTATTAACTATATAATTGTATATTTCGTATATAAGTTGTAAAATAGTAATTCTTTATATAAAATAAACTATACAATCAATAGAAAATACACATGAATGCATCTAAGAAATAAATGAAATTCTTAGAAAAACCAGTAAGACGATCTATGAAATAAATTCAAAAATTTTGACGTTTAGCAGCCGGAATTGCGATGACTAGACAATGAGTCAGCTACAAGCTCTATATCGCACAAAACACGATAATTTTATCTCTAATGTATTGTTATCTGGCGATACAAATATCTTATCTGAAGAAGTGTCAAATTAGTAGCTATAAGCAAAGTGTACATTAAAACGTTGAAATGTTATAACAGAAATAAAAGAAGTTACCTTAAACATATTATAAATAAATAAACATAATTATAAAATGATATTAAGTATTCTTAAAAATATTACAAGTAAGAAACATGTGATTTTATTCACACTATTTGCAATGAACTTGGTGGATCAACCGGCGCCCGAAGTAAAAATTGATCAAGGCATTTTGAGCGGTAAAGTAAGTGCAGATGGGATGGTTTTGGAATACGTTGGCATACCGTATGCTACTACCAACAAAGATTCAAGATTTCAGGTAAGAAGTGTTCTTTTTTTGAGTATTTACGTAATGTAACTTCTGTACTTGTAGTGATTTTATACTGTCAAGTGCACATCAATAAGGATTTCTTATAACCATAACGACGTTATTACCATATTTTAAATTTGCAGTGTCTAAGGTAATTTTTATTTGCTTATTCCAAGCAATTACAAAATGGTTTATAATTCTTTCTTTTTTTTATTATCGACTATCAACACAGTATTGACGATTATAAAAAGAGGAAGTTTTATAGTAAGTGGGTTTTTCTAACTATAGAAGATCACTATACACACTCACTCACTATACTATATACACACTCACGTGATCAAATTAAATGATTAATTAACTACTATAATTATTACGAACCGTATTTCTACTGCTCATCCGCTATTTACAGTAGATTTTTTGACGGGATGTACATATTTACGGGGTGTATATGATTGTACTTTATTTTTTTTTATGTCTACCCTGTCTATTTTCCATGTCTGATGTTCGATATTTTTAGGACATTCATAATATATTTTTCAGTTTTTTCGTTTTGCTCAATAATAATAGTAAATCTTTGACCCTTTGATAACATTCTAATTTAGTATAATTTTATAGGCACCACTACCACCTCCAAAATGGGAAGGCGTTTACAAAGCCATTGATGAAATGTACCAATGTCCACAACGCAGTCCTTTTGGAGTCATCGGTACCGAAGATTGTCTAAAAATCAACGTTTATGTGCCAGTTACTAGGGTAAAAGGACCACTTTCTGTCATGGCATATATTCATGGAGGCGCTTTTGTTCTAGGAAGTGGCGGAAAACTTTTAGTCGGACCGGAATTTATAGTTAAGCACGATGTAATATTAGTCTCATTTAATTATAGACTCGGGGCACTAGGTTTTTTATGTTTAGGCACCAAAGAAGCCCCTGGCAACGCTGGCTTAAAAGATCAGATAGCTGCTTTAAAATGGATACAAAGAAACATCGCAGCGTTTGGAGGAGATCCTGATAACGTAACTATATTTGGAACTAGTGCCGGTGGGTCTTCAGTATCCTTGCTAGTTGCAAGCGAGGCTACAAACGGTTTATTTAACAAAGCTATTATGCACAGCGGTACGTCGTTATCACCTTTTGCTATAAATAATGATCCAATATCGGTGGCTAGTAAAGTTGCTAAGAAACTTGGCTATGATACAAAAGATCCAAAAGAACTTTATGATATATTTTCCAAAGAATCGTATAAAAATTTAGTTGAGAAAACTTCACATCTTCCTCTTGCTCAGGTTTTGAACATAGATACTTTGCAAGTACCATGTGTCGATAAAGATATTCCTGGAGTAGAACCGATTCTTAATGATTTACCATACAATTTGCTTACCAGAAATCCTAAAAATATTCCATTACTTTACTCCTGCACGAATAAAGAAGGAATTCTATTTACTGAAGAAGAGACAGAAAAGACTCTTGAATATACCAATAGCTACAATCTATTTAAAGATGACTTAGTTTTTGAGACTGAGAAAGAAGAAAAAGAAGTAGCTCAACAAGTAAAAGAATATTATTTCGGTAAACAAAATGTTAGTAAGAACACTCTTTTCAATTTAGCTGAAGTGTACGGTCATTTGCTTTTTGAAATGCCTTCTATATTCGAAGCAGAATTAATGGCAAATACAATTAATGCTCCTGTGTATAATTATTATTTCACATACGCTGGTGGAAGAAATTTAGTAAAAGATGGAAAAGTATTTCGAAACGAAACTGGTGCATATCATGCAGATGATCTCCTGTATATATTTAAAGGAACTGTATGGCCTTACAAAATTTATGATA
Organism: Acronicta psi; assembly: GCA_946251955.1. NCBI lineage: Eukaryota > Metazoa > Arthropoda > Insecta > Lepidoptera > Noctuidae > Acronicta > Acronicta psi. The sequence goes on along the minus strand of OX276473.1, from coordinate 654,143 downwards.
AAGATCAACAAGTGATTGACTGGACTACAACAATGTTAACTAATTTTGCAAAGTATGGGTAAGTTTTTACAATAAACCAATTTGATATTTTTTATTAGCTGTACCTGTAGGTTATAATATGGTGGCTATTTTTTATGAAACGTAGAGAAGCATCCGCAGCTGGATATCCTAGTGTCCTGCCTCTTCGGGGCTATTATACAATTATTTTTCCCCTTAGTCCTGATAGTTTTCCCCACTAGTTTTATGGTAACGGGGTGAGGTGATTTGCCTTCGTTGGGCACTGTTGCCTCTGCTTTAACTCCTGATAAGATCAGCCCTCTTATAAACTAGCCCTGGCTCCTGCTGCTTCTTCTGGAGCATAATTTAACGTCAATTCACAATGTGGTAAAAAAGCAAGGGCTATTTGTGGTGTCAGAAAGTAAGCACCGAATTTTGATTAAGTCTTAACAGATTAAGTACTAAATATTCTTGTCTATTTTTTTCAGAAATCCTACACCAAATGATAAACCAATTAAATGGTTACCGCACAATAAGGAAACAATAAACATTTTAAAAATCGACGAAGAACTTAAGATGATACCTATACCGAATCCTTCCGCGTATCAGCTTTGGAAAGGAATTTATGGGAAATATCGTAGAACTAAAGTCAGTTAAATTGTTGCAGCATACTATGCATAGTTCTGCTAGCATTCATTAAGTAAACTGGGTATTTATATAAAATGTTTTTAAATTCTATTGCTGTTGTAATTAATAATATTTTTTTAATAAATTGTTCTTATCGAAATGCTCGAATATTTTTTTCCCTGGTAAACGTTACTTTTTAATACTTTAAAATGCCTTATAAAAATTTTAAGTCTTTTGTGGTACTAAAATTATATGTAAAATTTTTTTTTCACCTTAAAGTCTCACATTAAAACAAAAAATACGATAATTTGACATCAGCTTAGCCAAAGGACGCAGGGCCGAGTTCAAGTTATGTCTATGTTAAAAAAATATCACATATTTTTAAAAGCACTAGAAAAAGCGACAAATCACAATAGATTATTTACGGGAAAAATTTCTTTATTTATTTTATCTCAATTTCATCACAGCATAAAGAAGAAACTTATACCTTTATTAATTTCTATAATATAGGGTCGTAATAATAAATAATAACGTAAATATCGTAGAAGCATAATCCTGGAAAGTAGAACAATAAGAAATCTTTTTCAAAGGGAATAGTCCCTTAAAAACATGTAAAAAACTCACCATCTTTGCTAAAATTTGGCCAAAACTTGAGTTTAAATTTTTATAAAATAAGATTTATTATACACACGGGTGTAAAGTAAACTTGGAGAAGATTTAAGTAAAAAGATTGAAGCGGGAACTAAATCAATTGTAATAATATGAAAGCTAGATACATTGTGCAATAGATAAATAAATCAAAATCGAAATCAACTTAGTAGGTTTGTTTGTTGTTCTTTACCCGACTGTTGAAGGAGGGATATAATTATGTTTGACCTGTACATGTGTATGTAATGGTATGCCCGTTCCTACTACTTACTTTTCGACGGCTCAACCGATTTTAATAAATAATACGCCATTAGAATTATCATAATGGCACATGTCTAAATTGAAAAACAATACTAAATTATGAACAACATTGTTTTTTTGCTTATTCCGCCTGCAATATATTTTCTTACAAGTAAGTTCTTTATTTCCGATAATACAATTTTACAACAGTCGAGTGATTTGTTTCAGATAGTAATTTATTTTACTATAGAAGTAACGAGCAAACAGAAAACGGATTCATTAAACTATTTATTTTTTGAAAATGATTGTGAAAAATTAATCAAATAACCATTTCAGGAAATGAGAACCATGCAATTATTGTTTGTTATCTTTTCGCGTCTAAATGGATGAAAAGATTTCAATAAAGTTTAGCAAAGATTGCAACCTGATAACATGAAGAGGACATGAGGACTGCATTCTGATGAGAGGACATGTGTTATGTTTTATCTTAAAAAGCCCTTCTATTGCTTAATAAATAATTGTTTTCTTTCTGTCTCTTAAAAGACAACTAGTAACATTATAAACGTTAACCAAACCTTGAGCTGTTATTGAGAAGAATCTAACAACAATACTGCCCAATCTAGCCATCGGTCACCCACCTTACACTGAATGAAGATGATAAACAAGAAAATTAAAAAAAAAGGTTAAAATGTTCAAAGGTTGTTAATTATATTTCCCGCTAACAGCTGTTGATTTGTTCCCCACCCGGTAGTCAGATCGCCGTTCTGAACTACAATGTACGTTATGAATATTTTAAGAGGGGACTGCGTCTGCGACACGTTTGTCTTCCCTCTCACTCTAACTGGATTTCAAGAATACCTATTATTCATTTTATAAGTATTATTCTCCACACATAAATCTAACTAGCAATAAGATAAATAATTAGGATGATTAATTACATAATTATTTGTCTTTTTTTATAGTTTTCAATTTTGTGTCAACATTATTAACTACACTTGATAGTAGGTATTAGATTATATTATTATTCTTTGTTAATTGTAAATCTTCGCTAATTTATACGTTTGATTATAATAACTATTAAGAATAGCTAGGAAGGAAGTAGAAGAAGGTTAAAAGTGAAAGAAGGTCGCTTAGTTCAACTGGATGCGGAGTATTGATGGCCGGGTATTTAAAGGCACACATTTTTTAATATAAGTAATATTTATTTTAAATCATCATCATCGTCTACCCATATACTGTCCCACTGCTGAGCACGGGTCTTCTCTCAGTATGAGAGGAATTAGGCCATAGTCCACCATGCTAGCCTAATGCCGGTTGGCAGACTTCACACGCCATCGAGAAAATCTCTGGCGTGGCATGCAGGTTTCCTCACGATGTCTCCTTTCAACATGAAAGCGAGTGAATTATTTTAATAAGACTGACAATATTTTGAGCTGTAAGATTGGTCTCTGCCGTATGATTGTCATTTACAGGAAATTGACTTTGACAATGAACCATATTCTCCTTTGTTAGAAAAAGAAACATTGTAGCTTTATTTGTTTAGTTTATAACAATAGAAGGAACACCATTATTTTTAGATTTTAGTGAAATTAGTACACCTAACAAGAATGCTTAATTAATATAACTTAACTTGATTTCTTAGTCTTGTTTCGTTAAACAATTCGCTATAGGGCTCCCTCCCCTAATGCTTACCCCTTGTGGTTTACAATTACACTCCAATTAACGTTCAGCGTCTAATATTTTCATTTGGTACCCGAAAAAATAGGTCCCAACGCACCCGCTGCGAATTTTAACAAGACATTACTGAGCCTCTATCTAGCTATGTTTTCATTAAATTCCCTCCGTCGGTACCATTGCAAAATTTTATAAGTATTTAAGCAATAAAATTAAATTTATGACGCTCCTTAACAACGCTTGTGCTTAAAAAGATAACCCCGGGACAAGTAAAGGCGTTATTTATCGTAACTTCGGACTTTCTATTCATAATGTTGCGGTTTAATATTTATATTTTTGGCGCTTATTAAAATTGTATTTGTTTTAACTTTGTAATTAGTTGCGGTAAGATAGCGTGCTTGTGACCTCAGATTCTGGTGCCTTAGTTATAGTAAGATTCAGGACAAAAAAGGAAGAGGATTAAAATATAATATAATAATTTTATTGTTGAGGTAGGTTTAGAGTTTTTATGTACTTTTAAATTTAGACAGCTTTTTAGGACAACTGTTTGAACAATAAAACAAACAAATCTACAATGTCGGACTATAAAAATAAATAAAATAACGCTACTACATAATTTATAAGGAGTAGCGTTATTTTATTTCTAATAGGTAGTATTTACGAGAGACACAATTTGTCTTCCGTATTCTTTATCAATTATTATATTTTAATCAACTGTTAGTATTAAAATTGGCAGTTTACCTAGAAACTAATAGAATAATTTTAGTTATTGTGAAATACTGAGTTAAATCTAAATTTGGTTCCACGAATATTTTTAGGTACACAAATCCCTGTATTTGTGTGAAAATTACTGCTCTATTAAATAAATCCGAACACAGATTTCCCGAAATCGAAGCGAAATAATAGTGGCAGTCGCAACGTAGCTATCTTGTATGTAAAATAATCCAGAGCTGCATTTGCCATTCATTGCGCTTTAGATAAAACACGCAGACATTTTTATTTTTCCATGTAAAACGTCCGTTTCAACGCAATACTTCGACAAGTGAATCCTAACCGTATGCTTTGGTTTTCAAAGTTTAAAATTCTTTGACAATTTTATTTGAAAAAGATTGCAAGACAATTTCTCGATTTTGAAAACGGGGCGGCAGACGGGCGCTTTTTATGTTAATAATAGAGTTGTGTTGTTTTGTGATATCGAGAAAATGCTATAATATTTATGAAAATATTGAGATGCGCTTCATAAAATAGTCTGCACAACGTAGTGGTTCGTGTTTTGTACAAGAACTCTCTATTATTTTTGTAAAGTATATTGCAAATTGCAACACTTACTAGCGCGTACACATCTGAACTTTGCGGAATCGCTTTTGAAGAATCATATTGTAAATATACAGTTGGCAAAATAATTTGATATACAGGCATCAACCAACAACATTTGCGTTTTTAATGTAATTTCTAATAATGACTACAGATACAGATTGTGTTATAAAAAATAATACACCGACCTACCAACATTGTCTCTTTGTTTGTACTTCAAACAGTTCCTATATTATTATAGGTGACCAGTTTTCATACACCAGCAACAGTTTTCATTCACACTTCTTGTGCTCATCTAATCAATGTTTTTTTTTTATATGAGAAACTAAGGCCACCTTTGCGACATCAGTGTTATTATTTCAGTCATCAAAGTTTGAGGTATCTTTCATTGTAAGGCAAAGATGTAAAATAGCAGGAGGTCGAGCACTATGCTTGTATAAAGATATATTAATTGTAATAAAGAGCAATTAAAATTGCCGTTGACCGGCACAAAAAACCCACAACGACCTGTAACTGTCATACTTAAAATCAAATCTTAATCATACTTAAAATCTCACAATCAGCAGCTGCCCATGCGATTGATAGACTAATAAAACAGTAAAATCTTCAAAATCTTCGACAAAATCGCAACGACAAAAAGTCGCTCGCCTACTCATTAAGCGAAATGAATAACAAAAAGCGATTGAAGCGCACAGCGGCCGCGGAAGCGCGAACCACCGGCGATAAGCACCAAACAATCGTACTTATCATCGACTGGCGTATCTGAAAGTCTTTGTGCTATTTGTGAGGGAAACATCAAAGAATCCTCCAGTTTATGGGACTATAAGTCAGTAAGCGCCTGTTTCACCACCTCCTGATAAGTTCCCGTAAAATTACTTTGCAGATAATTTCAAACAAATATTTTTTAACACATTATATTCCATGGCGCCTGTGTCATCTTAAGGCATAGGTGTACACCATCAGTTTAACAGTATATTTATATCCCGTAAAAACTAGAAAGCCTATTGACATTAACCGAGCACAATTCAATCCTGCATGGAACCTCTTAGAAAACCAAACACTTTGTCGATTGAACCCAAGATATCTAACTCAGCCGTCGTGTTTCGGTCACTAAACTAGTCAGGCAATTCCTCGACCTAGATTTTTTTATTGTAAAAAAAATAATTGAAGTTTACTTTAATTGTGTTTTCTAATTAATTATTCTATCACAAAGGCCAGCTTACAGGAAGCAATAATTTAACCGTTAATTACAAAAAATCACTATGGTTTAAACATACACATAAAATAAACCAACAATTTAGTTCTCGCGTATTACTAACTTTGTATGAAAAATAAAAATGTATAACCAATTTAAAATAATTTAAGTATTAATGGTTAATAAAATACCTGAGACAATTTCTGAGTATCCTTCCGACAGATATCAAAAGGGAGATGATTTTTGATTCCCTATAGCATTAGTAAATGATAATATAATTATATTATTACAATTAAAAAAAAAAAATATCGAAATACTTATTTTACGAATAGGTACCTACTATTGATAATTAACACACACTATTGAACACTACATAACTACGAACAGTCTCCCAGACATCTGTATTCATTATCAAAGTATTATTGTCTATACAGTAGGTGATTACGTTTCTCCTCCACCCTCCGCTGTCCGTGTCGGCTTTACAATTTTGTACCTCTAAACAACGGCACATTGCTTACCCTAATTTAAATTATTGGTTCGTATTTTGTCCTTAATTTGGATCTTGACTTGATTTGAGTTGTTAAATATGGAGGCGTTTGGGGCAATGCTAATTTGTAATGAATCACTGTGTTGATTTTGTTTAGATTTTTAGCTTAATTTAGATATCAATAACAAAAGAAGATATCGGAAGTAAATGGCGAACTTCGGAAAAAGCAATGTAAGAAAATAAAGAAAGAAAAAGCAAAAATAAAGAATCAAACTATTTATAAATAAGAATAAAATAGTATCAATAAGTGCGATTTAATGTACAGATATAAGTTTTAAAATAATAAATCAATCGTTTAAAAACGCCATAATTTATACATATAACTCACGGTTGATTAAATTACCACGATAATTATAAAACAAGAGAAAACCAGAACCTTAAAGTATTGAATTATTTATGAAATTTCTAAGACAGAGTCACATCGGTCTAGCAAAACTAGATCTTGTTATTTAATCATCATGTGCAAACCAAATTCAACCTTAGAGTGCTCACCTAATTTCTTGATCGAGTGTACTAGATTAATAGAAACAAGTATCCATTTAATTGTCCTCAAGGTAGACTCAACAGCTTCTGTACAAATTAAAGCTGAATAGATTTCCACACACGTAAACAGTTCGCGCACTATTCAAGGTGTTAATTATCTCATGAACTAAAGCAATTTACATAGTAGGCGTAATCTACTTTAGGGAATTGTTTAATTGAATTAAGTCTAGTAAAGAGTTTTTGTACTTCAACTTTGGTAACGACGCTCACTAATTTCTGTTCCTTGTTTTTCTTTAATTGAGTTTATTTGAGTGACAGAACTATTTGGACAAAGGATTATTTTATTATATCCTATTGTCCTGACTTTCTTTAAGATCTATTCTTATGTAGGTATTTATTGTCTAGAAGTATTCAAATTGTACATTGACGCGTAAAAAATATTTCAATTCACTTTATTACTATGGTGTTAATTATTTTGATACCTCATATACATAGTGAGGATTGATTTGTAACTTTGTTCTATGTGATGTAGTTTATTAAAGTTATAGATATTTATAAAAATACTTGAGTATTTAAAAAAACCTGTAACATGCCAAAAAATTAAAACTCCGATATAAAAACCGTTATTCATGCGAATTCATTTGTCGAACTTCTTCAAACTCATTACAAGCCGACTTTACTTCGTAAATTTATTCGCCATCAATCAAATTCGCGACAGATGCAAACCGACTAAGCGTTTCATTAGTAAATCCATTTTTTTCTGTCCAGGCGTTGCCCAGGTGTTCGCAGATCCACGTAATCAGAGCGACTGATGAGAAATGGCCGCCGTCTCGAACGCAACGGATTCGATTGGGAATAGCTATTGGATGTTTAAGTGGCTGCAATTTGTCACCTGATCTGGCCATCTTAATTTTCTTTGTGGAGTTTGTGCTCATTAAATGCAGCAGAAATTACAATTTTATGTATTCACCTAAATCTGATTCAGTAAACTAATTGTAAAATTATAATGAACAGTGGATCTGAAAGTTTTGCTGGAACTTAAACCAAGACAAGACGTTAATTTAGCAGTTCCTGCGTAGAAACTGCTTTCAGTTTGGTAACTAAAACTGTCTAGAGACTAACTAGAATAATGATGGCGACTCGAGAGACGTTAATTTGGTTTTCATTAACAAGTAGCCTCACTGCTGAATATATGCTTATGATATACTCATTTAGGTACGCCCCATAACTTCAACGGGCCAATCCAATCGGCTGTTGGAAGCCCAACGACACACCTTAGACACTCACCAACATTACCTATCTATAACAATACGAAATTACAAAAGTGTCTGACATTATCTTATTTGTTAATTAATGCGAGTGAACCGAGGAAATAAATAATGAATATCAAATAATTAATGCATACGTGGAACTGGTTACCTTGCCTTATCGTGTATTGCAATTAAAACGGTTCCGTCGACCTCTACCAAAGTCTCTTTATAAAAACAGCCTTGACTGATAACTCAAAATTATAAGGAGTATAATTAACCCACTCGCTGCTAGTGTAATGACGTGTATTCCAAGTGTTCAGCGAAGCCCTGGCTTATGTAAATTATATTGTCATCTTCAAGGATAGGCATTAACCGTACCGTCTACCTGGGCATGTTCCAAGCTGTATGAGGTTCGCGTTCAATTGTTGTATTGCGGCTATAGTATCACTGCAGTCGTAGTTGGTTTATTATGATCTAGTATTAATTAAGTATTGTATCCATTGATACTACCCACAGTACAAGCTCCGCTTAGTTTGGGACTATCTGGTGCTGCGTAAAATGTCCCAGAATATTTATCACTATTATTATTGTTTTCCATGTCAAAATCATACTAAATTTTACTTATTATATTTCAAATTTTCGCTTCTTCTTCGCAAATCTGGTCTTAGCTTGACATACAAGATGGTAGTGATGACGGTCTTCCCCACTGACGTTAAAATGGTATTAATTACTAAGCCATTAAAGTACACAATTGAGCACTGTCAACTCTCTTCTGGGTCATTTCCACTCGCTTAGCTCTTACAACTTGAGCCAACGTTGTCAGTACACGAAAATGCCATCTCATTTTGAAACATAGAATAATTCTACTTTACCTACAGGTACTTTACCATCCATCTTTAGATAATATATGAGATATTTAGTAAGTAGGTATATTGTTAGTGTAATATTTTTGTGAGTCGCGATGGCATTATTATGTTAACTTTGATAGCGCATTTTTTATTAACTGGGAGCTGATGTCTTTGAAATAGGAGATATCTTTCATGGTTTTTTTATGTTTTATGACGGAATAACGGGTAATATACGGGTAAGGATTTAGATAGGTACATACCTATAAAGTGGGATGTCTATATAGTTGGGTAAACGTTCCTTTGTTTAGTTTACATATAATTTATTCTTTCAAACTTGTTGTTTTGTCATTTCTTGGAAGTTGGCAGGTTAGGTAAATTAAAAAAGTAAGTTTGTACCAAGTTTTTTTGGCAGATAAATACTGATTGGATTATACAATCTTTAGGTTACTGTTTTATTACAAAATTATTACGTAAAACAAAATTGTAACACTGAACAGAACACCCACAGTTCGTCGGCAGGTTGCAGTGGTCCTCAGAACGACAGCTCCGCTTGGGGTCCCGGGTTCTATTCCCAGGTCGAGCAAAATGTCTTTGGGTATTCGATGAAATTCTCAGTAGTACCTCAGAGGAGCTGTATCCGGTTAATAGGAAGAATTATGATCGTTCCCCATTACAACTGTAGGTAAGTATAGTTTGGTACATCTCTGCCTAACCCATCGGGAATAAGCAGTGTTCATCTAGGGAATCATTCTAAGCCCATGAAATAACGGAGCTTACTCCTAAACAAATCCTGCAGTCTGTGTCAGCCGCAGGGTTTAGCGGTAAACTCTAAATTTAGATCATCTTCATCGTGTCGATGGTACGATTTTTTAAAATTAAATTTGGTGTGCCCAAAACTGCGCCACTTCCACAGCATCGTCAGTGGCAGCACAGAGGTCGCTTTGATTGCAGGTTGCGGGGCACAAAGGACAGGATAGGAAGTGCACCATTATGATTGTTTGCGGCACAGTTCCACAACCACACGTTTCACCACACGTTTGGGGGTTTCACCTCATGTTTCACCACACTTTTGGGTTTTAACCACACGTTTGGGGTGCATGAAAGGAGCCTCCCTGAGCGACGTTATAAAGCGGTATCCAATCCCCCAAACGGCCGGCGCACCCTGGACACCTAGCACTCTATAACGCAGAGTCTAGGTGACGAATCCTTTCTACACGATGGTACGACCCGGTTTTTCAAGACCTACCTCAAACGGCTCTTTTAAGAGCCACCCCCCGGAATCTAACTAGGCCAGCCTTATGTGTTATTTAGATCATCTAGCGGCGACAATAGACCTCCTAAGGTCGCAGTGACATTATAGCCGCAAATCATTTTAAAAAACGCATCGCATACAGACGTGGGTATTATATGTAACTATGGTATTTTCCACCTTAATTATGTTAACACCATACCGTTTACCTCACTCGAGCGAGCTCAAACCGTATGCTAACTTGAATCGGTCTCGCTAAGCGCCCCCTAATAATCTTTATAAGCCAGGGTGCGCCGTGACTCGTGCCCTGGCGATTATATTAATGGCTTGTTATGTAAGTGAGAATAGTTGGACGGTTGTTGCGGTTCTTGGCAAGTTTATTTTGGTGTTGTGAGTTGAAGTTTTGACTACGTCTGAGTTCATATATTATGGCAGATGGCTCGTCACGAGTGCGTGGGTTGGATTTGTACAGGACACAAATATATACATGATGAATATATGTGTTTGTTTTGGTCTGGATGTATCTTATAAGTATGTACTACAGAAATAACATAAGTATAGGTCTGCTTATTTTGGGGCTAGATGGTACAATTTATTAAAAAAAAAAGTTTGCTTTTCAATTTGTAATCAATCTTTCCATTTGTCGTCAATTAGGTAGAAGAAAACCCGCACAATTATTACACAACACTCATCAGCAACTGCTTGCGTACTCGTAACACGGTAATTATTCTCGGTGGGCGCTGTATGTAATCCACTATAAGCTGGGTTGCCGCGTGACTTTTAACGTGGATCAACTATTATTGTTCAAGCAGTAGCAATTGTGGTTGTATTGTAAGGCTATGGGAGAAAGATCCTTTTGAATATGACGTCACCAACCAAGAGTTCGAGGAGCGATAGACCTAGCGTTGATTCAGAGTGAAGAGTACCTTAGTTAACCATCACACTAGTATTGCTTGAAGGGTTAGGCTAAGTTGTGAAAAAACCCTTAGGCAAGTCATTTAAATACATCTAGACCTTTTTAGCGTGTTTGTATCGAATAGAAACAAAATGTAAGCTTTCGACAAATCTGACGTTATAAATGTCATTTCAATAAATTTTGTTGCTATTCAGTGGTTGATATGAACGTTACATAGAAACTTGGTGCGTTGCTCAGATATCTTGTATTGTACAAATAACAACATTAACGACAACACATAGAACACGGGGATTAAGGACAGTCACGAGCAAAAATATGTATACGCTAACAAAAGTGATCGTAGTAAATTGATTTTTTCTTTAAGTACTAATAGAACTTTTGTGATAATACAAACACAGTGTTTACGAACCACTGCTATAGTGACATTCGTGTTATCACAAAGTTGCAATCGTTCATTCATGAAAAAATCGCTTAGGCCCTTTTTACCCGAATGCCGAAGGAGGAGGGTTATTTAAGTGTTTATATGGCTGTTTTTGTGACCGTTTGTCTGAGTGTAAAGCTAGTTAGGCAGTCCCAAAGGATTTACTGAATACCGCAAACAATCAAATACATGAATGGATATGCCTACACAAGAATAAAAAAACTTAAATAAAAGTCATGCAAGGATTTCCCACTTCATCCTATGTATTCAAATATCCTGCCATTTCGCATTCAAAAGCTAGTGGAACATAAAATTACAACTAGCTGCCTTTCTAATTAGTAAGCCGAGTCATAACGAGAATCCACTGAATAGTAATGAAAGGCAGAATTCTACGGTATAAAACTGAGGCCAGGCCCAGGCCTCACATCAAAAGAGCAATAAAGATGGCCACAGACACGTGGTCGGGCCAGCAAGGCCTTTTTGAGCGATAGTACCACATACAATTTAAATACAAAAGGTTCACTTTTTGTGTAACACACTTTCTAGATCAAAATAATTAATAATGTAATACTTAATTATATTTTGTCAATGTTTATTATTAATTTATTATATTATTATTTATTTTAAATATCATTATAGTTGAATAATTAATATTATTTTAAATAGATTGTTAATGTCTGATTTATTATAATAGATATAATTTATTAGAATAGAGAAGAGCAGAGTGTATAGAAATAAAATAGTTCTATATGTTTTATTACTAGTAGTATTATTCTAGAAGAAAATTGCAGAAAAACGTAGAGGAGAAAAACTAGAAGAAGTTTTATAACTGCAGGGCAAAAGATTTCCCTCCACTCTTCCCAGTGGGCTCTCTACATCCAGCAGTTGCAGTATGAGTAAATCTCTCATTCTATCCCGACGGCTTTTAAAGTTTGCGGCATTTGAATGCATGCCCATTGACATGATTTCTATCAACAGCTCAGCAGATTATTGTTATTCAAATAGTTCCTTTAATAAAAATGTAACCTTCTGCGACTTGTTTTTGTTATAACACTGGCGCTAGGTCGCGGTTTTGTTTGCGGAGATTTTGGTTTCGTTATTTAAGGTGGAAGAATATTTCTTTTTAATCTTGTAATTCTACCTGGTTGTAATATATTTATGTGCCTATATTTTATTTTTATTTTATTATTATACTTTATGCACTGATTGGTACAAAGGCGGTCTTAATGCCATTGTACAAAATATGTAACAGTAGGTTAAAGGGTAAAATGATTTAAAAAACCTTTAGTATCTTCCGTCTAACTGGCCTTAGGTCGTAAGTGCGACTGCTACGCTGGTCCTGTGTTCGATTCCCAGGTCGAGGTAAACGTTATTGGGTTTTCTGCTAAATTCCCATCAGGAGTTTGGATGTTGGATTTGTGCCCGGTTAATGGCAATAGGTTCGCACTTTACGTAACTCGTTAAGGAATACAAACAATAAATTTTGTTATTGTATTTTGCTAACCTTCAAGAATATTAATATTGTAGAAAAAATTGATAAAATCGCCTTGAGTAATTTTCCCAGAGATTTTAAAACATATAAACTGTCGAAGTGAAAATATTACACCACGTAAATATGCAACGTTACTCACCTATTAAATGCATTAAGCTTTTAACACATGTCTAATTCAGGGGAACGTGTATACAGGCCTTTAAGCTAAAAGTAATTAAAATTAAGCTCTATACTGTTACTTTAAAGTTGTTTTTAGTTTGGCTTAAGTTTTCAGATGGGATCGTTTCGAAGTTTTTCATGGGAGAGCTGGAGTGTCGGCGGAGGAGTGAAGTTGGGTCGTCTCATTTATTATTAAGCGTATACTCTCGGGGAGTCGGTAGAGTTTAAAGTTCGTTGTCCAGTGTCTGTACTGCGCTAACAATGCAGTTTGTAAGCGACAGAGTTCCTTGTTATTGCTAATTTCGTTCAGAGAAACTTTAAATTGAAATTTAACAACCTAAAATTTTGAACAACTATGAAACTGTTTAACGAACCCAACGTAAATGGTACATAAAATACCATCACGCCTGTTCCTTGAATGATTAGGGAGAGATGTACAGTCACAAGTAAAATTCGAAGATTCAAAGATATATATAAACACTTACAAAAGTGTTAAAGCGATTTTTTCATGAATTAATGATCGAATCTTTGAGATAACACCAACGTCACTATAGTTTCGTCGTAAATTTTTTATCAGTAGTTTAAAAGGAAACCGCTTTTGAATTTTGCCTTGTGTAAACATATTTTTGCTCGTGCTGTACAAATGTATACCCATAGTTTGCCAGTAGTTTGCCAGTAGGAGCCTAATGCCAATAACCATTCCCAAACCAGACCATGAGCTACTACTCTTAATTTCACGGAAAACCTAATAACGCATTGCTCGACCTGTAATCCAACCCAGGACCTCGAAAACCACTTACGTAAATAACCTAAATTAAAAATTTAGAAAACCCCCGACACGAAAAGTAATTTGCTATTTTGTGGTGGCGGCCATCTTGGATTTGAAATTTATCATAGTGCATAGTATTCTACTAGTCAAGCCCTTTCATTTGATACCCATATTGAGGGAGTTGTGAAAAAATATGTAATTCGATATTTTGTGGCGGCGGCCATTTTGGACCGATTTTTATCAAACATAGCTAAGAACACTCCCGACTAATTCACCTTTCAAATAAACAAAATTAAAATTAAAATCGGTTCATCCGTTCGGGAGCTAGGATGCCACAGACAGACAGACAGACACACACACACACACACACACACACACACACACACACAAAAAATGAGGTTAAAAACAATAAATGAGGAATGGTTGTTAACCCAATACTGATTTATTATATTTCTAGTGACAATGATAAGGGTTGTAGGTACCCTTAAATTTTCTGGCAGAAAATGCCTATGTCATATAGATCGCCGTGAGACCTATTAAATAAATTGTGGGGCAATGTATAATTTAAGATAAGCCTTGTTTTTGTAATAATAATAAATAAATAAATAATAAAAATAATAATAAATGACTATTGGAATTTTAAAATCCTGACTGATATAGTATTATAGGCTGCACTAAAAAGTTTATATTTTTCAAAGATATTTAAGGTTTATTTAAGCAAAAATTCAATTTTGTTTTTGTGTTTTCATTTAACTAATGGTTTATACAAGTAATATACCAATTTCAATGTTATATATTCATTTTGTATTTTTTTACCATTTCTATTTTAAGATTATCAGTTACTAACGTTTTCTGGTTAAATATGTACACCAGACGCTATGACCTCTAAGCCACCACGAGTCCTACCCGCTAAGTCAACAATTTTGTAGTTTCCAACTGAATAGCCACAAGTGTAGCACAGTCCTAACTCCTTCCACATTGAGTGTATTGGTATTTGTTACTTCTTGGGTCATTTACATCCTTTTATGTTGCGCGGTTGCTAAATAACTCGTCGGTTGTCGTAACCACGCGGTTCAGTAGCCGCGGGGAGTCCTAACAATTTTATTTTAATTTCAGACTTTGTCAATTTTCTTTTTAATTATGATGTAAAAGTTTATATTTGTTTTAAGGACTTAGCGTTGATGTTTTAAGTACCGTTTTAATTCTTAATTTATTATGATGGTTTGGAAAGTTGGATATCTCTTCCTGTACTTAGAGTTAACCAGCACGGTGATGCCGATGTTTTTTTAATGTTTGAAAGACAGAAGAAAGAAAAAAAGGACTGCATAGAACTTTGAAAAATAATGTAAAATAAAACCAGAAAGCTCTAACTAAGCAATAGGGCTACGCCATTTCATTAAATGCCACAGTGCTTGTTTGGTAGGTCTGATAGGACCTTAATAATGTCACGGTCAGCTATGGAGGTAGGTATATTACCATTAATAGATAGCCTAAAAAGCTCTAGTGTAATGGAATTGACAAATATTTCGCCTACAATATCGACGCCTTTAATGTCGACGCTTATAATGCCGACGCCTATTATATCGAGGCCCATAATATTGACGCTTATTATATCGAGGCCCATAATATTGACGCCTATTATATAAACGCCTAAATTATTGACGCCGAAAATATCGACGCCCGTAATATCGACACCTATAATGTCGACGCCTATAATGTTGACGCAGATAATTTCGACGCATATATAATGTCGAGGCTTATAATACCGATGTCGTTGATATCGACCTTTGTAATATCGAAGCGACACCTATAATATCGACTCAATATAATTGTGATGCTCATATTATCGACACCTATAATGTCGATGCTTATAATGCCAATTCATAATAAGAATTTTTGCTTCGAGAATTATCAAGCCGAACCCCTAATCAGACCATAGGTGTACATTAAAATTATAATGACACAACTTTCTGGCCAGACAAAGCTATAAAAAGTTGAACGACAGAGCAATCCAGGGCCGTCTATCAGCGGATTCAACAAAAACAACTGAACGATGAACAATGCGAATGTGAACGAATTGTTGGATCTGTTTTGTCATCCCTACTGATTTGTAAAACAACTACCCGCAAATTTGCCGAGAAAATGGTACAGCGTAAAATTGTTCTAAGTGCTGAATTGTTCAATTTATCAACAACGAAATAATTGTTTGTTTGTTTTGTAGGCTGTGGCTTTTATAATAGCTTTTGTTTGCGCGGAATAGTTACTTCTTTCCATACGAAATTTCAACTCCTATTTCTCCTACATAGGCGTTAACAGGCAGACAGAACTCTGTCTGTCGCATGTATAATATTAGTAGGTGGATTGTGGAGGATCTATTTACCTCGAGATTTGTTGCTATAGTGTATTTAATTTTGTATAACATAGTGCAAAACATATTCCAACTCCCAAATCGTCATTTGTCATCGAGATAAAAATGATTCGTTAGTTTTCTAGACTGTGGCTGTAATGAGTAGCTTCGATTCAGCTCGGGAGTAGGGTCGGGAATAATTTCCATTTCGTGATTGGAGCACACAAGCGACACCTGAGACGACGTTTGTCAAACTGACAGACGCTCCCCTCTTTTTGTATAAACATCAAATATGTAACGAATTATTCATTGCGGTTCGCTCCGCCGTGCGAGTTTTATTACAGTTTCCATAGCAAATGTGCGACTCGGACTAGTGTTTTCTCATTTAGTTACTTGAACGATGTCCGTCGAGTTTAAAGTGGATGTTTTTTTATTCAATGTTAAGAGTTAGGACTGTCTAGTGTCTATAAATGTTTTGAAAGTTATATTTAGAAAGTTTAGAAAGTAAAGTTCTCTTCGATATTAAAAAACTTTGTAGTTACCTACTAAATCGTTTTCATGCACCTTCCAATTGTATCTTCCCTAGGCTGTTTAATTTATTTTACGATCTCGTCGCACCATTATTTTGCAGCCTGTAATGATTTAATTACATCATCGTAAGTACGTTAGTAGGTTATACACAAACACCCCCACAACAGAACAACTACCTGTAGCTTATACTAAATATTAATGCGATAGTCGAACCCACAACACGCGCAGAAGCCGATCATTCAACCAACATACCAAAAGTGGCGTAAACTTCATTTTCAATCAGATGGATCGTTCAGTTATTAGAGCCATCAGTGCCTGATTTAATTAGAATCTCATGAGAATACTGCAATCAAGATCGTAGAAATCTAATCAATAGATTATAAACTTGCTAAAAGCTTCATTTGAGTAAAACCCTCAATAATAATTGTAGGCTAGGTTAGGCTTGGCAATTTTTTAGAAGAAAAATACTATCTCAGGCCGAATTCGAACCTGCGTCTCTCCGGTTCAGTACAACGGACACTTTAGCAAACTAAGCTACGAAGCGACGGCCTATATATATCATAATTTATCTTCCACTAAAAGTTGTATATCTTTTCAATTATATTTAGCATCGATTAATGCAAAAATACAATAAAAAACAAACTAAAGATATAAATTTTAGTGAAAGAAATATATGATGTCTGGGGATCGCAGGGATTGAACCTGCATCCCTTCGATTAAGTACACTTTCACTATATCTGTTAAGATATTTAGCATTTGTTTATGCCAAATACAATACAACTTCACTAGTAAAAATATATAATTATTTAAAGACACGTGGTCAGGTCCTGCAGCTGATGGCTGCGCTGTGTGCACACGGTAGGGTCACATTGCTAGCGGTTACACTGAAGTTTTTACACTGTGGATATGTTTTTGTTGTGACCATACCGTTGTTTAAAGTACTGCGGGATGGGACCACAGGTTTTATTTAAGTTTAGCCGTAAAAAAGTAGATTACATTTGTAAAAGCTAATGATGAAGAAAGAAACAGCCAGTATAAATTTTGATTTATTGAGGTTATAATTAATGTTACTTACTTTGTAGATTTCTTTACTCAATGTACATAAGATGCGTTATCTTAAGAGGAAATCATTATCATTGTTGATATGAATGTTTGCCTAGTAACGGATGCTAAGAACCCATGTAATAGAATCACCTCATAAATCCCATTTTTTTTTTTTTATTAATTATCTGACAGCATATAAAGACCGCTCATTGGTAGGGGTCCTAGTTTCGGTTTCAGAGTCAAGCAAAGTGTTGATGGGTTTTCCTGTAAAATTCCCAGTAGTAGGTCAAAGTCTGGATTTGTGCCCGGTTTGATGGCAATAGTTTGATGGCGGTCATCTCATATGGGATTACTAGCTATGGGAGAACCTTCAAAACTTATCTTGATGAAATTTATAACTTACAACTAAGGATCCTAAAACTGGTAGTCTCACCTAACATAAAACAAAACTTTAAAGATACTGTCTCTAAACTTTTCAAACACTGTAAAGTTCTACCAATTCACACAAAAGTTATCTATAGTCTTCTAAAAGAATAATTTTTTAACACCGAAACACAGAATTATATTTCACACAAAATACAGACACGACAACAGACAAACAAGAAACTCATAACTATAAAAGCCTGTAACTATTATGGCGAAAGAACTATGCCTTATCTGATACCTAGACTAATTAATAAACTCGATCCAATTTTCAGAAATAGTATCACAAAACAAAATATAAAATCTAAACTTACATTTCATTTTTTGAACAACCTGTAGCTCAATCTTTCCATAAACTACCTGTTATTTGTGTTGTTATTGTATAGTTTGTCAAACAGGATTCCGGTCTAGCTGCAGAGTGAATAATGTATTAATTTATATAGGTAGTTGTGTAGTAATTTTAGTTTATGTTACCTATCTATACTTACTCATAATTGCGTCATTGTTGTGTATCGTTAGCGAGATTGTGCAGAGTGTTATTTACTGCAATCTGGACAAACCTTCGTGGTTATTAGATTGTAATATGATTAATTGTAACTGTAAGCTGCTTTGTAATAGTAAAAAAAAAAAAAAAGTTGAACTGTGGATATACATTAATACACCTCTGCCTTATCCTTCATTGAATACAGGCGTGAATGGTATCTTTGATGGCATTCAATTCTAAAAATCAAATAAAAGCCTACACAGTTTAACATACTTCAACGTTCCTCAATCTTATTTCCACTTCAGAAACTAAAACCGCTTCAAGACGTTACTCGTCTTCACGCTCTCGTGAAATTAAAAAACAACGATACGCCTTTGTTTGGACCTCCTTTGTCTCAACTGATACTTATCAAGCATTTACTCGTTTACCTGCCAGTCCGTTTTTTAATAAGCTGTCTTGTTTACCACTCTATCTTGAAGGGGATCTCGCGTTTTTCTTTTGTCCTTTTTCCTCTTAGTATTGAGTTACTCGGTAACCATTCTCTTAATACGATGTACTCTTTGTTTTCTGATTGGCAAGGAAGTATTTTTTCCTAGTTTTTTTTTTTGTTTAATGCTGTTTATGAGTATCGTTAATCTGTTTTTAAGACAAAAGCTTGATGTAATTTTAACAATTATTTGTGATTGTAGTTCCTCGCGGTGTTACTCTAATTTCCAATCCTATGAAAATTCCCCGAAATCCTCTGTGCCAAATTTTTACCCAGTCCGTGGATTGTGCTTTGATTTGATCAGTCAGTAAATGACCTTTTCCTTATACAGATGTATTCAATTATTTTTAAGTCGATACAAAAAGGACATTATTTTAATGCACTTATCTTCAAATCGTTACAGAGCAAAAATATTCCTTTGAGAAAAAATCTCAAATGGACTTTAAACTTTTAGCATACGGGTATCGGTGTAGCACCAAATAAGAATTAAGGTGGTTCCGTAACGTACCGGTTTAAGGAACTCGCGCTGCATAACTAACGTTGGGTCGCGGCCTTATCTGAGCTGAACCCTATTAAATAACCCATTCCGTTCACTAACTCTCCACTTGCGAGCACGATAAGCTGATAGTCTGGATATTTTTCTTTCATTCCACATCACGGAAGGAATTACAAGGTACAATTTATTTTATTTCAGCGCGGGTGGTGTCTTAGTTTTCTGAACCGATTAAATTAGTTACTGTCTTGTTATTTTTATCCCTACTATAATTTGTTTAAAGACTAATTCTGCATGATATTCCAAATATATTTCCAATCTAAGTTTGAAATGGTGTACAATACGAGTACTTGTAAAACGTTAAATTAATGTGAACATATTATATTGTCATGTACAGCACCTACATGAACAGTTAAATACAAAATATTATCAAATGTGCCCTAACTGCAACCACACCGAAGCGGTATTCATCCGGGGGCAAACTAGACGAGCAGAAGAAGAGATGAGACTTTATTGTGTTCTCAAGCTGTAAACACAGATAAACTGAGTAAAACTTTTGTATTGCAACATTAATTATTCTAAGTTTTTAATAAACAATTTCATTTTGATTTCATTACCGAATTTAATTCAATTAAACAAGAATTAATGCCTTGCCTTAGATCAATACCCAATAACAAAACATTTGACAAATCGATCACTAAAGTCTAGTTGCCAGTGTAAAAAATACAGTAAAAAAATCAACTTGGAGTGTGTTGAAAGACGTTTACGAACTTGTGAATAAAACTCCTATTAAACTTATAAGTAGTAACGATCAGCAACAGAATAATGTAGTGTCGGTGAACGCCGCCTTTCAGACGAGTGGCGCTTGAGTAAAGAGGGCTCCTCTAAACAGGTTCTGTTTACCTCCCTTTGTATTGCTTCCGTTTTTACGCAAGAGGTTTTATTAGATACAGTATTGTTCAACGGAAATATAGAACACAGACTTTGAATTTTTAGTGTCTCGTTTATAATTATGTTTGTATTTATTATTCCGAAGAGTTGCTAAGCTTAAATGGAGCTGGCCTGGTCATATCTGTCGCTTGTCCGATAGTCAGTGGGCCAAAATAACTACTAAGTGTGTCTCTAAGCGGCGTCGTGGCAGACAAAGGACGCTCAAGGTCCTGGGTTCGAATACCAGGTAGATCAAACTTTTATTGTATTATTCTATAACTTTCTCAGTAGCAGCTCGGAGTTTTGATTTGTGCCCGGTCGCATGTGAACTACGCATACTCTGCCTAACCCCGCGGATAATACAGGCGTGATGGTACATATGTATCATAATCAGCTGTATGTAAAAGAAATACAAACACTTGTATTAGAACAATGTACAAGTGTTCTTAAGTCAAGTCCTTGTATAAAGAGTCCTGTACTTGAGTTGAGAGCGTTCACCTAAATAGGTATTGTTTAATCCTCATTGTGTTGGTTTCACATCGTGTCTAGACTTGATTACACACTTTTAAAATAATGATGGGAAGCTTCGTGGGAATGTACCTATCGATTGAATTTTTGCTATCGTGTTCGATAAAAGATATTTTTTTGTGTTTTCTCCTTTTCTATGGAAGTTCATAGAAAAACCCAAAAACACTTTGCTTGACTCGGGGATGAAACCTAGCACCTCTGGCGTACCAGTCGCGCTTGGGACCACTCTAGACCAACGATGCAGACGAATAAGTAGTTTATCTTAAATACTAAATTGATTATTATTTCTATAATACCAAATTTAATGGGTTTTGAAATTAAAACCAAAAGTCATTAGCTTAATCAAGGATAAACTCGACCTTATGAAAATTTAAGGCAAACGGTCTGAAATCAGCCAAGTCGCCGGGCGGTGTTGTAAGTAATTAATAAGGTTAGCGCGCATCGACTGTGCGTGGTTCGGAGACGGCAAGAATCATTCATCGAGTCACCATCTACTTGGGCGCGGGTGCAGTTCATATTGTGACACTAATAAGCTACCGTCAAGTTGCAATCTAACGTTCAGATCGACAAATGAATAGATACAATATATAGGAGCATGACATTTTTAACCGTCAGATTTGTAGAAAGCTTATGTCACTTCTATACATTCTGGAGCGCTAGACAAGTTGCATTTTGACATTCGAATCGACAAACAAAATGTATGTAAAATTAGTGACAGCCCGATTTGTCTAAAGCTTGTGTCATTTCCATACATTTTGTTTGTCGATTCGATTGTCAAAATGCAACTTGTCTAGGCCCCCTGGGCCATTTGTTATTTGACATTCGAATCGACCAACGAATAGAAACAAAATGTATGAAAATGACACAAGCTCGACAAATCGGGCTGTTACTAATGTAATTTCCATACATTTTGTTTTTATTCGTTTGTCGATCCGAACGTTCGATTGCAACTTGGCTGGGCCCCTGAAGGAGTGAATTTTGACTAGTAATTTGCTAAATTATGTACAGCTATTTATTTATAAATAAAATTGTTCTTAACGGTTTGACATCGTTTATACTAAAACATTAAAAATAAACAGTTCGCTAGCCCCTTCTCGCTTTGGACATGTGTTTACTTCTCTTATTGTTTCATTAAAATAGCCCTTGTGTGCGTTCACCGCAAACTGCGCTCCCAATCCTCAAGTCTGAACGTTAAACAGGAGCCTTAATCACTATTTAATTATGCGGAACTCAGGCGTCGCGGGAAAGAGCCCAAGTTAGCGATTACTCCATGTTTTTGTTTTACCCTCCCGACACGCCCCGTTGTTTGGAGCCGCAATGAATTGTCATTATATTCTGAAGTACCCTCAAAGTGTGGGAAACATCTGTAAGTAAAAATAAGGAGTACTTTAAAGTAATTTTTAGGGTGTTTCTTCTTTGTTTATATAGGTATAGTGTTCTTACTGGAAGTGACCGAGGAAACTGAAGTATGCTCTCAATAACACGTTTGATAAAATCGACACATAAATTATGCTAATAACCATTACATACACTAATTTTTTATGTCATAATTATTATGAACACAATATTCATTCAAATATTATAATTTGTAGGTATAGGATGTAAAAATGCAATAGGATAGTCTAATTAAAGTTAACAAGTCATACAAATTTATTTTTTTGCAAAAGAAAGAGTTTGGTATGCGTTAATGCTAAATATAATAAAAATACCCGAGAAAAATGTAACAGATTCATTATGTTATTTGCAATACACAATTTTACAAACCTTCAGCAATACTGAGAATCTTTCTTTAATCCGGTTTTGTTTATGTAATTCTCACCAAAGTACATATATAGATGGAACTATGAAAAACTCCTTCTCCTCAAGATTGCTTTAAAAACCACAACTCAAGGTATACTCAACTTGATCTCAGAAGCAATAAAAACAAACAAATTGCAGGTAAAGTAATGCCGAGAGCCTCCCACCGTGAAGGCTTTAAATCCTTATTTATATGATAACGTTGTAATTCTTTTGCGGCTTATTTTGGCGTTTCCTTATGTACCTCCTTTGTAGCAAGTGTTTGAGGTAATGGAGGGACGATAAGTGGTTAACAACCAACATTTGAAGGTGTTAAAGAAAAAATAAAAGCTGTTACAAATAAATTTGGGAGTTTCGAAGTTTGTTTGTGAAGAAATGGAAAGTTAATCGTTTGTTTTTTATTAAACTGGCAGGTGAGACATTTGAAGAGAAAATATTTTAAGAATAGGTTACAAATGCAGATAAGTTAGTGTAGTACTCTAGTGTAGCGCAGCCGCGCTTGAGACAACTAGACCAACGAGGCATAGGTACTCAACTCTATTACATATGTAACGATTTGAGTTGGAAATCTCTGCTGTTCCATGTACAACTGAATATATAAACATCTTCATCAACCCGTATTCGTCCACTGCTGGACGTAGGCCTCCCTTAGTGAACGCCACAGAGTTCGATCTTCAGCTCTTTTCGTCCAGTTGCTGCCAGCTACCTTCTGCAGGTCGTCACTCCACCTGGCCGGCGGGCGTCCTACACTACGCCTGCCCAGACGCGGTCTCGTCTTAAGAACTCGTTTACTCCAACGATTCTCGGTTCTCAGAGACATGACCGGCCCATTAACACTTCAGCGTGCTAATCCTTTTAGCTATATCGGTTACTTTGGTTCTCTGGCGGATAACGTAGTTACGAATTATATAAACATCAACTAACTGTAAGTAAACTGCAAAGCTACTTCCCACAGTTGCGCCGACGTGAGGCACTGTAATATAACATTCATACCAAATTCGAACTGCGATTCAGCAGTTGCATTTCTGTTGTCATGCAGTTTTCGCTTGTATAACTAGATCAGTCATGCCCTGCATCCTACAAAGGGTTAGGTAGTAATGTGCTCTTAATGTGATATAATAATCTGGTATAATACAACCCTTATGAACGCCCTAAAGCGACGAGCATGCATGGAGAAGTTGATAAGCATAGATGAAGCGAAACGGTTGTACCAATATCGTAGTAAATGGAAATCTGCCTTCCCCTACGAGAAACTTGCGTGAATGTATGTATGTACAATACAACAGGAGGAATCTATTGCCAGTCATCAAACTTCGAGCTGATAATGAGAATTTCCAAAGAAAATACACAGTACTCGAATCCAAGACCGAAAGATCTCTAAATAAATGAGGCAGTTGTAAAATACTCCTTTCTTATGGGGAAAATCTTTATAGATGCCTGCCACCTAGGGGGGCAGGGTGTGTCAGACTCATACCGATTGAAAAATTGCACTTGCATTCCCTTGCCCTATATACAGTGTTATAAAAAATACCTTAGCTATTTTTGATCTTATGAATCAGAATCAGGAACCGAACACATTGGTGAAGAAAAAAAAAATATTTGTTCGTTATTTTGTAGTTATAATGTCCGAAATATTCTAAAACGACAGAGAGCCTAAAAAGTGAATGACCTTAAGGTAAGTGCCCCCGTATGGTCAGCCGTACACTCGTAGGCATCTTTACTTAGATAAGTGTGCGGCAGTACCGTAGGCCTCGGTTGTTGACCGCCCGTGCGGTGGCGAAAAAGCTAGTGGTTTTAAGGCTAACTTGGATACGGTCTAGTTTTTTATTTTATTAATTAAATAAAATAATACGAAAAAAATAAAATTTTATTTTAATTTAAGAACAGGTTTTTTTGAAATAGCTAAGGTATTTCTTATAACACTGTATTGGCCATGGGATCAGTTACATACACCAACACAGTTGTAAAATACTCCTACTATAATAACTTTAAAAATATTCATAGTAAAACTTCATCCCCCCACAATACGGCTTAAAGCGCGTACACCCGTCCCCAAAAGTTGTGTTACAAACAAGTGTGCGGTGTTATCACGTCGTAAAATAAAAGTGATGACCGCGCTGCGTTGCCTGTTGTACGCGTTACTATTTGTTTAATAGTCACGGTATTGAAATTGTGAATTTGTATTTATAATTTATTGAATTACTTAATATGGTGTTTGATCTGTTGTGTACCTGAACTAGGCCTACGGTTTGAATAAGGTTTAAATGGTTCGATGAATATATCATTATGCGTCCTAAGTGCGACCGTTACACTAGAGGTCCGAAATGAAATGATATTTGTTTCTGCTTTATAGGTCTTTCAAGGAAACTTTTTCAAGTCAATGTTTTAAAATATTTTTTAAAAAATAGATATCGCTGGCATTTCCTGTCTGACGACGTCTGAGAAGATACGCCGAAACAAACTCAGAGAATCATGGTTTGGTAGTATTATTGCGTTTTTCAGTGTTATTCTTAGTAGCAGCTCGTTTGGATTGGCTCGCCCTAAGTTACGTGGAACCTAAACATAGGTACCGGTGAACTGTCGATGGACATACCTCTGCCTAATCCATTGAGGAAAACAGAGTAATAGTGAGTTATATTTTATACGAAACAATCCTTTAAATCTACAAAAAATGATTAAAATGTAAATAAGATTTTTTTTCCTTATAGAAATATTTTATGTTTCACCACCTCTAGATAAGCGCTAACCACTGGATACATAAAAAAATGGAACAAAATTTGTATGAAATTACCTACCAAGTAATTTAACGGGAACCTACTAGGAGGTAGTGAAACAAGTCCTTTATACTCCTCTATTATATCTCAACGTACTACATGCCAAGATAATGGTCTTTTTATACATTTACCTACATTCCAAAAACATTAAGTTTAACCGTAGCCATAAATAAATCGTAATAGCACAAGGAATAACTTTATCATTGTTTTGTCACAGTCAATTTTACAAGTTTGAAACAAGTTGTCGGCTTTTTATTTGTGTCGATGCGCGTGACTTGATCAACATGAAACTTTGATACCGTTCTATTTTGATTTATAACGTTACAAAATGGTTATGGTTATCTTAGGACGCATGTAAAATTTTATTAATAATATTAAATATGGGTTAGTAGGAAATATTTCTTGAAAAATATATATCAAGTTACCTCAACAGCAAAGCGCAGGAACTCATTTAGCATATTGAAAATTTAATCAATAAACCGTGACCCGCCTGCGGGTCGAAACAATAAAATTGTTCTTCGATTTTGTCTACTAATTAATCCTGACTCATCATAACTCAAATTTAGTCAAAGTGAGATGCCATGTAATCGGATGGCAAAATCTGAATCATGTCAGAAGAAACGTACTCAAAGACCATGGCCCCTTTTAAAATAGAGACTTTATGGTGGAAAGTATGTCAGAAAAAATTTACAAATCAAATTAAAACAAAAAAGAAATCAAGTGAATAAAAACCTTCAAGCATCAGCTGACGACTAAAGGGCGACCAGTAATAGATGACGTCATAACCCTCAACTGCGAAGTGGATAAAAAATAAGTTGAAGTCGTTCCACATCGCCCACATCTGGTACTAATGTGTCCAACTTTTGATAAAGCCGTAGTGCCCAACGAATTGGGTGCGTTGAATCACTTTTTCATGCTCAACTCTTAAGTGATATTTTAAGGTTAAAAATTAGACGTACTTTCAACAATTTTGATAGCAAATATTGTTAGTAGATGAATGACAGTAGGTGCTCATATTCATGCTCCTCCTTAAGGTAGGTATCTGAATTTTGTTTCAGGTTTTATTAAGCATTTAGTAGTTCATATAAATGTTGCATTTAAAGTAAACTATCCCACGTTTTGTTTTTTGATACTTACGCAAATAATATATTAGAATAAAACTCAAGCGAATCTTGACTCGTGCAAGCAACTTTTGCAAAGCAAATTGCTATACGTAAATTTAACTGCTCGACTTGCCATCAGAGGATTTGATAGAGGGACAACACACCTCGTCCCTCTACAATATTATTAAAATACCGATGTTTCGGACCCTTTACAGCGATGGTCACACTAAAATACAACTTATACACTATGTTTTAGATGTTTCTGTATCACATAATAAAATAAATTCCCTTTATCCGCATTCAATTTAGATATATTAAACAATTACTAATAGAACTAGCAGATGAATCATTAGATACATGACACATGATACTATGAGTATGTATCGTCATTATCAACCAATCGATAGCGACTATCTCCCGATAAAATGACACACCGGCTTATCACTACAATTTTATCTCAAGTATCCCGCTGAAATACAATATAAGTATCATAAAAATCATCGCAGATATAGTCTAAAGAAATCTTCACATAGAAAAACTTTGTTTTGTAAATTTCCAAAATGTCTTTAGTATCGAATATTTTATTGGTGTGCGTTATTTATTTGGCGTCGTGCACCGCCGAGGACTTGATATTGGGTTCCACTGTCAATGGCCAGTTGGGGCACCAGGAGACCATCAAGATGAGCGCCATACCTTTCACTAGCAGGAAAGAGAATGTGTTCTTCAATACAAATAACACTAAGATTATTAAGGTGAGCCCTACTATTTCTCAGGATATTTTTTTTCTTGGTCTTTCGATACTGGGGTTCAAAGATCCTTTACAGTCTGTCTGCTAATTTAGTAGTATATTGAATATAAAGTCTGAGGTTTGATTATCAGGTCAAGCAAAATGTTTTTAATAGTAGCTCGGATTTTGTGCCCAGTTGTTATTAGCACTAAGTGCGCCCAATATAATATATATGAAACCTAAAAACTAGGAAAATTAGTGGAGTGCCTACCTCTCTCTAACCCTTTGGCACAGTTCTTATGATATACATAATATAATCTAAAGACTAAGTTGATGTACAAAATAGAGTACTTACTTTCGCACATAAACACACAGTATTAAGTTATTATGTTACGGTGGATAGAAATGATTAGTAGGTATAAGTACTCCACGAGCCCCTCTATTTTATTTGTAATTGAAAATCTTTAGTTTCATAAATCACTTAATTTTCCAGGGAATACTCGCGATTGATATAGACCGGACGAGCACGAAGCCCATCATCACGGCAGGGGGTGTCAACGCAACCTTCGTCAACCTGAAGGTCAAGAGCGCGAAGGGCGTTGGACTCCACTACCTTGTACAGATATTTGTTTAACAATGAATTAACGAACACAGCACAATTTAACGTTGTAGTTAACGTAAGCTATTTCCCGATACCTACAACAATATTAATGAGTTAACTGATTAAAATTCCAATAAATAACAATATGGCGGGGCTTAATGAGTGCGTGTAAAGTATGCAAATGCAAGGTATATGGGGCTCGCGCACATATTGGTCACGGAGCAGCGATGCGTGATGGCAGACCGGGAGCTGGCTGTTTCAATCGATTACATTTTTAATTTGTATTTTTATTTTATATTTCTTTTTTAATCTTTGCTATGAATAAACCAGCCTGACATAAAGTAAATTAAACGCTATAAAGTTATATCATAAGGTTATCATAATAAAGTAACAGGAAAATTAATATAATTCTTTATCTTATTATTGCCCTTCCTGTAATACATAATTATTTAAAAGGTACCTATTTGTTTCTATGAGCTTCTGCAAGTAGATTTAATTTGATACGTATTTATCTTATTTATCTTAACAGTGGACTCATATCAACATAACCAATCCGTAACGGAGGACCAAAATCCAAAAAAAAATAACTCAAACCACCGTCCAGTGTTCCCAGCTCCCGTACTATCATGTTGATTCTGGCCCCGTTGAATATGCAGCGCACTGGGCGTGCCCTAAACTCTTGTAAGCCTTTGTTTGTCCCCGATATTGGATCCCGCCGTTTATCAGCCACTTTGATACAGTCCCTAAAATATCCGTGTTGTTTACGCGACGCTGTGCGTCCGTTACCTATGGAGTGATAGGTTTTAGCGGGATCAGGTTATACCTCTAATCTCATAATTTTATATTGATCTGGTTGTAATCTTAGCATGGAAAATGCTTAAAAAATACAAAAAGATAGGTTATACCTCTTTCTAGCTTAATATTTCAGTTCATGATGTACCTATTCTGTAACGACCTTTGTGTATCTACACTGTTAATTTATCTGAAAATTTTAATACAAAACTTATAATAAATAAAGACATGAGATACCATTTAGTTGTATAGGTGTCACAAAATCATTTTGATGGCTACCAATGTAAGAGGAGCGGTGCGATAAAGCTAACAAAGTACAAACCGTAACCAATTTACACTGGAAGTGTTCTTGTTTCACTTTGAAGTTAAAGATTTATAGAGACAGGACAATCAACAAGACAAAATGAACGTAGGTATAACAAATATAGGCTGAATAACCAAGCCTTAAAGCAAAGCACTGATAGCTTAATGGTTACAAGCATATATTGCCAAGTCATGTCTAGATTTTAAATCCAAAGCTTCTGTGAATGAGTTTTCAAAATCATGTGCGCAATAATATTTAATTATCACTCACATGAACTGTTAAGAAAAACGTTAACAGCTTGTGAAGCCACTATGTTGCTTATAGCCTAACCTCTCTTTATTTCCTGTGAAACTCGTGTTTAGTAAATTTGTTGATGTTTCACAAAACTACCTTTTTTAACAATATATTTAAACAACAATGTTTGTATCTTCTATGGTTAACGTACAGCACAAGATGGCAAGTTCATGACAGGAACAAAGTGCGCCGCCGGTCGGATGCGGCGACATTACATCGCAATCAAACGCTCGTTAACACGCCGAGTAATTACTGTAGCGGACCTCACTGCTGACTAATATTCTAGCTGTTAGCGAGACAGGTAGGGATAGAGACTATGGAGTAACTACCTATACAGTATGGTTATGGTCGACGTCTGTGGTCTAGTGGTTCGAGTACTGGACTGCTCATCACGACGTCGTGAGTTCGATTTCCACAGGACACAAATATTTATGTGATGAACTGTAGTAATTGTGTTTGTTTGGGTGTTTCTTATATATTACGTACATAGGTATTTACAAAAAAGTAGACTGCAGAACCTGTGGTGAATTCAAGGAAACAGTGCAGCATATCCTGTGTGATTGAGACGTCCTGGCGACGAAACGGATGAGTCTTCTCGGCAACGGGTAGCCGAAGCCAGAAGACTTTAAGTTCGTTTCGTTCCACCCAGTGGGTTAGCCGCCTTCATAAGCCACGTCTTCAAGGGAAAAAGAACATACGGTAATGGGGACAATACAAAAGATCCCATTGGGTCGAAGTGTTGCTGGCTATACCAGCCTACATAGTAAGATAAGGTACAAAAGAGTATATAAGTAGGTATTATATTCATTTTCCAGTAGCCATAGTACAAGCTCTGCTTAGTTTGGGCGTAGATAGTGTTGTGTAAATATAAATGGCCACGCGGGCGAAGCCGCTGGCGGAAAGCTAGTTATTATATCAGATATTTCCTTTCACTTTACCATGAAGTAAGCGGATTCTACGAAGATAACATTATCTATGCATATTATATCTTATTACCCGTTAGTCGTAGTAAAGAGGTTGTTGGGCCTAGGAGTAACTAGTTCAGAACTTGGGCCTTGTAGCCACGCTCCGCCTCCGCTGTGGCTTTGAATAACTTATGTCGATGGAAGTTTATCTCGCATTGGGTATATGTTAAGTTATAGGGAGGAGTAAAACACTAGGAGTACCTATTAAGGGGAGCTTTAGTGAGACTGTTCATGGAAATATAATAATTGTATTGGTTAGGAGTTGGATTATCTGGATTTATAATTTAATAATTACGCTGTGAAAAATAGTAGTTAGTAGCTAAAGGGCGTTAATCAAAGGCTGGAAATTTACAAAGGTAGATAGATCTTAGGCTTTTGCCTATAAGCCAAGGTCTACCTTTGCAAATCTTCTGTTCATCTTAATACTTGGATCTTATATATATCGCCTTTAAGCGGTCACAAATTCAAAATCCAAATGGAAACACTGCCCCGAATGGGGCCAATTGAACCTAATACCTCAAGCTCAGCACCCGTAGCGTGATAAGACTGAGCTAAAAGATTAGGTAATTTAGAATGGCAGACAGTCCTCCTTTCTTAGTGATGGATATAAAAAAATCTCTTTGTACAACATAGTTGCTACAAGGCCAATTCTCTTTATGACTACCTACATTTGGAACAAGACTTCTTACTTACTACCGCTAGTAACAAAAGAGTAATAATAGTATGTCACACATGAGCTGCAATAGGTGCAGTAGCCACAGCGAGGCGACGCGTGACCAATTGCAACCGAGTGTGCCCCGAGTACTGATGACGACTGGCCATCCATTAAAAACGTATATTGTGAAGTACTATACACTGCGACTAGGATGCTTCAACGTGACGCGTTCAGTCGCGACTGTATTGCTATCATAAACCTTATATCTAACTGAAAATACCTCTATTGAAATAAAACTAATTTTACGGATTTTATCGCGTTATCCGGACCCTTTACAGCGTCCATGGTCACGGGTGACTAAGGTGGTAGGCGTCTTGACGTTTCAATTACTAACAGCTACCCTACATTTTTGTTAATTGTCCGTAAAAAGTAGTTTTATTTCAATGTCTAGTATTCGCGTAAGTGTCAGAAATCAATACCTCTATTATTGTGTTTCAGCTCAAAATGTTATGCTAATGACTGATGAGGTTACGAGGACTTAGCATTGTCAGATACATAAAAATAGAGGAAATTATTTAAGAATTATTAAGGTCTACCTCGGCAAAAGAGACACCTGTGCACTTCGCATAGGTGTCTCTTTCCCTGAGGTAGACCCCTTATTATTACAAGTAACAAAACACAAGAACTAAATAAATATGGAAAAAGATGATACATACGTAAGTATGTATGTTAAGATGGTTTGGACATATAGAGAGTATGGATGAACGGAGGTTGACTAAAAAAGTATATATGGCGAGTACGAATGGAAGAGTTGGAAGGGGCCGACCTCGGCGAACGTATCACAACGATTGCGGACGTTCTCAAAAAAGGCACCCTAAACCGACGAACATGTATGGAAAGGTTAATGAACATAGACGAAGCGAAAGTGGTGTGCCAGGATCGTAGCAAATGGAAATCTATAGTCTCTGCCTACCCCTATGGGAAACAGGCGTGAAGCTATTTATGTATGTATGTATGTATGATACATACACTCACGCCTTTTTCTTACAGGACTTGGCAGGAACCAGAGACCTCCACTTGCTACGTTCTTGCATACTTCTTTAGCTTCCTCCATGTTCATACATCTTGTCATACAGACGCACCGATTGTGAGTACTATGCACCTGACCTTTTTCAAGGATCTCACCAATAAGATCGATGTAAGACGTTACAGGGCATCCCCTCATGGCGCTTCCATTGACATTCGTCTTAGCCACACCAAATTCACCTTTAAAGCCCTTTTGTCAATCGCCGTTCATCCATTCTCTCGACATGCCCAAAACCATCTCAACATACTTTTCTCATACGAGCCGCGACATGGTCCTTTAAGCCGCAACGTGCCCCTGAGAAAAAATTGAAGTAAGAACCGAAGCGAAACACGCCGTATAACCGACAAGACACACGTTTCATAATCAAACCGAGTTCTTAATTCCGTAGCGTGAGAGCAGCGCCCGCAGACTCCAGAACACCGCGCGCGCCGGTCACGTATCGGTTTTACAGCCGACTCAGCTGCTCGCGCGGCCAATTGGAAAAAAAACGCCAAGCCATTTAATATTTCATCCGAGCTCCAACCATTTCATGAGGGAATCAATATATTTTAAATTCTAATTCGGTTCAATACTCAAAGAGTCTTTTACAGCAGCTATCGATTCCGTTGAATATAAAGTGGGCTGGTTACCGTTGGGCCGCGGTGATTTTGTTGCGGGGAATTTTAATGTGTTTATTGTATTGCGTGTGTGCCCGGTTTTCGTTCGACAAAATGTTTCTATTTTACAGTTGTGTAGATTTTTGGTGTAGGTTGTCTCTTCCTCTAATTAGGACGCTTTTAGCGTTTTACCGATTTAATTCTATAATTTTGTTTGTTAACTACTTCAAGAGTTACGAATAATTAATTGCATTATTTTGCATTCCTTAAAATTTTGCGTCGATGTACGACGCAGTTAACAATAAAGGTAGGTACTATGCAAAATATTTTTTAATGTGTAATGAATGTAAACAGCCAGTGTTTACTCATTCTGTTCATCCACATAGGCATAAAAATTATACGATTATTTGATTAATTTATTTTCATCACGACAACAACCAAAAGCTAACCAATTCAAAAAATCCTTTAACGCTGATACAATCAACACAAATTCACTGAAAGTTCGTAACAAAATATTTTAACGAGATATTTTATAACAATTGGACGAACTGTGCCGAGCATTACAGTAATCGCTTGGGGACAAATTGTTCATATTTCCACAGTAACGCATTGCAGTTGAACGTAACCCGATTGCTAGTAATGAGGATTGTGGCGCGCGAGCATTAAGGGTCGGCGCAACAATGGCATTAACAATTATAATCACAATATACGACCATATTATGATTAAGTACACTAATGCCACACATGGTACTTAATAAAGCTGAGATTTATTGGATTAAAATAATAGAAAATAATTGGCCCTTTGTTTTGTGAATTCATTGTTAAAATTTTGGGCTTCACCAGAAATATTTATTAAAACATAACTTGCATTAAATGTATTGAGTAATATTACACTCATGTATTCCCGATTGGCAAGGCAGAAGTGTACTGTAGTATACCCACAGTTTACAGTTTGTTCCTAGTGTAGGAGACGCGCTAGACAATAAGCCATTTTTTTTTTGTTTATTATATTAAACGTTCTGTATAGCACAACGATTTTCTCCTGAATAGTAGTATTTTACAAACACAAATGCTTCTGTACTAAACAACATTGTTCCTGTTACGTTAATCTCTGTTCACTAAGATCTTGCTACTCCAAGAATTTAAATTTAAGTCTCTTCAAACAAGGCTCTCGTACTTCCTATTTTGCATTTGATGACCATTAGGACCTTAAAAATACATTGTTTTATTTTTAAATTCAATCTCTCTGTTTTAAATGAATAATAAAGTATTTTGATACAAGTTGTTAATCGATTTACAATAGCTATCCGTAAGTAAATAGATTTATGTTTATCCACTATCATAGTAAATAATTTATTAACCTGGTCTACCGCTTGTCGTTATCAGGCTTCATTTGGTCCTTAGCTTTTTTATTTATTTTCAGTTGAAATTCAATTCAAATATCTTATTTAAATAAATAAATAATTATCCTGGGACATTTTACACAGCACCATCTAGTCCCAAACTAAGCAGAGCTTGTACTATGGGTACTAGACAATGGATATAATACTTATATACTTTTTTTTGTAAATACACACTTATAATATATTATTATACAATAAAATATATTTCAGACCATAAATAGGTACCTACTTTCGAAAATTCAAACCAGCTGCACGGTTCCAAAAAGTTGGACTTATGGAGAAGATTAGAAAGAGAAAAAAATATATACTATGAATGGTAACAGTTATAATTTAGTTTTGAGGATAGTGCAGTTCAATATGTAATATTAAAGAGTACTTACCTATTTAACGAGAAAAAAAAAGATAGCTTTAAGCAGTAAGAGCCGACCAGTTCCGACAGACAGCACCCGTTCACGAGTATGACGTGTGTATCGGCGCCGTTTGACTCAACCATGTTGCAGGGAATAAAACGACCCGACACACGTCGCCACCATCAGCAGGACATTTGAGTGAGCATGATATACTCTTTTCTCATTTTTAACTTTAGCTAGCAACAGCAAAAAAAAATAAGTAGTTGTTTTTATGATATACTTTAGTCTACATAATATCATAACATAGTATACATCCCCGTAAGTTTAGACAGATGTGTACACCCAAATAATATGGCGTGAGATTATTACCATTAATAGAGTGAAAGTTAAACTTCTGAGCCCTAACAAACATAGTTAAACTCAATAACAGTTTTCACGATCCAAAAATCGAACCTAGGATATCACTTGGGATCTCAAGCAGCCACCTGTGTTAAAAATGAGGCATTTTTAAAAATAATTTTCCTGCTAAATCTAAAAACCAAATTCTTGGAAGGGAAAAGACCATAATATTCCGTTGAACAAATAAAGTATGAACGTTATAATCGATGGCACAATCAACAGCGCAGTGAAACGACTCGCCGCCAATTCGCCAACACCGCTCACTTTATTCCATTCGAGTCTAGCTCGTCACTTTTATTCCGCACTTTGGCTTCCACCTCAATTCAGCCACTTTCGTCTTTCTCTGCATCTGAATTTACTGAATTACCTTCACGTTCTATACTCAATTCTACACTCACAAAGATAAGGTTGGAATCAGACTGTATTAAATTCTATCTGCAATGTTTTTACTTTTCATTGCGACGGAATATGATGCAGAAATGTAAGATGTAAGGACAATTGAGTGGAGGGAGGGGGGAGCGCGAATGTGTAGTGCGTCTTTGTCTCGACCGTGGACTTTTTTCAAATGCCTAGTGCTCTTTTTGACGTCTCGTGGGAGATTTCAAAGATATTCTTGTGAGCTGCAATTTTATACAGTAGGTACCCTTTACCTCAGGGTAGATATTATACATTCTGTAATAATAAAGCGTCAAGTATCCAGTCGGTGCAAGTATTTGTTGGATTTGCAGACTTGAAGCTTGCGTCTCTATTTTTTCTCTCTCAGGGGAGAGTTATATTTCTTGTTCTTACAGTGTAATGTACGTAGTAATGTGATATTTATTTCAATTTTCTTTCGCAGAATGTATTCGAAAATGAAATAAAGTTCCACTGAGTTTTGTAAAATATGTATTCTGGAAATATAAAACTAAAGATATTTATTTTACTTTGTTATGTGAAATCCGAGTCGTTACAATGATACATACTTACTTAAAACAATTTTGTTTGAAATTAACTCTTATTTTTCATATTATTTATTGAAATACTAAAACCAAAATGTGAGACAAAAATTGCGTTATTTTATACACTAAATTTAAGTTTTCCATTGAAGTTATACCCTCTTGAAATATAAACAATTTAATGAAAAATATATTTCTCAAACATAAACCATAACCTACCACAAGAATTTACCGTGCCTACCGTAGCTTATTTCATATTTCTTGACAAGACAACGGAAAATTTGACACCTGAATCTGACACAATGTTTCGACGGCGCACTCACAGGCCCCGAGGGATTTCGATATCGCTTTTCAGTAACAGCCGGGAGCTCTGTCTTGTGTCATAAAGTGAGACGGTGCTGTTGGTAGGGTTCCGTTGTGTGCTAGTGTACGTAATTACGTGTTATTGCATTTTGGTCCTTTTGTACGCAGATATTTTGTGTATACCGTGTGTTGTATTTATTGTCACTATAAGCTAGTATATTACTAAAAGGGTTTTTATTGACATTACACTTAATAGTAACTTTAATATTACTCAATATTTAATTCGATAACAATTTGAAACTTTGTCTTTCTTAAAGGCCCTAACGGTATTTATTAATCTGAGGAATTACTAAAATAATTTTGAGATGAAATCCTAATAACTAATTTTTGATCGTAGATATACAAATTTACATAAGTAGCTACTGTTGTGAATTTCATAATAGAAAAATACGTTAACAATCTTTAGTTCGGCTCGGGGCTCGTCGACCTAAGGACCACTAAATAAATGAGGAAGGACATCAATTTATAGTATCATAAGTCGTGTAAACATGTCTCGATGTCGTTTGGGGATTAGTTATATTGTCTTCGAAGCAAAGGCGCTATAAACATGAAATTCGTCATCAAAACTTTATATAATATTGCTTGTCTATTATTATTGCTTATGACTTGAGATTATGTTACTTCAAACTGGTCCTTTGGGTCGTTGAGTTTGGTTGTTTCAGTGGTTTAGCTGACCTTGAACATAGGTACACTTTAGTTCAGTAGGACATCTATTCATTTACAAACTATTTTTGGATTCCGTTTAATTTTTCAAAGGATTTATCAATGGTATAAAGGTGAAAGATGTCATTTAAGAAGTATTTCGGACACTGTCGCAGTGCCTTACTCGCACAATTAACTCACCATTTAATAATTTTATTTTAATCGTAATGTTTTTAGATAAAGTTAGAGACAATAACTGAAAAAGTAGTTCTATTGCAAAACGGCTTGTTGAGATATGTAGAGGTCTGCTTAACCTTTCGGGCGTTTGTGGGCGTGATTTTTTTACCTCTCTCAAGGATACGAGCATGAAAGCGATGCCCTGGTACATGATGTATAGCAAACTGCGTGTATCTTAGGTGTAGCATAAAAAAATAAACACAAAATTTAAACGTACGGTACCAGTAGGTACGGTGGAGGCAACTCAAAAGCGGTCCTTCATTCCGTATTCACGCACGCACCGAGCGTAACGTCTAGCTGCCTCAGGTAATATTTAAACTGCACCGACTTCCACCTACGCTATATGTAGCCTTATGTATTTAGTAAAATGTTTTCTCGAGACTTTATAGCTAACTTAAAGGCAACAGAATATCCTGGTAGATCTTAAAGGTAAACTTTTCTAATGTCTACAACAATGCGCGAAAATCTTCTTTCGATTCGACAGCATAACGACATACAAGTGCTAAGAATACTCTTTGTTACTACCCACAATAAAGGAACTCAAAGAAATTGTATGAAAGTATTTCCTTTACGAGTGGGCCGCTTCTGAGCGCTCACGTGAAATTGTAAAATATTGTAAAACGCTATACCCGATGCTGGATTATTGCGGTAACGAGAAATTTCCAACTGACATCGCCAGCGGATGCACGTACACCGATCTCGATGCACTTAGTACAAGGAACTTTCCCCTCGGTATTAGAAGATCTTTTTATAAAACCAGCTCGCATACTGAAAGGAATTTTATTACTGACTAATAAAGTTGATAATCGAATCGAAAAATTTGATCTCACTGTTATAGTGATCTTTAATGAAAAGGATGTAAGATTTGATTTTGTTATAAAGGAGTTTGAACTTTGTTATTTCAGAGATAAGTTTGGAATTGAAATGGTGTAAAATAGTTTATGTTCGTTAATGTTAAAGAAGAAACGATAGCATTTGTGGACTAAACTGCGGGATAGCAGGCAAGACTGAATGCGATGTAAGTAAAAGAATTCTTTTTATTTTTCAATTAAGTCTAATGAAATCTAGGGGGCGGTACGTTGGTATAGCGGATGTTACAGCTAGATAGTTTGATTTAATAACTTTCCAATCTGTGAGATTCTTTATAGACTTTTATCGAAAGAATTTTTAATTATACTTTATGACTCGTCTTCAATATTAAGTGATTGTTCTTTGATATCCGTCGCTCTGCTATTTCCAATCAATTTCTTAGAAAATGGTTTCTGGTCTGGATTTATTGTTACAATATGATTTGGACAGAATGGTACCTTTTGTACAGAATGGGACGAGATAAAGTTTTGTAGAATTTATTTTTCAAGTTGTTCTGTTTCATTCTAAGAGCTTAGTTGAGTGTTGAGGGGTTATGGGATTGGAAACTCTAAGAAATATTAAAACTTCACTGGCGTAGTTGTCAGTCGTAAGCATGAGGCTACAGAGTATGTTGTCCTGGGTTCAATGCCCAAGTTTATTAGATTTTTCTTTCGGCAAAGTAAGAAACCTGCAGTAATTCCGAGTTTGGATCAACATTATAATGCCTGGTTAGTGGCAATAAGCAATGCGATAGACGTGAAATATAAAAGTTGTGAAAAATAATAACCAGAGCTTTTAAATTCTACAATCGATTTCAACAAATCGATCCATCATAGGTTTAATCACTCGCATACAAAGAATACCATCAGTTAAATTGGAAGCGATACGTTACGTAGTTTTCAGAGTGCAGAGCGGGGTGATTTGTCGCAGCAAATGGCCGAGACGAGATTAACTGCCGCCGCCCACCGATAGATGGCGTTGTCCACTGGCCGCTCTAGTAAGACGTGCCTCATTTGATGTATGTAATGACGATATTAAATTTTAGTATTGTTAAATCTTGATACAGCTACAAACGGCTGGTAACTTGTTTTAAAATGGATTTCTACATAACATAATTTTACGCCTGTATTTCGCGAAAGGTAAGGCAGAAAGGTAGGTACTGCCCGCGCCCACAGTAATAGGGGTATTACATGGGATCTAAGCATACTGGCAAACTGTGGTGGTGGCAAGCCTAGTGCCATCAACCGGGCACAAATACTATTTGAAATTCCACAGACACACTTAACAATACTTTGTTTGACTAGAGAATTGAACCTAACATCTCTAGTGACTACTAGACATATATGAGAAATACAGAATCAAATTGAGGAGTGCTGTGAAAAAAAAGAGATACGTACTTCTCTTTATATGTATTTTACACCTAGTCATATTATATAACCGTTAAAAAATCTCAAGTTAAGCGGATTCAAATTGCTATAACTTGGCGACAAGCACAGTAACACTTAACCAGAAACATAAGGTTATGTATATAACCGCAGTTTCCCGAGCCGAAATCTCGGAGGTAATCGAGGAAATGTGAACCGTTAAACTATGTTCAAGTTAACTTCATAAATCAATCGTCTGCTTCCTAAAACTTGTTTCAACTTGCTCTAAACTTAACACTTAGTTATAGTGGGGTTAGATCAAAATGCGTGAGTTATATAGAACCCAGTGATTTAAATAAAAAGGCATAATTATGTATTTTTTTAAATTAATAATTTGTTTAATATTTATTTAGGTATTGAAACTTCAATGTACATACAAAGATAGATCAAGAGGCGGTTTAAATGCAATAAAGCATTTTTTCGTCGGAGAAAAAGTTTAAATAGGTACAAAAAATAGCATTTATCTTCATTGTTAAGATTTTTTTGGGATATGCGATAAAAATCCAAGAAAATAATCAATATCAAAATTGCTTCATACCAGTAAGGAATAAATTCATTAAAATTTTGATTAAAACAATTTGTTTTAAAATTTTCAAAATACCTAAATATCACCATACAATCATTACTGCTATAATAATTTAACAAGTACACCAATAAGTTTTAGAGAAACGTATGTGTACTTGTCTCCAATTTACATAATAATTATAATTATACAATTGCTAGTAAAATTATGAGCATTTCGCGTGAATGAGTTAATTAAGATGATTTGTCCTTAAAAACCAACCTTAAGTTCTTCAAGCGTATTTAAAATACATTCACAAAATTTCCAGACAAAAAATACCCTTACGGAGAACTTAATGGATTTCTCGGAATGAATTCCATTCCCTTGAACCCTATAATGTTTAAGTAAAACTCACTTAAGTTTTTCAGAAACTCTAATGAATAACTTACAACAGTGTTATAAATCAGCCTATAAGTACAGTTATGATTTCGCATAAGCATAAAATAGCAATATTCAGTATACATTGCTGGGAACCCGTTACAGGCACTTACTATAAATCTTGCTAAGCGCGCAACGAAAGATATCGCGGCGAGTGAGACGATTAATTTGCAATTCGAACGAGTCGAACGATTTTTGTCCGATGGGAGGAGCTTTAGCTACTTAATTGCGTACAAGTGTGTATTAGTTACACTTGAAATAAAGTTTAAAATAAAGTGTTTGTAGATTTCCTGCAAAAATTGCATTTATTTCAATTAGAAATAACTACCTACATAATAATATCACAGCTATTATTTATTATCCATAAAATTATTAGTAGATTTAATAAATTTAAAATATAAACATTATAAACTATTTATTCAGGCAGGACGTAGGTATATAATATAAAATGATTTTTCAATTATTTATTTGTAACAAAATATTTTTGTTGAAATATATACCCAGCGTTAAATAACTTCCAGAGCGGTAGAACCAAAGATGGTAACGAATTAAGTCGTATATACTACGGTACCACAATATAAAATAAAAAAAAATATCTCATACCCGGTACTAAATACGAATCGGTATTAATACCTGTAAATAATTTATTTATCGACAATCATAAATCGATCGGTTACCGAACCTTGACGATCGCATTATTCATAAATGGTATGCATGGCGTAGCTCGAAACTCGTAGGCCGTAGCACCGTAGCGGCAACGTAGCCGCGTAGCATGTTCGTAGCAATCAAAATTCTGTGCATAGCGGGTTGATTTCGCATCGTTCAGTGGACGCGGACGCAACCAAAATTAATTATTACCTGTATTGCGCGCACGATTAAGGGTGTATTTTTTTAATTCCGCTCTTATGACTCTGGAACAAATATTTAAGATGTAATATGTATTCTGACGAAGTCTGTGGTGTAGTGGTGTTTCTTATAATGTCATAAGTGTTGTATTTACAAAAGTTTTCTATGTATTGTCTCGTAGCCATAAGCTCTGCCTTAGTTTGGGACTAGCTGATGTGTAAACATATCATCACGCCTGTGTTACCAAAGAGTTAGGCAGACGCGTACTTTATACCCACAGTTACCCGTTATGTTTAGGTCCCATGTAATAGGGGGCGAGTCCATTGCCATCAACCAAGTATACAGGTACAGATTTCGAGATTCTACTGGGAATTTCACAGAAAAACCAAACATCACTTTTCTCAACCCGGGAATCGAACCCAGGACCTCTAACGTAACAGACGCGCTTGGCGTCCCAAGTGTGACTAGTGGTTACTAGACCAACGAGGCAGACGGTACCATTAATAAAATTTATGAAACACTCTCCCACTTAAGATAAAATGTAAATGGAACAATTAAATTATCAAAGATCCCATTAAGAGCGGCTACTCACAATTATCAGCTATATCCAATTGATTTAGGCTGCGCTATTAGCCGGGGGCTACTCGCAGGAGTTGACCCAATTATACGAACTAATTGCATGCCCGACCTTATAAATTCCATACATTATTTAGCATTTTATTAGAATTTACGGCAATAAACGGTTGACTAAGTGTGTTTATATTTGATGTTTATGAGGCGGAATTGTAATTAGGTATTAATTACGTACATTAGTACGTAATTTTTACATAATATAAAACAAAGTCACTGTTTGTACGCTTAGATCTTTTAAACAACGCAACAGATTTTAATGTAGCTTTCGTAACAGATAGAGTAACTCAAGAGAAATGTTTATTTGTAGTATATATGCAATTATGCATATTATATTTGAGGAAAGCCGAGAAATTCAAATCCGTACGAAGCCGGGGCGGGTCACTAGTTTGTTATTAATTAGAGGTCCAAAGGTTGTCTGGTATATATCGCTTTTAGCGATAAGACCGCCATTGTACCCTTAGTGTTTAAAAGTTGTTGTTTTGTTTCTTGATATGATGTAAAATAAAGATATTCTATCTATCTAGAGGCCAGCTGAATCCAAACCCAAACTAGAAAGAAAAGAAAGAAAAAAAAACTACAATCTCAATGCTCAACCTGGGAATTTAACCCAAGACCTAGAAGTAGTAGGGTAGCAATTGTGCTTACGACAGTGAGTAGCAGGATATAGGCGCCCTTTTGTTTCAAAAAATCCTTTGACATGCAACTGAAACCCATCAATAGCTAGTAATAAAAAATATCGTCAATTTCTTTAAAATAAAATAAAACATTCACAAAGAAAAATAAAGATATCCATTCAATTTGACATATGCTCCAACAGTAAGCAAAGTCCAAACAGTAGAACACTAACAGCTCTCATCTTGCCCAGCACAAAAACCATCTAATTTTCTCTTAGCCGTAAACCCATAAATCCACAATGGAGCGACGCGATAGAAGAAACTGTGACGCGTTAACGTTCCGACAACAAAGAGGCATTCAAAACGATCTCCATCTTAGTTAAGAGGCCGACACTCGAAACGCGTTCGTCAATGCACACTCGAGTTATTGCTTTCGAAACGAGCGCTTCCCTTAACTTTTACCATGCTACATCATTATTATTACAACTGCAAATCACTGCCCCCATATTTCAACTTACATTACTGATCAATTTCTTGTTACTAAATTATTTCTAGTACTGAACAAGCAATGGATGTCGCGTAATTCAATGTTGTCAGGTTAAATGAAGCGTACCGACCCGCCGATGCGCGGGCATCGTGAGAGGTGCACGATGTAAGTGCAGGGATGCATTATGCAGTCGGCGAGTCGATGGAATTACTGCAGCCGGGGCATTGCGAGCATCATCGTAAACTTAGTTGAGTTTCGCTAATGTTTAGAGATGGTTTAACCGACTGTTAGCAACTTTGACAGCGGGCTTAACTCCCATTGTGCACAGTGAAGTCGGGTTTTGAATGTATTAGTATTGATTGTCGTGTCTAAACATGGATTGAGGTTCCGTGTTTGTTTGAGCAGTTACTTTATTTATAAAACACAGTGATTTGTTGATCATTCTTATTCTCCTCGGTTTGTATTGAATTAATTGAAGTCCGAAAATATTAATTTATAATTATATTTATTGTCATGAAAACACAAACCTGTTGAACAATAAAATGCTTATTTTTATTGCTTCTAAAGTGTAGTGTTAAGCGCTGTGTTAGCTCATCTTTGTAAACATTACAGTTGATGTTAATTAAATAAAGATGGACAACGAAGTCAGTTTTTTTTCCTTTTGAGACACGCAATCTTAATAACCTTAAATTAAATTTAATGAAAAACAGAGATAACAGGTATATTTGTATTGAACATAAAAGTTTTTGCCAATCAGCTTTCTAGCAAGAACAAAGAGCATTGGCATAAGGCGTGTGCTTTAAAATTTATGAAATCCTAGTACGTACGAGATGCATAAAGATTGTTCTTGCTTAACGATCCAATAGTGAAAAAAGAGATCTTTATTAAATAATATCAGTAGCATCGAGAGGGTTTTACTTCTTTTATCTTCTTTTTAATACGTTGGAGAGAAATTATTAAATTTTTATACAGTTTTCTTTTTTAAATTGCATCGCTAACAAAATCATCTTTATTTGCTGGAATGGAAATAGCACAAAGTCGTATTCAATTGATAGCCATTACTTCTCGAATGGCATTTAAAATCTGCGCGGGAAAATGAACAGCTGATACTTATACTTCTTTTGTTTGAAACAAGAAAATATGCAAATTAGTTGTAAAGTTTTTTTTGGAATAATTTTCTTATTATTGTTGTTTTATTGGAATCTTTTGGAGGTTTAAAGTTGTTTTTTTTTGGTCAGTGCTAGGGTTCGGTAGAAATAACACCCATTAAATAAAAGAGAGTACATCATAACCCTTTTGGATGATCATTGACCGTAGATAAATGATTGTCCTTCGCACTCGGGGCAGTCGCGCTATAAACCTACTGACTAGTTAACCTTTTCAGTAGGCAAAGACTGCTTCATTGGGTCTAGTGGTTACAAACATGACTTGAACATAAAGTGTTGAGTTTCCCAGATCAATCAAAGTGTTATTAGGTGTAAGATATAAAATACTTAGAAGTAACTTGGAATATGAGTTTGAACTGGGTGTTGTAATGGAGAACGCGACTAAATCATTCTAACAAAAAGACTAGATTAGTTTGTACTCGGTAAATGCCCACAGGCTCGTC
This sequence comes from Acronicta psi, assembly GCA_946251955.1. NCBI lineage: Eukaryota > Metazoa > Arthropoda > Insecta > Lepidoptera > Noctuidae > Acronicta > Acronicta psi. Next base: position 609,621 of record OX276473.1, on the reverse strand, counting down.
TTCGTGGGGTTCACGACGTCTGCAGTCTATTGGTTCGAGTACTGTTCCCACAAAAGTATTTGTGAGTGATTCTTACATATTATAACATTGTATTTACAAAAAAAAGTATATAAGTAACTATTATATCCATTATCTAGTTATGATAGTTCAAGGTTTGCTTAGTTTTGGACTAGATGGTACGGTGTAAATGTCCCAGAATATTTATTATTTAAAACAAGAAATACAGCCGTGATGGTCTGTGTTTCACTGTCAGGCAAGGTAAAGAGATAGGTCCCAAAAACCCACAAAAGGTTACGTTAATCCTTCACCACCATGTTTCAAGCTCATTAAGCATTAAATTTAAACGTTGCTGCTCCAGCATACATCACGCGCTGTTTCGCCTGATGCGTTGGACCAATACTGCTCAGTCGCTCGCGATAACTAGCCGCGATACTAACTAGTAGGATGGTGTACATTGCCGGTTAGATTTTGAGATACAAAGATAAGGCTCTGTAGTTACCCGGTAGTGAATTTTTTACGTCTTTCGGTGAGTTATGTTAGTTAATGGTGACTGTGTTCGTTGCATCAACATTTTATTAAAATATGAATTTTGTCAAAGATGCGTTGTTTCTGTGAAAGGAAAGTTTTAACACTACGTATAATGGTAATAAGTTGTGTTAAACAATAAAAATATTATATTAAAAAAATAAAAAACAATTTCTTTTTACTTACTTTAAGTCGTTGTATAAATCAATTCATTATTGTTAGCGTTTTCTCCGGATATATTGCATAAAAACCAAACTTGAAGAGTTTCTGGAGACCTATAGTTTGATAATTCACATACTCTTAAACCACAAAAGACAGCGATAAACCTCTATACAAACATAAAATTATGCCATTTGCTTTTGATATTCAACATATTTTATGATTGTGAATAAATCAGTCCCACCCTACACACACTCTCACACACACACACACACACACACCTCACAAATAAACAAAAAAGCATCAATGGACAGCAAACTAGTGTTGGTAGCAAATTCCCTCGTACCTCGGGGTAGGGGCGGCAGGTAATGCCAGTGATTCATAGCGCGGTGGACGGCGCCGCTCTCTACTCATCAATATCGGAAAACGGCGGCGTTTGATACCGACGATCGTTATTACATGATGTACTGTGTCGATGGATGCTGATTCCGGACTTTACGTATCTGATTGGTATACCGTAGATAATCCATACTAATATTATAAATGTGAATGTAAGTGTATGTCTGTCTGCGTTACCCCTTCACGTATACCGCTTAAAAGGCAAGCAAGGAAGCAAGGAAAATCTACTTTTTGTGAGTCCTCAAAAAGTCCTTTACATAAACTCCAATACTATAAATTTCATTGAAATTTCAATCATTTAGAGTTATTTCCGAGAAGGCGATTACAAGAAATAAACAACTGACCTAATGCAGGTTCGCAGACTCCACACGTCGGCTGTCGAGAAAATGTCTCAGACATGCAGGTTTTCCCGTTATGCTTGTGGTGAATGTTACTAATCCCGTGGTCAATAGCTAGAGAATACAATAGTAAAAGAATGCAGTTTTAGTTGGTACTAGCTTCCGACCAGCGGCTTCGCCCGCGTGGTCTTATAATTTTTTCCCCCGTTTTTGCAACATTTTTCATTACTACTCCGCTCCTATTATTCGAAGCGTGATGATATATAGCCTATAAATGCCTTCCCCGATAAATGGGCTATCTAACATGGAAAGAATTTTTCAAATCGGTCTAGTACTTTTTGAGTTTATTCGTTACATACAAAAATACAAATCTTTCCTCTTTATAATATTAGTATAGATATAGAAGTATAGATATAGATGAGTCCGATATACCCTGCCTTCTCCCCAGATTACAGGGATCCGTGAGGATTTTCCGCATATAAAAAGCCACGCAGGTTTTACCGTTGTAACCGAGTGATATTTATTTTGATTATACGCACATGATGACGAAAAGTACAACACAAGTACAACTTGCCTATAGACATGTTGACAAATTTAATGACATTAGTGAAAGCCCGATTCGTTGAAAGCTTGTGTAATTTCCATACATTTTATTTCTATTCGAATTTCAAAATGCAAATTGTCTATAGGCCCAGTGTTCTTATTATTTGACTATCACTGCTTACTTATCTTATATAGCATCATATTGATACTCAATAGTCACAGTAATAAATCTTAGAGTGGACATCAATGGGTTGACTAATGAGAATGTAATAGAGAGCCGCCACTGCGCATGCTCCGTGCAGTTAGCCTGAGCACATGTTTAGGCGCCTTTGACCTGGACCTAGACAAGTTGCATTTTGACATTCGAATCGACAAACAAAATGTATGCAAATGACATTAGTGACAGCCCGATTTGTCGGAAGCTTGTGCCATTTCCATACATTTTGTTTGTCGATGCGAATGTCAAAATGCAACTTGTCTAGCCCCCCTGTCCCATGGCCTCATTGTTGGTCCCACTTAATAATACTCTCGTCTGTCCACGGAATATAATGGCTTTTTGGTCGGAATTGACTGCATCGTTGATCTAGTTGTCCGAAGCACTACTGCTACGCTAAAGATCCTGGGTTCGATTCTCGGGTCGAGAAAGTATTGTTGGGTTTTTCTGTGAAATTCCCAATAGCAACTCGGAGTCTAGATTTGTGTCCGGTTGGTAGCCATAGGCTCACCCGCTGTTACATGGACCTTAACATACCGGCGAACTGTGGATGCTCATTAATACACCACATAATGTGTATTATTTATTAAAAACCCAACAATACTTTGCTCGACCCGGGAATCGAACCCAGGACCTCTAGCGTAGCCGTAGCGGTAGGGAAGAAAAAAAATTAGAAAATTGAAAAATAGTTCTAATTTTCTAACTAATAACAAAAAAAACATTCTAATTTAACTTCTTTAAATAGAACACACGCAGAATCGCCCACCGCCACCGGTTCGATTAAATTAAATTAACCTTGAACCTCGTAACTGTTACGTAATTATTAAAGCTAATTGATAGTTATTTGGGTTCAACTCATGCGTAACTGAGACGTTGTTGGTAATATAAAGTTGTGGATAAATAAAATTATGTATCGAGCAAACTTTCTGTTATAAAATATATAAATAAAACATTAAGAACAACTCGGAATATTATAAATAGATTTGTAATTTGTGAAAATTTACGAGACTGGGTTTCAAAAATTTTTGAAACCCCGTCTCGTAACGAAGGCAGCGCCTATGTCTTAGGGAACAGCGTTCGGTTAATAACTAATTTAAGTGAAATATTTATAAAATTCGAGCACTAATAAACTAAAATATAAAGTTCACTGTTGAGTAATTTAATTATATTTAAATAATGCAATTATGTTTTTTTTTTTGGGGACTTTTATATATAAACGTACATGTATAAAAGTCCCTAAATATATAAGATATATTTACTGAAATTAAGGTGTAACAGAAAAAACATGAAAGTAGAATTGATAAGGGCAGGCGGTAACGCGAGTAACTTCACGGAGAACAGCGAATTCCGAATAAGATAATTACTTTCTATGAAAAATAACCAACACGAACCTTCATAGTTATTCCGTAAATATATTTGTTTAAGCTTTAATTATTACGATTGTTTCAATATTAATCCATCAGCCTATTTAAATAAACGTCAACGTACACATAGTCGCTATCAAATCGTGTAGTTGTACAAGTTCAATATTAATCATGGCGTCTCAATCATACTAAGTGATTTACTATCTAAAATCGTTAGATTAATCTCGCGCGAACTAATCCAGTCGCTTAATTATGCCCCTTGCAAAATGCAGATCTATGAAAATATAGACAGAGACATCTCAAAATGCTTCATTAGCCTAGTGGTCCGAGCAATATGTCACTGGTTTCACTCAGTAGCAGCACGGAGTTTAGATTTATTTTTATTTATTTATTTTCTCTATTGGATGGGACTCTACTACATATTCCGGGGAACTGTAGGAATACAAGCATGATGTTGTGTGTGCTAAATCCTGAAAGACCTATGGCAAATGATGTTGTTTGGGGTGACTAGCTAGTTTTAGAAACACTTATACGTTTAGAATTCATTATATTTACACTAAAATAAAAAATAAGCCTAATACATTTTTGACGAAGCACCAATATTCATATATTTTGGTGTACGATTTTACTGTTGCACAAAAAAAAGGAAATTACTGTAGGAAAAGAAATACAAATTTCAATTTGTAGAATAATTAATGTTTTGCGATTCATTTTTTACTAAAGAAATATGTTCACAGAAATGTTGTATACGGAAGCTGTTGGTGTGCCTTTAACTAATAAATAAATAAATAAATACACGCTTGTCCTACCCTATAAATAAGTTTTCAATAAATAAAATAAGATAGAAGAAACTTAGATAAAGAGAGATATATATTAGAAAATTTGGAAGAAACAGGAGAAATTAAAAAGAAATGTCTATTCGTTTCTAAGACTACATGGGTATTAATCAAGTATACAGTGTACGATAGAAGTGTAAATACATAATTATACTCGTCAAATAACGTGAATGTTAAAACACAGGCGGGGTGAAGTTGAATACAAATATCGAGTCGATTAGTACTTTAGCAACAAAAGTTTTCCTGAGGACATACTCGTATTAGTTCTGCCACCAATCAGTATGAAATTCCGATCAGAGTTCTCTTACATATCATACCATCACACCTGTATTCCCCGAAGGGTTAAAAGCTGACTGCAAAGCAACTGCGACGGGGTACTGGGTGTCACGCGCTAAATTCACAACACACATAGACTCCGAGGTAACGGTGATGAAGCCAGTCAAAACCAAGAGCCAATATTTGACCGTACAAATACTTGTACAATATTATGTACAATATGGACAGTCCATAGCCGTGTTTGAAAAAATGTAAAGCGAATAAAATGTCAAAATAAAAACAGCTAACGGCGATATTTTCTGAAACATCAAAAATATTCGCGTACGAAAGTGCTTCCGTAGTTTAGGCCCATCGGTGTTCCGCACACAACAAAAACGTTTCTAAAACACAATGGGCGCTGTTGTACCCACCGATTGGCAATATTATTGGATTTTAGTGGTGAATTGAATTCGTCGGGCGCACAGTGTCCCGCGTACTCGCCCGATTTTGTTCGTTGTATGCAAAGGCACTTGTGTGCGCAACTGTACTTGCAATCTGCAACATGTAAAGATATTTTTTTATAAAAAAATATACAATAATTGATAGTAATTGAAATAAAAAGTAAGTTAATAGTAAGTTCGGCTTGGCGGTTGAGCTATTGACTTTTGCGCAAGTCTTGTGGGTTCCATCCCCACACGAAATCACGGAACGGTTTATAACCGACATGATAGTTGTTTTTTTGTGTTTGTGTATATGAAAATTAGGGTTAAGCACACATTAAAAAATATTATTTCAATCTTCTCAAAAATAAATAACCTGTTTTCCCACGTTTCAGATTAAAAAATCTTTAACAAATTTTACATGTTGTGCATCACTTTGCGAGCTAAATGCCATGAATATAAACCGGATCAACAGTTCACTGAAATAAGAGTCAGGAAATGATTCCCAAAAACTCTTCACTATTTAACTTTAGTTAAATATATGAAATGCTGTGTAATTTCCCTTCAGACTCAGGGAAAAAAATATGCAAAATTTAAAAGATCATGTCTGCTGTTGTATTTTTTTGTATTATACACCGAGCAGCGGAGTGTATGCGGCGAGTGCGCGTGACAACAATATGCAAGTGTGTTCGTGTTGAAAAACTAGCGACCACATTCTGTGATTGAGTGTTGTAGATTGTAGGCCGAGACCGAGAATCAGGCCGAAACTTCATATACCAATACCAATTCTATGTTAGTAATAACAGCTAATATAGCTAGCTAATATTCGGGCATGCGAGTATATTGGATGCACACGAGACTCCTTCTAAAATAATCAGGGTAATAACATTATTTTTATTACATAAGTTGGCTTATGACCACAGGCCAAAGGCGTAGCTGATGCTTTGCTAATAAATGCTTTTTACCAATAAAAACAAATGCATGTGTACAGGTTAATGTTCAATAAGAAGCTAAGTAAAACGTATACGTCAGATCCGTTAACAATTCTCGACGTAAGCGTTTAGGTTTACTAAAAGCCGAATCAGTATCAGGCCGAAACCAAACCCTCGGCCTACTTTCAGCCATATCCATCGAGGCACAATTTAGCCCCAGGATAAATGGGTTTTATTCTATTTACAAGGGGCACACGTTGACGGTCGGCTTCTTGCCATGGATTATGTAAATACCGTTGTACAGTTTTGCATATCGGTTTCTTTAGCTTTGCTAGACAGGTTATTTTATGCACTTTTAGTTAAAATTTACTGAACAATTTTGTTTGCGCAAAGTCTGTTAGTTTCTGTTGTGTTTTTTGGTTATTCTTAGTGAAAACAAGCTACGTAACTGTGAAAAATATTGTGAGTGTTGTGTATTATGTGTCCAATTTTTGGGTGACAATCACAGAGTAACTTTTATTCTTAGTATTATTTATTTTAAACCAGTAATGCTATGTAGCTTTTACGTAAAGTGTCTATTTGCCCATGGACATGATATTTTTTTGTGTTCGTCAAGTAAAATATTACAAGTACTTCTATACAAATAGGAAATATCGGATAGCATCTGACAATAGCTTGTTTTATTTTGCATTTGATATTATGTCAAATTTTACCTTTATAGTCTTTTTGTTAAAAAAGACTAATGGCTAGTTTTTGAAAGTACCAAAACACGAAAATGCTTTGTATATGTAACTAAAGAAAATTAAAAACGTGGGATTTATTACTCACATTGTTCGAATCGCCAAGAATAAATAAAACCAATTCGTGCTGCATCAATTCACTTTGTCTAAAGCTAGCGAACTCTAGTTTATTCTATAGGAGTCTAGAGGACATAACTCTAGAGCGGTTCCGACAAGGCGATCGGTATCGGCAGTACCGCCACCTACGGGACACGTTTTAAAAGTTATCCCAACACTAGCGGGACCTTTGAAGCCGCTTTGTGTAAACTACAAACGAAGTACTTACGAAACTCGGTAGTATAACTCTTTAATATAAATTGTGATGAACAAACTTTCAATAGCATTTTAGGGAACAAGCTGATAGTTTTGTATAACGTAATATACCATCACACCTATATTTTCGAAAGGGTTAGGCAGAGGTGTGTAATATGTGCTAGTGTAGCTGTTATATACAACACACTGATGTACCTATTAATGTTGTAGTTGTAGGTTTTTTATAGGTAGCTTTATATACGTAACTACATATTAAGACTATCTATAAAAACTGGGTACTAGATGAGTTGCAATATAAAGTCAGAATCAGTATGGCGATATATTAATATACCGCCTGGTAGGTATGTTTTTTACCCGACTGCCGATAAAGGGGTATATGTTTGACGTGTATGTATGTATGTATGTCCGTTCTTATGTCCGCTCGTAACTACTTAACGGCTCAACCGATTTTTAACCTTTTTGAAACAAAACTGGTCAGGTGTGCAGAACTCACAACCAGTGCGTGTGTGTGACAAGGGTGACAAGATACTCAATAGTACTACACTATTGAGTATCTTGTCACCCTTGTTGATAACAATCTCATATTTTATTTTAAATTAAATTTAGCCAAGAGAGGTAGGGCACAGCCATTTATGGCTCAAATCTGGAGCAGCCCATCTGAGGAAGTACCTCCACCTTTCAGAAAACTGCAGCCAAATAACACACTTTATGGTGTGTTGTGTTTCTGCAGTGAGTAAGGTCGCCAGAGCTCCTTCTAAGGATGTGCTGCGCTGGCAGTAACAGGAATATTCCCTCAAACTGTCGGCGCAGTGGATCCTCCATAAACCTCTAAGAGGTTTTTAGGGTCGGCAACGCGCGAGTGATACCCCTGGTGTTGCAAGTGTCCATAGGCTACGGTAACCGCTTACCATCAGGCGGGCCGTATGCTTGTTTGCCACCTTAGTGGTATAAAAAAAAATAGAGATATCTACAGTAAATTAATCTTCGTTTAATTTTCAATTGTTAAAGTTTGAATACTCATTGTTAAGCTTTGAATACTGGCCATAAAAAATATAAACAATAAACTAGACCTCACTAAATGAAATCTATTCAAGATTATATAAATATAGTAATGTACAAAATAAACTTAATTATTGTGAAAATTCAAGCTCACTAGAATTCTTGGAAAATAAAGTTACATTTTTATCATCAAAAGAATTCACTTTTTTCAATTTCAAAGCCCGGGAGTTTTAGACGTTGAAAAATATAAAATATCAAACCAAAAGATTCCCATTCAATGGTACGTCTTTCTTTATCCTCGGCTATTCCGTAGATCATAATCGACAAAATGCTTTGATATATTTTTCTTAATAAAAATAATCTAGCTCATTCTCGCGTTGGTTTAAGAATAATATATTTTTAATATAAGGTGTAGGTTTTTTTATGAACTATCATGAGATACTTACACTAATTTATTTACTTACCTATCTCATCATCAACCCATATAATTATTCTGTCCCACTGTTGGGCACGGGTCTCCTCTCAGTATGACAGGGATAAGGCTATTGCCCACGACGTTGGCCTGATGCGGGTTGGCAAACAAGAAAATTTCTCAGACGTGCAGGTTTCCTCACGATTATGTTTTCCTTCACCGTTAAACCGAGTGATGATTACGCACATGATTTTGAAAAATTATAGGTGAGTGCCTTGGATTCGATCTCGAGACCTTTGATTTGGCAGTCCAACGGTCATATCACTGGGCTATCACTGATTTCTAACATAGTCTAATAAAAAACAATCACTAACAATACATAACATTATTAATTATTAGAGGGCAAGTAAGTTTCGTATTTAGTTTATCTATGTAAAATTAAATGATTATTATTATTTGGGCATATTCAAATCCCGAACTACTACTTAGAATTTCTCAGAAAGAGCCACTTCATCCACAGCTAGGGGCTCACGCTTCCAACCACTAGATTACTTAGTAATATGTATATTTATCTTTATTATCAATTCATTGAAGAGACCGTGATGCTCTAGAGCAAAGATGGTGGACCTTTATTCATCTGCGTTTCATTTTGTTATAGAAAATTTTGAAGACACCGTTACGTGTCTTCATCCAATGTTAATCGAGTAATTAATGGGGGATAGAACACTGATTAGGCACCTAAAGCTTTAAGTCCTGAGTCCAAAACATTTTATCGTTTACCATTGGTTCACCATCAAAGCTCCAAAGGGGCAAAACAATATAATAGTTATTCTATTCTGGCCGTAGCTAATCTTCGATACTTCAATATTTTTACAAACAAGTCTAAGATGCAGAGACGTCAACAAAAATCTACTCTAATGCCAATAAAATAGAGTCAAAAATTTGACCTAAAATTGCATAAAAATCTGGCAACATAATCTAAGCAACAAATACACCAATACCCGTTAACAACGCCGCATACACGAAAATTGGCATCTTTATATTGTCAGTTACGCCATATTAATAACAGTAAGTTATACCCGCATCCCGCGTTACCGGGCTCCCGGGGGACTGCATTGTTCCCGTCACCGGGATATTGTATGCAAGCCGGGGACGGCGCGTGTATTATAACAATATTTACTGCCACAAACACCGTTAGATAATCAGTGTTATGATTCAATTGTTATTACGGCGGCCATTTTGGTAGTGTATTATAATTATGTAGATAAAGTGTTGTATTGTGTTTGTGTAGACAGATCTTTATCAGATGATATTAATCGGATGTTTATCTAAGTACTGTAGCTTCTATTTATGATTAAGTATGTTATTCACAACAACAAAAAGTTGTTACTGTCTCACTATCTTTTTTTAAAAGAATGACTATGGAGTTTCTTGACTTTTCTCCATAAGTCCTACTATTTTGGAACCGAGCAACTAGTTTGACTGTTCAAAAGTGCCTATTTATATAGTCTATTTGAAATAAAATATTTTGAATTTTAAATTAAGCATTCTTCAAAATTTGCTTATTTAACTTGATTCTAAAGTGAAAAGTCGTAAAGTCGGTTTTTTCTTTCGACTTTTTACTTTAGTACCATCAATATGTCTGTCATCTTTTAACATATCAACTAAATGCGATGCGAATGGATTGCGATAAAAGGCACAGAAATAGATTAAATACTGCGGGTGGATATAGGCTAGTCTCAAAAGGACCTTTGGGATGCTATACAAGTAAAGCCGCGTATAAAGCATATTTTATTTTAGGAAAATAAGTTCTTAGCATAATAAGTTCTTGTGTATCCAAAAAATATAAGTAATTAAATTAAAGTTAAATTAAAATACGTAGTTCCAAAACTGTGACTTCTCAAACGAAAAATAACGCCATATTATCTAAAAGCACCCAGTATGACTTAATCAAAACCAGCAGTTTAAAACTGGAATCAACTGGCCGAAACTAGTTCCAAATAATATTTATCCACTATCAGCGAAACAAAACTGAGCTAAGCAAGAAGTTTGAAATCCCGGTTGGGACAACACTACTGGTCACGATTCAATACAAACTGCACCTTATACAAATAACTTTAAAGTATAAATCACTTTGAATTCTGCAGTTTTTTGTTTACACCAACGCTTTGTATTGTACAAAGGAAATGCCGTTTTATGATATTTGTAAGAAGGTAGGTATTTCAATGCAGTTGTTATTGAATGAAGTGAATCTGAGGTATTTCTAGCGTCACCGACGGAAGGGTTGAGTTCACTCACCACAAGTTTCTACAGTTTTTTGTCTTGTAAATATAATTCATGTTTAGTTACCGGTTATTTACTACCAATCCTTGAATGTAGCGGAAAACTTTATTCATTTGCGTGTTTGTTTATGTAATTTTTTTAGAGATAAGGAGTTCCGCTACAGGGTTTAGTGGTGAACCCGGGCACGACGACATCTGTGGTCTAGTGGATCGAGTACCGGACTGCTGATCACGAGGTCGTGGGTACGATTCCCCCAATATAATATGTGATAAACTTAGTTGTTTGTGTTTGTCTGGGTGTTTCTTATATATTATAAGTATGTATTTAAAAAAAGTATATAAGTATTATATCCATTGTCTAGTATCCATAATACAAGCTCTGTTTAGTTTGGGACTAGATGGTGCTGTGTATAAGTGTCCCAAGATGTTTACATCGATAGCCGATCACAATAGAGCGGACTATGGTCGCAGTTATAGCTTTTTGCAGCCAAAACACGAGTACGTACTCACTCACTCACGGTTGTTACTTGGGCTATGCGTTACAAGCCATCACGCATGTATTCCCAAAGGTTTAGGGAGAGGTGTACTAATGTACACCTACACCTTACCATATTTGAGTCCCATGTAATAGGCCGCAAGCTTATTGCCAGTAACCCCGCATAATTCCATATAAAGATCTTATACTGAAAATTTCAAAGAATAGGTACTTCGCTCGACGTGGGTATCGATCCCAGGACTTCTAGCGTAGCAGTCGCACGAACACTAGGCTAATACGGCAGATTTATTTTTATAATATAATGCAACAATTTGTCAGTCTGTCACAATGCCGACGTCTTTCCTCGGGCATCCATTGCCTAACAACCTAATAAAAAAAAATGTTGTGAAACTTGAATTTGAAAATGGAACCTTAAAGGCGACACTGATACTATTTATATATTTTTTTAATATCTGTGAATAAAACCTTTTCACGGATAAACTTAGTCAATAGAGTATTGAGGTTGAATAGGGACCTCTGGCCTCCTTATCTCAATAGTGACGCGCTAACGACGTGTCACCTGCCCGGCCATAGGTAATATCATTAGCTAGTTACCTAAATAAAGTTAATTCTGTGTGTTTGTCTATATGTAGAGATTTTTTTATAAACATATTTTATATTTAAAAGGATTTAATCAAAGGATTTAACTTCGATTTTTTCAAATACCATCGAAAGGGAATTCTGAACTCTCAATTTATTGACAAATAAACAAATAACTTACAATAATTAAACAGATTACTGTTAATTATTGTATCGAATAAAATAATAACGGTCTTATCTATATCTTCATTAATTATCTTTTGAACACGGATTAATAGATTCTCAAGTGATTTACTGTAGTTTTAATAAATTAATCGTTGTTCGACCAATATAGTACAAACATAATTAATTATTTTGTCAGTAGAACAAAAGTTTATCTTCATTGCAATTAATTAGTATTTTACTGCTATTATGAGCCGAGAAAATATGGAAATTTTGTTTGTAAAGGTGAATCCCTTTACCAACAAAATTTCAATATTAATAATTGGTTAAATCTATTGTAATGTTTTATTTTATCATTTGTTTTTATAGTCTTTGTCTGCTTTTGTTTATTTGTTTTTATCTACCATAGCTGCACGGCATGATAAGATTGGATAGTGACCATGAGACGAAAATGTATTATATTTGATACGGATACAATTTATTTTAACACTTTTACATACTGCAATTTCTTGAGTTTGAAACAAAACAACATTTTCCTAAACAAATAAACAGGATTTACATTTCCTCTATTTATGTTCAAAGTCTTCGAGCTACATCCACGCGTCCGAAGAAAAGGCGGAGAACGAGAACTCACGCAGTTTGAAGTACCATTGCAAGTATACAACAGCGTGGAGAAACGCTGTAAAAGTGTGCAACTTGCTCCGACGGACACAAGTTTGTAACTATCTCTTCGATAACAGCTGAGACAATAAGCTTTGAAATCTAAAATGTATCTATGTATCTGGAGAGAATGCAGTTGTTTGAAGCTAGGAATAGCGACAAATAAAAACTTGTTTCTAGTAGAATATAATTATATAAAATAAGAGACTATTCTGAGACCACTGACAATTTAATCGTGAGTGTAATTACAGATTCAATGTAAGTAGTCTAAGCATATGTATCGACGTCGACATTAATTATTAGGAGAACTGTGATTGTACATTTGTATACTTTTGCCTAACCCTCAAGGGAATACAGGCGTGATGGTATGATGTATGATAGTAATTGTTTTTTTTTGTACAGGTGCAGTAATCCTACTTCCTATCCTACTAATATTATAAATGTGAAAGTTTGTGAGGATGGATGGATGGATGGATGGATGTTTGTTACTCTTTCACGCAAAAACTACTGAACGGATTTGGATGAAATTTGGCACAGAGATAGACTATAGTCTGGAATAGCACATAGGCTTCTTTTCATTCCGGTAAAATGTATGGTTCCCGTGGGATAGCGGGCGAAGCCGCTAGCGGAAAGCTAGTACATAATATAAAAGTGTGGATTTTGATTACTTTTATCACAGTTGCAGGAATATAAATATTATTATAAGCGTTTTTGGATTTTTCAGTGAAATTCTTAGTAATAACCCGGAGAGTAGCAATAGAGTCGTATTTGTTACATTGGACCTAAATATTTTGCCAAACTTTGGGTGTTCATTAGCACATCTCCGCCTAAGCCTTTTGAAAATATAGGTGCGATGCTATAACATAGAAGGACTATTATTTGATTGTAAGTGCTTCAAACACTACATTAACTAAATATCCGAGGTCTCCTAGAACTTGCACGACGTAACAAACTTAAGTTCAAACATAAGTAAGTCAAACTACTCGATGCGCAATCGGAAAACTTGACAGCCAACCCCGAGTCACGAGTTAGCGTGCGGTTTAAGAAAATGGCACAGTTTACTAACTACTAGTGAATAAACAGAATAGTATTCCTAATTCATACTCATATTACAAATGCGAAATTTAATGATTCCATGTGTTTGTTTCGGCATTTCTTCTCAACAGTCGTCAGTAAATGATAGTGCCATCTTGTACTGAAATTCTCAAACATGTGATTGTGTGTGCGTGTATTTAAGAGATTTATTTACAGAAAAATGGTTTTTCATTAACATTTAAGACAATGGAAATTGGCCATAAGTACGTCCAAACTGCGCCATTTAAATCTAAGCAAAATTTTAAATATTATGCGACATTTTCTTGCCCAGTAAAGCCGTGAGGCAAACCGATATATCGTAATATCACCTCACATTAATGCCTTGTGTATATTGAAACGGTTATCGGTGGTAACTTATGTGTCACTGAATAGGCGCGTACTATAATCTAATAGCTTTACTAACGTACCGCGTCTTTGCTTGTAATTTTGGTAAAATCTTGAAATAAATATTTGTGAATTTGAATAAATATTTTTGTGGCAAGACAAAGATGTTTATAATAAATAAAAAGGTTTTTTTGATTTTCTACCCGTAACAATAATTCAACTTGAAACACTCAAAATTTGAAGTCAGTCTAAGCGTCTAAAAAAATTTTTTTTAATTTTCATTAAAATCCCCATATTTTAATTAAAATGATTCTTGTGCTTTTTAGATTTTTTTCTCGGTCTATTTCAATTGTCCCTTTCCTTTGTACATAATAATAACAAAATAACAATTTATTGAGAGACACATTGAAGGATTGTGAGCTTATAAACACGGGTGAACCATTAACTATTGATTCAGTATTTAAACCCAAACCGAAATTTATTTGTGGTTAAATACGATGGTAGTTTGTTGGTTAGCCAGAAACACCTCTAGTTTTAATTTAGATTAATTGAACTGTTTATTTGTTTAAATTAAAATCTGGTTGAAATATTATCCTACATTTGGAATGAAATATTCGGAAGTAAATAAAATTTTGAATTATGTATAGAAATGTATTTATTTTTGAGATATTTTACTGATAAAATGAAAAAATACAAAATAGAAAAAACATAATTTTCACGTGCTTTTGTGTACTTCTGAACGTTATAATACTGTTAATAGTGATAGTAGTAAGCAGTACCAAACAAAAACCCTCTGTAAATAGTCTCAGACAAATCCCGTCCGTTGCACAATAGAGTCCGCTACGATGCGTAGTATCTGCTACGGCGTAGGTGGCGTAGCGCAGACGACGGCTACGCCGTAGCAGACAAACGTCTGCAACTTATAAGTCTATATAGATAAACTCTTTATTGTTCGCTAGTTTCACTGAAATACGTCAAGTAAAGGAATTTACTGTGGTTATTTCATTTAAAAATACACGAAGTTTGAATTTTAATTAAACAGATTATTATTTGGGTTATGATTATAAAACGAAATGATCTTGTAAAATTGAATTGTATGATCAAATCCACAAAAAGCATAGATTATTATTACAAAATTTATTTGCATTGGTTTCTACGTAACATTACCTGAAATATATATTAATGTTTATTGTTTCACACATCTAATTTCATTTCAGAAATAATTCTACACTTAAGATTCAAAACTTACTTTAATTGCCTTAGCATTTTAAGTTAAATATACGCAAGAATGAACTTAGACAAGGAAACGGTTCCCCATTCGTAACTGAATGTTAAAAATAAACCGTCAAGTTACAGTGAGTTCTAATAAAAACACACTCAAAGTTAATTCTCGGAGAAAAGAGCGAATGACTGGTCTCCAATAGTACTGGTTATTTTAAGACTCGTTTTCTTATTTAAATATAAATATATTTTAGTCTCAAGAAGTACTTGACGTATTGAAAGTCTTTCATAATTTTGTTATGTATACATGAAATAGCAGAATGAGTTAACTAAATATAAACGTTACCGATGCAAGTGGCATACAAACGGTTCTTGTGGAAGTCTATAGCGAAGGCTTTTATTCAGCAGTGGACCTCTGTAGGCTGATATGATGATGAAACGTTACCGAAAAATTAATACACACATACATTCAAACACTTCTTACACTTTTTATTCACATATGTGCGCACACACACATATAATATAATAATGCTTATACATACATAAATATTTGAAGAAGTTATAGAGGTATTAATTTCTGATGATTTTAGCATATTCTTCCCTGAGTTAAGTAAAGGTATGCGTTTGACCTAAGTGTTGTCTAATGGGAAGCACAATCATTTATACCCGTTTGTACTCCTGTTTTAAGAGCACGCAATACACTACACCACAAAAGTAAAGGTAAATACCAAGTAGGTACACAGGACGGAAAACTATAACAATGTAATGTATATATTATATGCATTTTACATAATTATATTATTTATAATTTTTTTCATTTGCTGTTACTAATTTAATTAGGTATACAAATTATGTATGAGTATAAAAGTTATATATAAAAATGTGTTCAAGATACACCGACAATTTTACTATTAGATGTAATATTATTATATCGTACACTTCTCTATATCTCTACAGCCACGCACCACACCGTGTTCAGAATGACTCGCCGAATCAGCCTTTTGAGAAGTCTTATGAATGAACTGGGTTGTAATACCTGCCCCTTTGAGAAGATTCAATATAACATCACTTGCTATCTCCCACGGTGTTGCCCACGTCTCAATTGCCCTATCTCGTGTAAATTAATCAGGTCTTTCAAAAACCACTAAACAAATAAAACAACCCAGACGTAACCTAAATTTGGCTGCAGTGTACAAATTTGTTTCAATATCAGTCTCCTATTGAATAAGTGGACGGAAATCGAAACACCACCGATTGACGTTTCGGACGCGGCAGTTTTAGTCGCTACATTAATATTGAATCAATCTAATTTGTCAATGAAAGTCAGAAGCAGACGGCGATTACGAGATGGTGAGGCATAAAATGGCGCTGTTGTAAGGTAACTCGGTTAAGATACCTAAATATGTTTATGTTTGATAAAAATTCTGCGAAATGAGACAATTAAGCTAGAATTTAGCGGCTTATTGAATTTTTTTTGGCTCATTTGTATTATGATTATGAGTTCGTCAATATTTATAATATTTCTAAAAACGCTTTAGAGTTAAAAAAAATAATTGTTATTATATTATTACCCGACTGCCGAAGGAGGGTTATGTGTTTGACGCGTATGTTTGTATGTATGTCCGTTTCTATGTCCGCTCGTAAGTACTTAACGGCTTAACCGGTTTAGATAAATGATACCTCATTAGATTCGTCTTGATGGCACGAGTGTCACTGGGTATATGAAAAATAAAAATAAAGTTGTTAAATATATTGCAGGCGGGACAAGCTATGTGTTCATAAACAAAATTATTTCTTTGCTTGTTCCGCCTGCAGTATATTTTCCAACATCACAGAGCTTGTTTTTAGATTTTTAGTTATTAGTTTATTTAGTATTATTAAAAAAATATTTATGACGATAACGTGATGTTGAAATAGTGTATACAACTATACACACTAAATCGATGTTATAACATAAATTGTTAATTTAAATACGAGTCTGTTGTATATATCGATACATATCGATTTCCCGAGTAATATACGTAAAATATTGGGCTTAGTATAAGAATTAAATCAAAATAACACTGCAATAATGTCTATCAAAATTAATCATGAAACCAAACCAACCAAATCCCATACAACAATAACAAACAGTTGCTCCCTAGGGTACATTTTAGCGGCGCAGCGTCTAAATCAGAAGCAATTAACGTCAAAACGTTAATATCGGTCGATACAGTGTCGGCTACTCACAGATTTATACATCTCATGGGCCCCAATCCACGTGATTTGATTTATACATCAATCGTCTTAGCTCGTGGTTTATTTAGTAGTTTTTCATAGTTTTGTTTCTAATAGGGCTCAGGATTGACGGTAATTGATTGGGGGAGTGACTTGAAAGTAGATGAGTGCGATGACGTAGTTGCGTGGGAGTGTTTGTGTGTGTATTTAATTGTTTAATTTATTATATACTCGAAAGATCTAATAAGAATAGTTATTAATAAAAAAAACACTTTTAACATAAATATTATTTTAATTGAAAATATTTAAAAAATATATACTCTATGCTAAGACAAAGAAAAAACTTTCTAAGAAAAAATTTTGGGCTAGAACGTTGAAACGTCGTAACTATGTTCAAATGATAACAAAAATAAATTTGTTAAAAATACGTGACAATTTGATCTTTGGAAAATCTTAATTTTAAAACGTTCCGCTTAGTTTTAGGCTATTGCAAAATGAATCTCATAATATCATAAACATAATTTAATTTGCGTAATTTATAGCCCTAGAGTACAATAGGGT
The DNA here is from genome assembly GCA_946251955.1 of Acronicta psi. Classification (NCBI taxonomy): domain Eukaryota; kingdom Metazoa; phylum Arthropoda; class Insecta; order Lepidoptera; family Noctuidae; genus Acronicta; species Acronicta psi. The sequence goes on along the minus strand of OX276473.1, from coordinate 591,556 downwards.
AGCTTCATAATGCCAATAACAACGTCCATTGTTATTAATAATTAAACGCCCAGTTACAATAATTAATGGCGTATCACCTAAATAAGTAATTTGGTGCACTCAACCCGCCGCCGCGGACGCGGGTCCAACAAGCACGCTAACACAGGTAACTCGCCATTACAACTCGCCCCACGTAACCCTTAATATGGCTCATCAGGCCTGCAGCATCACTGCAAGGGTTGAACGACCGCGCGCATGCGTATAAACCACCTTTTTCGGTCTAAATAGCCAACGGGCCGTCTTAGTGAGCGTTCTAACTGCGATCAAATTTCGATCTTACTATGTAACTGAGTGGATCGTTTTGGTGGTGCGTTCGCAACGGGAGGAGGCAAGGCTCCGAGGCTCAGTGAGTCGCCGGACGCCGTCGGCAGCGCGCGTGCCTTCCCGTAGTCCGGATTTTTACCGCCCGTGAAAAGTTTTTCAAGTTTCCGTCGGGCGTTGAAAGTGACAGTTGAAGTACTAAGAAGTAACGTTTGGATAAAAGTGCATCTGGATTTATGTGCAAACGTGTTATTGGAGTAAAATTCTGTGTTTTCCTGGAATAATGAAAAGGTGAGTTAGGGGTTTAGTTAATTATTTGTATTTGTTGCGGAAATATTTAGCCGGTGCGTTTATGGTTTGGTTCTTAAACTGTTGATTTTTTTAAACAGAAAGAAAGGCTAATTTGACGATTTTTTTAAAATTATATTTTTATAATAACCAAGGAATTAATTGTTATGCACAAATTACTAGGGAGTTTGTTAAGATGATTATTCTTTCTAACCAAATAAGTTTACAAATTTTATCTCATTGTAATATAAATATTTAAATAAATAGAATAACTTTTCAAATGACCTATTCTTTTTATTATTATCCATAGCTCTAATAATAATATATTCGCGCTAATTTATAATATACAAAAACAAAATAATAAATAAAATAGTGCACTTATATAACTTATAGCCCTATACCTTAACGTACAATATTCAATATTCTGAGCTCTATATTTATAAATTCAGTGTCCGTATGTTTTTGTTTGTTTTACTCGAAAAGTAGCCGATAGATTGATTTGAAATTACATATCGTTGCATATCTATACAAAAGAGTTATCTTAAACAGCCTTATAAACTGCAAAGCGTCGCCAGGTTCACTATTCTATACTAATATTACAAAGAGGCAAGATTTAATTGTTTGTTTGCATTGAATAGACTCCAAAACTACTGGACCGATTTAAACATTTCTTTCACCATTAGAAAGCTACACCTTTACCGATAACTTAGGCATTCACATTTCTAAAAAATAAACAGAACACGCGGGTGTAACTGCTGGCGGAAAGCTAGTACCATATAAAACTCCAGCTCCAACTCTTCTCAGTCTAATCCCCGTCGGGTTGGTGCGGCGGCGGCGGCGCGAAAGGATAAGCCAACTTAGTTTTAAATTCACCGTCTGTCAGTCTATACCTAACATTACGATAATGAAGGTTTCATGTCACTTTGCTAAACTTCAAAACTTTTAACAATAATTAGGTAACATTGGAAAATCTAAATCTGACATTTTAATTATAATTAGATGACAAGCAAGGATATACGCCGTGGCAATCATAGGCGTATATCCACGAGCAATACGAATAAAATGACATCACTCGTGCATTGTTATCTTGAGACTTTAAAATAACTCACTCTTAAAAAGTATTGTTGAAGTGCCCCAAGTGACAAAACTCAAAACTCGCATTTGGACCTCTTTGCGATGAAACTGTATCTCCATACTATTCTATTATACAAACTATCTTCTTATAAATATACTTGTTTGGAAGATTATGCCATGATATCTAAATGGAAGGCGTTTTATGTATGTAAATTGTTGATATATTTGTTTGTAGTAAACAAAGGACCTCCTTCTCTCGATCTCCTTAATTTAGACAGCTGTGGTTTCGCTTAAATATTCAGAAACTGAACGATACTATATTCAACAGTACAACAATTAGGTATTATTTTGTCAAATTACGTAACATTACAGACAGCGTTTGTAACCAAAATTGTTTTGCATATACATACTGTTGAAATCATTATTATCAGGCCGTTTGTTGTCTTACTGTTGGGCAGGATGCTGCTCTTTCATGAGACAAGTTAGGCTATGGTACGGTTTGGCAAACTTCACCGTCAATCAAACCTCTTAAGTAACAATCACAATATGTCCAACCTATAGCTTAGCAATACGCGTACTTGTCCACGCTGTGAAGAGGCTAATGAAACGCCATTCCACTTTCTAAGGTAATCGGGATCGCTAATACACAAGCGCGGTGCCCATCTAGGCCAGCCATTCTAAGCCCAGATGAAATAAAGGAGCTCACCCCTTAGAAAATCCTGCAGTTTGTGTCAGCGGCAGGTTTTAGCGGTGAACTCTAAATTTATACCATCAAGCGGCGATCACAATAGATAGACCCACCAGGGGTTAGAAACTACTGGACCGATTTGAATAATTCTTTCACCATTAGAAAGCTACATCTTTACCGAGTAACATAGGCTATAATTTATAAGAACAGTAAACCCTTAAAAACAGGAGAGGAAAGTTAGTATATTATAATAAGACAATCACTTGTCTTGCTATGCTTTTAAAGTTAACAAAAAAATTTTTACGTCACCTTAAAGACGTAAGTTTAGAATGTGAAGGAAGATTTCGACAGGCGAGCGGGACTCGCGATAGCTTAGCGGCTAAAGCGTCTGGTGTACCGAACCAGAAGACGCAGGTTCGAATCCTGTTCGCCAGCCAATTTTTTCCTTAATTAAAAAATAACTTAAAAATAAAAACTTTTTTTATATACCAACACCAATGATACGTTAGATAAAACAAAAGAATCTCACAAAAAATCTACCAAACTAATAAAGTGCCAAGTCACACGCCTGGACTGAATTGCAGTCGCAACGTAAATATTTTTAAAGTTTTTATATAAATACCCATATCTTTTAAAGCATCGAAAGAAATCTATTTCTATTTAAATCTGTTGAAACTGTCACCGGCATGAAATAATAGAGATTCGAAATGCCATTTAATATACAATACGGAATTGAAACTGCCAAGTTTGCCGTCAGTGGGCGCTGTGATGACGTCACCGTTAAGCTGTCAAATGCATGCACGCACCACGGCAATAGAGACTGTAATATAGTTTATAGGGGACGGTTAAATTATGTAGGTAGATATTAAACACATTTTTTTAAGGTATTCATAAACATACCATGACGCCTTTATTGTATGAACGGTTATGCAGAGATGTTCTAATAGACACCTACAGTTCGACGGTATATGGCCGTGGTATTACATGGACTTACACCGTAAAGTCCATTAGATCCAATTCAAAATTAACCAAGCACAAATCAAAACTCCGAGCTGCTACTGGGCCTAGAATAAGTTAGGACCCTAATAAGCCAGAACCTCTAGAGTAGCAGTTACGCTTGGGACCTCTCAACTAAGAAGGCAGTCTTAATAATATTTAATCTTAATAATATATATTACGTCTACAAAAAAATCACAAAGTAACTCAAAAAAATAGAATAAAATGTAATTTACTTGTGGAATACAATGATCCGATTGCCACATTTCATGAGAGTATCAATTCCATGAAGCATATTTTTGCATACAGCCTGCGGATAATTGCTCCAATGCTTTTAGCTATTAGTTTATTTTTGCCAAAACAATTGTATTACACTTAGGGCCTACTTCACTACCTCTTGATAGCCGCTAACGGCCGGATAAATTCAAAAATAGAACGAAACTTGTATTACATTATCTGTCAAGTAATTTATCGGTAACTTATCAGGAGGTGTTGAAACAGGCCCATAACTAAATAATAATACGTAGATAGTTACTATTCTACCATACTATGATGTGTACAATTATTCCTTGCATTGATTTTTACTGTGCAAATAAGGATATTCTATCTATGTACAGTCAACAAAAGAAATAAGTATACAGGCAATCTGTGTTTTGACAAAGATTGTAACATAGCTAAATAAAATTATTACGTGTTTTAGGGTTTGGTATGTAGGCAACTAATAACACTTGCGTAAAACATTATTTTGCAATCTTTGTCAAAATACAGATATAAGTATCAGCTGGTATACTTATCTTTTTTTCTGGCTGTACTTTGTACGTTGCTACGCCTGCTATGTTGCTACGTTGCTACGCTCGCTACGGCTACGTAAAAAGACTTAAGTTGCACAAGTGCTATTTACTACCCGACGGCGATCCTATTAACTAAGATAGCGAACGTAAGATAATTAAGTGAAGGATCATGATTAAATCCAATGCTCTTATCCCTCTCAACGCTAACAAAAATGAATAATTATAATTTAAACAAAAAATCCCCTTTTCTCGTCACGTAGAAGACAACCAAGCAATTTTAAACTTTACCTCACGACGATTAGGTTTAAATTCAGTTGCAGGATTTAAGGTAGGAGACTTCTATACATGTCAGTTGCAGGACCCGGAACAAACAAGACAATGGCGCTATGTGGGGTCTTATGTGCGTTTGACGAAATAGCTTGGGATTATTATATGGTTAACTAATTGTGTCTCTCGGTGTCAATTTAGTTAAGAAACCTTGATAAATCATAAATCACCATCTAGTTTAAAAAAATATTTAAACATTGGCTTGTGGTGTCTTTTTTAAAAGATTTATTTATATATACACCATTGCCTTTTTCCCTCAGAGGTAGGAATATAGTTTCTGTGTCATATTATCTTCTGAATTTTCTGAAATTTCACAGATTACTCAATAAGCCCGTTTGTATCAAAATAAATATAAATAAAGCGCCGAAACTTCCTAACTATTGCACCAAATTGAATAATTATTTTTTTGTTGTGTTAATTATTGTCAATGTCAGGCAAATTTTAACAAGATGCAGGTAAAGCTGCGCACGAGTCGCTAGTATTAAATAAAAACAAAATCACAATGCCTTGACATAAACAAACATGAAAATATAACACAAATCTATATAAATTATTTTAAAGCTCTTTAGCAAGCAGTTTGTCTAAGTAATAAGGACCAAAATGCTTTACATTTACATTAAACGTTTTGTTTGAAATAAAAACATACGGTTACCGCGAGTAAACCTTGCATCCGCTACGTTGAACCCAATAAAACACTCATATTACACGTGTTTATATTATGTTTCAAGCAGTTTTTATGTTTAAATGTTTTCATGTAAGAACATTTAAAATGGCAGTTTGTAGTGTGTAATGAATGGAAATGAAAATGAACTAAATAGGAGAATAGCTAATATTAAATGATACCTGTTCTAGTAAGAAATAAACATTTATTTAGCTATTACAATGATATTATTATACCTATGTAATTATTAACCTTTTTTGTTAAAATTAAAGACAATAAAATAAATAAACAAGAATAAAAGTAAAGTCCTGTGCCTCACGGTTGCCATTAAAGGTATCTGGTTCAGCAATACCTGACAGATTGGCTGGCGCTGGATTTTAACCATACGTATACCGGGATAGCACGAGGGTGCAATAGCTAAGTGGGTTCGATCCCCATTTGCTAGCTATTTTTTCCGCGCGGGAAATAGACTTGCGTCCCATGAGTGCATCAGCCGATATTTTGACCAATTGAGCAGTCTTGATATTACGGGACCAAACCTAAGTATATCAATATCTAGGCTACTGTGACGTCATCTTGAGATTGCGGCTCTAAGGACCAAGCCTCTGATTGGTCCAAGGCAGCAGTCCGGAGTGTATAATTGAAATGCAATTGGTACCCAATACATCTGGGGCTGCAATTACTTAGGCGCCATAACTCTAAGTATCATTGCAATGCAAATTGCATGAATTAAAATCAGACAGTAAACATGACAAGTATGACAGATACTATCTAATTTAATTACTAACTTAAAAATCTGAGACAGAATGGGTTGCCTTGGCTTTTTCGTCAGCAACATAATAAAGTACAAAATAGTGTTGTCTGGAAAATATAAATTTAATCAACAAAAGACCAAACTTTCTCGTTGTAGTTTACAAAAATACACTGGCTGTCTTGATTATTAGTTTTTATAAAAAAAAATCGTGAATCAACCACTTTACGTTTAAGTTTTAATTACTCAACATGATAATTATGTTACATTTTTTAGAGAAATAGGTATAATTCATTATAAAACAAAGTAAATTGCCGCATACAATGCTGTTAATATCAAGTCAAACAAAATTAATTAAGTTTAAGTGCTCAACGCTACGTCAACATTTGACAGCGCGTTGAGGACTCATACCAATGTTGTTCCGTGCAGCGAATTATAAAACCGAGTTTATTCTGTGAACATTTTCCAGGCCAGTATAACCTGTATTCAACCTGACAAAGGCTTCGACCGATTTTCGATCTCGAATATATAATCGAATAGATAACGATATAGAATCAAATAGATAAGTGTCAATAAATTGTTACCATCTACTGGTAATTATAACATAATTTAATTTATTATTGTACGAAAATGTGAAAATGGTGTATATTTAACTTTTTTCTTTCTTTCTTTTATATTTGTGAAAAATAAGAGCCTACTTATGCACGGTAATCCATTAATAATAATTAATACGACAGAAATATTCTTATTTTATTAATTTTATACAAAACGTTATTTTCATTTATCATTTAAGGAGCTTTACTCTATAAAAATAATTTCCATGAAAAATGGTAAGCCCCTCCATCCACCATGAAATTCAACAGAATAAAAAGAAGTCGACACATAATTTGATCAACTGTAGCGTCTAATAAGAAAAGTTAATTAAAAATGTCTTCTACGTGCTCCGCGCGATTATGAACACTGCTAGAAGAAACTGGGTTAAAATTAGCGCTTTTATTCCAGTTCTGTAGCAATCAAATTGGACTAATTCTTGGAATTCATTAACTATTCAGGTATTTTTACTATAGAAAAAATTGTTGGCCTAATTTAAAAAAAAGATTTTATAATTATATTTAACTAATCTCGAAAATAGATAGGTAATGCAAATATTGCGAGAAACAGTTAGCTATTAATTATATCAGTAGTAATTAAGTCATAATAGTTATTTTGGTTATGGTAAATATGTATAATATTTTTATGTTATACTCCATACTGCCCTTATTATTAGATTAGTTATGCCATTTCTTTTCAATCTCGGTCAAAGAAAACATGCATACAACGACGATATAAATGGAAGGCATATAATATAAAATCCACTAGCTGAAAATAATTGTTAAAATACAAATTATAAGTCTCTTATATTAAAAACAGCATCTGTCAACAGCAAAAACCGACCGCAAAATAGTGACAAAAAATACACTAAACTTTTTAAATTGAGTCGGTTGTCCAATAAAAACACCACTGACAATGATGACAGCTTCATATTTCAAAAACAAAATTTCACAACACATCCACAATTTGAAAACTGCATCCAAATATTTACACAGCAATTACATTTAAAAACAACACGGAACGACTAGGAAAAATGTTGCACAATTTTCATCGGTACACGAGGCTTTTTCAATAAAATAAAACTACCCAGTTTGTTGGAGGGTTGACCCGACATTTTCAATACAAGGGAACGTCCCCGGGGCCCTGTGCCGGGGGACTGGCCCTATTTGGGCACAAAGCGGGGGAATTTGCGCGACTCAGTCGCCCGGGACCCTGCCTAACACTTTACTAGCGTACACCGTGATTTTCCACAGTTTAGGTAAAAACAGGTTAGTTATACGATTGTTTGGTAACTGTCTGCTTTCTGATTGGATATTTTTTTATCTGGTAATGTATACATAGATCTGGCACAACTGCTACGCTTGAAGTTCCGGGTTCTATTCCCACATCAAGCAGTGTTATTAGGTTTTTCTGTGAAGTTTTCAGTAGCAGCTAGGAGTTTTGATTATTGCCCGGTTAATCGCAATAGACTCGAACCCCATTAAATGGGACCTAAACACACTGGCGAATTCCTCTACCTAAACTCTTTGGAAAATACAAGCGTGATGCCATGTTATGGGTACCTAATGTGTTTTATTTTGAGATCACTTCTATAAATGATTAAACTGCCTCATTGTACTACTTATTTCAAGCATGACTACGGTGTGGCTGTACGTGGGTCCGAATCTCCGGTCAGGCAAGTGGTAATAAGTTTTTCGTAACGAATAGGAGATAGGATCTGATTTTGTTTAATCTGGAATATACGACAATTGAAATCAATCTCTTAGCTACTCTGCCTACCACGCCATTCGCCTTTGAAGTATCTAGTAAGCTACGTTCCCACAAAACTTTATTATCAATGCTCAAGCGGTATTCGTTCACAATACTCGTGTACGTTGCTATAGATACGGAGCAATAATACATCTACTTATTCACTCTTCAGTGTCGTTTCGTAGAACGTATAAATAGCCCTTATCTGTGCGCTCGAGTGAACAGAACTCGAGGCAATATCACAGGCTTAATGCAACTGTTGTGTTCGAAGTCATTTTAATATCCGATATTGAATAAACAATTATTTTGCAAGCTCTACAAACACAACTTATCATATCAGCCAAAAGGAGTCGAATGTTGAATAAAGGCGAGACCTTTAGACTTCCACAAAAGCCGGTTATATGCTGTTTGAAGCCAACGATTCCCAGCGACCTACCAAGACATCTATGCATCTCATACATGGTTTTGGTAAAATAAATTATCGTCTAGTTCCAAAAGAGTTTTATCTCTAAATCTCTGCGAGTCTCGCCCCCTATAAGTATACCTCTGCCTAATTTTCCAGAAAATATAGTATATTTCATTATGTTTATCTTAAGTAATAAAGTAACAAAACCGTAACGTATTCAACAACGCAGATCCAAATTATCAAGCATGATACATGTTAACCTCAGTAGCGTCAAGTATCGCAACAAACACGGCACAACACCTAACTCGGCTAACTAGAAAACTTTCACTCGTGTAATCCCCAGACCTGTATTGAAACATTAAAATTTTCAACGCGGCAAACATTTCTCAGTTGCTTAATTAACCAACGAAATTAGTTATTGTTATGAAAAAGTAACAAAAGGGGGGAAACTTGGAAACTCTCGAGCTAGCGGAGTGTGGAGTGGATCGGGCGTGGTGCGATGAGCAAGCGAGTAGCGAATTTCATTCGATAGTGATATATCGAGTGATTTTGGGTTCCTTGTTCTTAGTATGTTTTTTCCACACATGTTGGTCTTCTAACCAAATGCGGCTGAGTAAATAAATAAATGTAATAACTATAATAAATAAATATATATATTAAATAACTGAATGTAATGCTTATATAATATTTTTGAAAAAACATACTTACATTAGAAACACCCAGACAAAACAATGGGGGAATCAAACCCAACCCAACCTAATCAATCGGTACTGAAAACACTGAACCAAGACGTATTCAAAATATCAGTATTTTACACGAATTGACTGCCATCAAACTTCCGCCACCCAATTACTGGGCAATACTGTTTCTGATGCATAATTCTCCAACTAGATATTGATCACAGACTATTTTCGGGATCGATATCGGCATATGAAGTCTGCTAACCCGCATTTGGCTAGCATGGTGAACGATAGACTAAGCCCTCTCGTTACAACGCCAAATGGGTTGATGATGACGAATTAGAATATACTTAGTGTTATCTTTATTACCTTATATCTTAGGCCGGTCTAGAAACCGATGTACTCGTACCTAGTTCCTTTGAGATGGTCTCATACAATATCTTCGCTACCGCTTTACCCTTAAACCGTCTTGTAAGGAAATTACACTGGAACCGAGAGAACTTCTTTTAATTTATTCAATTCACACAATATCCGACTTTAATACCTTCGTATTATGAGTGAGAGTCGCACCAAACTGGGACGCGAAGTTGATTCTGATTTATAACCGGTTCAACTATCTCAGTGTTTGTCTTTAGCCAATTTGAATAAAACACTGTGTTCGCGTTACGTGGGGTTTAAATATGATTGTATATTAATGAGATGTGGAATCCCGGATCATTATTGCGTTAGATTAGATTTGTTAATTAGATTCCGTGGCGCGTCGAGGTTGGAGGGACGTGGATTGTGCATTATTTAAGAATATGCTATTGTTTGGTTTGATCAAACACGTAAAAAGTTATCTAACATTATTCATATAACCTCCTCGATAGCCTAGTCGTAAGCGTGACTGTTGTGCGTCTAGGTTTGATTCCCAGGGCTGTCATTGAGTTTTTTCTGCGAAATTCTCAGCAGCAAGTCGGAGTTTGAATTTTTGCCCAACCAAAAGGCTCGCCATAAAGACGCTAACTGTGAGTGTATATTAGTTTAGTACACCGCTGCCTAACTCTTAAGGGAATACAAGAGTGATATGAGCGCGGTATCAGTCCATTTTATGTATATATATAATATACAAATACACACAATCACTATAAAGTAGTACGAGTATTATATGTAATTTTATGTAGATGTGTGTATAATGACGTCAGACAAAATTCAAGGGTGCTCCGAGTTTAATCAAGGCAAGGCCCGCAGCTAATAAGTAGAGCCGAGGCGTTGCTAACAAGGGCTTACGTATGTCGTCGTATGAACATCTTAGTGCTGAGAAATTATGGAGCGGTTGGATAAAAATTTGAGAGAGAATATATGGGAGGTTGAAGTGGTGCAGGCTGTAATATGAAAGAATTTTTTTTATGTTGTTTCCGTGTAGTAGCTATTTCTAAGTATGTTCTTGATGTTTTTTACCGTATCAACAGTGCTTCCTCTATTAATGAATGAAATTATTGTACTGTTTACCACCTTAACTACTTACATTGTGGAATGCAATAAATATTGAGTATTGAGTATATTTCTTTGAATAAAAGACGCTGATATAAATAAACAGGAGATGGCTCTAAAGAGAAAGTTCGTTGTTTTTTTTTTAATTAATTTTGAATTTATAACAGAGGCTTGTCTATGGCAAGTGTTTTTGAATTCTGATTAGTTCTAGAGTTAAAAATCATTATTGCGAATGCGTTTGTAACACTCACTATGGTGGTAGGACTTGTTGCTGAAGTTTGTCTGTGGTGGAATATTTGGTAATACTGTAGTGGAACCCATAGACTAATATATAGTACTTGGTGGAACCGCCGTATTGCTAAATGTACTAATATTATTGTGTGCCTGTATGGAGGACATAGTGTTGTTGCGTTTGCGTGAAATTCACAGTAGGAGCTCGGAGTCTCTGCCTACCCCTTCGAGGAATACAAGCATAATAATGACAAGTATTTATTTTTTTATCTTGTTAGTTACACGCACGAATTTTCCCCCACTTGCTACGATTCTTGCGTACTTTTTTAGCTTCCTCCACGTACATATATCTTGTCATACACAGGCGTCGGATGCGAGTACTGTGCACCTGACGATCATTCACGATTCATTCATTTTATTCAGGGCCTGCAAGTCCTTCATTTTTGACGAGACGTTAAAAACATCACTGTAGGTATATTCTACCGAAGACACACAATATCACAAAACACAATGATTCCAATTCACCTTACAACAACAGAAATTCCAACATACCTTAAAAAGTTATATTAAACGGTAAACACAGTGCCGGGGCGGTTGTAATCCCACCATTATTTCGCTTTTCGACAATTACGCGCGGCTGCAAATAAAGACGTTTGGAGAGCAATATCTAAGGGGAAGAAGCGCGTTGGAAGAAAAAATTATCATCACCTCATACTCGTGTTTACGACAGGCGTGGACTCCGCGGGTGTGCATGGGGCGCAATTTTGAAGACGTATTTTGTGTGAATAATAAAACATTAATATTTTGGGTTGGGTTATTATTTTCCGTTGTTGAGATGTTTGAAAAATGAGTTTGCGAAAACTAACCCATAGCCCCGACGACAGATGTAAGAATATTGTGTCATTTATGTATTTATTAGATATTATTATTTTTATTACCTTTAACACCGCTTTTTATTTATTAACAGTTCGGTACTATAAAATTGTTTCTTAATATACAATAATTAATACTAAAGCTTTTAATAAAATATTTTCCTATTTGTGTTACTTTTGTGTCTTTATTTATACATATTTGTGCTTATCCTACAGAATGTTTTACAATTATTCATTTTATCTTACTCTTTATTTAAACTACGTTGTTAAAAAAGAAAGATGCTGCAAAATTCCACTTTGTTACAGCATTTTAAAATCAAGACGCCCTTTTTAATGCCGCCAAAGCAATTTTAAAAATATTTTCCGCTTTACGCTGTCATGGCGTCCTCACCTTTTTCTACAATCAATCATATCCCGGCCAGGTGTTTATAACGAGAATACTTGTGCACTGAATCTTCTCCTCGCTCCCTCTACCGAACTTCAGACGTCCCTGTGTTGCCAAATAAAAAAGTGAGTTGAGAGTAATTTTTTCTACAAGCTTTACACATAGCGGCAATAAAAACGCTCCACGGAGTTTGTGCCCGCCTATATTTCATTTCACTCCTCGTCTCCCTCTATTTCGGGGGAGGCTGTGGGTACTGCCTGTGACACTGGGAATGAAACTTTAAATGCTGCTCGGAAATAATGTGGATTACGTGCGTCCCATGTTTTTTTTATTCCACCAAAAAGTTTTATTAAAATATGTATCAGTAACCTAGAAGAAATATACCGTTAAAAAGTAATTGTCTTGGAAATGCTAAAATTTTTCTTTGAAATATGTTTTAAAGGTTAAAGCAAGTTAGCGTTATATGTATGTAAAACTTCGCTTTGTTTTTATTCATTTGTTTTTACTTAGCTATGTAAATAACAACAATAGGGACTATGTATTTATAACATTTAAGTTAGAAACTTGAAATTTTAACAAACAGTAGGTAAATAAGAATTATTTTAAACCTTAAAATTATTCAAATAAGTGTTAAGAACTATTTCAAACCTTAAAATTATTTAAATTGGTGTTCGGATGTTTGAGTTAGGATAAACATCTTTAGGGGTTAAAGATTGCGCTTTGCTATGAATATGTTTGTCAGTTTTTTCGAAAAATTAGTATATATGAATTTGCAATAACATACAAAAAGATAGTAAATGTAAGATATAGTATATAAAAACCATAACTCTTTGTAGCTCGTCGCTGCAGGTCACAGCTCTCAACATCTTCTTCAACCAAAACATTTTTAATGGAATACACAAAAACAAAGTATTAAGTTGAAATCCAATTTAGTAAAGTAAACATTTCAATCCCCTATTATACTTTATTTCCCCCAATCGTGACATCGTTTATAATAAAAAAGTCTCGAAACTCATTTGCGGGCTTCTTAATACCGTTCAATATAAAACGGTGCAAAAATGTTGATAGTCATGCTCCTTATTACCGGGCCAAAGGTTTAACATTTTCAATTTAATCGCATTATACTGTAACCCTTGGAAATATTGGTATCTTGGCGCAAAAAATGATCGGCGCATCGAGGTTTTTCCGATTTAGAATTTTTCAATAGATGCCCATGAAAGAATTTGAGATGATGAAAAATGATCGGCTAATGTGGTCGTTTTGATGTTTAATTAAATCGAAATTCAAAGATATTTTGACAGTATCGCCCAAGAAGGTTTTATATAAAAGAACCTATGAGAAGATTTCTGTCAATATAACTAAATACTATATAATAGAAACAATATAATAAAAACTAAAACTAGTACCGAAAATATTAGGTATCTTTTTTCGGTCAGACAGTGTTCAATGAAATAAAATGAAAACTATGAAATATTTTTTATAATAGCATTATAGCAATTAGCATAATAGGTGATAGGTAGCACGACAATAATCCTCAAAACTACAAAAAAATAACAATTATAAAAAACCTATAAGTTAACAAAACGTTTGACTTCGCAGTCAGTACCGTTATAATTACACCAAGTGCTCACGATTATCATAAGCCAAAATAGCGAGGCGACGAACACTCAACTAAAACTGACAAACTTTTAAGCTAATAAAGCTAGGAGCAACAATCCAAATCCCATTTCGGGCAACACAGGCTAAGGTTCACATGTACAGGGTGAAGATTAATCGCAGCTTGACGACCTCGCTACAGCTAAACCGACTATCGCTTGCGAACATGCAGGAGCTGCTTAATCATTTTGTGATAGTACTGATAAAATTTGGATAACCAACACAATATTACGTACAAGTCCTTTATATTTTACTGCTGTCTGCAATGTCGTGGGTATTTCACAAAATCCTTTCTTAGTACACACGTCATTTAAGGAATATGTGCGTTGATCGATCAGTCAGTCAGTCAGCCAACCAGTTGACTATTCTCTGCCAGAACTTCAGAGAAAAGTAACGAGATTTTACATCATTACCCAGTTCCAAATATTCATACCAAGTCAGCCAATGAAGTACCTGACAAAATTAGGTAAAAGTACTTACTCCAAATGAAAAATATTAAAGACAAACACTTAAAGCAGATGACCCAGTTCCATCATCCGACTAAAGTTACCAAAATGGCTAAATCACAAAATGTAGTAACAACAGAGAACGCTTTCGGTTCCAGGCTTTTAGCCAGTGAATTTCTACTTTGTCCCGGTAATAGCGTCGCTGCTGCGCCAACAAATTATTAAACCAATGTTAGATGGCTTACTTTGGCTTTAAAGAATCGTTATCGTGCAAAATTTGAAACTATTCTATAAATCTTTAAAGTTTATACAGCAATTTGAAATAAGGAGCTTATAGAGTTAACATGTATTTTATATAGCTAATTACCTCGTTAGCTGAGTTTTTGTAAGCGCGACTGCCACGTTTAAGGTCCTGGGTTTGATTCCCAGGTCGAGCAAAACGTTATTGGGTTTTTTATAAATCTGCCTAAGTCTTCGGGGTATACAATGTTATGTTGGTGTGTTGAATGGTATGTTATGTCATAAATATACATATTATTATAATCTATTTTTTAAATGCAGGAAATACTATTGTTTTCAACGGCCCTTGGAGACTACACCATTAAATATAACAAAAAAAAACATAATATAAATTACGACAACAACATGAGATGTTTACGAATTGTCTCTAATGATACAGCGCTTGATCTTATGAAGTACAAAACAAACAGGGATGCCGTAAACAAAAACGGCACGAGTGGGAATTTAACAAAATAAACGGTTCGATACTTCGGTCAAGGGACAACCCTGCCCTCCGGCTGGGCTCAGGGCTGTCACTACACTAAAAATAAGAATAATAATTTCTGACATTACAAATGTTATTTTATAGGTACTAAAATGTTGATGTTCTGCCTGAAAGGCTTCTCTGCTCTAATTTTATATTCGTCTGATTACATATTCATTGCAATGAGTACGAAAATACGGAGTAACAGTTGAAAATACTGTTGAGAAGTGATTTTACTTTACTTTAAAAATGTATGTAATCCTCTACGGTGCAACAGTTTGTGGGATTCGGCAAAACTAGGATGGAAATTCTAAATACACTATAGTAAAATTTATATTATGCACTGATCCATATTCTCAATGTTCTAATTTTTTTGAACCAGGTCAGAATGCGAGATTGCTTTCATCCCATAAAATTGATTACCATATTATCAATAAAATTTGCTATTATTCTCCGAAAATGTTTATATTTTCTATAGACAGCTTAAAGTACTAGACTAACAAAGTTTTATGTATATTCACAATAGCCAATTGCTCCGTTGAATCTGTCTATAAAAATGTTTGCTGCATAAAATACTTTTTATGTAGCGGTGGGAAACTTAGTCATAAACCTGCTATTTATTAAGAAAAACAGATGCCTCTAATAAAACCATAAAATTGTAACTGGCTTATCTTACTAATAAAAAAATGAAATAAAAGTGTCGAGCGTCAACCCTATATAAAACTTCATATCGACAGCGACGTAAAGATGAATCACAACCAGACGATGTCCGCCCGCAGCGGTTACGCGACGACCCTACAATCGATCGCGTATCAATTCACAATTCTATTACAAAAGCGCCACCGATTGATTTCCGAGGAACAAAACAGGTATTGGACGCGAAAATTTGCGATAATGTTGCTGGGCTCAACATTTTTATCGGTGATAATAGTACGGTAGTGGGTTATTTATACAGGGTATTAGCCGATCAGGGGCGGCATTAACCGCTGTTATTTTTTCATTACACAGACCTTTGGGAGCTTTTTATCTGTAATATTTGCTTGTAATGGAGCAATGATGATGTCTGTCAGAACCGAAGAGCATTCACAACAAATAACCGGGACGTAATGATGTATTGTTGGCGTTTTTCCGCGATTTCACCCGCATAACTTTTGGGATCGAGCAGCATTTTTATTTTTGGATGAATATTTGATTTTTATTTTGACTAAAATGGGAATTAATAACTCACAGGTGTTACAATAATATATTATAATTATAACATACCATCACGCATGTATTCTCTATACACTGTACATTTTTTTACCCCAAGTCAGCAAAAAAATTGTTAGTTAGTAGGTATTTACTTAATGTTAATATATTATAACCATATAAATTTAGTTTCTTTCTTTCTTCTAAATTTATATTAATGTATACCCATAGTGAAGTTTGCCAGTGTGTTTTAAGACCCATGTTGTAGGGGCGTCCCATATTTCAATATCCTATTACCGTTAACCGTATATAAATCCACCTTGAGCCGCTACTGAGAATTACTTTGGAAAACCAAGTAACGCTATGTTCCACATGAAAATCGAATCAAACTTACACAGTAGATGCGCTAGCGACCACTAAACCAATGAAGTAGCAGATTCTTGAACAAATTAGTACAAATTTGTAAGCAAAATGACAGAGAGAGCTGTCTTAGTAAAGTTGTTTAAACTATTAAGTAGCATCAAGAATGAATGAATTCCAATTCAGATGAAGAAGTAAAATGGAATATGAATAATGCCCATCCGCACAATACATTATAGACAATAAATAAAGCAGTTAATAGAATTCATATTGATACAGCACAAGACGTAGTACTTGCAGTCACGTATAATATTAACGTAGATGAAGAACGCAACGGAAAATATAAACAAGGGACTGGCAACTCGCCAACAAATATGCTTTTTAGTAAAAGTCAAATAGAAATATGTTAATCTTACTTCTATGTTAAATCAAATACTATTCATAGAACGTAATCTTGTGATAAAATAGTATGATAGAATTATATTAAATTATAATAGTAAGACAATTTACAAGACAAAAATAATTTCTTTATTGTGGTGTTACTTTCATAAAAACTAATAAAAAGATGATTCGAGGTTATAACGGTTTATAAAACAATAGCTTCCCTTACCCCCCCCCCCCCTATTCCTTGTAAACTGTAAGTATATCTACAGGCAATAAAAATCGACTGAGTTGCAAAAATCATATTTTTAATCCTAATTCCATCTTACAAAGTTAATGTAAATCCACAATGGTAAAGAATCTCTCTAAAAGAATTAGAATCAAAATATTAAACGTTTCAAAAATGTAACCCGACTCAGGCCAGCGGGGCGACAGTAGAATTTTTAGTCAATTTCTCGTTTGACACAATTGAATTTGATCGCGGGATAAATCAAGTTTCTGGGCACGAGCGACGCTGACTTCCGGCGGAGCGTCGGCTGTGGTTGAGGCAATGACAGTGTATAATGGACCTGAATGTTAGAACTACAAGCACTATTTCTATTTTCGGTTGACCGCATGTATGTTATAATTGGAATCTGGTGGGATGGTCTGCGTGTATTTTGGGGAATGTGTGGTTGATACTTTAGTGTATGCCAATTATTCACACAAAAACATTTACAATACATTTAAAAGATACAATATAAACATAAACCAGTTTAGGTTTTTCTGTAAGTTGAATCACTGTTGATTCAATGATTCCAAGATAATATATAAATCTTGTCCTACACTCAGCTTCAGATTGATATAGACTTCCAGAGTAGACATAAATTCAAATGATACTTACTCAGCATGTAAATCTTGTCTTACGTACCTAGATTTTGAAACCAAAATCAATATTTTCGTTATGAATTCAAATACTATTCCATTTCTATTTAACATTAATTTAGTAAGTAATACTATAGCTGATATTATTCATATCGTTGCTATCTTGGCACGTAAAGAAGACTGGCAATCAATGAACAATTACAATACAATTACATTTTCCATCGCCGATTTTTCCTTAATCCGAAAAGAAATTTTAAATCTCTCTATAAATCAATTCCTTTTTCCATTGCCATTATTTCTCGCTCATCGCCAATAACTTGAGCCGTTCTTTCAGAACCTTTGTCTCAAGCCGCGCGACCTCAAATGACTCGTTTGAGGCTACTTAACGAGTCGTCTGCTCAATTCTTACTTCATTGGTGCCCTAATGCAAATCGACTGGCGGCTTAACAGAATATTTTGTCGCTCCTCAGTCTTTTGTTTGGTTTATTTATGTTGCTTAATGGTATTATAAGTCGTGTTCCATGAAGTACCGAAGGATCGAAACAAGAATTTTGCGTACGAAGAACTTAATGTTTGTTTTGACTACGATGGTCGTGTTTCTAAACAAAATATCAGCACAGAATAAACATATACCTACTAACAGTACTTGAATAGAAAGTTTAATAATATTACAGTATTCACATCATATGGTATTCGAAAACAACGTTTCTTCTATTGTATGTGTGATTTTGTAATTTGATGAGTATTTTTTTTTGTAATAGTGACTATTCTACAGTATTGTGTAGAAATTATGAACTAAACGTTGTTCTCTGGCCGTATTGTATCGATCAAACAGTGTTGGCTGACAGATTTAGATCCCAATGCCGCCGGCTTAGGTCGCTACAGTATGATACCGATTTTACCACAGAATTTAATTTGCATAACTTATTCCATACATATACTTCAAATTCGTGCAAACAATTTCACTTTTATATAATTATGACACATTGTGTTTTTAAAGAAGTTATTCAATCAAATGTTAATAAAAGTTTGTACTAGGTTTAGGCTTAGGGTTTTAATTTCAAACAGAGTTAAGCTGTACGGTTGTAAATTTGCTGTGAAAATGAAATTCCATATGAAGACTAAACCGCTATTATATAGTATAATCTAATTGAATAATTGATATAGTACTAGTAACTGCAGCTACTGAGCTTGGGTTGCTGGAAGCTGTTTCTAAGTTAAGCAATGTGAGAAATTTTCAGTATCAGTTTGGAGTTTTCCTACATCTTTCTCCTGAGAATGTATTACTTTGTGCCATATGATTACCAATATGGGCTGTCCCTGTGTTATTTGGGAGCAAACCATTAAAATCTCTGACTTACCCCTCGTCGATACACATAGCGCGTGTACACAATGTTTTTATAGTTATGATAATACCAAAATACATTACATGATATATGGTCATTATAACAAAATAATTAATATTTATTTAACAAATTATTGTTTCCCACAAAACATGAAAACACGATAACAATTCTCTATCGAAATAACCTGTTTCATTAAAAATTTATTCACAATACGTGATAAACATTAAAATACCGTATGTGATTAATTACCGGGCAACCCCACTCGTTTATCAATTTGTATCAGAAATGACAATACAAAACTTGTTGGTCGTAATGATAAAATCGTTTTGTTTTGACATAGGGGAATAGGCTGGCAACAGTAATATAATTTTAATGAACGGACTCACAGAAATGGTGATTGATTGTAATGAAGAAATTGATTTGAAAATTTAATATGATTAAATTATGTAATTTGCTAATTAGTTATCATTACATTTCATAATGTTTATTGTCTAGTGAGTTTTAATAGCGAACTATCGGGTCACGAGGTCGTGGGTCCGATTCCTACAGGACATGAATATTTAAATATGTGATGAATATATTTGTGTATGTTTG
This sequence comes from Acronicta psi, assembly GCA_946251955.1. Taxonomy (NCBI): domain Eukaryota; kingdom Metazoa; phylum Arthropoda; class Insecta; order Lepidoptera; family Noctuidae; genus Acronicta; species Acronicta psi. The sequence goes on along the minus strand of OX276473.1, from coordinate 571,695 downwards.
GGTATTTCTAATATCTTATTATAAGTATGCATTTACAAAAAGTAATACATCATTATTATAACCCCATGTTACAAACTCTGCTTAGTTTGGAATTAAATTGTAATGTGTAAAATTACCCAATATATTTATTCATTAAAACTACATTACCATACTCAAAGCCGCTCCGGAAGATATCCTTATAGAAAAATCCAAGAACTTGTTACCATAATTATTTTTAAACAAGACTCCGAATTTTAATAGGACTCAACTATGGTTAAAATGTTCTTAAATACTAGTAGTTCTTAAGTATCTAAAGTCTTAAACGCATGGTCAGATTTAAAATATTATTATTTTATACCAAACTGTATGATTCACAGTTAAGAATTTTACTGCCACCGCTCCATCGTTCCCCATGGGTATCGTAAGAGGAGGACAAAAGGATTATGTCTAGGGTACGGGCAGTGTTTACCTGGTATCCTAACAGGGTGAATATAATAATATAAAGTCCCCTCCCGTCTCCTCATAAATTATTATCATTAGTGCTATTCTGTGGGTAAAATTTGGACGTATTTCCATTACCTACACAATCCTTATACTTAGATATTTCTCGAAAATGTTTGAACATTTCAATAGACATTTGCTTGGCATTTTATCAAACCAACTTAACTAAAAATTACTATTCTTGTCAGAGTTGCGTTATAAATAAAGTAGCCATTATTTAAAGTTATAAAAAAGTTGATAAAATCACATGATAAATAAAATAATATAATTATTGTTATTAAAAAAAAACGCATATCAAAAAGTGTAAAGTTTCTGTTCTGGATGTTGTAATAGTATATGCTTTCTTCTGATTATTTGCCGATTGTCACCATTGCACATTTTTTGTCTTAGATGGTGACGAGAAATCACGATTGTGACCGGACCACAAGAGGTTGATTGGTGACGAGATGCGAACGTGACGCACCATGACCCGACGAGGACCCTGCAGGAGCTTCGCCATCAGCGTCATACAAATCATCACTATTATATGCCAAGGTACATAGATGCTCACCATTTATTAAAGGTTTCGGCAGAGATTTACACCCAGGTTTCGCCAGTATGTGTAGGTCCAATCTAATAAGGAGCGAGCCTATTGCCTTCGGAATCGAACCCAAAACCTCGAACATCTTCTCTTACTTGGTCGTAAATTACCGTCCAATTTCTAAATTGTGCCTATTTTCTAAAATATTAGAGCGAGTAGTCTACACGGCAGTTTACTCTGCATTAAGATGCAACTTTGGAGAAGAGCAGCACGGTTTTCTAAGGAAACGATCCACCACCTCTAATTTAATTCTTTCCAATGAATTTATCTCAGAGGGTATGGAGCAACGCCATCAGGTAGACGTAATATACACCGATTACAGTAAATGTTTTGATCGCATTAATCATCGCATACTTTTACACAAGCTGTTGTCTGTCGGTATACACGGTGATTTATATCGATGGTTCTCCTCATATATAGAAAATCGATCTCAGGCAGTAGTGTTGCAGGGATATATGTCAGGGTGGAGTTCAATACCCTCTGGGGTCCCACAGGGATCTATTTTAGGTCCTCTATTATTTAATTTATTTATTACTGACATCAACACATGTTTTCAAAACACATATATATTATTATACGCCGACGACATGAAAATTCTTAAAAAAGTTAAAAATCTATCAGACACTTATGAACTACAGGCTGACCTTAATAGATTTGCTAATTATTGCAACTACAATAAGCTCCAATTAAACGTATCTAAATGCTTTCACATCAGTTATACTCGGCAAAAAAATATGATCGGTTCAGGATACACTCTCAACAACCAAACTATTACTAAAGTCAACCACATCAGAGATCTAGGTGTAATCCACGATAGTAAATTGATTTTCGATAAGCACATCGATACAATAGCAAAAAAAGCGTCTAAGTCTCTTGGTTTTATAATGAGATCCACATCATGTTTTAATTCGTTAAAACCAGTCAAGGTTCTGTATTGTTCATACGTGCGCTCCAACCTAGAATATGCATCACAGGTATGGAACCCCCAATATGAAGTATACAAATCCCGCATTGAGTCAATACAGAAGAAATTTTTAAGATACCTAGATTACAAAGCACAGCAAAGTTCAGTTGATTATACCCATCGTTGCAAAAGATATCACTTCTTACCATTAGATTACAGACGCCGTATAAACGATGTTACCTTTCTCACAAATATTGCAAATTGTTCCATTGATAGTTCCGCGCTTCTTTCAAATATAACACTCCGTACAAACCAACTAGGCTTTAGACGATGTCCACTCTTACATGTTCCTTTCGCAACTACCAACTACAGAAAAAATGCCTTTTTTCTACGTAGCGCAAACAGTTATAATAATTTACCTTTCGAAATAGACCTTTTTACAACTAGCTCAAATAAAATTAGAAATGTACTAAATACTAATTATTTTAAAAAAGACCGTGCCAATTAATATGTTAGTTACGTTTATAATCTCTTCTTTCTTATTCTTATACTCTTCCTTCTCTTTAATTTTCAAGTCCTTTTTTTTTTCAAATTTAGGTACTAACATGTAATACAAATGTGGAAGCTTGTTATTAGCAATTTGTATAAGTAGTATATAGTTTTTTACCTTTGTTATTAGTCTGTAAGCTTTCCTAAAATAAATAAATAAAATAAATAATAAATAAGTAAGCATAACCGCTATGCTTACAACCAAGTAAATTAGAATAGTAATATCAAATATTTGTTGAATCGTTTGTGAAATATTTGCTAGTAAAAATATAATACTTACACAGACCCTAAAATAATACTCGCACCAACAATTTTTTGTTAATCTCGGAGTGTATTTTTTAAGTCTCATACACTCCTGATTCTACTAAAGAATCTTTTTACCCGACGACACGGCAAAAAGCCAAAGGAAGGGTTTTATATTAGGGAGTCTATGTATTTAAAGTTTTTACTTAGGTGTATGAGTTAGCAAAACATAGGAGCGCTTTTTTAAATAACCAATCTCAAATCTGTTTAACAAAATTATAAGCAGATTGCCTTTTACCTGCAACCTGAAAAAGATCTGATTTTCGGTAGTTTTATCTATAGAAAACAAAAAACCTGCATTGATAATGATGATCAAAATAACACATGAGCATAAACACATTTAAATGTGATGAGAATCAGAGACGCGAACATTAACAGGCCACCTAACTAAGTTTCCAAAATTACACGCAAACTTTTCGAATAAAACGCGACACAAAGGGAGAAAGCCCTTAATGAAGACAATATTTTGAGGGGCTCTCAACTCGAGTAATTAAATCTCGCGGCTCATATCTCCGAGCAGTATAACTAGGGGTACACAGAGTAATTGGTTATTAAATTAGTCGTGGTGTCGATCAATTTGTATGTTTCCATGACGTAATTGTAGTTTTAGGTTTAGATGTGGGTGAGAGGAATTTTATGAGGTTAATAAAGATGGCTAAATTAAGGAAGAGGAAAGTGAATGTCAACTATCAATCCCTCATCAATTCAAATATATTTAACACAAAGCTCTAAATAAAGCCAAGATGGCACTTGGGGTCAGTGGCCGTCTGATGGGGAACAATTGGGGTGTAAACCCCAGAATTGCCCTCTGGCATATACACTGCCGTTGTGCGGCCGATTATAACGTACGCGTCAGTAGTATGGTATGACAAGGCCCACCAAGTGACAACTATACAAAAACTTGACAGTCTGCAGAGAACTGCCTGTCTCATAGCCACAGGAGCTATGTCCACATGCCCCGCAATGGCACTAAATGCCCTGCTGGGGCTCCCGCCTCTACATGTATTCATACAAAGAGACGCGAAAGCCACCATGTACAGGGCAAGCATTTTGGGCAAAAACTGGATATCCAAAAAATTTTGGACACTCCAGGAATCAATAGTGGAAACACCGATACTTGGCATGGCAACAGATGCCATGCTTTTGCGGCATGTTTATAAAAAACACTATACCGTAGAAATGACCTCAAGGGAAGACTGGTTAAAGAGTCGGCTACCTTATGATGCCGGATGCCTAATATGGTATACCGATGGGCCCAAAATGGGACAGGATGTAGGCTGTGGAATACGTGGAGAGCGGCCCAAGTTTAACAAGAGTGTAAACCTGGGACAGTACGCCTCTATCTTTCAAGCTGAAGTTTACGCCATCATAGAATGCGCGGAGGCGAATCTGCAAAAGCACTACGTCAACTACACTATCTACATAAACTCGGATAGCCAAGCGGCTCTATTAGCGCTAGATTCGAACGTCATGTCGTCGAAACTAGTGGAAGACTGTACAGTCCGGTTAAATTGTCTAGGAATGAGGAACAAAGTAGTTCTAAGATGGGTGCCGGGTCACGCGGGTATTGTTGGCAACGAACGTGCCGATGAACTCGCAAGAGCCGGAGCTAGTGGAACGCAGCAGGGACCTGAACCCTTCTGTGGGATACCAAAAAGCCTAGCTCAAAGAACCCTCACGAATATATGCTATGAGACCGCCATCAAGCTCTGGACGGAATCGGCAGGCTTGGTCCACTCCAAAGCACTAATCAAAGCCTACAATAAAAGGCGTACGAACCAAATTCTAGCGCTTAGCAGAAACAATTTGCGCATTGTGACGAGAGCCCTAACAGGACACTGCTGCCTTAACAAGCACATGTTCAATCTAAGGCTGAGCGATACGGCTACCTGTCGACGCTGTGAGGAGGCTGATGAAACGCCACTTCACCTGCTAGGGAAATGTGGATCGCGAATACACAAGCGCAGTGCTCATCTAGGAAAACACACTCTAAGCCCTGATGAAATAAAGGAGCTTACCCCTAAGCAAATCCTGCAGTTTGTGTCAGCCGCAGGATTTAGCAGTGAACTCTAAATTTCATCGAGCGGCGATCACAATAGACCCATCAGGGTCGATGTGATACGATAGCCGCGAACAAAATATTAAAAAAAATAACACAAAGCTCTCGAAAAGAAACGAAAAATTGATAGGTAGTACAATCTAAAGTTTCTCAAACAGTTACAGAACAACATTTTATAGTATCCCAATCCTAATAAACAGAAGTGAGTGAACCACCTAATTTGCTCGTCTATGTTATACGTTAAGTCTCAAAGACATTCGGTAAAACTTTATATAGGCCGTGGAGCATACACTCAATTTAGCGGTGTTATATAAACACCGAGACATGCAGATGTTGGTCTCGGTACGGTAAACAAGTTGAAAAATGTCACAGTCGAGAAACAATATTACTTTTCTTTCAAACGAACCCCGTCTAAAATATAAAATTCATTGCCATTTCGACTCGCAAATTATTCAAAGAGGAAGGTATCAAAGCCAGGTAGCGGTAGATTTTGGGGAAAACGATATACTCGGTATCATTGCGGCAAGTTAATTTAGCATTAAACGTTTGATTTCGAAGTTAAAGGAAAATGATAAAGTAAATAATAATGTGGAGATATGAAGTATATGTTTTGTGGTATGATAATGTTGATTTTGGAGTGAAATGTTTCCTTTCTTTTCGATGTCATTAGATCAAAATTCATTGCTATTTTTGCAATCTCTGTTTTGAGTCCATGTTGTTTTTTTTTTTTTGAAATATTTTGTACTAGTATCAACTAAAACACTCTTTCCAAATGGTCGCAACCACGTTGACTATGACCTTGTAGGCCAGCGCAATTTTTACCTATTCCAAGAACAAAGCCCTGCTTTGCATTCGACTATTAGATACACCGACTACTCGGCAATTGTCTAGTTAATATATGAACTTCACAACTTAAACTAGGCGCCAGTTCTACTAATGTAAAAATTTGAGTTTCACTTAAAAACTTAATAAATTATGTATGATGTGAACAGTATATCAGGTTTGTTTAAAAAGGCAGTTACACAAATATGTCATCATCATCGTCCTGACCTTGTCCCAATTTATTTGGAATTAGTGCAGTCTATCCTTTTCTTCCATTTAACCCTGTTAGCCTTCACCCCCTCATTTACTCCCTTTTCCATCATATTGACCTCGACACAATTCATCCATCTTTTCTTAGACCTTAGACTCTCTATCCCTCCATCCTTCAACATTCAATATCATCACTCTTTTAGTCACATGCGTTTCATTCCTCCTCACCACTTATTATGTATAGGTAGAAGTAAATATTTTACCTTGAAGGCATAAGTAATTAAACCTTACAGGTACTTTAATTTATATGCAGACAGTTATTTCAGCTATTATATTATTATTTCACACACGTAACTTAAAGTATAGAAAACCGAGTACCTACGTCATATTATAGAGATGTGCCAAAGTATGCGTGCCTCATAAACAAATAAGTTAATTAAGGGATGCCGAGTACGATGAGAGCAAAATTGTGTTTTATATCCTTTGTGATGGCTCCTAGACATAACAAGGGGTAGTTATTAAATACATGTACTGAGTAATAATGAGTTAAACCGTTATTGTTTTGCAAAGTATAAAAAACTATCAGTAAAATAAGGCAGCCAGGCAGGCATTCAGGTGCATCTAGTTAGTCCGAATGCCAAACCTAATATGATTGGAAAAAGATGGAAAGAAAAAAGGATACATTTATTACTCATCAACCCATTTTCTACCGTCCGAAATATGTGGGCTGGTCTACTCCGAGAATGAGAAGCCTCAGGGCCTATGTTCACAAAACATAACATACACGCTTGAATTCCCAGAAAGGTTGGGCAGCAGTAAACCAAAATATACACCCACAACTTGCCGGTATGTTTAGATTGTAATTGAGGAAGAACCTATTTCCATTTACCGGTCACAAATCCAAACTCGCAGCTACTCGGAATATCATGGAAAAACCTAAGAACAGTTTGCTCGACCTGAGATTCAAGCCCATATGGACCTTTATGAAAAAGTTAAACAAATTCCTAAAAACAAAATCCAGACCAAAAAATTCAGAAAACAAATTTCGGTATCAATAGCATATACCTATCCATTAAGATGTAAAAAGACGTCTAAACGTTGACAACGAAACAATTTCAATCGAAACGTCTGCGCCTTCCCAATATTGATACGCAAATTAGAATCCGAATTCTAAAAAAAGTAATCATTGCGACGGTGAACAAAATAATATTGTAGAAGATACACAGAAAAAAGATCTAAAAATTGTTTATCGTCGTTTGCTAAAAGGAAAATGCTAGCTTCGTTTATTAGCCCGACTCATTTTTTTTGCTTCATATTTGAAGCAAAAAAAAATCTAACCGTCTGAGTTTGTTACGTAATTTTAATTACCATACTCGCTGAAGTATGAGTTACTACAGTACAATTGACAGTTAAGAATTCTAAAAAAGACTCTTTTGTTAGATATGTAGCTACATTTCTGTATTTCATCTTCGCGTAATGAACGTTCCTATACAATTAGACAATAATGTATAAATAAACTTAATAAACAGTTTTTTCAATTACAGTAGATAATTTTGCAAATTTTTATACATTATGACTTTAGCTTCAAATGTCATAAAAAATAAACACCATTATTATTTTGTCTTGAGAATTAATTTGCATGAACCCTGCCGAATGAATTATTGGCTGATGAGGTAGTTGCAAATAAACGTATGAAAGGAAAGAAATATGGCATTAAGTTACGAGGATGACAATGATAACGTCATTGATGGATGTAATTTAAGAAAAAAAATACAACACTTAGTAACACAACTTTATTAAACCCAACCAATTACTTGCATTCATTTATTTTTTAAGGTAAAAATGAAGAATCTAGATATTGAAAATGTCTTGTACAATTTATACAGTGTGTAATTTACAAAGTGAGTGTTCAATATTAATGTTAAATTGTAATCTATAGGAAACTAAATATTGAATAGGAGTTTATAAGGGTCGTCCAGGTATTCACTGATGTAATGAAGTTAATGTTAATCCTGATCGAACAGGCAGTTAACCCCTATTATCCTGTTGAACGTTAGACGAGATTTAGGCCTTCCATGCATGGTTAATGTTTCAATCGACGGCAAACAACTAGAGGGAGCTTCGTTAATAGGCACTAAGGGCTTGATACCTTTGTCTTAAGTTGATTTAAATCTATTTTGCTACCAGTTTATCAAGTAGTGAAGTTGCCTTCCAATACTTTGAAACATGCCTTTGGCCATGAAACATAAGGCATTGATCTTTTTTTGCATTCATCCCTTCTAGCCGTCACCTGCTTATTCAAGCCCTTTTCCATCATATCGACCTTTTAAAAAACTTGTCATTTATCTTGTCTTGTCTTGAACTTTTAAAAAACTTGTCTTATCTCTTGACTTTGAAAAATATCCATAGAACTTGAAAAACACGCATAGACTTTGAAAAACTTGCATAGTGACTTCCAATCATCATACACAAGATTTTTAAAAGCCGTAAAATTTCCTTAATTTGGACTTTGTTGATGTTCTCTTTGCCAAAGTTTCGCATACCCTTTACAAGCCCAACATTATCACCAACTTCCTCAAGGGTAGGGGGAATTTGCCAAAGTTGCGTAATAAACAATATTTTGCTTGTCATAACGAGCTGACAGCTTCCGGCTTCCTAACTTTGTGGTTGATTAAAAATATCAATCTAAGCACTTTTACATTTTACTTCAGTCTAATACTTTTTCATTATTTTATTAAATTCAACTTTTATAACACATCTAAAGAATATAACGTTTTCATTCTAGACGCACATTATTATTTTAAACTCAGCATGCGATAATATTTGTAGGTACATTAGGTAGTTTTCGATTCGCTTTTCGGTCAGCAGCAAAATTCCAGAATTACGCGTGTAAATTAATGCTAGCTGCGATAAACTTGCTTAGCACGCAGATAATAAGTAATGTAGGTACTTACCGCGGTTTGCTTAGTCAGCTGCTTGGTTGACTCACTGAGCTGATTAGCCGCCGATTTTAGTCAACGAGTAGACAAAAAGTATTTTATTGTGAATTTGATTTGAATATGCTCTTAGTTTGATAGCGTGTATCTTTGTTTATGGGTCAAGTTCTCTTTACTAACATGAGTTAACTAACCTAACCTAACCTGCCGGTGTCGCACGGAGCGACAGCTTCCAGTTTCATCGTCATGTTTCATCCAATTTACACAAAACCTTACCGAATTATACACCAAAAAATTTCACCAATGAATATAGTAATTCTGAGATTATGGGGAAGCCCATGAATCACTCTGTCATTGGTGAAAAGCGTATTGAAAATCGGTTTGATAGTTTTTGAATTTATCGTGTTCAGACAGAAAAACGCCGTGAGGGATTTTGTTTTATAATAAAATGAGATAGGTAAGAGTTATTCGACTGGTTTGAAACATGCTCTGAATTTTATACTTATTCTTTTTACCATCACATACGTGTAGACTATTATTATGTAGCTCATACCGAAACGACAGAAGAAATAACTAAGAATCTCGAAAACGCCTCTAAAATATTACGAGTCTCAAGTGCTTTTTCGTAATTTTAATCTGAAATATTACTTGTTCGGTTGTAAAAATGTGTCGTCTTGGTGATTTATGTGACGGGCGATATTTTCAGTTTGACTAACTACTTTACAAGATAATTTATTGGATTTACGATGTTGGAAACGACTGATATTTTTACGTTAATGTGATTAATACTCAAATCTAGTCTTTACAATGAATAAAACACATCTTTATTAAGTTAGTTTAGTAATTATTTTAATTTCACGGCTCTTTTGACGCTACGGTTCTCGAATTCGATTCCTGCCTACAGATAGTTGACTCACGAAATCAATCTGTGTAAGAATTTGTGTGTCCACTCCAAAGACAGAAGAAAACCTCAGCTTGCGAACCATTAACACGTAGGTAGACGTAATATGAAAGAGAAATTCAATATTACGGGCAGTGGGCTCGGTAGCTTAGTTGGTTAAAGAGCTCACTAATAATGGTTGAGCTACACGATGACTGATGCATGCGTACCGCCAGCTAGGACTGGTCAACTCAAAGCTCAATTTCAGATTTTGCCCTACATTGTTTAACGCGCATATCCGATATATACTTACTAAGATTATCTGAACTTCAAAAGAGACCATGATTCGCTGAGCTTTTTTCGGCGTTCTTTCTCATAGGTCGCCAGGTAGGTAATGCCGGCGCCATCTAGTATTTAAGAAAATAAAATGAATTGTAAATGTGTCTTTAAAGGATCTCTTTATTTCAAAGCGTCGTGTGTATTGAACCGGAGGAATGCAGATCCAGTCGTATTCATTTTTAGCTATAATTAATATCTTTAGTAAATGCATGTACACATTTAATGATAATTGTTGGCAGTGTTGACGGAAGAGCCTCGGTTCGCGGAGCCGATCCCCAACGTGACGGTGGCGCTAGGCAGGGACGCCAGCCTGCCCTGTGTCGTCGAACACCTCGGCACTTATAAGGTGAGTGACCAGTCAAGGTGTAGGTATTTCTATAATATTTTAAAGATCGTAATGTGAAGGCACTGGGTCACGAATGGAGGTGGAGAGACGAGGTGTGTTGTCCCCCGCACCAAAGGGAGGATTTGACCAGGCGGGTGTTATGCCTGGCGGGCCACTGCACGGTAAGTGCACTGCAAGTGCACGGTAAACTTCACTTGCGCGATTCAGGATTTGCTGCTTCGTATAAGTTTTTTATGTAGGTAGCTTGATAGATGTTGCTACAGTTACCATAGGAAAACTATTGTTATGACAGAAGAAGGCTAAATAAGAAGTTATCTTACGATTAAGCGTTACCCAAGTTGATTTTTTCTCACATCTCCATGGTGTTGGTGATTCCCAACTCCACACAAATGTTATTTATTTGTTTCTTACAAATACTTACTTTTTTTTATGGGGTGCGGAAAATTGTGATAGGTATATACCTACGTCAGGTACATGAGATTCAAACATTCACAACCGTGATCTGGTACCACGACCAGACCCTATCAAATCAAAGGGATTCCTTACTTCTTACTTAATTAATTTATGGAATACCTAATAAATCTCAACATTTTGTGAATGCTATTTTGCTTTTGTATATAAATAGCTTGGAAAATAATTAATCGGTTGTGTTAACATATTTTAGGCTTTATCTCGACAAAAACAGTAACTTCAAATTATAATGAACTAATAAAACACGGAGCTACGATAACATTTCTAGCTAAATTGGGCTCGAAATTGTTAAACATAATTTCCAATAATCCCGGCCGAGAACAATGAACCGTCTCGGCTTTACAACCCCATCGGCTAGAGATCGGGATATTATTTTAAAATGTTAATGGGCCCCTCTAGTTCTGATCTGACGGTGTTCAACCTTGAAGTGAATGTAATGTAATGTAATAATTAAATTACCTCTCCCCCCACCCCTACGATCTCTTTCTGTATTACACCTCGGGTACACCGACCATTATTAAGTCAATTTTGTATTTCCACGAATTCATTTTCGCCGAGCTTAATGCTTAGAGTAGGTATTTATAGTACAAGTGATGTTGTGCGGAATGAATTATTATCTATTTATATCTATAAAAGAAGAAACTGACAGACTGATTCACTGACTGATCGGTCAACGCACAGCTGAAACCGCTGGCTCTAGAACCATGAAATATTGCAGAAAAGTTCCTTAGGTGAGGTACATAGGTATGCATTAAGAAAGGGTTACGGGATTGAGAAAAAAATTATGAATGCAAGTAACACCGCGGGGAACAGCAAGTTCTATTAGCAGCCGGTGTACAGAAAAACGTAAAACAATACTATAAGTGATTCCCATGAGGATGATTAACAATATAAAACTTCTTCTCCACACGACTGGCATCAAATGCGTGGATTTTCGGAGTCATATTTCAGAATTACCCACATTTAAACAAAAAATAGTCAATAATTTTAAACGTGAGTCTGCCGTAAAACATCTTTGTGTGTGTTACGACTTGAGAGCCACTTCCCGGTCTCGGTTACTTTGCAATTGGTAGAGGCTTTTATTAACCGACAACGCATCAAAAATACCTCTGGTGTCGAAGGTGGCCGAGGGCGGCGCTACGGAACCTAATAGAAGGACAGTAATGAATAGATTATTAATAACTTCATTAAAATTGGAATCTCTTCCAGTTTCCCTGTTCCCGAGCCAAGCATTAATCATACTAATTAATCGTATAATTAAACGTCTTTACGTATTTTATTAAAAAGATAGGTCTAAAGTTCCGTGACGCGCCCCCATTTGCCCTGTCTCTTCCACTAATTATTACGCTATAATAAATATCGCTGAAGGAATTAATGCAGTAATTTCAGCCTGTATTTCAAGCCTCGGTTATTCATTAAGTTCTACGTCATAGCCGGTACAAAGGTAGAATGTAGAATAGTGGGGTGCTACGTAGATACAATTAGGCTTCTTGCAGATAAAAGGGAAATCCTGAACTTTGAAGATTACTTACGAAGAAATGACTTGTTTCACAAACGTGTGTTTATGTTACTTCAAGTAACAAATTACAGACGCAATGCATTCCATTGGTTTATGGGCGCCCGGAGTCATAACGGTACTTTGTCCAACAGTGGGACACAAAGAAATACAAAAAACGTTACAAACACATTACAATAATAACAATAACAAGTAATGTAAATGATAATAATATTAATATTAATGAGCACACTACGTTAAAATAATGTTGGTCATGTATTTCTAATTACAACATTTGTAATTATCAAAATTTAAAACATTTTAATACCAGGGGGCTAGCCAAGTTGCATTTTGACATTCGAATCGACAAACAAAATGTATGTAAATGACATTATTGACAGTCCGATTTGTCGAAAGCTTGTGTCATTTCCATACATTTTGTTTGTCGATTCGAATGTCAAAACGCAACTTGTCTTGCCCCCCAGTACTTTAATAGATACAAATTGAAGTTTTAAAAGTTGAGGCTATTTCGAACTCTAAGGCTTTGTTTACAATCCTGAATCCTGTAGATTTGCATTAATATTAATATTGATTGTACTTTTATCGTTCGAAAACTCCCTGCTGCTTGGGAAAGATGGAGATTTCCTCTGAAAAAACAATAATTATCTAAGAGTCTTGAATCGATTTAGTGATACTTCAAAGACCTTCCTGTTATCTGTATTTATTTTAGCCCTAACCAATCACGATTCTTTGTAATCCATACTCAAACACATTCTCCGAAAACATTTCACGTTATTTGCTGAAAGATAGTAAAAGTTAGTCTTGTTCGACTCAGTTTTACTGTCTTCCAAAAGGTTACGATTCATCATCTTTGGTCTATCCATTCCTACTAGCCGTCACCTGCTTCACCATCTTTTCTTTGACCTTTCTCTATTCCTCCGTCCTTAAATATTCAATGTCATCACTGTTTTTGTCATAGTCCAAAAGATTACAATTGTTTAAACCAAAAAAAAATACGAACTTTTCCGTCTTTGCTTTATGTAGTCATAAAGTAGTTGCAGCGAGCCTAACGTTAACAGTTGCAGTGAACCAATTAACTTATTCATGAACGCGGATGAGCGCTGCAACGGTTTAGTTATTATGTACGTTGGAACCATTCCACTAATTATCACGCTGCTACTGCGCCGGTGTCGACTCACCTTCGAACTAGGTGTTGAGAGTATTACGTCATAGAAGGTGATAAAAGGCTTTTTAAAATACCGGTTTAAAATTAGTGAAGAATACACTAGAACATTATCACCTTTTGTATATTTATAGTTCATATTAATCAAAGCATGCAAATGTTTAGAAACGCGTTGTATGTAGGCCAACAACCAATCAGTATCTTAAACCTGCTTAAACAGTTTTAAGCAGTTTATTACATAATAACTATCATTGTTTAATTTTTTGCCACGGATAGTCAAATATATAGCTCGAAATATGAGCTACAAAACATTGTAGTACGTATCTGTAGCTAAAGAATAACCCCTCTTGTAACTGAGACTATAACTTAGCCCGTACCCATCAGTAGGGCAGTAAATAGGTTGATAGTTCAGACACGTATAAAACTTTACGTCGACACTTATAATGAAGTTCTAAAATTATAACATACACAAAAGGCACACGCACACGCCCAAAGAATAATATTTACTATTTTTAAATTAATAACTGCACATACACGACCTGAGTCAGCTCTCGATATACCGAAGACGTACAAATGTTCAACAGTTTTACAATTACTTCTTTTAATTAAAATTTAATCTTGTTTTTCCGTACGTGTATCTTGCAGCTAACGGTATCTCTGCTTCGTGGAAAAGTAGTGTTAGAATTCTGTGTAGTGTATGTCTGGCCACGTTTCCCTCTCAGCCTTGTCATTACTAATGCATTTCTGTCTACCATACGTGGACTTGTAGCCCAACGCGATAGATGCATATTTCTTTAAGGGGACGCATTCACCTCAGGGGATTTAAAAGGTTTGCCAACATCTTGAAATAGCATTTTCTTGACAACATATTCTCCTTAAAGCTGAATAAATGTACACGTATAAAGTGCAGTTAAAATCTCTTTGGTCCGAATTACGACACTCAATCCACCCCTAATACTTTTATTTACGACCGTAACTCTTTTTTTTTAATAAACGCACTCAAAACGATAACAAGATCAGGTAAAAATGGTCCATAATATGCATGAATGCTATATGTTTTTGTGAAAGTTAAGTCTTAATATACACTAAAACAAAGTCAGGCTAGTTACACCATTTATAATTTAAGAACTGCTGGACCGATTATTACGATCTTCGATAAGTTCAATTTGTCGCACCTCGAATAGCAACAGAACAATTACTGCCATAAGGCAAAATGACATAGGGCATTAAGTCCGCCTTGTGTACCATTTTATGTACATAAAGTTTGAATAAATAAATAAATAAACAACAATTAAAACATCGGAAAAATTTACGAATACAAAATGACCACCCGTTCAAAGCTTGAAAGGACCGCTAGTAATTATAATAATGTTTTGTATATTTATGATCACGCAGTTTATCAATTTAATTTTCTTCCTAAGCTCTTATTAAGACATTGTCTTGTACGCGACAATGGATGCGCAAGTTAATTGTGTAACCGACCATTATGTATGTCGGGAGCACCTGACAAGTACATATATATTATATAGTTTGTACATATTATATGGTAAAACATAGTTTAGGTCAACGTTCTGGAATATGCCATAGATTGTATAAACTACAAATTGATTACTATTACGCGCCGATGACCTATTATTTTACCTAAACTCGTGTTAACTGTAGCTTTTATGTACAATTCTACTGCACTATATGCCATTTTATTATTTATAAAAAAACCTTTTTGAGCACTGGCCAACGCTGTATATATACAACAATATATACAAATCTTATATGCACAATAATATTATCTATATAAATATAGATGAACCGCCTAACTTCCGACTAACTGCACTAAATTGAATAATTATTTTTCTGTTGTGTTCATTATTGTCTCGGCAAGGTTTGTTTGTTTTTTAAATCCACCGGGATACGCAGGGGAAGTTGGGCACGGGTCGCTACTTAATAAAGCGTCATACGTACATTTATTCCTTGCGGAGATTGAACCCGCGATACTTAATGTAGCAGCCTATTACTCGGCCACTGTATATGTTAGCCAATTATTCCAGTATCATATTTCCCAGTTCATAATTAAGAGAAGGGAATTCCCTTACAGTGAACAATTAACTTATTCATGAATGTGCTCCAGTGTAATTATTTATTTTATTTTACGATCCCTATTATCCTGTAACACCCGCCTCGTAAATACTGGAGCGGTGGAGGGTAATTTTGAATTTTGAAGTAATTTCAAAGGCTATAGACGGTTTATTTCGAATATTACTTGTAGATTTGTTGTTGTTATAAAATGCTTCCTTGGCGTGTGGCCCGTTAAGAGACGTCTCTTTAGTTCTCAATTATTTTTTAAATCTTTGATTATTATTTTATGGCTACCTGGGATATAGTTAGTTAGAAGATATTAACTATAGGTTAATTAAGTGAAAAGAATACAGTGCTTTTTATTTTTCTTTCTGAATCTACTTACTATTTTCAAGGTATTGTTATTAGACAAATATTTTTAATAATACATAAAAACAAATAGAATATTATTGACTGTACACCAGAATTGTATTTGTCTTAAGATATTAACTATAGGTTAATTAAGTGAAAAGAATACAGTGCTTTTTATTTTTCTTTCTGAATCTACTTACTATTTTCAAGGTATTGTTATTAGACAAATATTTTTAATAATACATAAAAACAAATAGAATATTATTGACTGTACTGGTGTACAGTCAATAATATTCTATTTTGACTGTACTGGTGTACAGTCAATAATATTCTATTTGTTTATAAATAATTTGTTTATAAAAAATAATAATATAATATGAATTGTATTTGTCTTAAGATATTAACTATAGATTAATTAAGTGAAAAGAATACAGTGCTTTTTATTTTTCTTTCTGAATCTATTTACTATTTTCAAGGTATTATTATTAGACAAATATTTTTAATAATACATAAAAACAAATAGAATATTATTGACTGTACACCAGAATTGTAATATCTAAAAATAAGAACATGCTTACAATGGTCTTAACGCTAATATCAATTAAAATATTACCCTCCTTCGACATAATATGTAGGTACATAGTTTCACGTTTATTTCCTATTGGGGTAGGCAGACATTATATTCACTTTCACCTCATCTATGCTCATCAGCCTCCCCATACATGAATATCCCTCCTTCGACAGTAAGGTAGAAAACTTAGCTTTTAATTATAAATGTAGAAAAATAATGTCGGTACAAACCACAAGTATGATGCATTTGCCGGGCCGATAGGTGCAGCAGCTAAGCTAATGTCCATCGGCACGGATCGAGGGAGAGTTGCCACACGGAACAATTATTATCGTGCAATCACAACAGCTATTTTAGAGTAGATCGGTTTAAAAAATACATAAACGCAAACAAGTTTTATGTGTAACAATTCTTCCCTGAATCTGAATCGATTCAGGGAAGAATTGTTACACATAAAACATAGGCTCTTTAACAATTTTTAGATTGTGAATATTCATTATTATAATTATTAATAATTTAAGATTCATTCAAAGCTGTCGTGCTTGTTATCTTAGACCCTGTTCATCATTACTTTTCATCAGGTAAAACTAAATTTAAGTAATCTTATAAGTGCCGGTTTATTACAATGGCTATTCATAAATTGCCGATTTCAAAAGATTTCTCTGTCTGACAGTTTATCGGATAGGTTAAAAAATGAGGATATTTAATTTTGATAATAATAAAATTAAATAATTGCGGGGATGGAATTAACTATTTATATACGGGTAACCCCACGAGAAACAAGATGTCATCAATAAACTATTCGACATCCCGTTTGACGATAAAACTTAACATCAATACAATTTCACTGACGTCATCATTCGTAACTAGTTCTATGTATATCAATGACACGATCGCTTACAACGCAAACATTAATTTTGTTAATTTCATCGACGACCGGTGCGCGGTACAAAAAGGCGGATGTGTGCTAGCTATGAATATGATTCAATTAGCGGGTAGTTCGGATTATTGGTGGCCATAGCATGTAGTCAATGCATGTTCGAGTCGTTTTATAACATACCTATACGCCTGAGGTGTATTATTGTCCACCCTCAGTTCGCTGGTATGTTTAGGTTCCATTTAATAGCAGCGAGCCTATTGCCATCAACCGGGCACATCACAAAAAAACTCTTTCAGAATATAATGGCGTGGTAAAACAAATACACTTTATTCTTCTTTAAAAAAAAAGTGTATAAGTATTATATCCATTGTCTAGTACCCATAGTACAAGCTCTGCTTAGTTTGGGACTAGATGGTGCTGTGTAAAATGTCCCAGGATATTTATTTATTTTATTTATTATTATTCTGCAACCTTAAAAACAACTAAAATAATAATAAAAGTATAACTTGAAAACAAGCTCCAACCTAAGTAGTATTAAAATAGGAAAATTCAAATAAATTCTACAAAAGGTACAGTTGGAAAACGATTTTATATCAACGATGCAAATAAAAATATCAGTATGAGAAAAGGCTATGGGACCCTAATCAAATATACCTTAGTTGGGCGTTCGAACCCAGTTTATAACCTGAACGGATAATGCCGGCGCCTTAAATGATTTCTGGAAAATACTTTATTCTTCTGCCTGATCGCACCTGCGACCGATTTCATGTTGGAAAAGGTATGTTTGATATAATGATACGAATTTCCCTAAAAAAATTTACCTATATAGAAAAAAATTGAAAATGGGCGAAATGGGGATACAATGTCTGCACTACACTTAATTAAATATTTCATTTCTTTTTAGACACTGACATGAAAAAACTAAAAAAAAGCATAAATATACTACTCTGCATCGCTTTTAGCTGTTGGAGTATCTAGAACACTACTTACTGTACTTACCTACTACTTTGCATGTCAATGTTGATTCTCTGACCATTATAAGCCAGCCTAATTATGAGTCTTTAACACTTATTAAGTAGTATTTAAATATATAAGTATGTATTTACATATTATAAGTATGTCGCCATCGCTACATGGGTGGAAGTGCCTAAATCCCGCACTAAACGTTTTGCTTCCACATATATAGTGCGAACTGCTCTACTGTGGAACTCACTGCCGGAATCCTTATTCCCAGAGACCTATAATTTGGGTGTCTTCAAGACGAGAGTGAATCGGTTTCTTCTAGGCAAGCGCGCTCCATCGTAGGCCACATCGTTGCTTAACATCAGGCGAGTTGTGGTCAAGCGCAAGCCTATCTAAGATAAAAATGTATTTACAAAAAAAAAGTATATAAGTATTATATCCATTGTCTAGTACCCATAGTACAAGCTTTGCTTAGTTTGGGACTAGGTGGTGCTGTGTTGAAAAAAATCCCAGGATATATAATATCAACCTCTCGTTTAGATAAAGCTGAAAATAGTATGCAACTTTAAGTCTTATCCAGTTCTAATGTTGCATACTATTTTCAGCTTTGTCAAAATGGAATACGGTTGGTATTTAATTACCATGTTAAAATTGCTCGAACATTTTCTCGCCTTATCCGAATTTAACCTTAAAGTCACGTAAAGGGTAGTACATACATTCATCCTAACGAAATAGCTCTGTCTTTTAGGCTGTTTGACTGTTATCTTACGCGTAAACTGTTAAACAGATTTCGATAGAATGGCTAAGAGACATTAAGCTACATAGGCTAACAATATATTTATCGTTCAAGACGTGAGTGAAACCACAGGACACAGCTAGTAATATACACAAAGGCCTTTATCTCCTTACCACTTAAATCATCTCCAGACTAACTTCTGCTAATCGCAAACACAACGCAGGGAACAAGGATGCCAGTTGCGGTACCAAAGATAACACAACACAAACACGCACGCCCAAGCAAATACTTGTCACGGGCAAACATGTTCCGGCGCTGCGGTGGCGGCTCGATCATGTGGACTGCACCTAATAAATGAGCGGGATTACACTATACATAGATTCCTTGAGCATTATTTATATATGTATTTTTTTAAACGTTTCTTAGGTAAAGATCGTCGTGTTTTTGTATCTTTTTGAATCGTTTGCCCTGTTTTATCAAGTTTAAGTTTTGAGATTAAAACAGTATAAACGTTAAAAAAATAGAATAAAATAGAGACGAATTAACAATAAAAGATTAACGTGAATAAAAAAGGGATTTAAGGCCCCAGTCTAGCTGTGCATAACAAACGAATTCAGTATATTGACAGTTCGCGGGCACGAACCCCGCGAGGCACCCTCTGTATCATCCTGTGATACGTAAATTACAAGGTGTAGAGCAGTGCTACGAAATCTGAAAAAAATATCTGTCGTTTGAAATAATTTAAGTACTTTATGATTTATGGAACAGTAGATATTTTTAGTCGAGGTTTTAATTTCGTTTTAACAGACATGAAAAAGAAGGAGGTTGATTCACTATAAGGTCAAGTTTCAGGAGATGGTTTGCTCTGGAGTAGACCTTTGTGTTTTATTTCTTGATCTAAACTGGTTAGAGGTTCAAAATTCAGAGCGAGAAGTAAGAATTTGACATAGAATACACTTCCAAGACTGCTATAGCCGTCTGGCTATCATTAGAGGTGTGTAAACTCAGCTTTCAATGAGCTAGATGAACCAGATCACACGGGTTTGAACCGTTGAGCTTATAGCTCAGCAACAAAATGACTAGCACATGGCTCAATCCAGCTCTTATTGTATTTGTAAATCCCTCCACAGATTAGTCTTGTAATTCTGTTACAAATTTCTTTTAAATTAAATGGGATCATGTAAATCTATTCAGCCGTCCAAAAGCCACAGCTCATGTCCTAGTTGGGATTAGAAATGTTTAACACCAAAAAATCGATCAAAAGACTTTTCTTCTGGGCACATGAAGTGGGGTAAATGAAAAATCGCGTGCAACACACTGCTGAGTCAGGGCCTCTTCTCTATTACGCCACTGCCATATTAACCGACAATCGGGGGGTGATCTGCCCTGCAATCGTTTACATCCAGCCAGTATATCATATTTCCATCTAGCTCGTGTATCTACACCTATAGGCACCACCTCACCTTCACTTGGGGTCGGCGCAGTGTTTTCTTCTTACGTACATCGTCGTCATTCTCACACTGTCTATTCATCTTTTCTTTGATCTTCCTCTTCTACTATATCCATCCACATTTATGTTCAAAACCTGTTTTGTAACTAGGCTCTCTACTTCTACGCATTATAATATGTCCATATATAGAAAGAAAGAAAGAAAATGAGTTTATTTTCGTCTAAAACGACGCACGACATAATTATAGTAAAACACACAAAGGTTTTGGTTAAACATAAGTAAAACAGCTTCATAAAACAAAGAAATAAAATAAAAAATAAAAAATCATGCTTAAATTCATGCGTGTTTTTGGTAATTACATTTATTCTTATTCAAAACGACGCACGAAAATTGTATGATACTAAGCCAAGGTCATATTATATTATATTATATCTATGGGTCATACATCTACATTATTTTGATTTAAAAACGACCAAAAACACACAAAAAAAAAAAAAAAAAAAAAAACAACATAAGAAAGTTACGTATAGCACTGACAACACCGAGTGACAAGTGACAGCTAACTGCCAAGTGCCAACATAATAATAAAAATGACAGTGGTGGTAAACAAAAATTACAAAACACAGAAAGACAACAAAAACACAGTACGATTTTTGTGCTATTATAACTTAAAACAAGTGACTAAACTAGAATAAAGAGAGGGATGTGCGCCATTATGACGAAAAAAGGTCATAGCTCAGCATTTTGCTGCGGAGATGCAGTGTTACAACACCGACAGCGCTGGTTTTCAGCTTTGACCTATGCTGTGACGTAATGGCGTCTTCCAGTGTTAAAAAAAAAATGATTTAATGAATTAAAAAAACAAAACGTCCACATTTACTTCTAAGACTTAGAAAAAAAAAACAAACTGAATAAGTCAACAATTTGGTTAAATTATGGATAAGTAAACGTAAAGATTTACTACCAAGTGAATGAAGATAAACATGTATACCTAAATAAAGTGATGTGCGTATGTGAGTCTGTGAGAACCCCTAGAAATGATCTGTTGAGAACCCCAAAAACAAGCACACGCCAGTTCATAGTGAAAGTAGTGCTTTCCTAATTCCTTCGTTCTCTGGCAGGCATAAACCTGAGGCACCATACACCTACTGCTAAGTGCAATCATAATTGTAAGTACTATATTAACAATAAATAAATAGGAAATCAGTGATTTAATAAAAAAAGATTTCAAATAGCGTGTCTAATTACAGGCTTCACAATGTTATGGGCTGCCACACTCCTTATAGACAGACACGATGACAAGCATCAATGGAATCGATCATATACGCTGCCCACACAGTGGTAACCTCCACCCAGACCCTGCCGGCCATACACACAAGGTATATTATACAAAATGACTGAATGTTGTGGGCAATTGAAGTTGCATTTTTAGATACAACTTCTTTAAGTGGCATATTAAGCTTTGTTTTGTTTTCAGGTTGCGGATTGGTGGTGGAAGGTCATTCCAGCAGTGTGTGGCAGCATATTTGAAACTCCCCCTGAATGCTGCAGTCCTGTGTTTCGGAAAAGATAGAGGGTCAACTATAGAACGTAAGCAGTGTTTTGAGTGATTTTGTCTCCAATCCAGTTTCTCAAACAAATATCTAGGTTTATTGGTTATAATGACTCCAAATAGTAAGCTAGCTAAGTGCAACCGTCTTCTAGCAGCCATTTTTAGGACATTATGTTCATTCAAATAAGGTGTTATGTGACTTCGTCTTGGAATATTGAAGCAATATCGTGCACAAGCATTTTGGATGCGTTGAATAAGTTGCACTGTCCTAGATAAGAGACATGGTCCATATACTGTGTCACAGTAGTTTAGTCTAGACAGTACCAGGCTATCCATCAGTTGTTTACGGATAGGTATGCTTATGTATTCCCGTATAGCATACAAGATTTTAAGTCTGTAGAAGCAATTCCTTAAAGTTTTGGCAATGTGGGCTTCAAATCTCAGTTCTGGATCCATTATTATTCCTAAATTACGGGCAGAGTGAACACATTCAATTTTATCACCCAAAATAACTATCTCAGGGTTTACTGATAGTATGGCATTAATTTGGTTTTTACTACCCAACACCATGAACTTAGACTTTGTTGGGTTCAATACTAAGGAGTTCTGGCTAGACCATATGACTACTCTTTGAAGATCCTCGTTCATCTTTTGCACTGCCAGTGCTGTATCTTGAGCTTTAAAAGATATGTATAGCTGAATATCATCAGCATACATGTGGTACTTGCAGTGTATGAAAGATTTAACCACATCTGCACTGTATAGGATATATAGGAGAGGACCGAGAATAGATCCCTGGGGTACGCCCCTGACCACAGCAAGAGGCCCAGATTTATATGTCGACCCGTCCTCCCCCCGTATCTCAACACATTGCGTTCTATTGGTCAAGTAGCTGTTGAACCACTGTATTGCCTCCACTGCGAAGCCATAATATGCTAGCTTGGAAAGCAAAAGAGTGGGATTTATTGCATCAAATGCCCGGGAATAGTCCAGCAATGTGAGGATGGTTCCCTCCCCCACATCACGAGCCTCTAGGATGTTCCCCACGACATCTAAGAGAGCGGTTGCTGTGCCCCGGCCCCGTCTAAAACCAGACTGCAAATCGGGTAAAATATTGTTGGACTCCAAATATGTCATTACTTGTGTGTAAACTACTCGTTCCAAGACCTTCGACAGGCAAGGTAGAATACTAATTGGGCGCAGGTCGCTACAAGTTATAGGGTTTGAGGTTTTTGGAATAGGGCGGACCACAGCACAGCGCCATAAGTCTGGAAAGGTATGTGTGAGTATAGATCTATTTACGATGTCGGTTATAGCCTGTAAAGTTGTTGGCAAGGTAAGAGAAACCATCTCCAAACTTATTCCGTCAACCCCTTGTGCATTTGATTTAAAACTTCTGAGAACCCTTCCAACCAATTCACAGTCAACCATTTTCAATGCAAACTTGGCATCGCTGTATCTGTGATGCTCAAAGAAAGACAGTTGTGAAATGTTAGTGTTACATATACCTGGAACCTCTAGAAACGCCCTATTCACTGCATCTGCATCATTAAAATGCCTTGGTAGTTGGTTTTCTTTGTGTGACTGTGGCAGAACATCCGACTTTAAGTTTTTCCATAGCATTTTAGGGTCCTTGATGTTATTGTTGACATACCTGGTGAAGTAAACCTTTTTTTCTGATATTAATGCAGTAGCTGCCTGATGTTTGAGGTCCAGGTAATATGTTTTTGAGGAATCACTTTTTGAGCAATGATACTTGTTTCTGGCTTCGTCTCGCAGTTTGAACATTAAGTGAATGTTGTCTGTGATCCATGGTGTTGGGCGTGCCTTGAAAGATCTTTTTTGTAAGGGGGCGTGTAGGTCAAAGAGTCCAACAATATTTGAGGTAAGAATATGTACCATGTCATTTACATTTGTAATTTTTTTTATTTCTGACCATGGGTATGTGTTCAAATCTACAAGAAAGGTATCCTCTAGTATGTTGTGTAATTGACGGTACAGAACTATCCTAGGTTTGGGCTTTTCCTTTTTTATAACAGTACTGCATGTTATAAAGCAGTGGTGACCCAGCTCAGCAATATGATCCACCTCAACAGTGCAGGCACTCATATCAGTACAAATGACGTCAATTAATGTACTGCTGTCTCCAACCATATGTGTGGCTGTGTTGACTATCTGGTTGAGGCTTAGGCAGGTCATGAACTCCATGAGTTTTTTAGTCTTGACATTGTTCGTCTCTAGCATGTTGACATTAAAATCGCCTAGTAGTACAATATTGTCATATGGTGCTAGAGTGCTTATGCTGTCTGTTAATCCCTCCAGAAACCTAGTAAGGTCAGCCCATGGTGGACGGTATGCAGTTCCAACCAGTAGTCTTCTACCATTTAGACTGAGACTCAACCACATCTGCTCAATATCCAGCTGCTCAGGATGAGCTTTAACTCGTGCGCTAATCCCAGTCTTTATGTAAAAAGCCACCCCTCCTCCGCGTCCTCCATGTATAGACGCTGGTCGTGGTATATGCCTTAACCTGTAGCCTGGTACACTAGGAGCTCGACCTTCTTCACCCGGACGCAACCAAGTCTCATTTATGGCCATGATATCCACTGCGTGGCGATTCATAGCTATCAAATATTCGTCATGTTTAGTACCCAGGGAGCCAGCATTTAATAGGCCAATCTTCAAATGTTTAGTACGAGTCATTTATGGAAGGTGTGTTTATGTATATAGTGTTTGTTTAATAATGTGATTTTGTGACACCGGGAGTAACTAAAAAATGTAAAATAATTAAAAATAATTAAAAAATGTAAATAGATTAGTATAGTGTAAAATAGTAATATTGTGAATAGTAAATTGAAGTAAATAACAATTAGGATAGTGTAAATAATGAATATTGTAAATAGTAGGTTTATATAAATAAAAATTATGCATTCATTTTTTGTATAAGTGTCCCATGTAAATAGTGTACGGGTAGCATCAATTTTACCACAGCAGGATAACGCCAACTTAATAGTTAAATTATGGAGATACTCGTAATGACATGATAAACATACATCCCTCCCTTCACGATTAGTAAACTTAACAATAATTAAAGAAATGTAACATAAATATAAATAAAGTTTTGAATTTCTATAACTAATTTGTTTTATTTGCAGGGCCAATGATGGCACATATATCTGACTCTGAACGAATTCTACACGTTGGGTCGCCAGGCTTGCTTCGTACCAGGATCCGCCCCCGCTTTGTCCAAGCATACCTCCAGCCGTGAAGACTAGCGGCATCACGAGTCCTCCGAAACAGCTGGCGGTTTGTTTTTGTCAGCCGTTCGTTTAAGAAGAACTTCTTAGACGGGCCAGGCATACCGAGGTCGGCGGTGGTGGCCCCGCGGCGCACCCGGGCGCTGCTCAGCAGCTGGTCGCGCAAGTCGCGGCGCGCCAGGCGCACGACGATGGCGCGCGGCCGCTGCTCCACGGCGCCGGCGGGGCTGCTCGCACTGATGTGACGCCCACCGACTCGCTCCGCGCTGACAATGTCCCGCTCTTCCACGGTGACCCCCAGCTTACTGCCGATATTCATTAGAATATGAACTGGGTTCTCCGCGTTTGACTCTGGCACATTGGTAATTTCAATGTCATTCGCCAGTAGGTCTTGATCTCTGTCGTTCAGCTCACGTCTGAGTTCCTCGACGATATCGCCAACACTCGGGGAATCTGCCGAGCTTGAACAGGCGCGCTGCTCCAAGACCTCCACCCTTGTCTCGAGACTATCCAAGCGAGTGTTACAATTGACCATGGCTCCCTTTAACTCGGACAACTCAGATCTCATCTGTAGCCTGAACGCCTGTATTTCAGCTCGCACAGCTTTAAGCTCCTCTAAGACAAGCTGCAAGTCGGAGCCAGCGCGTTGCTGCGTAGGCTGTCGGGTGTCATCTATTTTGACGACCGGGACAGTTGGGCATTGCATGTCCTCTCGACGTGCGACATCTTCAACCGGACTAATGCTGTGCAGTACTTCGCGAGAGTCATCTCCCGAGGCACTGTTGTCACTCCCTGGCGTTTCAACATCCTTGCTAGTGCCGCCCTGATAATTCGTGGCTCTCACTGGTGTCTCAGCCTTGTTGTCCCTTGGAGTTTTTTTGTTACACTCCGGGCATCGCCAGTTCGGTGAAATATTACCTTTAACAGGTAAACCCACGCAGGCTCGGTGATACTGCGAAGAACAATTACCGCATTTAACACCATCTGTCGACGCTATGAAGCGTCCGCAACCCCCACACTTTGCTAGCGGCATGGTGTCGATCGATCTACCACACTTGCAATATTGTAATAGATGGTGTTAAGTTGAGAAACTAAAATAATTAGTTGACTAATTAATCTTTCAAAATGTGGGTAATTAATTAAAATAAAGTCAATGAGTCTAACTTTTGCACTATGTTTTAGCACTAATAGCAACTGTTTTTATTGTTCACTACACTAATACCACTGTATAATATCACTGTAATAATTTTGATATACTGTTTACAAACAATTGAGCTTCGTTTTATTTTTTAATTGGCCAAGAAGTAGACTAGGGTCCCACCGTGACAGACGCCAAAACGTCACTCTTCACGTCACTGATATATATATCGTAGATAAGCGGTCACTGCACAACTTTTCAGTACTTTTCACACTCACTTTCAAACTAAGTCTTTCCCACTTTCTAACTATGGTCTAATGACCCGATAAAGGTAGCTGGGACCATGGTCCACTGCAGGACTAAGTACGGAAACCGAACACACAGGACTTCATCATCATTGAGAACACAGGAGTGGGTTTTCAATGATGATGAAGGTCGCTGGGAGTCGTTGGAGGCAGGCGGCATATAACCAGTCCTTGTGGAAGTCTATGGGTGAGGCCTTTGTTCCACATGTACAGTAGACTTCTTTTGGCTGATAATTATAATTATATTAGGATAGTAATTATTCAATTTGTGTGATTCAAACCGGGGAGGGTCATAGGTAAATTTTTGGGTGTCGGACAAACTTGTTACCTAGTGGTAATAAGTTAACGGACCATAGTAACGAACTTGTTTTCTAGTGATAAAAAGTTAACGGACCATAGTAACAAACTTGTTACCTAGTGGTAACAAGTTAATAAACCATAGTAACAGACTTGTTACTATCGCACTTTACTGCTAACAAAACAGTCTATGTCTGTTATTAATGTAAAAAATGGCGTCGAGTTGTTTCTGTACCCAGGTGTTAACTAGGGACAGAAGAATCGGGACCATAAAGTTAGACGGACATCCAAGCGTTTAGGTGTCCAATAAATGCCTAAACACACCGCATTTTTAAAACAATCGATCGATTAAACTGCTTGTGGAATAAAAACGCGCGTGATCGGGAAACGCGCGTCGGAAATAATTTCTGATAAATTGACATAAAAATAATGAAGTAGAGGAAGTTTCAATGCCCGATAGTACGCCAGCAAGGTTAGAGAGAGAGCAAAATTAGAGCGAGAGGTACAAATTTGAATTTGACATAGAATCCACGTCCAACCGCTACGACCGACTGGCCGCCTCTGAAGAAATTGGCTTGAGATTTTCGTTTATAAACCGTGCCTGTTGAAAACACTATAAAAAATATTTGTGGAGCAGGTACACATTTTTTTTAAATTGGTTGTGTCATTTAATACACGTACTTTAAAATGATCAAATGATTGCATCAATATTTTGAGTATTTATTATAAAAAAAACAGTTTGTTTTGGGACCAAAAACAGGAAAATTTGACGATGTTATGACACTCGGATTAAGAAAACTAAAGGTTTAATTAAAAATCTACTCAGCGCATTTTGAAGACGACTATCTTAAGATAATTTTGCGCTGAGTAGATTTTTGAATTTAGTCTTGAATACCCCGATTAACGTGCACAAACATGACTCTAAATGGCGTTGGGCGCGAGAGCGCCATCTTTGACGCCTGATTTATATAACATAAACTAACCAGAGGAACGTGAAAAAAATACGTAGATAAAGCTAATATAACATATATTCTATCGCGATAAAAATATATGATACTATATCCTTCCTTTCCTTAAAAAAACGTTGCGAAAATGAGCTAATAATTTGACAACTGCCAAATTTTGCTAGACTGGGGCCTTAAGTGTCTAGGGACATTTTAGGTACGTTCGTTTCGTATAATTTACTAATAGAAAAATAAAATAATACATACCAGCATACCATCACGCAAATATAACATTTTAAATTAGGCAGAAGTGTACACACAATAAGGCGAGAGCCTAAAATAAAAATTACTAGCCATGTAAAAATAAATACCAAAAGTCTGAGTAAACCAAAAAGTTTGTATACCCATCAGATCTCTATTATAAAAAAAGAACAATCCACGATACATTCACACCGGATAGAAAACTTTTAGCACTGTCAGCAAACAAAACAAAACTAATATTTCAAAAGTCAATAGTTTCGAATTCCGAATTCAAAACATTGGAAGCGTCGCCGGGCTCAAACGGGCCAAAGTAACGTTGGATGAAGGGGCACGCTTGAAATTGCTGTTAAGTATGTGGTGGGGATATAAAAAGGGGGCAAAGAGGCTTAGAGGGCTTTGCGCGGCTCGCGAGTGCCAAGTTTTCACGGAGTTATGCCCTTACGGCATGTTTGTTCACGTGCCATTTCCTATGTGATTAAGTGGTGGATTTTATGTGATAAACTTTGAAAAATATCATGGTTATTAGAGGTATAAAAATTCAGTCCAATTATTGTCCTATTGTTTATCTAAATAATAATCATTTGTTAAGCTTTACAGCTATACTAAACATGAAGTCACTTAGATGGTTAAATATAAATAAAAAAGTACCTATTTAAGTGTATTCAATAAATTATAATAGTGACCCAAACCACAGATTAATTAATATTAGAACACATCAAGCACTGAGTTTCTTCAACGCACTAGTTTTGGAGTTTCTTTGAACAAGGAACTTATCAGAATGAAAGAGCCATTCAATATTTTGCATGCATCGCGGCCGTCGTCACACAGATACTAGTCCCAAGTTGGGCGCCAACTATAAAACAACTAATGACTTTCTAATTAAACACTCAGTACCTATTGACTTTAATTTAATTTCCTCGCGATAATTTTGTACATATCTGTATGTTACCCCGTATATTTACAGAAATAAAATTTCTCTAGAATTTTCATTCAACAAACTTTTTAAATTCTTTACAGAATTCGTATTTACATGTACCTGGTACCTATCTAACAACATTAACATTGTACCTCATCCTACGAGGAAATTTCGAACTACCCTACAAAATCTACAAGAACATTGTAACTGATATTCAATAGACTATAACTCATCCTGTTGAAAGCTAATAGAGAGAAGGTGAGCAGAACTCACAGCCGGCGCCACTTTATTAATACCCGGAACTGTGCCAGATAAATTATGACGTCACTTAATCACAAATCCTCCATTGCTCTTAATAGCGGCAGAGGTCGAAAAGCATTGATTTATAATAACGACTAATTCGACCGAGAATTATCCCACTGTGGCGCTTTGTGATCGAAATTTAACCATTTAGCTCCTAAATTGAGTCTCTTGTGTGGTGCGGGTTTATTACTCTGTTCATGAGATGAGTTTAACGTGTTGAGTATTACCCGCCTTGGGCGCCCGATAACAATTAATTTTCTATTGTGATAATTATTAGATTTGTTTGATGAGTTAAAGGTTCAATTTAATTGTTAAAAGTACCAATCACAATAATTTATCAAAAAGAGAATCTTATTGTATTTTTTTACTGAATACTGGGTCCCATATGGGTTTAATGCCATTGTATCGAACGTTTGTATCGAATTCAGTTTCGGAAACCCGAATGCACGCATTATATTGAATATCAATTTAACCGGACCCAAAGCCAAACTGTGAACTGGTTTAAGATAATTTTACAGAAAAACCTACACACGCCCTTAGAAATCTAACCTCAACGCTATACCAAGAGTTAAGATTTAGTTATTAAACCTTATATTATAGAGTGTCAGCTATATATTATAATAAAGTCATTTTACCATAAAAGCAAGGTGTGTAACATAACAGAGCTGAATGGATTCTACGAAGAGACTTACTGTTGAATAAATAATGTATCATCACTCTTTGTCTGGAGGGGGACCAAATAATATATATTTTTTTGTTTGCCCCCAAAAGCTACGCTCACTTGGGGAGTAATCAACCAATGTTTATTATGCATGATTTTTTTACACCCCACAAAACCAGGAGATATTTCCCGCATTTAATTTCCTGTTAGATAAAACAGAAAAGTTTGTTAGATCAACAGAAGGCTAGAATTCTCCAATCTCATGAAAACATATATAATTCAGTAAGACATTGCACCAGTGTTCTTGCAATCGTCGCCTCGCAAACGCTCCCGGTCCGATAATTAAGATAAATAAGTAAACCAACGGAGTTAAATTTCGATTGTATCGTGAGTCCGAGGGTATCTGAGTCAGGTCTCGTAAAATATGCACTGTATCGAGTGTTCCGCAGTGCGGCAGCGCGGTCTCTCGAATTTAACGGGAGACTCCGTCAAAGTAAACAGCAATGCGTGGTTAGGCTAGTTTCACAGTTTGTCCCTTAGTTTTAGGATGATTGGTGGTCTTATCTGTTTGTCTATCTCGCCTGTGCGACTATGGAATTATAGAAACAGATTCGGGGCTTAGGGAGTTTGGATTTAAGCTGGGTTTTATTTATCTGTTGTTTGATATTGTTTGGGGTATTTGCTTAATGGATTATGTTTGATCTTCTGTATGCCTTCGATATCACAATATATTTGACCTTTAACTGTGTATCCGATGATAGTTTCAAATAACTATTTTTTTCTCAATGTGTTTCTCATAGCACACATTTTTGCTCCTTCAGATTAAAAATTAATATGACATCAAGGAAGAGCATCAGTAATATTTATTCGAGTACCCCAGGCACACAGAATGGAAGTGGTTCTTCAATGCCTCTCAAGTCACGTATGATCGTAAACTGTTATGTTTTCAAACTCAAATAAAACATAAGTGGGGATAAGGTATCCCCACTTATGCAATAGCAAATCGTCTATGAATTTCTTTAGTTTGATTCCTTTGATAGACGTGGAAAAAAGTCGTGACATACTTTGGGAAAGATATTTTTATAGTAGGTTATCAAATTCAACCACTGATTCAAGTACTGATTAACGCTTACAGTTGGCTGGTATGTTTTAAATGCCATTTAATAAGAGGTTAACTTATTTTACCTAAACACACGTTCATATTCAAAGCTCTTATCGAGAATTTCTTAATAAACGTAATAAATAGCTGCTGCGTGATCTGGAATACGAACCCGATGAGGCAGATGAAATTCAATGTCCTGTTATTAAAAAAAATACATAATACAATTCTCAGAATAAACTGCACCAATATCTGATAAAAATTTGTTTGTTTACAAAATTCAATAAAAATAAAAGGACCATCAGTGAGTAAATCTTCACATAATAGGATGGTGGTATATGTTTGAATTCAATTTCCGATCGAGTTAGAAGTGAATTTATACTACAGTTCAATCCATTTCCAACCAATAACCTGACTTCAGAGCGGCATAAATTTCGCGTGGATATAGTAAAAGCAGCCGCAATAAACTTTCTATTTTAGTTTTATTACTGCTACCTGGAAGGGAATTTGTAGAACAACTCGCTTTTGCTCGATATATCAGCTGTTCGACATACAAATGATAACTCGCTCTTTGATGCTAGAAGATTTATAGTTTTACGAATTCAAATTTCGTATTTAAAACTTGCTACCACTCCTGTAATTGAGAATGTAAAGAATAACATACTTAATAGTGAAGACATCATGAGTAGACTATAAGTTCATTTCGAAGAGATCTGGCGTGGTTTTCGTAGATTGCAGCCCTGTAATACCTTTGAAAAAAAAAGTTCCCTAACCAGAGACACTAATGGATAGATACCGACGATGGTTTGATTAATTCTATCGTAATTTGTTAAATAAAGATGACGATACTGCAAAAGAATTAGTTTATTATAATAATCTTAATACAGATTGCTACTATAATTTTTTGAAACTCATATCCACCACGCTATCCTAGTTTGGGTTAGCTTCCTAAAATTCTCCTAAGAATGTTGTATGGTAAAGACTAATTTCATCAATAAACACCAGTACAGTGAAGTATTTGTCTGTTCTCCAGGTGGCATGGATCCACATCGATCGCCAGATGATCCTCACTATTCACCGGCACGTGATCACGCGACTGGCGCGGTTCAGCGTCTCCCACGACAATGCCATGACATGGCTGCTGCACGTCAGCCAAGTGCAGCAAGAGGACCGAGGATACTACATGTGCCAAGTCAACACCAACCCTATGATTAGCCAAGTTGGATACCTGCAGGTTGTTGGTGAGTGTGGTTCATAATATTAATTTCGT
The DNA here is from genome assembly GCA_946251955.1 of Acronicta psi. Classification (NCBI taxonomy): domain Eukaryota; kingdom Metazoa; phylum Arthropoda; class Insecta; order Lepidoptera; family Noctuidae; genus Acronicta; species Acronicta psi. The sequence continues at coordinate 539,114 of OX276473.1, read as the reverse complement.
TTTATTTTGACTTCTTTTGTCAGTCTAAATTACTTCTATGAGTACACCTCGTCATTTTTAACTATTTTTTACCAAAGGTACCACTGTCAGGTATCGCAATATTTTGTTGAAATACCAAAACCCTTTTACATTCCAGCCAAGAAAATGTTTTCCAAGCGTAGGTATAGATATTTATTGGCATTTCCACTTAGACCGTTTAATGTATCAATCACTGAAGGAAGCCCAATATTCAGAAAGCTAATAGAATTTCTAATTGTATATCATCGGATCTCCTTATCAGTTCGGCTTTATGTTTGTCACTTTGGCGCGCTCAGAGAACTTCTCATGTATCAAAGCGCTTGGTCCTTTGGGACAGGACCGTTAGAATTCAGAATTCTTCGATATACGTCGACGCGCACGATTAAGTGCGATGGATATGCACCGCTTATGTAGGTCACGCGACAGATGGCTGTATCTCTCGTTGTAGTTTACTATTTGTTAGCAATATTTGCATTTCGGTACGGTACTTCTACGAATTCAGCGAGGCACATGTTTTTATCCTTTCTCGTTGTTTATAACGGTTTTTCGGTTTCCTCAAATTCTCACGAATCGTCCATCGGAAAAACCGACTGATAATAATAAAATAGAGTGAGAGAAAGAGAAAGGAAGAGAGAAATAAGGAAAACGGTTCGTATCTATTAATGAATCCGGAAGTCTTTTTTTTATACACTATGGGCTTACATTTGACCACTACTTTGCCTGTTGGTAAGCAACAGTGCGGTCGACGATGGTGCACGCTTACCCAGTAAGTACCTAATCACTCGAGTTTTGTGGACCGCCAGATTATATTTCTTTAAGTCCTTTCGAATTCCTTTTTTTTCATTCATTCACCATAATCATGAATGTTTACCAAATAGACTTAACTTTTACGACCAAATTAATCTTTGCACCTCAAAGTTAGCTTAATGCGATGGTTATTTTTGTCGGATCCATTAGGACTTACTTAATTATACGTTCTCATTCACAACTGAAGCTATTGGAAATATAATAGAAACTTATTAATCAGTAATGGGGAAATATCGACGGGCCCTGTTTACCGCTGATCCTGCTTCAGTAGAAACTTTTAATTACTTTCCTTTAGTATTTGAGAAGGGGTAATAGCTTCTTCTTTTGGTTCTTATCGCTTTGTGAAATAAGCTCTTTGGTAAAATTGAATTGTTGTCTTATAATGACGATGGTAATTATCAAGCAATGTAACAAAAATGATCACAGTATAATTCGGGTTGTAATTATTTGTTTTTTAATTTTCTAGAATTTTAAAGAGGTCTTTAAATAAAGACTTTTTCTATTGACATTAAAAATTATAACTGACAAATTAAAAATAAAGAGACGTTCAGTTTCTTCTTTATCAAGATCTTTTTCTACTGATATTTAATTTTATAATTGGGATGTTGATTTGGCAATACCTGTTATGCAGCTAGCTCACACCATAATAATATCATCCTGGCATAAATTGTTGATTATTACAGCAATATAACTGTCGTCTTCCTAATCTGCACTATCAATAATTTACCTGTTCTTGGCATCTATCGCCAGTACAGCTGCCACTGTTTACTTCCAAGCGCAAACTAACTCCACTGCTGCACAACTAAATTTGTCGTTATTAGCAAATAATTTTAGCGTGCCCGAAAATCAGCAAATATGGAACGCAGCCAAAGTCTCAGTAACGTTCAGTTGAGATAACATTCCTATCTGGTGCCTACTGGAAATGTTAGATATATACTGTGTAGGCGTGGTTCAGTCCCAAATCACCGATACGGGTAACACTTAGTCTTTTATATGGCCGTTTCCTAAAAACTTTTAAGTGGAAATAAAACGGTGGTTTTTTCACGTGTTTGCATTTTAACCGTGCCACGTAGTTAGTTAACTGTGTACTGAATCGAAACGTTTTCTAAAATAAGGTTTCTTTAGGTTTTCATATATTTTTTTGTTTTGATTGCTTCTAAAAAAATGTTGATCCTTAAAACCTACACTTTCCATTAATACATTTATTTAGTAAGAATGCCTATCGACTACGAAGACAATAACTCGTTAGTGTACTGGCAGCTGCTACGCTAGAGGTCCGGGTTTCGACGCCCAGGTCGAGCAGTATTATCGGGTTTTTCTGTGAATTCTCGGTACCAGCTCGAAGTTTAGATTTGTACCCGATTATGGCAATAAGCCAATTATTACATGCAAACTGTGAGTGCCAACCCTTCAGGAATCATTGATTCATGCGATGGAACAAGCTTACTTATTTAATTGTCTCTGCTTCGAACAGTGCCACCAAATATCTTGGATGAAGACAGCACACAGTCAGCAGTAGCGGTGCGGGAGAACCAGAACATCAGTTTGGTGTGCAAGGCTGACGGCTTCCCCACGCCCAAGATCATGTGGCGCCGGGAGGACGGGCAGCCCATCTCCGTGGATAGGAGGAAGAAAGGTAAACTAGTGCAACAAGACCAGTGGGAGTTTTTGGTCCTAATTTACGGTTCTATTTATACTTCCATACACCAACCAGTTAGGACTGTGAGATGATTTTTATTCCCTAAAACTTTCTGTAGAACAGTATTTATAAAAAATTTAGTATTAATATTTAGCTTAATATAAAACTTTGTACAGTAGTTAATTCAATTTCGTTGAGGAACAATAATTAAAACATTCTGATCCAGAATTCGATGAATATATAACGTCGTTTTTTTAGTTATTACAGTAAAGATAAAAGGTCGTCGCGTTTATCTTTTCTAATTTTCTTTATGATTGAAAAGATACGCTATGACATATTTGATTAAAAGATACCAACAAATAAAATTACATTTGGAATCAGTTCAGTTCGGTAAAGTTTCCTTACAGAATCAGCAAAGTTGTTTAATTGAGTGTCAATTAGTAGCGAATGTTGCACGCGATTTATCTACACTGCTCTGATAGGGACGGTGCCAATTGCTGCTAAAATGCATTTTACCGATTCGTTATTTTGAAGGGTTCATTTTTATTTATAAAAAAGATATCTCAGGAATGTACCAAGAGAAAATATTGATGATAAGTTAAACGGGTTGAATATTCTCTAATAGGTACAAATAAAACTAAAGTCAAATCTTGTAAAAACAAATCTTGTCTCGCGCTAATAGCAAGAAAATATGAATAACAGTTATTGAATTTGAATATCAATACCCATAAGATGTCCATTACTCTTTGTAATATATTACTGATTTATAGAATAGTAGTAGCTGGCTATGAAATGTCCTGTAGAGGTCATGAAATCTCAAACTTATTGTCACATTGTGAATTACCAAGGTGGTATCATTTACAAGACCTTTTCTTGTGTAGACCCCAACAACATTATTAAAGATACTAATATTTTGACAGCATTAGGATAACAGATTACAATAAAACTAAGTTAGCGCTTCATTTCGTTTTTATTGGCCACATTTATTTTTATTGGTCGTCGTCTCGACTTCTATACAGCAGTGCGCGCAATAAACGTGAAATAATACCTACTTAGTTTTAATTCTCTTATAAAAAGAATAGTAACACATCTTTATCTTCATTCTCATGACTTCTGATGAAACATTTTCAGTGAACTGCATTTTTTTATTCAAGAGATTCAGTCGCAACCCTTTTATAGGATTACTATTTAGGAATCGAAACATTATTTTTCATTATATATTTATTGGTTTTTATTTAGGACTTATAGTAGGTATTTACAGTTTTTTACTTTATTTTAATATTTTCGTCACTTAAAGAGTATTTCTGTGAATAATACATATTGTTAAATACATAATTATATAAAAGAATACAAATACATGCATTTCAAATTGACGGCTAAAATACTGTTGAAGATCCTCTCAGAATATTAACATTCAATTAACTAAACGTCGACAAGTCGTAGTCAGGATTGTAAGTTAAACCGCTGCGCAGAACATGTTGCTCTAGGATATAATATATTTTAACAATCCGCAGAGCACAGCTGTTACCGCCACCAACTACAGATCTATAGCAGGGTCGCTTCTCTTAAGAGACTGAATTAAATTTAATCAAGTAAATGCTGTGTTTTGCAATAATAATCAATCGTTATTAGGTTGAACATTACACATAATATTCTTTTAATGCGATGAGATAATAATAATAAATAATTAAGATGAATGCAATATGATGAATTCACAATTTGGTCCTTAATTTTTATCAAAATAAGTAGGTATCTACTCAATGGTCGTTATAAGAAAAAAATATAAATTGTATATGAACTAGGAAATGAAACTGCTAAGTAAGTACACGACTTTTATTATAATTTGGGTCCTAAAGTACTATTTCATAATTATTTAAAGTCCCAACACATTATCCGTAAATGATTTATTATTACGCATTCATATTTTGTACCTACACTGATATACTCTCGAGAAACATCAAAAGACTGGACGAGACATACGTGGGCGTTGGTAGACGAAACAATTATTATAAAGCACTTTCCAAAGTAAACAGATCACAATATCCAATATCCATTCCTTCCACAATTGGGATTATAAAATAACGGAGCATTTGGCATTTTATCGCTAGCTTGTTCTGTAGCTTCGTCCATAAAATTGTTTTTGTTTGCATTTACTAATGCGTCCGTAACGGCTGGAGCAGTTGTTTAGCTAATACAATTGCAGTTGATGCTCCTCCATCGAGCCATTAAGTAATAGAGAGGAAAGTGGAAACAACTTTCTTGGTCCTTGCTGTATTTTATTACAATTTGTACATAGTTATAAAATTTATTATGTTGGTGCATTAGCACATTTATTTAAAAATATGTCCCTCAATTCTTACTTAATTACTGTTAATCATTTAAGTGATTTTATAAGAGTTTTAAAGAATGATAAAAACCACATTTTTTATAATTTGATCTGATCCAAATAAAATCAGAGTTCTACCAAGTGTTTTTTGAATAATATACGCTTTTATTTAATTTTTAATTAGAGCAAATTATAAAAAATAAAATATACAAGTTGGTAATATATTAAGAGTATATTATAGCAAAATAAATACCTAAAATTTTTTTTACATTAAAATGACTAGATCCACAATGCCAGCTGCATTGTAGGTCTAGCCATTTTAAAGTATAAACATAGGTATACGTGTATGTATAGGTATCTTATAGAAAAATTGTGTGTATGCCGATTGCTGCTCTTATTAAAACTATACACTTTAAGCTGATCTAATTAAAGAAAATGAAACTATCCAGTAAACGGGTTCTTCTAATCTTGCTGCTTCGTAAATAGAACTCTCAATTACGTGTCCTCCTCTCCACTTGTAATCATACTGCAGATATGATAACCAAAACCACTTTGCGCCACCTTAATCCCACATCCAATATGGCCTCCACTCCAGCCACAGGATTAAGCCTCATTTCAAGAAAAAAATATCTAGTTTAAAGATAATTATGGTGCGCAAAAGCTGAGTTGTGCCGCCAAATTAAACCAGTTGAGAGTACCCGTGGCGCACCGACAAAGGCGTCCAAAAATTGAGTTTAATTTCAAGTGCGATTTCCTTGTACAGAGTAAAATTAACGTGTGGTGTCGAGAGGTACTTGTCGCTAATTGTGTGTGACCCTCTCCCCGGCTGTCATTGCCACGTATGTTTGTCCCGATGGATGTTTTAATTACGGCCGCCATCGAAAAACTCCCGTTTTCGATTCTATACGTGTTAATCTTTTGTTTGAATTAATACGGTCGCGGTGTACCCTTTTTACTCGCGTTGAATGAGAGGACTCGAGGGCGACCGCCCGTGCTGATGAATAAAAGTTGTTATGTCGAGTTTTTTACTGAAAGCATTTAGATTTGATGCTGAAGAGTGCAGAGTTGTAGCGTGGAATTCACTCTGTTGCCGTACTTCATTTGTCGCCTCTATATTGCAGAAAATGGAGACGAAGAAATAACATTTTCTGTTGGCGAAATCTTTTTAAAATTCCAAATGGCTTTGCAATTAAAAATGTGGGTACATTTTTCGTCCCAGATTGGAGTATAAAAGTAAAAGGAGGTAGCAGCTGTCATCTGGCTGAGCAAGCTGTAATCGTCTCACTTAGTTAACTACTCTAGCTCGTTGTATAATGAGAGGTTGGCTAGAGGAGCTCTATTTTAATTTTGTAGAGCTGTGACGTTGTTACTAAATTATTTATCCACTTAAGTGCACCATTTTAGGACGTTGGGTTCATGGTTTTATAGTAAATGTTCAACAATTAGCAACATATTTAGAACCTTTGTAAACAAAAACATACTTTTATACAAGTGTTTTGGAATTGATAACTCTTGTGTCATCATAAATTCTTAATGTTATTCAGACGACAATCGCCCAGTAGTAAGTATAGACTCTTATAAACTTGACACTACATTTTATGATTTGTTACATAATTATTTACAACGTGTAACCGAAATTAAACCCTAAAATGGTTTTAAATATTACCCAAATTAGTACAGAACTAAATATTGCGCCAGCTGATTCCCAAACCAAAATGCCTCTATAATAAACAATCTAAACAATAAAATAAACATTAAAAACAACTACACGGGTGCAGGGTAAAGTACTAATTGCTTAATGTATTCAAGTGGAGAGCGGAGAGCGTTCTCTCATTACATTCATTGCGCTGCCGCGGTAGAAAACGTACCGTAATTGTAAATAGAGGCAAACTCATTTGGGCACTTGATGGCGGCTGCCGACCCAACAGCTACGAGGCGGGAATTTTTAATTTTTATAACTTGAACTATATTGTTTTAAGTTAGATTGTGGGTAGTTTTAGATTTGGAGACAAGATAAGCATGTCTATAGGGGGATGTAGTATCGTTAGGTAGAAAGTTTACTTTGATGATGATAGTTCATTCATCATCATCAGCATCATCGGTCATATATTACTTAGTGCTCTTTACACCAGTAGAAGAACTGTGGGTACTACGTGGATGATGCAAGCGCAACATCGTACACTGTGGCAAGCTAGGGGAGGTCTATGCTAGAAAGCCAGACATTTAGCTACCGGTGTCCAATAATTAAGTAATAACAATGAAATAGATTTTAGTGTGATTTTTAAATAAAGGGTATTATTATTATTATACCAGTAGAAGTGTGTGATTATTGAATCACATGTTATATATACTACACTATTTTGAAACTGTTGTAATGTTGTATCACTACTATTATTCTAATGAAAAATTACATTAAAACGCTCATCTTCAGCCACATTCTTGTATAAAAGTAGCGCTATTTCTTTAATAAAAACTTTTACAATATTGAAAATATTTTCACCTAGATAGTTCAGTCGTGCGTTTAAGATGGAAATAGACGTACTTATATAAATCTTAATAGTATGTATAAATTGCTGATTTCTACGAATTCTAGTAAAGCTTAGTCGGTATTGGATAAAAAATCTATTCTTTAAGAAGAAAAGAATAATATAATAATAGGTTCTAACCGATTTATCTGGTGATATTTATACGTATCTATTACCAAATCTTTTCGATGAGACAATTGAGACTTTGCACTCGTAATAACGTAATATTTCCCCATACAGTCGGTGTATTCTTTTATCTTATTATCACTATTCAATGCATGACAAATACAGTACAAAATACACAACATATTACAGGATTTTGTACAAGTACAAAATACATAGCTGCTACTCCGTCTTGAGCGTCATACACAGTAGACATGGAACAATTTTTTCCATTCAAAGAGGAGTAGGTATTATCAATCCTCATAAACTAATAGGTCTACTGTATTCCAGTGACAGTGTATGAGGGAGATACCCTCAGCCTGCAGCGCATCAGCCGCACGGAGATGGGCGCCTACCTCTGCATCGCCACCAACGCGGTCCCGCCCTCCGTCTCCAAGAGGATCATTGTTGATGTCGAATGTGAGTATTATGACTTGTCTAAAATATATTGGTATACTAGGTAGCTATCTTTTTAAGACATTTTTACAAGTTAATATGGTACAGTTTTGTTATATTGATGATATCGTTATTTTCACTGATGTTGTATGTTGATTTTCGGGTCTGTCGTAAAGATCACAATAAGCTTCCCACGTTTTAGATGGACAGCAATAGTACACACATAATTTATGCAAGGTTACTAGCAAATTACTGCAGAACTTATATGAGTGAAATCGATTAATATTACCTACTTTAAATATAAACTAATAATTATCCATACTAAGCGTCAAAAAATTAAAATGATCTTATCTTCTACCAGAATTTTAAGTGGAAATTACACAATTCAATAAATTTCACTTATTTTAAATCACCATTCATTCAACTATCGAAATCAACTGAATTAAAATTGTGCTGGACCAAAATTTGTGGCTGCAAATTTCCTCGTTGATCGTCCGGCAAAAGATAGTGCTCACTCAGATTCAATCCGAGCAATTGCGTGTAAAATCACTCGGGATACGCCGTAATCCACAATTGTCTCACGTACTGTCGTACGGTCGTACTACAAGCTTACAGCTTCTAGCTCGTTTTCCATTATGGGCTAAGCGAAATTTCGAGCGATGACAGTTCAGAGTGAATTAACTTGTTATGTAACGTGCCTTGTAAAGATAATGATAACTTTCAAATCACATGCGATACCTAACATATTTTACCGTGCCATGTTATAAAATTTAAAGTTACTTAGTCACAAAAATTAATCTATATTGGATCAGGTCGATATTTAATCTTTATTAATGCTTTTGAAAGTGGTCAAGACATATTTAAGTATATAAAATTTACCTTTGTGTAGATTACCAAAATTACTAACTAATTCCACTTGGCAATTATTACCTACTACTGCAAGGCAAAATACCCACTCTTTATTTACTCCTCTCTGTATGTTGCTCTTAAGGACCAGTATATTTGGAATGAGCACAGCTTACTTTCTCATAATTCCTAGAAGCAAGTAATACCGATATCGTTTTCTTGGTTTCTGACCATTGAGATAAAATTTATTCAAAAATGTCCACCATACCCGCAGACGTTGCCTAAATCTGGTCATTCAACTGTGTGTAAAACAGCGCGGGATCCTCGCAGCAGCTGTAATCCACAATTGGCTCACGTACGTTTGCTATTGGCGCATTACAAGCTCACTGTATTGTTATGTCATTATTGATTTCAACTCAGGCCGGCTGGGCTCTGAGACAGGCTTGAATTGAGAAGGTTTCAATGCGTTACAATACTATATACTCAAATTGTATCAACAAACAAGTATACATGATCCTCAGGTTTGTCAAATAAAAAAATATAAGTATGCAGTAAGTATCCCTAAAAGATTTTTATTATTACTACCCACTGTAGTAATTTTACTATATGAAATCCATGAAAACAAAGTTATCTCGACGTTAAACCATGAATCTGCAACTTTAGTTTTGTTTTCAACGATAATCATCATTAATTACTTCAATAGGCTTTAATCTGTTATTTATCATACCAGTTTCGATAAATCAATACATAGGTACAATCATAAATGATATGATTTCATGTTTTGTATAATTCATTTCGTCGACGTAAACATGGAATGATTTACATTCAATCTTCTTTAGGTTTCTCTGTAGGTGCAATAGGCGATATCACTGGCTTGTACTCGCTATAACTTGGTCTAGATTTGCTGATCCACTAAGTTAGCTGTTTTTTTTAAAGACTATTAACAATTCCTTTATTTACTTATTCACATGAGTACAAAGTGATCAGTATCTCTCATATCTCTCATCTCTCATCTCATATTTTTATGGCTAACTTAGTAACATTTTTTGGGCTGTATGCATGTAATCTTATATCTTCCTCTGTCGTAATGTGTGTCAGAATAATGTTATATAATCAAAAATATTATTGATACTATTCAAAGTCTTAGATAAATAATCAAAAACTCATCCTCTGCCAACATAAACAAAAATTAATCTTCATAAAGAGAATTCTTCAAGAAAACGACTCCTGTTCGAAGTTGAAAAATTAATAAAAGAGAAAAATCTAAAGATTTCAATGTGAATTCGGAGCTGGGTGCCCCTTTATTTTCAATTGTTATCACAAATTGCGGCTGACTAAATAGAGGGGATGTCTTGCCATAATTGAAAGATAATATTTTTTCGCAGTGCACCCTCTGACGTCATGATTGTGGCTGCAAACCTTTTTGCTCAAAAAGCCTTTGAAATGCTTGCAAGGCAAAATGTAGTTTGCGGTTAATCGCTTTGGAATAGCTTAAAAGAACTTGTGATGTTTATAGCATTTATTGCCATTGAATGAAAGAAAAACTACCTTTTTTATTGTGTTTAGTTTAAACCAACCGGCTTGTTGGGTTCAGTAGTTAAGCGGTTGAATAAAACTAATTACGAGTTTGATTCTCATACTAATCGTTTCATTTGTGACAGTTCTGTAACACATATCTAAACGATTTACAATGTTCCTGGCGCATTTATGAAGTACGCCAAGAATAACAAAATTGACATGTAAAATTTAACTACGCATAAAAAACAAAACAAAATAAACGATGTCCTCGCTGCAAAACTCAAAAACGACGTGCAAATAAATTATACATTGATTCATTCGCACCTAGAGCCAACACGACGCGATAATGAAGTCGTAAGAACATAAAAAAACACAAACTTTATAAATATTTTAAAACGTCGTAGAATATTAAAGTGTATTACTGAAGCGAGTATTATACCTCGTGAAAATTGCCACCATAAACTCGAGCGTCGTGAATTACGTTTTCAAAGTGTGGATTTTATTATCTGGGCGTTATGTGAAAAATCGTTGGGCTGTACTCGGGTGCAGTCGGCAAACTTCGGGCCGATCCATCATTATTGAAAGTTTATAAATTGCTTCCTTCAAGTTTGTGTGTACTTGCAGCGCTAGTCCTAGTGCTACTCAATTGATAACTTATAGGGTATTTCAAAAACTTCTTCGTACACATGGTTTGTATATAAAGAACTACGTTATGTTTATATTTTGCTGCTAACTGCATTAATAAAATTTAGCTCTATTAGCTTGGTGGTCGTGAGTGCCACTAACAACCTTGAACTTGTAAGTTTTTCTATGAAAATCTTAGTAGAAACTTGAAGTTTGGATGTATGCTTTTAGCTTTGAGTTTTTCTATGAAATCTAAGTAGCAACTCGGAGTTTGGATTTATGCCCGTAGGACCTAAACACGCCAGCAAATGTGGGTGTACATTAGTCCACCTGTGCCTAACCCTTGGAGGAATTCAAGCGTGATCATACATCAATTGCGTTATGATTTTCTTTAGCATAAGCTGCTTTTAGCGATTATTTTTCAAATAAAACCTGTTTACTTTTACAAAAATTTTGAGAAACCTGGTCTCCTAAGGCATTTTTTTGATAGCGTTTGAAGTCCTACATATTAGATTAGCGTAGTAGACTACATAACCTATCACATTTTCACCCATTACTGTTCCCTAACAGTGCGAGAATGGGTGATTCGATGATGTTCTGTTACTGATTAAAATTAAAATCCAATTGCCGACGTATGCAATATATTAAAACTCCTGTTTATTTTTAATTTAAAATGCACTCGAGATCAAAACTGTATTTAAAAATATATTTTATGTTGTGTGTGTTTATTTAGTTGGCAAGCCAATAAATGAAAACAAATATCTATGGCGGCAGAATAATTATCATGCAAAGCTTATTATAATTTTTATCATCATCATCAACCTATTAATCGTCCCACTGCTGGCAACCGTTCTCCTCTGAGAAGGAGAGGGGTTAGGCTATAGTCTACGCTGGCCTAGTGCGGGTTAGCAGACTTCACATGCCATCGAGAATTGCAGGGTTCCTCACAATTTTTTTCTTCACCTTTGTAAGGGAGTAATAATTAAATGATTAAAACACACATGATTACGAAAAGTCAGAGGTGCTTGCCTTGGATTCAAACTCGAGACCTACGACTTGGCAGTCCAGTGGTCATATCCCTAGGCTATCTCAACTTGATTGAATTTTATATCATAATACACGTGTATTTCTATAAAAAAATCTATGTACAGGACTTTGTCAGTCCTATTTAATCATGCATGAGTCTGAATGGTCTATTTGAAATTTTACCTTCGCACGTGTAAGCGGGCCCGCCTTTTATAATATTATTATGTACCCAAATGGAGACCTTCATATATCTCACTTTGATGGTTGCCACCAGTATTTTTTCTATAAAACTAGTTATTTCTCGCGGTTTTGCTTGAATCACAAACACCTTTTTAATGATTAATATAGTAATGCGTTCATGAAAATTAGTTTTTTTTTATGTGGACCCTCTTAGTGTAAAGGCCTCCTTTAGCCTCCTCTTATGTATGATATGTAAATGTACTTTAGCTAATATTTATAGTATACTACTTACTTTAGCTGGAAATATCACAGTCGTTTATTAGTTACTGATTTAAACAGAAGTTCTGACAAAGTTGTGATTTCTGTAAACAATTAAACTGGCACGTTTTAGCGTCACTAGCATTGAGTTCATTTAAGTTTTCACAACACTGAGTTTTGGGTCATTAAGTTACCCACTCAATTTGCGTAAGAATCTGTAAGAAGGTAGAACTTTAATACAGTGGGCAAATAGGCATCAATCATAATCATGTTTAATATCTTGTTTGATTTGTGTAAAAATTTATATGATTGTATGGACATAAGCAATAGAATTTGTTATGTGGTCCCAAGAAGTACAGTAAGTCGAGGAGTGCGCTCGCGGCCCCTCTTTGCAGTAACATCTTGCCATACGAACGTGGGCTTACGGGCACCTCTCAGGCGCCTCACTGGCCAATATAATAAGCTTTTTCAAAATATAGATATCTTTGCTGTTTCTACAGGAAAATTTCGAAACTTTGTTCATAAAACCATATCTGAGTTAAGTCGCTAGATAAGTATGCCAAACCGTTTATATAGTTTACATAATATTGCTACTTTTTTTTTATAAATATACTTAGTTTAGATAGGAATCGCACATCGTACTAGTAATATCACTAATTAATAATCTGTGGAAAATGTTGTGGGTTATACATTTATAATTCATTTATCTTAATTAGTTTATAATACTGAATGTGTAACTGTTTATTTTCCCAAATAAAAAAAATAAAAAAATATCGTCCACTGTCTGAATCTGTTCACTATTGAGTACAGAGTACACCCACAGTTCGCTGGCAAGATAAGATCCCATATAACAGGGGATGAGCCTATTGCTATTAACCGGACACAAATCCAAACTCCAAGCTGCTACTAAGAATTTTATGGAAAAACCTAATAATCGATCCTTTTTATGCTAGATGGCACCGGCATTTTCTAACTGAAACAATGACTAACGACCTCTGAGAAGAAACACCGAAGCAAACTCAGAGAATCATGGTCTCTTTTAAAACTCAGCCACAGTAGTAGCTAATATGTGTGGAATCGGAAATAATAATGTCTTTTTGTTAAATATAACTTTATGGTTATGAGGTAGTTCTATTGTTAATGTGCTTTTGTGTAGATTTAAGTTATAGTTCGTTGTAAAAGTTAATAACAATTGTAAGACGCCTTCTGCATCTTGCACGCAGATGTCTTAAGTGTATGACCGTTGCGTGGGAACACGAAAGGGTCTAAATGAGTGGGGTTGAGGCCCAGGTAGCATTTAAGGACTCGTTGTTAGGTTTTAGAGTTAGTCCATGGCTGGAGGCACAAAAGGTGCCTCGCCACCAAGCCCGGTTAAGATTCTAAAGCTCCTGAGCTAGAATCTACATCCGTCCTAAAAAAAAAAAAAAAAAAAAAAAAGTTTTAGAGTTAGTGTGTGTCGGGTATTAGTCTGTGTCGGGTATTAGATTGTGTAAGATTAGTTTTAGACGAGTAATTTAAGACGAATTGACGAATTAAATAAAATTGCAGTTGTAATTATAATTGACCTGTGATTCCTTTTATAGAGATAAACACCATCCTATCTCTATACACTAATAGCATCGACTAAATTTACATATTTTAGTAAAACCTCGCATGCTACATAATATGTGAATGTTACAATGCTGGGTAATATCTAAAATGACCTATTAAATGAAGAGTGCATGTAATATGTTCCCAAATTCAATACCCTTTGACTTTTCCCAAACTCCATTTCCAATACCTTTTAACTTTTGTGATTATAATATTCTTCCAATCGTGACAATATTTTAGATTCTTCCCACACTTACCAATTGGCTGTGCCCTCGGTGTTACTCGCGAACGTCTATTTTTTCCCAGCCCTGTGGGAATTTTCCGAAATCCTTTTTTAGTGGATGCCTACGTCATAATAACTATCTGTGAGCCAAATTTCAGCCCAATCCGTTCAGTGGTTTGAGCTATTAATATATAAAGCCTATTTATACTAAAATCTTTGTAGACGTTATATACTTCACATTTTCTGAGTTTGCCCTAGTTTCTTTATCTAATCTAAACTTTAAACAACTTAGCAACGTTTTAGTTAGATTAAAATTTACAACTAGCGAGTTCTGATACAAAATTCATATTTCTGTAATCCGCTTTACCGGTGCCATTTGTCCATTTCAAAACCGTTTTGAGTCAGATTATCTTAATACAAGCTCGTGCCTCTGGCGTTGCCTGTGTAAAATTTACTTTGATGTGAAATGTTTTTTTTTGCTTAAAGTAATTAAATTCAAAACTAGCAGCGCGTCCCCCGGGTTTGCACAGAGCGACATTTTCCACGTTCATCGTCATAGGTATTTCAGCCAATTTACACAAAACTTTGACAAATTACACACCTAAAACTTCCCTTTGAACCACTCTATCTTTTGCTGAATACTGCATAAAATCCGATGCGTAGCTTTAAAAGATCTAAGCGTACAAACAGCGGGAGCAACTTTGTTTTATACCATGTAAGTATGTAAAGATGTTTTTGTTAACATTTCTACGATGCGATGCAGATGTATCGAACCAAACAAGATCGTTCGATCACTCTTTGAATGGTTTAAGTTTAGGTAGAGGTATAAATTTGTGTGCAGTGTAGCGTAACGTGCATCACTCAATCGAATGTTGATCCCTCAGTGTATCTCCGGCGCCTATAACTTACTAGTCTGCACACTATCTGATATCTATCCATCACCGGTTTCAAAGCATCACAAACCTACCTACCTACCTAATATATATTGCTGCTACCTATCGCCTGCGATTTCTCCCGCATTTATAGATACCATTTTGGTTATTTTCGAGAATCCATAGTGTTTAATCAGGGAAAAGGAATGCATTTTATATACTTTGTCAGATTATTCACTACAACTACGAAAAATGTGCTCAAACTATTGTAATGATTTAACCGTTATAACTTGTAATGAAAATTTGCAGATAAATCTATTTTTTTATATAAAGACTGTTTAAAATTATGAACTACAATTCAATGGATAATAAGGTCTATGCAAACCTTTATATTTTTGCTGATATTTTTTTATAATTTTATATCATCCTCTCTGTGATTCTCTTTTAGATAAAACACTTTGACAGTGCCTAGATGATACATTTTCTAAAAGAAATTTGATTTTAGAATTTTATATAAATGACGGCGGTCTGTGGAGTCATTCTTTTGTATAATTTTACTACAAATCTTATGTGATAGGGGAATAAAATTCAGAAATAATGAAATATTGCGAGTATCATCAAATTTTTCGAGATTCTAATTCACAAAATATAAACGCCATATTTGCTCGTTTTGAGAATAGAAGTTGAGTAGTATTATTTGAAGAAGTTTATGTTAGAACAAGTTGAAACTATGTATTTAATTTAGGTTACGAATTGAAACATGTAGTCTAGACCTTGTTCTTATTGTGATTTTAAGTATGTAATGGCTAGGTACATTATTTAAAATCCACTTAATTGCCTCCAGATCTTAAAAGAGCTGTAAAATACAAATAAAAACCCAGTCGTTTTATTATTGTTTAACAACGAGAATAGTAAATTTGCATCGACGATCCAGGAAAAACACTTCGATTATTGGGTGTAGAATCCATAGAATATCGGTATTGCCCAGAAATTGAATTGCTGAGGTCTGATGGCAGTCGCTTCGTAATACTGATATTCAGCCGCATCTGGTTAGACTTGACGCTAACCCCTACATAGTTGCAACAATCGACGAAAATCGTAAAATATTTAAATTGAATTTGTATGGCTCCTACTCAAAATATGTTATTATTTTTCGCAAAATTAACTGAAAAAGTTATTTTTTATTTGTTATTTTTTTTCGTCGGTTAAAAATGTAAAACATTGATTTGTGTCTATGAAAATTTTACATTTGCAGAAATCAATATCATTTATTTTTTCTAGATTTTAAATGAGTAAGTTCGTTTCAGTTTCCCCAATGATTTGGGTGCCGAATCAGCTGGTAGGAGCGCCGGCCGGCACTGACGTCACCGTGGACTGTCACACGGAGGCGCACCCCCGCGCCATCTCGTACTGGGTGTACGACAACGTGATGGTGTTGCCAACCAAGAAGTACGCCATCAACACCGAGGAGAACTCGTATAGGTAACCTACTTAATGGTTTTTTTATCCCCCGACGAAAAAACGACGGGGTGTTATAAGTTTGATTTACCAAAGAGTATTTATTTCGTCTTTTTTTGGAGTAAATAGAGCTGTGTGTGATTGTAATTGAACTAAGTATTATTAAATCTATAATTACTTTATACGATTTCATGTCAAAACATACCTGATCCTTTTGTAACATATTGATTTAAATAATTTCCGGTATTAGATTTATGTAGCTCGTCACATCGTAATTATTAAAACCAATCAGGTCTTCCGATAAATAATTAACTGAACGGTAATTATTTCTATGAATTACACGCTGAACTGACAGTTAAAAAGTAATTAAACAACATTTAATAGCAATATTATCATGCCCGTATTATAATGTGTCATGCTGTCGCGTATATATTGTAACCGTTAACTCAAAATATAACAATTATCATCACTATATCAACACCATCATCATCCGCAGCTCGATTTAATCCAGTTCTATATAGGTACTACGTAGTAGAAAATAAAGTAACTATACCCGTCTGTTTAAATGCGCTTAGTTCTAACGGACTGTGATACGGTTTTCACTATTTACTTCAGAGAATTTATTTTCTTCCTTCGTTGTTTAATTAAAGACTAGACAAAATTATGTTTACATTTTATAAATTCAATTCAATATTAATTACAGTTATAAGTGATCTTCCTGCTATAATCAAAATGATCATAAATAAGAAATCGCTTACAAAATTCAAGTTTAGTGGTTTCCAGCCAAAGCCGCAGGCTGCCCTAGTATAGAACAAACAAAGAATTATACGCGCCATTTGCAAACGGGGCCTTGTTAACGGACCTCGTTGTTAATAAATTTGAATATTACAAATCCATTACGGCTTGTTATTATAATTGTGTTTAAAGCATCACGGTGCTGGCTGGAAATGAGTGTTATGCTGCACTATGGTTGTAAATAATTATTTAAAACACTTGAATGTATTACTTTAACTTTTTTTAATTTTAGCAGTGGTACCAATTTAAAAAAAGTATTTAAAATAATTATCAAGTAAACTCACCCCGGAACAATCCCAGTGGGACCAGTTAACTAGAGTCCAAAACCTGAAACCAAGAAAAAAAACATTTAGACTCACTTCGACGAAATGTATTAGCAGATTTTAATTCGCTGTTCACAATTAAGTATTACTATGTAGATCCCATATTTTTACGGTAGTTAAAAAATCAGGGTAAATCTACCAATATTTTTCGTTTGAACAGAGCCCATATGAAGCTGACAGTACGGAACCTACAGACGGGAGATTTCGGGAACTACCGGTGCATCTCTAAAAATTCCCTCGGGGAGACTGAGGGCTCCATCCGGCTGTACGGTAAGTGAAACTAACGACATTACGTATTCTCATTGTAATTAGACTCCAGACCCAAGTGATACTATGTGTTAGTTAATATTTGCTGCCAATTTGCGACACTTTGTGACTTAGGAATGAGTATAGTTCTTATTAAGATCCTTCTTTCACGTATTTGAGTCATTTTGACGTTTTGAAAGTTGTTTTGATGGGACGGCAATAAGTATATAAAATTCTACCGGCCCAATAGGTTACATAGGTAATTCCGAGATTTTGTTATAGGGATGCCTACTGTTTTAAGCAACCTGCCTAATTTTATTGAGTGTTTATGTAATATGAATTATATGAATTACGGTATCATTCATATTACCACTAGATAAATTATCGCACGGCGCACGTATAAATAACAATAGGAAAATAATTAACATTAACCTTTTTCTTTGTTTCTTAGAAATCCCAATGCCATCGACGTCACCAAAGGCCACGGAAATGAAAAGCAATGCCAATAAAGAAAGTAAGTTTTAACATGTTTCATACTTTAAGTGGAGACATAATGACGTCATAGTCTAATATACAGGTCTAGTACAACGGTTTTTTTAAAGAATAAGATGACAAACACACCCAACCCAACAACACCAGTATCATAACTAGCGTGTTGTCGTCTTGAGACAGTACCCCAGTTATTTACCTCGCTACGTTACCCTTCAAACCAGAACACAATAATTATTTAGGTTATACGGTGGTATATACTACCCAAGACTGGCCAAGACGAACTTGTGCAATAGAGTTCCACCACTGTAAAGTGTAACTTATATCACGATGCTTCCTTGCTCGAAATTTGTAGTCAAACTCTCCTCAACCATAGACCAGATGGCTGTTATGCCCAGCTATAGACCAGTACTAATCTAAAATTATTACTATGCAAAGGGATATAATCAGTATTATCGCCAAATTGCATAAGCTTTTATCATTGCGGGCCATTTTAATACGTTCATCGCGTAAACTATCGGTCTAATTAACATTTTAATGACTTGTTTTATGACATGCGCAGTAATTACACACGCGTAAGTGTGCTACTATTATCTTTGTTAACAATCTACTGTGCATTTGGAGAGCAGATAATTTTAATACTAAGTAATATAATAGTGCTGGATTTCCTAAATTAACATTATTCCTAAATTAAAGTATCCAAATAATGTGCGCTTAAAATTTATTTTTATAGGGATTGAGAGAATTGTGATGCTCGTGGTTAAAATTAAATGAAATGATGATGAAATTAAATTAAATTAATTTCTGTAAATAGATCCTAGACGCTTTTACAAGTTATTACATAATTTTTTGAATACTAAATGGCGCTCTGCAAATTTGCACTGCACTTGTCCTTATTCTTAGTAATTATAGAGACCCCGATTATCAGCCGGTTCTGGTTGTCAAACGAACACTACCTACTTATATGAAAATTTTTAGTGGAGGTCAGAAACGCGAACGGCTGGACAACCAGTTTATCTTCAGCATATTATTATGAGTGTTTGCTCAGACATTAGGTTACCGAGGGCATAAAATAAAACATACTGCTTTCGTTAGCTTCGTTATTGGTCCTAAACGCGACTGTTACGATTCGGTCCTGGGTTCGATTTCCGGGTCGAGCAAAATGCTGTTGGGTTTTTTCATACCGGTGAACTGTGAGTGTACCTACATTTGTACATTGGTACATCTCTGCCTAACCTTTCGGTAAATACAGACGTGATGTTATGTTATGTTATGTAAAATAAAACAGTATTGATCTGGTTCGGCTGCTAAGGGTCAGCTCATAGATTTGATTCATAGGTCCAACAGAACAGACTTTTATTTCAACCTTCACTTTGCGCAGTCGGGGAAGCATGAGCTCGACGATGAGAGCTCAACACAGCTTAAGGCACTGTGCACACTTGCGACGAACGTAGTGTCGGCAGAATATTATGTCATTGAAAATGCCTGCAATATTTTCTGCCCTAACTTTGAAGCTTCAATATCGATGAATATTGCGGTTGCGGAGAGTAAATATATAATATAATCAAAAATAATATTTTTGACGCAACAAGTTTTTAAACTAAACAGTCAGGCAAATTACTTCTCACCAACAAAATACGTAAACATCTTATATACACACATCTCATATACATCTTATATAAATCTTATAGACTTCAACACATTACGTCATAATCATACATTAACCATCATTGCATGCCGTTACATTTTCTATTTATTAGTAGATTCTACATACTCAAATCATTCTCTGTCTCCTTAGCCTAAACGTAGAGGTAGCAAGCGCGACTTCTACGCTTGAGATCCTGGATTCGATTTCTAAATCGAGCAAAGTTTTATTGGGGTTTATTTATGAAATTCTCAGTAGCAGCTCAGAGGATGGATTTGTGCCCGGTTAGTGGCAATAAGCCCCTATTGCACTGTCGGTTACATTAATACCTTAGGTTGCCTAAATACAATTGGATAATATTTATACATAGTTTATAGTATGTAAGTACTGTAACTGGATAAAATAAAAGACCCAATTTTTTTTTATTTAAAAAAGAATATTTGAAGTAGACTAGAAAAATAAATAAATTCATGCTACTTCTACTTTGTATCGTCTTTATGTAACCTAAAAGTGTGCTCTCTGAAACCAGATTTCGCTGCGCTAGTACTCATCAGCTAGTGGCTAGAATTCCATGCACATCAGCCTTCGATATCAGATCAGATCAGATCAGATATCAGATCATGATCATATTAGCTGCATGTTAATCCGAGGCGTGTTGCAGGCGTGAGACGCGTGAACGTGAGCCGGTCCGTCGCGCGCGCAGAGCCGGGCTCGGGCACGGAGCGGCCGAGCGTGGTGCGCGCGCAGCTCGACCGCGCGCCCGACCGCGACGCCGCGCACCACGTCTACCGCCCGCCGCACCCGCAGCACGTCTCAGGTATGGGAGCTAAGCCACAAATGTATTTTTAGAATCTTAGGGCTTGTTTCACAACCGCTAACCACCGAATAATTAAAAAATGGAACAAAATTTGTAAGAAATTATCTGCCAAGTAATTTAATGGGAACTTATCAAGTGATGGTGAAACAGGCCCTTAGTGTCGGTTAAATCAGGTTCATACAAACTGCTAAATGGCAGCGATTTGTACTAACTGAATTTCAATAATTTTTTTCTTGTTTTTTCTTGAGCAACAAATGTTGGTCAATTAAAATCGAAACGTGTAAACTCGCTAATTATTTATTTATTTTTTCGATTATAGAAAGCTCATAGAAATTACGGTGTTGCATCATCGTAGGCTTACAGCCTCTATCAAGTGGCTCTAAGCTTTAAGACAGATTATTTTTTGGAGTTTAAGCTAAGAATGTCTTATCTCTAGTATTTTAGTACCAAACTTCATAAAGTGACTGCTTCGTATTGATGGTAACAATATCAGAAAAGGGTAGCAATAACAGAAAGATATGTGACATTTTGAATGAACAAATATTGAAGGAAAGAAAGCTCATTTTACGCAACACTAAGAAATACTTCTCTGTATTTATCAGCCCCAAAACTGTTACACTGAAGTTTATTAACCACTCGTTAACGATCAAACCACAACTTTACGCATTGTTGGCTCCGCTACTTATGTCGCCCCATACGCATCGTTTCACGCACCATCGTACACTGTTATGTTTATTTGATCGTATTCCCAGAACAGGAAAATCAGATATTATAACTTACTTACATAGAATTTGGGATCAGTTTCACTTTTCCTGGTATTGATCTTTCACGTCAGTAATATAGGAAATTGTGAGATTGATCAATTTAAAACGATTTGTGTCTCCATATTGTTTAATGTTCCACTCACCTTTATTGTCTGACAGTACGAAACCATCAAACAACCAAAACTTAATACATAAAGCCTTTAATATAATAGCGTCTACAAAGCGAGGCTCGAGCCACAGGAGGCTTTACTTACCTTTGTATTCTTTGTTACAATATACTGCATTATTAAAAATGTCTCTTTCCCGTCTCATGGTAAAAAATAAATGTGGCCCGAGAAGTCGCGGTGGAATGGGTTGAGGAATACGTTACGACGCCCGAACGTCGCAATTGTTTGAATGACTCGAAATGTTCTTAGCGTTTTATCTTTGCAGGAAGAATTCTGGATTCACCCGCATTACCATCAGAGAACGCATATGTCTTTGCTTTGTTTATTGTTACCTGTATTGTTTATCTGAACATGTTCTCTTATTACAGTATAGGTAATACTTGAAATTTTTAAACAACCTTGGACTTAATAAAATTAATGGAATCAGGCGTTACTTTGCGGAAATCCATGACAAAAAATTGCAATGAAAATAGCATAGAAAATAGTATAAGCGGAATTAACACTAAATATTTTCATTGCAATTTTTTTTTTTTTAACCTTGAACTATTTTGTGTAGTCTATAACAACATTTTTCAATTCTGTTAAGGTGCAGACGAATGTTATCGACAGCTTTCAATTTGGACAAATAGCTTCAAAACAATCACAAAGGAATAGTTCTATATTTACTAGCTGTTACGTTTTACATATTATAGAAACCGCACGACCAGGAACATTTCAGACTACATAATTATTGTACCATTTCTAGTACGAAGCCCGACGTGTGGTAAACATACAAGGAGGTACACGTTATATATGTAATAAATAAATGCGCATTGTATGTATGTATGTAGGTGTATATAGAAACCCGCAGTCCGCTGTCGGTGTCTCTCCGGCCTAACGCGCAGTCTTGACTACTGCGGTTGAGATCCACCCGGGTCGCTTTCCCGTACACCCAAATAGAGATTAAACATTCAACGAGTTCGCATACACACTTAACCCTCATAAATATTCAGTACAGACCGCGTACAATCAATTCTTGCAGCTCCCGCCCTCAACGAAAAAGTGTTTGAACAGTCAAATAATGTGATATCAAATAGAGACGCCTAGCGTTTGAATAAATATTGGGGATATGAAACTTGAATATCTTTATCTTGAGTTTCAGTTGATGTTCTGCTACCTCCTGTACGCTTTGTTGTGTCAGAATATTTTCGATTGATTTATAGCTGACAGAAGCTTCACGTTCTTTGAAGAAAGTATACATAATATATTAAATTTTGGCTACATATTTTCTAACATACCATTACGCCTGTATTCCCCGAAAGGTTAGGCAGAGCAGTACTAATTTACACCAAGTTCGCCGCTACATATTTTATATCCACTGAGAATTCTAAACCAACGAATATAACTTGCAACTCTCGTAGTTATGATATCATCAACTAAAATAAGAACAAATTGTATTAACCATCAATAACGTTGGTTTACGGAAAAAAACCAATTTATCTTTGTAATATCAATGTAAACTAAATTACGCGCGAATTCAAACACATCTCGGCTGTAAACAAAACAAATCCCATTGTTTGCCAAGCTTTGGAAGTAGACCGTAAGCTGTTGAAACGCTCTTATGGCAAACAAAAAGCGACAATACTCTCACCAGGAATGTATTAGAAACTAGCTTCCCGCCAGCGGCTTCGCCCGCGTGGTCTTATAATTTTTTCCCCGTTTTTGCTACATTTTTCATTACTACTCCGCTCCTATTAGTCGTAGCGTGATGATATATAGCCTATGTTACTCGGGGATAATGTAGCTTTCCAAAGGTGAAAGAATTTTTGAAATCGGTCCAGTAGTTTCGGAGCCTATTCATTACAAACAAACAAACAAACAAACAAACAAATCTTTCCTCTTTATAATATTAGTATAGATGAACTGAGCAATGGTATCGCCTACCTCTGCACGCTCCACTGCTTTATCTGGCTTACTATTAAAAAAATATACCTACTACTACCATATACTTTATTGGTTTGTAATGTTCGATGTATGAGAATAGAATTTATTTTTTGCCAGTATTTGACCATCCTTAGTTTCCGTTTTTGTTACTAAAATATAGTAGCACTAAAATACTTAGTGTATCTAGGGATACAGTAAATAAATAAATAACCCTCCTTCGGTAGTTGGTTAAAAATAAAACAATCACATGGACGTTTATTAGTAAAATTTTAGTAAGTTTAGTAAAGTTCTTTAGTAGAATTATTTGGGTGTACACATTTATCAGTAAACGTAGGCCGATAATTACATGTACGAGTAAGATGATAGTTGCTTCGTATTAATGCGCGTCATGTGAGTAGTCACATGACGCGCATTAATACGAAGCAACTCTTGTCTTAGTAGTAAGACCAAAGATCAAAATGTTAATTAGAAGACTTAGAAGAAAAGGTGTATAAAAACTTCAAAGGCACTGCGTTTGTTAAGCTTTAGTCACATGCAGTGATATTACGTTAGTTTTTAGTTATTAGTAGTTTATAGCTACAGTTGGCCACTGACAAGTTAAGTTGATTGATCGCTGATTTGTGGCTAAAGCCGACCTGCGGACTCTGAACTCAGCCATTTAATAATAAATCATGTTAGGCAATAATTAATTACATTTCCTACTCAAAAATAATATAAATTTCGTTTGTTTCAGGAACAAAAAGAATCCATTGTTGGCGGCAATCATTCTTGGCGATCATTGTTATAGTACAAGTGGACCTAATCGTTTAAATAATTAAAAAAGTTAGTAATGTTTTAACAATCCTCCTTTAAACC
This sequence comes from Acronicta psi, assembly GCA_946251955.1. Taxonomy (NCBI): domain Eukaryota; kingdom Metazoa; phylum Arthropoda; class Insecta; order Lepidoptera; family Noctuidae; genus Acronicta; species Acronicta psi. Next base: position 514,622 of record OX276473.1, on the reverse strand, counting down.
TATTTGATTCCTAATTCAATCGAAGTTACGACCAAGAAATTTCTTTCATCAGATTTGTCTTCCTATTAAAGTGATTGATAATTTTATTTTAACGTACTTAAATGTAAAAGTGAAACATATCATCCTGAAATTGTAATGTCATATCCCAAGTGAAGCGTGTTTGTGTGTGAGAATTTTATAATTGTATGAATGTTATTCAGTTCAAGTCCCAATGTTAAACTTAGAAATAAAAATCTTAATGATTTTGGAATGGGCAGCAAACACAGAACGATTTTTGTAGTATATTTATACTACAAAAATATTTTCTTTATATTTCGAACTTCGAAATCGAAGTTCGAAATATAAAGAAAAAATTTTAAAATTGGCATCCCAACTATACAGTTATAGGAAGCTCGTTTGTGCTATTTACTAATTAAACACGTAGATTGATGGAACTCAGTTATTTAGAACAGATGTTCTATGAATCGGCTGTTTATTTCGGAACAGAGAATTCAAAAAGCTTACCCCAAATATGTTCCCCTCTAATGAAATTCTATTATTTGAGAATCCTTTATCAATTCACACACATCTTCACAATAGTTCCATGACTGTAATTATTCATGAACCTCGTGAACCTACTCGGTGTTTCCTATTCCCATTTCCATTTTAAATTATATTATTACGTATAATACGTGCATTGTCCTTGCGCAGGCGACTAGTCTAGCGTCATACGAATATTTGTGATTCAGTGCTTCGCGTAGAATAATCCTCATAAAATTGTGCCAAAGATTAACATCTCCAGAGTTATAATATACTATTTATGTTATTATTGTATCCTTTAATGTAGAGTAACTTACAATTTTGTTGTCTGATTACTAATTTTACGGTCAACGTTATATTAAATATTATTTGTCTAAGTAATAGTGTAACCAAGCTTGCTATTCACGCTTGTCAAATTGTAAATATAAAAATTAATGCACAGTAAATAAATAATGAACATTTTAAACGTAATATATCTTCGTATCTAAATATTATTTGTTAATTCGACCTAATATAGGAGTATGTTGCTGTATAAATTATATATATCTTTTATTGAAAATAATAGATATATCACTAGGTTAAACTGCATATCTTTATTGTACAGATTGTGTGATTTTGAAAATGTAAATAAATATACATTATAATAAATTAGTATAAAATTATTTCGGAAGTGTTTGATTGTTGTGTGAACTTGCTTATTTTGTCAACTCATCTTTCTTCTGTGGTTGAATAAAACGACCAATAACAGCTTCATCATGATCTTATCGACTTCTTAAAACAAAAGAACGAGACGCACAAGAGGACTGCAGCGGTCCATTACAAGCCGACACGTGATAACGATAAACGTTTGAAATAATTAAAAGTGCGCGGCCGGGTCGCGCTCAGACAATCTTATCACCGTTCTCACTCACTGACAGACGTTATCGCCGTTCGAGAATCTATGGCCCGCTTTAATTGATTCCCCACTTTCAATAGCTCTACAATCGGCTCTTTGTCTTTTTCTAATCGAAATTCAGCCGAAGTAGGAGGGCGCTAACGAATTTTTCTCAAAACAACCGACCGACGGGAAGCAGAAAATAAATACTGTTTGTTAAAGTAGCTCGTGGCAGTTGGAAAAATAAGTGGCGCAAAAATAGACGCTTTAATGGTTCGAGGGTTTGGAGGTAACGATACAGATATATTAATAAATGTTGATAGGAATACGCAGAAGGTAGGTAACGGGGTACGCAATTTCTAGTTTTAAAAATCTAAATCATTTCAACATATTTAGGGATGTACTGATCCTTTGGATTTTCTTATTTGGATAATTAAAGTAGCAGAATTGGCAGTTGGCGAATTAACAGACTGCTCACATCGTCAAGAACTCGTGGACTCTTCATATCAGCATGTTTCCTCACAATGTTTCCTTCACCGAATTGATAATTTTCTGTTCTACATGCTCGTGTTTAATGTTCATCAAATTCCTGTTACTGGTAACTGGCACTTTATATTTTAGAAAGAAAGAGAGAGCTATATTATACTGAATTTATACTTAATTCTGTTTGAGGTTTCACTGAAAGCCTTTCTCGCTTTTTTGATTTAATAATGTTGCCCGTGGCTTTGTTCGCATTCTAAAATATCCTATATTCTATGTGTTATTCTGATGTATAAGCTAAATACTGTAAAATTTCATGAAAATTCGTTCAGTCGTTTTTGCGTGAAAGAGTAACAAACATCCATCCATCCTTACAAACGTTCATACTTATAATATTAGTAGGATAATAATGGCGTGCACTAGAAAGTAGACTTCTTTCAGATTAAACGAAGTATCCCTTAATCAATCAACTAAATAATTAGGCAATGTTGACTGTTTCTGAACTCCACCTTCCACTCAACCCATGTTTTCCATACTACATAACTACAATTTAAAATACAGTAGTAGTAAACAATACAATGGAAATTGCAAAACAGATACAATACAGCAACTAAATTCTAATCTTAACCGAACAACGCTAGTCGATATTCAAAGTATAGAGCTAGTCGAGTCTAGTCGGCTGCGGTTCCTTGTGTCAATTAAACTTGCTCCTTGCTGAGCGGTTTTGCCGGCCGGCTGCCGACGCCGACGGCCGCTCTGCCAAATTTACAGCGGAACCCAACTTAATGTACAGTTAATTTATCATTTTTGGTTTATGAAAAGTTTCTTTACGATGATTTACTTATAGTATATATTATTATATTGTTTCATGATGTCTAACGTCATCTGCGGTGTCTGCTTCAAATATAATTGTTATGAGGTCTTCATCTACCATTATATTCTTACCTACTTTTGAAGTCTTTCTTAATGTATTTAATACAAATATAAGGAACAAGTCTATAATTTCTCTAATAGAATTCGTGACACTCACACAGGCGCAAAATACACATTTTAGTGCTGCGCCATTTAAAAAATAACCTATGCTTTGCAGTGCTACCTATCATTTTTTCTGCGATGTGAGTTATTGTTACATACAAACCAGTAGTGCCACTGCGGTCGACTGCAGCAGGTACTAACTGCACGTGGACCTGCAGTTAAAGTCAGCAGCGTGGTTCTGAATCATACATTAAGACTTATTTGCGTCCAGTTCTGGAGCAGTTTTAAATAAACTGTGGGTGAACTGTATGCGCCTTATTATAAAATTAGTTACACCGCAGCCACAAAGTGGAATGCTAATAGTGGACTAGACTCAATTTAAAAATCACATCTTGTGAGATTGTAATTTTTCTACCCAATACAGTCCACTAAAAGAGACTGAGATAAATATCCCATACAATTTTACAAGGCGAATGTCCTTAGAAGCTAAAATTACCCGAGTGTATCCCATCCCGTATAATGAGGGGGGCAGGCGGGTATAAAGGCATGGCACGCTCGGTCCGTCGACACTTGTAAAATTTCACGCTCCGTTGCCCGCCTTATCTTGCGTTGGGATACGGGGGATAACTTATGATTCTAGTAAAATACATATTTTTATGAAATGCTATTTTTCGTAAGAATAAACTTAGATGTAAGTGGTGTGTGGGTGGCTATCGGACCGTGGCGTGTTGTTTGATGTTCAAAAGTATCAGTAATTCTATTTTATTCGTATTACTTACGTACTTTTAAATCAAGTATCACTCGTTTAAACGGTGAAGAATGAACTATGACTATGAGATGTTTTTTGACGGCCGGCGTGAAGATTGTCATCCAACATTAGACTGGCGTGCTGGACTAAAACCTAATAACATTGCAATAGTAGTGTTTGTTAGGTGAAATATTTTAAAAGAAAGCATTAAATTTCCCGATTGCAAGTCATATTCTGTTGGATGAGGTTATACTGTCATCGTAGTATATTATAACATCTCATTTACACGAACTCTTCAGTAAAAAATGTTACCAATGTCTGTTCTAAGATAACTCTTTTATACATATATCTTTGCCTTACACCAATTCTTGCTGTTGAGATGAACTAAATTGACTTCAAGTAGCTGTAGCCAAGTAGCTGCCTACAACAATGTTTTTGTTCCATTTCCAATCAATACATTATGCAGACAGCGTTCCTAGATAGTTGAAGTGGATAAATTATTTCTCTAGAACAAAAACTAACTGGCTACCTTCAACTCCGAAATGTTCGCAAAAGTTACAAAACTGATAGTACATTAATAGTAGTAGAGCTTAAAAAATGTGCGTAAATAATGTCACTCTATTACGAGCTATAAAAACGTAGTTTGTGTGTCTGACAGTTAATTTATCCATGAACTCTCTCGGAGTTTTTACCGAAAAAAGGCTGTAACTTAACTACACATGGTGCGGTTATGAGAGTATAAGGTAGCCCACTTTTCTGTGAAGGAATAAGACCGATTTTCTTTTGTTATTACAATTAAAAATTATCATTCGCCTAAATAGACAATAAAAACATTGCGAGGAAACCTACGTTTCTCAGACTATTTCCATATAACCCGTCCGTATCTGAACCAATTTACAGATCCTGCCCAGCAGTGGTACCGGTGCCGTAAGACATAGTATGAAGTTCTCAGGGGCCTATGATTTCACGTAATCGTAACCACAAACCGTTTCTATTCTTGGCACCATTGCAACTGGCTAGTCGCAGTCAGCAACGGTATCTAAACACGGCCCAGCTCATGAAACATTAATATAGAGAGGAGCGCCGTGGTTTGCGATAATATGCTGCTAGACTAGCCTACCAATTTTACCATAAGTATCAGATAAATTACTAACAAGTTTATTTTAATGAACTGTTCGTTTTCAAATAACTGTCAGTCACTTATTATGAGCAAAAATATTAGTCTAGAGATACTGGGTTCGATTGATAGACCAAGAAAAGTGTAATTGGGGTTTTGCATAAAAGGCTCGCCCCGTACAGAGAACCTTAACAAACCGGGAAAATGTTTTTTTAATTAAAATATCACATCTGTGCCTAACTCTTCGGGGAATACATGCGTGATGGTATGTCATTAAAGAAAGCAAACTGCAAAGATAAACTTGTACCTCTTCATTTAAAAGAAAAGTTTTCAAGTCGTTATTTTGTTAATAGGTATTTGATTAGCATCCAAATATTCTACAAACTTAAATCTTTGTTCCTTTAAAAAATATACCTAATAGTTTAGTTACTTAGTCTCAGTCGTGAACTTCTTGACTGTCTTAAACAGTAGCTGGACATAGATAAGCATTAACTAAATTCTCAAGCAATCCCATCTACCAGACACTCTGAACGACTCCACTAGACACTGTTAGGTAGTTAGGAGACAAGCTTTGAATAAAACCCGGTATGAATTTGTGTTTTCAATAGTAATGTAGGTGAGGAAATATTTAGATATTAATTATTTCAGTAAATAATATATCCACTTAATCATTTTATTTAAGAACAGTGACCAGGATACCACTTTAACAATTTTATTTAACAGTAAATCAAAAAAATATAAAACCACATTTGCCTTGTAAAAAAGTTAATATGTTTACTGAAAGAAAATAACTCAACAGATAACATAATTGCTACACACGCTGAATAAAACCGAATATTCTCGCCATCAATGTTGGCGGCGACACTAAATCAAATAATGTTCAGCTGACAGGGAGTGCTCACACGGAATCCCACGATAATACGTTCAACCTTCGAGAAAAATATTATTCGATAATTCGGCGGGAATGGAAGAAAAAGTGTGGTACAATAAACAGGCTGTATTCAAATGAGCCGCCCTCGAGGGCGGGCGGCGGCGCGCGAGAAAACAATGATAATATTACAAACTTATTTAGATTGGGGCCACGAGGTGCGAGCGAGAGCGAGTTGTGTTTTCTAATTGTACTTAAGGTGCAGTAAAAAAATAAAACCTCTAAGCTATAATTATAAGTTAATAAGTCATTAGCAAATTCTCTGAGGACAACATTACACCATTTATTAGTGTTATTATCCTGTGGACGCTGTCACAGACTATTTAACAAATATTTTTGCGTGGAATGGAGAAGTAGATGTGGCGAAAATTTTGCTGTGTTGAAATCTATAGTTTCTGCCTACCCCAATGGGAGACAGGTGTGAAACTATATTTAAAGTATATTTTTATGGTTGGTATTATGTTCTTGTATGGTACCGCCTAGGTGGGACCGTCATGTACCCTGATAATTCAGACAGACAATTGGCTGTCTTTAAAACTAGACGGAACAGGTTTTTACTGGGTAAGTGTACACCGCAGTCTACCGCAGGCTAGTCCACGCGTCGTTGTCAAACGAGAGTTTGACAAAAACATCAACATATAATGACTAGCATAATTGCAAAAATAATGTAAGTACACATTGATATAAGTATAAAGGTTAAATGTAAAATAACATAGGTACGTTATAAGTATATAGTTATTACTCACGTGGAAAAGTGCCCGCCCGAAATGCGGCCCCACTGCGCTAGGGACAAGAAAATTCAGAAAAAATTGTTAGCACGCATGTAACCTTGAATATATACGAGAAGCGACTCCGAAAGGGTTGGACGAACCCGACGCTTTGTATAGGTGATCTCTTATCAAATTTTGTCTTCATATCAAAACGTTCCGAGAAAATTGCTTTAAAAAACATTCGCATTGAAATATTGGTACTGCACTGTAAGTTTGAAAGTCCCGGAAATAAATTGTAATTAACCTTTGAGCGTTACCCTTAAATAGCGCTGCAATAACAAACAATAAATAAAGTTAACTTTATTCAGAAAATACTTTTCACAATTTCTGAACTTTGCAATATTCATTTCAGTATTTAAGTAAACTTGATGGAAAGTAATTTTGCAGCGGAGACTGGTGCTTCTTTAACATGCGACTATACGAAAAACGTACAATATTACACTCAATAAAAAAAGAGCTATCACCATTTGGGACTAATAAAATAGTATGAATGAAAAGTTGAACGTTGAAAAATAAGTTGTATGGGTTTGGTTATTCGCCACAAAATTAATATATTGATATTAGATCATAAAAAACACCAACAGAATGAAGTTTTAGTTTTTTTTTACACGTCTGACGTATATGCGGTTTACTTGCAAGGATTCTAAGTTTGCAGCTGGTATAATGCCAAATGATAGAAATCCCAACACCGACAAGTGCCTCGACCATGAGTTTTTCTCACTAGACTCGCTAGCGACGCCGTAAAATATTTGTATGAAAAACCCTCGCAGCGCCTTTAGCGGTTACGTAAGGAACTAAAATCTGCTATGAGATTACAGCGTTTCGATGCGTAAAAAACCTATCGAAAGCCATTCGATAGAACTCATGGTTGACGTACTGCTACTAAGTTTTATAGAAAACCCTATAACACTTTACTCGACCTGGGAACTTGACTAGGGACCTCTAGCGGTCGTGCTTAGGAGCACTAGGCTAACAAGTAGCCATTTCTCAATTCTGTAAAAGAGTACGATTGTATCGAGACAAGACAATCAACACTGGAAGATTACACACGTACTGAGAAAAAATAGCCGAAAATAATAGAGGTATTTGTACCACCCGGTCACGCGCGTGACACATTGATCTAGGCATATTATATGCTCGAGCCGGCCGCGTAAGCTTTACCAATGACTACAACGATATGGAATTCTGTGAGAAATAGGTTTAGGATCCACATTTGATTGCACAGCTACTTGTTTAAGAAATTATATTATGTAGGTATGTGATATTAAGTATTCCATAATTTCGCAACACGATCGATGTCACCTTTAATAAGACGAGCGTAAAAAGAATCATTCAAGTCTCTAAGCAAACTAGAGAGCGGCGTAGGTGCGAACAAAACTTGTCCGGTGACCGCCCAGTGTGTCGCGTCTCCATCTCGGGACAAAATTTATACGTCCACTGGGAAATTAATATCAGGTGTTAGGAGCTGAGCGACCAGCACAGTGTGTAACGAGACGAGGTATCACCTTGACGACGAGTCAAATGATATTATGTAATTAGATAAGTGGGGTTTCATCCTCATATTATGTGTGTTATTTTGTTGAAAATATATTCCATAAATTTGAGCCGTTCGAGGTCGACACACTTGGGTCTTGGTCCACGCGTCCCATTCAAGGGTATTTCCAAACGACTTGTTGACTCTTCGCTCGACTAGAGGGCTGGCTTTTTCTTGGGCCAGGGAATCAGCATTGCAATACAACGTGTCAATGCTGCCAGTATTATATGAACGTTACCAGATGATAGCAATCTGGAGTAATACTTTGACGCTAATCAAGGGTTTCATATTTAGTTATTTTTTATACATTATGTAAATCATACAAGTCAAAGTTTAGGTTTCCTTTTTAAAGAAATATCAAGGAGAGTGGTCGACTCTTCACGTGACCAGAGGGCTGGCTTGTTTCTACTTTATAAGTAACTTGGCACTAGTAATTTTTTAAAGGACCTTTTAAGTTACCGATATTTAAAAAAATCACCGCCACAACGCTCTTCAAACAAAAAGAAAACTCTACTCGAAGCAATTTTTAAATGTATTTCTTATTTGATTACCCATTGTGCTAGTTCTAATTTCCCTCGAGAATTAATCTGTAACTGAAAATATAGCCTAAAAAAGAAGTTCTCAAATTGGTCGAACAAATTTACATTCTACCTACCAAATGTTTTGGCTGTGTTGATATACTTGTTCTTTCTTACACAGTGTGCAGGATTGCCTGGTGAGTGGAGCCAGTAAAATTGGGGGGAAAGCTTATAAAAGCAGGTGTAAGTAACATTTGGCACACGCGGTATGAATACTTAATTGTAATTCGAGTTACGTGGCAATGTTTGCGTGATAACAAAGTGGATTAAGCTTTCGAAATTCCGTTAACGATACAAAAGGTTTTCAAACGATTTCCGAGTAGGTATAATGACTACCTACTTGAAAAGAATAAATGTTTCGTGTTACATTAGGTAGATATTAGAAGGCAGGTACAGTAGGTACAGTAAACTTGTTTTGATTTAGGTTACAGTAATATTCAGCTATTATTTAAAAATGATCCCCCAACACCCCAGTATACTACTAGTTTCTGAAAATCAATTTTTTTTTTGGGAATTATACAATGATTCAAGTGCTACCTACTATGCTAACGAGGCAGTTATATGTAATTGTTTGAGTAGTTTTAAAAAATCGAATTTGTTATTTATTATTTTTTATTTGTTGAATTGTGTATTGCTATTATACACTGATACACTATATACAACACAAACCGCCAGATTGCATTACAATTATTCCGACACGACAATGTGAGCGACAAATTATATTTCTCGCGGCGCGGGCTGAGGCGCCGCCCGTCGGGATTACTGCGGCCTACACCGAAACAAAGTGACAGGTGCGCCTTTATTCCCCCAAATGATCTGTAATTCAGTTTTGAAATTCGTAAGCAAACAAATCTTCACGCTTCATCCCACGAGAGAACAGTCTGATTTAGAAACAACGATAAAATGTCGTTGTTATACAAATTAGATTTTCTGTTTTTTTTCCACGACATTTGAGTGAGCGGCGCACTGTGCGGCAATATTCAATTATAAATATTAATGGGTTAATCAGTGTGTTCATGTTTTCGTCAATTGCCTCAAATTTTGAAACTCAAAGTTGAGTTTTGTTTCGAAGTTGCACTTTTATAGTTATCTGGAGGGAATGGGTACGCATCTAATTTTCATGAGCAAAGTTGTTGATGCAAAGTGTATTTACTCGGTGTTTTCTCGCTCAAGTCTTAAAAGTAGCGGAACTTTAGTTAGCAACATATCACTACTTTGTACATCATTACAAAGTTTAAACGCGTCTTTGCTAAACGTATCATCTACGATATAGGTTGAACCTTTTGAGATAGTTTATCAGGTAATTTAAAGAGCCAAAATGATAGATTCAAAATGTTGATTAGTTTGCTCTTCGTCTAGAGTGTCGGCAACGCATTGCCAAATATATTGCCCCCAAGCAACAATACAACATTATTGAGGTCCAGTTTGAAGAGCGATGTAGGTTTCTTCATTTTCTTTCAGTGAAATTACTGAGTTATGCTCAGAGTCTCAACAACTGAGAGACAACAACTTAATATGACAACGCGCTTGTTATACTAATGACATTGTTGATATCTATAGGCTGACGTTGCCCCTTACAATCTGGCGGCCTGTATGCTTGTTACCTTATTACAATAAAATAAAAAGCGTACCTATATCAAAAATATTTTAAAGAATGTGAATTTGGATGGCTGCGAAGGTCTGATGGCAGTCTGGTGGCAGTAAAATACTTATTATATTCAGCCGCAGACTGGAAGGCGACCCCAACGTGGTTGGGAAAAGGCTAGGAAGGAATAATTCGGATATATCCAACATAAAACAGACACACAAACCTACAGAACCCAATGAGTGAAAGCAGATAACCTAGAAACATTGCAATCACACTAATACCAGGAGATAATAAGTCGCGAGGAGGAACGAAGTTAAATAATTAGTTGGCGGCGCAAGAGGCGCAGCTGCATGATTGACAAACCGAGCAGCCGCCGTAATTAGTTCACTGAATATGCTTGATGCGCGTGATGCGGGTACACCGGCGCGTAACTCAAGAAACAAGAATAAAAAAATACCTGGTACCATTTCGTACGGGGATTTGCACATACATTATCCAAAAACTGGTTGTCAAGGTCAGCTCTGCGCGGCTGATACCCTTGGTGTTGCAAGTGTCCATAGGCTACGGTCACCGCTTACCGGGTCGTATGCTTGTTTGCCACCTTAGTGGTATAAATAAAATGTGCAAATGTCGGTTCCTGTCGAACAAAATGTAATATATTCAAATGAAATATATTCATCATAATTCAAATGCAAATGCAATATATTCATCATAATTTATTATTAATTATATTATCCTACATAATTATGCTTAGCCTTAGGTTAGTGATGTGTATAAAATGCGAATAGGTATAAAAAATACTTTGTTCAAAAATATGCCTTGTGTATATGACAAGAAAAATAAAAAATACATTTACAATAATAAAGAAGCTCAGTAAGTGGCGTTCTGTAGTTTTTACCTACCCGTTAAGAACTTTTGTAGGACTAAAAATATAGGAAATATGTAAATGTAAAATCTATCCTTTTATTTGTTGTCCCACTGTAGATTAGGTACACTTCTTTTAAAAGATACGTGCTTCATATTATTTCCACTTTTATACAATGAGATTCCACACGACAAAGCTACCTGAGGTTACATACGGCAAAGGTGAATATAGGAAAAAGGTGAAACAAAGCTTTCATCTCGATTGGTTTGGCTCAAATATAATATAGATATGTCGGGCACGACTTCTTTCTGAGACAGGCTTATGCTTATATAATAGAGAAGCCAACGGATATTATGAGTCTACCATATTTTATGTTTTTTTTTTCTGTTTTAGATATTTTTTAAGAGTATGCAGTTATAATAACATGGACACACACACTATTAACTGTAGAAAATCAAGTGAGTAATTATACCTCAACACTCATGTCACTTACTAATACAGTTAGGGAAAACATCGTGAAGAATACTTCATTTCTGAGAAATTTTGAGGAACCAACAAACAACTCGCACTTGTCCATCGTAGTGTAAAATAGGTGAATTTCTATCATTCTGATAGAAGACATAAATGCAGAGGAATGGTATATAACCATATACCGTATCTATACTATAGCGAGAAAACTTACTCAAGCGATGTCAAATAAAATGAAATACCGTAATTTCAAAGATTTCATTTGCTGATAATTCTTCCTGTGAGAACCCGCAATTAGAATAAAAAATAACATAACATACCATCATGCCTGTATTCCCAGAAGGGTTAAACAATCTATTTAGAACAAAGCACAATAAGTTAAATGAGTAGCATCGATTACCGAAAAAAAAAATTGCACGTTGCACAGAACAGCACATTATCTAAAAAAAAGTAAATAAAAGATTATATTTTTTTTTATTATTATTAATTTGAGTGCGTTTGGCAGCACCTCACCTGGTGGTAAGTGCCGATGGTGCGGAGGATGTAGCAAGCAAACTCAAATAATAGCAATAATTATAGTGATACCGAATCTTTGCACATTACACCACGGTGTGAATGAAGCCCGTTTACTAGTGTGTCCGTATTCAACTAGCGCATTACACATACATGGACTGCGGCATAAATCGTTCGCTTTGCATACATTGCGCGCTGAATGCAACGTTCTGTTTCTCTTAGCGGAGCGCGCGTTTTAATGCACGTAATCATATCGCGTATGTTCGTATAGTTCATTAGTGATTCATGTGCTTGTAAGTTAACAGTAAATTTTTAGTTGCTCGTTGCAGCTGTTCTCTGTCTTACCATGACTGTGAAATGTAATTATTTAATCATCAATATCATTATAGCTCTCATTTAATCGTTTAATTAAGGACTAACAGTAACAATATAGCTAACTCATTTATGTAACTTAATAAAAATATTTACATAAAACAAAATTATATACACCTACAGAGAAAAAAAATACATAAGTACCAGTAGTATCGTCAAGTGAGCATTCAATTTGAATGATTTCCAATATTTATTTATTTATTTGATGGAAAACCAACAGCATTAACAATGTATTAAGCAACTCACATATGTTACAGATAGCCAATTACAGGTTTTCACTCTTAAATGACACTTTACAAATACATTTGTGGTGAAAATAATATTAGGACATTAACGTATTAACAATAAATACAACACATATACAGTATGAGTGGCCACAATTTTGGTAAGAATTTAAATCGCGTTAAATTGAATCTAAAGGCATGCTTAAAGTGACGGGACTTGCGTACCTCTATAATTGTCCTGAATTTCAATTAAAATTAATTTAATTCATCTCTCAAATTGGAGTACTCATGCATAATAATAAAGTACATTGTAAGAACGCCCTGCCTATTTTACCGTGTACCGAATCCATAAGTACCAAAGTATGTTGAAGCCACACATAAAACTTTGACATTATCCAAATAATCCACTTTAATTCGACGAACTACATTCTCAGTAACGACACTAGTTTTATTCGCCTTAAGGAGGAAGTTGGAACAAAGTGAGCTCGTCTCAGATATGATTAATCAAGGTGTATGCGAACAAAGGAGACTGTATTAAGTACGATGTGTTCCGCTCATATAATTACACTGAATTAGCGTTCATTTGAAGACTCCGTGTGAGGCAGTGAATTAATGATATAGTTGTGAAATGAAAATTGATACCTACCTGGATTATTTTCGTGCTATGGATAACTGATTTTGGCGTACCAGCAGTTAGGACATCGACTAAAAACTGCTATGGATTCTTCTTCTAAAGGCCAATAAAGATTTTGTACTAATTGTATAACTCGTTTATAAAATGGTTCTCAGACTTTGTTACGAGTTTACGACGTTTCTTCTCAGAAGTCGTCAGCTATATATAAGTTTAAGTATTTATAAGTAATCTATGTATTATAAGTATGTATTTACAAAAAAAAGTATATAAGTATTATATCAATTGTCTAGTATCCATAGTACAAGCTCTGCTTAGTTTGAGACTAGATGGTGCTGTGTAAAAATGTCCCAGGATATTTATTTATTTATTATTTATAAATCTATAACCACATCGACGTTAGAATTTATAAGCGCAGTCTGGTGGCATTGTTGTAATTTTCAAAAAGAAGAGATTATTATTTTAAGTTGTCCTCTTTATTGTCTCGTCAACTAAACAACTATCTAACCTATTTAAAAGACGCAATATGAAAATAATCATAATGGTCGTTGTGATCATGATGATAGACATAGTTGTCTTGTAAGGCCAAATCTATATAAAAGCAACCATCACGCCTATACAGGCGTATTCTTGTACATCCACATTGCTACGTAGCCTTTGACACATTAAAACGCAGTTCCCCAACACATCATAAACTTGACCTCTAACCCTCTGACTACTCACCTCGCAAAGTTGCGGAAACAATCAAAGAGGTACAAGTATCCGCGATATATCAAACGAACAACAAAACGTTTTGTGTGGATGGCCGGGCGCGCGGACGCGGGACGGGCGGTCCTAATGCGCGCCGGAGGATAGTTCGCCCATCGAAACTACGAAACGCAACTATTCCCATGTGAGACCCATTCAGCTGTAGACAAGGTGACAGGCGGTAGCGGGGCAGTTAAGTTAAATCATTTTGTATCACATAAGTACTTAAGTAATAATTAGGTCGTATCCGGCGCGTGTGTATGAAACATTTATGAATGTGGATAAAGTCGAAGTCGAAGACATATGTAAATAATAATAGTTGCCTGTTAAAATATGTTAGATTCTATGATTTCAGTAGGTACTAGAAGACCCAATAAAACCAATTGTGAATTACTACTTTCATTTATTTTATACTTCACAATGCATCATCATCATCATCAACCCATTAATTGTCCCACTGCTGGGCACGGGACAATGAATCACAATGCATACAATTTTTTTTACTGCGTGGTAATTTACAAAAATATGTCGTGATACTCAATCCATACAATTATCCGTGCCCGCGACCTTTCATCACTTTGCTTTGACCCCAACCCAGGACAATAAATGAATGGCAATCGCGAAGAGATTATAGCAATTGAGAAGGGCCAAAGTTGAGCGCTTACCACAACTTGGCGACGTATCACTTGGGCAGGATTAGTGATGGGCACAGCTTGTAGGGATGTGACTTGGAATGGGAATATGTTGTATGATTATTTTGACATGAAGTAATTGTATCAACCAGCTATAGTGTCTTATGTTGCCATAGGTATATACATCATCAACCCATGTATGAGAGGGATTAGGCTATAGTCCACCATGCTGGCCTTATTTAGGTCGGCAGACTTAACATACCATCGAGAAAATCTCTCAGGCATGCAGGTTTCCTCGGACTGTTTTCCTTCACTAAGCGAGTGATTAAAGTTAAAGTGAGTTAAATTTGTTCGGATTTAGGCTCAACTGCAATCAAATTTATCGTAAAAATAATAAATACCAACTACAATTGCTGATATTTGCTTTTTAGTTAATATTGTAGTTGTACACAACTTGCTACACGTTTATTATATTATGAAATATATTAATTTACATGGCAACAATATTTAAATAGCTGTTAAAAGAAATAAACTCAAAAAAAAATTGGCAGACAGCGTGGACCATTGTGTGTATGTGTGTGGCCCTCGTAAATAAACATATTTCGTTAAATAATTAAGTTAAACTTGAGCTGTTGTCCTCGAGGCCATCATGTAAATGTAATGCATTCCTCAGCGCAATAACTTTCAAACTTGTATAAAGCAAAAACTTAAAATGCAATTTCCCTTTATACAACTCGTTCGTCTTGTAACCCAAGAAAATAGTGAGACAATTTCTGAAATTGCGTAATCAGAGTCGCCGGGACGAACAGACAAAATGGCCGCTTTTACATAAATACGTATATACTAGTAGTTTTCATCGTTTTGGAGATAACGCAATAACAGACGGACGAAAATAGGGCTGTGAAATCTGCGCATATTATGTGGGCCGACAATATGAAAAACGTTTTTAGGAATATTGTGTTTGTCACAATAGTATTATTAAAAATATGGAACACGAAAATATGAGTGAGAATGTTACGGTTTCTTTTTTAGGTCGGACATAGTTTTCGACTCGAAGGAGTCTCGAAAACTTAACCGACCTTGGTGGTTGTACACCGAATGCCTCCAACCAGGCACATACTTAGAAGCTTAGCAACAGCAGCCAAGTGCGTCTCTAACGGGGCTCGGACCTCGGCGGCTAGAATTTGGCGTGGACGACACCTTATATAATTATGTTGTATCTAATATTTTTACTAAGTAGTTGTTTGACTCGGCTTTATTTACATTGAACTCGAACGCCGAAATTTAATTTTAAATTAAAATGTAAACTTTTATTATAAGTAAGTGAACTTTTAGGATCTTTTTTAGGTTTCAAATAACACTACTTTTTACGGATTTTAGATCTTGAAGTTTCGGACCCTTTGCAGAAACCTGTATCTATTTTAGGCTTTTCATATGTATACCGCCCTAAATAGGTAGGTACTAAATATTTTTTCTATGACGGTAAGCGTAATAATGTGTAGTAAAACATTATTATCTTTCAGACAGAGCCTGTTGATGACTTAACCCGACCCGTTTCAGTAAAAACCCACACTTTTCCTTTCATTCCCGAGTATAATGTAAATATTAACGTCAGCTCAAGTGAACGATTTCAACTGAAGTTCCATACAAATTATTATTCGTTATATTTCTCTTTACACTTAATCGATTACATTTTTAAATACATCACACCTCTATTTCCCGAAGGGTTTGGCAGATGTGTACTTATGTACATACACAGTTTATCGGTATGTTTTGGTCCTATAAAATAGGGGTGAGCCTTTTCTCTTTAACCGGCAATGATTCGATCTGCTGCTGTGAATTTTCTAAAAAATCCCAATAACACTGGTCGACTTAGGAATCAAACTCACAACCAGTAATGGCATTTAGACCCGAGAGACTAACAAGGCAGTTTATATACATACAGAATAAATTATTATTAGAGAATTTTATAAAGCAACTTTCTAAAATGCGGTAAGCATGTAAGTTATTAATTTTATTTTAAAACAGTGCTAGAAAAAATGTTAACGTGTTGAGTTTTGTAAAACTATATTACGTATGAAACAACCCACGAAGCATTCACGTCGACTAAATAGAATAGCAAAGAAATACTGTCGTCACAAAAAATACATGACGTATCATAGTGTATCCCGGGGATCTTGTACCCATGTCAGTGTGGACAGACAGACGGAGAGATTAACGCGCAGCCACAATGAGGAGCCGCGGATATGTAGCCACGAGCCACCAGCCACGAGCCACGACCGCTCTTTGACTATTACGGTATAGTTCGGACCGGTGATATTATGACAGTCTTTGAACATTACGAAGCAGTTTATAATTAAAATGATTATGGAACTGGTACAGTCATCTGTGTGTAGGCATCGCGGTATTAATTTAAACCTACTGAAGTTTGAATAAAAACTACACTGTATGTATGACAAGATGTATGAATGTGGACGGAGCTAAAGGAGTATGCAAGAATCGTAGAAAGTGCCGTTCTGTTTTTTTTTTTGCTTTGGCAGAGGGAATAGCCGGCAGTTTTTAAATACTTGAATTGTGTTCTTCATCTGATATTCGAGACATTTTGTACGCAGCAACATCTAGTCCCAAACTAAGTAAAGCTTTTAGGTACTGTAGGTAGTAGACAATAGGTATAACTCCTACATTTTTTTGTAAATACATACTTGGAAAACATAGGAAACATCCAGACGAACACGAACACTTATGTTCATCACATAAATATTAGTGTCCTGTGGCAATCGCACCCACGCCGCCCTCATGAACAGTAGTCCGATACTCGATATACTAGACCACAGCTGATGCCAACGTCAAGTTATTCATTTGTGGGTTAACAGACGTAGGTTTCTGCGACCAAGACCGGCATGCTATGCATCAAAAAACGCTTCACAGCACAAAACCAACATTGAACGCGTTTCGTTGGAATGTGTCAAATTTATTTATGTAAAGGCGATGTATTAATGCCTAGTACTGCAGGCGGCGCGGCCGGGCGCACCACGTATGCGTTACACTATGTGCGAAGCGCAGTTGACTTGCTTGCAACTTGCAATAAAACTTGCCTCCAGGGAAGGAGCGGCTGACAGCCGGCGGCGCAAGCAATCGGAGCACGCGATTTTTGCTTTTTGAAACTAGAATTTTGACAGAAAGAAAAACAAATGAAAAATCGCTGGAAGCAACATTTTATTAATTTGTTTCCTTTTTTGAGATTTAATTACAAGTTTATACATATTTTAAGCGAAAACACTTTTTCCCTTAACACTTTATTAGTCAAAACGATCACTATAAGTAAAACATGTATCACAGAGACATTGATAATTATATTATTATTACTGTAAATTGTTTTTGCAAAAATAATTGTAAAAGTAAAGTAACATAACATACGCCTTTATTCCCCAAAGCAGTAGGCAGAGGCGTACTAATGTACACCCACGTTACGCCGGTATGTTTACGTCCCATGGTATAGGGGCGATCATTTTGCCATCAACCGGGCACAAATCTCGACTCCGAACTGCTACTGGGAATTTCACATAAAAACCCAACACTTTGCTTGGCCCGGGGAACGAACCCAATACCTCTAGTGTAGCAGTCGCGCTTGGGAACAGACCAAAGAGGCAGTAATTGTAAATTACTGTAAATGAAAACTTACATACTTTCCACAAGTATAGAGCCGCTGTAAGCCAATGTCTTAATGGCGTAAAATGGGACATGAACCCAAAAGCGCTGTGTGCAAGCCTAACTTTGCGCGGGAAACTTTGCAGTCGCAAGGCACACCTTCCTAATTGGGTAAATATAGGAGGCGAGCAAAGTGCCCAATTCATAGATAAATTAGTGTTGCCATTGATAGTGGGTGTCATAATGTTATGAACAAATACAAAACGCGGTGATGTGGTTTTCAAACAAAAATAAGGAATTGAAACAGCTATATCAGCAAGGTTTAGGTACAAGGTGATGCATATCCAAAATTTGAATATGTTTCATGTAATAGGAGCAATCCTTAAACCTTCCATAAATCCAAACTGAGCTGCTGCTAGTAAATTTTCTAATGGAAAAACTTCAATAATAGGCATTAGGCCGATTAATAGAGTTCCTTATATCCGTAGAATCCTTTGATGAATACAATAGTGATGATGGATTGAATACTTAATGTCACTAATACTAATACGTCTATTAGCGCTTTCTTATCACGCATACACTGTTTTTTATACTATCAATATTTTTACGAACAGATTCCTAATCTTTTGTGTCGTTTCAATACAGCTGTACCTATCTAAATACAAATCTAATAGAGAATAACAAAATTCATAAGTTTATTTGTAAAGTTTCCACAATAAATTCCGCATCGTAAAAGCCTATTGTATATTAAACAACTATTTTAGCGTCACAGGTAAACGCCGGAGTCGGGCCAACACTTAAAATTCAAACTCTTGGCTCCGAAACAAATCCTTTGCCAACATTAATTTACTTCTGAACCACTCGAAAATAGTTCTTAGTGTTAATGTAATAAGGTCGTAGTTGATAGTAAAGTGGGCATTTTAAAGTTTTACAAGCGTTTTTAATAATGTGCGGGACATGTAAATTCGGGTGAAGTTTTCCAATAAAAGTTGCAACGCTGTTGGAGTACGCCGTGCGCGCGCCGTAGCGCACTGTGTGTAGCGCGCTGCTACGTGAGGCGTAGCACTCGCTACGTACGTAGCACTCGCTACGTACGTAGCAACCCGTTCAATATTAAAATAATATTATGTTGAAAGTAATTGCAACTGTAAAAATTAATGGTAGGTATTTATTTATTAATTTTGATGAGCATTATTCTAACTATGCAAGCATTCTTTTATCAGTGTTACATGTCCTATAAACGTTTCCCTTTTTCTTACAGAGTTAAGTTATTAAGAAATATTAACTTTATTAAAAGTACGCACTCGTTAAAGTAATGTGTGTTCGCGATGTAAGCCTATATTAGAGGTAGTTAAGACTGCACCTCGTTATACGTCACCTCTTTGTGATCATTGCAAATTACTCAAGTTTTGTGCGCACGGCATTAAGTCTCCTAAGCTGAAACTCCTAAGCGTTGAATACTCTGCATCAAATTGTACAGAATATCGAAAAAAAACTTGAACACAATAATATATTATGTAAAAGTGCTACATTATGCTAAATTTCTTAAAGATAAACGTTTTTCATAAAAAATAATATTATATTACAAATGCGTATTATTTATTACATAGTATTTCGTGTTGCTTCATTACCAAACAGACACTTAACGAAACAAAATCAAATAATTTACAAATAGTTTCGCTAACGAGGTCTTTATTGGTCAATACATTGCACATAACGTTTTCAACAATAAAAATAAAATTCCATTCTGTGTAAGACACATTGCAGTCGGTAAAGAAGTAAGTTCCGCGTTTGCAATGCACGTGCCTACTGCACCGAGGAGCATTCCATACTACTTGCCACTAGTGTGACAAGAATTCTGATGTGCGTACAAAAATATTTTTATGGTATAGGGAAGAAATGAGCAGACGGATCCCCTGATTATAAGCGATCACCGTCACCACAATTTTGAAAATTTAAACAAGTGATTACTCTTTGTTGATTTTTTTAATACATGGATAATTTAAAGGTAATTTTATAATCTGTAGTATAACTGTATTAAAATACAACGAATAATAGTTAATAGACCTAAGGCTGGTATTACTGTATACCGGAGGTTTTTTTATTACACCACAAATTAAATATTATAATAAAAACTAATAATATCTTAATAATCTCGGGTATGCACGATAAAAATACAGAGGAAAAAATGCGTGAGAAAGTCATTCCTGTGTAAAAAACCACACATAAACTAGTCAGTCCGTACATAATAATATATTGTGTAGGTTAATTAAATGTTATCACTTAATTGAAAATAGGAGCTACGGTAGGTTAGTAGGGTTTTTGTATATAAATAAATGTCTTTCGTATTCATACAACAAGTAACCAATAGCATACGTGCAAATCACTTGCACTAGTGTCTGAGCCGAATCTTATTAATGAAGCTAGTGACGGATTTGCTAGCCAGTGATTACAGCCATGCGAGTGAGTGAGTGCACGTGAACAGAGCACCGCGAAGCGAGCGGGGCGGCGCGCGGCGGCTGCGTGACCGGCGCCCGTAAGTATTGCTTTGACATAATAGACGTAGATAAAGTGCCTACGTACTTAAATATGGTACTCATAACTAACTATTGAATCCAAGATCTATTAAAAGAAATTAAAAAAAAAATAACTTAATCGACAGTGAATTTTTAGAAAAAAATAAATAATTTGGAAAACAACATCTTCTAAGTATCTCCAACAAGTAATCGAAACTGTATTGACAGCCATTTATTTTTATTTATTTATTGTTTATCTCAGATTACATCGATCCATAATGTGTTAGTAGAAGTCACTAATAAACTATGTTAGTAAACAAATTAATTTAGTCCATACATACATAATTGCTAATTAATAATATATCATCGATCAAATTAATTCAATAAAATAAAATAAAAATTAAATTCTAAATCAACTCATTCTATTATCTATCTATTACCGATTAGTCCAATTCACAAATAAATTCTATATTAAATTAATTCATACCTTTATACCTTTGCCCATTACCCATGGCACCAGACCCGCCGCTGTGCATACGGGTCCAATGTCCCAGGAATGGACAATCTGGCTTGTCCACAATGACTTTCAAAATACTGTTGGTGCTCCCGCGAATCCTGCGCATCACAGATGCCGCTCTCTTCCGCATAATAGCATAAAAACCGTCAGTTTTTGTTTCAGCAAACATGCCTGATGATAGTCCTAAAATGTAATAATGTTAATCATAAGACTTCTTTAAACTAAATATGGATCAAATTTTAACCAGAAAGTACCAATAACAGAAGAACCGCGAGCTTCAAGCGAGACACTCAAAATATACACTAAGCATAAACTGAGACCGACATACAAACGTTGAACGAACCTTGATCATGGCTCCAATTATGTAAATGAACTTAAAAATTACACGCACAGAAGAAAGCAACCACTCGGTTTCTTTCTCTCGGCACATAATTGACGATACACAAAAACTTGGAAAGTAATCATCATACAAACAGGCCGCGTTATCTGCACTCCGGGCTACGAGGAATATGGACGGGAACAATACAATTATCCTTGCGAAATTGTCTTTAGTTAGATAGAATTACCACCCTCCCCATAAAGATTTAGTATAATGGTACAAGCGTATCTTGTTTGAAAGAACAACAAGATGGATACAGTTTTATTATGAGTAAACGTATTGCTTTATTTGTGACTAAATTTACAGTGTTGGTTGGTTTCTGCCACGGACTTCTTAAATAATATTAAAACCTTTAAATAATTAACGTCATAGTTTTCGAGGAAATTCAATAAATGTAACATTGTTGACAGATATTTGTAGATATACGAGTATGATATTTGGTCTAATTTCTTATTAGCATTAAAGGTTGATTTTTAGTGTCTAAATTGTTTACCTGTTCGTTAATAGTTAATAGCTCGGCTCTGCCATACAAGTTATCTTAAAACTGTCATGTTTAGGCATAAGTATAAGTGTTGTAGAGCTTTTTGCAAAGCCTACTTACCTATTTTTTTATTCCGGCCATTTGTCAGAGGCGAATCCTATGCAAATGACTTGTTAACTGTCAAGTTGTACTGTTAATTTAAAGGAGCTCGAAGACTGTTACGATGCGACGAAGGATTCACGAGACTAATGCCGTGTACTTGCTTCTACTGCAAGTCAAATTAATTGTGGGCTTACGTCTTATTTACGCTGTACTTTTATTACCTCCTTAGCACGTAGGGTTTTTATGTTCTCATTTTTTATATAAGAAGAAAGAAAGAAAGTGCGTGATACAGAGTATCACTGTGTCACGCACTTTCTTTCTTTCTTTTTCGCGATATAGGTACTCTCGAGATAAGCAAAAACAAATTATTAAATAAATAACACGGAACGCTTCGGGTTGAGATATATCTATTGACAACCTAATAGACATGTTCCAACGTTTATTCGTAGACATCTAACTCAGACATATTTCTGAGAACTAATTTGATGAGTAGAACATACAGCTCAGGGCCAAAACGGCATACATCATCAGTGTTTTTTTTCGTTCCGAATATATACAGTTAGAGCCGCGGGCAGCTGAGGCGGGTGTTATTATAATCCGTCCGTCCGTCTGTCGCTTGTGACGTGGGTTAAGCCATGAACAGCTGATGTTTACACCCTAGCATTTCCTTAGTACCATTTATATTTTTTCCTCACAATGTAAGCGTTTTTTATTTACCGCCTTTCGTATACAGTTTGCTTATGGTTAATTAAGCGTCACATGGCCAAGATGAACTTGGACGAACTTAGTACATACATTCAGTCTAAAAAAAATATAAGCGCAGTGACCTCTTGTGTGGTGACTTTAACAATGCCCTACAAAAATGCTCAAACATTTTTTTTTACAAATTTATAAACAATCTATTAGGTTTTGTTGCAGCAGCGATGCAGAATTATCTGTTATGAAAATAATCTTAGTTGTGCATAAAGAGATCTACGTGATTGCGTATGTAGATTTAAATTTTGTATTGAAGCACGCCACTTGAGCGTTACAAAAACCATACCGATAACACACGGCGCGTAACAGAGTCCGTTTGTCACTCAATAAACAATGTTTTATATTAACAAGAAATATAGACAATCCTAATAATAATGACACACAGAATATTATGTCGAGTGTTAGTGATGATGAGTATGTGCTTTAGGATTGTTACTTCCGCGACGTTGAGCACTGTTGGATTGACGCCACAAGTTATAAATGAAACCGAAAAAACAAATAATTCATTTAATCTAATACGTAATAAGAGGGTCCGAAAATTTGGTTTTCACGTACAAATAATATGTGGCATAGATTCATTTGAAGATGACTACTATGGGTGCGTCGAAGCTACAGAATTAAACGTCAATGAAGAGGCGGCCAGGACTGGAAATAATACGCCCGAGGATGATGGTTCAACCACAGATGTGACCGAGAAGACCACAGCGACTACCGCAACTACTACAACCGTGATGACCAAAAGATCAAAGAGAACCACCAGTGAGAAACCAATGAAATACAGTTCACCAAGATTCAGTAAAATGAGCAGCATGGACGCCCAAGACGATTTTGCTATTCTGTTAGGTCAGATCAGTCAATCTCATTCCGTGACCAGTGCACATAAACACACTACCACCAAAAAATCAACAAAAATGATGAAACCAACTACCAAGCAGTATTACTGGATCTACAATACGAGAATTCCAACGTACTACCACAGCTCAAAAAAAACAACAGCGCACCTATCCAAAAGTACTCCAACATATCAAAAGATGCGTGAATCTCGAACCATAGCCACAACAAGTGAGATCACCAAAAGTACTGCGTCTAGCACTACGTCTACCACTACAAAAAAACCGACAGAGGTGACAATGAAAACCACTGGCACACCAAGATGTTTTGAAAAAACCATAAGCATCGGGGCCAAAGGCGAATTTGCTGGTACATCAAGTACAGATATTATTTGGGTCAGTAACACCCAGCCAGCAGTTTATATACAAAAACTGGGAAAAAGTATAGCTCGAGTTCGCGCCATAGATTTCCACCTTTTACCTTCTCAATCTTCAACTCCATTAATGAAATCACCAGGTGTTTTGTAACTATAATTATAATAATTATGTAATTTAATTTATCAATCTCAATTTATATTATAAGTTTGTCCAAAATTTTTTACGAAGTTCAGCGGTGTGGAAATCCTGAAAAGTTAACTTAGCCAAATTTAACTAACTTACTGGCTACTCAACCATTGCAGTAGCATCGAAGTCTATCACAGCACTTCCATTCCATGCAGCCTCCGAGCCTCAGAAAGCAAGTTACTATTCGTGGTTAGGCTGGTCATACGAACCTATGAAAACCTGTAATGGTAGGTATTCATGAATCTCGAAAGGCCTGACAACAATTTTCTCTAATTACCTATAAATATCAGTATTTGCTTAACTGTCTCGTTGGCCTGGTGGTCCTAAGTGCGACTTCACATCGTGTATTACATTAAAATTCAGCCTCAACTAGTACCTGGTTAGGTTGGGAGGTGAACTAGGGGATGATAATGGTATTATTGTCAGCTATTATTAATTATTAACCGGCTCATTGATCTAGTGGTACTATGCGCAACTGCTACTGGAGGTTGGGTTTGAAATTCGAGCGTTATTATTGGGTTTTTCTATGCCATTCTTAGTACCAGCTGGGATGGTACAATTTTCGCTTCTAAAGACGCTGTAATATACCATATTCTCTGCTAAGATTTCTTTTTTTATCGCTCAAAGAATCTGAAATTGTCGTGTTTCTTATTTTTTTATTGAAAGACCATAATTATGTCTAACTATATAGGCTTAACTTAAATGGTGGATTTTCATAACTTCTACCATAGGGTTGGTATTTTCAAAAAAAACATCCTGAGCACTCTTACGCTCAGAAAAATAGCCGGTACAGTTCAAATTTGATGATAAAAGCTTAGCTTAGTAATGCAGGTCGACTACCAATGATTATATGACTGGTCTAACAATGACCGAATTACGGACGGAATAACACTGATCTACTGCCAAAAACATACTGCAACTACCTAGATATGCCCTGAGTGTCCTTTTAGACAAAAATAAAGTAAACACTTAAAAAAGTGAATTCAACCTAACGCAGTCAGCCAGGATTTGAAAATTATTGTTGATGTTACAATCCAAAAGTGAGGGTCCTGTCCTTATGTAAGTAATTGAAATAATTCATGCTATGAAATAGTGTCCACGGTGAATCAAAACAATCTAATTACAAGAATAATTGCTTGTAGCGAATAGCGCATGTAGGTAGGTACTTACCGGTTTATTCATGAGCTCTTTCATAAATATGGTTTATAGTTGCTCCCTGAAACGTAATGTGGTATACTAGCCTTTATTGTATCATTTTTATCAACAAGTTACCTTCAGTGTTTTCTAGTATCAAATTACGTCCAATGATACCGATGACGAATCTACACAAGTCAAATATCATGCGAGTGGGGCCTCCAGAACCGCTTCCTATTCAGTTTGAAAATAAACTTAAACCTACCTGTGGCCCGGTGCTATTTCCAGAATATAGTTGTGAAGAACCAACTACTTGTACAGATCAGGGAACACCGTGTAACACACCAAAAAAGAACATACCCGATGGCTCGGGAGGACTAGCATTTAGAGATGGCTCGACTCGCAACGCGTATACGCCTTCGTCAGTTCCAGGAGTATGGCTACAGAGTAGAGCATCTCGAAGTATACCATTGAGAAACGACGCAACTGGAAGTGTCCAGTCTCCAGACACAACGACTCCAATGCAGCAGGAGCAAGAGACAACTCAATCTGATGACATTCAAACAAACGAGCAGCTACCTCTGTATCCTGAACTTGAATCGTCTCAAAAAGATCCGTCCCTAATTGTGACAACACAAAATGTGCTTCAATCAAGTGTGTCACAAGTTGATGATACTATTGTATTTTTTCCTGAGTTAGAAATGTAAGGATGTTCCTGCAACAAGATCAAACCGCGCCTTATATACGTGCATTTTGAGATGCATCGTCAAGGAAGAAAACGCTGAGACGAAACTGTTCTTAGTATAGGCTATTTGGGCAACCTGACAATCCTTTGTGACGATCTTCATATATATAAATTTAGCGTTTGCTTCGGATTGCCGCTTGGTTTATGTGTTTGAGATACCTACAGTTAACAAAGATGACTTACTGGTCTACCTAAAGTCATCTTTCTTTCTGCAGTCCTCTTTAGCTCTGCTATAGTCGAGTAAAAACGTCGAGTATTATAAAACTAATAAAAATAATTTAATAAAATAAGTAAACGTATTTACTGAGTCACTTTGAGAGGTTTATCTTCATTTATTGTAAATTATATTGACAACAGTTAATAATATAATAGAGATCTTTTCCATCTTATCTTAGTATGTTAGACCACGTCTGTGGTCTAGTGGTTCAAGTACCGGAATATTGATCACAAGGTCGTGGGTTCGATTTCCACAGGTCACAAATATTTAGGTACCTATGTTATGAATATATAAATGTTTGTTTGTTGGGTGTTTCTTATGTATCATAACTATGAATTTACAAAAAATTATATAAATATTATATCCATTGTCTAGAACCCATAGTCGTGTATTATCGATACTAGACTGCTGTGTTAAATGTCCCAAAATAATTATTTTAATATTCTTTGATAAATAACGATTTTCATCAAGCAATTTATAATTGTAATTATTTAATCTGTGTTTCGCAACAAAATTTTATTTACAAGTATGTAGTTACTTGAGAAGGCATTTCTTTGACTGATATGTGTATGACAACAATAAAATCTTAATTTTAGCAAATACCTTTACACTTTCTGTTATAACAGGGCTTGTACTATGATAAACCTGTGCCACAGGAGACATATTATGCACTTACAGTATTATATTTATTATACTAACGCTTTTTTCCCACAGGGGTAGGCAGAAACTAGAGACCGCCACTTGCTACGATTCTCACATACTTTGAAATTTACCAGTTATTGAGGTGTGAAGAAGTCAAAAACCTAATAAGGCAAAAAATATCCTTAAAAAAACAAGCACAAGTTATAGAATTATAGTTACGGTACCTTAAGCCTAACCGAAGATAAGAACCGACTACTTAATTTTACCTCCATGTTACAGGCGTAATCTAGTTTTACTCAATCTCGTGGAAATTTCAATCAACGATCCTTTTTAAGTAAATGCCTACATGCCCTGTATAGAGAGACTTTCGTGACAATTTTTGAGAAAGTCTGAGCGAGTGGGCAGTATTTTCGAGTTTTGATAATTTATTTTCTTGTCGCATTCATCTCCCGTTTCAGGAGACAAAATTTGTATTGTGGGGATTTTCATGTTTCTAGCACAGCGCAAGACCAGACAAGGAAAGTAGATTTTATTTGAGCAATATTGTTTTACTAACATGTCATACTGGTACTTTTTTACTATCAGTGACTCTTTAGATTATAAAGTACAGTACTCATGCAAGATAAAGATTGCATCTAGTTTAAAAATCGATAGTGATTAATGAAACCAATGATAATTGCTTTAGTCGTAGTTAAAATAATAACACGGTATGAAATAATTTCCATACTAAATCACAACAGCTTGATTATCGAGCTTGATTGTTTAGACTAGTCCTTATGTATCAGTTGTACCTACCTATCATATTTTTGTCAATACAATGTATTAAAGCCTTCGCTTTAATACGTTATGTGGTACGTTCTTTTTTACTACATCCTCATCATTAATAAGTTACCTTCAGTGATTGCTAATCGCCCGTTGCACAAAAAAATGCTGCCGTTGTTAAACAATAAAAGAACACACATCTTACGAATTGGCCCGCCAGCACTGCCACCGGTTGAACCTCAGAAGAAACCGAAATTATCCTGTGGCCCAGTACCATTTCCAGAATTAAGTTGTGAAGAATCAAGTCCTTGTGTAAATGAGACAATATCGCACAAAACGGGCATTCTACACCAGATCCACGAAAAAACGTGTAAAGCAGATCAAATTTCGTTGACGAGTGTGCGAATTTTTAATCCAAAGATACAAACTGCAATATCCCAAAACCTGCTTCATACTACCCAGCCTCACAAATCATCGTTTCAAGACATGCGAACTGGAAACGTTCTCCTTAGTAGCACGCCTCATATTAAGAGTATTGATAAACCTAACGAAAAGCCCACACGTTTTATAAAATTCAAAGGAGTATTGCATCGATCCACGTTCTTTCGCAGCAGACTTCATCGGATCGAGGACTTTAAAAGTACGCAAACACAACGTTTAACATATCAAAGTAAGACAATTCAAAATACTTCGGTGATTGGAGACGTTACTAGAAGTATTCTGCTCTTTCAAAGTGAAAAACCTCAATATATTACACATTCTTATATTATGCCCCTACGTGAGCTGCCGCATCAAAAAAAGTGGCTTCAAAGTTCCCGCTATCCAGGAAAATCATCTGGAAATATTGCATCACACGGCAAATTACCTGAAGATGTTTCATTTCGAAACAAATCTCCTCAAAATGTTCTATATCAAAACAAGTTACCCCAAAATGTTCGACATACACACAACAATATTCTAAGTGTACCGTACCGTTCTTCTCCTCAGAACATCTTATACCCATATCAGAGGCCTCAATATACCTCGACTTCAAGCAAAATCACTGAAGTTGATCCGTATCACAACAGTACAAAGTTTAATTTCCCCTTTGAAAGGAAAACATCACGTAGCGAATTTAACCGAGGCGATTTACTGCGACCCAGAAATGTTCCCTATGCAAGCGCCGAATCACCTCATGATATGAATTATCAAAGTAATTCACCTCAAGTTATACCACATAGAAGTGCTAAGCCGTTTCGTGACGTCATAAATCGAGGTAAACTATTTCACAACACACTTCCTTACGTAAGTGTTAAGTCCTCCTCTGATGTCTTACATCGAATCGAACGACTAGGAAACGATATGTATCGAAGCAAACCAACTGTAAGTGTATCACAAGTAAATGCTAAGCCGCCTCATGATGATAATATTCATGTCAGCAGGCCACCTCAAAATTTACCATATTATCATGGAAATGTTAAGCCACCTCCTGTTAAGATCTACCATAGCAGATCACGTCAAAGTTTCACATATCATGGAAACGCTAAGCCAATTCGTGATGTCATGTATCGAAGTGACGCATCACAAAATATACCATATCATGGAAATGCTAAGTCACCTTTTGATGACTTATATCAGAGTAGGCCATTTCAAAATTTACCTTTTCATGGAAACGGTAAGCTACCTTTTCACGACATGTATCAAAACAGGCCATCTCAGAATTTACCATATCATGGAAACGCCAAGCCACCTCGAAATCCTTTATATCGAAGCGAGCCTCCTAATGAATACTGGCTTCAACCCTATTACCAAATCAATTCACCTGCCCATAATTTTTATAAAACAACTTTATCTCAAAATGTACAGTATCGAAATACGTTACCACGGGGTGTTCATTATAGAAGTGTGGCACCTATTCATGCCTTGTATCAGACTGGTAAGTTACCTCAAAAAGACCCATATGAAGCTATGAAGCTACCACGTGATGTGTTCAATTCCCGTTATCCTGATAAAGTTTCGAAATTATATCACACTGAATCAGTTCCTAATGCGGAATATAGAAATAACACTTATGAATCCGATTCTAGTGTCTGTTCAAGTGACTCATCTCAAAATGAAACACCGGATATTTCGATGAGGTTTCGAAGTATCGCATCGGAGGAATATGACGAAGCAATGTATTTGTATGGTACGACAAGAAGCACCTATCCACCCTTTCCAGATGGTAAGACTCCCAAGGAAATATCTATTCCTTACGTATTCTTGAAGTGTGTCAAGTACGCCTTTTGTCACACATTGGATTGGGAACATACTCCAACAGCAAGACCTCATAAATTTAAGTGATGTGGAACGACCTCAAGTGATTGCTGCTGTATCTTCAGGACCGTAGGTCAGAAGGAAGCATAAACAAAATTCAATCAGTCATTATGCATAATATAACGTGCAGCTGAATTGAGACGTGCCTAATTACTTCCTTTTTTAAAGTCAGTTAGCAAACGATAAAATTAAACATTATAATTTATAAGTTTTCAAAATTTACCCTCGTTCCGTTTTTGGTATTGTTTAGTAAGTATTATTTAATGTAAAAAAAAAACAATTATTAATAGTCTTCTAACATTAAAAATGTATCCATAAGCTAAAAAAACTGATCCGATACCCTTTTTACACTGAGAAAAGAATTCCTCATGGATTGACTCGTACTAAAATTTGCCTTTCCTTGCTCTATAGTGGGGGCCAGGTAGACTTCGCCACGACACTAACAGGCTTTGGTTTGGCGCTTCAACGCGTTGCCCTTTACCCCTATTCTACCCGGCGCGTTAGCTTTAGCTAACAGTTCTCAATATGAAGCTAGCCTATTGCCATTAACGTGGTCCAAATTTAAACTCAGAGCTGGACAATGGAACCCAGGATCTCGACCGTAGACGTCGCGGTTACGACCACTAAGCTAACAAGACAGTAACAAAAGTGCGGCACAACATTAGGAATGCTGACTAATTTGCTATGACCAGATATTGGTAACATAAAATTTTACGACTTTATCTTTAGTTGTGGGAAAGGGTTTAGACACGGAATGAAGCGACAGCGGCCGGCCGGTTGGCCCACACGGAGGCAGCGGTGTGATGAACTCGACTCCCACGAGAGATAATAGACCCTTAAGTCAACAGACAGAGCGACTTGGAAGGAGGAAAGGGAGGCCTTTGCCCAGCAGTGGGAAAAAGTGGGCTAGTAAAAAAAAATCTTTAGTTGCCTAAAAAGAGTTCTGTCAACTGCTTTACAAGTAAAATATATTTTTATGAGCATTTTTATTTTGCAATTGTACTGCTGAACTACAACTACGCAAAGTACGCAGGCCTGACATGGATGAGACTAGAACAGGAACGTTGATATTGTAACTATAGAAGAGAGGATCGTTTACCCAATGGCAATGGCATTGGGTAAATCTGGCTACGGATGATGATGAAAATCAAGGGAAAGGAAGTAACATGTCAACGTTTTGGCAAAGGAAGTAAGTTCCAGTAACTCCGAACATGATCCAAATAGTCCGCAGTGAATCGGGACTGTGATGCGATGAGTAATATCCAGTGAGTCGGGGTGATGCAGTCCGCAGTGACTCGAGGTAGTGCATTGAATCGTTCTCGGTCATATCAGCCAAAGGTTCTCACCAGGCTGCGTCTGCTGCAGATGTGTGGTCACGGTCAGGGGATCTATTGAAGCCGGAGAGTGCGGGCTGGCTGTGTGACCAGGTGCTGAAGGAAGGATGCTGTGGCCGAATGTGATAATTAAGCTGCTGATCTTCGGAAGGCTGTCCTGATGTTCAGTTCAGGGTTGGGTTCGAGGTGTGGAGGTGCAGTGGTATGTAGCCCCTCCAACAAACAACTAGTGACGAGTCGTCGCCCGCCATCACGTCGGTGTCACCAATTTGCCAACGTTTTGGCAAGATGATTAGAGATCGTTTTTAGTCTTGTATAATCTCTGATTTATTCTGTTTGATCTTTGTACAAATGGTCCTTATATACTAACTCGATAAGTAGGCTTAATTACCTTTTTAATCTCTAAGCCTTATTTATAAACGTGCAATTATGTGGTGACGGTGTCGCTACAATTATAATACCAGAACTGTGATAGAGGCCGATCTGGCTCAGTGATTAGTTGAAAATTAACTAAAATGCGGTAACACGCTGTAATAAAACTGGAAATTGACACAAATATAACAATTACCGTATAAATTTTATGATAACCTAAGATAAATTAAAACAAATACTATCAAATTCAAGGCGGAAGAAACTTGATAATGCATTATTTTAATGAAACACATTCGTTGTATGTGTCCATATTGTTTAAATACCGCTGCAGAACAACGGTATTTAAACAATATATAATAAATACCTTGACTGAAATGATTTTCATACCAAATCATAACAACCTGATTACAATATTGATTGCTCCGACACTTGTGTTTCTAGAATATTCGTATTCTTTTCATAAATATGGTTAATATTTCCTATAAAAAACGTAATGTGGTACTTTATTGTTTATTATGTAGTTATTATCAACAAACTCGTTTCAGTTAAATCTGTCCTACAATTTCGTCCGCTCATACCAATGACAGCACTTCAAAAGTCAATTTTCATGTCACTTCACTCACAAGAGGCAACAAATGGACAGTTTGCTATGAAAGCAAACCCTGACTGTGAACCAACCCGTTATCCAGGTATGGTTTGTGAAAAATCGAGAAATTGTGTTAATTTTAAGACGCAATCCAAAGTAGACGAATGGCACACAAATCAAGAGCCACCGTGTCAAACGGATCAAATATTATTATCAACGCAACTGCAAGAACCTCAAGTTTTCCGTGCTGCATTTCCACCTTTTGGACAAGTAGAGCCTCCAACAGTAGTACCTCGAGCTGCTTCGATGGAAGATAAAACGACTCATCGTATAATGTTTCGAGATAAGTCTATTCCCAGAGTTACGTCTTTAGATATTTGGTTTCAAAAAAGGCCATCTCTATTATGGAATTATGGAAATAATCAAAACAAACGTGTAACGCATCGGAGTATAAAAAAACCTGATGGAGCATTGTTTAGAAGCTTTACAACTGAAACTATTGTTTATCCGACTAATTTGTATCAAAGTGCGTGGTTTAAAAAAAGACCGTCACTAAGCGACGTAATTAAAGACGGAGAGTCTTCGATTAAAAATTCTCCAAATAATGAGACATCCGAAAGTATTTTGTCACAAACTGAGGCACCAAATATTAATTTATCTCAACATGATCCATTCTCAAATGTGTCTATTCAATTTAATGCGCCATCAAGTATGTTGACTCCTGATTTTCTAAATTATAGCACGCGTGATATTAAATATCCAGATGAAACAAATACTGCTTTACTTACAAGTAAAACAACTCAAAGTCAGTTATTACGAGGTACGTTACATCGTAACAAATCAAATCGCCAAACACGCTATCAAAGGAAGAAATCTCGCACTACATCATTTAAAACTGAAGAACCTCGTAATGACACCTCACCAAGCTTGTCAAATAATAATACTGACAAAAGAAATCTTAAAATTATTTTGTTTGAAAGTGAAACAGCATTTAAAAATGTCCCTGTTGGAAGTATGCCATCGGGTGAAAATACTTCACGAAACGTATCACCGTTGATAGTAGAAGTTTCATTGTCAAGTGTGTCACCTCGTGGTGATTTGTCCCAAAGTGATCCAAATGAGTCTATTTTTTCGAGCACAATATCTCAAGACGATTTGCTCAAAACAACATTATCTAACGATGCTTCATTAAAAAGCGCATTACCCTATGATGCTCCGTTACAAAGTGCGTTACCCTATGATGCTCCATTGCAAAGCGCATTACCCTATGATTCTCCGTTACAAAGTGCATTACCCTATGATACTTCATTACAAAGCGCATTACCCTATGATTCTCCGTTACAAAGTGCATTACCCTATGATGCTCCATTACAAAGCGCATTACCCTATGATGCTCCATTACAAAGCGCATTACCATATGATACTTCTTTACAAAGCGCATTACCCTATGATACTTCATTACAAAGCGCATTACCCTATGATGCTCCATTACAAAGCGCATTACCATATGATACTTCTTTACAAAGCGCATTACCCTATGATGCTCCATTACAAAGCGCATTACCCTATGATACTTCATTACAAAGCGCATTACCCTATGATGCTTCATTACAAAGCGCATTACCATATGATACTTCTTTACAAAGCGCATTACCCTATGATGCTCCATTACAAAGCGCATTACCATATGATACTTCTTTACAAAGCGCATTACCCTATGATACTTCATTACACAGCGCATTACCCTATGATACTTCATTGCAAAGCGCATTACCCTATGATGCTCCGTTACACAGCGCTTTACCCTATGATACTTCATTACAAAGCGCATTACCCTATGATACTTCATTGCAAAGCGCATTACCCTATGATGCTCCGTTACACAGCGCTTTACCCTATGATGCTCCATTACAAAGCACATTGCCTGTTAGTGGTTCATTGCAAAGTCCATCGCCGCGCTATGCATTGCCGCGGAGCGTGTCACTTCGTAACGCTTCACCCCGAAGCGAGTCATCTGACGATGTCCCGTTTCGAAGCCTGTTACTTGTTGATGTTTCGTCACAAAACGCAAATTCTGGTATTTTCCGGTGGAATCAAACTGTATCAATCCCAAAAGTCCAACTTGGGAGGCTCTCGCATGTCGACGCGTCTTTCAAAAGCGAGTCATCGCAAGATATCCCATTCCGAAGTTTATTAATGCATGACGAAACTGCATTGCAAAACAAAAAACCTCTTAGTCTCTCGTACCGAAGTGAGTCAGTTGAGAGTATTCCGATTCATATTAAAGATATTCAGAAAAAACTATTTAAATTTAAGCCAGTCCGTGTAATTGCCAAGTCTTTTAAGAAATTGGGTGAGCTCGATAGTGAAATGGGTGAAGATACTAGATAACAAACTGATCTGCAAAACGGAGGGTTGATGTAAAACTGAAGGAAGGGTAGATGTAAAACTGAAGGAAGATACCTCGGCTGTATCGTATAGTATAGTCATTAAGGATATGAATATAAGGACGATCGAGGCACTTCAAATCATTGGTAATGTGTGTGTGTTATTATGGATTTGTGTGTTCTGGTATTACGCGATCGACGATGTGCGGCGCATCTGCCATCATAATTTTATGCGTCTAACCTAACTTAGATGGAAATATTCTACATATAAAATATATGATTTTTAGAACACAAAAACCAGCCCCTATTTATTAAAATAATCTACTTTTTGAATAACTATAGAATTTGACCGCTGAACTGAACAAATTTCCAGTGCAATCTCTAAATTAGTGTTTGGTGACTCTTTATTGTTTTCTTTTATTTATGTATCCTGCATAATGCATCATAGAATATGATTAGGTTGCATTTCTCTATAAGCTCGTGTGGTGTACCTATTGATATTTTTATGTAAGTTGTAATGTAAAACTGTATTTATTATTTTAGTGTTACTGTTGGATAGCTTTGAGTAAAGACTTGTACTTACTCCTAACTTAGGTTAAGATAAAAAGAGGATGTAAACATTTTATTATTTTATTTGAACAGCAATTTTTGTTGTAAATTAAATAAATAATTGTGATAAAAACAAGGTACCTTACCGCCACGACCAAAGTAATTAACTACATAGAAAAAAGAAGACACACCGCACAGTCAACGGGTTACAGGGTTACTATTGCCAGGGCCAAACATCATAACCAAATTACCTTCAATTACATACCTACCAAATCTGTTGATTGACTGTTTATTGAGTAAGGTTGTGCGCGACGTCCATAAATGTGGAAACATACCATTAAATTGCAGTTTATCCACAGAAAATTTATAATTTGTACGCAGACGAGTACGTACTCAATCCTTATATCTTTAATAATGTGATAGTTGTCATAAACTGGTGTGGCAATGACGTAGCATGATTTATTTAGGAATATGCACTCGCATTGTAAATGTTTTAGTAGCTAGTTAGATACGGTACTAGCTACCGGCGATTTAAAACATACTGATTTCTGACACTTACGCGAATACTAGACATTTAAATAAACCAAATTTTTCGGATATTATCGCATTATATTGATATTATTTTAATCCCAACGTTTCGAACCCTTTACATCGTCCAGGGTCACGGGTGGCTCACTCACTCAGTCACCCGTGACCATGGACGCTGTAAAGGGTCCGAAACGTCGGAAATAAAAAAAAACAACATAACGCGATAAAACAAAAAAAAAATAGTTTTATTTCAATATTTAAAAAATGTTGTAAAAGGGCTGCACTGCATATTGTGAAGCCGTGTTACTATGGAAGAGGCTATTTACAATAGTCATTATTGGTGCTAAAGTTATTTAAGAAAAAAAAATGGATTCTAGGTTTGTTTTACATAAATAGATAAATAGATGATTGATATTCAGTAAGAGAACAGATTAATAATATTTGTCTTTAAAGCATTTATTTATCTAGACTACCTACCTACCTACTTACCTTAACTATAGACAATAAAGACAAATAATATTAAGTAACTATTATAAAATTTTGAAGTACCTATGTGTCAAACTTATGGTTGTATGTGTAATGGTTTTTTATTTATTTACTGCATTTTTAATGCATATTATGTAAAAAAAATTACTTTCTGCACTCCTTCTCAATAGTTATAAACTTCAACTGCGTGTGTCAAATTTCATACTTCTCCGATACAAAGCTTTTCCTTCACGTATTAATATATAAATAGCTTTCCACTAGCGGCTAGCCCGTGTGGGTGTGGTCTGGGTATTTAATATATAGATAGCTTTCCACTAGCGGCTAGCCCGTGTGGGTGTCGTCTGGGTATTTAATATATAGATAGCTTTCCACTAGCGGCTAGCCGTGTGGTCTGGGTATTTAATATATAGATAGCTTTCCACTAGCGGCTAGCCCGTGTGGTCTGGGTATTTAATATATAGATAGCTTTCCACTAGCGGCTAGCCCGTGTGGGT
Organism: Acronicta psi; assembly: GCA_946251955.1. Lineage (NCBI taxonomy): Eukaryota > Metazoa > Arthropoda > Insecta > Lepidoptera > Noctuidae > Acronicta > Acronicta psi. Next base: position 477,735 of record OX276473.1, on the reverse strand, counting down.
GTCGTCTGGGTATTTAATATATAGATAGCTTTCCACTAGCGGCTAGCCGTGTGGTCTGGGTATTTAATATATAGATAGCTTTCCACTAGCGGCTAGCCGTGTGGTCTGGGTATTTAATATATAGATAGCTTTCCACTAGCGGCTAGCCCGTGTGGTCTGGGTATTTAATATATAGATAGCTTTCCACTAGCGGCTAGCCCGTGTGGGTGTCGTCTGGGTATTTAATATATAGATAGCTTTCCACTAGCGGCTAGCCGTGTGGTCTGGGTATTTAATATATAGATAGCTTTCCACTAGCGGCTAGCCCGTGTGGTCTGGGTATTTAATAGGAATTATTCTATATTGACGACGTAATTGTCAATACTTATCTTCATATAATAAATATATCCCACAGGAACCATATATTTTAATCAGGATATAAAGTAGCCTGTGTGCTATTTGACTATAATCTATCTCTGTGCCAAATTTCTACCAGATCCGTGCAGTTGTGTTTGCGTGAAAGATTAACAAACATCCATCCATCCATCCAAACTTTCATAATATTAGTAGGATAGGATGTATGTATTTTAAATTAAAAATAAATCTTTTTTTATAAAATTGATATTTTAATAGATAAAATAAAGTACCTATCTGCTACCGACACAGCTTAAAAAGTTTATTTAAGACCCTTAAATAAACTTACATACATATTACAAACGTACACGTTTCCACAACCACAGATTCACCAAATCAAAATGTTATGAAATCGCGTACGACAGTTTGATAGAAGCAAAAGCTTAATTATTATGTATATTTTTAGGCTTGATAATCTGTAATGATATTATATTTAACTACTTTCTATGTTATGTTTATTTCATTAAATGGTTAATAAAAATCTTCAAAGCCACTGTAGTCTTTTTAACTGAAACAATTTCAAAAGTTGTTTGACTACTGTTCTAAAAAACAATAGATATTTATTACTATAATCACTGATAATATGTAAAGTCAATCAATCAAAATTATATTAGAAAAACTATAACAATCATTGTATAGACAATGTTATGATCCGGATCGGTTTCTGTCTCTTTCTTTCTTTAGTATATCATACATCTGTCGTACTTTTGAATAGTTAGAGAATTAAAATTTATATAATAAATACGACTATATATACTTGCACCAATATACTTGGTGATGCTTCGTAATCATAAAGTATTTAAACCAAAACCCAACAAACGGTGCAATAAAAATAACACGCCCCGAAATAATATTCATGCCAAAACCCAACATTTTGATTAGAACTTGATAAAATATGCCTCTCGTCACAAAAGGAATGGTCGATAGTTATTACCTAATACGTTATGTGGAATACTTACTTGTTCTCCGCAGTAATGCTCAATATCTTATACTTAGTAACTTCGGGTACCTTCCAATTGCGGCCCGTGTTACAGCTCCAGGACTTATATAAAACTACTCACTTTCGAGTGCATCGTCATGAAGTCCTTTATACAAAGGAGAAGATTTCGTCAGTGCCAGTGTATCAGAATAAACGAACACATCGACAACGATTCCCGGAATATGACTATTATGTACCAACAACAAATGGTAAGATGGTTGAAGACTTGGGATTACGACCAGTTGCACCTTATCTTGTTGAACAAACTACCTATTATTATAATTCTGATGAAAGGTACCGGTACTATATCACGAAGAAGCCGTATGTAGAAAACCGAGGAGGAGGCACTTCAACAAGTACCATGCCGCCGTATACAGGTACGACGGAAGATACAGTTGACTTTGCAAAATGTAACAAAGTAGCTAATTGTCAAAAGCGCATCTGGACTGGCGCTCTTAGAAGTAAAAAAATTACATCGCACCACTTGCTGAAGTGAACACAACGTCAGTATCTCAACAAAGGTTTAATGCTAATCAGGTTTTGTGGTATACCCTCATCTTATTTTGCAAGAGTTTTAATTATCAATTAGGTACTTATAGAAATAAAGATTTTTGTAATTGAAGAAGGTGAAGGTGATGACTTCAGCTCTGTAATTTGTATATAACATTCTCCTTATTATAATCGAATTGGTGACGCGATACGATAACCACAAAGTGGGAGGTAAGTAAACCAAATGGATGATGACGACACTAATTTAACATTGTGATCAATTCAAGTCGAGCATAACACATCGTAATTGTTGTGACAAATAATGATAGAATTTATGGTAAAGTCTAAGATTATTATAAAGATTTATCGTTAAACTTTCATGTGTCATATACTTATTTATCGTCTGTCAAGACTACGGTAAAACTTAAAGAAATTATGACTTATATGAAGTACTTATATAATGTAATGCTATACATATTTTAGTGGAAGAAAAAAACGATCTCAGTCAAAGAAAAGTTAACGAAATTAGTACCCCACAAAAAAAGTCCTCAGCATATTCCTCGACTTCACCAAAGCCCTCGAAACTATTACTATTTTAAGACTCTTTAAAAAACTGGAAGGACCAGGCGACAGAGGCTCACAGCTTCAGTTCTTTTGGAGTTATTTCACAAATCGGACACAAATGGTTTTAATTGGTGACCATACAATTAACGCGCTTCCAATATAGTTAGAGTGTCCCACAAGATCGTATCTTTGGGCCTATCTAGTTTCTCGCATTTCTGAAAGGGAAAATCATATTGTTCGCCGATGATACTGTTCTTACTTTCTCTGGAAACTCATGGTCAGAATTAAACACATCATCATTGATAATTTTTAATAATGCTACATATAAGTACTACACACCTCGTAAGTATGTTAAGGTCCCATGTAATAAGGGGCGAGACCATTGCCTTCAACTGGGCCGAAATCCAGACTCCGAGCTTCTATTGGGAATTTAACAGAAAAACCTACAACACTACTCGACCCGGGATTCGAACCCAGGACCTCTAACGAAGAAGTTGTTGTTTTGTAATTTAAAAAAATATACAAGGTGGACGGGACATCAACGCACAAACGTCGTGAGAAGGTTTCACTCAAGGTCAAAGATAAGATGACCTAGCTTATTTATGATCGGTTATTAATTAAATGAAATAAAGTTTATTTGTAACACACAGTAAAGCACATTACAAGAAAAAAAAGGATATGACAAAAGAAACCTTAAACTATATTACAGATATTGTCATTTTTGAGCGCGCAGTGTATTGCTAAAAACGCGATTACAACGCTCTACGGTGAATGTTATCGCGCGCACTATCCGAAATAATGACGAAATAAATCCAAATTAGGTACATAGAAATAATGATTTTTTACACGTTCACGTAAAAAAAACTGCAGGAAAAATTTAAAAATTGATGACAAAAGGTACTAAACTCATGGTATTCGGATGTGCGGCGTTGTCCCTTCCACCTTGCATATGGTTATCGGTAAGTATTGTTCTATTCAAATTTTGCAACTTTCTATAATAATTATTACCAACGTGATATGATTCAAACACTGGTGAATTACATTACTTAGTTCAAAGTTATTATATGAATGTTGTGCTTGTCTATAATTAATGTAACACTAGACCAGATCACATTAAATATTATTATTTTGTATGTTTTTGTTTACGTTGTTGACGTGCCTTAATAAATAAATAAATAAAAGCAGTCGCGCTTGGGACCACTAGACCAACGTGTCAATCGTTTCTTGTTGTTTCTTGTTTGCGTTGTTTAGTTATTAATACTTTTCCGTATTTGTAGCAAATTATTACAATCCACGTAGCAAGTTAAGAAAATCGTATAAATATTTGGGGTGGCAACCTGTCTCTCCTTAACATAGATTGCTCAGCATCCTAGTCAGGAGAACAGCAACTCTCATAATACTAAATACTACATAATAAACTGTCATAGGTTGTGTACTACAAATACTCTTCAATACATTTAAGTAATTTATATTATTATAAATTTTTTGAGGCTTTCGATTTTTTGTAGACAGTAAGATCTTGCTGCTTTATCTTGAAATTATTACATTGAAAATCTGTAAATGACTTATTTTAATCTATCTCTCGTAGTAGTAGACTGCCTGGTATGGCGGATAACAGAGATCAGCCGTACTTACCAGACCTTGCACCTACAGACATCTAGTTTTTCTGAAATTGGGATAATTTCTTGGCGGGAAAAATAATACCCGAGGGAGAGGCAATGCCGAAAATGTGTTTGTTGCCTACATTGACGTCGGCATGACAGCTGATGGAAAACTTCGGCAAGCCGATGAAAAGTACTAGGGTTGTATAAGATATAAGAAGATAGTATTGGTTTTCGTCGCGTAGGCTATGCAATGTGTATGATATTGACGTTCTTTGGAATACCTACCGGCTGCAGTACTAGGGTTGCATGAAACATGGCGTTGTATGCTGGTTCCGGTAATGTCGGCCCATGTGAAGCAGGGACGGGCAGGGACGGGCCGCGAGGAAAACATTTTGAACAATAATTAAGTTAACTTATTTCTGAACAACGTACTTAGACAAAGATCTAAAATAAAATAAAAAATGTCTTTTTATTTTAACAAAAATGTGATCCAAATACATAGATGTGGGAGTGAGAGAATGACCGGATGTAAAAAGGAACGTGGAGTATGTGTGCGAGAGAGACAGGGAGTGGGTGAGCGGAAGGAAGGGAGAAAAAAGGAATATGGCGTAACGGACGATTTAAAGGACGGATGTTAAAGGTGTAAAATTAAGAAATAGTAAATAAAACAATTTGTGGTAACGTGCCGCGGGTTTCATTTTCTCCACATTCACGCCCACAAAAGTGGAGAACGACGAAACGACGAATTACGACAAGTGCATACGACGAAAGTTATTCACGACGACCACGCGGTCACACTCATCTTCGAAAGACGACGAGGATTCAGTGTGCGGCCGTGTTACGACGATTTCTACCTACGACGGACTAAAACTATGTCGAAAGACGGGTCTACGGCGGCAACGGGTACAACCGGCAACCTCATGATGCAGGCAGGCTACGGATTTTTGGCGGAAGATCTGATCCCAAAGTTCAATGGTCAAGACAAAAGTTACTCTGTAACTAAGTGGATTCAAGACGTAGAGGATAATAGTGAAATATTTCAGTGGACGCCAATTCAGCAGCTGATTATTGCCAGACGATGTTTGGTGGGCACAGCAGCTCTATGGCTTAGGTCAGAGCGCCCGTTTAAGACGTGGGACGAGCTGAAACAGGCGTTAGCTAAAGAGTTTCCAGATGTGCTGGATCAGAAAACCGCACACGAGCTAATGAGTAAGCGGAAAAAACGCCATGATGAAAGCTATCTTGATTATCTCCTGGTTATGCGTGAACTGGGTAAACGAGGCAAGATGCCGGACTACGTAGCAATAAAATACATCGTAGACGGTATTCAAGATGTGGAAACTCATAAAATTATGTTGTATGGTGTGACAACGTACGGAGAACTTAAGGAAAAGTTACGTATCTATGAGACGCTGAAAGAAAAAATGAAGTCGGAATCCACAGTTAAATCACGGCGTGATATACGAAGTCAGCCAGCCAGTGACACGTCTATAAAAGGTGCTAAAGTGTTAAGGTGCTTTAACTGTGGGGATAAAAGTCATCAGTCGAAAGAATGTCCGAATAAACATCTCGGGCTAAAGTGCTTTAAATGTAATGGTTTCGGCCATATTGCATCAAATTGCAGCCAAACGGAAACACCCGAACAGGTGCCGAGTACATCACGGGGCGCGGGCGGTGACCAATCAGGTGCAACCTTCACTCGACGGCCACAGAATACATGTCGGTCGGTAAATAATACAAGACCGCCAGGAAGTGTTTCCGGAGGACCGAAACGCACGATGTTCAGTACGGACGTCACACACATTCGGTCTGAAGATGACAGCGCCGATATGTCAATTTCAAATGACACATATGACGTGAACACAGTTTCGACAGTTTTGACAAATGACAAGTTGAAGGTTATGGTCAATGATCCCGATGTAAACAAAGATGTATGGACGAAAAAACCCCGGAAAACCGTGAAGATATTAGATAAAACGACGAGTGCATTGATTGACACCGGGAGCGAAGTCAACTTAATATCGGAAAAGTTCTACGAAACGATCGGTTTTCCGAAACGTGGTAGTGATAAGCTGTCGTTATTTGGACTTGGACAAGTGAAAGTGCAATCCATGGGAAACATTACTGTTCCAGTGGTTATTGACGATCGAAATTATTGTGATGTGGTGTTCCATATAGTACCTATAGACTCTATGCCATATGATGTTATAGTAGGGCAGGAATTTTTAAGCAATGTCACCTTGGTTATGAATGAGGGAAACATAATGTTCCTACCATCTCATGAGGACTGGTTGAGTAAACTGTCTTGTTATTTTACAGATGTTCCATATGTAATAGGAAGTGAGGTTAGTAAGCATATTCAACAGCAGGTAGCACGCATGGTTGAGGGATACCAACCATTGAAGACCAAGGAAGCCCCAGTAAAGTTGCATATCATCTTGAAAGATGACATCCCAGTAGCTCAGCGGCCACGGCGTTTAGCCATTACTGAGCAAGAAGAGGTTGAAAGGCAGGTACAACAGTGGCTTAAAGATGGTGTCATCCGGGTGAGTTGGTCAGAATATGCTAGTCCTCTAGTGCTGACTCGGAAGAAAGATGGAGCTATCAGGATTTGTGTAGATTACAGGTTGATTAATAAGAAAATGGTCAAAGACGAATATCCACTGCCGCTTATTGATGATCACATCGACAACCTGGCAGCGGCAAAGGTTTTTTGTACGCTTGATTTGAAAAATGCATATTTTCACGTACCGGTTCATGAAGATTCATTGAAGTATACTGCGTTCGTGACACATAATGGGCAATACGAGTTTTTAAAAGCACCATTTGGGCTGTCAGTCTGCCCCAAAGTATTTACCAGATTCATCAATGTTATTTTCCGTGAGTTGATTGCAAAACATGTTGTGCTTATATTTATTGACGATCTGCTCATTCCAGCTCAGGATGAACAGGAAGCCGTACACAGATTGAAAGAAGTGTTAGATGTAGCAGCCCAGTATGGATTGGAAATTAATTGGAAAAAATCACAGTTGGTTGTCAAACAAGTGGAGTATTTGGGTCATATCATAGCAAATGGACAGGTAAAGCCGTCACCTGATAAAACAGATGCAGTCCAAAGATTTCCAGAACCAAAGAACATCAAACAGTTACAAAGCTTCATCGGGCTAACATCATATTTCCGTAAGTTCATACAGAATTATTCTCTGATGGCAAAACCACTAACTGATTTACTTAGAAAAGACAGTAGTTTTGTGTTCAACCAAGAACAAAGATGTGCATTTGAAGTCTTGAAAGAGAAATTAGCTAGTAATCCTGTACTCAAAATTTATAACCCTAGGTCACATACAGAGTTGCATACAGATGCCTCAAAGGTTGCATATGCGGCCATATTGATGCAGTGGAGTAATGAGGATGAATGTTTGCATCCTGTTTATTTTATGAGCAGAAAGACATCAGAGGCTGAAAGCCGATATTCCAGCTATGAGTTGGAGGCACTCGCTGTAGTTGAAGGAATTAAAAAATTTAGAAAATATTTGTTTGGCATAAAGTTTAAGATAGTAACCGACTGTAAAGCCTTTCAGATGACACTGGAAAAGAAAGACATGGCTTCTTCCCCAAGAGTAGCCAGGTGGATTATACTACTCCAAGAATATGATTTCACTATTGAGCACAGGAATGGGAGTCAAATGCGACATGCAGATGCACTGAGTAGATATCCGTATGTGGCAGTGATCACTTCAGACCTCCATGCTAAGTTTAAAGACAATCAAGTCAAAGATACAGCTTTGAGGGCAATCATTGAAATTGTGAAGAATCAACCCTATGAAGACTATTGGCTTGAGAATGATATCCTTTTCAAAGGCCCTGGAAAACTCTTGGTAGTACCTAAGAACATGGAGGTGGAACTGATTCGTAGTGCACACGAAAATGGACATTTCGGTAAGAAGAAAACTATAGAATTGTTAAATACAGATTATTATATTAAGAATATGGATAGAAAAGTTGAAGAATATATTCAAACTTGTATTCCCTGTTTGTTGGCAAGTCGAAAAGCTGGTAAACAAGAAGGTTTTCTGTCCCCAATAGAGAAGGGTGAACTACCACTAGACACTTTGCATATAGATCACATAGGACCTATGACAGAGACGAAAAAACAATATAATCATATTCTAACTGTGATTGATGGATTCACAAAGTTCACCTGGATTTTCCCTACCAAAAGCACAACTAGTCGCGAGGTGATAGCAAAGTTACAGGTTCACCAGCAAGTATTTGGTAACCCCAGACGCATTATTACAGACAGGGGTACCGCCTTCACCAGCAGAGAATTCACAGATTACTGTAAAGATGAAAAGATAGACCATATCACCATTACGACAGGGATTCCCAGGGGAAATGGTCAGGTTGAGAGGATGCACAGAGTGATTATTGCAGTCCTAACGAAAATGTGTATAGAGCAACCAGGTAATTGGTACAAACATGTCAGTCGTCTCCAACAAGCGCTGAACAGTACATATCAACGAAGTGTAAATGCTGCGCCTTATGAGTTGCTTATTGGTACGAAGATGAGAATACAGACTGATTTAGAGATATGTAATTTAATTCAACAAGAAAACAGGGATATTTTCATGAACAATAGGGAAGACCTAAGAAAAAGAGCAAAGGAACAAATACTAAAAATTCAAGAAGAGAATAAACAGAGTTTTAACAAAGGTAGGAAGAAAAACTGGCCCCATCAAGTGGGAGATATCGTCGCCATACGACGTACCCAGTTTGGACCTGGTCTCAAGCTAAAGCCAAAATACCTAGGCCCATACAGGATTTCTAAGGCGAAAGGGTCTGACAGGTATGACGTGGTGAAAATCGACCCATCGTCGGAAGGGCCAAATAAGACGTCAACTGCCGCGGATTCCATGAAGCGGTGGCCTGATGTAATCTAGAAAGCTGCATGGTCTGATAGGGAAAATGGAGACTGACTTTAGGTAGTAAGCGAGTAGGTTAGTATTTAACAAGACTTATGTTGCAGATTGTTTTATGATGGTGGTTACTCATGATGGTGGTCGCATTATGTTCCCTTCAGAGCCAATTCTACCGTGTTTATTGTGTTACACTTAATTAAGAGTATCTGTTGTATTCAATAATGTAAACATGTTGATGTAATTAATTTAAGACTTCGACTATGGTTGTAAATTAGTCTGGGGGCAGACTAATGTTGTAGGACGGCCGAATGTGGGAGTGAGAGAATGACCGGATGTAAAAAGGAACGTGGAGTATGTGTGCGAGAGAGACAGGGAGTGGGTGAGCGGAAGGAAGGGAGAAAAAAGGAATATGGCGTAACGGACGATTTAAAGGACGGATGTTAAAGGTGTAAAATTAAGAAATAGTAAATAAAACAATTTGTGGTAACGTGCCGCGGGTTTCATTTTCTCCACATAGAAGTGGCTCGAGGAAAGACCCCTGTAGAATAACGTTCGTCATCTCCCTAGTGCAGATGTCCACCCCCAACTAGGACAAGTCTGCCCCTCGTACAAGCTTGGCAAGCATCGTTACATCTCAACTCATAAGCCGAGTGTCAACTAGGCAACAAGCGTTAGTGTTTGCTCCGTATAAAAAATTGATTCTTACTAGGTTAAAGTGGAATTACAGACTTTGTTCTGATCAATAAACTTAAATAAACAGTTAATAAGTGCTGTGCCTTATTTTTGTAGTGAAAAACCTTGTGTAAACAACTTAAATAACTAAATTAAAACTGTGTTATAACAATAACTGACTGTTTTGAATTTAAAAAATAGTGATGACAAAAACGCGTAAGTGACCTCGATTGCATGGCGCTTAAGACTTTCCAAACGAAGTCAACACTGTTCAGTGCATAAAGCAGTCCATCGCTACATTACACTATCGACGTTAGACGCCCTTTGTTGAGTAATTAGCTGAAAGCGCTTGATTATCGTGTTCCGTAGCTCTGCGCAGTTGCGCAGTGATTGCGACGTGAATACTTTTATTGGGTAAATTCCTAGTTATAATTTAATCTGTACAATGGAGTGCCAAAAGTGTAGAAAAGTGCTCTCAAAGAAGGGGTCTCATTTCCTCTGTCAAGGTCAATGCCAGGGTACCTTTCATAGAAGCTGTGTAAAGGGCTTGGCTGCTGATTTAAAAGCTGGTAAAAACCGCATGTATTGCAACAATTGTGAGGAAGATGAGTCGGAGAATGAGGAGCACGATGACGACGTCCGAGATCCTGATAAGATCTTAAAGGACATCCAAAAAAACGTACGGGCTATCCCAGGACTAACCAAACAACTAGATTGTATTAAGCAAAGTATGAGCTTACTCTCGGAAAAATACGATACTTTATTAGCCGAACACGAAAAATCGAAAGATAAAATACATAAGCTTGAAAAGACGGTTGAAAATATAAATAATAAATGCATCTTTATGGAAAAATGTAATATTGCTTTAGAACAGAGACTGCACGAATACGAACAATCTACCCGTAAACACAACATTGAGATTGTGGGTATCGAACAAATGCCCGACGAAAATGTCAAGGAAATAGTCCATAAAATTGGTAAAATCATTGATGCCAGCACTGAGGACATTGAATGGGTAAGGCGTAATCAACCACGAAAACAAGGGATTAAATCTGCTTCCATCATCGTTGGTTTCAAGACCTCCGGTACCGAAACCCGAGATGCATGGCTTTCGGAACGTCGCAAACTCGCTGACATTACGAGCAACAAAATAACCGGCGGTACGTGTAAGCATAAAGTATACATTAACGAGGACCTAACTAAAACAACCCGTACTTTACTGTGGAATACAAAGAATGACCTTCATAGCCATTATAAGTACATCTGGGTGGCAAAAGGTAAGATACTAGTGAAGGAAAAGGATGGAGACAAAGCAACTTGGGTAAGATCGGTAAATGATATTAAAGATCTACTCAAAGTGAAAGTATAATTTATACTAAGTACCATTGTTTTTGTTATAATGTTTAACCGTTGAACCAAAATTCACGATATTAGACAATATTCTAACTGTTACTGATGATGATACAATCAATGCTGTTGAGATTAGAAATTTTAATGCATGGCTATTGTCACTTAAAAGTAAACATGATTTTTGTATATTACACCTAAATATTAGATCCTTGAAGAAGAACTTTCATGATTTAATAGTAACTTTAGATAACAACTTAAAAGACATTGACGTAATAGTATTAACAGAACCAAACATTAACTTTTCAATGATGGAATTTTACCAGATCAAAGGATATAATATTCATAGTTACACGCGTACCGAACGAACTGGGGGAGGTGTTCTAGTATACACGCGGGCAAAGTGGGCAGCTCGCGCGAATGAGACAACGCATACACGCAGTATGCGGTCGGCGGAGTGTGTTTCCATTGCACTCGACGAGATTGGGATTGATCCAATACACATATTAGCCATATACAGACCTCCGAGAATAAACAAAAGTAATAAAATATCACAATTTCTCAAAGAATTGCGTAACATATTAGAAAGTATGCCAAAAGATAGTAAATTATTTTTATGCGGAGATATAAATATAAATCTATTAAAACAGCAAGATACAAACGTTGCTGATTACGAAACTTTATTAGCCGAATTTGGTATGATCAAATGTATAAATAAAATAACACGTAAAGAAATAGTCAAGGGTAATATTGTGGAATCATGTATAGATCATATTTATATTAGAGCGTCTAATGCACAAATTAACTCTGCTGTTATACAACATAAAATATCGGACCACTATCTCGTGTCGGCAACGTTGCAATGGAACCGCGCACCGACTAGTAGTGTCTATGGAGACACGGGTGCATCGCCCAACCGATCAGCTGACGGGGCGCGCGCTGCCGCCGCCACTGCCGTGTGCATGCGAACTAACGTACCTATTGTGCGTCGTCGTGTACTTGATAATCGAATGGTCAGAGAACGATTGTTGAGTGCTGACTTTGATAAGTTAAATTCAATTGAATGTCCTACATTATTGTACAATTCTTTCAGAAAATTATTCGTTGACATTTATAACGAATGTTTTAAGACTGTTACTTTACGTTGTAGTTTTAGAAACAATAAAGGTTGGGTAACGAATAAATTAAAAAATATGATAGAAGAGAGAGATAGGCTGTTTATTGTATGGTGTAACGATCCAAAGAATATGGTTAAAAGATTAGAATATACTAAATATAGAAATAAATGTAATAAAGCAATATCTAAATGTAGTAATGAATATGATAGGCAGAGTATTATTAATTGTAATAAAAATATAAAAAAGTTATGGGAAAGGATAAATATATTATTGGGAAAAAATAACAAGTCATTAGATAATGTGATACTCTCTAATATGAATGTACAGGGAAATGCTCAATACATATCCGATCGGTTTGCTACTACATTCGAAGAGGAAATTCAACAAATTAAACATGTATGTACTGATAAATGGCTAAATAGGGACAATTATGTACAAAAAACAGATAGAAGTATGAGATGGAAACCCATCAGTGATAATTACGTGGCCAAGATTATTAAAACTATGAACGTAAAAAAATCACCCGGAAGCGATCTCATACGAATGACAGATTTAAAACTTATTAGCAACAAAATAAGCCCCATAGTATCCAAGTTGATTAATTTATCAATTAAACAGCATACATTTCCGGATAAACTTAAAGAGGCAATAATACGCCCTATTTATAAAAAAGGCGAACGTAAGGTTTGCAGTAATTACAGGCCAATAGCTATATTATCTAGCATTGACAAAATTATAGAAAAATGCATAACTGATCAACTTGGTACCTACTTGCAAACAAATAATATTATAAATAAAACGCAATATGGTTTTCAAAAAGGGAAAAGTAGCAACACATTACTGTCTAAGTTTACTGATGAGATTAACACTTGTTTAAATGATAAAAAATTTGTTGTTGCTATATTTTTTGATTTCAAAAAAGCGTTTGATACTCTGGAAACGGACACCTTATTGAACGCCATAGAAGAGTGTGGAGTGAGGAAGCCTCTGAACGAATGGTTCAGAGACTACCTCAATTCACGGTCTTACCGGGTAAAGGTTGGTGACATGCTAAGTGACAAGAAAACTGTTCGGTGCGGGGTGCCTCAAGGCTCAGGATGTGGCCCCGTGTGTTACTTAATGCATGTAAATAGCCTGTGTAGAGTGGTGCAACATTGCTCCACGCATATGTTTGCAGATGACCTATGCGCACTGCTTGCCGGCACTGACCTGGCTGAGACTTGTCGACTCGTTCAGCATGACGTGGACTCCGTTGTCAAATGGTCTCACGACAACGGAATAGTACTAAATTCAGATAAAACCAAATTCTTGATTATACATTCTCCCTATTTACAATTAAAAGAAATTTCTCTCCCAATATATACTCATTCTTTCGATTGCTTCCATGATAGTCACACTAAATGTAGCTGCAAACCGATACAAAGAGTAAAGTGTGTAACATATTTAGGAATGAAAGTCGATGAGCACTTCTCTTGGGGTGAACATATAGATCTCATTTGCAATAAGCTTAGAGTAATACTTGGTAAATTTTACCACCTAAGTTATAGGATTCCTATTGGTACACTTAAGCTACTTTATGTTTCATTAGTGGAATCTATACTTGATTATGGTCTCGATTGCTATGGACTCACATTCAAGTCTTATATTGATAAACTGGAGAATATCCAAATAAGATTCATAAAACTGCTCGTAGATAAAAAGACTAAAAATAAATATAAAAACGATTACTATAAACTATTTAAAATATGTAAGTTATTACCGGTCAGACTAAAACATAAGTACCTTCTAGCAACTAATAACCATAGCAATCAAGAACATCACTCATCGCTAAAAAAATGTGTACATAATAATTATAATACAAGGACGATGACCTCCGGTAAATTCGTTGTTCCCAGAGTAACAAACCTGTATGGAGATAGAACTTTAACGAAACGTATTCCCTATATACTCAATAGTTTCCCCGAGGACATTAGACTTGAATCAAATAAAAATAAATTTAAATGTAAGCTAAAAAAATACCTCTTAGATACCTTACCATAAGTGCAATAACTACAAATAATAACAGAATTATATAATTTTAATATATGTTTATCTAGAATCTAATCAAATAACTAACCTTTAAAATCCTTATATGCCTTAGAATCTAAGAACTATCCTTTATATTCCTTACAATTATGTGATTTGATCCCACAGTCAAACTGTTTATACAGTTTTGTGGGACACTGTTAGTTCGTAAGCTCTATAATGTACCTTTCTTACAAATATAATAAATAAATAAAAAATAATGAACTTTGAATAAAGTCGGGTGAAAGCATTTTTTTGTAGTCGTCTTAAAAGAAAAATATATATCTACTATGAAAATAGGTTAAAATAATAATTACATTTTGAAATTACTTTCATACCAAAACACAACAATAACGATTATGTATACAAATTTTTTTCAATCACAGGACGTATTGCTAGGTTTTATATAAGTGGTCATTAACAGTGAGGTGATGAGGTACGCAATACTTTATTTATTAATAATTCTCAAGCATTTGGCGACTTTATCTGCTCAGCTCCGTCAACGTCCGATGAAGTCGATTAGAGTATATCTAAAATCAAATATTTTACGGAATGACCTACCACAACCACCGCCGCCGCTAGAGGTATTAGTTCAGCCCAAGCAAAAGCCTTCATGCGGCCCTGTTTTGATCCCTGGGGTTAGTTGTGAACAGCCTACTACTTATAAGAGCAGTATCAATGGATACTATAACGGACGTTTTTTGCATATAAATAAATTGGAGAGTAACCCGGTTAAACCACAAGAAGTTCAAAGACATAGGTCTATATTGGATTCATCAATTGCGATGCCAATGCTGTCAATGATGCAATATGAGCCACATCTAGCTCTAACAACCCTGTCTATATACACCAATGACATGCCATTACACGCGGTACCAGCCCTGACTAAACCAAGGCGGATGAGATTCGCCCAGGCTCTGTTTACCCGAGAATTTGAAAACAAGCAACAGACTAATAGTAAAGATCCTAGAGCGTTTACTGAATCAAGCGAAGATATACCTAGAACCACTGTTGGTTTAGCATTAATGGTTAATTCAAAAAGCACGAGGCCTCCTTATCCCGGAGGAATCAAACCTGATACTGTAGAAGTTTCTGGTGATAATGTCTTTTCATGTGACCAACAAGGCGTTCAATGCCACAAATATGTTTGGCGCGGTGTACCTAAAAGGTAAGCATAATCCCATAAAAAAAAAACAAAAGTGTTACCATTGTCTAGTACCCATAGTACAAGCTCTGCTTAGTTTGGGACTAGATGGTGCTGTGTAAAAATGTCCCAAGATATTTATTTATTATTTTATTTATATAAAAATTAGCAGCCAAGACTTACATTATGATATATGGCCCATATGATGAGGAATTAAGATTAATATTATTTATTTATTTATATATTTGACTTCTGGTGGTTGTCTTTACTCCAGACAAATATGCCGTATACGTAATTATGTACTATGTGCAGTGGTATTACATCCTTTTTATTTCGTTGCATTCATACATAATATATCAATATTTCTTTCATTCATCATCTGACACACCTCACGCAGTTAATCATCCATCCCCACATAGCAAAGCGGCCTACCAGACCACTTTTCGCCGCTATGAGGAACCAGGGGGTCTACTCCCTATCTCCGTCAACGAAATAACAGGCCCATTCGAAAGTGGCCCATAAAGTGGTGCCATAACGATCTATTAAAATAAGTGTTAGGTTAAATTTTTCGGATAAGTAAAGACACATCGGGAGAAAGTACAACTGTCAAATTGTATTGTCATTCATTCTTAGTTCTGGACCCGAACGAATCATGCATCCGTAGTTGACACGGAGTAGGATACGCCCGTAACCAAGGCCGAAACTACGGATTTCGTGCTTAGGGAGAAGACCCCCAGTCGTGACGATCGGCGAACCGCGTCGTTGTCATTGCGATTATTAGGAGATTTTAATAGTTGGGTTGGTATGAAACGTGATGCTATGAATAGGTGATTGGAATGATTGAGGATGATAAAGTGTATGGAATAAACATCAAATCTTTCGAATTGAGACAGTTTTGAAAAAATGGGTGTACTACTATATTCCAGAAATTTCCGTTCAAGAAGACAACCGACAACGGCGTTGTCAGCCTTCAAGCGTCTGCCCGTTTACGGGTAGCTCACTCAATTGGCTGAGACGAGGTACGAGGCGGCGACGGCGCAGCGCGTGGAGTGATGACTATGACGAATTTGGCCGAGACCTCTCCGCCCCTTATCCTTCGGATAACAGAGAGTTTTGCTGATGTGATAAAAAATGTTAAAAAATTAAGATTATAAATAATTATATATATATTATATTTTAATGTTTTACTAGTTTTCCGCCAGTGACTTCACCGCGTTTTCCCCGTTTTTACCCACGCATTTTTTTTTCTTTATAGTATTAAAACCTTCTATGGACCTTAAAGAACATAAAAAAAAAACAAATTTGCCGAATTGGTTTAGCCATTCTTGAGTTATGCGCTTACCAACTTTAATCTTTATTGATATAGATATATAGAAGATAGACTAGTTGACCCGACAGACGTTGTCCAGTTGACTATATATTGAATTCGACATGCGACATACGAAAGATAATACCTACTAACGGCCTTTGTTGCCTTGTTTGATTGACGTCAAATGTTTGACAGCTAGGACAGACTAGTTTTTATGGGAAAAGAAAATTGTTATTTTTACTGTTTTCTTCGTATTTTTTACGTTTTTTCTCTCCATAAGAACCTTTCTCATACTTCATCACAAAAAAGGAATCAGCCAAATCGGTTCAGCCGTTCTGAGTTTTGCGCTTTGTTTATTAATTTAGTGATTCATTTTTATTTATTTATATAGAATATAGATAGATAGATACAGTCTATCTTACGCGTAAATTTAATATTAAACCTAAGGTGCGTTTGTTTAGCATTAATAATATGTTCGTAATATAGGTCAATTTTTCTGTTCTTTGCATGTAGGTAAATCAGGATATCGGGAATTGGAACTTTTATAAGCGGTACGAAGTTCGCTGGATCGGCTAGAAAAATCTAAGAAAAATACAAGTTAGATCAATTAAACCTATTAAAAAGTTCCATATATCTTATCCTGTGAATTTGGGCCCTTTTATGTTAGAGAATATGAATAGATATTTGAAAATAACGTATGTTTATCAGTCAGTCAGATTCTAATGTCAGTGGCTCAGCCATAAAACAAAGGAGCAACAACCACCCAATAGTCGCCAAAATTCACCAAATCATTCACAGACACCAAGAAGCTGGAACCATACGCATAACCTGGGTGCGAGGACACAGCGGCATAGCGGGAAACGAGGCTGCGGACACCGCGGCCAACCACGCAGCGGCCCTTCACAAGGCTCCTGACTATTCCTCGTTCCCCATCCCCTACGTAAAACACTTGATCCGCCAAACCAACAACAACAAATGGGAACAAAGATACCTCACCTCAGAAACAGCCAAACAAACTATCAGCATGCTGCCCACACTCAAAGACATCCATAAACTACGCAAACAGATCGACACAAGCTTCTATCTAACCCAAGTACTCACCGGACACGGCTACCATAAAACCTACTTGAAAAGATTCAAGATCATCGATAACGACCTGTGCCCCTGCGATAACACTACCCCCCAAACAATTACACACTTGCTGCAAGACTGCCCGAGGTTCGGCTATCCGAGGTACGAACACGCCATGGTTTGCTACAACAACAGCATCCGTAACCCATACCGGATTACCGACCTACTACGAAACGAAGCGACAGCGCAATCTTACACTAAACTGGTGGAATCCATATACAAGGTGAAAGGGACATCGGCGCACAAATGTCGTGACAAGGTTTCACTCAAGGTCAAAAATAAAATGACCTAGGTCTTTCATGTAGAAAATGACCGGTTACGGATATTGTCATTTTTGAGCGTGCAGTGTATTGCTAACAACGCGATCACGCTCCGCGGTGAATGTTATCACGCGTGCGATCCGCAACTACCTACCTATTTACTCACACAAGTCACCGCAGCGATTTGCCGTGAGTCCGCGACCGTTGTTTTCGTGATACCTACCTACAAAACATCACCTAAACGTTGATACCACAATCATAAAATCAAGTTAATTAATTTTATAACCGATAACAGGTATTTTATACCAAAAAGGATATGAAAATGCGAGGAAATAAACTTTTTTCCATAAAACAGATTCAGAGTACCTAATGTAGGTATTATTAATAAATTCACTGACCTTTTCCATGTGCTTCGCCATAGCACATGAGCATAATTCCCATATTCACGGGCAGTAAAGTATTGTACGGAATGCATTTAAAATTTTTCGCAATCAAAACAATAACAATACACAGACACAAGTACTCACACACTAAGAAAGTTACTTTTGATTTTGATACCTTTACGATAAGATCGCAAATTCGCGACAAACTGCACATACGTTTGCACTCCACGAGCGAAAACTAGGAACTAATAAAAAATAATTTCAAAATCGGGGAAATACAAAAGAATTTTGCATACGCCGCTGCTCCTTTGAATTGAGCCGACGCGCCGCGCGCGGCCTTTGTCGGTGCCTTTGACGGTGCGCATAAAATAGGGGAGCGCTCGTCCTGTAGGTACTAGGCCGGCGTTGACCTTGCAAGTGAACTTTAAGCGGAACAGCTGACTGAGTACTCTTTTGAGTTTTATTTACATTGCTGTTTTGAGTGAAATAAATGAAATAATGGTTTTTTAATTATAAATCTAATTTGGGTAGGTAGAAATAATGTTTTTTTACACGTTCAAGTAAAAAAAACTGCAGAAAAAATTGGAAAATTGATGAAAAAAGTTACGGAAAATTTCAACGCAGGGGGGTCCAGAATCATGTACTTAACTCATGGTATTCGGATGTGCGTCGATGTCCCTTCCACCTTGTATAGTAATCTTAAGAGATTCAATGGCACATAACAACGACGCGGAAAGACGAAGAAGACAAGGAGAGAGAACTATAATGAAGAGAGAGACAAGATACAGAGAGAAGGCATATGGCGAAGGAACGACGTATCTAATCGCGTCGCAACCACGCCTACGCTAAAGTCGCGACACAAGAGAACGCAAATGAGAGTTTTTATATAATAAAGAGAATCAAAAAAAATGTCTTCGTGAAATAAACGCACTACACAGTATTAAAGTTATGCGTCGAAGAATAGTACTTCGAGGGGCGAATTGTAAATATAACTCGAAAAATAGGTTCAAAATTAAAACTGTAAACAAGGTGGAAAGGTAGGCTGCCCCAGAAATCTCTTTTGCAATCGCTCAAATCTCAGAACATGATTGTGGGGCGTAATGAGGTCTCCAGACTGTATTGCAATATTCCAAACAATACGAAAAATACCGTTGGTCAGCATGGTAAACTGCTACTGAAATCGATAGCGTTCCTAATAACAAATCCCAGCAAGCTTGAGGTCTTTTAAATGATTTTTTCAACATGCGATATGCGGTATGTAAGAGTATTATCAAATGTGACTCCATAATCGGTTTCCGTAACCTCGTTAATACTAGTAGGGCCCACGTTGTACACACAAGGTTTTACAATGATAATAGTTATTACATTCTACCTGCTCGGTCTTCATTGATACCCAGCTATTTCTCTTCTGTACATAAAGATTTGCCAAAATCATTTCTAAAAACCAAAAACTTTTTTTTTGCAATTTCTACATCTGTTACCGAACTCTTGATACTATTAAATAAATATAATTATATTATAGATATTATTATAATAATACTTCTTTTTTGTTAATACATACTTATAATATACAGGGTGTTTGGAAGATCGATGCGAAGCCGTGAAGCAGAGCTAGTATAGACCATTTATAACCATTTGAGCCCAACTTGTTTCAGACGAAGTGTGACTATTCTTTTTTTTGAGGATTTTAAAGATTTTTGATGACAGAACCCAAAAATTTGCAGTTAATTGCAAATAATGGTCAGTTTGAAAGTTAAATCATTTATTTTGTAGTTTGAGATTGCTTATTGTACAATCAACTATAAATGGCTGTAATAAATATATCTCATGAAATTGACAACTTTTCTTTAGCCAGCATCTACGAATGTTCCCCTGACCTTTGCTGTAACTTTATTGTTGAACCAAATGAAAATCTAAAAATAATACATATGAACATACGAAGTATCAGCAAAAACCTTGACTAGTTTATTGCGATGCTAGCAACTACAAACATTGAATTCGACATTCTTGTACTCACTGAGTGCTGGCTTAAAGTAACTGGGGCCTTACCGGTCATACAGGGATACAACTGCTATGCCACGGAGAACAATAAGTCACAAAACGTTGTTGTTGTTGTAATATACTCTAAAATTTCCATAGAAAGTGTTATACATGAGCCCCTAAATCTCGATGCCAACTGTCTTGTCTGTACCATGGATAAAATTGCTGTAATATGCATGTACCGCCCTCCCTCATATCATAACCTGGATCAGTTCTTTAACAGCCTCAATAGTCTCGTAAATTCATTGAAAGATTACAACAATATTGCTCTCATTGGAGACTTGAATATAGACATTAAACCGTATAATAATGACCGACACGCAAACGATTATCTAACTTTAACTGCTTCGCTGGGGTTATTACCTGCTCATTTGCTACCAACCCGATTGGGAAATTGCTTAGACCATGTTCTTTTAAAGACCAAGGGAACAGCCCGCATCATATTACTAGATTCCCACATCACTGATCACCTACCCGTAATTTTGTGTCTAAAAACGAAAAGAACTACTATAAAAAACAGTACCAACACATACATTCGATATAATTATGAAGCGATAAAAAATGAGGTAAACTGTACTGATTTTAACCAAATTTTGGAGGAGTCGGACGTGAATCTCGCAGCGGAGTTATTAACTAACATGATCCAAGAAATTATAGTAAAACATTCACAATATATAAAAATCCAAAGAAAGGTCCGTGTTATCAAACCATGGATGACGCAAGGCTTAGTCCGCTGCATACGGAATCGGGACATGATGCATAAAGAAGCAACTAGTAATCCAAATAATAACATCCTTAAAGTGACCTACACGCGATATCGCAATTACCTAAATTCGTTGCTAAGAAAACTTAGGCGCTTACATGATAAAAATGAGCTGATTAAGGCGAAAAATAACCCAAAAGCTACATGGAAGGCTATAAAGAAATTACAAATACTTGTTCACAAAATCAGTCCCCCTCAGAACTGCTGCAACTTGCCCCCGATCCAAAAACCTCTGTAAACGGAGTTAACAGCTTTTTTGTAGACATTGGGCAATCCCTGGCCTCTAACATATCTATTCCTATACCACCCACAAATGGCAAAGTAAGTAGAGCTCACCCTCCGTGTTCTCACTCCCTCATTATATTGCCAGTGGATGAGGCTCACGTAAAAACCCTTATTGACTCCCTGCGCAGTGACTGTGCCACTGGTTACGATAACATTCCCGCTAAGGTACTTAAGCAGTCGAGCTATTTTTTGGCAGGGCCCATTGCCCATGTCTGCAACCGAGCGATTGATTCTGGCACTTTTCCTAACGTTTTTAAAAAAGCTATGGTGCATCCCGTGTTCAAAGGTGGAGACAAGGCTAACGTCGCAAATTACCGGCCTATTTCAGTCTTAAGCTCGTTATCGAAGATCCTAGAAAGAATTCTCAACAATTGTCTAGTAAACTTTCTAAACAAGTACAAAATCATTGCGAGCAACCAGTATGGATTTAGGTCTGGAATATCTACGGAAGATGCTGTTGTGGACGTCACCAAAACATTAGTTGATAAACTAGATGGGAAGATGAAATGTTACGGTATTTTTCTAGATATATCCAAAGCATTTGAAACGGTATCTATTCCCACCCTTGTCTCGAAACTTGAGCATGTGGGAGTACGTGGCTTGACGTTAAACATCTTTGAGGACTACTTATCGAATCGCACGCAATGTGTAAAGATCGACTCTCTGACTAGTGATCATAAGACTGTCAAATTTGGTGTCCCACAGGGGAGCATTCTTGGGCCAACACTCTTCCTTCTATATATAAATGACTTGTGTCTGGCCCAGATCCCAAATTGTGACATATTTACATATGCCGATGACACGGCATTGATAGTTTATGACACCGACTGGTCAAAGGCAAAACGAAGGGCAGAACATGCGATTCGATGGGTAAAGGAATGGCTTTCGGAAAATCTGCTGACGCTCAATATAGGGAAAACTAACATAATTCGTTTCTCCTTACCTAATACAGCGACCCCACCCCAAGAGTCTGGTCTAGTTAAAGCTCATACTTGCACGGGTAGTAATAGCGACTGCAACTGTCCTCTCCTTTCTCTTGTTCCTAAAATAAAATATCTTGGAATCCTGATTAACCACAAACTAACCTGGCAACCTTATATTGATGCCTTGTGCACACGGATTAGGAAACTTATATATATCTTCAAAGAACTGAGGCATTCTGCTGATCCCGAAACAGCTTTGCTAGTATACCAGAGTCTTTGTGAGTCTATAATCACGTATTGCATCCCTGCTTGGGGTGGAACGTATAAAACTTCCCTACTTAATATAGAACGAGCTCAAAGGGCTACATTAAAAATTATGTATTTTAAGCGTAGGGACTTTTCCACAGCCCAACTCTATTTGGAAGCTCAAGTTATGACAGTCCGACAGTTGTTTATACTTCGTGCCGTGCTGCGTAGACACTCGATGTTACCTTTAAATCCAAATAACTTCTATAAACGCAAAGGGTCTTCGGTCTGTGATCCCGTCAAATGTCGTTCTACTTTTGCCAGTCGGCAATTCGTCGCTTCTAGTTCTCGACTTTACAATAAAATAAATAAAATTTTATCAATTTATAAACACACAAGGCATGAGGTGAAAAATACTCTAGCCAGGTGGTTGCAGAAGTTATCATACGAAAATACTGAAAGTCTTGTTAATATAGTCTCTTAATTGGTGCTAATACTGTAAGCACATACATTAAGATTTTTATAGAATAGATAAGTAGTACTTGCACGGCTTAATACATAGTGGTATGTCACTGTAATTTTGGGAACCAATGATTTCTAAGACACAGGCTTTCTGCCTAGTTTAGGAGTCAGTACGTTCGACCTCATACTATGTCATGTTGTACAACTTAACCAACCCATTGTCATATGTATCTTGCACTAACTGTGGATTTTGTGTACAAATAAATATTATTATTATTATTATTATATTTTTTATTTTATTAAAGCAATGCAATAAAGCATGATTCAGGTATCTGTGTCATAAGACATTTTTTACAGATATTTAAAGTCAGTGATTATACTATTTTTAAGATTTACGAAAACTGTTTTTGGCAGCTTTTAAAAAAACACAGATCGTGATTTTACTGTTCATATATTTTTAAAAAAATGCCTGGTTATTGTTCTTTCTTTTGAGGTATCAACTTTGCGGATAGCTCACAAATTATTGAAATAAGAACCTACAAACTAAATTGCAGGAGAAAATTAGTTTATTAAGCAGGGTGATACAACGACTTTTGTGGTTTAAAATTATTATTATTTTACTGGAAATGATAAGAGCCGATATTTCCATCGCCAGATAACTTTATCGGATACTATTTTTTTCGCCGATGACACCTACCTTATCTTCAAATTAAACAAGAAAGATAGTAAAGTACAACATGTTAACGAAAGCCTGGTCCTTCTCTCGAAGTGGTTTGCAGCAAATAGCCTTGTACTTAATGCCAATAGAACGAAATACCTTGAATTTTCATTACCAGACGTCCAACTGCAGTGGGGTGCTCACATTAAGGTTTTGTCAGGTAGGTTGAGCTCTGCTGCATATGCGGTGAGAAAAGTTAGAGAGCTTACAGATATTGCTACAGCTAGGCTAGTTAACTTTGCATATATCCACAGCATCATGTCCTACGGTATCCTTCTATGGAGCACAGCAGCGGACGGTGATTCGATATTTATTTTGCAAAAGAGAGCAATCCGCGCCATCTATAATATGGGGCTCCGGGAGTCACTTAGAAACGTGTTCAAAAACATCAATATACTTACAATGCCATCACTTTATATCCTTGAAAATATCTTTTATGTTAGAAAAAATCTGCAGAAGTATAGTATGAGGAGTGATACCCACACTATATATATATAAATTAGAATTACCAAAATATAGATTAGCTAAAACAAGTAAGTCAATTATTGTCTAATTATAGGAAATGGTGTAAGATTTGGGAACTGCCCAAAACTGTATTAGACCATACCGAAGGGGAAGTTAAAGGCACATGTAAAACGAATCCTTATAAAGAAAGCCTATTATAAAATACAAGACGATGTTGATGATATGGATGTCTGGCAATAGTTAGATCTTTCTGCATGTGGCTTCCCTGGAACTTAGAAATAAACCGTGATAGCTCGGCTTAAAAATACGATAGCTCTAAAATTTCTAGCTTATAGTACTCGGGAATAATGTAGCTATCTTTTAATGCAATTATTTTCAGAATCGCATCATTAATTTTGAAGATTACCCCTTATATATCCACTCAAAACCTCGAAAAATTACAAACTAACAAACTGTCAAATTTTACCATTTCACTATATTAGTATAAGTATTTCTAAACTCTGAATTTTTCGCGCTTTCGTTTGATATACCACTCGATAGGATAGCAAAAAAGCGCTGTAGTTGAACATACGTAAATAGGAAGATACATAGACTCCCTAATATAAAACCCTACCTTCAGCTTTTTGCCGTGTCGTCAGGTAAAAACCAAAAATTTAAAAGAGTAACCATGGAGTTTCTTGCCGGTTCTTCTCCACAGGAAACAATTAATATAAGGTCTATGTGAAAATAAAAATATTTTGATTTTGATTCGAACCCACGACCTCGTGATTAGCAGTTCGACACGCGGACTACTAGACCACAGACGTCGTCATTTATCTTTTTATCGGTTTTGTGAGCATAATAATTATGGTTTTTCAAAATCTATATTTATGTTACATTGCCGAACTCGTTTTATTATTGAAGAATAATATTTATGAGACGTTCATATGACTGAATCGCGATTTAAAATAGACTTCACACATTTGGATTAATCAACAATCACGAGTTTCTGAAAGTAAACGAAATCTACAATACAGACACACAGGTGGAAAATTATAATCACTGTACAGAATTACTTTCACACCAAAACACAACAATGATTTTAATAACTAGATGTATTTTGTTATTTTATCAGTATGGTTATTTAAAGTAAGGTCATGAGGTACATAATATTCTATTACTATGTAATTCTGAAGCAAATATCAACTACATCCGCGCAGCTCCGTTTTCGTCCTATAAAAGCAATAAGAAGTTTTCAAACATCAAATGATTTTCGAAATGACCAGTTTCAAGGAGAAAGACAAAGAGTATATAACACGACTAGATCACCATGGTTTCAAAGTGTTCGCCCAGCTGCATCGGCTAATCCAATGATTCGAGTCCAAAATCCTGCAACTGTTCAATATTCTCCATCTCCACCTGTGCTGACTCAAAGATTTGAATATATACAACCGCCAGATGCTCCTGTTCTGCGCAGCAGGCCAATAGGTATGCCAACTTCAATTTTTCCAAATTATGGCAATGGTCCAAGTATGCCAATCCTTTATCCCACATCTACAGGAATACAAAATATTCAAGGGAAAAAAAATCCTATTCTTCATAAGTTACCCGAAGTTATGCGAGCCTCGGTTCCACAAAATTACAGAAATGCCCAATCTCAAACAAAGTTATTCAGAACAGTGGCACAATATACTATGGCAACTCGGTTAACGCCAATTCAAACTGCACCAACCCCACGATTTAGAAATAAACAAGTATTGCGAAGCCAAATGATGCCAATGTTGCGTAATACTCTTGCTCAGGCTATGCCAGCGGATATTTTGCAGAGTCAGATTGAACTATCCCGAGCTTTTCAAACGGAGACAACCTCATATTTTTCTGAGCAGACAATGCGCACAGGGGTTCTTTTAAAGCGAGAGTTTACTGGTGAACAAACGGAAAGAGAGCTTCTACCTCCATCTGAAAATGTTGAAGTTGTAGAAAGAGAGATATCATCAGAAAGTAGTAGTTCCGAGGATTACAGAACAACTATCCTTTACAAACGTACTAAAAGAAGGATATTCAAAGTGTCAGTAAGCACCAGACCACCTTATCCAGACGGAATAATTCCTGAAATACCGGAAATATCTGGGGATTACTTCATAGACTGTGATATAAAAGCTAAATGTCACAAACATGTATGGCGATATAAGGAGAGGAAAGATATTATGCGTAGTTATTAACAAATGTGAAGTTGTAAAGGTAATCTCTAATCTGCTCGATGTTGGCAGGTTCTTGCCAGCAGAAAATCGACAACGGGTTTGTAAATAAGATGGGGCTGTTTCAAAGAAATATTTATATTTTTTATTATTGTATTGTATATGTTACAAGGATGGACCTAAATTGAATATTCAGACATAAGAAGACACTAAAGATAGAAGATAAAAATGTGCCTGGATTACACGTAACGAGTACAATGGTGAAACAGTGTGCTCGGCCAAGTGCTTTATAAACAAAAACCTTTATGTACCTCTTTTGTGTAACACATACTAGCTGACAAGTTCATTCAGAACACTTCCCGAGTCACTCGTTCGGTGTATTTATTTCTCGTTGTATGATTTTTGTTTTTATTTTTATCATGTTAGTACGGTAATATTAAATGACACAGTAAAACGACGATAAAATTAATCCAAACGGGTTACATTTTTATTCTGGTATGGGGACGAGTTAGAATACACTGCTACCTCACTGCCACGGATATTCCTTACTGCACTGGTATTTTGTAGGTGGAAATATGTGGGTTTGAATTGCTCCGTGTTAGGACCTCTCGAGGTCTAACTAGCTGGTGAACCTGCTTAAGTCGGAGTCTGTCGTAAAATAACCCCTGTGTGTGTGTTCCGACTTTTGCACATGAGAGCCAGTTTCTCCTATCGGTTGCTTTGCAGTCGGTAAGGGCTTTTATAAATCAGCAACGCATCAGCAATGGGCGTTTACTTACCATCAGGTGGCTTTTCTGCTGGTTTGCCGACTTATTTCATATAAAAATACTTCCATTCAATGAAGTATGACTATGTAAGTAGCTTGGAAGGATTTTTAATAAAAAATGTTCCGATATAACCTAGCTGCTGAAATTTTGCTATCTCGCTATTGTACTCGTCACGTGTCATACTGGCAGTAGTCTGCAGGGTAGCTACAAATATTATAGATTATGTACGAGTCATGAGATCCAACGTATGGCTATGTAGAGCATCATCACCTCTTGTCCCAACGTATTTGCGGTCAGCGCAGTATGATTGTCCTTTTTTCCATTCATTCCTTTCAGCCGTCATCACATTATGTATTCACTCCCTTTTCAATGTTATTGGCCTCTATGTATCTGTATGTGCCCGTATCGATATGTAGATATACACCTATAACCACACTACGGCCACGGACGCGTATAACCAAAAACAGTTCTTGATAGTCATTCTACTTTAGTTTAGAGGATGAGTAAAATGCAAAGTAAGCTAAATAAAAAGTTTTCAGTGGTGTTGTTTCAATTAGTATAAATAATAATCGGCAGTGAAAGCCGAGCAAATAACAGTCCAGCCACACCATTCTTCTCTCGAAGGCTTTAGGGTTTTTATGCACTCCCATTATATAAAATTAAAGGATGAAAATTAAATGAACTGATTTCGTTTCGGATAGTATCGAAAATAATCCCGCGATGACAAAATAAAATAGTAAAATAGTTATTTGTTATACAAGAGTGCAAAGTTGCTTTTTAACCGCGTGCTCAATTTTGATGACCGAGCAAGCGAAGGATTCTAAAATTGAATCACGAGCGGAGCGAGTGATTCAAAAATTAGAATCCTGAGCGACAGCGAGGGAATCAAAAGAGCACAAGGTGAAAAATCTTTGCACTCGAGTGCAACACGTAACTTTTCATCCCACCTCAGCGAGGAAATGACTAAAAAAACATTTACAACCACAAGATACTTTTATTTCAGTTTAGGTATTAAATACTATATGATAGGTAAGTTTTACAGAATATTCCTTAAATTATAACAAATAATACTTGGTATAATTAAGAGAAATTGAAAGTAACGTTGCTACAATTACTTGAGTGTAATATTTTTGTTAGGTACTGTAATGTTGGTGTTAGTGACTTAAAAAAGTACACCAAGAAAGTTCCGATAGGGTTGTTTAAAAAAATATCGATACATCGATATCATTTTTTTAATCTATTGATATTTTTGAGCGATATTTAATATTTCGATATATCGATGCATCGATATAAAATTCAAAGTATCGAAAAGGTATAAAAATCTATATTTTTACAGACCAATAAACATTTATAAGTTTTAAGATTATAAAATCCCAAAAAGGAATACTTTTTTTATACTAACATATTTTTAACAAATTATGGTATGGTATAATTATGGTCGACTTGATTTGTTGTTTTATAATTTGGTTTTTAAGATATATCGCCTATATCGATATTTTTAAATAAAAATATCAGTATCTATACTAATATTTTCAAAAAATATACGACATATATCGATACTTTGTTGCGTAGACTCGGAACCTAGGGAAGGTTCCAAGTCTGAGTTTTTAACAAATTAAAAAAAAGTTGTATGATAAATTCCGCGCCAGGGGGGTAAAAGAACGATGTTCTAAATTCAATTTACTTTATCTCTCTAGAGGATAAAAACGACTTTTGCACTCAGATATTGAAGAGTAAAAATACTCTTTCCGAGATGGTGGGATGAAAATTTTTTTTAACAACTTCAGCAAAACCTAATACCCGACGAAAAAGTAACTGAAAAGCAATAAATATACCTTTTTTAGATTATAAGAATTAAAAAAAAAAGATTTTTTGTGGGTACTAAAAAGTAAAAGTTATGAAGTGACATTATTTTAACTAACTCAGTCTAAGTTATTTTTAATGAAGGAAAAAATAACTAATCTAATGTAATCTTAGCATGGAAAATTCTTAAAAAAATACAAAAAGATAACTCAGTCTAAGTTTTCATGAAGTTAAATTATTAACGACGTCTGTGGTCTAGTGGTTTGAGTACCGGACTGCTGATCACGAGGTCGTGGGTTCGATTCCCACAAGACACAAACATTTATGTGATGAACTTAGATGTTTGTGTTTGTCTGGGTGTTTCTTATATATTATAAGTATGTATTTACAAAAGAAAAGCATATAAGTATTATATCCATTGTCTAGTAACCATAGTAAGTACAAGCTCTGCTTAGTTTGGGACTAGGTGGTGCTGTGTAAAAATGTCCCAGGATATTTGATTATTATTTATTATATAAACGCAAGCACGAGAAAGTTGCTGTAAACCGTTGAGGGTTTCTTTCGTTTGTCTTTCGTCAGTTGTCATCAGATCAACTCTAAGTTTCCATTATGTTGGGGACTGGTTTATTATGTGTAGAGACATCAGAACTACATAATGTGTGCCAAGTTTCATTACAATCGGTTCACATTCAGTACAAAATATAAATCATCCCCTAAATTTCTACCCTTAGGGGTGCTGTTTCTTTCAAATTTAAATGGTTCTGTTTTGGGTTTCTTTCAAACAAAAAAAATTTATATCGGTCCATAATTGGCAGAGAAATCGGTGAACATACATAAATGATTTTTAAACAAAAATAAATCGTCTAAAAAACACCTACGACCTAAAAATAAAAAAATAACAGTTAAAAAAAGTAACAGTAGTCGGTGCCAAACTACTAATTTAATTTAAATATGACTTTAATAAACACCTACAGAGGAAAAAAAAAAAAAAAAAAAACCGTTACACTAAGCGTCGAAGAATTCCTCCGCATCACCGTCGTCTGGCAACGTGCCCAGAAGACTGGCAGCATTGCCACGTTGAATGGCAATGCTTATACGTTCCCCTAGAAACAAGCCAGCCCTCTGGTCACGTGAAGAGTCGACCAGTCTCCTTGAAATTTCTTTAAAAAGGAGACGAGCACTCGGACCCCACGAACCGAGCGTTTCGACTCCAAACGGCTCAAATACATAACTACCAGATAAGTTAGTATACTTGCGCCGTTTGAGAGTCTCCGCAGCAGCAGCAGCAGCGCCAGCGCAGCCAGCTGAGCTTGAAAGATGGGATGGAGCAAGGGTGTCAACACAAGTTGCATCCCACACCAAAGGCCTACCCATTTTCCATGGCAAAAGCGTCATACCATCTGGTCTCTTACCATCGTCACGTACCAAGCCATTAGGTTCTAAAACAGCTGGTACGCCGGCGGTGGCAAGAGCGCGACGGAGAATGTCGTTAATGCTGGCATGTCGCGCTATGCGGCCTGCACTCCTGCAACACGACAGACCGTGATGTCCGAGGCTGCCGACAGCTTCACCACAGTGACACCGATGCGGAGCAACACAAGGAGCGCCTAGACGAAGACACGTAGCGAGCCGAAAAGTTGTGTCATCCAACATAGTCCCTATGTTGGACGACGGAAGTGCCAGAAGCCAGAGACCCGATTCCCATTCACCCACAGCCATCAGACGAGCACGCTCGGCAGTATTGACTGACGTATGTAGAAGTTCTTTCCGCGTCAAACTGCAAAGCGGCTCGTCCCACAGCCTCTGGGAAGATGGGATCAAAGGTAAAACCGTACTCGGACAAGCCATTTTCCATACGTTCATAGCATCAGACATGAACGGTACTTCAAAGTCAACCCGAGATGGTCCTAAGATATCTCTGGTCAACTTATCAGTACCGTGGACTGAGGATATAAACGCAGGTAAACTAATACTTGAAATTTTGCGGATGCCCAGGCCACCCAAACGAATGGGAAGCGATGCTTGAAGCCAAGCTCGGTCATCCAGTGCCACGTTTAAAAGAGAAGACAGAAAATTTCGTATGATTCGATCAACTTTTTCCAAAAGATGTGGGTACATCCACAAATGTGAAGAACGGAGAAAATACGTAAATTTTGGTCCAAAACAACAAAATCTAATAATAGTAAAAGCCGAATGTATATTAATTTTGAAAAGTCTTTCCGAAATGTCATTAAAATTTTGTATTTTTTCTTCGATGAAATACGGAAAAGATTCATCGAAGATTGGGGACCCTAGCAGATGAAGACTACTTTTTTCAACAATTTTGATGTCAGGAGCGATTTCATTAAATTTTTGTAAAGTCACTTGTCTGTCAGTAGTGTCTGGTAAAAAGATTTCGCACTTAGATGGATTGAGGTCAAGGCCAATAGAATTGAATTTATGTTTTAAAAATTTTAAATCTTCCAAAACTGTGTCTGCATCACCTCCTAGAGTCCCGTCATCTAAGTACCACAAGTTGAATTTTGAATTTAGTTCCTTAATAATAGGATTTATTGCTAAACTAAAGATGACTGGTCCGAGAGGGTCACCTTGTTGACAACCGACAGCAGATTCTAAAAGATGGTCCTTATATAATAATTTAGAGGGGTGTCTATAACACTGCCAAAGAAAACTGTAAATTTTGGGTATTTCTTTTTTGACTTCTGTCAACAAAGTGTCCCTATTTACGGAATTAAAGGCGTTCTTTATGTCAACCTTAAGGATGACCTCATCTTTTTTATATTTCAAAAAAGTTGATAGGGCGTGTACGGCAGCCTCACAGCCCCCTTTGGCGCCAAAACCTAGTTGTAAGGGCTGGAATTTTTGCTGAAGTAGATCACTATAAAAAGCACAACAAATTTTGGCTGCCGTACGCCGGTAAGTACACCCTACGGCGATGGGACGAATGCCGCCATCCCTCTTGCGCAGAGCACATAAATTGGCTCCGTACAAGACGTCGATGACGGCCTCGTGCACATTACCGGAGAGCATTAAGTTAATCAGAGCTGTCAGCTCCTTCAAAAGCGACTCACCAGCTTCCCCGGCGCTTGAACCCGTTAAATCTTTGAGATGCTGGGGTGTCAAGCCGTCGAGTCCACCAGCAGATCCATTTCGGAAAGAGCTGACGGCTGTGACCAATTGGCGAGCTGTAATTTGAAGGGAATCAGAATCAGGGTCGGGGGGACCAGGGAAATTGAGGTCATCCACTGGAGACGGGTGCTTACTCTCCAGAGCTGTAAGAGTCTCAGGAGAGTATGGTGCGACCACGTCGCTACTAAAAATTACCCTGGCAGCTCCACTTATGTCACCTTCACTTAATTTGGATTCCACATGGTGCAGTATACCTTTGTATAGTCGCGGTGCAGGCAATTTTGGGTCAAAAGTTAAAGAAGAGTTACAGTTTTCTTTAATTTGGGTTGTCAAAGATTTTTTACTAGCCAAATTTTTTTGCACATGCAGAATCCTGTAAGGGAAGGTGAGTAACTGTTCCCAAGCATTTTGTGAGTTCTCCCGGGTGGCGAGGCGAACACATCGCGCTAAACTCAGTGCAACTAAAGGCCTCGCCCCGCGGGGAACTCTCTTTAAAACAGGAGTTGAATTTTTTAATTTTGATAACTTTTGCCAGATTGGTTGAACAGAGGTGGTATTTATTGGTGATGATAAATTTAAAACCGTCCCGAGGTTAGAAAGTACATCGCGGGGTTGGGCTTTATGCACCTTGCCACAATGCACTTTCAAACCTCGTTCACCTTTAAAAAAACGGGCTTGGGAACAGTGAGGACATCTTACCAGATTATCCAGCGAGGTCAAAGGTTGACTGGCACTGCTTCCCGGGTCGTTACTGCCATCATCTATCATACTATTTACACTTTAAATAAAAACACAATACAAAAACACAATAAACACGAAACACAATAAATAAAAAACTGACAGTAAACAATATTGACGGTGTCACCACGTCGTCGCCGCCGTCGCGCAGCCGCGTTGCGGAGCCCCGGCATCTTCACGACTTATCGACTTGCATGGGCCTGCAGCAGGCCGCCACGGGTGGCTTTTAAGCTATATGGAGGAATATACTTTTCCAAGAATTTTCTGCGGTCAACTAAAGTGCACATGTGATAGTTTTTCAGCCTTTGTGTGTAGCTTGGGAGCTTTTTTGCCAAATAATCACCGTAAGAAAGATGGTATAGGAATCGTCTCTGTACGCTCTCTAGGCGCTTGTTCACGCTTTCATTATTTTGTAGTAATTTTCTTATTTAAATTATATTAAAATAAAATTTTTGACACGAGATGTTGTAATTTGTTTTTATACAACATAATTTATAAGATTTTATGTGGAAAGATAGAGGAAAAATACGCAATCAAATCGCAAGAGACTTTAATTGATTTATATGGACACCACCTCCATATTAGAAATCATAATCATAATTTAAATATGTAGGTACCAGTTATTTTTTGCTTTTTAGTTTTTAGGTGTTATTTGAAGGCGGTTTGTTTTTTTATTTAAGCAGTCGCGCTTAGGACCGCTACGCTAACGATAACTAATATATCTTACTAAACACACTATACGAATAAAGGTATTGTACGAGTACTTAATATTTCTACACTTCCATTGAAAACAAAAACCGTACTTAAAGGAAAATGAATAATACCTTGATTTTGGTTTCGGAGGCGTGTTGCAGCTTTCCGATTTGCGCTTCGGCGTGACCTTGTTAAAATTAATTTTGAATATTTTGCTTTGTTTTTAATGGTTAAAAATGATTCTCAGGAGATAAAATCATTTGGTACAAAATTATGAATATGATAAATTAATATCTTAGGTTAGAAATGCGTTAACAAAAAAGCTAGAGGAGTTTCAGGATCGTGACAGTGGTTGAACTTTCTTGAGTAGCTCACATTTAGAAGTCAATATTAACAAATACCAACCATTGCGCGGTTCAGGTTTTATCGAATTACTTACCGGCTGCAATTGAAGCGAAAAAAGCATGTGTCAATATTCGCAACAATGATGAGTATTGCTTTATGAGAAAGTTTGTAAATAAATGTAGTATTAAATGTTTTTTATAATAAATACAGAAAAATATGATACAATATGTAACAAGTAATAATAATTGTTAGATTGCGTACTGCAACTACACTCGCGAGCAACCAAATCGACTCAACCTGTAAGCACGCATACATATACGTTTTTTTTTTCATACGATATATTTTGTATATACTATTCATATATAATTAAAAAGCTTAAGGAATCAGCTTTAAATTGGTACCAGTGTTGTCAACATCCATTCAGTACTTTATAAAATAATGGTACCTGGATGGAAATGTAGCGAAAATAAGACTCAAGAAATCTGATTTGTGGTTAGGTATTTTAAAAATTAAATAAAAACTGAAATAATATCATGAAAAAAATTATTGTAACAATACTTGGTATTAAATCCTCTAGCTGATATCATGGGTCGCAGTCGGTTCTTCATTGATATTATGATTCTTTTTACGGTTTCCTGAGAAATACTATCCCGCTCCTCTAATAATGCCGCCTTCAATTCGATAAAAGTCTTACGAACTTGATTCTAAGCTCAAACCCTTCTCTGAAGCTCGTCCCATAGGTACTCAATGGGATTCATGGCTGGGTTGAATGCAAGCCAGTCCATTGGACGTATATTTATCTCATTTAAGAATTTCTGAGTAAAACGCGACGTGTGACAACGGATATTACGGTGTATTAACAATAACTAATCACCAATAAACCATGTAGGGAACCGCGTGGTCTTGAAGAATGTGGGCAATGTACCGATCAGCCTTCAACTCTCCTACTTGGCCTCCTACGGGCATGAAAACGAGCGCGGCTTTTCACTCAATTAATGTATTAAACAGATACCAAATTACATCATGCATGAACCGCTGATGTAGGCATTATTTTACCAAAACAGCACTGCACAAATCACTCACCAGGACGCCTTTAGACCCTACCTATCCTGTCATTCACATGTAGGCACATTTTACACTTATCAATGAACAAAATCGGCTACTATGGCTCAATGTTTAAATTAAGACGCTCTCGTACAAATCAAAGGCGCGCTTGCCGATGACCTATGGTCAATTTCGGGCCCGTGGCAGGCTGTTTTATAGACAGATTAGCTTCTTTTAAGCGTCTTCTAATTGGTGACTACCTGACAACCACCCTTCGAACGCGTCTTAGCTCTTGCTGCAAATAAACACCCGTCAGGTGTCGATTTCGCAGCTATATTTTATCCTGATTATCTTTGAGAATTTTAATGGCATCGTTATATCTAATAGCATCGGTATAATCCAGATTACCGGTTATACTTTTAACTACGGACCCTAAACCATCTATAAGACCTCTTTTATGACGACTAGGCCCTAAGCTGCGTAACTGACTTGATGCTTTATCTAATTTGCTTGTTAAATGGTCAATCTGTAATTCGTACAAAGCGTAAGTGTGGTTATCTAATCTATCGCTAATTTCGCCTAATTGTGTATGTACGGAAGAAATTTTGTCACTTATATCTTTGAGTTCAACGTATTGTAAAAATGTATAGTAGTGTGTAGTAAGTCTCATGGGTCCTAATTTAAAAGGTTCCTGGTCCATCATTTAGCCCTTTAAGTTTTATCTCTTGCGCCTGTATCAGGTGGAGGACCAACATCAGTAGCGGTATCCTGTAACAATTTTGCGCTATTAGGGACTCGTTTGAGTCTGGATTTAGCCACGGGGCCACGTTTTTTGGAGGTGTATATGTGAATTGGAAGATCTGCCAAAACTGTGTCCTGAGTGTATCTAGGCGCAAGCTTTTGGCGGCTAGCACTTGGATTTGTAACGAATATCTGTTGCTGTGGTTGATATTCTATTTCTGGTTCACGAGTTTTGTTCCTACTATCTATAATTGCTGTTGTATTGGCTAGAGATGACTCGTTAATTAACTCATAAACCTTTTTCATCTGTTCCCTATGTGAATGTGTGTATTGTTGTAATAAGTGTTGTGTTACGTCAATGTCTAGTGGATCTCTTGGGTCTGAATGTCCTAGGATGATATCATACGGTCTACACTTCGTGAAACTGTGTACTGAACTGTTATAGCCTATTAAAGCATAGGGCATTAAGTTAATGACAGATTCATCTCGGTGTTGCAATTTTAAAATGCGCAAATGCTCCAACAATGTTAAGTGAAATCTCTCGATATTGCCGTTATCGTTTGGTGCATGAGCTAGAGTTGTATGATGAGTGATTTTATGAATTTTGCAAAATTCTGAAAACATTTGGTTAGTAAACTCTGTACCCTGATCAGTTATGATGGTGAGTGGCAAACCATGATGCGTGCTATATGTTAGTAATGCTTGTATAACGCTGAGAGCTGTACCATCTCTAAGATTATACGCTTGACCATACTTGGAGAATACGTCTATAATCGTTACATATTTTTCATTTTGTGCAGTGAACAGGTCCATGTGGACAATCTCAAACGGTTTTGTAGCCGGAGGAACTATATTGAATTTAGGTCTTATGGGGTTTCTGTCGTATTTCGCCTGGCCACATATGGTACAATCGTTAACAAATTTGGAAATGTGCTCCTTCATTTTTGGCCAGTAATACCTGCGTGATAAAGCCAGATAACATTCGTTAATGCCACGATGGTTAGTTTTACCATCGTGATAATGACGTATAATATCCTGTTGCCTTAGATATTCTTTGACGTTTTCAATTTCTGATTTGGCTATTACTAAATTCATGGCTGAACTTTTAAACTTTTCTAGCAAGATTGGTACAATTTGGTACATGGCAAAAGGTGGGTTTATTAAGAGAGCTGTTTTGATTTTAGGGTTAACGTATTCCTTTATTGCATTAATTAAATCTTCCTCTAAGTTGGACTCGGATAGTTGCACAGACGTTCGGGTATGAGTGTCAAACGGTTTAGATGCTGTTGGTCGTCTTTTTATGTCACCTACTACAGTCAAGCATAATTGCCGGTAAAATTTGTTAAGGGTGTCGTCAAATTTGCGTCCAAAAAGATAGGGTCGGAAGTACTTAGTAGCCCAAACAATAACCAACAATTCTTTTTCTATGGTGCTGTAGTTAACTTCACTCTCGTTAAGCGTACGTGAAGCGTAAGATACAGGTCTGTCTGATCCTATTTGGCCTTGTGACAATACCGCGCCAAGAGCATAATTAGATGCGTCAGTGGTCAGTACAAATTCTTTTGTAAAGTCGGGATATCTTGCTATGGGATCATTAGTCAATAATGTCTTGCATTTCTCAAAACTATTAATGTAGTCAGTGTTAAAAGTAATTTTCTTCCCTTTCTTTAAACATTGTGTTAAGGGTTTAGTGATCCGGGCAAAGTCAGGGATAAATTTCCTGTAGTACCCTAAAAGTCCTAAGAATTGCTTTATCTGTTTAAGAGTTTTAGGTAATGGATAATTTTCTATGGCTGTTATCTTATCGGGGTTAGGCTTAATTCCTTCGCTACTTATGACATGACCGAGATAAGCAGTTTCTTGTTTTAAAAATGTGGACTTGTCTAGTTGAATTTTGAAATTAGATTTACTTAATCTTTGGAAAACTTTCTCTAGGTTAGGTTTATGCTCCTGTAATGATGTGCTAAATACTATAATGTCATCTAAATACACCAGACAGATGACATTCTGGAGTCCTTTGAGAACATTATCCATGACATCCAGAAGGTGCATTTTTAAGTCCCATGGGCATTGGTAAAAATTCAAAATGCCCATGTTCTACATTAAAAGCGGTCTTGGGGATGTCACTGGGGTGCATTTCTACCTGGTAAAATCCTGGTGCTAAGTCTAGTGTTGTAAAGTATTGACATTTTCCTAATTTGTCAAGGACATCACTAATATTCGGTATCGGGTACTTGTCATCGATCGTCTTTTCGTTAAGTTTGCGAAAGTCTACGACGAGACGCCACTTTTGCTTTCCAGAAGCATCAACCTTCTTTGGCACAACCCAAATAGGTGAGCTCCAAGCTGATTCTGATGACCTGATTATACCTTGTTCTAACATTTTTGATATTTGGCTACTAACTTCTTCTCGGTGAATGAATGGGTATCGGTAACTTTTAGTGTATATAGGATGCTCGTCGGTTGTTTTAATGCAGTGTTTGATTTTATTGGTAAATGTTAATGGCTCTCCTTCGATATAAAAAATGTCAGCATATTTAGAACACAATGATTCTAGATTTGCCTTTTCTTCTAAGTTTAAATGACTGGTGCGCAATTTTGAAATAATTTCTTTCGCGCGGGGTGACGACTGTTCGGTATACGTGCACTCAATGTTAAATAAAGTTACCTGTGCTGGGTGGTCTAATGAGAATACTATATCGTTCGCAGTTGGATTCTCCACCTCTACTATACCCCGGTTATTTATAACGGTCGTTAAGCATTCATGAATGATACAATTACAAATTATCTGCTCGCTAACTAAAACTTGTCCGTCTTGCGAATTAATTGGTAATCTAACTAACTTATTGCTTTGAGCTGGGATAATATTTTCATATAAATTAAGGTTATATGAATTATATATATTAATATGATTCACAGCAAATTTCGTAGTTAACGTTAAATCTTTAAGGTCCAATTTAGCATGCCATTTCGTAAGTAAGTCAAATCCTATGAGACCATCAAAATGATTATGGAATTTTTATACGAAAAGCTTAATAGGTTCTGAGTCATTGAATTCAAAAAAACATGGTATACTGATAGAATTGCTATGTCTACTTGTCGCGTGCACGTTAGTGACCTCAAACGGATCATAATTCAGCGGTAAATGTGGGAAGTATCTATCTACAGCTTCTGGGCTTATGAATGATTGATTAGCGCCAGTGTCTATCAATAATTTTAAGTTAGGGTTAGTAACATGAATGTACGGTAACTGTCTCTGCGTCTGAAGGTTTAGTTCTATTTTGATCTTTTTGATTTCATAGTCCCCTAAAAATCCTCACGGCTAGTGGAAGGTTGCGGCTGGTCGTCTGCTTGAACGTTACAGTCGTTTGTCACGTCAGTTATTTCAGTCTGAGGGGTGCTATCATATGTATACGATTGATTGTCGTAATAATTCATTTGGTAGTTATCGTCATAATAGATAGGCTCCTGTTCACACTCATAATACTCGGGATAATAATAATCTTCATAGCTTGAACATTCGTTTACATTTACATCGCTTGATTTGAAATAATTTGAGGATGGCGGATTACCTTTCTTAGTCCAATCCCAATCATTGCGAATAGGGGGTAGTGGCTTTGTAACAAAATGCCTTACACCACTCATAGGCTTTTGTCCTTGGTTTTGTGGTGGAGGTCTAGGCGTAATTCTAAATACGTTACTACGCGGATTGTAGTTTGGAGGCGGAGCGCTAAACATTCGCTGCGTATGCGAAGGCATACGGGGTTGGTTATGGGGTCCATTAAAACCTGAATTAAATCTAAATTGATTTCGACTGGCGAGCAGGGCGAGCGGTGGCTTAGTGGTCAGAGCGTCTGGTGTACCGAACCAGAAGGCGCAGGTTCGAATCCTGCCCGCCCGCCGATTTTTTCCTTCATTAAAAATAACTTGTAATCTTAGCATGGAAAATGCTTAAAAAAATACAAAAAGATAGGCAATAATAT
The DNA here is from genome assembly GCA_946251955.1 of Acronicta psi. Lineage (NCBI taxonomy): Eukaryota > Metazoa > Arthropoda > Insecta > Lepidoptera > Noctuidae > Acronicta > Acronicta psi. The sequence continues at coordinate 438,037 of OX276473.1, read as the reverse complement.
TGTTATAGTCTTTCAATTTCCTATCTTATCACCTCTTAAATATACCTTATATAGATTAGCTGTAGTACCGAATGAAAGTTAACAGGTAATAATTCCCCCTTACCCCTTCATAGCTATCACTAGAAATTTTCACGTGTATATAGAGGCTGAATGCCCGAAGTTAACTGAGCAGTATCTCTGCGAAGAAGAATTTAATCATCAGATAAGATCACAACCTGATTGCATACAACGAATAATCGAAGGCAAGACCACAGATGAATCCTGTGTGAAAACCACTATTTCCCTCTCGAGAGAAGCCATGGAGAAGCTGGACGACCGTCACTACGTAGTCGTTTTCCCACAACCAACAAAACTACAACTTACCTGCGAACGAAATGAATATAACACATTAACCGGCAGTTTCCTGGCTACCATTCCGCATAACTGTCTTCTTCGAACGCATGAATTCACCATGGTCAACATAAATGATCGAGTAATCGGTCAACCAACGAAGATAGCCGAAATCGATGCAAAGATGTATGAAGATCATGAATCTCAGATACCCATCCAAATCAACTCTATAGATTTGAGAAATCTACATAACCTACAAGATGAAATCAATCTTCAAGCACCTGTTCAATTGGAGTCATCATCACTCTACCACACAACTATACCATTCTACTCGACATTATTAGGTGCACTTGTACTAAGCATCATAGTACTGTGTTACCGCCTCCGAGCCAAGAAACTTAAAAACCCTGCAGAACAATCAACGCCCACTGTTCCTGCAAATACACACCATGCCTATGAAGATCCAGAGTCATCACGCCGGAGAAGAGCACAGATGCCAGCAACATTTTCACTAAACGTCTTAAAATAGTTGCTGAGCTACAGGGGGAGATGTTACGCGACGGCCTTATACCTATCCCGCTGACGGCGCATCAACAGTGGAATTGTACCACAAATACAAAGAATTGTGCAAGGTGACGGAAACGCTGACGATGCAGCACGTGTAAGCGACGGACGGACCGGTGGCCTACGTGACTACAGAACTCGTCCATTCCGATTCCTACTTCGAATCTGCATACTAGGTTTAGGTTAATTATAACTTTCAATAATTGTAATACTTTATTGTAACAATAATTTTAATTAATTTCGGTTTTTTTTGAGTCCTCCGACGGCGTTCGACATAATTCGCTATACGCGTAAGAACACAACACAATTACATGCACTATTTCATTTTTGTAAGATCCACTTCCGTTTTTATGATAATCGTAGGGGATGTATCTGCTTTCTTCACGTGTATTTTGGCATGCTTGACCCAAACATAACGAAAATCCATCTCAGCAGCATTCTTTTTGGCTTTAGATAAGAGTGCCTTATTTTGAACAGTAAGGTGATCATTCACGTAAATCTTTTGGTTGCCAGATAATCCGATAAGTCCGTTCGTCAGGGTAGTGGTTTTGAGAGTATGTCTAGCTGCGGCTATAAAGTCCTCCTTCACATAGCGGTTGCAAAAGTAGACAACGATGGGCTTCGAATTATCCTTCTCACGCGTTGGTACTCTCGAAGTAAAATTTATTTGGTTCTTAGAAACTGGGTAGTGTATTTTTGTTCCAATCGTAGATAGAATATTAAAGAGATTCTCGTTGCTGGTTTGAGTAACCCCTTTGATCTCAACGTTATTCATCCTGGACCACTGCTCTTTGGAGTTAGCATCTTGTTCTAGTTTATCTAGACGTGTCTGGATTGTGTCAACCTGACTCTGAACTTTTTCTAGTTGTACGATACGTCCCTCCATTTCTTTAATTTTGGTGTTAAATACTTTCAACTCCTTGTTAGCTACGTTCACAAATGTTTTCAGCTCTGCGAACTCGCGTCGCAGTGCCATTACCTCATCTTTAAGGCACTCGAGTGGGGCTAGTTTATCAGAGATGGCTCTGATTTCTTTCAATATAAGTGATTCAGACGTTACCTTGTGGTTTGGGGAAGATGGTGGCTGACTGGATCCGGACTGCTTACATTTTGAGCAGCGCCATGTGTTTTTCCTCTCGCCGAGTTTACGAAATCCTGGTTCCGTTATTCCAGCGCAGTGAAAATGAAGCACTTGAGAGCACACTGTGCAGTGAATTCCCTCTGATAAGAGGTCACCACAAGCACCACAACTATATGTATCCATTATGAACAGATGTATCGTATTTTTTTGAGAATGAAGAAAAATGAAAAAGGTTGATGACAGCTGGATTATTTTATGAGCGCGATTTAGGTACTATAGGAAACGACTGCTCGTCGCGGTGGTCACGACGGGAATGAATAATTCTCATACGGGAAATACGTGGAATTGAGATAAACCCTAACGTCTCGAACAAGACAGTGATCGAATTGAGACATGTCAGAACTTGCATTGTTTTTTCTATTTGTTTGTAGACCAAGAATTATGTATCGTGGTTTTTCTATTTGAGTTGAAGTTTTGATAGATCAAGTATGTTTTGTAGTTTTAGGTAAAGTGGGATATTCGTACAGATCCCAATTTCTGTATATTATTTGAAGTGGTCGATCTTTTTCTAGGAGTCTTAACAAACTATTTTTTTCTTTATCTGATACTTTAACATGTGGTACGCGCCATATAATTTTGTTAATCTGAACATCATCCACCGTTTCACCAGTGCTCAGTTTTACAGCGTTCAAATTGGTGTTACTTCAGCAAAGTAAAAGTAACAGTATCAGTTCATGTCTACTATTTATCACGACTTTTTTTAAATCTTCAGCAAATCCGAGGATATGACACAGTGGTATAGAAGCTGAAAATCTTCCTCCATTGATATTTTTTATACCATCAATATTCCAGCCACGAGCATTAGATATTTTTGATTCACTTTTATTCATGGATATTAATGATTTGATGGTTGTAGTTAAACCTGCATTTTTTATTTTATCAATCTCCACTCAATTAAGCTCATATCATATCTTGGAATAAGTACATTAGCGCATTGTTCGTGAAATTGACACTAGAAGTTTTGTCTTTCATGTCTTTTTTACTAACGATAACAGATCCTTCCAAATACAGAGTGCTAGCTGGTGGTAGTATGTATAAGTCTTGTTGGTTAATAGGTATACGGATTTCATCGTTTCTGTTGAAACTCGTTACATAAGGCTTGTAGGAATGAAATTCGATTCCTTCTATGGTGTTATCGTAAGTTGGAGCAGATAAAACATCTAAGATATTCATTTCAGCAATTTGAGCGTTCTGAGGAATGCTTTATTGTCTTTAGTTTATTTTATTTTATTTTTAGAGCAAGGTCTTCTTTGGTATGAAGCTCGAGTAGAACTGATATTCTTAATTTCTTGACGTACATTTTTATCGTAGTAATCATGGTTTTCTTTTGAGATGTAAATACAGCTGCACTTCTTCACCACGCAAATTAATTAAGTTATTGTTATTATCTAATAGCTTGATATTTATGCAGTTTATATTGTTTTGATTGATTGGAAAGTGTATTGCGTTCTTTGGGATTCCTATGATCCTGTATCCAGGTGGTACGTTAAGTGCAAATTCGTGAATAATATGACTTGGTTTTCCGTTTATGTACGAACCGCTTACAATATCACATTCGATCCTGACCACGGTCGTTGGTAAAATGTTTTCCGGAGACTCATGCCATTTATTTGCTTTCTAGATTTGTTTATTAAATCCTAACATTCTTCTATAAGAATTCTCTTTGGTAAAATTAACATCTTTTGTACAGAAAATAGTTGTTTTTAAAATTTTATTATTACATTGCAGTTTGATAGATGCATCTTTAATTTCTGATTTTAAATAATCATTGATATCTTCGACGACGTCTGTGGTCTAGTGGTTCGAGTACCGGACTGCTGATCACGAGGTCGTGGGTTCGATTCCCACAGGACACAAACATTTATTGTGATGAACTTAATTAATGTTTGTGTTTGTCTGGGTGTTTCTTATGTATTATAAGTATGTATTTACAAAAAAAAAAGTATATAAGTATTATATCCATTGCCTAGTACCCATAGTACAAGCTCTGCTTAGTTTGGGACTAGATGGTGCTGTGTCAAAAATGTCCCATTATATTTATTTATTTATTTATTATCTTGCAATTCATATGTGCCTTCCGGTATTTCTATAACTTCGTTAAGTCCATAATAGAACTTATTATTACTGTTAACAATGTTTGGAATAGAATTAAATGTTGAAAAGTGTAATAAAGCACATTCATACTCTCCATCAAGCTGTAAACTATTAGGGTAGTATGTAGATAAAACTGACGAATTTCCAGTTATCGACAAGGTGAGCGACATCTTGCAAATGATTGAAATGAAACATAAGCATTATATTTTATAGTACATTTTTATTCCAAAAACTCCACAAATATTCTAAACATAAATGACCGCAGTTTACAGAAAAGAATTTTTGATATCTCGTGTAGTTATAAAAGACGTTACAATTTTTTTTAATATCGAATTTATTCCATCGGTGGTTTCAGATTTCCATAGCTATCAAAATATTCGCAATAATCAATACCTTAACATATGCTACCCAATGCGTCCTTTCGTTCATAGAATCATCTAAGTTTACGATACCACATTCGATGCGTTTAGGGTTTTTACGTAATCGATCTTTCATGTAGACTCCACGAAAATGAGGAATAACTTTTGAATATTTTAGGATGTCTACATTAGTGAGAGGTCGATTAGGTAGCATCTTCTTCAGTTTTTTGAAGAATGAACATACAATCCATTACCATTTTTATACGGTTTAATGTATAAACCCTTGCCCAACACTAACGCCTCCATAGCCCTATTGTGACGTTCTGACTCTTGCAAATTTTGCTGACCTGCTTGTAGTCATTAACGGTTTTTGCAATGCCAGCTGCACCACCAGCTAAAGTTCCCAAAGCCGATAAGCCAGCGAAAATTGAAATCAAAGGCAGAACTCCTCCAGTCTTTGGTATGGGTATTACTCGTGGCACCCGAATTCGATGATGGCTGTTTGGAAATAACTTTTTTGCGACTAAGTAAGCTGCTTTTATTAAAGACTTATTGTCGCTGTGTTTGAGTTTCTTACCTTTTGATTTTATTTTAGAGACTAAACTTTTAAATGTTTTAATCGCGGAGCCAGACTTCAATTTAGCTTTCATGACTTTGCTCACTAACCATGAAGTTAGTTTTTCTCCTTTCCCTGCATCTTTTGATTTCAATCTTTGTTTAGCCATATTAAGTAGTTGTAAATCAGCTTTGTGACGATTTGTTAAGTCTGTATGGTCCGCATATGCAATGTCATGATGCATACAAGCTTCGTCTAGCTTATTTACACCACCGTCACCTCGCGCCAACCGTTTGGAAAGTTTGCTTCCAGGTCCGCAATAATTATATCCTGGTAAATGAGCTTCGAATGGCAGATTATTAATTATGCTATTAACTAGTCCACCACCTTGCATTACTAAAAGTATAATGAGTGGATTCTTTTTTTAAAAAGGTTATATAACATCTTAGCCCATTATGACAGCTTTTTCAATCCAATTGTTTTCACCATTATTAAGACCTAACCATTTGACATATAATTTATTTCCTTTCTTTTTTATTTTTTTTCTACCAAATAAATATCAGGATAGCTACATTTTTGAAGTTCGCGGACTCCTTTCAAAATAACATGACGTCGGAGATGAAATGAAATTTCGTCGTGCTGCTTTATGTATTTCATTTACGATTTGCTGTTTTGCCATTATAGAGTTTTAGTTTTTAGAAATAACTTATCTACTTCTGCTTTGGTGTAAAACTGTTCTTGCAAATGAGTTAAAACTTCAGGTGTATTTACTTTTAAAGAAGTTTGAACTGCGCTTCGAGCATCCTTTATGATTTGAGAATGCAATAACGCAATCATTTTATTAAATTCTTTTATCGTATTAGCATTCAAATGATCTACATAATGTGATGTATGCATTGACACATTGTAAGTATACCTAGGACGAGTAATAAATGATACTTCAAACAGATCAGACGTCTTATTTTCTATTGACGAATTCCCATCCTTACATGGCGACCCTGCCGGCCATATACGGCGGTCTGCCTGGGTGCGGTCGCGTTGCGCGGGATTTCAATAAGTTACATTAATTGGAAATTTATTCCACTGCCGAATAATAGTTAATAATTACGTTATAATGTGTCGCGCTAACGTGGAAAAAGAGGACATTTTTAGTAACCAGAATGCCCTGGGTTCAAACTCGGCTACTGTGGAGGTACTGAAGAATCAGGTCTCAAATATAAGTATTCTACTTATAATTATTTGCACTCTGCTGGGTGTTGCTGTGTTGTACGCGGTGTACAAATTGTATAGAGGATGCCACAGACAATGGATGCGGAGATGGAGCGAGCTGCTGTGCCCAGGAGGTCATGGACGTACCGTCGCAGGGAACCAGAGGCCAGCGTGCGATTTGAGGCTCCAAAACCAACCACGAGAGATTGAGTCTAGAGCCACGACGGAAAATTTTTCGCTACAAGTGAAAACGTGTGTAAAGTGTATAGCTTAAGTGATGTGAAGTGCGCGATAGGTATATCATGAGTAAATAAAAGTAAGTGTTCAAATAGACAAAATGTGTTTAGGTTTAACAATTATAGATAGATAGATTACATTGTATTATTAATGGCAGAAGTTGAAATTATTAGATTGCATAACGAAATTGAAAATTAAAAATATATAAATAATGACAATAGTACTATAAACTGTCAAGTAATATTAATAACATTCATATAAGAAATATAAAAACTTTATAAAATGAAAGCGTGGCGCCAGAAATTGAACCTCTCCCGCTCAGCACCGACATGGTTTCCAATCTTAACTAATCGGGACCCCTGAGACCTGTCATAGGAAAGAACTTAAATCGTCGGTCCAGGTTGTCATACGTATGCCTATGATAATCGTAAGTGGTAGTCAGAAGCCATAAATCCAGAAATCATTAGCTTGACAATAGTCTATCCTTCGGCAATATCGGTATTGCCCAGAAAATGTGTAGCGGAGTCTGATGGCAGTCGCTTCGTGTAAAATACTGATATTCAGCACCTAGTCGGACTGGAAGCTGACCCCAACATGGATAGAAAAATGATTCCTAGGAAGATGAGACATTACTTTTCGAAATATTACTACTTTCTAATAAAATATTAATATTAATATTCTTATATGAATGTTATTAATATTACTTGACAGTTTATAGTACTATTGTCATTATTTATATATTTTTAGTAAATATTAAAACAAAAGCTTGTCCTTAAATGTTTTTTACTCCAATTTTATTAACACTCAAAAAATCGTCAACTAGCCCACCCGTTTTACAATACCCGGATTTCGTTATAAAGAATACCTTTATATTAAAAACTGACGCATCAGGTTATGCTATAGGCTCGGTGTTATGTAACAAAGATCACAGACCCGTAGCGTACACAAGTCGTAGTCTGAACAAGAGTGAAAAGCGATATCCAACGATTGAAAAGGAATTGTTAGCTATAGTGTGGTCTATAAAATATTTTAGGCCTTATCTCTACGGTAGAAAATTTAAGATTGAGACTGACCATAGGCCACTTGTTTATCTGTTTAGTATGGCAAATCCATCTAGCCGATTAATGAAGTTTAGACTTTTGTTAGAGGAGTATGATTTTGAGATATGCTATGTGAAAGGTCAAAATAATGCGGCTGCAGACGCATTATCGCGAATTAGTTTAAATGAGTTGAAGTCGTTGAATCAACACATAATATCTGTGTTGACGAGAGGGCAAAAGAGGCGATTGAATTGTAAGAGTATGAATGATAATTCCACGGTACTTAATATCCCTAACAACGATTGGACTGATCACCCGAGAGTTGTAGAGATGCTCAAGTTACCGAGGGAATATTATGAGTTGGTATTTTTGAATGATTCATTATGGAAACAATTAGATAAAACCGGATTGCTGCAATCGAACGTTATTGCATATTATCCCACTGGAAAGACTTTATTTGTAAAACCGTTAGCTCAATCGCGATGTACACGAGATGTCTTTGTGAGAGAAATGGTTTTTATTTGTAATAAAGAGAAAATAGACACGCTTTATATAATTAAAAATGAAATAAATACACTAGTGTTAAAAGAGTTGTCAGAATATATAAATAATAAAGATAATTGGTCCGGACCACGACTATGTATTATTAAAGGAGTAAAAAGGATCCCACCAAAAACATTTTCATGTAAAATGTGGCCAAGACTAACAAAAAGTTATCAGATCTCATGTGCCAAACTCCTCACTCTACAGGCCCAAACTCTACAAGGTCTAACTTTACACTCTACACCTCAGTCAAATATATGGCTTGGCCGTTTCGTTACCGTCACATCATGGGCGTTATGTGAAAAATGATCATTATTTTTCTGATATACTACAGTTCTTGTAGTAACGAAAACGGCCAAGCCACAAATTTTGACTGAGGTGTAGAGTTTGTAAAGTTAGACTTTGTAGAGTTTGGGCCTGTAGAGTGAGGAGTTTGGCACATGAGATCTGATAACTTTTTGTTAGTCTTGGCCACATTTTACATGAAAATGTTTTTGGTGGGATTTCACTTCTTTTTGTAAGTTGCTCATGACAATATTTTTTACCCGACTGCGCCAGAATTTATTAGTCCGAAAAACATAACCCTCCGGTTATGTTTTTCGAGAGTATCATCATCCTCCTGCCCTTATACCTATTTCACTATGGGGACTTTCACCTATTCACTTGGGGTCGGCGCAGTATGTCTTTTTCTTCCATACATCTCTATTAGCCGTCATCTCATCATTAATTTTCTTTGTGGTCATATCCTTTCTCACACAGTCCATCCATCTTTTCTTTGGTCTTCCTCTTCCCTTATATCCATCCACATTCATGCTTAAAACCTTTTTGGTAACATGCTCTTCACTTCTACGCATCTCATGTCCACACCACGCCAAGCGGTTACTGCACAACTTTTCAGTAACTGGTGCCACTTTCAAACTACCTCTTATATGCTCATTCCTGACCCTGTCCATTTTTCGAGAGTATGTATGTATGTATAAATAGATCAGGGCGATACTAAAGACAAAATTTATAACCTTGCCAATAGTCACTCTAGAGAGTGCTACATAAGCCTGCCCACAAGAGAACGTGGATGACCCAATATCAATAAGAGCATTACTCAAACTCGGCCCTTGACTTTTATGTATGGTGATAGCATACGCGATTTCCAATGGCAGCTTGGAGTCTGGAGTTGTGCCAGGTTGATGGCAATAGGCTGCCCCCCTATTACATAGGACCTTAACATACCGGCGAAATGTGCGTGTACATAATGCACACCTCTGCCCAATACTTCGGGGAGTAAAGGCGTGATGGTATGTTCTGTTATGACTCTTCTTTAGATGTTTTGTCTTTAACTTTTGGCGCAACAGCTGAGCGATTACCTTAAGCTCATTAATTTTGTGGATTTGATTCCGGATTATTTTTGGTACTTGAGATACTCAATGAGGTACTGAGTAGGGATGCGGTCGGAGTGTGCCGCGTCCCACTCAGTGGAGGAGAAGAGGGTGCACACCACAGGCACCCTCCCAACAGAGCCGGGGGCCGCATAGGCGGCCCGTCACCGCCGGGGTCGCGGAAGAATGTCTACACGTACCCGTGACCCCGGCAATATGTGATGAGGCGAACACCCGTCTGGTTTTAGTGGGTAGACGTCCTTTTCAGGGCGGAGTCCCACACACTGCGCCGTCCTCCCCGGGGCGGTGTGACGGTGCATAAAGCATTTCCAGACGATAAAAAAAAAAAAAAAAAAGATTAGTTAGGTTAATGTTAGGTTATGTTTCGCGGAGGGATAAAACGTCGTTCCTGTAACCCTAGCAAAGCATCGCCTTTCACGGGAGGATTTTTACACGCTCAGAAAAAGTTAGGTTAGTTAACGCAGAGGCATACCTTATTCTTATGTAGTATGTACTAACATTTCGGCGATATGTTTAAAGCCCCATATAACAGTGGGTGAGCCAATATTCTGCCTTTAGCCGGCCAGAAAACCAAGCTCCAAGTTGATCTTTTCAATTATATAGTAAAAACTCCAATAAAAAAATTCTCGACCTGGGAGTTGAACCCAGGACCTCTTCACGCTCAGCCGTATTTCCAACCAATAGAAATAGGCTAATTAAGTAGACAACAACATAAATAAGAAAAATCATAGTAACAAAAAAAAAAAATTTTTATAATCGATAACCAATTTTTTGTACAAGTTCTATTATTATTTATCTGCAGAATACGATAGTAATATAATATGCATTTCATTCATCATTTCGTTATAAGAAAAGCAAGAATAGTGAATGTATTTTCACCTAACGCCCGTAATGTAACGAAACGGCCAAGCCATATACTTTGACTGAGGTGTAGAGTTTGTGAAGTTAGCGCTTGTAGAGTTTGGGCGTGTAGAGTTAGAAGTTTGGCACATGAGATCTGATAACTTTTTGGTAGTCTTGGCAACATTTTACATGAAAATGTTTTTGGTGGTATTTCACTTCTTTTTGTAAGTTGCTCATGAAAATGAAAATATTTTTTTCCCGACTGCGCCAAAAGGAGGGCTATGTTTTTCGAGAGTGTGTATGTATCAATAGATCAGTGCGATATTTGCCTCTAGGCAATTATATTCGATCACTAAAGTCAGTATTTATAAGGTGAATACCTTGCCAATAGTCTTCAAAAGAGAACGTGGATGACCCAATATCAATGAGGGCATTATTCAAACTCGGCCCTTGACTTTTATGTATGGTGATAGCATACGCGATTCCCAATGGTAGCTCGGAGTCTGGAATTGTGCCAGGATGATGGCAATAGGCTGCCCCCCTATTACATAGGACCTTACCTAGCGGCGAAATGTGGGTGTACACAAAACAAAACGGATCAGTTTACAGGGCACACCAACGTAGATGTTGGTGTGCGTAAACTCAACGCGTTATTACTTCGCCTATTTACTAGTGTTAGCTTTACAATAACCCGTTGTCCACTCACACACTTGCAATTTCTTGTTGCTTCACATTATATATGAAACAAAGAATATGAAGCATAAATTCAAAGGTATTATCAACTGATGCCGTGGCATAGGTGTATATGCAAGCGGCTGGTGTGACATTAGTCTTAGGATCAAATCACGCCGGCCCGGCGCTAACTTTTTGCATTATTATCATTATTTTTTTTCGTTTTGTTTAATTTTTATTTTTGTTATTTAACCTGATAATGAGAACATTATTCCAGAAAAAATGATAAATGGAAGAAAATATTAAACAATGTGTAATATGATAACAACAATATTTATTGACATGGTTTTTTTAAATTATAAAGTATGGTTCATGACAAATATTCTAAGCGGGACAAGAATTCACTTTGTTTTTCATATTCAAGAGGGTATTTTATTTATTAATGATATGAATAAACATGTTAGTAAGTTAGATAATAAGATACTGGCGATCCTAAATTGTAAATTGTAATCTCACTAACAATAACATCAATCATGTAATACAAATTATCCCCTGATATTTTTAATAGCCGATTGGTGCGCCATCACTAACTATTTTGTAAAACATCCAAGTAACCTTGACTGGTATTGCGACTATTACTTGTTGCAAACGTGTCCTCATGCTAGCAACCATATTCCAGCACAAACCCTGCACTAATTCACCGGGACCTATTGATGACATCCATCCCCAATAACCCAACGTAATGCGGCCACTAGACCTGCATGGAATAATATTTTTTTTGTTATAGCGTTCACCATCTTTTCGCCATAATATTTTACGACCGTCCTTGTCCAACTTAAAACATTTTTCATCGCTAAATATTACTATATTATTGCACCAATCAAAATCCAAATGTTCTCTTGCGAAGCGAACCCGGTTTTGCATGTGAATATCAGACAGTAATATTTTCTTGGCTGGCCTACGACATTTCACACCAGCTGCACGCAAGTGGTTTCGCACAGTTTGTAACGTCACGTCATGTTTAGTAGCCGTGGAACGAGTAGTGAGGATGGGCTCAGCCAAATGCGTAGCAACTATATAACGGTGCCATGCATTGGTATTTGTATATGCAAATCCAGCCTTTGGTCCCGGTCGGCAAGGATCAATGCTTCCCGAATCTGCATAACGATGGACCCACAATTGCACAGTTCTTCTCTGTGAACAATAATTAAATATTGTTACATAAAACATCAATAAACAAGATGTGTATTATTGAAACATAATAAACTTCTAAACGTAATAATAATATTTTGTTACTCACCGATATCTTTAAACGCCTCGCAATTTCACTAATTGAAACGTTTTGCTCATGCAAAATAATTATCTCAGCTCTTAAAAGTGTAGTTAAGTGATTCATATTGATTCACAAATAATAGCACTTCTCAAAATACGCAAGGTATAATGTCTAATAACCTAACCTAAATTAAAAATTTTAAAACCCCCGACACGAAATGTAATTAGCCATTTTGTGGTGGCGGCCATCTTGGATTTCAAATTTATCATAGTGTATAGTATTCTACTAGTTAAGCCCTTTCATTTGATACCCATATTGACGGAGTTGTGAAAAAATATGTAATCCGCTGTCTTGTAGCGGCGGCCATCTTGGACCGATTTTCATCAAACATAGCTAAGAACACTCCCGACTAATTTACCTTTCAAATAAAAAAAAACAAAATCAAAATCGGTCCATCCGTTAGGGAGCTACGATGCCACAGACAGACACACACACACACACACACACACACACAGACACGTCAAACTTATAACACCCCGTCGTTTTTGCGTCGGGGGTTAAAAACGTAACAGAAGCTCGATAGTCAATAGCATTATGATTTATGACGATGAAATTAAACTACTAACATATTATGATTTGTCATTTTTAGAGGGTAGACTATTAATATAATCCCAACCAAATATAAAGAAGACTTGCTAATACTATACAATGAATTGAACAAACAAATGTAAAATATTTTTTAAAACACAAAAAGTTGAACTGTTGGTAATAAGATTCGATCTTACGGTGCCGGCGACAAGAAGCGCACGCTAAACTAATGCGCCACAGTGGAGTCTGATTCATTAGCTAAATTTATGCATCATATTCCCTGCAACTATAAAATGACAAGAAATTGCAAATGTGTGCGTGCTAACACTAGTAAATAGGCGAAGTAATGAACGCATTGAGTTTACGCACAGCAACATCTACGTTGGTGTGCCCTGTAAACCGATCTATTTTGTTTTGTGTACATACATAATGTACATCTCTGCCTAATCCTTCGGGGAGTACAGGCGTGATGGTATTTTATGTAATTATTCGTAATAATATAATTATAATAATGTAGTACATGCCAGGTATATATAAGGCACAGAAGGTCTTGGTATCTTATGGTCACCCATCCATCGTTTAATTTCAGAAAGCGTGAGATTAGAGCTTAGTATGCCAGCTCCATTCCCTTTCGGGAATACAGTCGTGATGATATGATTTGTTATGATATTCCTTTAGATGTTTTGAATCCTAAAACTTTTGGCGCAACAACTAAGCTATTACTTTAAGCGCAATGAGTCGTGTGGGTTCGATTCCTTACAACTCGAACAAATATTTTAATGGTCGACGGATAATTTCGGGTACTTAGGTACTCTATAAGGTACTGAGGTGATGCTGTTTGTGTAAATATGTTGTTCAAAATCACTCCAAAAAAAGGAAACTTAAGTTAGGTAGTCGAAATAACTCATAATTCTAACCAAACCGTACAACTATTGTTTAATTCACTACACACATACAACTATTGTTTAGTCTATACCATTTTAAACGTCTATAACTAATCAACAATCATGATTTCTGCGCATATGACAACTTAATTTAAGAACCAACAATAATGATCCCTTATATAAATCGAAATGCATACTACAGAGAGGTCAAGCTCTATCTCAGCATCTACGAAACTGAGTGAAATGACATATACCTCATTTTTTTAGTTGAACAATGGACTTTACGATAGAAAATAAAACCATAAAAACCATCAATGATGATCTCTTCTTTCTATGGGTTTGCAAACAACAGAGAGGTCAAGCTCTATCTAACGATCTATACAAATAATTGAAAAAAGCTTTACATCAGTTTTTATGTTGGAAATTATGCTTTACAACAGTTACCACAAAATTCAAATCTATTCAGTAGGTTTAGCGCCAACCCCTAACAAACAGACAAACAGACGAACAGACAAGAATTCTAAAAATCACATTTTTGGATTCGCGATCGTTTACATACTCTAACGCTCCTGTTTTTTTTTAAATATCTTCAATGTACAGACACGACTTTTTTACCATTTTATACTAGTATAGATATTCACTGCAAATGTAACTTTGTAATCCTATACATTTAAATGGGATTACAAAGTTATTTATGCAGTTGGTGTATCTAGCAAATCAATACGAAATTCTAAAATATTTGAGTTTTCCCTTGATTTGTACACTAAACACTAATTGTATTTCAAATTTGAAGCTTCTATATCTGCTAGAAGTGCCTTAGAGTTTTGATGATCGGTCAGTGAGTGACAAAATTAAGGAACTTTGACTAGTTATAATTTCTAAACTACTTGTTCAAATTGACTGAAATTTGAAATATACTGTATTTATACAACGCCTGCTTGGTTACTGAAAATTCAGACTTCTAGTTTTATCCACAACGAAGTTATAGAGGGTCGAAAACGGCCTGAATTGCTTCGAGAAAAGTATGGTACGGCCGTGCCGCTTTTTTGCTCGTCTTGGCGGGGGCACTGCCGTGCCCCCTGATACTACACTGCCACAGTATTTCTTTGTAACAATATTTTTTGGTTTTTTCTTCGGATGCTAGATAATTGTTATTTGTACAAAATGTATGTAATGTAAATGTAAATCTATATGATTGTATAGATAATTGTTATTTGTACAAAATTATCCCCAGTTTTGTAGAGACGATAATGCGTTTTTTTTTTAAACCCCATCGATTTCGTTTTGAAAACTTTTAATTTCTCTTTATGTGGCTCCTAATCTATACATATAAAATGCTTTGTCCTGAATGACTGACTTACTCACTGACGGATCAACGCACAGCCTAAACCGCTAATCGTAGAGACTTGAAACTTGGAGGGTGTGTTCTTTGTATGACGTAGGCATCCGACAAGAAAGGATTTTCCGAAATTCTACCCCTAAGGGGGTGAAAAAGGGGGGCAGAGTTTGTATGGGACAACGTGATTCCTTGGTCCAATCTACTTCAAATTTTGCATAAACATTCTATAACAGAATTGAAGGAAGACGTGTTTAATATTTTATTGAAATTCATCCCCTAACTGGGTTAAAAAGGGGTAAAAAGTTATTTTGCTACGAAGCTTGCTTTGCAACTTTGCTTATTTTAATTAGATTAAAATAAAAATTTTGACACATGATATGTCAATTCCTCAGCAGTAAATAATGTCAAGTAGTGAAGGCTCTTTATTCAATAAACAAAGATTTAATAAATTCCAGTATAATAATACGTAGTGATATCTTTTTTTGAGTGCTCCTTGTGTAACAGGCAAGAATATTATTGATTTTAACATCGGCCAAAGTCAGAAGCAATCGTGATATCGCCTTAGCGGTCGCAACGTCCGGAATTGCTGCCACGCTGTTGGAAAGAGGTAAAACTGCACTGGTAAACTGCGTTCAAAGTTCTTCTCGATTTGATACAAACCGAAACCCCACTCTGCAATATACCCAAACAAAGTACTATGGCAGAAGTTTGGTATTTGAGTACTATGGCTCTTAAAGGGGTTTACTGTATTGTCGGCAGGCGATTTCCGACAGAATTTACCAGTAGAGCTCAGAAGTAAAAGCGCGTGAAGCGGTCTCATCTGTGGACAGTTCTCAGACCCGTTTCTTAAAATAGGAAATGGTGGAACATATAAAATTGAGAACACACACACACAAAATTATGCAATGGCACCAGATTTCAAGTGAAAACAAGCATCGCAATGTAATCGAGTCAACTATACTGACCAGTTGTTCTCGAGGAGAGTATGTATTTATTCCTAGGATTTGAATTCAAGAGAGTGCAGTTTCCCGTCAAAGTCTGCTTTACAATGACCATAAACACAGCTGAACTCTTGGTAGCGGGAGTAGATTTGAGGGAAAGCTGCTTCTCCCGCGGGCAGAGTATGTGGCATGCTGCAGAGTAAGCGCACAGAGTAACCTGTTGATTCTAGCATCCGAAGAAAAAACAAAAAAATATTGTTACAAAGAAATACTGTGGCAGGTGTAGTATTTCTATTTCGTTATAAAAAGATAATAGATAATAACACCATGTAACTTACACCAGATCGAAGACCGAGCTTAATGTTCATAAAATATATAAAGTATAAATTTTTTATTTTATTTTCATGCTTTTTTAACCTTTTAATTCCTACAACATAATAAAGATTGTTATATTTTATAAGTATTCGAACATTTTCACAAATTAATATGTTTTATCAAAATTAATAACATAAAAAAAAAATTAAAGTAAAAATCCTAATAGAACCATTTTCCACTTCTACGCGGACGAAGTTGCGGGCATAAGCTAGTCTATACATATAAAATGCTTTGTCCTGAATGACTGACTCACTGACGGATCAACGCACAGCCTAAACCGCTGATCGTAGAGACCTGAAACTTGGAGGGTGTATTCTTTGTAGGACGTAGGCATCTGATAAGAAAGGATTTTTCGAAATTCTATCAATTCGGAATTCAAATCGGCAAATTTTTGTGCAAATTTGGAAGTAAATTCTGGAAGTTGGTGAAATCATAGGTTATTTTACTTTATAACATATCATAGGAAAATATCTGTAGAGTATATTAATGTATGTGTCATTCCTCAAAGTCTTTTGAAATTAAAGTTATGATGATGGGCAAAGTTATCTAGTAATGTTCGAACCTACGATTGACAACATTGCCCACCATCAAATAAGGGTTAGGGTTGGCACATTATTAATCTTGTATTTAAACTTTTTATACATGGCTACGGCTGATCTTATTTTAATTTAAATAATATTGGGTATTCATTTAATAAAATTCAAAGATGATTATCATCTTAGTAGATAAATAGTTATCGGGTCTGAGTGAGCTCCACACTACCATATAATTTGAATTTTCTTATTATTTTTATACTATTTGGCCCGGTAGCCTTGTTGGTAGTATGCCTCCCTCTAAAATACAAGATCGAGGGTGAGAATCCCACTCAGTGCAAACATTCATGTGATGATAATAACCATAATTTAATGTATTCTCAGTACGCTCACTATAATTTAATGTTTTACATACATTTCTCAATAAGTGAATTTGTTTGTAATTCTTGTGAGAAATAAAGTTCTTCTTAAAACCTTAACTTCTCGCAAATGATGCATCGTATCGTGTTAGGTAATAATTCTCCATGACGAAAACTAGTGTTTCGTGGCTCAACGCAGAGTTCGTTTAAATGTAACGATTGTGGTTGTTTTACAAATTTCATGACGACTGTTTAAACGGTTTATTGAATAATAAGAAAATTTACCAACCACGTCAATATTTATTAAGTGAAACAATGAACTAATACAATATATCTTGTTTTTTTTTATTAGGTCAAGACGTCTGTCGAGTCAAAAAATACTATCAAAAAGAGGATTGTTGCCCATATGGGGATCGAACCAACGACCTTCACATTATTAGCGTGACGCTCTAACCAACTGAACTAATGGGCCGATGAGAGCTCTCTACTAAAACAAGGTCCTCATGGCTATCATGTCAATTAAGTTTCAAAAAACGGAAATGTGGAACGGCTCCTACTCCGTAGGATTCGGTAGGATATACTATCGATACTATCTTTTTTGTTAATACATACTTATAATGTATATTACCCAGACAAACAAACTCTTATACTCGTCACATAAATATTTATGTCCAGTGAGATTCGAACCCTCACCTCGTGTATAGCAGTCAGACACCCGGACCACTACACCATAGACGTCGTTATATCTTTTTATCAGTTTTGTCAGCATAATTATCGTTTTTCTCCAATATCGACATCTGTTACTTCGGTGAACTCGTTTTACTGTTGAAGAATATTAATTATGAGACGTTCATTATATGACTATGAATCGCGATTTAAAATATACTACACACATTTGGAATAATCAACAATCACGTGTTTCTAAAAGTAAACGAAATCTACACTACAGACACACAGGTGAAAAATAATAATCACTGTACAGAATTACTTTCACACCAAAACACAACAATGATTTTAATAACTAGACGTATTTCGTTGCTTTATCAGTATGGTTACTTAAAGTAAGGTCATGAGGTACATAATATTCTATTACTTTGTAATTCTAAAGCAAATAACAACTACATCCGCGCAGCTCCGGTTTCGCCCAATGAAAGCAATAAGAAGTTTTCAAACATCAAATGATTTTCGGAATGACAGGTTTCAAGGAGAAAGACAAACAGTATATAACACGACTAGATCACGATGGTTTCAAAGTGTTCGCCCAGCTGCATCGGCTAATCCAGTACTACGAGTCCGAGATCCAATTCCGATGCTGTCAACTGTTCGATATTCTCCATCTCTACCTGTGCTGACCCAAAGACTTGAAAATATACGAACGCCAATTGCGCCTGTTCTGCGCAGGAGGCCAATAGGTATGCCAACTTCAGTTTTGCCAAATTTTGGTAATACTCCAACTATGTTAATGCTACATCCCACACCCCAAGCAATAAAGAATTTTCAAGGGCAAACTTTTCCTATTCTTCCCCACCCGAGTCCAGCAAATTTTAGAAATACTCAATCTCAAACAAAGTTATTCATGACAGTGCCAAACCATACTATGCCAATTCGGATAGTGGCTACTCAGACTACATCAACCCAACAATTTAGAAATAAACAAGTTTTACCAAGTCAATTGATACCAATGTTGCGTAATACTGTTGCTCGGGCTATGCCAGTTGGCATTTTGCGGTCCAAGCCTGAACTATCCCGAGATGTTCAAAAGGAGAGAATAATGCGTACAGGGGTTCTTTTAAAGCGAGGGTTCAATGGTGAACCAACAGAAAGTTTTCTACCTCTGTATGATAACGTTGAACCGGAAAATCTGGAAAGAAGAAAATCAATACAAACTAGTGAAGAGGATTTCAGATCAACCGCCAAATACAAAGGTACTAAAAGAAGGCTATTCGTACAGACAGTAAGCACCAAACCACCTTATTCGGGCAATATATTACCCCCAGTGAAGGATTTTTCTGGAGATTATTATATTTTAACTTGTGAAGTAGATACTAAATGTCACAGACATGTTTGGAAGACAGGACAGGTCCTCGCCCGCAGAAAACCGACAACGGGTTTTTAACGGGTTTAATTAAGATGAGGTTGGTCCAAAGAAATATTTATATTTTCAAGCATACATTATACAAAGATGAATCTACAAATATAGAAAGACACTAAAGATAGAAGATAAAAATGTGCCTGGATTACACGTAACAAGTACAGTGGTGAAACAGTGCACTCGGCCAAGTGCTGTATAAACAATATATTATGTACACTTTTTTGTGTAACACGTACTAGCTCACAAGCTCATTCGGAACACTTCCCGCCACTCGTTCGCTCCGTGTTTTTAATCGTCGTTGTATGATTTGTTTGTTTTTATTTTGGTTCCGTGAAATATGCCAACATTGCCCACCAGCCAAACTTTGCCCGAATGACAATCTATAAGCATATCCTTGATTTGCAAAAATATCTTAATATTATGGCAACATTCAATGAATTTGGTCGAAATTAGGTTATATGTACGGCAAAACTGTCTATAGTGTTTGTTGCTAGCTTCGCTTAGTAACTTGTTGGAACTTGTCGAGTCAGGGGCCTGTTTTTGCGGGCAAATTTTTGTGCAAATTTGGAAGTAAATTCTGGAAGTTGGTGAAATCATAGGTTATTTTACTTTATAACATATCATAGGAAAATATCTGTAGAGTATATTAATGTATGTGTCATTCCTCAGTCTTTTGAAATTAAAGTTATGATGATGGGCAAAGTTATCTAGTAATGTTCGAACCTACGATTGACAACATTGCCCACCATCAAATAAGGGTTAGGGTTGGCACATTATTAATCTTGTATTTAAACTTTTTATACATGGCTACGGCTGATCTTATTTTAATTTAAATAATATTGGGTATTCATTTAATAAAATTCAAAGATGATTATCATCTTAGTAGATAAATAGTTATCGGGTCTGAGTGAGCTCCACACTACCATATAATTTGAATTTTCTTATTATTCTTATACTATTTGGCCCGGTAGCCTTGTTGGTAGTATGCCTCCCTCTAAAATACAAGATCGAGGGTGAGAATCCCACTCAGTGCAAACATTCATGTGATGATAATAACCATAATTTAATGTATGCTCAGTACGCTCACTATAATTTAATGTTTTACATACATTTCTCAATAAGTGAATTTGTTTGTAATTCTTGTGAGAAATAAAGTTCTTCTTAAAACCGTAATTTGTATTTGTCATGTGTCTGAATGTTGTTTATCTATACAGGTGAGTTTTGAGCGTGGGATCTCCAGGGCAGCTATGTCAACCGGTAGAGATACGAATATAATGATATGAGAAAACCATCCAGAATTTTTAATCCCATTGAATTTTACTAGATTTCGTCGTCATCATCATTATCAGCCTACAAAGGTCTATTGCTGAACACAGGCCTCTCCCATATACTTCCAGAAGGACTAGTTATTTAAACATTATTCTACTTTACTTTTTATTTACCTAAATATAATATAGCTAAAAATAACTTGTAATCTTAGCATGCAAAATGCTTAAAAAAAATACAAAAAGATAATAATATAGTGTTTGTAGAAAAGAACAAAACAGAATAATTTTTACCATGTGTCAACCATATCACTTTGTAAGGGCTTTTTCCTTGTGGGTAGTTGCAAGGTGAAGTTCAATAAAAGCCACTCCTTATTCAAATTTTAATATTTAATTATTCGATTTTAATTTTTAATATTTAATGTCAATTTTAAATTATTAACAAAGTTTACCTGCTGGTACAGTGTTGTCTAATCTCGATCTCAATTATTATAATATTTTGCTCCCATCACAAATAATCACAATGGATACACTACAAAACTCACTGGCTGAGCTCAAGGAGATGTTCCATGCACGGATGGCTGACTTCGAAGGTGAGCTGCAGAAGGCCCCCTCCTCTGCACCCAGTACCACCTCAAGCTTGGCTACGGAATTCTCAATGTTCCGTAGCTTTATCACTCAATCTCTCTTCAGCCTGCAACAGCAAGTAGAAATTCTTGCCCGTACTGTGGATAGATTGGAGATGAGGAGCCGTCGCAAAATCCTTCTGCTTCATGGAGTTGCCGAAGAGCTAAAGGAGGATACTGCTCAAGTTCTTGCAGATGTGATCCGAAAACGGTTGAACATAAGCGACTTCACTGCATCTGATATTAACCGGTGTCACCGCATGGGCCAAGCAGTGTCTAATAAGACGAGACCCA
The DNA here is from genome assembly GCA_946251955.1 of Acronicta psi. Classification (NCBI taxonomy): domain Eukaryota; kingdom Metazoa; phylum Arthropoda; class Insecta; order Lepidoptera; family Noctuidae; genus Acronicta; species Acronicta psi. The sequence continues at coordinate 416,486 of OX276473.1, read as the reverse complement.
TCTTATTTAAGTTGAGGAGTCTCACAGTCCGTGACAAAATATGGTACTCCAAAGCAAAATTGAAGGGAACGGGTATTACAGTGTCGGAGTTTCTCACAAAAGGCCGACATAATGTCCTATTGGCAGCTCGAGATAAGTTCGGCGTTGGCAAAAGCTGGACAAAGTCGGGATATGTTTTTGTTATAGGACCCGATGGAAAACGGCAGTGGATTGAAACTCTGGCTAAACTGGGAAGTATTGCGTCAGTTCCCGTTGATGCCACGCGAATACAGGCCCTGGCTACTACAGCTGTGAAGACATCTAACACGACGAAGCCAAAACGTGCGGTAACTAAGAAGTAATGTTACTCCTGAATTTTCATTTCTGGTTATAGCCGGGTTGGTGGCGCTTCTCACATACCGCCACATTTTTGTTTTTAGTGTACTTTTTATATTTTCCGATTGCAGTCAAGTTAGTTTATACCTTCATTTCACTTTTGTTTAGATCTATATGCTACGACCCAAGGAAGTAGTAAGTATACTTAGTATACAATAGGAATGTGCACTTCTGAAGAAAAACGGCCTAAGCGTGATAGTTAGGGTGGAGCCACTCTTCTCGCTTTATTAGAGTAACCATAATTTTTGTCGTCAAGAGAGACCATGTCAGTTTTATATTATAAGGCAGGATTTGTGAAATTAGTTTATTTCTTTCTACTAAAGAAAAATATTTGCGGTAAACATAAGCACTGTTGTTGTAATTGCATCTTGCCGTCTGTCGCATAAAAATTGGTAAAAGCGTTGAACTGTTGATCATGAGACAAATATATTTATGTGATAAGCACAAGTGTTTGTGTTGTTCTGGGAGTTTCTTATAATAATAATATAAGCCTTTATTCAGACAACTGTTACATTAATTTAACATTGCCGACTCTGGTGAGTCGATGACACCGACAACTTGGTCTGTTTGCCCAGCTTTGGCAAAGGCCTCCTCCAATTCTTTCCACTCTCTCCGGTTTACCGCTTTTCTAGTCCATGTTTTCTCGGCTATTGCCTTTATTTCGTCTTCCCACCTTCGAAACTGTCTACCTCGTTTCTTTTTTCTATTTCTAGGATACCAAAATACAATATTTATGTTCCATTTTTCAGTGCCTCTTAATATGTGACCTGTCTTTTCTGTGTTTTCTTATTCTAGTTGTAACGTTTTCTATTTTTGTCCGTTTCCTAATGGTTTTATTGTTGATTTTGTCCAATTTCTTTATATTCAACATGCTTCTCTCCATTGCTGTCTGGCATGTTTCTAGTTTCTTGTTTTGCGCTTTAGTAAGTGCCCAAGTATGGGAGTTTCTTATGTATGTACAAAAAAATATGCATTATACCATATCTAATGCGCTAAAGAGGGCGCCACCGAAGTGTAGTGCGCGATGGCGGCCAGACGTCCACTGTCGTCTCAAAAAGTCAACTGCCCGTTCGTAATCATCAATAAATAATTATAGTCGACATACAAATATTTTTGATTGTCGGCAAAACATACATGTCCTGTTAAAGTCTGACATAATTTGAAAACATTGTCACCCGGAAGGCCCCTCAACCCACCATTTGTGACGTAAATTTAAATTATATTATTGGTAGACTCGGTCCCGCATGCCGGGATTTTCAGTCTTAGATTTTGCAATAATTAACTTTAAACATATACTACCAACATTTTCAGAATAATCATGATTATTTAAAGTATAAGTAGGTTGTTAGTTTGGTAATTAAAATACATTGATAATAAAACAAAGGCATCTTATTAATAACAAAGCTCGTTTATTAGTGTTTATACGATTTCACTTAAATAATAAAAAAACAAAATAATAAAAAACAACAGTTGAACAGTGAAATAGTTGGAATTTTTCGATACGTCCGGTCTCATAGACATTTATGTTACCATTGGTGGGTTAAGTTTGTAACCTGTGAGTGGATTTGTTAGAGCCGGTACCTATATGATTAGATCCTTTTACGCAACACCTTTTCACTATTTTATACATTCTTCTTTAACAGATTGCAATAAGGTCGGTTTTACGTTGAGTTGTTGTGCCGAGTACGCATTCCGGATGGAAACGAAGTGTAACGAAGTTGACATATTAGTTCCATGAGTAGATGGAAGGAAGAGCGAGATGAGGTCCATGGAAGGAAACGCATCAGCCATGATATGATAAACCATCAGGTGGCTCGTCTGCTGATTTGCTAACATAATGCATAAAAAAATACATCCCTATTTGTGGAACTTCTATTCAATGAAATAAATTATTTAATGCTTCGATATCAGTTATGAAGTATGAGTATCTTAGAAGCATTTTTTATAAAAAAAAATATGTGTTATACCCTAACCGCTGAAATTTTGCTATCTCGCTATTGTACTCGTCACGTGTCATTCTGGCAGTAGTCTGCAGGGTAGCTACAAATATTACAGCTTACTAGCTGACTCAGCAAACGTTGTTTTGCCTTATAGGGGTGGGTCACCCTTATTATTTAAGGGTATAAAAAATAGATGTTGGCCGATTCTCAGACCTACCCGATAAGCACACAAAATTTCATACAAATTGGTTTAGCCGTTTCGGACGACTTTGATAACTAACACCGCGACACGAGAATTTTATATATAAGATGTACAAGTAATTAGATACAACGTATTGTTCCGGCTTCGCCGTCACCGCGCGGAGCCCGGGCGCGCACACACACACACATCGCGCCGGCGTGCGTATACAGCGCACGCCGCGCTACTCACACCAGGAGCAGCGGCGCGGCGACCCGCCGCCCGCGACTCGCCCGCCAGAGTAGTCCTGTGTCGATCGGTCATTTTCTGAGATCTCGGTCAATCGTGACCGAAGAGCCTAGTGACCGACAGAAAAGATTCGATCAAAACGTCGGTCATCGGTCATGAGAACCGAAATGTAAAAAATACCTTAGCTTATAAACATAAAGTCGAATTTAGCTCTGCAATCTTAGTTTAGCGCGATTGAGTCATGCAAGTCAATCACAATGCTTCGAGTCTTTCTATGCCGAGAGCTTTTTAAATATTATAAATAAAATAAGTAGTCGAATTTTATTAAATAAAAAGAAAGTAATAATCCACCATTTTAATTTGATTCTGTCTAATTCCGGGAGACGAAGCCGAGAGTCGGTCCTGAGTATTGGTTGGGCATTGTATTGTAGCGACATCTAACGCGCTACATAAGAACTTGTACGAAGCTACAAATCCTGAATCGCGCAAGTGAAATTTACCGTGCAACTTGCATAAATACAACCGCCCGACATCAACCGTCGGGCAGTGGCCCGCCAGGCATAACACCCGCCTGGTCGGAGGATCCTCCCTTTGGTGCGAGGGACAACACACCTCGTCCCTCTACAGTGGTGACCCCGACGTGATATCAACGCAGCCTTCGAAGACCAGCAGCTTCGTCATCACCTTCCCTCCTAGCACCCTCCAGCACACGAGCAGCGAGTCACACAGCCAGCCAGCACTCTCCCGGCTTCAACGGGCATCCTGACCACACGCCTGCAGCTACCGCGCATGCCTGGTCAGACCCCTCGGCCAACGACGACACGACGACATGACGACACGACGAACAACGACGACGACGACGACATGGCACAGCACACTGCACTTCAGCCGGTCAACAAGCAGAGGACATCTCTCCTGGTCGACGCAGCAGCCAGCCACTACGCAGCATCACCCCGACGCACTGGTGACGCACCGCACTCACCGCACTACAGTCCCAACTCACTGCGGACTACGCGGCATCCTGTTCCGACCCACTGGAACACACTGGCACTGGCAAGCTCTTCAGACGCACTGACCGCTGACTTCTCATCGACCTCCGGTCTAGGAGGGGAGTGATGTAGCGACATCTAACGCGCTACATAAGAACTTGTACGAAGCTACAAATCCTGAATCGCGCAAGTGAAATTTACCGTGCAACTTGCATAAATACAACCGCCCGACATCAACCGTCAGGCAGTGGCCCGCCAGGCATAACACCCGCCTGGTCGGAGGATCCTCCCTTTGGTGCGAGGGACAACACACCTCGTCCCTCTACAGTATCAATCGCGGGTCGCTCACCGGTCGCCGGTCATTCGGTACTGGTCGGTCGTAAGCACACGCGCATGTGCTGCGGATCGTGGGTCGCGCGTCAATCACGAACGACCCGGGTCTTTAGAGATTGACGACCCGGTCGGTCACGCAGAGAGCGCGATTCGTTCATTTGGATTCGTTCAATCACGATCGACACAGGACTACGCCAGAGCCAGTCGCCTGCGCGCGTCGACCAGAGTCGTACGTGCGCCGCTCAGCGGCTCGCTCACGTTAAGAAGCCAACTCTCCCATCAGAACCAATCAGACATTATACTTTATCAGAATATACCAGTCACCAAGAAAGCAGCATTTCATTCCAATACATTCCAGCGACCATATCGAGGCGCAAACATTGGTCCTTTGAGATTCCGAGAAACATATTGAGTGAGTTCGTTCCAATTTCCTACCTATTCAATTCCTGCCTTGAGGGCAGCGCTAGACACGTGCCTGGTGGCGTTGGCATTTATTTTTTCTCGTGTGTTTGATGTGCTTTGTTTTCCTATTACCGTTACACTATTGTTTTCCTATTGCCGTTTCAATACCTACCTACAATATTTATTCTAATATTTCGCTGACTCCTGTGTTATAGCGGCCATTTGCAAGTTGGATTTTATTGGTGTTTTTCCATTGACTTTGTGTTTTTCTATGTTATTCTCGCCGCCTGTTGCTGCTTGCATTCTATTGCCGATAACAAATTAACAACTTCTTGCAAACTAATTAACCAGCTATAGCTGCATTCCCTGCACTCAAAATGAGCGAATCACGCTTCAAAGAAAATGTTAGAACACGTGGTAGCATCAAAGCTAAACTCACTCATTTCAACAACTTTGTAAAATCATTAGCATGTTGCGAATTCCTAACAGAACTTCAAATCACAGAATTACAATGTCGAATGTCCAAATTAGACTCCTTAGCTTTGCAATTTGATAAAATACAGACCGAGATCGAGTCGCTGACTGATGGCGATGAGGAGGATCCAGAAACCTATGAGGAGCACAGGCAGTTCGATGACAAACACTTCGCGCTGCTGGCACAAGCTACTGCGCTGCTCAACGCAACAGGGAGGAGCCGTGACGAGCACGAGACAACCAGACGCGACTCCAACGCCTCCAGCAGCAGGGACGAGGACACACATCATGGTTTCGTGAGACTGCCCAAAATTAACCTGCCTTCCTTCGACGGCAACTTTCAGCACTGGCTCGGATTCAGAGATATGTACAGTCAGCACCAAAAGTCGATGAACAGAATCAACTTAACAAAACACCTGTTCACAATAAAATGCCATAAGTTATAGTCGCAACTAGGAAACAAAATAGCCTGTACACCAGAAATTTACAAAAGTCGTTAAACACGAGTATTTCAAAAGTACATGTGCACTAGTATTCCTAAAGTCGCTGTACACCATCAATCCAAATGTCGCTGAACATCATTGTATCAAAAGTCACTAAACAGCAGTAAAGACAAAATTAGGTTAACAATAGTTATTTGTTATACAAGAGTGCAAAGTTGCTTTTTAACCGCGTGCTCAATTTTGATGACCGAGCAAGCGAAGGATTCTAAAATTGAATCACGAGCGGAGCGAGTGATTCAAAAATTAGAATCCTGAGCGTCAGCGAGGGAATTAAAAGAGCACAAGGTGAAAAATCTTTGCACTCGAGTGCAACACGTAACTTTTCATCCCACCTCAGCGAGGAAATGACTAAAAAAAACATTTACAACCACAAGATACTTTTATTTCATTTTAGGTATTAAATACTATATGATAGGTAAGTTTTACAGAATACCTATTATTTAAATTATAACAAATAATACTTAATACTCAATACTCAATACTCAATACTCAATACTCAATACTCAATACTCAATACTCAATACTCAATACTCAATACTCAATACTCAATACTCAATACTCAATACTCAATACTCAATACTCAATACTCAATACTCAATACTCAATACTCAATACTCAATACTTTATTGCATTCCATAATGTGTACATTAGTTGGTAGGTATGTAATACTAGAGAAATTGAAAGTAACGTTGCTACACTTGAGTGTAATATTTTTGTTAGGTATTGTAATGTTGGTGTTAGTGACTTAAAAAAGTACACCAAGAAAGTTTCGGTAGGCTTGTTGAAAAAATATCGATACATCGATATATCAATATTATTTTTTTAATGTATCAATATTTTTGAGCGATATTTAATATTTCGATATAAAATTCAAAGTATCGGAAAGGTATAAAAATCTGTATTTTCTACAGACCAATAAACATTTATAAGTTTTAAGATTATAAAATCCGAAAAAGGAATACTTTTTTTTTATACTAACATCTTTTTAACAAATTATATTTAATGTATTTTTTGTTTTTGGTCGATTTGATTTGTTGTTTTATAATTTGGTTTTTAATATATATCGCCCATATATCGATATTTTTAAATAAAAATATCAGTATCGATGCTGATATTTTCAAAAAATATCGATTCGACATTATCGATACTTTGTTGCGTTTAGACTCGGAACCTAGGGAAGGTTCTAAGTCTGAGTTTTTAACAAATTTAAAAAAAGTTGTATGATAAATTCGGCGCCAGGGGGGGAAAAAGCACGATGTTCTAAATTCAATTTACTTTGTCTCTCTAGAGGATAAAAACGACTTTTGCACTCAGATATCGAAGAGTAAAAATAGTCTTTCCGAGATGGTGGGATGAAAAGTATATTTTTAATGTTGTCGTGCGTTAATATACTTTTGACGCTTATGTTGTTCAGCTACTTTTGGGGCAGTACTTGCTTGACCTTAATAATGTATGTTAACATGTTAGTATCTATTTCAATACTTATTTACAAAGCAATTATATTTTATTGTCAGTAATCGTACTAATCTGTAATATGAAATAACATAAACACAACTCTAATGATCTACGAAGCGATTATTGTGACGGTACTTGTAATTTACTTTGCGCGAATCTTACAAAACCTAACTTCCTTTAATTTTTAATTTATTATTTCTATTCACATGACTTGTGATAATTTTAGTCTAGCGTATGATTGTCGTAGTCTGAAGTAATTGAAACGTTGTGTAAGTGCATAATTGTTTATTTATATTATTGAGATACATCAATCGATAAATATCACAATAATGCCGTATAATGTGCATATTACGGAGCATGAACGTCACATAATTGTTCTCTTGAAAGAACAAGAATACAATGTATCAGAAATTGCTGCAGAATTAGGAGTTTCGGTAAGTAATAAAACGTATATTATTATATCATATTTGCATTCATGTTTAACAATGATTGTAAGTAGGTATTAAGATTGCTGTAATTAATCAAAACAAATAAAGTGTGCATTATTTCTAAAACATTTTAACAATTAAACCGTTTTAATTTTAAATCAATAATAAATAACATTTATTTATTTGATATATTTACATAAAATCGATAAAATCAAACACAAACAAAAACAATTATGTGACGTTCATGCTCCGTAATATGCACATTATACGGCATTATTGTGATATTTATCGATTGATGTATCTCAATAATATAAATAAACAATTATGCACTTACACAACGTTTCAATTACTTCAGACTACGACAATCATACGCTAGACTAAAATTATCACAAGTCATGTGAATAGAAATAATAAATTAAAAATTAAAGGAAGTTAGGTTTTGTAAGATTCGCGCAAAGTAAATTACAAGTACCGTCACAATAATCGCTTCGTAGATCATTAGAGTTGTGTTTATGTTATTTCATATTACAGATTAGTACGATTACTGACAATAAAATATAATTGCTTTGTAAATAAGTATTGAAATAGATACTAACATGTTAACATACATTATTAAGGTCAAGCAAGTACTGCCCCAAAAGTAGCTGAACAACATAAGCGTCAAAAGTATATTAACGCACGACAACATTAAAAATATACTTTGTTAACCTAATTTTGTCTTTACTGCTGTTTAGTGACTTTTGATACAATGATGTTCAGCGACATTTGGATTGATGGTGTACAGCGACTTTAGGAATACTAGTGCACATGTACTTTTGAAATACTCGTGTTTAACGACTTTTGTAAATTTCTGGTGTACAGGCTATTTTGTTTCCTAGTTGCGACTATAACTTATGGCATTTTATTGTGAACAGGTGTTTTGTTAAGTTGATTCTGTTCATCGACTTTTGGTGCTGACTGTACCTTTCATTAATACATAGTAACAAAAGTATTAGTCAAATTAACAAATTTCACTATCTTCGTGCCTCTCTAAAAGGCAGTGCAGCTTTAATTATTCAAAGTTTAGAGTTCAAGGCAGACAATTATGACATAGCATGAAGTTTATTGTCAAATAGATTTGATAATGAACGCCTCCTCATTAGCAATCACATTAATGCTATTTTCAATTTAGAACAATCTCATAAAGAATCTAGTTCCTTTTTAAAAAACATTGTTGATGTGACTAATAAAAACTTGTGTGCACTCTCCACTTTGGGTCAACCTACTGTTTACTGGGATACACTAATAATATACATAATGTCTAAGAAATTAGACACCAAGACTTTCCGAGAATGGGAAGAACATCGGTATACTATATCAAATTACCCCACACTTAAGCAGTTTTTAACTTTTTTAACTAACAGAGCAGACTTACTAGATACTATACAACAAGAAACATTATACAAAAATAACTTTCAATATAAACAAAGTACACAGCAGTCAGATTATAATAAAAATCAAGATTTTTCAAATTTTAAAACAAATCCTACAGAAACAAATAGTAACACTACATTGTGTCCTATGTGCAACAATAACCATTTATTATATAGCTGTCAGGAATTCAGAAATTTAGATGTTAACACTCGTAATCAAAAAATAGTGAACTTCAAAGTTTGTACAAATTGTTTACAACCAGGTCACTTGTATAAAAAGTGTAAATCATCACACTGCAAATACTGTAACCAACGTCACAACACTCTTTTACATATGGACAAAGACAAAGAAACAGAAGCCACAGTGACATCACCATTTGTCGCTTTATCAACAAACACTCAGACTGACAGAACTTGTATACTGCTTTCCACAGCACTCGTGAAGGTGATGGATTCAACGGGAAGACTTCACACAGCTCGTGTCCTGCTTGACAATGGCAGCACATCCCACCTCATCACGCAGCACCTCTGTGAGAAACTAGGTCTTGTTACACATAACACGGGCTCCACTGTAACAGTTTCAAACGATTCACTAACAGAGGGTATAGTCCCTCAAATTTAAAAATCGGCTTAAACACCATCAGTCTTTAAAAAAGGTGACGTGTCTCAGGTCGAAAATTACCGTCTAATAAAAAAAACGTGATCACAGAAATGACATCATTGCTAGGAATCGCCTTACAACAACAATTAAATAACTACTCAAAAACGTGTTATTTGATGCAATAATTTCAACGGAACAAAGACTATATACTATTTTTACTGATTTGGCATTAGCGTATGAAACTTATTATAGATAGGTATAAAATCGAGAGAAAAGTTTTAAGAAAAAAATCAAAGTAAAATATTTTATCTCAGACCATTATTAGCAGATACTTTTGAAATGTCAGAAACTAGTTGCCTGGGTGGCTAGACAAGTTGCCTTCCGACATTCGAATCGACAAACAAAATGTATGGAAATGTCATTAGTGACAGCCCGAATTGTCGAAAGCTTGTGTCATTTCCATACACTGCAACTGGTCTAGCCCCCCTGGTCTCTCTCTAATAGTGGGTGTTACGGAGAAGGGACGGCAAGACACTTGATAGATAACTTATATTTATAATGTTTTCTCCTAATATTGTCACACAACCTCCCACAATAGATGTTGATACGTCACCTTTAAGACGTAAATTAGAATGTGAAGGAAGATTTCGACTGGCGAGCAGGGCTCGCGGTGGCTTAGTGGTCAAAGCGTCTGGTGTACCGAACCAGAAGACGCGGGTCGAACCCCGCCCGCCAGCCGATTTTTTCCTTGATTAAAAATAACTTGTAATCTTAGCATGGAAAATGCTTAAAAAATACAAAAAGATAGTATATATTAAACTATTTATAAAAATATAAAAGTCGTTACTAAATATCAATATAATCTTAATTTAGTATTACAAACTAACATACCTACGGGGAAAATAAGACCCATTAAAATTAGGACTTTTTGATATTTTGAAATTAATCTATCTATCTCTCTATTAATCTCAGGCTATATATTATGTACTTATTGTTATAAAACTAGCAAATGCATAGCTTTTAGGCATACAAAGTATTTCATTGTCATAGATTTCATCACATCATGTTCAGATGGAAGCTTATCATAGAAAATAATTTTGGGACATGAATAAATAGGGACAGATAAAATTCACATTCCGAATGTACCCTCTACGTTTTCTTTTCTAATATGTAGAAGTCCACATAGCTAAACATTTATCGTTTTTTGGTATATATTTTCGTCTGATGGGTCTTCTTTCACTGTTCACTAGTAACGTCACTAGAAGTTAATTTCGACTAAAGCCATAAAAGAACACACAAAAAAAAAAATACAACCACCAGTGTCTCTCAGAGTTCCGACCTTGACAGGTTGTTGAGAGTTTCTACAGGACGCGGGGAACAGGGGGGCTAGACAAGTTGCATTTTGACATTCGCATCGACAAATTTGTAACAGCCCAATTTGTCGAAAGCTTGTGTCATTTCCATACATTTTGTTTGTCGATTCGAATGTCAAAATGCAACTTGTCTAGCCCCCCAGACCGTACAGCGCGTTACCGAAGTTAGCCGTTTGACATTAAACAGCTTATAGCCTTAGCAATCTTTAATAAAATACCTTACATTTTAAGCTTGACATCTTACAATAATCCAAGATTTGCAGAATTTTTTGTTTCATCCGTAACCTTTTGAATGAATTGAATGTAGAACTATGCAATTGTGCATATATAGTATATAAGATACGTATATGGAATCGTGAAAACAATCGTATGCTTGTTTTTATTTAAGTGTACCTACAAAGAAGGTCACGAGAACGGCCCAAATGATGTACCGAAGGTACACTTTTTGAAAAAAATACTCTGTATTACGCTGTTTATAACTCTAGTCGTACTTTTTTTTATGTTGACTGTAGGATGAGAAATACTTAATTTGAGAAAAATCACGCCATTTTGGCACACTATTATCTGTTTCGTAATGATTTCATAGTAAAAACTGTCAGTGTCAGTTACGGAATGTCAAACGCACGCCATTACGGCAGACTATTATCAGTTTCATAGTAATTTCATGGTAAAAACCAGTAAAAACTATCAACTTGACAGCTGTCATGTACCTCCGGTACATTTTTGGGCTGACTTGTATAGGCTTTCGATGACCTCCTTTAAGTTTATTATAGGGTTGAAAAGCTGTAAACTGTAATGAATTGTAAAGAATTGAAAAACACTTTCTGGCTGTATTATATATTACTAATATTTGTTTAGACATTAGAAATAAAAAACCGTTGTTAAGTGTAACCGTTGCATGGAAGCACAAAAAACCTACTAAAATGAATGGAGTTGACGCCGAGGACTATAAAAGAACTGAGTTATCTATACTTATATACTTATCTATACTTCTATACTAATATTATAAAGAGGAAAGATTTGTTTGTTTGTTTGTTTGTTTGTTTGTAATGAATAGGCTCCGAAACTACTGGACCGATTTCAAAAATTCTTTCACCTTTGGAAAGCTACATTATCCCCGAGTAACATAGGCTATATATCATCACGCTACGACTAATAGGAGCGGAGTAGTAATGAAAAATGTAGCAAAAACGGGGAAAAAATTATAAGACCACGCGGGCGAAGCCGCTGGCGGGAAGCTAGTAATAATAATAATATAATATTATAAAGAGGAAAGATTTGTTTGTTTGTTTGTTTGTAATGAATAGGCTCCGAAACTACTGGACCGATTTCAAAAATTCTTTCACCTTTGGAAAGCTACATTATCCCCGAGTAACATAGGCTATATATCATCACGCTACGACTAATAGGAGCGGAGTAAAAATTATAAGACCACGCGGGTGAAGCCGCTGGCGGGAAGCTAGTTAGTTATAAAGTTAGTGTTAGTATTAGTTGAGTAGTAGTAGAGTAAGGCTAATATTTAGAAACGACGCGATACGTAAACTTAGGCTTCCGTATGTCACATTGTAATACAAATTTGACATACGAAAGCGTTACTTTACAAAGCCTTATAGTAATAGTTAAAGTTTAAGACGATACTCGAGGTAAGACGAACCTCTTGTTCTCTTAAGACGTTTTAAATAAAGTTAAAGTTAATATTATAGTTGCACTGCGATTTATTTCATAGTGATAAACACCATCCTATTTACATTAGTGTCTACTAGTAAAACCTCAATGCTACTACATACATAATTATCGTGTATTCGTGACCACTACTTTGCCAAACGTGTTTATCTGTGAGACAAGTAGGTAATACAAAAAACAATTGCAGTGTCAGTCAAAATGACAGCTTTTTACTAAATGTCTATGTAGGTACGGCACCTTCCTAAAACAAAAACTATTTAAAGAAATTCTGCCTCTGTTTTTTCCGGTTTTATCTGCGGAACGGCTGGACTGAATTTTAACAGTAAGTAATTTCACTGGCTGAAGATTAGAAATGGCTGTTATTGCTCTGCGGCCCCAATAATAAACAATATTACTTAATTTGTTAAGCTGTAGACGTACATACATACACTTACACCTATTTCCCAAGGGGGTAGGCAGAAGCTAGAGACCGCCACTTGCTACGATTATTGCATACTTCTTTAGCTTCCTCAAAGTCAAAGTCAAAGTCAAATGTTTTATTTCAATTAGACCATATCAACAGGTACTTTCGAAAAGCCAAACTAGTTGCACGGTTCCAAAAAGTGGATCTTATGGAGAAGAGCCGGCAAGAAACTCCATAGAAACTCCTTTCAAAAAATGTTGGTTACAATGTTATTATTTTATTTAAAATCTTGTTTTGGATACCAACCGAGAATAGTGCAGTTTGCATAAGATTTACCTTCCACGTTAATAAATCCTCTAATAAATAAGATTTAGAATTAAGCTATCATAATTTTAGTTAAAGGTCTTACGGTTTCTAAATCTGTAAAGAATCTCATTTTTCTAACTGCAGTAGCTGAACTTAGGCGTCTTGATAAACTCCTAATGTATGGACCCTATATTCAAGTTTTGGGTTTGACTGGATTCCTAAAAAATGCGTTTGCTTAATGGACTCATGAACCTAAGGAGTGATTATGTATCTCGCGTGACTCTATCTAGCGTGTTTCATGTATCTCCGGCGTCGACTTTAAGTATTCCGTCCTTTAGTGAAACCCTCAAGAAAAAGTTGAAATGAAAAAAATGAGTCAAGCAGAGTTCGAACTAACGTTCTTCCGGTTGACTACCCTAGATCCTTGCATGCAAAATACAATAAATATTTATCGCGATTTATAGTAGACTGTACGTATAGAAATTTGAACTAATCAACAATCACGTGTTTCTAAAAGTACTTAAACGAAATCTACACTACAGACACACAGGTGAAAAATAATAATCACTGTACCGAATTACTTTCACACCAAAACACAACAATAATTTTAATAACAAGATGTATTTCGTTATTTTATCAGTATGGTTATTTAAAGTAAGGTCATGAGGTGCATAATATTCTATTACTATGTAATTCTGAAGCAAATAACGACTATGTCCATACAGATCCGTTTGCGCCCAACGAAAGTAATAAGAGGTTATCAAAAATCTAAGATTTTTCGAAATGGCCAATCTGACACACAAGCATCACCAGAAGTATTTCAACCCGAAAAAAATTATATATGTGGGCATGGACTTCATGAATTTATTTGTCAACGGCTCACTACTTGTAAAGTGAACTCGGGTGCATACCTCTACAAAGAAGGTTTACATAAAAGACAAATAGTGTGTAACACGATTAGATCACAAAGGCATCAAAGTGTTCACCAAGCTCCCTCGACTCATCCAATGCTACGAGCACGAGATCCAATTCCGATGATGTCATCGATTCGATATTCTCCGTCTCCAACTGTGTCTACCCGAGAATTTGAAAATGTACGAATGCCTGCTGACGTTCCTATTCTGCGCAAAAGGCCAAATTTTGCTAATACTATGAAGAGAAGCACGACTTCATTAAATCAGATAGTACCAATCCAATATGAGTCAATCCTACATCCCACAGTCCAAGGAGCAAATAATATTCAAGGGCAAAATTTCCCTATTCTTCATAACTTACTCGAAGATATACAAGCCCCTAGTCCACCAAATATCAGAAATACTCAATCTCATACAAAGATAATCAGGACGGTGCCAAACAAAATTATGCCTATAGCGCCCACTCAGACTGCATCAACGCCATGGTTCAGGAATAAAAAAGTGCCAAATTCTTATATTCTGCATAAGATACCTTCAGCTATGCGAACCCAAATGATACCAAAGTTTCGGAATACTCTTGCGCAGGCTATGTCACTCAAGACCGACCGGGTGCGAGTAACACAAAATGCTGTACGGAGTAAAAAGAAACGAAACTCAAAGTTTCCTTTTTTCCATAAAATTCCTACAGAAGTACCAACTCAAACGCCGCCTTTTCTATACGATTTTGCAGCTCAGTCTATATTTCCAAGAAATATCATGCCAATTCAGGCAATGTCCGGTGAAAATCTTTTAAACCGAGGATTTAATAATGAACGAACGAAAAGTGGTAGACCGCCGTATAAAGGTACTGAAGTGAAATTTCTAAATTCCGAACCTTCAGATACTAGTACGGAAGATTATAGAACAACAACTTTCAAAACGGGTTCAAGAAAGATATTCAAAAGAACACTCAGCACCAAACCGATTTATCTAAAGGGGGAGGAACCAGCGGAAAAGGACTTATCTGGGTATTATATATTGGAATGTGAAGCAGAAGCTAAATGTCACAAATTCGTTTGGTGATATTGGAAGAGAGTAATTCTAAAGTTGTAAAGGAAATATCTGCTCTGCTAGAAGTCATCAAGTTCTCGCCCGTAGTAACTGACAAGGGGTGTTTGATTTTTTCAGATTCAAATTCAAATTTAAAATATTTTATTTCAATTAGACCATATAAATAGGCACTTTTGAATTGTCAAACTAGTTGCACGGTTCCAAAAAGTGGGACTTATGGAGAAGAGCCGGCAAGAAACTCCATAGTCACTCTTTTTAAAAAAAAATAGGCAAGTAACAATAAAATTTTGTGATGAATAGTATGAGTATAATGCAGTATGTGTATGACTAAAAAAAATTGAAGTAAAAAATATTTAAGGACAAGCTTTTGTTTTAATATTTACTAAAAAAATATAAATAATGGTATTAACATAAACTGTCACATACTAATAAAATTCAATAGAGAAATACTAAAACTTTAAAAACCTTTATGATACAGCTTCTGCTTGACAACCGTCTTAAATTTGTTCAGGCTGAGGTTTTGAATATCGCTTGGGATTTTATTGTAAAAGCGTATACATCGGCATTTGAACGAATTAATTATCTTCTGGAGCCTAGTTGAGGGAACAATAAATTTATTTGTATTCCTGGTATTAATATTATGTGTATCACTACGTTTTTTAAAGATATTAATATTCTTATGTGCATACAGCAAATTTTCATAAATGTACTGTGATCGAACAGTCATCACATTAATCTCCTTAAATTTATCCCTCAGTGAATATCTGGGACTTAAATTATAAATTGATCGAATAGCTCTCTTCTGCAACACAAAAATAGTTTGTATGTCGGCTGCATTTCCCCACAACAGAATACCGTACGACATCACACTATGAAAATAACTAAAGTAAACCAGACGCGCAGTATTATATTTATAATGTTTTCTCCTAATGTTGTCACACAACCTCCTGCCATCATCTTTGGGGCTAGGGGCCGTATTATGAAATGCTAAGGCGATAATTGTTACGTTGCAAAAAAGAGATAGTGCTACAAAACTTGTATAGCAGCATCGCTCTCTCGCACTGGAACGACGATGGCTCTAAAGCTTCACATTACGGCCCCTGGAAGTAAAATGCATCTTGTTTGTAAAATTTTGTGTAGTAAGGTTTAATTTCAAAGAATGTTATTTTATTAGAAATATATTCAACTATTTATAAAAATATAAGGTCGTTACTAGACATCAATATAATCTTAATTTAGTATTACAAACTAACATGCCTACGGGGAAAATAAGACCCATTAAAATTAGGACTTTTTGATATTTTGAAATTAATCTGATTATTAATCTCAGGCTATATATGTACTTATTGTTATAAGACTAGCAAATGCATAGCTTTTAGGCATACAAAGTATTTCATTGTCATAGATTTCATCACATCATGTTCAGATGGAAGCTTATCATAGAAAATAATTTTGGGACATGAATAAATAGGGAATGAATGAATGTACCCTCTACGTTTTCTTTTCTAATATGTAGAAGTCCACCTAGCTAAATATTCAACGTTTTGGTATATATTGACGACGTCTGTGGTTCGAGTACCGGACTGCTGATTACGATGTCGTGGGTTCGATTCCCACAAGACACAAACATTTATTGTGATGAACTTAAGTGTTTGTGTTTGTCTGGGTGCAGCACAGCTACCGAGCTCACCGTGAGCTCGTTCTGCGTGAATCGGATTGCCAACAATTAACAACAAGAATTAATTAATTATGTAGGGTAGCTGTTAGTAATTGAAACGTCAAGACGCCTACCACCTTAGTCACCCGTGACCATGGACGCTGTAAAGGGTCCGAAACGTCGTGATTAAAATAATATCAATATAACGCGATAAAATCCGTAAAAAGTAGTTTTATTTCAATAATCGTATGCTTTCTTTAAGTGTACCTACAAAGAAGGTCACGAGAACGGCCCAAATGATGTACCGAGGTACACTTATTGGAAAAAATACTCTGTATTACGCTGTTTACAACTCTAGTCTAGTAGAGTAGGTCTTACTCTACTACTAATCAACCAATACTAACACTTAGTTTAAAACTAATAACTCAGTTCTTTTATAGTCCTCGGCGTCAACTCCACTCATTTTAGTAGGTTTTTTGTGTTTCCACGCAACGGTTACACTTAACAACGGTTTTTTATTTCTAATGTCTAAACAAATATTAGTAATATATTTAAATACAGCCAGAAAGTGTTTTTCAATTCTTTACAATTCATTACAGTTTACAGCTTTTCAACCCTATAATAAACTTAAAGGAGGTCATCGAAAGCCCATACAACTCAGCCCAAATTTGTACCGGAGGTACACAAAACAAAACAGATCGGTTTACAGGGCACACCGACGTAGATGTTGGTGTGTGTAAACTCAATGCGTTCATTACTTCGCCTATTTACTAATGTTAGCTTTACAATAACCCGTTGTCCACGCACACATTTGCAATTTCTTGTCATTTTAAAGTTGCAGGGAATATGATGCATAAATTTAGCTAATGAATCAGACTCCACTGTGGCGCATTAGTTGAGCGTGCGAACAATACTTCTTGTCGCCGGCACCGTAAGATCGAATCTTATTACCAACGGCTCAACTTTTTGATATAATTTAAAAAATATTTTACATTTGTTTGTTCAATTCATTGTATAGTATTAGCAAGTCTTCTTTATATTTGGTTTGGATTATATTAATGGTCTACCCTCTAAAAATGACAAATTATAATATGTTAGTAGTTTAATTTCATCGTCATAATGCTATTGACTATCGAGCTTTTGTTACGTTTTTAGACATTATACCCTGCGTATTTTGAGAGTGCTATTATTTGTGAATCAATATGAATCACTTAACTACACTTTAAAAAGCTGAGATAATTATTTTGCATGAGCAAAACGTTTCAATTAGTGAAATTGCGAGGCGTTTAAAGATATCGGTGAGTAACAAAATATTATTATTACGTTTAGAAGTTTATTATGTTTCAATAATACACATCTTGTTTATTGATGTTTTATGTAACAATATTTATTTATTTATTTATTTATTTATTTTACACTTTATTGCACACCAATAACACAATAACTACAAAGAAATTAGGATTTTTTTTTAAAAAAAAGTTAATGCACAATGGGCGGTCTTATCGCACAAGGCGATCTCTTCCAGACAACCTTTGGATGGATATCAAGAAAGAAAACAAACAGTGGGTAGTGTAGGTGTACTAAAATATATCGTATGTTTAAAATAATAATTAATAAAAAATATTTGATAGAATAATAAAAATAGGTACATGTTATGTAAATATATAATTATATTTATATATATAAATATATATATATATATATATGTAATAAAATACATATTATGAATATATAATTAAAATAAATATATATATATATAAGTGGCTAAGGAAAAGTAGTGGATGATAAACCAAGCGAGTGAGTTATGCACTCTTGGGTAATAAGGAAAGATAATGATTTTTCACAAGCTTTTTGAAAATAGGGAGCGATTGAGCACGTCTAATGTTGAGTGGCAATGCATTCCACAGGCGAGCTGCCTGAATCGTAAACGATTTGTCAAAGAAGCTTGTGGAATGCATTTGAATTTTCAATTTCAAATTTTCCGAAGATCTTAAACATAAATTGTGTGTGTCGCAAAGGAACTCGAAGCGCTCCTTAAGGTAGTGGGGGGTGGACGAATTAAAAAGAACATTGTAGAGTAGAGAAAGAATATGAGCATTCCGGCGAAGGCGGATAGGAAGCCAATTGAGCTTAGTACGAAATTCAGAAACATGATCATATTTACGTAGACTAAATATAAATCTGATACATAAATTTTGGAGACGCTCAAGCTTATCGAACTGGTCTTCAGTGAGATCGAGATAGCTGGCATCAGCATAGTCTAGGATAGGAAGAAGAAGAGATTGAGCAAGGGCAATTTTGGTGGTAATAGGTAGAAAATTTCTAAGGCGTCGCAAGGAGCCCGCTGCTGCAAACATCTTACGACTAACTTCCCGCAGCTGTGCAGTCCAAGAAAGTGTCCTGTCGATATATATCCCCAAGTTCTTTACTTTATCAGTAAAAGGAACAATTGTATTATTGAAAGAAACTTGAGGGAGTATCGACCAGTCTATCCTGGACACCATCCGGGAGCTACCTACAATAGTCAACTGGGTTTTAACTGGGTTGACCGTCAGTCCAAATTCTGTACTCCAGTCGCTTATTCGAGTAAGATCTGAATTGATTAAGTTGATGGCTACAGGCAATTTATCAAGTGACGCTTGACTATAAATTTGGAGATCGTCAGCATAAAGGTGGTAGGAGGAAGAAAGTCGATAAGAGATTGAGTTTATAAAAACAGCGAAAAGAAGCGGGGATAGAACGCCACCCTGCGGCACACCGGCAGACGTGCTGCACCATGAAGAGAAAGAGTCTTCGAGGCAAATTCGCTGCCGGCGACCAAACAGGTAACTATGAAACCAATCAATCACCGATGGAGATATGTTAAAAGAACGTAGTATGCCAAGCAAGATATCGAAATCTACAGTATTAAAGGCATTGGTAAAGTCTAATAGAGCAAGTACTGTAAGATTCCCAATTTCCATGCCTGACCTGATGTCATCCGTAATGTTCACTAGGGCTGATGTTGTACTGTGTCCCAAACGAAAGCCGGATTGGAGGGGATTAAGGAGACTATTTTTGGACAGGAAACTACTAAGTTGCTGATGGATAAGGCTTTCGAGGACTTTGGACAGGAATGGCAGAATAGAAATAGGACGATAGTCGGAAAAAGACGAAGGATTCGACTTTTTGGGTAGAGGGACGATCTGAGCATCCTTCCAGGCATTCGGAAAGGTACTACTAGATAAAGAGAAATTAAGGATATGAACAATGACAGGAAGGATCTCGTCTAGGATAGGAATGATCATTTTACGGCTGACACAGTCACACCCAACAGCATTGGACGTGATCGATACGATGCCCTTCTTAACATCACAAGCGGTGAATTGATTAAAAGTAAAAGAGGAAAAATCGGGAGTCGGAAGTTTAGAAAGATTATTAAGGGTATTAGCTTTAGTAATCTGATCAAATACAGATGCAGAAGAAAAATGATTATTAAGTAAATTAATATCTAAATCCTTAGGAATTATATCATTACGTGATTTCCCGACCCCTATTGATTTAAGAAATTTCCAGACTTTAGCTGGATCACCATTTTGTACTGATTTATAGATATGTTGGCGTTGTGCGTTCCTACACACCTTGTTGCAACGATTTCTGATGGAGACAAATCTTTCCCAATTGTAGTCCGATGGCCGAGTTTTGTACCTGCATTTTGCTGCAGCTTTCTTATACATTAAAGATTTAATATCATCCGTAAGCCATGGTGCAGGAAGTTGTTTTATTTTAACACCACGTATAGGAGCGTGTTTGTCATAAAGCTTTATCAGATTATTAGTTAGGAGATCAACTTGTTCACAAACTGATGTAGATTTAAGTACAGGAGTCCAGTCTATGGAATTAACATCATCTCGAAGACGATCGAGATCCATACCACCAAAATTGCGAAGAAAAAGAGTTTTTGATTTAGCCTTAGGTGGGCGAATTTTGTAAGAAAGAAAAATTAAGTCATGATAAGAAAAGTTATTTGCTGAGCATTGACCATGCTTAGCAACGTAAACAGAAGATGAGACCAGAATAAGATCCAAAAGTGAAGGAACACAGTTAGGGAAATGATGTGAAGCACCAAGGTCAAGAATGGAAAGATTACAGGATTCAGTGACATGACGGAAGAAAGATGAACGGGAATCGTTTTTAAGGAGACAGGTATTAAAGTAAAAAAATTTAATTATTGTTCACAGAGAAGAACTGTGCAATTATGGGTCCATCGTTATGCAGATTCGGGAAGCATTGATCTTTGCCGACCGGGACCAAAGGCTGGATTTGCATATACAGATACCAATGCACGGCACCGTGATATAGTTGCTGCGCATTTGGCTGAGCCCTTCCTCACTACTCGTTCCACGGCGACTAAACATGATGTGACGTTACAAACTGTGCGGAACCACTTGCGTGCAGCTGGTGTGAAATGTCGTAGGCCAGCCAAGAAAATATTACTGTCTGATATTCACATGCAAAACCGGGTTCGCTTCGCAAGAGAATATTTGGATTTTGATTGGTGCAATAATATAGTTATATTTAGCGATGAAAAATGTTTTGTCGGACAAGGACGGTCGTAAAATATTATGGCGAAAAGATGGTGAACGCTATAACAAAAAAAATATTATTCCATGCAGGTCTAGTAGCCGCATTACGTTGGGTTATTGGGGATGGATGTCATCAATGGGTCCCGGTGAATTAGTGCAGGTTTTGTGCTGGAATATGATTGCTAGCATGAGGACACGTTTGCAACAAGTAATAAATAGTGATCACCAATCAGCTATTAAATATATCAGGGGGTAATTTGTATTACATGATTGATGTTATTGTTAGTGAGATTACAATTTAGGATCGCCAGTATCTTATTATCTAACTTACTAACATGTTTATTCATATCATTATTAAATAAATTACCCTCTTGAATATGAAAAACAAAGTGAATTCTTGTCCCACTTAGAATATTTGTCATGAACCATACTTTATAATTTGTATTTATAATTTTAAAAAACCATGTCAATAAATATTGTTGTTATCATATTACACATTTTTTAATATTTTCTTCCATATATCATTTTTTCTGGAATAATGTTCTTATTATCAGGTTAAATAACAAAAATTAAAATTCAACAAAACGAAAAAAAATAATGATAATGATGCAAAAAGTTAGCGCCGGGCCGGCGTGATTTGATCATAAGACTAATGTCACACCAGCTGCTTGCATATACACCTATGCCACGGTATCAGTTGATACCTTTGAATTTATGCTTCATATTCTTTGTTTCATATATAATGTGAAGCAACAAGAAATTGCAAGTGTGTGCGTAGACAACGGGTTATTGTAAAGCTAACACTAGTAAATAGGCGAAGTAATAACGCGTTGAGTTTACGCACACCAACATCTACGTTGGTGTGCCATGTAAACCGATCTGTTTTGTTTTGTGTACCTCCGGTACAAATTTGGGCTGAGTTGTATGGGCTTTCGATGACCTCCTTTAAGTTTATTATAGGGTTGAAAAGCTGTAAACTGTAATGAATTGTAAAGAATTGAAAAACACTTTCTGGTTGTATTTAAATATATTACTAATATTTGTTTAGACATTAGAAATAAAAAACCGTTGTTAAGTGTAACCGTTGCGTGGAAACACAAAAAACCTACTTAAATGAGTGGAGTTGACGCCGAGGACTATAAAAGAACTGAGTTATTAGTTTTAAAGTAAGTGTTAGTATTGGTTGATTAGTAGTAGAGTAAGGCTTATATTTAGAGACGACGCGTCGTCTCTAAATATTAGCGTCGCGACGCTAAACGTAAACTTAGGCTTTCGTATAATGTTAAATTGTAATACAAATTTATAGTAATAGCTAAAGTTTAAGACGATACTCGAGGTAAGACGAACCTCTTGTTCTCTTAAGACGTTTTAAATAAAGTTAAAGTTAATATTATAGTTGCACTGCGATTTATTTCATAGTGATAAACACCATCCTATTTACATTAGTGTCTACTAGTAAAACCTCAATGCTACTACATACATAATTATCGTGTATTCGTGACCACTACTTTGCCAAACGTGTTTATCTGTGAGACAAGTAGGTAATACAAATAAAATTGGAGTAAAAAACATTTAAGGACAAGCTTTTGTTTTAATATTTACTAAAAATATATAAATAATGACAATAGTACTATAAACTGCCAAGTAATATTACTAACATTCATATAAGAAATATTAAAACTTTATAAAATGAAAGCGTGGAAAAATGAAACGTACTATTGTCATTATTTATATATTTTTAGTAAATATTAAAACAAAAGCTTGTCCTTAAATGTTTTTTGCTCCAATTTTATTTTATACTTTTTAGTTAAAGGGTTTTAATGCGATTTCAGGGATTCACATTACCGGTATGCCTCGTTGGTCTAGTGGTCCCTAGTGCGACTGCTACGCTAGACAGAGGTCCTGGGTTCGAATCCCGAGTCGAGCAAAGTGTTGTTGGGTTTTTCCGTGAAATTCCCAGTAGCAGCTCGGAGTCAAGATTTCTGCCCGGTTGATGGCAATAGGCTGGCCCCCATTACATGGGACCTAAACATACTGGCGAAATATGGGTATACATTAGTATGCCTCCGTGTACTCGTCTGTATGTACATGACCGGTATAAAGATTAGTACTGAACATGTTAGTGCTGTACATAAACCAGGTTTCCCTCCTCTTTCGTCAGAGTTTGTTAGATATGTTTTTGTTGGTCATATACTATAAGTGCAAGAAATTTCATGTAAATCTGATGAGCCGTTTTACCGCACTTTGAATCCCGGAATTCCCCGCCTTTTCATCGTGATAAAATACATGTATATTTTAGTCGTTTAGCTGATATATTAGGTAACAAAGCTTAAGTAATTGCCAATAATTTACTGAAAAAATTCCCGGGATTTTGAGTATTGTATATGGTAATGCCGGTCATAAACTATATAGTTATGTACCAGATTTCATGCAAATTCGATGAGCCCTTTACCGCAATCGGAATCCCGGGATTAATAAAAGTATCCCGCATTTTCTCCGTGATAAAAATTACATAATTTAGGCGTTTAGTTGATTTATTGGATAAAAAAGCTTAGCTAATTGCCCAATAAGATTCCCGGGATTTTCAGGAAAACCCCGCACTTTTCCGGGACTTTAAGTAATATATATGGTAATGATGGTCATAAACTGTATATTCACCAAATTTCATGCAAATCTAAAGAGCCCTTTTACCGCACTCAGAATCCCGGGATAAATAGAAGACTCCCGCATTTTCTCCGTGATAAAAATGACATAATGTAGGATTTTAGCTGATTTATTAGGTAACAAAGCTTGAATAATTGCCCTAAAAGAATCCCGGGATTTTCAGGAAAACCCCGCACTTTTCCAGGACCGTAAGTACTCTATATATTAATGCTGATCACAAAATATAAATATAGCAATTTTCATGTAATTTGCACAGTTTCATCACAGAGTTCCTATGGCCACCTTCCCGCTCCATCATCAGACCAGCTCAATAGTATCATATTTTCAAAATGTACATCGGTTTACATATGTGTCCCAAATAACAGATCAATTGGACATCGGGAAGTTGGTCAGAATAAGCTCTCAAATTTTGCTCTAAACATACACACATACTAACAAAGCAAGTTAAATAAAAGCTTGTAAAAACAATTGCAGTGTCAGTCAAAATTACAGCTTTTTACTAAATGTCTATGTAGGTACGGCACCTTCCTAAAACAAAAACTATTTAAAGAAATTCTGCCTCTGTTTTTTTCCGGTTTTATCTGCGGAACGGCTGGACTGAATTTTAACAGTAAGTAATTTCACTGGCTGAAGATTAGAAATGGCTGTTATTGCTCTGCGGCCCCAATAATAAACAATATTCCTTAATTTGTTAAGCTGTAGACGTACAGTCAGCAACGAAAGTCGTTGAACACAGCAAAAGTTTAAAAACATCACAGTACCAAAACTATTCATTAGATTTTGACTAAGGTAAAACATATAATTGTCCTCTATTATGAGAATTTGTACTGCCTTCAAGGGTCAGTGAATTCTGAATATTAAAGATGATAAAGCGTTTTGAAGATTTCATAGTGTTCAGCTACTTTCGTTGCTGACTGTACATACATACACTTACACCTATTTCCCAAGGGGGTAGGCAGAAGCTAGAGACCGCCACTTGCTACGATTATTGCATACTTCTTTAGCTTCCTCAAAGTCAAAGTCAAAGTCAAATGTTTTATTTCAATTAGACCATATCAACAGGTACTTTCGAAAAGCCAAACTAGTTGCACGGTTCCAAAAAGTGGATCTTATGGAGAAGAGCCGGCAAGAAACTCCATAGAAACTCCTTTCAAAAAATGTTGGTTACAATGTTATTATTTTATTTACAATCTTGTTTTGGATACCCACCGAGAATAGTGCAGTTTGCATAAGATTTACCTTCCACGTTAATAAATCCTCTAATAAATAAGATTTAGAATTAAGCTATCATAATTTTAGTTAAAGGTCTTACGGTTTCTAAATCTGTAAAGAATCTCATTTTTCTAACTGCAGTAGCTGAACTTAGGCGTCTTGATAAACTCCTAATGTATGGACCCTATATTCAAGTTTTGGGTTTGACTGGATTCCTAAAAAATGCGTTTGCTTAATGGACTCATGAACCTAAGGAGTGATTATGTATCTCGCGTGACTCTATCTAGCGTGTTTCATGTATCTCCGGCGTCGACTTTAAGTATTCCGTCCTTTAGTGAAACCCTCAAGAAAAAGTTGAAATGAAAAAAATGAGTCAAGCAGAGTTCGAACTAACGTTCTTCCGGTTGACTACCCTAGATCCTTGCATGCAAAATACAATAAATATTTATCGCGATTTATAGTAGACTGTACGTATAGAAATTTGAACTAATCAACAATCACGTGTTTCTAAAAGTACTTAAACGAAATCTACACTACAGACACACAGGTGAAAAATAATAATCACTGTACCGAATTACTTTCACACCAAAACACAACAATAATTTTAATAACAAGATGTATTTCGTTATTTTATCAGTATGGTTATTTAAAGTAAGGTCATGAGGTGCATAATATTCTATTACTATGTAATTCTGAAGCAAATAACGACTATGTCCATACAGATCCGTTTGCGCCCAACGAAAGTAATAAGAGGTTATCAAAAATCTAAGATTTTTCGAAATGGCCAATCTGACACACAAGCATCACCAGAAGTATTTCAACCCGAAAAAAATTATATATGTGGGCATGGACTTCATGAATTTATTTGTCAACGGCTCACTACTTGTAAAGTGAACTCGGGTGCATACCTCTACAAAGAAGGTTTACATAAAAGACAAATAGTGTGTAACACGATTAGATCACAAAGGCATCAAAGTGTTCACCAAGCTCCCTCGACTCATCCAATGCTACGAGCACGAGATCCAATTCCGATGATGTCATCGATTCGATATTCTCCGTCTCCAACTGTGTCTACCCGAGAATTTGAAAATGTACGAATGCCTGCTGACGTTCCTATTCTGCGCAAAAGGCCAAATTTTGCTAATACTATGAAGAGAAGCACGACTTCATTAAATCAGATAGTACCAATCCAATATGAGTCAATCCTACATCCCACAGTCCAAGGAGCAAATAATATTCAAGGGCAAAATTTCCCTATTCTTCATAACTTACTCGAAGATATACAAGCCCCTAGTCCACCAAATATCAGAAATACTCAATCTCATACAAAGATAATCAGGACGGTGCCAAACAAAATTATGCCTATAGCGCCCACTCAGACTGCATCAACGCCATGGTTCAGGAATAAAAAAGTGCCAAATTCTTATATTCTGCATAAGATACCTTCAGCTATGCGAACCCAAATGATACCAAAGTTTCGGAATACTCTTGCGCAGGCTATGTCACTCAAGACCGACCGGGTGCGAGTAACACAAAATGCTGTACGGAGTAAAAAGAAACGAAACTCAAAGTTTCCTTTTTTCCATAAAATTCCTACAGAAGTACCAACTCAAACGCCGCCTTTTCTATACGATTTTGCAGCTCAGTCTATATTTCCAAGAAATATCATGCCAATTCAGGCAATGTCCGGTGAAAATCTTTTAAACCGAGGATTTAATAATGAACGAACGAAAAGTGGTAGACCGCCGTATAAAGGTCCTGAAGTGAAATTTCTAAATTCCGAACCTTCAGATACTAGTACGGAAGATTATAGAACAACAACTTTCAAAACGGGTCCAAGAAAGCTATTCAAAACAACACTCAGCACCAAACCGATTTATCTAAGGGGGGAGGAACCAGCGGAAAAGGACTTCTCTGGGTATTATTTAATGGATTGTGGTGAAGGTGTTAAATGTCACAAATTCGTTTGGTGATATTGGAAGAGAGTAATTCTAAAGTTGTAAAGGAAATAAAAGGAAATATCTGCTCTGCTAGAAGTCATCAAGTTCTCGCCCGTAGTAACTGACAAGGGGTGTTTGATTGAGATGAGGTGGTCGTAAAATATGATAAATAGATTATATTCTCCAGAAGTTTTCAAAACTCGAAAAATCTTTTACTGGTTTAATTAAGAGTGTTAAGCATTTCTAGATTAAGATGAACCTAAGTTAATTTACAGACAAATGAAGATACTGTTAAAAGTCCAGTATTCTAGCAGATTAGTGTCAGGCAAAAACAAGTACAAGTAATATGAGTAATGTAATTAGATCACACATACTTATAGATAGATTCAATTCAAATTCAAAATATGTAATTTCAAATAGACCATATAAATAGGTATATTGATGGAGTAGTCCTATTATACAAGGTGGAAGAAACATCGACGCTCATCCAAATACCACGAGTTCAGTACATGATTCTGGACCCTCCTGCGTTAAAATTTTCCGTAACTTTTTTCATAAATTTTTCAATTTTTTTTGCAGTTATTTTTCTTGGACGTGTAAAAAAACATTATTTCTATCTACCCAAATTAGATTAATAATTGAAAAATCATTATTTAATTTATTGCGGATCGCGCGCGCGATAACATTCACCGTGGAGCGTTATAATCGCGTTTTTAGCAATACACTGCGCGCTCTAAAATGTTAATATCTGTAATTACCAATCATTTTCTACATGACCTAGGTCATTTTATTTTTGACCTTGAGTGAAAGCTTGTCACGACGTTTGTGCGTCGATGTCCCTTCCACCTTGTATAGTTCCTTATAGGTATTGTGTCTTAATGTTAAATAGGTATATCTAGTATTTACTCAGCATTCATTCGTTTCACTTGTCTTCTAAGTCACAACCTTGCATTACCGGCTTTTAAAATCCAACTCTTGAGCTTTTCTAATAAAAAGGATGTAAAAGGTATACCTACCTACAGTGTAACTACGGTGGTCTGAAAAGTTTCCGACCTAACAAAGATACCTACATGATTTTTTTTTCCTTATGTTTAGTTTTCTACATAGTCTCCTTGTAAGTCTACGCACTTCTCCCTCATTTGACAAAAAACTCTGTCCTACAAGTGCAATTTTTTTATCAGGGTACAAAAACAGGTTGCTTGGGGATAGATCTGGTAAGAAAGGTGGGTGATGAAGCAATTAAAACCGCAGTTCGTTGATTTTCGCCATGGCGAGCCTTGCGAGACGGCGCATTGTCGTGGTGAAACAGATTTTTTTTGCAAAAATCATTCCGTCATTTACTTAACTTTCCAACTGTCATATACAGTAATTAACTGTCGCCAACACTCTGATTAGTTGCACATAAACATCGCCAGGAGAGCGTTGGAAATGTTCATTCGAACACGTTTTTTGTCTAACGTGAGCAAACGCGGCACCCAATGCGGGGACAGCTTTCTCATACCAATTTTTTTTTGTAATATGAGACAAATACGTTCTTTTGATATAATCATAGCCTCCGCTATCTCGCTGACTTTATTTGGACCGTCGTTTAGCACATTTGGTGAACTTCAACGATGTTATCGTCAGTCGTTGCTGTTTTGGACGTCCCGGACGTTTATTGTCTCCCAAGCTAGTAAAACCACGTTTAAATTCAGTCACCCTCAATTTCGGGGTAGTAAATGATGGTACAGGGCCCTCATACACAGCATCCAACTCATATTTATATTCTTAGGCGTATTAGGCTAATTTTTTTCTATTTTCATAAAAACATTCACAACGACTCACTCAAACGGTGGTTAAACTGTTGTTTATCCTAAGCGTCCAAAGCTTTGAAATATTTTTTAGGACATCAAAAGATGCCTCAGTAATTTGTCAGACTTTTATTGACGAGCGCTACCGCTATCTTCATGTTAAGGTTGGTAACTTTTCAGACAACCCTGGTATATTATTTACGTATAACTGTAGCCTAACCACCTAACCTTTTTTTTTCGAGGTTGGAAATCCTCATCGAAACAGACCCAGGGCAGGGGGGTCTGTCAGACTCCTACTGACTAAAACCAACGCCGGTGTTCAACTCGCACTTGCGTCGGGGGCTACTGGAAGAACGCATTCTTCCGTGGCCCTCGACTAGTGTTGGCCCGCCTCGGCGTCCCACGACTCTTCGCTGAGGACCATGGAGCGAACGACGATCGGCAGCGAGAGGTCTTCACCCACAACATTGACGAGGGCACGGCGCGGCTCCTCCCATGCGACACACTCTGTGAGCGTGTGCAGCGCCGTGTCCTCTCGACCCTGGACGCAGTGATGACACCGAGTGTCCGGCTCCCTGCCTATGCGACACAGGAACCTGCTGAAACAGCCGTGTCCCGACAGCACCTACGTCACGCAAAACGTCAGTGAGCCGTGCCTCCTCCCGAGCCAGCGATCGAGCACTGGCCGGATCGCCTCGATAGTGGCGAGGCCGACCTAACCTAACCTATCCTCAGACAGCTACAGTAGCAGCCGTCAAATATTATATTGTTATAATTAACAGATAAGCTTGCTTATCTGTTTAATGTTTTGTATAAAAAACCTGTAATGTGCCTCTAGCGGTCACGTAAACAGTATCGCTAATCAAACTCCTGATTCAACTCCACTTAATTACTGTATTTGGCAAATTGTGTTTTAATTTGTATTTTAATACCAATAATGCACCGTTTACCATTAAGTTTTTCTGAATATAAAATCTGTTTTAATAAAACTATATTTTAAAATTAAAAGACATCGAACTACATTGAGAAGGGCTACATAAAGGAGACAAAATAAGAACTTTAATATGGAACAGACCAGAGTCTCCAAGATATTATGTTTACCTCCGCGATCATTCTCTTCGTTTCTCTCTAGTATCAGGCCAAACATGTTTGAAGCACCAATGTTCATCATCACACAGTGCAAAGACACCAGCAATTTCTTTTGTGTCAGGTCTTATCCCTCCTGGATACGGTGGCCTGGTGCTCGTGGATATTAACATAAACCGTCCTTCTCTCGTCATTTGGGTCTCTTCTACAGAAGATGAAGTATCGCTTAATTGACGCTGCGTTGGTTTCTTATATTGTGAAATGTGCGATGCTAGTGTTGGCATAATATGTAACAGCCGACCTGAAAACGTTGTTAATGCTATATCTGGTATTACTCGAGGCACACGTTTTACTATAGGTCTTTCCGCAGCTCGAAGCTCAGTTTGTGACAATTTCGTTGGTCCGATCCTCAACACTCGATTTCCATATGCAATTTCTCTGTTCAGATATGAGTTTTCATTGATTTTATAAGCAGGCTGTTCATTTAATGACTCTGTTGGCCGCTGTGTTACAATTGGGCCATTCCGCCACATGTTTGTTTTGTGAAATTCTGCCGTTATCACTGACCGCATCCGTAACATGGGATGGAATGCAATCACAGGATGCTTAACAATTACGAAATAATAAGCAACTATTAATTTATACATTACTTATCATTTAGGTACCTTCTAATCAACATAATATTTATTACATATAGAAATAAACATAAAGTAGAGGCGTTAAAGTATTTGAATGTTGGCCGTGCTATCGGACTGTTATGTTTCGGTGCGAAAATTATTTCAGAATGTTATTATTTCAGACGATTGATTTGGAAAATAATAATTGTAACAACTAATTTCTCTTTTGTTGTAATTGGAGATTGAATGAAATACTAGGACCACAATGTTTTAACATGATCAATATTCGTAACGCCTCCGCCGAATAAAACCCAAAATGAGTAACTCTACAGGTATAATAAAAATCTAATGTATATGCAATCACGTTATCTAAAACGGCTCTTACGATGGAATTTGCAATAAGTAAGGGTTTGCGGGATCTTATATAATAATTATTTATTTATTAGTATGACAACATTGGTCCAATGGTTAGTAAAAACTTACTCGCTAATGGTTAGTAATTGAAACTAACCTAAATTAAAAATTTAGAAAACCCCCGACACGAAATTTAATTTGCCATTTTGTGGTGGCGGACATTTTGGATTTTAAATTTTTCATATATACTATTCTCCTAGTTAAGCCGTTTAATTTGATGCCCATATTGACGGAGTTGTGAAAAAATATGTAATCCGCTATTTTGTAGCGGCGGCCATCTTGGACCGATTTTCACCAAACATAGCTAAGGACACTCCCGACTAATTTCACCTTTCAAATAAAAAAAACCAAATCAAAATCGGTCCATCCGTTCGGGAGCTACGATGCCACAGACAGAAACACATACACACACAGACACGTCAAACTTATAACACCCCGTCGTTTCTGCGTCTGGAGTTAATAAAATGTATATTAAAACCAGTTAGTCCTGCCGAACGAGCAGCAGCTGGACAAAATGCCAAATGCTTCCATATAAAAAGGGAACTCACAGACAGAACTATAAGAGTTTATTTATTTATTTATTTATTAACAAACTTATACTAACAGTTTTATACCACACACAAGTTATCGGTCATAACATAATACGGAAACAATGTATTT
Organism: Acronicta psi; assembly: GCA_946251955.1. NCBI lineage: Eukaryota > Metazoa > Arthropoda > Insecta > Lepidoptera > Noctuidae > Acronicta > Acronicta psi. The sequence continues at coordinate 384,813 of OX276473.1, read as the reverse complement.
CTAAAATATATATAAAATTGAGGTAAAAAATATTTAAGGACAAGCTTTTGTTTTGATATTTACTAAAAATATATAAATAATGATATTAACATAAACTGTCACATATTCATAACATTCATTAGAGAAATATTAAAAGTTTAAAAAATGATAGCGTGGCGCCAGAAGTTGAACCCGCTCAGCACAGGCATGGCATCCATTCTTAACACATCGAGATCCCTGAGACCTGTCATAGGAAAGGACTTAAATCGTCGGTCCCGGCTGTCCTTGTCATACGAATCCCTATGACAATCGTAAGTAGTAGTCGGAAGCCCAAAAATCCTGACATCATCAGCCTGACAATAGTCTATCCATCGGCAATATCGGTATTGCCGAGAAATTTTATTGGGTTGCGGAGTCTGAGGACTGCAATGATACGTTTACGGTTCGTATAAAATACTGATATTCAGCATCTGGTCGGACTGGAAACTGACCAACATGGTTGGAAAAATACTAGGAAGATGAGACATTAGTTATACTAGTAACAACGTTGTTAAAACATTATTACTCTGGCGGGCGCCACGCTTTAATTTTTTAAAGTTTTAATATTTCTCTAATGAATGTTATTAATATGTGACAGTTTATGTTAATATCATTATTTATATATTTTTAGTAAATATCAAAACAAAAGCTTGTCCTTAAATATTTTTTACCTCAATTTTATTTTATACTTTTTAGTTAAAGGGTTTTAATTATCGGAGTCTATATTTGTGCCCGGTTCATGGCAATAGGGTCGCCCCCTATTACATGGGACCTAAACATACCGGTGAAATGTGGGTGTGCACTAGTATGCCTCTGCCTACCCCTTCCTAATGGTATGTACATGACCGGTATTAAGATTAGTACTGAACATGTTAGTGCTGGTCGTTAACCAGGTTTAACATTCAGAGATATTTAAGAAAAGCACCGCTTTCGTCAGTTTGTAAGGTGTTTATGTTGGTCACATACTATAGGTGCAAGGAATTTCATGTAAATCTGATGAGCCGTTTTACTACACTTTGTATGCCGGAATTCCCCGCCGTTTCTCCGTGATAAAATATAAGTGATTTAGTCGTTTAGCTGATCTATTAGGTAACAAAGCTTAAGTAATTGCCAATTAATTATTGAAGAAGATTCCCGGAATTTTCAGGAAAACTTCGATTTTTTCCGGGATTATTAGTATTGTATATTGTAATGCTGGTCATAAACTATATATGCACAAAATTTCATGTAAATCTGTTGAGTCCTTTCACCGCACGCTGAATCCCGGGATTCATCTAAGATTCCCGCCTTTTCTTCGTAGTAAAATATACATGATTTAGTCGTTTATCTAATCTATTAGGTAACAATGCTTAAGTAATTGCGAATTAATTATTGAAGAAGATTCCCGGGATTTTTAGGAAAACCCCGCATTTTTCCGGGATTATGAGTATTGTATATAGTAATGCCAGTTATAAACTATACATGCACTAGATTTCATGCAAATCTGATGAGCCCTTTTACTGCACTTGGAATCCCGGGATTAATAGAAGAATCCCACATTTTCTCCGTGATAAAAATTACATAATTTCGGCGTTTAGCTGATTTATTAGGTAACAAAGCTTAGATAAATACACACAATAGATTCCCGGGATTTTTAGGAAAACCCCGCACTGTTCCGGGACGTTAAGTACTCTAATGCTGGTCACAAAATATAAATACAGCAAATTTCATGTAATTTGCACAGTTTTATCTCAGAGTTCCTATGGCCACCTTCCCGCTCCATCATCAGACCAGCTCAATAGTATCATATTTTCAAAATGTACCTCGGTTTACTTAAGTGTACCAAATTACAGATCTCTTGGATCCTGGGAAGTGGGTCAGAATAGGCTCTCAAATTTTGCTCTAAACATACACACATACTAACAAAGCAAGTTAAATAAAAGCTTGTAATAATAAAAACTAGCTTTTTACCCGCGACTTCGTCCGCGTGGAATAGTTACTTTGTTCCATATGAACTTTTATCCCCTATTTCACCCCTACATAGGACGAAATTTATTAATTATTTTGCCCGCGTTAAAAAGTATTATTATTAATTTTTCCCGCGACTTCGTCCGCGTGGAATAGTTACTTTGTTCCATATGAACTTTCATCCCCTATTTGACCCCTACATAGGTCGATATTTATTAATAATTTTTCCCGCGGCTTCGCTCGCGTTTAGAAGTATTATTATTAATTTTACTCGCGACTTCGTCCGCGTGGAATAGTTACTTTGTTCCAAAATTATGAATTCATCCCCTATTTCACACCTACATAGGTCGAAATTTATTAATTATGTTGCCCGCGGCTTCGCTCGGGTTAAGAAGTATTATTATTAATTAGGTATATTTTTTGAGGCTTTAGTTTTGTTTAGCGTGTGTATAAAACTGAAACAAACTAATACATTTACATCCTCCATCATCCCTTATTTTATCCCCATGGGGGTTGAATTTATCAAAATCCTATTTAAACGGACGTCTTCATCATAGCAGCTCCAATCATTAATTTCAGTTCAATCAGTCGAAAATCTAAGAAGATTTATACAAACTCTCATCCCCTATTTTATCCCCTTGGGGGTGGAATTTATGAAAATCTTTTCTTAGCGTATGCCTACGTCATAACATCTACCTGAATGCCAAATTTCAGCCCGATCCTTCCTGTAGTTTGGGCTGTGCGTTGATAGATCACTATGTCAGTCAGTCAGTCAGCAATAATAATGACTGCATTTCTGAACTTCGAAGTTCAAAATGTCGATGTACGGTATTTATAAAGTTCATAAGTGCGAATTACGTGAGTTAGAAAGTAGGTACGTTATGCCGAATTACTAAATTTCGAATGTTTACAATCTCGATGTACGGAACTTCGAAAGATTACTCCGAATTACTTTATTGTGAATGTTCACAATCTCGATGTACAGAACTTCGAAAGCTTTCCATTCCGAATTACTTTATTGGAGAGATCAAACGAGATCAAACGTTCAACGACACGTACAGCGACATTTTGAACTTTGAAGTTCAGAAATACAGTCAATAATAATATTAGGAAATTATAAATACAAATAACTTTATTATTGTTCTCTCACATAGAAAAAGTTACAACATTTTATTATTATTAGGTCATTTTTCTAGTGTAAATAACTAAGAAATTGTACTAGGTGTGGCTATAGATTCTAGGTAGCGAGTATTAGTACTCAGGAATCTCAGCTCCGTGCTCGCAAAGGCATCTAGTGACTCATCGTAATGTAATATGTTATTAATGTGAGTGAGTGCTAGATACAAGGGCTGGTCTTGAGGGTTGCGGTACTGGTTTGGAGAATTGAAAATATAGGAGAAGGAGTGTTCCTTTTTACCCGACTGCCGAAGGAGGAGGGTTATTTTCCTTTTGAGATACGGTATACGTATACGATACCTAGCGTTGTTATCAGCTTGAAAGGCATTCAAAACTAACATCTTTAAATTTACGAGTATTTTAAACTAATAAATTACGTCGTGGTGGCTGGGCAAATTGGCTTTTGAAGCAGTATATTCAGCCAAAGTAACGACTGTCAAATATTCTATTGTTAACTATTATCATAATAATAATGATTTTTATTTATAAAACCTATCAATCAATACGTAAATCAGTTCTCCGTACCTAATTGGGCGCTGCTTTAAACGACACAGATTAAACGGCGCGGACCGCGTGAATGACATACGAAATGTTGCCATAGCCAAATATTGTAAAAAGTATATAACTTAACTGTATGTATTCTACTCTTATACTTTTATGATAGTATTTATTTAACTATATATAGTTTTCCTTCATTGTAATAACTAGTACCTAATCTTATCATAGAAAATGCTTAAAAGTACAAAACAATATATAATTATATTACATATTACTCATGCTAGTATTAGGTTGTAGATTAGGAGCTGTACCTACCGTTCGAATTCTATGTTAACGCTGGCTGCCGCTGAAAACCAGTGCTGTGGCTCTGCTTCGCGCAGGAGTCATAGCATTAAGCTTTGCATTAAGCTGAGCGATAGCCGTTTTGGGTGGATGTGGCGTATACTTTCGTAAAAGTCTATGTTCATTCTGAAATGTTGTATACGTCTTGTCTATACAAACAAATTTATTTTGCTTTCTTTCCTGTATTATTATTGTAAGCTTGGTTATCTGTTGAATATTTTGTATAAAAAACCTACAATGCACCTCCAGCGGTCACTTATAATCGGTCATTAAAACGGTTAAACTCTACTGAATAACAAGCAAATATATACCTACATTTGTGTTTTAATACCTATAAAGCACCGTTCACAGGTTTTGTCCTCAAAAACCTGTTTTAATAAAACTATATTTTAATTAAAAGACAGAATGATTGACACAAGAGCGTATAGACTACTAGACAATTTGCAAGATATGGATCAGACCTACAGTCGCCAAATATTTCTTATGTTTACGATTCGCGATCATGTGGGTCTAATTTTCTCCTTAGTATCAGGCCAAACATGTTTGAAGCACCAATGTTCATCATCACACAGTGCAAAGACACCAGCAATTTCTTTGGTTTCAGGTCTTATCCCTCCTGGATACGGTGGCCTGGTGCTCGTGGATATTAACATTAACCGTACTTCTCTCGTCATTTGTGTCTGTTCTACAGAAGATGAAGTATCGCTTAAGTGACGCTGGATTGGTTTCTTATATTGTGAAATGTGTGATGCTAGGGTTGGCATAATATGTAACTTCTGATCTGAAAACGTTGTTACTTTATGAACTTTATATCTTGCTGCTGCTGGAAGCTCAGTTTGTAAAGACTTCGTCACTTGGTTTCCATGTGAATTTTCTCTAAAATATGAGTTTTCCTTGATTTTATAAGAAGTGGGCTGTTCATTTGATTTCTTCGTTGGCAATGAATGGTGTTCTGATGATGATGGTATTATAATTGGGCCACTCCGTCCAATGTTTGATTTGTAAATATCTGTCGTGATCACTGGTCGCATCCGTAACATGGGATAATTGAATGCAATCACTCGATGCTTAAGAATTATGAAATAATATACAACTACTATTATATACCACATCACTTATTAATTACCTTCTAATAAACATAATACCTATTTATTTAAAAATATCCGACACTGACATAAAATAGAGGCGTTATAGTAATTGAATATTGACCGTGTTATCTGACTGTTATGTTTCGGTGCGAAAATGCGGTTATTTCAGACGACTGATTTGGAAAATAATAATTGTAACATCTAATTTCTCTTTTATTGTAATTGGTGATTATATTTATTTTAAAAATAAATTTATAATACCTATATGTTATATTAAAAAATTGGACGAATAACAAAAAGGCTGTATTCTCAGTATGTCGCACAAAAAAAAATTAATTTAAGCCATAATAAATCTATACTATTATAAAATTGTAAAAAAGTCATTTCTGTACATTGAAGATATTAAATAAAATTGGAGTAAAAAACATTTAAGGACAAGCTTTTGTTTTAATATTTACTAAAAATATATAAATAATGACAATAGTACTATAAACTGTCAAGTAATATTAATAACATTCATATAAGAAATATTAAATCTTTATAAAATGAAAGCGTAAACCCATATTTCGCCAGTATGTTTAGGTCCCATGTAATAGGGGTATTACATGGGACCTAAACATACTGGCGAAATATGGGTATACATTAGTATGCCTCCGTGTACTCGTCTGTATGTACATGACCGGTATAAAGATTAGTACTGAACATGTTAGTGCTGTACATAAACCAGGTTTCCCTCCTCTTTCGTCAGAGTTTGTTAGATATGTTTTTGTTGGTCATAAACTATAAGTGCAAGAAATTTCATGTAAATCTGATGAGCCGTTTTACCGCACTTTGAATCCCGGAATTCCCCGCCTTTTCATCGTGATAAAATACATGTATATTTTAGCTGATATATTAGGTAACAAAGCTTAAGTAATTGCCAATGAATTACTGAAGAAAATTTCCGGGATTTTTAGGAAAATCCCGCATTTTTTTGGGATTGTGAGTATTGTATATGGTAATGCCGGTCATAAACTATATATGTACCAGATTTCATGCAAATTCGATGAGCCCTTTACCGCAATCGGAATCCCGGGATTAATAGAAGTATCCCGCATTTTCTCCGTGATAAAAATTACATAATTTAGGCGTTTAGTTGATTTATTGGATAAAAAAGCTTAGCTAATTGCCCAATAATATTCCCGGGATTTTCAGGAAAACCCCGCACTTTTCCGGGACTTTAAGTAATCTATATGGTAATGATGGTCATAAACTATATATTCACCAAATTTCATGCAAATCTAAAGAGCCCTTTTACCGCACTCAGAATCCCGGGATAAATAGAAGACTCCCGCATTTTCTCCGTGATAAAAATGACATAATGTAGGCTTTTAGCTGATTTATTAGGTAACAAAGCTTAGATAATTGCCCAATAAGAATCCCGGGATTTTCAGGAAAACCCCGCACTTTTCCAGGACCGTAAGTACTCTATATATTAATGCTGATCACAAAATATAAATATAGCAATTTTCATGTAATTTGCACAGTTTCATCACAGAGTTCCTATGGCCACCTTCCCGCTCCATCATCAGACCAGCTCAATGGTATCATATTTTCAAAATGTACCTCGGTTTACATATGTGTCCCAAATAACAGATCAATTGGACATCGGGAAGTTGGTCAGAATAAGCTCTCAAATTTTGCTCTAAACATACACACATACTAACAAAGCAAGTTAAATAAAAGCTTGTAAAAAAACAGTTGGGTTAGAGTATATAAACGATCGCGAACCCAAAAATGTGATTTTTAGAATTCTTGTCTGTTTGTCTGTTTGTTAGGGGTTGGCGCTAAACCTACTGAATAGATTTGGATTTTGTATTAACTGTTGTAAAGCATAATTTCCAACTTAAAAACTGATGTAAAGCTTTTTTCAATTATTAGTATAGATCCTTAGATAGAGCTTAACCTCTCCGTCGTATGCAAGCCCATAGAAAGAAGAGATCATCATTGCTGGTTTTTGATTTTTAATTTTCTATTTAAAAGTCCATCGTTCAACTAAAAAAATGAGGTATATCTCATTCCACTCGGTTGCGTAGATGCTGAGATAGAGCTTGACCTCTCTGTAGTGTGTATTCCTATTGATATAAGGGATCATTATTGTTGGTTCTTTAATTAAGTTGTCATATGCGCAGAAATCGTGATTGTTGATTAGTTATAAACGTTTTAAGTGGTATAGACTTAAATTAAACAATAGTTGTAAAGTTTGGTTACGAGTTATTGCGACTAATTGAAGTTCCAATAAAATTTTCCTTTGGAGTGATTTTGAACAACACAGTTTCACAAACAGTATCACCTCAGTACCTCATAGAGTAGCCCAGTAGCAGTAACAGTTGCTCAAACCAAGCTAAAAACTTTGGCGAAGTAATAACTACGCTGAGCGATAGGTTAAGCAGCGGTTTCTGCGGTTAGACTATGGATGGGTGACCATTCTTAAGACATCGAGACCCTCTGTACCTTATATAGCACGTTCAGAAATGGCAATTGATTCGGCATAGTAGACCCCATACGAAAACCTATGAAAAACGTTAATCGTAGTCAGAAGGCCAAAAAACCAGACGATCAATTTAAAGTTAGGATACCTATCGGTTTTAACCAGTCTGAATGCTATTGCTTTGTGTAAGATATTTTACCACATCTGTTTCGATTGGAACCGGAGATAAACATATTTTCGGCATAGGCTAGGAGCCTAGGAGGATGATGAAACTGTTATAGTGAGCTGCTTTTTATATTCTTCGGGATCGATTACTTTCAATTTTGTTTCATCATCCACGTCAGCGAAACCGCGGGCAAAAGCTAGTAAACAAATAAAATCATTTATTTCGACTCATATAGGTAAGTATACGTTAGTAACAACGTCTCTTAGTAACTATCTTAGTAAAACATACATTTTAAATATTCACCACTCCAGACCCAGCACAGGTGCTGGCAACGGAGACTTTGGAGGAGTGGTTCATAAATTAGCAATCAAGTTTGCTACTTATCATACTCAGGATAATTTTGGCCCCGCACGCTTCGAATCAAAGAAGCGCAACGCTTCCACATCACTGCATACATTTTGCATAAATATCTCGTAGATGTTCCACGTTAGCTAATAAAAATAATCTTCTAATCAGGTTTGCTACAAACACCTATTATATAACTCGAGAACTGCTGGATCGATTTTGAAGGAAGAAGATGGACAGAAACTACATAGTCTTTTAAAAATTATAGTATGACAGTAATAATAATAATTATTTTTGTTGTGAATAGTATGACTGCTGACTCAGGTCTAATCCCTCCTGGTCTGGTGCTCGTAGATATTAACACTATCGTTTACCCTGTGTACTTGTCGGGACTACTAAGGTACTTTTTATGTCCGATGTTTTTCCTTTTTACGTTGGATTGGTTTATTATGATGCGGAATTTGTGATGTTACGGTTGGCATAATCTGCCAAGGCTAATATCGAAAGGTTGTGGATACTTTATTGAATACTACATATATCTTGGTGTAGCTTGACGCTATATCACTATATTATATAGTATATCACGTGATTTTTATATGAAAATCCTCTGTTAAAATATGAGTTTACATTGTTTGTATAAATAGGCTGTTCATAACACTGACCCTATGATTGGAACACGGCCACATAAAGGTTTCGGCTTGAGCTGAAAAAATGTCTCTGGAGGCCGTTGTGTTACAATTGGGCCATTACGCCACATGTTTCATTTGTGAATGTTTGTCGTTATCATAGGCCGCATCCATACGAAAGAGTTGGATGCAATCACTGTACTTACGAGTTGCGCTCTGAATTACCCTATAAAAACCTCCACAATCAGTTTATCTACTCAAATTAAGCTCCACCTGTAAAACAGAACCATAATGTAACAACGGATAGTGATCCAACTCCTTTGTGTGGACGCTACATGCCGACAATCGTCTAGACACTGAAAAGAGCTTAGGGTTGTCACAAAAAACATTTTGCAAGTACTTACGTTCTTACAGGCGATATATTTTAAGTTCAAATTAATCTATGTGTTAGTTGTAGTAGTACTGATTTCTAGAAAAATACGAATGGCTTAGGGTTCTCAAAAAACACACTCTGTTTTTTTGTATCAAGAAAAAGATAGAGAGAATACCGGTCGAGTTGTATTGATCATTTTTACCGTGACATTTTTTATTGAGAAATAAAACATTATTAAATGTAAAGTATGAGTATGCAGCAGGCTTTGATGTTTCTTTAGTTGCTCCATTATCTACACATATAAATAAAATTGAATCACTAAATGTGTTGCTAAGCTCAAAACTCGAGAATGGCTGAACCGATTTGGCTAATTTATTTTTTGTTGTGTTTGATGAAATCTAAAGGTTCTTTATGGAGAGAAAAAACAAAAAATATACAAGGAAAAATAGTAGTGACACACCCGGGCAAAGCCGGATCGGGTCGTTAGTGTACAATATAATTAAAACTAGCCTAGCCCCGCGGTTTGAGCTTGTATTACTCACTTAAATGTCCTGCTGATGGTGGTGTTGTGTGTCGGGTCTTGTTATTCCCTGCAACATGGTTGAGCCAAACGGCGCCGATACACACGTCATGCTCGTGAATGGCTGCTGCCTGTTGGGACTGGCCAGCTCTTACTGCTATGGCTATTTTCCTTTTTTTTATCCTTACACATCAAACTGCAATAGACTCATACTATTCACAACAAAGAAATTATTGTTAATGTCATACAATTTTTTTAAAAGTGCTTATTTATATGGTCTAATTAAAATAAAAGATTCTAAATTGAATTGAATTTGAACTAAATCGATCGCATCGCTCCATGTGGACATACCTACATGCGATTTTTCTCAACAATCGATTCGATATCGCATAGACCGTGTTGCTACATTTTTGTGCTGCTATGAAGTTCGTACGCATAATATTTGAGGCTAAGACTATCATTTAAGTAAAAGTTTTGTTTTGTTTAATGTCTTGTTAAAGAAGTCTGGCAAGCATCGGTTACTGTTATTTTATACCGCCGGTAAAAGCTGGTTAATTATTAACGTCAATCGATTAACTGATGTCATTTGCGCTCTATTGTTAGACCAAATACCTACCTAGTCGTTTTTGTTACGCTCGCTGCACATATCAGTACCAATATAGGTATATTATACCAATATTATACCTAGAAGTGTATAACTTACTTAATTTTACAAAGGTCAACGAATTTCTTAAATTAGTGATCCCATTCGTGTGTTTGTCTAAGCATCCTCGATTTTTCAGTTTTCCAAGCATATGTGTAGCATCTAGCTTCATTTTCACAAATTTCATAAGATTTAGAAATTTCTTCAGTCCGAGGTCTAGTTCCTCCGGGATACGGTGGCATGGTACTAGGTGTCTCCATATCAGTTTTGTATTTAATGTCCTTGGAAATATAGGTTTCTTCTAAAGCTCCTGAGCTAGAAATTTCCTCAGCATTAAGCCTATGCAAATTGCGTAAGTAGTTCGTTTGTTCATTTTGATATCTTGTTGTCGTCACATTCTGAGGTGATTCATTTTGATTATTTATTTTTGAACTGTGTATGAATGCATTTTTTGAAATAGTTTCTGGGATTAGACTTCGTGAGACTGGAGGCCTTTTATGCAGGATTGGTATGTCGTGTCGTGGACTTTGCATTGCTCGCGTTTTCATAGTATAAACCTGTACATTTTGATACGTTGCTGGTACTTTAGTCGGCTTAACTCGGGGCACATAAATCTCTCTACGTATTGGCATAGTTGGACGCCTACTTTGTGACTGACTGACTGTGCTGTATACCTGAGTTTTTGATGTAACAGTTTTGTTCTCAGAATATTTGCGAAAATCTGGCGCTAATATCACTGGGCGCACCCGTTCTGTCGGATGGAATGCAATCACTGGATGCTTAAGTATTATAAAATATCCTACAACTAGTATTATATACAACATCACTCAACAAAAAATCCTAATGAGCGAAGTCATAAATAACTAAAACAGTAACCGACTAGTTAATCGATTGTATTTGGAGGTTGTGATGTGCCATCTGACTGTTATGTTTCGGTGTGAATATTATGTTCACACCGAATCACAATTAATGGAATAATATAAAACGAGTTTGAAAAGTAAAAAAATAGAACATTTTGTACCTTCAGCCTCGTACCATTTCTCTTACATTATAAACGTACAAATAAGTATATACTCATCTCTCTCTCTCAAAATCTCTCATGCATGCAAGTTTCCTCACGATCTTTTCCTTCGCCGTAAAGCGGGTGATAATTACGCACATGATTTCGGAAAGTCAGAGGTACGTGCCTTGGATTTGAATTCAAGACCTTTAACTTAGCAGTGCAGTGGTCATACCCCAAGGCTTTCACTGCTCATTCACATCATAAATATTATAATATTAGTTTATAAATTTTATTGTGTAAAGACGCTGAGCGTTTATTATATTGTCTGCTGGCAAATTCTGTTTAGGAACGTTCACTATACACTGTTTATTTATTTTCGTTAATATTTTGGGATCATAATAGACATAATGACTGATTTTCAAAAACTGTCCTATGATATTCCAAATTATCTAATATTTCAGAAAAAAATTATCTTTTCGACACGAAGTATTTACACGATTAATATTCGCTTCAAAACGGCCGCCGGTGTCATGGCGTCGTTTGTGACGTCACTTAAATGTAAATAGACCGCTAGTCGTTAACACTAACTACGGAGCGAAAGCAGCGAATCAGTTATTTAAGTTATTTTGTATGTTATATATGAATAACAAAGTTTATAAGTGAAGTGACAGTTAAAGAAATACATTGATTACTTAACTTACGAGTCTTCAGGTCCTCTCAGTACGGCCGGTCACAACAGAATGAATCGATATTACACCCAGACGGGGTATTTATACTGTTTTAGAAACCACAGATAATGTCATGTCAAATTAAATGTTTCAACTACCGACATAATCAAATATTTAAATCGAAAATATTTCTTGTAATAATCGACTATTTACCTGTAGTAATAATCATATTATGTACCTTAACCTATCACGTTCATACGTCACTAAAAATTTCTAACAAAGTGTTTGTTTATGTTCCACGCAACAAAACAAATTAGAATTAAGTGGCTAAATCTTGCACGGCGAGATCCAATAGCTATATGTCCAAATTATTAATAATTATATTAAATTATAATTTATCGATATTACACCCAGACGGGGTTTTATACTGTTTTAGAAACCACAGATACTGTCATGTCAAATTAAATGTTTCAACTACCGACATAATCAAATATTTAAATCGAAAATATTTCTTGTAATAATCGACTATTTACCTGTAGTAATAATCATATTATGTACCTTAACCTATCACGTTCATACGTCACTAAAAATTTCTAACAAAGTGTTTGTTTATGTTCCACGCAACAAAACAAATTAGAATTAAGTGGCTAAATCTTGCACGGCGAGATCCAATAGCTATATGTCCAAATTATTAATAATTATATTAAATTATTATTTATTTCTGGGAAGAAAATTTTGACGTAAGTTTTTACTTTAAAATCCACTTTGTATAACGAATTACTTATCATAAATTGTAAATAAACATAACTTTGTTGATCTAAAACAATGATATCAATAAGTCACTACCTATGTATCTGTTACAACCTAAAGCTGGCCTAACCTAAATCTTCCAGGCGTTGAGTTTTAACTGAACACTACAATGCTTACATATTCGTTATGTAATTCACTCTGATTGGTGTTTAACTTAACATAGTATTATTATTTTATAATAATAATTTAATATTAATAATAATAATATTATAATTTATTTAATAATTTATCTTTTTTTTGTGTCATTTCTATACATTTTGTTTGTCGATTCGAATGTCAAATTGCAACTTGTCTAGCCCCCCAGTCTCTTGGCACGCCTCTCTATATAGCCTCAAGAATTTCAAGCTGGTATTTGGCCGATCCATCCCAAAGATGAGAGCAGTACTCCATACACGATCGAACCTGTGCTCGGTACAAGTTGAGCATCTGATCTGGTGTGAAGTACCGTCTCACCTTAGAAAGAATGCCCAACTTTTTAGCAGCAAGTTGGGCCTTAGATTCGATGAATAGGCCAAAATTAAGCGTGGATATTAATGTTATTCCAAGTAGCTCAAGGTGGTCTGTTACTGGAACGGGTACATTACGGAAAGTCGGAGTAAGGTTGAAAATACTCCGTTTAGCAGAGAAAAGACACGCCTGGGTTTTAGCAGCATTAAACTTGACCATGTTAGCATCACCCCAATCGGAGACAGCTTTCAGGGTCAAGTTCAGCCGCTCTACCATGGCCTCTCTGAGAAACTGAGTCTGCGACCCACTAGCGCGTGCACTAGACGTATATCTCTCAACAATCGTGCTATCGTCTGCGTACCCTAAGGTTGCCGAGAGAACTGAACCCTGGGGGACCCCGGCGTTAATAGTCATTTGTTCAGATGAGCACCCATCTATGACGACTTGGATCGAGCGATCTCTCAAGAAGTCCATTATCCAGTTACACAGTCCAGTGGGGAGGCCGTATGATGGTAGCTTACTAATCAGGCTGTCGTGCCACACCCTGTCAAAGCCCTTAGAGATGTCGAGGGAGACGGCAATAGCTTACCCATATCTCTCAATTGCCTCGCTCCACATGTGAGTGACATATACTTAAAGATCTCCAGTTGACCAGTTTTAACGGAAGCCATATTGCTGGTCACTCAGAAGGCTTCGAGGTATGCCAGGAGCTTTTTGTTTCTAAACAAAATGACGTAATTGAGATGGGCCTATAATTGGCATTGGTCTGCTCGACTGCCCTTCTTAGGTACAGGTTGAAACATTAGCCTGCTTCCAGGCCTTCGGTATTTGACCAGTCGCCAATGAGAGGCGTAATAGGCGCGTCAAGATTGGAGACAGTTCGGGTGCACAAGTTTTTAGTACTATGGCTGGTATACCGTCGGGGCCACTGGCTTTATTCACGTCCAGATTGCTAAGCGCTTTACAAGCCTCCTTTTGGTGGATATATCAATCTCGCCCTAAATGGTAAAATAAATACATTTTTCTAAATCTATTGATCATATTTAACCAGTTAAACAAATTATTTATGTGATTCTTAATTACTGTCATCATGCCTATTATGGTATCTTTATGTGCGTTTTGGGGATGATAAGAAGGATATACAATTTTATATAATGATGGTGATGAATTACAATTTAGCAGTTTTCAGGTATTAATTCCCTTAATTTATACAAATTTATTCAGGTCGACACTAACGACAAAGATGTTTATGAATGCGCGCGCAAAGACATCGTGATGTAGTCGTACAACTTTGTGAATCAGGGGACGTAGGAAACACTAGCTATGTACCACATCTAATGCTACCAGCCGTAGTTATATATTACTTCATAAAAATACTTTTACAAACAAAAATTATAATATAAGAAAACCATGGACTTATTGTGATATTTGCTCATATTGTAATATTTATTTTTTCGTGAGAATAGAGCTTGGCATGCCACCTCTGCTTGGGCTTTTACTTAAAAACAAGATATGGTTATGTCTATATAATTTTGGGTTCCGTAATACTACGAGACTTATGGAGCAGATGGGTGATTTCAGTGGTCATGAAGTGTGGAAGCGTACATATCCACTGATAAGAGTAAAATCGTAAAACACCACTTTAAAAGTCGCCGAATATGGACAAGAAGTTTATGAACGTATTTAAGTGTTTGTTTTTCGTTAGGTTTTATATAAAAAAAGAACTGAAGATTTTGAGATAACATGTTTTTGAAAACCAGTCGTTCAAAATAATAACATTCCTAAATAACTTCCACACCGAAACATAACAGTCAGATAACACACCTCAACTTTCTACTGTTTACTTCGCAAGTCGCATTTTTTTGGGATTTTTAATATAATTATTAGATTACGTAATTAATAAGTGATGTGGTATGTCATTGTAATACAAGTAGCATGTTATTTTGTAAGTCTCAATCATCCAGTGATTTCGACCGATCCAATCGTACCGATGCGTCCAATAATGTTAGCACCAGAGGTTAACAAATATTTACCAAGCAATAAAAGGATTTCATATAAAAGTCTAGTGGTGTATAGTACAATCAGATCACTGCAGTGGTCACAATCTTGGCATTCAGCTACACCATTACCTGGACAGATAAGAGTGCCCCGAGTTATACCAAATAAAGTACCAGCTACGTATCGACATGCACCGATTCAGACTATGCCAACGCTAGCATTGCAACATCCACAATATAAGATGCCTTTGGTGCATAAAAAACTTCCAATTCCGCGAAATCCAATCCCAGAAAAGATTTCAGGCAAGCAGTTCTTAAACAACTCAAAGACAATTTTTCGATATAAATCACCTCACACTATGACAACAAGAAGATATAAAAATGAACAAACGAACTATTTACGTGATTCCTTAGAAAATCCTGCGAAAAGTATTAGCTCAGAATCCTCTAAATCTAAGGTCAATCCTGAAAACTATCAAACGACTGAAACACCCAGTACCATACCGCCGTATCCCGGAGGAACTCGACCCCAGACTGATGAAATTTCTGGAGAATATGACATTTGTGGGGGAGGAGTTACTTGCCGCAAATATGCGTGGAAAACTAAGAAACCAAGAGTGCTTCAAAAAAAACATCATGATTGGGACTAATAGTATCATGAAATCATAGAAGTTTGTGTGATAATATAAACTTGTTCGAACTCAATCTTATCTACTCAAAACAAGGTTGTGGGGTGAGAAAGTGAGACTAGGGAGAGCAGCTGCCCCTAGCCTACCAGTTTAGATATTATTCCTTATTTATTTTATTGCTTATTTAAGGTAAGTTTATTTATTTAATATCATGATCTTGTATCTTGCACCACTCACTTTGATTTGCAATAAAATAAATGTAAAAAATATTTAAGGACAAGATTTTTTTAAAATTTACTATAAATATTATAAATATTTACATTAACATAAACTGTCACATATTATTATAATAACAACAGAAACAAAAAAATAATATAAATAGGTACATTTTCACAACTTTCAGTTGTTACATTATTACGTAGTACATTATTTCATAGCAGTAATATCTCGTCTTCTTAGCGGTTTCCCCAATATTGTTGGGGTCGGCTTCCGGTCTAACCTGATGCGGCTGAATATCAGTATTTTACAAGAAGCGACTGCCATCAGACCTCTCTGTAACCCAATTTCCTAAGTATTACCGGTCGTACGTCTTTTTGGGTTTCTGACTGCCACTAACGGCTGTCATAGGCGTTCGTATGACAACCGGGAAAGACGGTTTTACGTGCTCTCCGAGGCACGGAGGGGGTCTCGATTTTACCCGTGCTGAGCGGGAGACATTTCGTATAAGCAACCTTAACTACTGGCGCCAAGATTTAATTATTAAAAGTTGTAATTTGGCTCTTATTATATTGATATTAATATGTGACAGTTTATGTCATTTATTCTTATACATAATATAAAATGCTATGTCCTGAATGACTCACTGACTGACGGACTGACGGAGCAACGCACAGCCTAAACCGCTGGTCGTAGAGACCTGAAACTTGGAGGGTGTGTTCTTTGTATGACTTAGGCATCCGATAAGAAAGGATTTCTCTATAATCAATGAACAAAGATTTATTATATTATGGAGATGCAAGTGTAGGTGATATCTTTTTTACAAGCTTTTATTTAACTTACTTTGTTAGTATGTGTGTATGTTTAGAGCAAAATTTGAGAGCCTATTCTGACCAACTTCCCGATGTCCAATTGATCCGGAATTTGGTACACATATGTAAACCGAGGTACATTTTGAAAATATGATACTATTGAGCTGGTCTGATGATGGAGCGGGAAGGTGGCCATAGAAACTCTGTGATGAAACTGTGCAAATTACATGAAAATTGCTATATTTATATTTTGTGATCAGCATTAATACATAGAGTACTTACGTCCCTGGAAAAGTGCGGGGTTTTCCTGAAAATCCCGGGATTCTTATTGGGCAATTATCTAAGCTTTGTTACCTAATAAATCGGCTAAAAGCCTACATTATATCATTTTTATCACGGAGACAATGCGGGATACTTCTATTAATCCCGGGATTCCGATTGCGGTAAAGGGCTCATCGAATTTGCATGAAATCTGGTACATATATAGATTATGACCGGCATTACCATATACAATACTCACAATCCCAAAAAAAATGCGGGATTTTCCTAAAAATCTCGGGAATTTTCTTCAGTAAATTATTGGCAATTACTTAAGCTTTGTTACCTAATATACCAGATAAACGACTAAATCATGTATATTTTACTACGAAGAAAAGGCGGGAATCTTAGATGAATCCCGGGATTCAGCGTGCGGTGAAAGGACTCAACAGATTTACATGAAATTTTGTGCATATATAGTTTATGACCAGCATTACAATATACAATACTCACAATCCCAAAAAAATGCGGGATTTTCCTAAAAATCCCGGGAATGTTCTTCAGTAAATTATTGGCAATTACTTAAGCTTTGTTACCTAATATATCAGCTAAACGACTAAAATATACATGTATTTTATCACGATGAAAAGGCGGGGAATTCCGGGATTCAAAGTGCGGTAAAACGGCTCATCAGATTTACATGAAATTTCTTGCACTTATAGTATATGACCAACAAAACATATCTAACAAACTCTGACGAAAGAGGAGTATAAGTAAAAAGTATAACTATCTTTTTGTATTTTTTAAGCATTTTCCATGCTAAGATTACAAGTTATTTTTAATGAAGGAAAAAATCGGCGGGCGGGCAGGATTCGAATGCTTCACATGGAAAATGCTTAAAAAATACAAAAAGATAGTTAATAGGTAAGGCGGTATCATACGACATCGAACTAGCTGTAAAGTTAGTCGTGTCGGTTGTGATGCATTCTTCACAATAGATGTCGCTACGTCACCTTAAGACGTAAATTTGAATGTGGAGGAAGATTTCGACTGGCGAGCAAGGCGAGCGATGGCTTAGTGGTCAGAGCGTCTGGTGTACCGAACCAGAAGGCGCAGGTTCGACTGGCGCAGGCACCTGGTCGGACTGGAAGCTGACCCCAACATGGATAGAAAAATAATTCCTAGGAAGATGAGACATTACTTTTCGAAATATTACTACTTTGGCGGGCGCCACGCTTTCATTTTATAAAGATTTAATATTTCTTATATGAATGTTATTAATATTACTTGACAGTTTATAGTACTATTGTCATTATTTATATATTTTTAGTAAATATTAAAACACAAGCTTGTCCTTAAATGTTTTTTACTCCAATTTTATTTTGGATGCTCTTAGTATTCGCTAAAGTGAGAAGTAATCGTGATATCGTCTTAGCGGTCGCATCGTCTGGAATTGCTGCGACGCTGATGGAAGTAGGCACACTCCGGGTTCAAAGTTCTTCTAGCTTTGATATAAATCGGCAATATATCCAAACAAAGTACAATGGCAGAAGTACTCCGCAAAACGAAATTAATTGTTTGGGATGTCAGTACTATGGCTCATAAAGGGGGTTACTGTATTGTGAGCTCAGCGGAACGCGAGCGGACGAAGCGGTCTCATTTGTGGCATTCTGAGGATTCTGGAACACATATTAAAATTGAGAGTTGGCGCGCCAATTATGTTGCTGCGGAATATAAATCCACCAAAATTATGCAATGGCACCAGATTTCAAGTGAAAACATGCATCGCAATGTAATTTTGGCAACTATACCGACCAGATTGTTCTCGAGGAGAGAGAATGTATTTATTCCTAACCTAACCTAACACCATCAAATTACCGAATTGAATTCAGAGTGCAGTTTCTCATCTAAGTCTGCTTCACAATGACTATAAACAAAGCTCAAGGTCGAACTCTTAATGCAGCGGGAGTAGACTTGAGGGAAAGCTGCTTCTCGCGCTGGCAGAGTATGTGGCATGCTCCAGAGTAACAGATCAAAGGCCGAGTTTCATGTTCATAGAATAAATAATTATGTAATAAAATTTGTATTTAATTTTCATGCTTATTTAACCTTTAAATCCCTCTTCTTCTTAGTCGTTCCCTCACTGCTGAGGATCGTGACTCTGTTTCAGTCTTTCGACTGCATGCCTCCATTTCTTCCGATCAGCCGCTTGATGTAGTGCGGCGCTGACGGGTATCATGGGCTCCGGCCTCTAGATCTTTTTCCCTCGACTCTTCCTGTGACCATCAAACGCTCCAGGTTATCGGGATTTCTACGGGCAATGTGGCCAAAATACTTCACTATGCGCTGTAGGCAGGTTGATAACAATCGTTGAGGGGGGGTGGGGTTGACGGCTTAAGAAATTTCTCACGTTAACCATAGGGTGAACCAAACCTTACAACCCCTGGCACCACGTCGACACCCTCTCTGCTCCACTGCCATTATGTTGTTGTCATCACAGTGACTATAGAGTATGTTGGCTAAAACGGAAGTTAATAGTTTATACATACTTGGTAAACATGCTATTGGTCTCCAATTTTTTGGGTCTTTGGTGTTATATTTTTTTGGTATTAATATAACCTGTCCTGTGGTAAACAATTCCTCTAAAGTTTCTGCCCCTGTAACTACATTTGTAAATAATAACGCTAGGTATTTATGTATGCTAGTAAGATATTTTAAATAATAATTTTGTATTTTATCTATTCGTGAGATTTGATTCGGAGACCCGTGCCCAGCAGTGGGACAGTATATGGGTTAATAATTATTATTATAAATGTTTTACACTTTCATTTTATTTTTAGCTAAGCGTTTTAAATACAATTTCTAGGATTGGCACTACCAGCATAAAAAGTACTAAGCATGTTAGTGCTGGTCACAAACTAAGTACCTATATAAAATGTGTATCGAATTTCACATAAAAACTGTTAAACCATTCACTAACCTGAAATTTCGGGATTATTGGACTTTTGTGACTAAAATCCTTGAGCAGAAATTTTGAACTTTAAGCTCAATTTTTGTCATGCTCCGTCCGACCTAGGTATGCCATGTTTTTAGGGGAAGTAGTTGACATTATGGGTATCCCTAACCATAAAAAAAAACATTTATAATCACACAACAGTAAGAGAAAAAACACAGAAAACCAATGTCAGGTGGAAATTATTAAAAAATCATTGAAATTGTAGTATCTTCTAAACAACTGAAAATCGCGGAACATACATGGGGGTGTTTCGGATGCCCCTTGATTAGAGATATCTAAATTTTGTCTTTGGACGTCACTTCTCCGTCTGTATATTCTGTACTGTCTTATGTATTTCAGTATTTCCTTTTAAATTTTGTTTTTTCTTGTTTAGTACACCTACCAATTCTATGCCTCTGCATCACCCTAAGGTCGATAGTAGATAATGCCTTAGGCATTAAGTCTGCCTCTGTACACACGTGCATAAAGAATTAATGAATAAATTACGATATTTTAATATTATTCTTAAGAACACTAAAAAACTTGATAAAGTCTAATGAACAAAGTCAGTTTCTCAACAAAAATTATTTAAAACAAACATGTGACGTCATAAGTAGGTAACGTGAAAGTTAACATTTAAATTGGTGTAAACAAGCCTTTACTTCCTTTTTATCCGACGACACGGCAAAAAAGCCGAAGGAAGGGTTTTTTTATTACCTCGTTTTTGTTACGTGATGAAAAATTTGTATCAAACTGTAACAAAAAGTAATAAAAGACACATATTTAATAGATCCTCAAACAAAATAAACACTTTTAAAAGGTGTTTTGATTATTTTTGCGATTACATTTAGGTATTTACGCGATAATAATACCACATTTATACGAGTACACAGTATTTACATCACTAATCTTTCTTAAATCCAGCTAGGGTACAAAAGGAAGTTTTTAATGTTGAATTTATTCACCACAGCAACAAGTACACAAATCTCAGCAAAGTCGAAATGTACATCTTTTTTTTATATTACCCTCAAAGATGACTTAAGACCTGTCGTATAATATGGATCAGTGTTGGGCCGTTCAGTGAATGAAAGAAGACTGACTCGCCTACATGTAGCAAGCATAGTGCATGCACAGCAAATGAGTACATTAGAGGAAGTCAATGCGTGGCGCTAGAGATAGAAAAATTTAAAGGGGAGCATTAGTTTCGGTCCATACCAGTCCCATGCATATGGAACGGTTCAAAGGAATATTTGGAAGAAAAGGTTAATTAATAATGCTACACTGAAAAAGACATATCTGTTGTATCCGAAACTGGACCAATATTGACGGGACTATAAGTAGCGATAGCGATGTTATAAACAGTAACTTAAGTTACTTATATTAAAAGCCACACCAACGAAATCTGGGGTACAGCAAGTTGTTTTACAAAATTCCATGTTAATTGTGTTTCGGTGCAAAACATAATATTCGCACCGAAACATAACAGTCAGGTGGCATAACATAACATTCAAAAACTTTCGATTAAGTAGTCTAGTTCTGTTTTAGTTATTTATGACTTCGCTCATTAGGATTTTTTGATAAGTGATGTGGTATATAATACTAGTAGTAGGATATTTTATAATAATTAAACATCCAGTGATTGCATTTCATCCAATAGCACGGGTGCAACCAGTCATGTCAGCGCCAAATCTTTACAAATATTCTCAAAACAAAATGGTTTCATCCAAAATTCAAGTTGTATATAGCACGGTCAGACCACTGCAGTGGTTACAAACTAGGCATCCAAATGTGCCAATACCTAGAGAGATTCATGTGCCCAGAGTTATGTCGACTAAAGTACCAGCAACGTATCCAAATGTACAGATGCATACTATGAAAACTCGAGCATTGCAAAATCCACGATACGACATACCAATGTTGCGTAAAAGGCCTCCAGTCTCACGAAGTCCAATTCCAGAAAGTATTTCAGACAAGCGATTCTTTTACAGTTCTAAGTCAAAGTTTCGAAAAGAATCACCTCAGACTATGACAACAACAAGATATCGAAATGAACAGACGAACTACTTACGCGACGAAAAAATTCCTCGGCAAATTAGTAGCACATCAGTAGAATCTGAAACCGAGTCCAATTCTAAGGAGAATCATCACACGGAAACACCTAGTACCATGCCACCGTATCCCGGAGGAACTAGACCTCGGACACAAGAAATTTCTAACACTTATGAAATTTGTGAAAATGGAGCTAAATGCTTCAAATATGCTTGGAGAACCAAAAGAACAAGATTGATTGATGATGAAAAACGACATGATTGGAGCAAGCCCAGGTTAACATAGATCTGTGTACAAATTCTAAAGACCTCTGCCATACCTTTGTTCATCCTTTACCTACAGTCGAAACTTAATTAAATCTATTCAAAACAAGGTTGCGGGTCGGGGAAGCAAGACTCTATATCATCCTCGCATACATACAGTATCCTATAGTAGTCTAAATATCGATCCCTATTTTTTATTGTTAAGTGATTTGCATTATCTATACTAATATTATAAAGAGGAAAGATTTGATTGTTTGTTTGTTTGTATTGAATAGGCTCCGAAACTACTGGACCGATTTGGAAAATTATTTCAGTGTTAGATAACCCATTTATCGGGGAAGTAGTAGTAGAGTAGCAATGAAAAATGTTGCAAAAACGGGGGAAAAAGTTATTAAAACCACGCGGGCGAAGCCGCTGGCGGAAAGCTAGTTTTAGAATAAAAACAAAATAATAACAAGTTATTTTTGTCACGGTTCTAGTGGCCTATGACTTGGTAGTACTTTTGGATATTTCTTATAGAATCATCTACCGCTAAGTGGACAGAATTTTGTGTCAATAAATAATTCATATTATTATAATATAACTTTTTAGTTTTAACTTTAAATTTTCATGAAATGTAGTCATAATTTTTTATTGTCATAAATTAGATGGTAATACAATATTGTGACCTTGACTAGTTTGACGTAAAAGGTAAAAGCTAAAAATTGTTTTTTGTAAGTCTGTTGTGTGTATGTAGGTATGTCATATGTGATCGAGTGTGTGTGTGTGTGTGATTTTCAGAGTGTGGACGGGATTAGGTAGTGTGATATATGTTTTATAATGTAGTGTGTTTGTTTGTTGTGTTCACTGTAATATTTTTCGGTGTGTTCATAGTCTAATGATTAAAGCCAACTTTTATGTTGTTTTTCATATGGGTTTGTGTGAGAGGATTGATACTTTCACAAAAAATGTAAATCTGTGTAGTTAACAACTTATGTTGACGCCCAGCTGATGCTGAGGTACATTTCACTGATGATGAGACATCGTTGATGGTACGTTTGCGGGTAATCTCGTCATGGTAGGGAGAGGTACGGTGTTGTTTTATGGGGAGATAAGAAGGTATAATTGTCTCACTGATACCACTTGTCAATTTTTGTACAAGGATACTGTCGGGAACTGGTACGGCTTATAGATCATGACTTTAAGTAATGACCTCTGAGCTCTGTCTACGTTAACCATGAATGTTTTGCACGCGCCTCCTCATACCGAGATACAACAGCCCAGTTCTGGTTGTGCTAATGCATAATAGGTACACCGTACCCACCAAGTAGGTTTAGAATTTGTCTTAACTTTTAAACGTCCAGAGTTCAACGTTTAGAGTTTAGTGCGTTATATAATAAAGTCTATTTGCAGGCGCCAGTTTAGTTTAGTGTCTAGTTAGATATGCGGTAGTTAGGATTTTTAGGGACATATTATAAACAGTGCGCGTTACTATTTTGAAAGTGAGGAATACGAATGAACTTTAATATTTTATTCTGATGTTACTGTTTATTTCAATGTCTGATATTACTGTTTTGGAAAACGTGAATTGCATAAAAATTGTTTTTGTTAGGTTGAGAGTAAGCAGATTTTCCTCTATCCAATACTTGATTTTATGTAGTCCCATTTCTTTGTGTCATTCATATAATTATATCAGGAAGAGACTCAGGGGGCAGACTCGGGGAACATTTCCTTGTGGGACACCGAAACTGACCTGTGATTTAGGTTTAGTTTGGACACTAATCTTCACACTTTGCCCACGTTAATACAACTGGACTCGATTGGTGAGCAGGGCGAGCGGTGGCTTAATGGTCAGAGCGTCTGGTGTACCGAACCAGAAGGCGCAGGTTCGAATCCTGCCCGCCCGCCGATTTTTTCCTTCATTAAAAATAACTTGTAATCTTAGCATGGAAAATGCTTAAAAAATACAAAAAGATAGTTAATAGGTAAAGCGGTATCATACGACATCGAACTAGCTGTAAAGTTAGTCGTGTCGGTTGTGAAGCATTCACAATAGATATCGCAACGTCACCTTTAAGATGTAAATTAGAATGTGAAGGAAAATTTCGACTGGCGAGCAGGGCGAGCGGTGGCTTAGTGGTCAGAGCGTCTAGTGTACTTCATTAAAAATAACTTGTAATCTTAGCATGGAAAATGCTTAAAAAATACAAAAAGATATCTAGAACATTTCTCCTCTAATTCCCGCGCGTTTCATCTTGTTCACAAGATATGAAATACAGATTGTGTCAAACGCTTAAGCCAGGTCGAAAAAGTCGCGCACTGATAGATAGATGCCTATATTACAAAATTTTTAGAATTAAGTTTCTAAACCCAGGGTGTGGATGGGTTAGAATAGAATTCTCATTTGCCATTCAGATCGGCATTTCGTAAGAGGCGACAAAAGATCTGACTTGCTTCGAATGTGTGCCCGGTTGATAGCAATAGGCTCGTCGTGCATAAACCATCTGCTTCAAGAAGTTGATATGACTGAGATAATCGGACCACAGTGAATCAAGAGCACACACAAGCGCCAAGTTTTTGTTATTCATGGGCAGACGAGGTAAACGCGGCTGAAGTACAGGTCGAGTGGCATGCTACCCGAAACACACCATCCAAAGCGTTCTTCAGCTGTTCATTGCATTGGTTACTTATTTATTATTATCAACCCGGTTGGTCCAATTACACTGCAGAGCAAAGGCCTCCATGCTCTTTGATATCCTGGTTTCCTCTTCTTTCAATTATTAATAATAAATAAAGCTACTCAGTAAATCGAAAGTACGTATTTTAAATGTTGGGGCTGTTATCTGACTGTTATGTTTCGGTGCAAATAATATTAAAGAATGTTATTCATTCCAATGATCGCTTTCAAAATATTCTTGTTCCAATGTTCTGGATAAAGCCTCATCATCAACCTCAACCTCATATTGATTTACTGATAGCCGTGTAATGAATAAACTAGACGCGGATTTCGTAAAAACACTAACTGACATTTCGATAGACCTAACTGCGTGTGTGGTTATACCTCGTGTAAGTAATACTGCCACTAGCATTTACTGGCTACAAAAAGCGCCTTTCCACCGTGTACATGTTTGCCATTTAAATGGTAGAAAAATATTCGATAGGGTATTCCAAGTGTCAATAGGATTCTTGACGTTGAAAATTATTCTATAATTTATGAATTGCTGCTTAAGTAATGAAACAAATATCCTAACTTCAAAAATAATGTAATACCTAATATGAAATTAAAATACCAGCGTATTATTTACAAAATCACAATTAACCCCGTTTTATATTTTATCTTACTTTACACTTCACTGTACTCGTATGCAAGCATTCATCATTAATGTATGTTCTAGCATATACTGTGAATTAAATACAAATTCTGCATTTACCAAAACTACTTTAGGAAGTCCAATGTAACAAAAGTGTAAAATTTAGAAAGGCACACAAAAACAAAACACTCCCTGAAAAACAAAACTACAGTGTAGGACAAAGTTGTTGTTTTTAACCGACGAAAAATTACTATTAATGACCACTTTGGCGCACCGTGTACTTTGTGGTGACAGCGTTCACTTGCCTCCATCACCTGCATCAAAGCCGGCAATGACTTATTTGAAATATTTGGTCGTTAATTACACGCCGCTCTCATCATGTAATCTGGTCGGAACTTCAAGGCAAATATAATTATATTTTTTAAATCACTATCTTCAAACTTACGACAGTTATATCCTAAATAACTTAAATATTACTACACAGAGGTTCATGGGTCATTCAAACTCCAATCATGTTTTACTCTGCTTATCAGTTTTGATTTTTTTTTAGTTTGCCAAGCATATTTAAAACACTTAGCTTCGTTATCACATATAGGATATTCGTTAGATGTTTCTTCTGTTTTAGGTCTTGTTCCTCCAGGGTAAGGTGGCATGGTGCTAGGTGTCATTTGGTCACGGGGAAACCTATCTGTGTTAATGGCGTCGAAATTGGAAGCAAACATTTCTGAGCTGCTCGTAAGTATGGACGCAGAGTTGTGTCCTTGCGTTTGTTTTTCCATAATTTCACGGTCTCGCCAAGCACGTACACTCGTATGATTATTTTGATATCCTCTTGTTGTCATAGTCTGAGGTGATTCATTTCGATATCTTATTTTTGAATTGTATAGATATTTTGGAGCTGGTAAAAGTTGTGGCCTGTTACGTACCTGAGGTACTTCGTATCGTGGAACTTGCGATGCTAGGGTTGGTTTCTGAAACCGTTCATTTCGATATGTTGCCGGTACTATATGTGGTATAACTCTAGGCATGGGTATTCGTTCACGCATTTGTAAGGCTGGACGGTTATTTTGTGACCACTGCACTGTTACAACGGGCTTAAATACAAATATACTTTTATGCGAAATTCCCCTGTTAAAATTTGAGCCTGTGTGCCATACATTTGAGTTGTAAATATCTGCTTTCGATATCACTGAATGCATGTTTACGTTTAATGAAGTTACCGGTTGCGTGAGAATAACAAAGTAATGCACTATTGGTATTAAGTACCACATCTCTTTACCTATCGGCTATCTGCTTGTAAACATATTCTTATTCTTATCGTATCAATGGTTAAACAACTAGATTCAATAGAGCAATTCTGCTAACTTAAAAGTATTTGTAATAATGTTCAGACTTATAACAAAATTTGTTTTGATTCGGTGCGAAAAGTAATTATAAAATGTAAGGGAACTTACTCATGCAGCTATTGTGTACAGAATTGCATCGATTGCCGATACTTTTGCTATATACTTTTGTGTATCGTAACTTGGCTTGCAACTTGCACAATTGCTTCGTGGAGAACTCTCCCTAGTTCCGACTCACATTAAAACCTCGCACCACAGCGACACTGTGCGATGCAGTGTAAATACTTGTGATTAACATCACGCTGTGCATTGCTGTGTGATGTGACGTCACACTTATTGACTTTAGTTGCTACTGGCTGTTCCCCGCAGTGTTACCCGTTATTGGATGCTTGCGCTCAGGCTGTCGTTAGTAATATATTATTTAAGAGAGGATAGAAGAAGGACGGCTTTGATATCGTAGATGTCACATTGGGGATGATCACTTACCATCAGGCAAATTGCCAGCTTGTCCCTAATTATATAAAAATACCAGCTTTTTCAGGCAGCTTCACTCGCGTCAAGTTTGAAACCCGTTTTAATTGTTATTCGGGGCGGACACAATCCAACAAATGAAAAATAAAAATCGGGCCAGCACTTCTCTATTTTTTATAAGTAGTAACAAACCCGACTTTGTTTTATATAGTAGAATAAGAAGATGATATAAATAATATTAAATTAAACACCATGTATACACATTTTCCAACATTCAAGTAATTTCAGATTATATAAACCTAGATTTAGAGCTTCTTTTTAACCGACGACGGCAAAAAACAAACAAGCAGGAAGGATAATGGATTAGGTAGTATTATATATGTATCTTGCTATTTACGTATATTCCACTACAGCGTTTAAAGTAGGTATTCATCTGATTTTTATAAATGATGTGTGAAGTTATGTGTCGCTGATCAACCGATCTGTAAGGTTAAACTAAGTCTGTCGATGGGTGACCATTCTTAACACATGGAGACCCCTCCGAACCTTGGAGAGCACGTTAAGCCGTCGGTCCCAGTTGTCATACGAACTGGAATTTATGGCAATCGTTAGGGGTAATAATAGACTACCTACCTCGTTGGTCTAGTGGTCCCAAACGCGACTGCTACGCTAGAGGTCCTGGGTTCGATCCCCGAGTCGAGCAAAGTGTTGTTGGGTTTTCTGTGAAATTCCCAATAGCAGCTCGGAATCTGGATTTGTGCCCGGCTTCTGGCAATAGGCTCGCCCCCTATTACATGGGACCTAAACATACTGGCGCCTCTGCCTACCCCTTCGGGGAATATGGGCGTGATGGTAAATAACTTTTAATCGAAAAAAAACGCACCTCATTTTGACATACCTACTATTATCAGTTTCATAGTGTTTTTATAATAAAAATGTCAACTTGACAGCTACCTGCTGTCAGTGTCAGTTTCGGAATGTCAAACGGACGCCATTATGGCACATTATTGTCAGTTTCATAGTGATTTCTTGGTATAAACTGTCAACCTGACAGCTGTCATGTACCTCAAGTACAAACGGCTGAGTTATATGGGCTTTTTATGACCTCCTTTGTGCGCACACAAATTATTATATAAGTCTATACGTGAGGATTTGTAATTAGCTCTCTGGTGATTATGAGTTCCTTGTTTGTCAATTTTTATAAGCTGTAAGTCCTCCATGTACTAAATAAATAAATAGAGGCGTGATGGTATGTATGATTGAATAACTATCGGATATCCAGATGAAAGATAGGTCGTGAAATAGTGCAGGACGCGGGTTTTATTACATTGTATTGAACTCGTGTTTAATGTACTCAATAGAATAGCAGTGTAATCGGTTGTGATGGATGAACATGTGTATACATTGTAATTACAGCTTCCGTAGAAAGCTTGCGATAGATGCGTTATTGTGACCAAATCATAAGTATGGGTTTAAAAATCTCTATTTTTTTTTTTTCTAAGAGGCATACAGAAAATTTATATTTATCTCACGTATTATAATAATAATAATCATTATGTCAGTATATAACTAGTACTCTTCAACTTTCTTGGTGATCTTTCTCTTTATGGTTGTCCAAGCAAACCTATGGCAATCAGCTTGGCCACAGATGTGATAATCTCCAGAAATCTCTTCGGTCTCAGGTATAATTCCTCCGGGGTATGGTGGCTTGGTACTGCCCGTTACTTTCGCAACTTGTGGCGTGGTTATTGTTTCTCCGTCGAGAAAATAGTATGAGGACTCACTATCACCAGAGCTTGATTCAGAAGCTGCACTTACAACAGTCGCCGGCAAGTCCAGTGCCGGATCTATGCGAACATCGCCTCTATAGTTTTTAGTCGTCGGTAATGGAACATTTCTAAATGTTGACGGGACATAAATCGGTGCTGGAGGTTGTCGTAGCATTCCATGCGTCACTGTAGCTGGACGGGCGGTTTGTATCCTCAGAACATTTGGTTGTACTAGTCCGTGATTCCCTTGAATGGGTCCACCCCGGAGTTTTGATTGATACAGATCACCCACTGCTACCACAGGACGCATCCGAATCGCGTTCCCCGTCACTGGGTGCCTGAGTACTAAGAAATATGCTGCTACGAGTATGAAGTACAACATCACTTATTAGCTTTTATTAACCATATCTACAAAAAACGAGGTATTGTGACTAGCAACTATAAGGTGTGCAGTAATGTCGGTTACAATCAGATTGTTGTGTTTTGGTGTGAACGTAATTTCATAAATAATATTTTAACCCTGATTAGCTAAAGTTTTTAGCTTGATTAATATGATGCCATGAAAAAGCTGTAACAACTGTATAGTAGTTAACAGTAATGAGGAGTCGAGAAACAAATTCACTTGTTACAATTTTCCATTGAACCATTGAGGCTTAGGTAGGAAATACCTAACCTCCTCCTACCTGGGTCTTAAGAAGAAAATTGTAGTAAATAACTACAACATTTTGATGGTACCATTGAGGTGGGAGTGTGCTAAGCGATCGGAGTGTGTGCTACAGGTAGCGGATAAAATCCCCGCACAAAGATAATAATTATATCATATTTTAAGGCTTTTAAGTGAATGTTTTTACAGAGATTTTTTGTTACGTTTTTTTTATTTTTTATATTTAGATTTTGTAAATAGAACTGGCCGATGAGGGGTTAACATAATAATAACGCTTGAACTAATAACATTCACACCAAATCACAACAATGTAATTAAAATTTTGGTTATTTACATTTAGACGAATCCTTTATTCAATACTCGTCTTTTTATAAACATGGTCAACTCTTTTTAATATTACGTTATGAATATTATTCTCTGCTACATTGTGATTCTCAACAGGTTGAATACGGTACATTTGGCATCCTACCGCTATCAACCGGGCGGCATGCCTCCTATGCCGAATCCATCACGTGTCAGTATGCATGAGGTCACACGTTTTCAAACTGTCATGAGAACAAAACCTACCTGTGGTCCCGTGTCATTCCCGGACTACAGCTGTGAGGATCCAACTACTCCTATTCCTAAAATTATTACGGAGACAACGACTTGGAAACCACAAGTGGGCCTATTCAATGTTCGCGCCGGTCGAAATTTCGTTAAAGGACTGCTTGGTGAAGATATAACAACTTGGAGACCAAAAGTATTTGGAAAGTCTAGAGATTCTCTATTGAACGCAATGCTACATAAACATGAAGAGATACCGTATGATACGCCGACAATGAATGTAGCTCAAAATACGGAACGAGCGACCCAGCGGCAGCGCCAAATATCTCAAAATATACCAGTGTACCAAAATGTACCCGCTCAACGACTCATGTTACGAGACGCATGGTTCCAAGACAGTTCAATGGCAAGTATGATACCTCGAAGTGTGATGCCAGATATGATGTTTCGAAGTACGTCCTCATTGGCAATATCGCAAGGTGCTATGCACAATGTAGATATCGAAAGTATGTCGTCACGAGAAATAATACCTCAAGGCTTAAGGTTCCTCAGTATGGCAACAAAATCATTTCGTAATTTTATGTCTCCAGATGGGGTAATTGATAGTAGTAATAAACAAGGGGAGATACCTCCTCAGAGTGACTCATTTCGTAGTATATATGAAGGCTCAGCTGCATATCTCAGAAATTCAGGTAAAGCTATATCACCTCAAAATATACCAGAAAGATTACTGCAAGATAATCATGATGAGGCACCTGAAAGTATAACATTAACGTCTAAAAAGGTGTCAGTTGAAAGTAAGACTGAAGCAATGTCACGCGATATCGCCGATGCGGCAGTACGCAGTGTGACAGCCCAACAGCCTCCTAAAACTAATACGTCACAAGATATTGTGTATTGTATTAATTGAAGTATAAAATAATGTAACAACGGTGTGACCCCTTAAGAACGCCTCCCTGATATATTGGTTTATGAGTTGTGTTCGGGACAATTGTAACCACAGCCCAAAGTGTAGCGAAAGTAAGTAAAATGCCTGTAACCTTAACAATGGAAAATGGTTAATGAATCCTTTGTGACCCATTATGAGGACTCGGCTTCAGGCAATATATGTTTTATTATCTAGGGTATCACGCCAAGTGCAATTTTTGATTGCAAAATTAATGTTCCGTGTCATAAATAAATTTTAATTATTTAATTAAATCCGTTTTTTAAGCAAATATATTTAGTACCCAATTCAAAACAAATTACCTTTATCAAACATTTCTTGTATGTTTGGAAAACACTTTGTTACTTATTCAAATATATTTCTATTTATTAAATACATGACGGAAATCCTTGTATGTTGTTATATTGTTCATATCCAATTTTTGAGCACATTACCTACGCGCACGAAGGAATATCAATAGGGAATATGCACATTTTTTTTTTTTTAAACGATACTGTGTATCGTTATGTAGCCATAAAAAAAATCCAGCGCTTAAAAACTAAAATTAAGTAACAAAAAAAATTATAAAATTATGAGACAGATATTGGCATTTTAAACACCCGCGATTTTGGCGCGCTTGCCGTGACGTCAAAGTCTACGTTCTCTCAACCAAACAACTTTAGACTTTGACGTCATATTCCATTTGACCGATAGTGTTGCGTTTCAAGTGATTTGAATTTCCAACAGTTTTTTTGGACTTTTTAATAATTATTTTCTCATCAAAAAAGAAATAATATAAAAAAAATATCTACATAGACATAATTCTAAAACGATAAAGTTCATAAAAAAAATATTTGACCTTTTTTTAAGTCAGACGCATATTCCCTATTTTGGCATTAATAAAGTTTATATAGAGGAGTGCTAAAAGATAAAAAGAATCTTATCAATAACCGGATCAGTGCGAGTCTGACCCATGCACCGAGGCGAGTAGATAGTTCGTCTATTAAGCCGATTAAGGTATTCTATTGATAGATTTTCATAAAATTATTTATTTCTGAACTTAGTCTAAGTAAACGGTGCTCTCTGATTTGAGACCACGGAGGTTTCACATCTTTATTTATAAAACAAGTTAAGTAGGTACTCTATGTTAAAAGTCTCTTTTTAAAATATATAGTGTAACCAGGTAACTGAATAAAAGGAAAAAAAATTGTCAACTCATGTCTGAATATTTGTCATTTTGAATGATAGCTGAACTGTCGTATTGAGTATCGTATTCGTAATTAACATCTTCAGTCAGCATCAGTCAACAGGCACATATCGGCCCGCCGCGGTGCTTACGGTTGGTGCGCGCAGTGAAAACTATATCTCTATCGCTGGTGCGAAATTATAAGATTATTATATTAGGTATTTGTAAGAGATCGACAAAGACAAATATTCGGACTGTGGTCAAAATTGTAGGTATTACGCATTAAAAACATCGCCGTAAGCACTTTTAAGCCCAGACGCACTGATGACAAAAAACATCGGCTCAGTGCGGCAGTGGGCCTATTTCAGCCCTCCACCTTAAAAGACCACCGCCGCCGCGGCGGGACTGGCGGGTGGCAGGCCGCCAGTTAGTGTCGTGCAGCGTGCTGTTTAGCTGACGTGTTGTTCACTATCGATAACAACAATGGCGAGCAAACAAAAAATAGAAATTGAGAAATAAATGTTGGCATGTCTTGGGTGTTCAATTAGCCAAGTCCTTGTCTGTGACAGACACTGACGTAACTTTAATTAATTTTATTGAAAAATATGACATTTACTTATTAATATCTATAAAATTGAGAATCATTGTATGATTATAAAATCTAATCCAAAAAATAAATCGAATCTTTTGGTTGGGTACATGGGTAGACCATGTGTGCATGTTCATTTCCGATATTATACAAAGCTTGTTTTTAGATTTTTAGCTAGTAGTTTTTAGGTTTTAATTTTAATGATGATTTTAAAACAATGTTTGATAACTTTACTTTTGGCGTTCGTATCCTCATCATCATTTAGTACCCTAAATGATCATTAGGAAAGAAATCTAAAGTTATATAAAATTAACATATATATTTCAGCCCGCACATTAAAGCGCGTAATATCCGTCATTTTGTTTTTTAGGAATGGAATATACCCAGTGACTCACAGCACTCGTGCCATCAAGACAAATCTCATACCTATCATTTATCATTTCATTCATTTTGCGGGCTTCGGCGCAGTTGGGTAAAAACACCGTCACAGTCATGGATTTAATATAATAATCTACTTGAAACAATATCAAAACCAAATCATAGCAAGATGATTAACAACTATTGTGAACATGATTGTTACTCGTTACTTACTCTATCAACGTCTTACAAATATGGTCAACGTATTTTAACTTATAACGTAATGAACATTCTAGTTTACATCGTAATTCTTAATAGGTTACACTCAGTATTTATGGCATCTTTCCATTTTGAATCGGATTGGATGTCGACGCTTGATTTGTCTAATCCATCAGCTGAATTGAAAAAGTCTGAAGTCCTTAAGAAAATAAAGCCTACGTGCGGCCCAGTTTTATTTCCAGATTTTAGTTGTGAAAGTGTTGCTACTTTGCAACCACAGTCAGAGACAACTAAAGTCCAAGGCACTTGGAAACCCAATGATTACATATTAGAAGAACCAGCTGCTTGGAGCCCTTTTGAAACTGTATTTGATGTGACGACACCCCAAAACGAGGAGATAGTCTATGTTGATAGCTCATTATCCATAACTGCCAAACCCAAAACAACGAAACGTCATGGAAGAGAAGTACTGGCAAAAACAAATACAGAAAGTATTTCCCAATATAAAATATCTGAAGCTGTCGTAACCAAAAATATGCCGTATGTTAGCACAAAACCGAAAACATCGCTTGAAATAATGACTCCAAATATAGAGACCGCACTGGCGAGGTCGCGAGGAATGATGTTCAGTAGTGGTGCGTCTTATACCGTAGTGCCTCAAGATATACAAATGAGAGCAGTCGCTGATCCCATTAATTTCCCTCCATATGGTACAAAAAAATATTACAGTACCACGACGATACGTCCCATTGAGTCTCCAAATAGCAAAATGCTTAGAGACAAGATTCAGTACTTACAAAAAGTTATCCGCACCAAGAGCACTTTTCCACCCTACCCAGGAGGAACGACACCATACAGAGATGCTACGCCTACGGAAATATTAATGTGTGGTATAGCTAAATGCTTAATACTCAATTGGACCGATCCAGACGTCGAAGCACAGCGATCACCGACGAAATCCGATTTTTCGATGCCGGATCCGCCTAATAAGCCGGATCCACCGCCACTACCGTATCCGCCGTATACATCGGATCCACCATTTATACCAGATTTGCCATTTATATCGGATCCGCCCTATACATCGGATCCACCCTATATACCGGGACCACCCTTTGAACCGGATCTACCCAATGAACAGGATCCACCCTATATGCGGGATCTGCCGTATATACCGGGTCTTCTAAAGGCACATGGCATATTACATTAGCTGGGGTTTTCTAGACCAAAAATATGTTTTCTAGTTACGTTACTTTTATAAACTTAATAATATGTTCCAATCAGTACAATTTTCTCTCGTTCTCTCGTAGTCTCGAGTTTCTCGAAAGCTTTATACAAAACTTAATTGGCAGTCTTCAAGACTCGAGTGAAAAGTTTGGTAAGCGTGCACCATCGTCGACCGCCCTGTTGCTTACCAACACACCAAGTAGTGGTCAAATTGTTTGTGCAATAAAATAAGGTATAATTATGGTACTGACATTTTCTTCACAAGAAAGATTGATTTAATTAAATGCTTTTGGGAACAGAGGTATTTAAAATCTTAAATAATAATTAATCTTAAATAATATATAAATTATTAACTTTTTAACAAAAGATTTCTCTGGTCTGGATAGCCGCTAACCGCCGGATAAATTAAAAAATGGAATAATATTTGTATGAAATTAACTGCCAAGTCATTTAATAGGATCTTATCTTTATATATTTACTTATCATTTCATATATAATTTGATTTTATTTTCGCTTTTCAGTATTTTTTTCGTTGGTTAATTTTTTTGTGAATTTTTTAATGTATATTTATATTATTTTTTTATACTTTGGCACAAACAGTCAATATAACAGTATTACTAAATAACATAACTTATTTTTTTATTGACAAATATTATCGAAAATCTGTATAAATTAAAACTAATCACTAAATGTATTGCTACGCGCAAGACTCGAGAACGGCTAAACCGATTTAGCTGATTTATTTTTTGTTGTGTTTGATTCGTTATGATGTCTGAAGAAGTTTCTTATGGAGAGAAAAAACGTAAAAAATACAGGAGAAAAAAGTAAAAACAGGTAAACGCAGGCGAAACTGCGCACGAGCGCTAAAGTTACTGATTGTGCAGGGTTATACTTAGCGTCAGTAACAGAATACATACAATTTTAAGTAGGTATACAAATACATAATAACTAAGGAAACTGCCCTTGTAAATAATAAAGGTTCAGCCGACTACGAGCTACGAAGCTTATTATTGTATTCTTCTGTATAATATAGTGGGTATATAGCAATTAAAGATTACCGAAGACTTAACTTCCGAGATATTCCGAACGGTCCATTCAAAATGTTATCAAAGATTATGTAGTCTCTGGGTACAAAATATTTTAATGTATCCTTCTTGGTTAACATACCTAAGCTTAAAAACGTCGAGTAAATGTTATAGTGAACGCTGACGTCACGGATATTTCATATTAAAAGTGAGACGATTTAAGCAACACCTTTGAATTGTTCAAAATAAGTTACAAATATCTATATTTAGGTATTACATTACAAAGAGTACCCCTTAGTAACATTAAGTGCAAGTATCATATTTTTAAAGGGAACATACCAACATAAATACTTAACCAAATAAAAGTATACAACATTTACTGCATTGTATAACAATAATTATATAATAATATATCGTTAACCAGTAATTGGGTCTCAAAAATCAGATTCCAAATTTTGTAGATTCTGTAAATGTATCAGCCAGGAAATATCTTTAGTTGTTCATTGATATTAAAATACTAGAGACTACTACACAGCCCAATCAACGGGTTTACAAATGCGAAGCATATAAAACTGTAATAATTATAATAATACGCTTCACAAAATGTCAACCCTACCGAATCATAATATTATGATTTAAAAATTGATTAGATGAGCAATAAAATGTTAGTTACAGCCTCCACTTTTTTTAAATATGGTCAACAGTTATTAATATATACGTAATGTTCATTAAAGTCTTCTCTATTGTAATTCTTAACGAGTTGCTTTTAGTGAACTTGGCCCCTTTAAACTATACCCCGCATGTAATGACGGAACATTTTACTAACGATCCGTTGCGACTTAATTCATTAAAGTCAATTCACCCTGCAAACGATGAGGAAATAACAACTAAATGTGTGCTCTCAGCAGACAAGAAATGTGAGGATCCAGAATCTTTACAACTGGAAAAAGGATTATTGGAAGATGCGACTGTTGGGATACTCAAAGAACAAGTTGGACAGCACACCACGTTGGCACCTGGGATTACTCTGTATAATGTGGTACTGGAAAAAAGTATAGAAACAATGTTTAATACTGAGGTGACAATAACGCTAACACCACAAAAGCTAGTACCGGTACAAGAGAATTCATTTGCAATAACCACTCAAGGTAGTAGAAATAAAACGATGACAACTTTTATCCGAAATAGTAAGGAGCTTTCCCAAGATACGATAACAAAAATAATAAAATCATCTAATGTGACTAGTTCGAGTATTTCATCTCAAAATATGTCGACGCAGAATTCGGTGATCCGTAATATTTCTCAAAGTATTACCAATACTTCACAATCTCGAGACAGGGAGGCATCAAAAGGTGGGGTAACTAATAATATGACATCACAAGGATTTGCATCTCAAAACATGGAAATGACAACAAAGCTACGGCGGAGCGCTACTGTAAAAAATCAAAATGTTCACCGCAACAGGTCTGCAGAAAAAATTCAATTCCTTCAAAGAGTTATTCGTACAATGAGCACTTATCCGCCCTTCCCGGGAGGTACCACACCAAAAAGAGACGCTGAACCGACGGAAATTTTAATGTGTGGTATAGCTAAATGCCTAATTATGAACTGGACAGACCCAGAAGTTGAACAACAACGTATGAATCCCTTGCAAGTACCCGAACCGGGCGGCTTAGGAGTGGATTTTGCGTAACATAATCTTTACAGCAGGT
Organism: Acronicta psi; assembly: GCA_946251955.1. NCBI lineage: Eukaryota > Metazoa > Arthropoda > Insecta > Lepidoptera > Noctuidae > Acronicta > Acronicta psi. The sequence continues at coordinate 347,134 of OX276473.1, read as the reverse complement.
TCACAAAATGACATGTAAATAATTTAAAAATAATAATATACCTACCTACACCATAATATTATGGAATTAATTACATTAAATTTAATTATTGTCGACAGAACTAACGTTATTCTCCATTATCATAATACTAGCTGTTACCCGCAATTTTGCAGTCGTACTAAAGGCCTTTGGGCCTTCTCAATAGTAAATCTTTTACTATTGAGAAAATAACAATATGAACTGTAAAGTATGAGTATTCTGCAGGGTTAGATGTTACATAAATATAACTAGCCCCGCAGTCTGAGCCTGTCATTCTCACTTAAATGTCCTGCTGATGGTGGCGTTGTGTGTCGGGTCGTTTTATTCCCTGCAACATGGTTGAGTCAAACGGCACCGATACACACGTCATGCTCGTGAACGGGTGCTGTCTGTTGGGACTGGTCAGCTCTAACTGCTATGGCACTAAATTCAATTCCAATACTTACGTACTCTTTAATCTCTGAATCTACACATCAAGCTGCATCATCCTTATTACTATTCACAACAATTCTTACTGTTACCACACATATTTTTTAAAAAGAGTATCTATGGAGTTTCTTGCCGGCTCTTCTCCGTAAAACCCACTTTTTTGGAACCGTGCAACTAGTTTAACGTTTCAAAAGTACCTATTTATATGGTCTAATTGAAATAAAATATTTTGAATTTGAATTAGGACAAGAAAAAAGAGTAGCCCTTCTTGCTCCTTCTTGTTCAGTGGTTCAGGCGTGAAAAGGATGATGATGTGTGGACAGACAATTAATTTTGCATTTATATTATAAGCATTTTCTGTGACAGGTAAATTCTACAACACGCCACGTGCTTGTTCTTCAATCTTTGATTATCACTTCGTTCGCATTCATAAATCTTGTAAAAGTACACTTCTATCTTTTTGTATTTTTTAAGCATTTTCCATGCTAAGATTTCAAGTTATTTTTAATGAAGGAAAAAATCGGCGGGCGGGCAGGATTCGAACCTGCGCCTTCTGGTTCGGTACACCATTCACATACGTCCATGTATTCTTGACAATAGATGGCGCTACGTCACCTTAAGATGTAAATTAGAATGTGGAGGAAGATTTCGACTGGCGAGCAGGGCGAGCGGTGGCTTAGTGGTCAGAGCGTCTGGTGTACCGAACCAGAAGGCGCAGGTTCGAATCCTGCCCGCCCGCCGATTTTTTCCTTCATTAAAAATAACTTGAAAGTACACTTCTACCAATGGTGACGCAACTAACATAATGCTACTTTTATTTCTGAACTATAAAACCATAGATTAATATCTTACTTCTTTGTAACACGCATGTGCAACAAAATTACAGGGCTCATTAAGTTTGTTCAGGGCTCATTTTGATTGTTTTGATCTTAGATCTTATCTTAGGGTTGTAATTTATCGTTCAAATGACATGGCTAAATTTAGTTTGGGCGACTGTCTATACAATGTATAAACATTGAACCTAGTAAAATAATCCTGAATATCTGAATATTATAGTATTCCGTATGATAAATGTTTCGGGAACTTTTTAGATTGTAACAATTAAATGTTACAATCCTCAGAACAAATCGTAAAATTCTACGTTAATAGGTACAAACTTCGACTTAAGTCAAAGACAATAATAAACGAACGTCAGATCTGGAACGAGTTAGATGTCACATTTCTGACGTTTGACGGTATTTAATTATCTACAAAAGTAGGTTTATTATCCACATTACCTATTTTTGTCAAACAATGTGAAAAATCAAGTTAAAATCTTTTAATTACTTGGTCAGTTCTCGAAAGTTCTATAAGAAGTATAAGCACACTATAATTAATTAATGAATATTTGAATGTTACGGGCTAGTGAGACCTTCTTATACATGGCATAGGCAGTCATTAAGCCATGTCCTTTAAATAGGACAACAACCTCAAGGATAAATTATTTAGCCTTCCAAACACATCATTGGCCCATAACTGTCGTAGAAATCGGTGAACATACAAAAAAAACATTGATACAGTCGAATATAGAACCTCCTCTGGTTTTTCGTTGGTTAAAAAAACCAACGACGTTTATTGCTGATTGTTATAATGATTTAAGGTTACTTATACTGTAAATAATGGCAAATGATTTTTGATTGATTTTTAAAAACTGATGTGACGCACTCCGAATTTTATATTTGGGTATAATTATAATGAACATTTGTGTAACGCGCGCTTTTGCACGTGAGAGCCAATTCTCCTCATGATTTCTGCGCCTCCGGTAGTTTGTAGTTCGCAGTAACAACTCAAATAGCATCTTTTCTGGTGGTACAGTTGTCCATTAGTTGGCCCGTTCACTGGTTTGCCGACATACACCTTATAAAGGTTACTTATTTAATTTATTATTTATTAGGAAAATGAGTACCATTGACGACGTCTGTGTTCTAGTGGTTCGAGTACCTGACTGCTGATAACGAGATCATGGGTTCGATTCCCACAGGGAACAAAAATTGATTGTCATGAACTTAAGTGCTTGTGTTTGTCCGGGCGTTTCTTAGGTATTATAAATGTGTATTTACAACAAAAAAAAAAAGTATTACATTTATTGTCTAGTACCCATAGAACAAGCTCTGCTTAGCTTAAGACCAAATGGTGCTGTGTAAAAATATCCCAGGATATTTATTATTATTTCCTTTATTTGTCTTTATACATATTATTTGTATTTTTAAATATTTTTATTAAAAAAAACAGAAAATATAAAAACATTTAAAAATATAAAAAATAGTAGCCCACCGGTATCGGGAGCAGAGTCCAAGCTACCGGCGGTCAGGGCTCCAGGGAAAGGAACCTCCTAACAATACGTGCCGTATCTAGGAGTACCGCTTTCTGTACCAAGCCCTTGATCCAGCCACTCAACGAGAGCCTCCTTAGATGTTGGTCGAGGCTCTTGGCTATTAAGCCATTGGCAGACACAACGATCGGTACAATGATCGCCGAATTCACCTCCCACATGTCGACAACCTCACGTGCCAAATCAAGATACTTTATTTCTTTATCTTTCTCGGCTTTCATGAGGTTCTCATCATGCGGGACGGTGATATCGACAATCATTGCACTACGCTCTAATCGGTCTATCACCACAATATCAGGCTTATTGGCAACAATAGTCCTGTCTGTGATAATAGAGCGATCCCAGTACAATGTGGTATGACCATTTTCGAGAACTGGGTCGGGCACATACCTATAGTACGGTACCTCCGATTCCACAAGTTTGTATTTCAAAGCAAGTTGCTGGTGGATAATCCGGGCCACCAGGTTATGTCTGTGCAAGTACTCACCGTTAGCCAGACGCGAACAACCAGATATAATATGTCGGATAGACTCTCCCGGGCGGTGGCATGCCCGACATATGTCAACCGTACCATCCTCCACTATATATTTCCTGTAGTTGTTAGTCATCATGACTTCATCCATAATTGCACAGATAAAACCTTCGGTTTCTCCGAAAAGATCTCCGAAGCGTAGCCAGGACACGGACGCTAACAGGTCTACTCCTGAATCATGGAGAGCCCGATAAAAGCGTCCGTGTAGCTCTTTGCTTTGCCATACCTCCTTGCGATCGTTTGTACTCAGTACTACGGGTTTGCGCCAGTTCTCTTTGCCTAAGGAGAGCGGGGTAAGTCCTTTGTCCACTTTAACCAAATCTCGATGCATCCCCACTTCGATTTTTTGGAAATATTCTCGGAGGCTGCACACCTCGCGATTGTGGAGGTTTTTGGCATTTAAAAAGCCTCGACCTCCACACTTTCGCGGGATGTACAGTCTCATTACCGACGAACGTGGGTGATGCATTCGATATGCGGTCAACAGTGTACGGACCTTCCTATCCAGGGCATCTAATTCTGTCTGAGTCCACTTGAGTATGCCAAATGAGTACATTAAGACTGGCATGACCCAACCATTGAAGGCACGCACCTTGTTTCCTCCTGACAAAAGACTTTTTTTTATTATTATTATTATTGTCCACCACATCTTTCGTCTATATTCAAGGTCGCCTGATGACGTCCGTCGATGCAGTGGATGGACTGGTAGCAGTGATCAGATAGCACTCAACAGAGATCAATGGCTGGAGATAGGGAAATCCTTTTGCTCAGCAGTAGGGTCAGATATGCTAGATAAGAAAAATGATTACCTAATTGATAAAAAAAAAACAACCTCTCGCCCTAAACGGATTGGCCTTCTCTATTTCGTCATGTGCCGTTAATAATGATGAGTATATTATAGAAATGTAGCTAGAAACACACAGCGTGGTCAGATAGTTAAAAAGCCGTATCACCGCTAAGGGCCGGTATCGCCGCCTCTGGATAGCCGCTAACTGCTGAATAAATTCAAAAATGTAACAAAATTTGTATGAAATTATCCCGGCTAATTTAACGGGAACTTATCAGTAAGCTGTGAAACAGGCCTTATATATTTTACTTCCGCCGCTTAACGGAGCTGGGCCGCACTGAGCCAGTACTTAATCATCCCCTAATTTAAGGACTCAACCGTGTAAGCTGTCCATGCAGCACCCGAAGACCCCCAGCTTAAGCTAGGTGGACAATGACACCGTCATCGTCCTCGTCCCTTAATGCGTCAGTTGCTTCATTATCATCATCATCATTGTATCATACTCGTAATAAATATTGCACTCCACCTGACTGTCCTTTGCATTGCTCATTCAGCTTCTACAATTGTTTTATGTCATCAACTCGCCTGGTCACTGTAAATTTAGCTGTTTTTTTTTTGTAAATAGATCCCGGCTACAGACCTATTGGCGACTGGCCACCGTCACCTAAAATCTACAATCCGATCTAAAAAGTGCGTTAAAGCATTCCGCACCACGCCGCCAGTACAGATGGCGACCGCGCCGCAGAGCACCGCAACGCATTTGGTCTACATTCACACCTGTAATTTAAACTATGAAATTACTTCCACAGCGGAACACAAACACGCTGATTTATAGACTTATCTTGAGTGTTAACGGCTCACCAACTATGGTCTAACGTTGAATACGTGATGCGTAGTATTATCCTAATGTCTACAGTAATGCTCAATATATTGCACTCGGTGACATCAAGCTCATTGCGACGCCGCCCACAGATACCGGTAAAAGTGTTCCAACAAGTGTACGAGAAAAAAACAACTAGCAGATTAGAGCAGTTGAATAACAAATTTCCGAAAGAAAACCCTATATGTGGACCAGTGCCATTTGCGGATTTAAGTTGTGAAATGCCAACTTCTTGTTCACCCAAGATGTATCAACTTTTTGCAAAAGTAATGAGAAATGAAATAGAATCTACGTGCAACACGATACAAATACAAAAACGCAAAGCTTTTTCATCGATAAGTCCCCGGGCTAATACACGGGCGAGCTCTAAACGTCTCACGTCAAGTACTGCGGCGATGTTTGCGAATACGGGTCGTCCAACACAACACTGAGCCCTTATCCTGTACCCAATGACTGTCGCGCTTTTTATCTAGGGCTTAATAATATCATTAAGCCCCAGATTAAATACCCTCATTTATCAGGCCCTAGCGCAGTTTGTTCTCCATCATTTTTAAGCGTATAAGTTATTGTATTAATAGTTTGTAAATAAAATACTTTGTAATTATTTGGTGAAATGACCGAAGGAGTTCCTTCGGTCTCATTTCACCGAAAGCAAATAATGGCTTAGTTTCAATTGTTGATATGAACGCCGTATAATGTCAATAAGAATCAGTTTCCTGTGTCATTTATTTTTCCATTTTAAATTTGTAAGCAGTCCATATTCGACATGCCCAGCGTTATATTATATTTATTGTTCCGGACGGACATAAAAACCGTCAGGCGTACGAAACGTGCACAGGAATATGAAGAAAGGGGATTTACCCTTATCAACCGTGAGACGGGCTCGGTAATAACCGTGAGCAACCCAGATAAAAAGGACTCAATAACAACGTCTCTTGATACAATGCTGATGATGTGAGCTACTGTTTCTCCGCGGCCTAACACCTGCCTAGACAAATGTAAAAACTTTCGAGCCCTCCTCAAGTAAATTCATAAAAGTTCTTCTACCGAGAAAGAGTTCATCCCTTGAAGGCCGTTTAGGCCGCATCTATGAATTTTACAATGGAAACTGGGCATTATAATAATAATAATAAATATCCTGGGATATTTTAACACAGCACCATCTAGTCCCAAACTAAGCAGAGCTTGTACTTTGGGTACTAGACAATGGATATAATACTTATACAAGGTGGAAGGAACATCGACGCACATCCGAATATTTTTTTCATCAACTTTTAATTTTACTGCAGTTTTTTACTTGAATAGTGTTAATTACGTGTAAAAGAACATTATTTCTATATACCCAAATTAGATTTATAATTATAAAATCGTTATTTGATTTATTCCGGATCACCCGCGCGATAATTAAAGATAAATTCACCGCGGAGCGTTATAATCGCGTTTTTTCAAATACACTGCGCGCTCAAAAATGTCAATATCTGTAATAACTGATCATTTTCTACATGGATGACCTAGGGTATTTTATTTTTGACCTTGAGTGAAACCTTGTCACGACGTTTTAGCGTCGATGTTCCTTCCACCTGGTATACTTTTTTTTGTACATACATACACACAAACACATTACAATTATAATACATAGGAAACACCCAGTTAAACACAAACACATAAGTTCATCACAATAAATGTTTGTGTCCTGTGGGAATCGAACCCACGACCTCGTGATCAGCAGTCCGGTACTCGAACCACTAGACCACAGACGTCGTCAATTATTATGGAGGATTCTGTAGATGTCTTCACATCGGGTCAAGAGAAATACAAAACACATAGGAATCATACACACAACATAGTAACAATCAGTAAGACAGAGTACCTGCGACCGATCCTTGACTAACTGATTTTTACCCGACTGTCGAAGGAGGGTTATACTATATCCAAACAAAAGCACAATATTAGCAAGAAGGCCTCATTTTGACACAATTAGGTATAAATTCATTATATTATTTATCTATTAAATACCTACACAAATCGGTGATAATATTTCTGTTTTATTTCTTTTTAGTACATGGTACGTTTCAGACAATAATTTATATTTATTCAACTTTTTAGTTTTTAGCGTAACGATCTATGATGATGATTGATTGATTCGCAATGAAAACGATGAAGAAACTAAAGATGTTTTTCAAAATGTTTTTCAGCCCGGACATTATTTTCAGAGCCATCTTTTGGCTAAGGCGCGTAGCACCGCAAATACATCCATTATTTGCGGTGCTGTGCGCGGTGGAAAGCAGATAGCGCTACGAACCATTTTATAATAATAGATAATAGAAAATATTAGATAAAGAACTGGCAACTCTCTCTCTTCCCCTTTTTCGCGATTACGATTTCACGACCGACACGATTTATAATACTCCAACTTTATAATGTATATTTTACCAACGAACGAGGTGATAATAAGTGTAACCGAACTTATACACGAAACGAAGTTTTAAGTGAGGCGTTGTCCGAACTTTAACATATTGTTATAAATCTATTAAATCGCATAATCTTAATAACCTAATGATACTCGCGCTATCAAGACTAATCTAATGATGCACATAGTAATGGACATACCTACATACATACAGGTGAAACACATAGGTAACGCTCCTTTTGGAGAAAAAACTTTAGCTTCACTAGATAAAAACGTTTTATGAATTGACATCAATTCTGCATGAAAAGTTGCACAAGTTGGAAAAATATGGAATAAGAGGTAAAGCAAATGACTGGTTAAGAGACTACCTTAATGATAGGCAACAATGTGTGGAAATCTCTAAAATCCATAAAGACAAAAAGGTTTCATATAGAAGTGAATATAAGTCAAACAATTTTGGAGTGCCTCAGGGCAGTGTACTGGGACCATTCCTATTCCTTATGTATATTAATGATCCCCCTAATGTTACTTGCCATAACACTATATTGTTTGCTGATGACACAACCCTCGTTGTAAAATGTGAAAATGCAGAAACATATGAAATAGAGATAAATAAATCAATAAATAACATTATACGCTGGCTATATTCTAATAATTTACAGATTAATATGGATAAAACAAAAATGATACAATTTCAAACTTATAAAAGAAAACCACAAATATTAAATGTTAAATACAGTAATAATATTATCGAACAAGTAACAAGTACTACTTTTCTGGGTATAAAGTTGGATCAAAATTGCGATTGGAAAACACACGTCGATTCCGTGTGCGACAAACTTGATAGATTTGTTTTTGCAATAAAAAGAGTACGAATAACGGTATCAACTGAAGCTGCTCTTTGTGCATATCACGGATACGTTTCGTCTGTATTATCATACGGTCTGTTGTTGTGGGGTAATTCGGTGGATATTAATAAAGTGTTTAAAATACAAAAAAAAAATATGTACGTGCAATCTGTGGAGCCTGGTATACGGATAGCTGTAAACCGTTGTTCAAAAAGTACAATATTTTACCATTACCGTGTATGTACATCAAAGAATTATGCCTATTTGTACGACTACATCCGGAATACTTTACTAAGCATATAGATGTAACTAAACGAAATGTAACTCCTAGACATAAATATAAGCTCTGCTTACCACAATGTAGACTTGAATTATACAAAAGAAACTCATATGTAAATGCTGTAAGAGTATATAACAAGTTACCTAGTTACTTCAAAGATTTGCCTATGATTAAATTTAAAACAAAATTGACACAATGGTTAAAAGAAAAATGTTTTTATGATCTAAATGAATTTATGACATACCGTGAGGAAGCAAACTAATTTGATAATATAAATTGTATACATAAATATTTGCACACCATAGTAATTGTAATGGTAGAATGTATGGGCCACTAGAATTTAAGATCATACTTTGTACAACTATATTCTAGCAAATAAATGAATTTGAATTTGAAGTAAGAAGTTTCTTACTTCAGGCTATTGCTACAGGCTATATATCATATATATATTGATTGATTGTTACATGGCACTGAAACACACCGGCGAAATGTGGGTGTACATTAGTACACCTTTGCCTAGCCCTCCGGGGAATACTGGTGCGATTTTATATTCATCGTGCACAAGTGTAAAATTAAATAAGTATAGTGTAAGTAATTAAGTATTATATAAAAAGAAAAGACAGAAAGAAACATTTATTCAACTCAAATTCTTTGAAGGTGCTCAAAACATAAAACTTAAAAACACATAAATGAAGAGGCTACCAGCTAATGTTGCGGTGCTGAACCACAACGCTGATTTTCAGCTGGGCCTTGGACATTAAGGATACATCATAATAGTGCAAGGTAGTATGTTTTTTTTTAAATTAAAATCTAATTCTAATGAAAACGACTTCCTATTAGTTGCTTCTCACATATTTTAAATAGGGATCTGCACATGAAAATAAAAACAATAACGAGACAATTTAAACCAAAGTCCTGGGCAATTGAGAACTCTGCTGGTAACACTGTCACAGAAATAAAACTGATTATGAAAGTGTGGGAGGATTACTGTAAGTCCCTGTTTTTGGATTGCCAAAGGCTTCTCGGTCATAAACCTGATGATGCAGTACCAACAGAACGGGAACCATATATTTTGAGAGCAGAAGTAGAAGCCGCCATTAAACATCTGAAATGTGGCAAGGCTACGGGTGCAGACGAGTTACCCATAGAGATATTCAAACTGATGGGAGACGTTGGTGTGGATATCTTACACTCCATCTGCCTGCAAATATGGAACACAGGTGAATGGCCAAAGGACTGGTCGCATTCCTTATTCATCCCACTCCACAAAAGAGGCTCTACCAAAAAGTGCAACAATTTTCGTCTGATATCTCTAATATCCCACGCAAGCAAAGTACTCCTCCACATACTGAACACCAGACTACAGGCATATATAAGTCGGGAGATTGCTCAGGAACAAGCCGGCTTTGTCAAAGGGAAGGGAACGCGAGAGCAGATTCTCAACCTAATTCAAGATTCAATCCTATCCTATCCTATCCTAAGATTCAATCGAAAAAGCACGTGAGTTTAATAACCCGTTATTTATTTGCTTTTTTGACTTCCGTAAAGCTTTTGATACTGTCAAGTGGTGGAAGCTGTGGGAGGTGCTATTGTTAATGGGTGTACCACAACATCTGGTACATCTTGTCAGAGGGCTTTACGAAGACGGTACGGCTACGGTTCGCGTGGACAGAGTCGATTCAGAGATTTTCCAAACTCAGGCTGGTGTTCGACAGGGATGTATTCTCTCCCCTCTTCTGTTTAACATCTACACTGAACATATAATGCGGTTAGTGTTGGAAAAATGGGAAAAAGGTGTTTCGATTGGAGGACGTTTGATATCAAACCTCAGGTATGCAGATGATACGACTCTTCTTACGACGTCGCAAGCAGATATAGAGCAGCTTCTATTACTTCTGGAGACAACGAGTACTGAATTTGGCCTTGCCATAAACCGCGATAAGACAAAAATGATGGTGGTGGATCGTGAGAACAAAAATCGCCCAGACTTACACAGCATAGCTAACTGCGAAGTTGTCCACAGTTATATCTACCTGGGATCCACTATCACAAATACCGGGAGTTGTGAAGAAGAAATCAAAAGACGGTGTGCTGTAACACGATCAGCGGTGGAAAAGCTCACGAAAATATGGAAAGATCGCCGCATAACCAAAAACATCAAGGTTCGATTGATGAGGTGCTTGATATTTCCAATTTTTCTATACGGAGCTGAAACCTGGACGATCCATCAAAAAGACCGTAAAAAGATTGACGCCCTTGAGATGTGGTGCTGGAGACGCCTGCTGAGGATAAAATGAACTGCTCACCGTACAAACGTTTCCATACTGAAAGAGCTAAACATCAAACAAAGACTTTCGTCGACTGTTCAAATGCGAATCCTCAAGATGTTTGGGCATATTATCCGCAATGAAAGCTCAATGGAGCGTTTAGTAGTGCAGGGGAGAGTAGAAGGCCACCGCTCTCGCGGCCGATCACCCACTAGATGGACAGATGCAATAAAATCAGCAACAAAATGTTCCCTAACAGAGTGTACACGTAGAGCCGCCAATAGAGAAAGATGGAGAAATCTCGCCAAAACCGCAACCTTGATGGATCAAGACAACCCATAACCACGACCACTCTGCCAAGAGTGTACGACTAAGAAGAAGAATTCTTGCTTATTTAACCATTATATTTTACTTAAAATAACACATACGTGTAGGCAAAGTATGTACAGTGGAGTATCGCAGAGTTAATACTGTATGGAACTGATGTAATGGAGAGAATAAAATATGAAAAAGAACAGTACCATATATCATAAGTATCGTTCAGAAGTTAAAATCTATGCTGTAGAAATTCTACTAAATGCATAAATTATGAGATAAGAGAGAATAGATGACATTAAAGTAGATCTCATTTCAGAAATTAGATCTACCGACCTACTAGATTGATCTATTTACCCCGTAAACCTCTATTACTGCAACTTTCATCGAAATCGTTAGAGCAGCTTCGAGAACGTATTTACAACTATACTATATAATATACAAGATTGATTTAGATGTTTTACAAGTATTTTTGTTGTTCTAGATTGTGTCACCCATATTTTATCAATCAGATCCTGAGGAGGAACCCCGAAACACACTGAAGATTATATTATAGGTATAATTAACAATAATTATATCTATTATATAATCTATATATATTTTTTGTATACCACTAAGGTGGCAAACAAGCATACGGCCCGCCAAATAGTAAGCGGTTACCATAGCCTATGGGCGCTTGCAACACCAGGGGTATCACTCGCGCGTTGCCGACCCGAAAACCTCTTAGAGGTTTATTGAGGATTCACTGTGCCGACAGTTTGAGGGAATATTCCTCTTACTGCCAGCGCAGCGCATCCTTAGAAGGAGCTCTGTATTTACAAATCTATATTTACAAATCAAATCAATTCATAAATTAATATTCTAAAATTCTAAATTCTAATTCTTTTAAATTAATATACTCATTATATTCTTACGCCATATTATGACTGACAACATTGAACCACTAAAAATGATCTTTCAAAAACCCATCTATGATCCTTGGTGTCTAACCGGTAAGCACTTGCCAAATAACCAATTTTCGATATTGATATTTTAGAGGATATAGACTCTTTTGGTACAAGCAGCTCATATATCTGCGAGCCTGCGGAATGCCAAAAATTTGTTCAAAATGAACCTAAGTCAAAATCATTAAATATAATTCATCTTAATATACGCAGTGTAAATCGCAACTTCGACAGCTTTCGAGTGTTTCTCTGCAGCATAAAAATTTCATGTGACATTATAGTATTGACAGAGTGCTGGCTCAATGCATCATCAGTTCCATTTTTGGAGGGTTATGCTTCCTACTGTACTAGAAGGCTAAGAAATCAAAATGATGGTATCATAATGTATGTAAAATTAGATTTGCCGCATGACGTTACGGATCCGATCATAACTGATGCTAGCTGCTTAGCCTGTAATTTAACTACTTATCATCTCTCCCTTCTTGCACTCTATCGTTCTCCATCTATACGCAACATTGATACCTTCATTGATGGGCTGGATCATATTCTTACACTGATATCAAATCAAAAACATGTCGTAATCATGGGGGATATTAACATTGATATCTCCCCGAACGATCTAACGCCACAAGCAAACCAGTACCTAAACCTAATTGCATCACATGGTCTCTCACCTTCCCACGTATTTCCTACTCATGACAAATCCTGCATTGACCACGCAATGATCAAATCGAACTCTAAAACTATGACTCTTGTATTTGACACATATATCACTGACCACAGGCCCACGTTTGTAAACATTGAACAATCAATATCAAACCACACATTTAAATATTATCGCACCGTGGTAGACTATCCAGCCGTTATTAATGATATGTTTGCTACGGACTTCAGTGCGGTGTTGAACCACACTGATCCTAATACTGCTGCAGAATTCTTAGTGTCCACTATTAAATCTGTCATTGACAAGCACTCCAAATCAGTGTATATAACCTCCAAACGTAGAATTTTAAAACCTTGGATTACTAGTGGGCTCCTTCGGTGTATAAGAAACCGAGATAGTATGGCCCGCATGTTAAGCAAAGACCCTAAAAATTATACTCTCAAAATAACCTATACAAAATACCGTAATTTCTGTAATAAATTACTTAAGAGAGTAAGGACCGATTACGAAAGAGAAGAGTTCCAAAAGGCCAAAAACAACGCCAAAGCTACCTGGAAAACTATCAAAAATATCACTGGAATTAACAATAATGCCACCTCAGCTAGTGAACTTTTAAAAGGAACCTCAGATAAAATATTGTCTGTCAATGATATTAATGAGTATTTTGCGAATGTTGGCAAAAAAACTGTCCAAAAAGAAATTATCACCCAATCTGAACACTTCTGAATATTTGCTTGATACCGCACCTTCGAACTCCTTTGTACTCTTACCTACTGATGAAGTGGAGGTAGAAAATCTTATTCTTGCATTACGAACAGACGCCGCACCAGGGTGGGACGGCATACCGCCAAAACTACTAAAAACCTGTATGCCAGTGGTTGTACCACCAATTACTCATGTTTGCAATCGTTCTATATTGACGGGTTGCTTTCCGAACGTGTTTAAGAAGGCTATTGTCCATCCGATTTTCAAGAATGGGGACAGACACAGTGTTAACAATTACCGACCTATATCTGTCCTACCTGCCATCTCCAAAATACTAGAGAAGATTATTAACAATCGCTTGGTGAACTTCTTAGAAACGCATAAAATACTGGGTAACAACCGGTATGGCTTCAGAAGTGCTAAATCAACTGAAGATGCTGTTGCCTCTCTAGTAAATCATGTTGTGGAGAAATTAGATAGTAAAATGAGGTGCTTGGCCATCTTTTTAGATCTTTCAAAGGCTTTTGACACTGTGTCTGATCCTCACCTATTATCCAAATTGGAGGGTACAGGCATTCGTGGACACACTCTCGGGATCTTCGAGGATTATCTCCATGATCGGACGCAGTGCGTAAAGATTAATGACGTTGTTAGCAATACCGCATCACTGAGTTTTGGCGAACCCCAGGGCTCAATTTTAGGTCCGACATTATTTTTGATATACGTCAATAACTTATGCAACATGTCCCTCAGAAATTGCTCAATGTTTAGTTACGCGGATGACACGGCATTAGTTGTGCATGGTACTGACTGGCTTTAAACAACAAAACTTGCGGAGAATGCCCTTACATCAGTGATAGCATGGCTATCAAATAATCTTCTCACACTGAATTTGGAGAAAACTGTATATCTACCGTTCTCATTACAACCTAAAACCTTTCCTGACCCTGATTCGTTGATGATCAGATCCCATACCTGTTCCTCCATAAATGTACACTCTTCACAATGTAATTGTCCTTATTTAACAAGGTCGGCTGTTGTCAAATATCTTGGACTATATATTGACGGCTCTTTAAATTGGAAGCATCATATTAGCAACCTCACATCACGAGTTCGTAAATGCATATATATATTTAAAAAATTAAGGCAATCTGCAGAATGTGAAACCCTCAAAACTGTTTATTTTGCTTTGTGCCAGTCCCTGATAAACTACTGTATCACAGTGTGGGGTGGAGCACCTAAAACAACAATGCTACCACTGGAGCGAGCACAGAGAGCGGTCCTAAAAGTTATGACCTCGAAGCCTTTCAGGTATCCTACCCTAGCTCTTTACACCGACTGTCAAGTGCTTTCGGTAAGACAGCTATTTGTTGTCTGTACCATTTTACGAAAACACTCCTCGATGAAATTTGAAACGAATGCTAGCAAAAGTCGTAAGCGCTCTAAGGTATGTCCAGCCTACTATTGTAGAACGGCTCTCGCCCAACGGCATTATTACATCCTCTCAAATCACTTGTATAATGAGGTCAATAAACTGCAACATCTATCCCCTTTGTCGGCAGGAATGTAAGAGAAAAATAATTAAGTGGTTATTGAAACAGGACTATGATAAGACTGAAAATTTATTGAAACTGGCGATCTTATAAAACTACTTTTTATTTCTATACACTATCATTCACATTCAAACATACTCTTTCTCACACACTCCCTTATATACATAAACAAACACACCACTGTCACACACTCAATAAGGCTTCCTAACTTTACTTTCGTTTGTTACTTGTACTTAATATAATACTGTGTTCGTCCTGAAATGTAACTGCTATTTGTAAAATCTAAATGTGAGAACGCTGGTACCCAAAACACAAGTTAAATCTTACCTTGGGTACCAGAGTTCATCGAAACATTGGTACTTTTATAAATATTTGTTACATCCTTCATCTAATGTTACTCATAAGTAGTGTAAGTATCAAGTGTTTTGTACAATGTTTTTGGAAATAAATATTTTTTATTATTATTATTATTATTCTCTTTTAAAGACATCACGGTACAAAAAATGTTATGTAAGACGTGTTGCAATTTAATGCAATGCAATGCCTGAGATGGCGTTCATAGCGCTTTTATATTTCTTCCATGGTGTCCTTCATCTTTCTACAAATCAAGCTTCTTCAGTCGTGCTTAGTTAAAAAATGAAATGTCTACAAAAATCCTACATTGGAATCAATTAATAATTAAAAATATCAATAATAACGCTATGAAATTATTTCCATACCGAAACACAACAATCGCAATGTGATTATAATCATACTTTGTTATACACTCCAGTGTTTGCCAGGCGTCGCCGCCGTTTATAATAATGATCGTGGAAAGTTAACTGTTACGGGATGTGGTATATTATAGTATACTATGTGATAATCATAAAGTGTCCGGTGATATCGAACTTGATTAGTTTACGTTCAATGGCCCGGATGTCAGATTTATACAAAACAAACGCAATGCGAGTTGCTCCGCACCGGGGAGTTCTGCCCAGAGCTGTCGCGCCACTTACGCTAACATCAGCCTCAGTCAGGCCAAAACCTAGTAGTTTTGTTACCCAAACTAATTCTCAGCCTCCACCAAAACCTAAACCAAAATGTGGCCCTGTCGCTTTTCCAGACTACAGCTGTGAACCTGAAGAGCCCACCACAACCACATGTAAACCTTATCAAGGACCCTATTTAGAAGCGGCATTATTACATGAGGGTGGTGTAGTGTGTAACCCGTTGTATACGGAGAGGACGTCCCCAGCCACAGCACCGATGAAAGAACACCCTCGGATGCGTACTCGGACACCATCTCACCAAATCATACCGACGCGAATGATGCAGAAACAATCAATGATGACACAGAAGTCTCAACACGTAAATCGACAAGTGCATCCACGGGACACTCAAGTCAGGGCAGAGGGACAATATTTTTATCCTAATAGACAAAATGTCGATTTTATACCCGATGTTCCCGATGTTCCCGATCCGTCTGAAATAGAACCCCAGATTAAAGCCTCGAATGAAGCTCAGGGTGACCGTCCAGTTATACGCCCGGTGGATCCTATCGATTTAGGGTCTACTAGCACGAACCCACCCGCTAGTGACCTGACGCTGACGACAGTTACGACTTCACAATCAACTACGAGCACGATGCCACCATATCCTGGAGGAATTAAACCTGTGTCGGATGAAAAATCCGAAGCATTTGAACTGTGTGGCAAAAAAGCCAGATGCAAGAAATTCGTTTGGACATCATCAAAAAAACACAACAAAAGAACGACAGATGATGGTATGATAATTACACTACTGATGTCATAAACAGTACACGTTCATTAAAGCTACTTCGTCTGCAGGAAAGTTTCAGTGGGTAGCGTCGGTGAGGATACTGGCCTATAAAGAAAAATGTAATCAAATAATTATGTAATTGATAATTTTTACTGTTCAGTACGTTTTCAATATAAACACTTTTAAGTAATTATGTTTTACTGTTGTTTTCTTATGGTGATTGCATACTGCAGTTGAGCAAGTTAGAAAAGTTTAAAAAAGCAATGTTAGGTACCGAAAAAACGTTTTAAGCACTATCAGTAGGAGTGAAGCTACGCTAAAGAGCGGCGACGGTGACGTCAAGAAAGTGACGACAAGAAAGTGGGAACAAATAACGTATATCTAAATAGCGGATACTAATGATAATTCCAAGTTATACGTGAAAGAAAAATATCCCTTGTTTTGTTTTATATACCCAGTACCCAGTACTGAGGTTCCAGTCAGTTAATTACTTGGAATGAAAGCTTTTAAGGCATGTATCCTATTGTTGAATTTAAACTAGTTTTAATTTTTTCTTGGATTAAATGGTAAAATCTTGGTTTGCGTTTCACATAGGCAAACTCAAAAATGAGCACATTTAAAATAACACAAGATACGGAGCATCGATGCACAACGTACGCTTAGACTCTCTAAATTTACAACTTGATTTGATTTTATGCAATCAATTAATTAAGTTATTCTAATTTATAACTGCGACAACAATGAGTACGTATTTACTTAAATAAATGTCGAGAACATGCAGAAATAAAGTCTAAACAAAAAGATACTCTACAACAAGTATGTCTGCGCCCAAAGGGAAAAAATATATGATATTGCTTTTAAATTTGAAATATTACGCGGGAAGTGTTTCTATATTATGAAGAAAGGGTTGGGCACGTGACGCCGCAGTATGTAGAGGATTGGCGCCTCCTGCTATGTGTCTGTATTTTATTTTACAAACAATAAATTGCTAGCTCCCGCGCCTTATAAGATGAAGTGATTATTACTGATGTATTATGTAAGATTACATTAACATTAATATTCTTAAACGATTAAAACAAGATATACAATAAAGAAGCAAAGACATAATTTCTCAATAAGTCTCAAAGCTTAATACTCAAAGTTTTCTAAGTTGATATTCCGGTAAGATCTTGTATGCTTTCCAGATGAAGCGTCTGCGAAAGGCAGAGTCCATTCGTAGCATTTTTATCAAAGAGCTCTATTTGCGCAGAACATACCCTTAATACGGCACCCCCCTATTTACTTGAGCTTTTTACAATGCGTACGAAGCCCAGTACGGATGTCTGCGAATGCAATTTACTTCACTTTGAATACGTACTGTAATGCTGGAGGAGGTGCGTGTCATACTGATATACGATGTGTTC
The DNA here is from genome assembly GCA_946251955.1 of Acronicta psi. NCBI lineage: Eukaryota > Metazoa > Arthropoda > Insecta > Lepidoptera > Noctuidae > Acronicta > Acronicta psi. The sequence continues at coordinate 328,970 of OX276473.1, read as the reverse complement.
GACAAGTAAAATCTAATGTATCTTTAAGTTATCAGTCTTGAGAGTTAATCACAAGTTAACACGTTGATATAACGTTAGCAATCGATTGTGATAAAAAAACATACAATCGAATTGAGAACCTCCTCCTTTTTGAAAATCAATACATTGAAGTCGGTTGAAAAGTAATACAGTGTACTTGTATGTGTTTAAGCATATTTTATTAAAGCCCATACAGCAAATACTTTTTAGAACGTAGGTCGTATCCAGTAACCAAAAATGTAGAGCTCGTGTTTCTGGTAAATTCAAAATCAACAACAACAATAGTGATTTCTATATAAAAAAAAACTTCCTCATTTATATATTTTTAACTATATAATGACATTGGCCGTCCTTATAGATTTAGATAGGGTTATGAGTCAGCAGGAGTCCGATATCACTGACACTTACACACAAACACATAACTCACACATAAACTTTCGACAGATTTATTAAGGAAAATGTTGTAAACATAAAATTTATTCAAACAATACCGAAACGACAGCCAAGTTACCACTAGACATAATTCTAAGTAAAACCTAACAATAAGACCCTTGAATTTGACCTTGAGTTCAAAAAATCCCGAGTTTACCCAACTTGTCTTAACTTGTAGCATTCTAGGAATGCGAGATACATTAAATGATCGTGTCTGCTTACGCCTTGCTTGTTACGAATTTGTCTAGACGCAACGCTTATTAATCGCACAAACAAAGTCATTAAAAACCTCGTTAGACGTCTAGGTTGTGTCCTACCTAGCCCTCTTCGCCTCGGCCGCGGTCGCTCACGCCTTGAATTAGCATTTATATTGTCTCCTTGCAACTAGCGCGCGCGCAACACAGCCTTTTGCTTTCGCCTGTTATGTTGGCTGCGCGTAACACCGAATGACCGTCATCATTCTCGTAAAGCCTTATCATAACCATGTTACGGTCCGCTTCTAGTCAAACCATAAGCGGCTGAATATATCTACACTAATATTATAAAGCTCAACAGTTTGTTTGGTTGAACGCGCTAATCTCAGGAACTACTGGTTCGATTTGAAAAATTATTTTAGTAAGAGATAGCCCGTTTATCGACGAAGGCTATATGCTATATATTATCACGCTACGACCAATAGGAGCGGAATATCAATTGAAAATGTTGCAAAAACGGGGGAATAAATTCATCTTCTACGGGAACGAAGTCGCGGGAAAAGGCTCATTTATTTATACGAAGCAACTATCAACAGACGTGTGTTAACAATAAGGTATAGCAGTTACGAAAACAATAACTTTTAGTAAATATATTCATTAAAAACCAACAATTATATCTTAAACCTTTCATATCGTGTTATAAGTTATTCTAATGGTTTCAATATTCAGAATTGTAGCCGTTGCCTTCGCAGCTCTTTGTTTCAATTTAATTAACTCAATATTTTCTTAATCTGCCAACGTTTTACTACATAAAATATACCCTGAATGATTATACAGAGGTATACTAATCCTTACATACCGGGAAACTGTGGGTATACCGTAGTATTCCCCCAGTCTCCCGGTATGTTCAGGTCTCGCTCAATATGTGGGAGCTTTTATTACAATTTATCGGACACAAATCCAACTCCGTGCTGCCATTGAATATTTTCTATATCCTAATAACACTTTGCATGGAAATTGGGCCCAGGCCCTCCAGACGAAGAAACAAATGAATTCCGTATTTTCTGTATCTTTGCATTTATACCTCAGTAATCGACACAGGAGAACACAACCTGCAACAGGTCCTCAACTATATCACATTCGAAAAGCCGAACGTTGGCAACAGTGTAGTAAATATGCTCAACACAGTGGTTACACGTCCGTGTGAGTGCGGCCGGCTACTGGCGCGATGCGGGCGTAAACACCGAGTGTTGCGTTTATTGGTCTTTTTGTATGCTGTCGAACTAACACCATTTCGTTAATAGATCACGCTACGAAAACGGACAGTGGATTTGAAAGTGGTTTAAATAGTTATGTTAATGCTTTGAGATGGTTATAAAAAACAATGTTTTAGTTAAAGCTGCCATAAGCAAGTAACACAATTGTGTATAATAAACCTATAGAAAGTCACAATATTTGTTAATAACAATACATAACATACTGCATTATTTTTATTTATTACCTAAAAGAAATCATCAAAAGACAAAAAGCAAGTCATCAAAAACATTTTATAATTTTTCTACAATCTTTGAAATATAATTATTAATAAGTCAAAAGCTCTAAACTGATCTCGTAGTTAAATCATGTTCAGTTCAAAAACAGCAAATAGTATTTATGTCTGCATCCATACTCTTTAATTAGCCCTCATTTAACAGGCGTGCTCGTTGTAACTGAATTAAGAATAAATTGAAACCGAATATTAATTTACAAGCGCGGTTCGACTCAAAAGATACGTTCGCTCCTAATTAGTAGCTAATGGAGCAACACGGGGTACATTATTAGGGCTGAAACCATAAAAAAGTAGAATCATTTTTCTCTAAAGCCAAACATTACTGTCAAGCAAAACCCACTGTTATTTCTACTAAGCTTGTTGAAGCTTAGAGCGATATTTCCGTGCTACCGGGTCTTGTCCTGGGGGGAACAATTTCTTTCAATAATTCCTCGGTAATGGCCTAAGTAAGCCAGTTAACAAGACACTCTTAGAGGCTCACTCCAACAAAAATGGATACAATTTTAACTTTAATTGAATTATTCACAGACATTGGGTGGATTCTCGTGCCTCCAAAGGGATCAACGAGAAATCTACCGCAATAAAGTTACAACTTACGGATTATTAATACTCTAGCTTATTATTTCCTTTATTTATCTTATACATATTATTTGTATTTTTAAATATTTTTATAAAAAAACAGAAAATATTAAACATTTAAATATATAAAAAATAGTAGCCCACCAGTATCGGGAACAGAGTCCAAGCTACCGGTGGTCAGGGCTCCAGGGAAAGGAACCTCCTAACAATACGTGCCGTATCTAGAAGTACCGGTTTCTGTATCAAGACCTTGATCCAGCCACTCAACGAGGGCCTCCTTAGATGTTGGTCGAGACTCTTGGCTATTAAGCCATTGGCAGACACAACGATCGGCACAATGATCGCCGAATTCACCTCCCACATGTCGACAACCTCACGTGCCAAATCAAGATACTTTATTTCTTTATCTTTCTCGTATTGATAAAACCTTGTGATTACATTTCAACACAACTAATTGTGTTGAAATGTAATCACAAGGTTTTGTACTTAATTTCCTAATATTATAGCAAATAAGTTCATTTATTTAAAACCGAATGTAAATTTTATTAAAATAGTGTCGCAAGTCGATTTCTATGTTGCATGAGCAAATTATTACTTATTAGAATTTTTATGGAGTTTTTAGCAGCAGCTTGAATCTCGATGATCTAGCAGCAGCTTGAATCTCGCCCCTATGACATAACTTACTGATGAATTGTAAGCGTACGTTGGTAGTTAATACTCCTCTGCCTAACCTCTCGGAGAACACTAGGTATGTATTTTATTAGTTTTAGTTTTTTATGTTCTTATTTATGTAGTCATTAGGTTGTAGTGAGAGATAAACTATTCATGCATACAATAATTATATCGACTTGTGCAGCTTTATAACTAATTTCGTAGTAGTATCAATAAACATAATAAGAGATTAAAGCACCAAACATACCATTATGTGGTCAAGGGTTAAAAGGTTAAAGGGTTAAATATTCATACGAGGCCGTAATTGAGGCAATTTGTATAATCGTAACTGTTTCGCAAACTGAATTCTATAATAACACACGGGGTACAGCCGTTTACACAATGTACCGCCCGTAGAGAGCCAGGTTCCATAAAAGCTGTAAAAATAATAATAAATAGTAAAAACCCATGAACTATATAAGACTAAAGTGGAAGAAAAAGATTTATATATTCGGCAATTCACCATAATTGATTTTCTTTACTGCCAGAATGTTAGACACAAACACATTAAAAATAATATTTCACGATCCTTCGAAAAATAAATTCAATCGAAATGAAACCAACTGGTACTCCTTTCGAACCTAATATAAAAGACTCATCAACATAAATAATGTTACATTATATCAACCCGGTCTTTTTGTCCGTCGGGATTTGGGATTTGGTCCTAATACTCCGTAACTCACACTGTATGTTGAGGTCAGATTCTTCTAATAATTTGGGGATACGCGGAACACTACGAGACTATATATAAACGTCTTTTCAAAAGAAAAAATCTAACTTTTTAAGTATAACATTTTATAAATTCTAGAGAAAAAATTATAAACGCATTTACAAGAGGGTTACTGCAAGATCATCCTGTAGACTATTATGTATATGGTGTCATTTTTATATATATAATTGAACATATAATTATGTAATATATAATATTAACATATTACATAATATAAATTTATATATTACTAGCTTCCCGCCAGCGGCTTCGCCCGCGTGGTCTTATAATTTTTTCCCCCGTTTTTGCAACATTTTTCATTACTACTCCGCTCCTATTAGTCGTAGCGTGATGATATATAGCCTATGTTACTCGGGGATAATGTAGCTTTCCAAAGGTGAAAGAATTTTTGAAATCGGTCCAGTAGTTTCGGAGCCTATTCATTACAAACAAACAAACAAATCTTTCCTCTTTATAATATTAGTATAGATATTTATCCAGAATATCTTATATTTAAATATTAAAAGGTTACCCTATTATGTTACATTACTTATTCAATTTTATTTTTTTGTACATATTTTACTTGATAAATTTAACCCAAAGGTTGACTGGCATAGAATGCCATATAGCATCCGCCTTATGTGCTAGTGTACATAAATGTATAAATAAATAAAATATGATAATCAATTGAAAAACGGAAAAATAACATTGAAACTAGCAACATGTGAAACTGCCCTCACAAATCAGGTTTGATTGACGTTGATACTGATGGACAGGTAAAACGCGCTGCTATTATTGCAAAGCGATCGTGAATGAACATCAATTTCGGCACTGCAGCAGTCAAGAACATACACAATGATTTGGTTAGGACTGTTGTGCAGCTTATTTCCGTATAATATATTTGCTTTTGATCTGAACACTGTAAATTTAGCTGCAGATTATGTTCGTTTGAAAGATTTCAGATATGTCAGTTACTTTACTTGTGAGCGTCATTACTGTAAGTAAACCACTAGAAAAATAATTCCAGAAAAAATCTCTAGACAATTAAAGTTGTTATGCTTACTGTCTCAATTTCACTAGCGGCTATATATATAACATAACTTATGTTATATTATCTGCTAATAACTCTCAATTGCAGGCTTCAGTTTTAATTAGAGTATTTATCAATTTTTCACCATTGTCTCTTGCCTTGGCATTGTTTGTACTGCTTAAACACTTAGAACTGTTAACTGATACTACTATGTTGTTGTATTTAACCGTCAGACAGTACGATCCTGGTACACAAACTAACCGAACAGAACGTCCGTGTTTCCGTGAAGCGTATTGACGAGCACATGAATATTGATCTCGTGCGAGTTGCGTATCAAAGTACTATGGCTGTCGGCGTACTGCTAGACGGACACTGCGACAATACGCAACGAGTGCTATACCAGGTAACTATTTTACATAACATAATTAGATAGGAATTAAAATTGTGTAAGGGTGAGCTGAATAAATTTTCTAGACATAAATTATACTACAATAAAAATGTCATTCGACTTTTGCATTTTTTCACTTGCATATAAACGTATTATAAGAAAAATAAAATAAATAAGACATCAAAAGGATGTAAATTTCTACAAAATAGGTCAATCACTCTACTTGGTCACTTACAGGCATCACATCAAAAGCTTTTTGATGCTGTACACTCCTGGCTTGTTCTGACCGATATTGAAGATTCCGACGTCAGTACACAATATATTCAGAAAACATTTAAAGGACTTAATTTGAGCGTGGATGCTGATATCGCCGCTGTGTCCGGTGGAGGTAATCAATCAATTTTCTTATATTTCCAAACACCTTTACGACGTTTCACGACGTTTCAAGGCTTTGATCAGAAAATATGCATTGACATCCAGTGTGACCCATGTTTATAATATTCAATTAGTTAAATATTAGGTATGTTTTTTTTTACTAGAATTACGTTGATTTAAAATATATTTTAAAATATTACCACTTTTATTAGTAATATTAGTTTAATAAAATTTCGGTAAAAAAAACGTTTTCAATCCGCAACTTGGATTAACCACTAAGATTAATCGATTTACTGAACTCAGTTGAATCAAAAAAGTTTGGTTAATGGTAACATGCTATCTTTCAATTTTCAGCCGAAAATGTCACTGTCACAGATGTATATAATTTTGGAAAAATACAAGGAAACCCTCTGGAAATGGTTACACTTGGGACATGGCGACCCAAAACAGGTAAATATTTTTAGGGTTTCTAGAAGTCATGTACGAGAACAGTCTTAGTTACGGAGAATAGGTGGGGCTTTTCTCCAAACTTCGTCTCGCCAATGAAAACATAATTACATATTTGTAAAGTTTTTAATTAAAATTCTGTTTGTTTTCACAGGTTTAGAGATATATCTTAAAGGGTATAAATATTATAATCGTTGGGATTTCCACAACTTGACGCTGCGTGCAATATCCGTGGTAAGTATTTATGTTAATATCGTGTAAAAATTTACACACTCATAACAAATAAAGTGCCATACTTTACAGGACAAAACAGTCAGGTATATGAACAGTCAATGTTATCTGTATTTTGTCAAAGATGATCTAATATGGTGTCAAAACGCAGGTCGTACCGTTCAGAGACTGCCAAGTACACTTCTCTTTTGTCAACTTTACTGTGCCTTAAGTTGGTATTTTATCAAAAGGAATACTTAATTAAAGTAATATAATTATAATAAAAGTAATCAAATAATGCATACAAATAAAATATGTATCGCTCTACTTTTCACATTGTAAAATTTATATGTTCAGATTGTGGACCAGCCCGAGGTGTTCTACCCGGAGATGCTGTCGGAGATGGTGTACACGGCAGGGGTGGCTGCCATGACCAAGATTACCTCACAGATGCTCAACATCATCAAAGAACGGCACAATTTTAGGTGTGTCTATGTCACATCTGCTAACTCAGTGTGAATCCGATCGCTATTTATTTGGTCAATTAGTGAATATAAACCTTCCAGAGACCCCCATAATTAAATACACACAAATATTTTCATTGTTATCGGTCCAGTCGTTTAGGAAGAATTCAGTAACATACGCGTACGGAATAATTATAAATTATTGATGACGTCTGTGGTCTAGGGGTTCGAGTACCAGGCTGCTGATCATGAAGTCGTGGCACAGGACACAAATATCTATGAGATGAATATAAGTGTGTATGTCTGGGTGTTTTTTGTGTATCATAAGTATTTATTTACAAAAAAAAACCATAAGTATTTTTAATTATAAGCTTTTTTATACAGATTCAACTACAGCATTGCAGGTCGTTGGATTGGATCACCTGAGAGAAATTCAACTCTGGTAATTATGTCAAAAGTTACAAGTAACCTCTCCTTTCTTATTTCATTACTCTGTTTGTTTCTACATATAAGTAAGAACTTGTTGCAGGCTGTTACGAACGCGTTATTTTGGGAAGAACAGGACCTTTCAAGTACATGCGCTAGGATCTTCCCTAAATGGCTCGACTGGGTTGACATATATCATCCGCCTACAACTAACCTCCAGTAAATATGTTTCCGCATTTTTATTTACAACTATTTTAGCACTCTAGATATTATGTGATAATTTTAGATATCACATAATATCTATATCTTTCACCCTTACAAAAACATTCTTCCGTTTTTAATATTTTTATAAATAATTCAGTAATATAGATTAAGCCTTCATCTGTCATAAAAAATATTGTTGCGACCTTGAAAAGGATGTGCTATACCAGTACGGTTGAACTGTTAATATTCATTTTTGTCCTTCACATTCCTATCTCCTAGGACCAAATTCTACTATCTTATCCCGGAGAAAGGCGTGGGTCAGTATGAAAACCGGTTCCTAACGCCATTGTCGGATGGAGTCTGGTACTGCGCATTCTTCGCTGGCATCGCTTGCACGTTGGTGCTGGCAGCCGCAGGCATGCTCGAGAGCAGGGAAAAACCAGGCTCTTATGCATTCTTCAGTGTCTTTGCTGCCGTATGCCAGCAAGGTACGAGGTTTAAAGTATTCAGTGGAGTACAGTAGAGGTTCATTATAATTCAGACAAATGAAAAGACGATAGCAAAAATGGATTAGTCATTCTTTTGTATGCACTTTGAACTTAATAATTATTTATCTTAGCAATATATTTTAATGCTGATTATTTTGTATTTAGGTTATGAAGACGGTGTTCAATTATTAGGAAGTACAATATCAAGTCAAGGTAAAAGGACTAAAACATTTTTACACGAAAATCAACCGTCGGTTGCGTATTCAATGTTTTTTTTCAGGCCGCAGGCTGACTCTTCTAGTGATTGGTCTAACAAGTATGTTGCTATACAACTACTACACAAGCAGCGTGGTATCATGGCTACTTAACGCTGCAGCACCTTCTATTGCGAACCTGGATGGCCTTATTAACAGTGACTTTGAACTGATTTTTGAAGATATCGGCTATAACAGAGGATGGCTTGACGTAATTATTAAAAATTATTTAATAAACAGCCTATTATATACATAAATTTTGTAAAAAATAAATCTACAGCCTACACTTAAATAATTAAGTCCCGGAAATATCTTGGTATTTCCAGAATCCAGGATTCTTCTACTACAGTGGTTTCAAGAATGCAAAAGAGGATGAACTGAGAGACAAGAAGGTGACAAAAGCTAAACGCACCACCTCGGTGCTGCAAACTGTGAACACTGGCATCGAACTTCTACGCACAGGCAGTACGGAGACGCACCCACCGTAGTCGATTCAAACTTTATTAACATTGTGTAAATCTGACATGCACCAGTCAGTAGCTTGGATTGAAAGAGCCAACGACAACTGATGCATAACCCAAAATATATTCCAACTTATTACAGAATATGCCTTCCACACGGAACCATACACGGCAAGTCAGGTGATCTCCAAAACTTACGAGGATGCTGAGCTATGCAACCTGGGAGCTCTGCAGATGATGTTACCAGCTCACGTGTACATCATGGCGCAGAAACGAAGTCCTTACAAGGAGTTCTTCGATTGGAGGTAAACCTCCTATAGAGTGTTAACATGGAAATACGTTTAGTATACTTAAACAAGAAATGAAAGATTTTCGTAATACTGATTCATATACGCAGGTAGAATAGAAAAATACTTATGAGACTTATATTTATGCGATAGCCTGCTTCGTCTTCTGGAGCGTGGACACGTTAAAAACATTCGTGCTCGTTTCGCGGGTACCATGCCGGCTTGCTCCGGCGCACAGCCTCGCGCCCTCAATCTGGGCCAAGCAGCTCCGGCCTTTCTCATGCTGTTTCTTTTTGCTGTACTTTCTTGCATCATACTAGCTTTTGAAGTACTGTGGCGGAGGTAAGATTATAGTAATTGTTGCTATTCTAAAGTCTGTCTCTAGATGATTTTGATTTAGAGACTGTTGCATTCAATATTCAAAAAAGTTGCATAGGTATATAAAATGCTTACTGAACTCGACACTCACATCAATGTTGACAGATAAAACTATTGCCCTTTTTGACAGTAAAATGTATAGTAATCATATTATTGGAATATGTTAGGATTTAGATTGCAGTAACCGACAACATTGCTGGCAATCTCCTCAAATAACAAAAAGCGACTCCCGTCTGCGGTTAATTAGAAATTCCTGTTATCCTTATCATAGATATCTACTTATTTAATTTCAAGATAACAACAGCCATCGTTCATATGATGTGAAAATTCATCCCTAGAATTTATATTTTATCGTATATCAACGATAAAATTCTATCTATAGAACCGTTCTATTCTATAGAACCGTGATAGCGTTTTTAGATGTCACCTCATGACATCTAAAAACGCTATCACGGTTCTTCAGAAATCTGTTCAAATCACGTCATCTATTTCAGGGTCCAGCTAAAAAAACACGACCATTGAGGCACAAAAACTGACGTCGAAAGTGATCGGGATGATCACAGCACATAAAGAAGCACCTACACGTAGATGAATGAGAAAAAAAAACAATTGAGGGAAGACGTTTGACGTGGCGTTAAGGAGCTTGTCACTGTGAAATTTGAAACAGTAGATCAACCACATATTATTATTTGAATTTTACGGTTATTTAGATAACTATAACAGGTAGTTGTATTTTTATGGAATATACTATTAATAAAATCTATGGCTAGTAAATATTTTTTTTGTACCATTTTCTTTCTAGAACTGTTGAGAATTCGCATAATACATCGGTTAAATGAAAAAAATACGGACAAAAGATCCATTTCCTACTTCGGTAAGCAAAATATCAAAGGATGGTCTATCTTAAAAGGTGTTTATTAAATCACCCAACGGACCAGATTTGGAACTGAAGGACCAAGAATATTCACTTGTCTTACTGTTTGCAGCTATACAGCACATTGAGTAATGGACGCGCGTCGCCGGGCTATCTAAATCGCGCGTTATAAATGATGCGATCAATTCTTGTTTACTCCCGAGGCGCGGGATTCAATTCTCGCTGCACCGGTACCTACTATCATATTTGTTTACAATAATGTGAAGTATTGTTTTGATAAATAAACGTGAAGTGTATTAGTTAACATTTTCTAAAATGTTAGGACATCCGGATACTGTTAGAATAACTGTACTACCTACCATTATGTTGACATATTCATTCCATTCAATAATGGAAAATGGAAATATGACTATCTTATCACTATGTGCATTTTTCAATCACAATGCACATAGTGATAAGATAGTCATATTTCATCCATTTTTAATTAACCAGCGGATCTTAATTTAACTAGTGGTGGTAAAACAGGACGTAAGTCTATTAATAAGCTTGAGCCAAACCGCATTCCTCCTAAAACAGACTGACCTCAGCAAATATTTGTTACCACAGATTTCAAAACGCCGATAGGTAGCTGGATGATCTTGACAACAAACGAATGTGAATAAGAACAATTTTAATAAAGCTATTACTTAAGACGTATCCATTTCGCGGCGTTCTCGTCGCGTCCGCGTTGCGTCCTCGTCGCCTGCATTTGCATACAAATGGAAAACGTCACTCGGATATTATATTACTTAACTGGCGAGACTGTTACAAAAAAGAATCTAATACACCCCGTTACACCCTTATTACCGAGCCATAGAGTTTAATCTAACGTGTATTGTTTTGAAATGAAATTACACTCATTTATGTGCTTGTACACAAATGTAAAGTGGCGTTTTTTATTGTTCCTTCATATGTTGTTAGTATTCAGACAGTGCAATTTAGTACTAAGTCAAAATGTTTTACTTGCGTCACTTATACTTTTCTTCCGTTTTTTAATTAAATGAAGACTTACCTGTTTTAAATGTAAATTGGAACATGTTGTATTAAAAACGGGTCCGAACGTGCGAGCGAACGGACGTGTGCATTGCAGTTTATTACTTATTTCTATAGACTTTTGTAGTTACAAAACTAAAAAAAGACTAAATGGGCACAAAATGTGCCGGCTGTGATGCCGTGATCAATAATATTTTGTTTATGGAATGTTCACAAAAATTATGTAGCAAGTTATACCATCTGAAGTGTATTGCCTTGTCAAATGAACAGTTTGAAGCTTTAACCGAAGATTATAAAAGCACTTGGGTTTGTCCAGAATGCTTAAGCACTATACCGAAGCGGGATAATACAGAGACACCGATTCGAGGTAATTTATTAATGAATCAGACGTTTACACCGAGCAGCTACGTTAACACGAAGCGCGGACGAGTGGACTCGAATGAAACAATTATGATTGATAACGAGTGCAAAGTATTAGAAGAGATGCGTTTTTTGCGCTCGGAAATGATATCTAGACTTGATGAACAAAAGAGGGAGTATGCTTTGCTTCAAAAGCGATTTGATAATACGGAAACAGAATTACGAGAATTACGAAAAATAATGCAGGTAGTCCAAGAAAAGACAAAAAAAGTTGATACTTTGGAGACACAGGTTAAATTACTAACAGAAAAAAACCAACAGCTGGAAGCGCGTCTTACTAGTAAAAGTATAATGTTAGAGAAAAACGAAGTTAGTCACAGTTCCAAAACATCTACGGTATCATTTGCAAACGTATTAAAACAAAATCAGAAGCAGGTAATTAGTGAAATAGCTACAGACAAGGCAATAAAGGAATGTGTGGCCACGAAACCGGTGAACAAGGACTTACAATTGCAAAAAATACAAGAAAGTAATATTGAAGATAGATCTATTTCTAATAATGTTACTGATGAAAAAAAAGAGCCGGAAAATGAAGAAAATTGGGTTACCGTTAATAGAAAAAAAAGTCGATATCCTAACAGGGAAGTCAAAAGAGGAGGAAACCTAAATTTTAGTGAAATTCAAGGGACAGAGCGGAAAAAATTTTTACATGTCTGGCGATTGCAGAAGGAGACCACAGTAGAAAATTTAAGCAAGTATGTCAAAAACTTGTATGGAATAGAAGTACCCATTACAGTAGAGAAAATAACTCACAAGACGGAAAGGGATTATGCGTCCTTTATTATAGGGGTCCCTGCAAGTAAATACGATACGCTGTGTCAGCCGGAGAATTGGCCAGTAAACATTGAGTATTCTGAATGGGTGTGGTTTTGAAAATCACAGAGCAACCCAAAAACACCCCTGTAAGAATATTGAGATATACTACCAGAACGTAAGAGGCCTACGTACAAAATTGGATGACTTTTACATAGGGGTGTCATCCTCAAGCGCAGACCTTTTTGCCATCACGGAAACGGGCTGCAATGCATCCATTCATGATGCAGAAATTATTCCACCAGGATACACTATAATGCGATGTGATCGGGCAGATGGACGCAAACAAGGCGGCGCGTGTCTTGTGGCCACACCGCGTTTTGAACTGCACAGAGTGTCGACGGGGGATATAAACATTGACAATCATGTGTTTGAAATGGTTAGTGCTACCGTGTACCTTCGAAATAGATTTTTGTTTTTATTGTGCGTAGTATATATTCCACCTAATAGTAGTGAGAATGAGTACATGTTGTTATTTAATATAATCGAACAGTATTGTAATACTTACAGTGAAATAATTGTGATAGGTGACTTCAATTTATATTCTTGTTCATCCCATGTAAGTAATTATTATGAATACTTTACAACGTATTGTGGGTTCACTCAGTGCAATGGAATAGGTAATTGTAATGATCGATGTTTGGACCTAGTGTTGAGTACTTTCGTGGAGGGCGAGAGTGTGGTAGTGCGCGCGGCGGGGGAGTCTCTAGTGCCAGTAGATGTACATCATCCACCGCTTGAAGTATCGGTGGGTGCGCCGCGCGGTACAGGACCAACCTGCGCCAACTTGGGCTTTGCGGCGAGGCCACAAAGCCATGCATATACATCTGATGATTACCCACACGAACCTAGATGGAACTTTCATAAAGCCGATTTCTATTCATTGTATTTATTAATAGCAACTATAGATTGGACTCCCATATTTAATTTAAATTTAGAGATGAGTTTAAATTTTTTTTATAACAAAATTTATTCCATTATTGATGACTGTGTTCCCAGAAAAAAGCGAAGTCGTGTAAACTCGAGGTACGTTTACCCCGAGTGGTACACTGTTGAAATAATTCGCGACATAAAATTAAAAGCTTTACTCCATAAGCAATACAAAGCGAGCAGGCAAGTAGGTGATTACGAAGCATTCGCTCGGTGTAGGGCAAAGGTAAAGAATATGATACAAGTAGCGAAACAACAATATGAACTCCGAATTCAAAATGAATTTCAAAAAGACCCAAGGTCTTTTTGGAATTATGCCAAAAGTAAAAGAAATAAGAGGAACCCACAAAAGATTTTAATGAACGGGGTGGTGCTATCTGATGACCAGTGTGTTAAAGAGTTCGCTAATTACTTCCAGTCAGTGTATAGCACAGAGCGAGCTGAGCTCAATGTGAGCGCAGTTATAGCAGAAGCTGGCTGTGAAAATGGAGCAGCACGAATCCACCTGGACCAACTGCAGTTGAAGGACGTGCAACGCGCACTCCAACACCTCAAGCCAAAGAAATCCGCGGGACCGGATGGCATCCCACCTTACATTTTTAGGGATTGTCGTTCAGTGTTAGTTGAGCCGTTGCTTTACATCTACAATCTTTGTCTAAGTACGGCTCAGTTTCCAGAGAGATGGAAACTTACCCGAGTCGTTCCAGTACAAAAAGGAGGTTCAGGCTCAAGAGTGGACGAATATAGACCAGTGGCTGTACTATCAACGCCGGCAAAAGTGTTAGAATCCGCTATTCATAGTGATATATTCGTACAGGTGAGCCCACAACTTTCTGAAGCTCAACACGGATTCCGACCAGCCAGAAGCACCACTAGTAATTTACTTAATTATATGTCTCAAGTGGTTCCTATAGTAGATGGCGGGGGTCAAGTGGACGCTGCCTATTTTGATTTTAAAAAGGCATTTGATTTAGTCAATAATGATGTCCTACTTAAAAAATTAGCGGGAGTTGGTTTTACCCCCCAACTGCTACATTTTTTTGCTAATTACATGACAGATAGGCAGCAATATGTCGAATACGCGGGGCTTACGTCTAAGCCATATTTTACCAGGTCTGGGGTAAGTCAGGGCAGCAATCTCGGACCTCTGGAGTTCATAATAATGATTAACGACCTACCCAGGGTTGTCCAAGAAGCAAAATGCTTATTGTTTGCCGATGATTTAAAGCTGTCCCTTGCTGTAAACGATGTGGGTGATTGTGAGAAGTTACAGGAGGACATAAACAGAGTAGTGACTTGGAGTAAGGATAACCTCTTGCAGTTTAACGACTCGAAGTGTGTGACAATTACTTTTAGTCGAGCGCACACGCCCCTCATACACACTTATAAACTTGATTGTACACCAATAGTAAGGGTCAAAGAAGTGAGGGATTTAGGTGTTATACTCAACACAGAGCTGATGTTTCGTGATCACATTGTGAAATGTTGCAAAAAGGCGTATAGAAATCTTGGGTTTACCCTTAGAATGGTACATGACTTCACAAATATTAAAGCGATCATCGTCCTATATAACGCATTGGTTCGAAGTCAATTAGAATGTAACGCAGTTATCTGGGCCCCACATGAGACTAAATATAGTGTCATGTTGGAGCGAGTACAAAACAAATTTGTCAGATATTTATATATGAGGTATTACGGTGTTTATCCATTTTA
This sequence comes from Acronicta psi, assembly GCA_946251955.1. Taxonomy (NCBI): domain Eukaryota; kingdom Metazoa; phylum Arthropoda; class Insecta; order Lepidoptera; family Noctuidae; genus Acronicta; species Acronicta psi. Next base: position 313,584 of record OX276473.1, on the reverse strand, counting down.
TCCCTTAATGTATCCCACTTTATTTATTCTAGGAATGGTTGGTTATAACGAACTGAGGGTCAGGAGGGAACTTACACTCCTTTTATATATATTTAAAATACTTAGAGGTAAGATACACAATGCAGACATATTGGGGCAGGTGAACATTTATGTGCCGGATAGGTACGTGTGGCGGCGCCGGCGCCCACCACTGTTGGTGGTGCCGCGCGGCCGCACCAACCTGCTGGGGGAGGCACCGCTGACGCGAGCAATGCGCATTCTCGTCCTTATAGCTAATGAAACGGACCTGTTCTGTTGCACACTGAGTGAATTTACAAGGGTGGCATTATTTATTGTATGTTATACCTAGGTAAAACGTAACAAAAATGTATTGCACCATCGCATTAGGTATAAGCCTGTAATGATAGGTGTTATTTTGGTTGAAAATAAATAAATAAATAAATAAATAAAAAAATTCTTGTAATTAGGAAAAGATTTTGTACAGTTGTAAACCTTCTTTTTAAGTTTATAAATTACAAATTGTTATACTAGAAATTCAAAATCAAGAAGTGAATATTAAAAAAATGGTGATACTGTTCTCCAATTCACGTTAAATTTTAATTGAATTCGTCTGTTAGAAGTATAGACGACCTACATTTCAATATATTCTATTAAAATTAAGCTTTCCAATTTCTGTTAAATTTTCACATTGTTTTAATCAAACGATCTTTATAATTAGAAGGAATCGCCCCCGGAATTATCAGGCGCTCAGTTTTGATAAGTAATTGTTCGCTTTCTCTGTCAGATATTTGTGCACACATTGAAATGTGCCCGCTGTTGATCCAAGCCTTATTGGAAATGGATCGGTACCTCATTATTGCGAGCTTCATTCGTAAAATCAATCAAGATTGATTGATATAATTTTTTTCATTAATTCTATGAGCAATGTTAAAAGGCACTTTATGTTTTATAAAATGTGAGATAAGATACGATGGCTTGGTGGAGGGCTATGTTGGTACTCTTAACGACTAAATTGATACGTCCAGACATATAAGTGTAACTACTAATATCTAGGATTGATACGGTGCCTTTACCTGCTACTACCTTTACCTAGTCGGGCCTCGGGCCTTGCAAGTGTATTCTGTACACCCAACATTTTCGCTACATATTTCATTAATTTGACAAGATTTTCGCTTGATTTTGCGACTGTCGTATTTACGAGAGTCTACAATATAAATAAATATGAAGCATGCTAACTAATACACAAAATACCTGACACAGGAGAACGTTATCGCCGGTAACACTATAAACCATACTTATGATTATTCGAAATACAAAAACTTTCTATAATACAAATTCAAAATGTTGGAAATAAACTTCTTTGTATTCTCATAGGATATTCATGTTGTGACTATCTAGTCGATATCAACAATTTAGTCACAACCAGTGGTTTCATAACCGATTGTAACAGCAACAACGCATGAAATTTAACAGTAATACCCCATTACCTCACTACCGTCGAGACAGCTTGCCGTTTTCTACAATGTCTAGCCAGCCAGGAACTACCACATACACATCTCGGCTACACACGAAGCGGTTGGCGGATGTAAGCTAAGAAGTAAGAGCCGCACCGTGGGTGCATTTATGGAAACCCTTCCTAACTAATTCTGGAAGGGTTTCCATAAACGCACCTACGGCTCAGAAGTACTGGGGTTCTAAAACCTCAGTACTTCTGACCTGTGGGAGCCTTTAAGCGATTGAACGCGCTGTTTGATAGATTAAATGCTATCCTGCTTTTAGTTCTATAATGCGGGAGGCGTACCAATATACTTATACACACCGTGGATCAATTATAATTATTCACCTAAGGTTATGGATGATCTTATAAACGACATACGTATAATAAGGTAAAAAAAATCTAAACGATGGAACATGTATAACCGCGTTCCACAAGTTAAGGGCGACTAGTTGGTGTAACAGTCCGCTGCTGCTCACCGCCTGCCTACCCGCTACCGCTTCCTCTCGTACCGGCCCGCTTACCATGTGACAAAAGCTTGAAAGCAGTATAGCGTTATGTCGAGTACTGTACCGTAGCTACTACATTATGCTAACTACTGTACACAGCGCTTTATGCCTCTGTCGAAATAAACTCAATTTGTGTTCAAATAACGCTACTTACTACATTTAGCGTACGTCGTTTTTGTGAACGTCGCAATTTGTTTGGGTTTTTTCAATATTTCCTGTGGGAATCGAACCCATAACCTCGTAGACTGCAGTCCAGTATTTGAACCACTAGGCTACAGACGTTATCATTTTATATAAATTTTAGATTGAATTGCATCTTAAAGAAGTAAATATTTTTAACATATAGGTATTTGCAAACCTTGTGCCAACCAACAACCGTGCTCTTTTCAGGCGCAGCAAAGATCGACGACTCTTAAACTATATTAATTGTATGTAGGTACATTAATAAATAGTAATAAATATCGTAGGATATTTTTACACAGCACCATCTAGTCCCAAAGTAAGCAGAGCTTGTACTATGGGTACTAGACAATGATATTATACTTATATACGTTTTTTTTGTTGTAAATACATACTTATAATATATAAGAAACACCCAGACAAACACAAGCACCTAAGTTCATCAAATAAATGTTTGTCTTGCGGGAATCGAACCCACGACCTCGTGATCAGCAGTCCGGTACTCGAACCACTAGACTACAGACGTCTCGAACCACTAGACCACAGACGTCATATTAAGTTACTAGTTCACGGAATCATGGCGATAAGAAAATGTAATCAAAAAGCTTGTTTTTGAAAATGGAAGTACTAAAAATCCTATAAGTCTCGTCAATATACTGTGTTCTAATAGGCTACTCTATAACCATAAAAGGAAAAACTGAATATTTACACCAACTAAAGTTCAACACGGATTGACGAGAGACGCCGATAAATCGTCACATTCCCGTTCCCGGACAGCCGGCTGCCGGACACTGGACTCAATATTGACTATCGCTTTATGACGTCAATAAATTTTTTTATGCCACGCCGTTATAAAATGCATGTCCGAGAGTAATGGATATTTAAAGCGATTTCCCGGACGGGTCCGGACGATGAGTTTCACGGATATTTACTCGTAGTGGATGTATTATGTAGGCAGATGGGTAAGGTCCCTGCTTTGAGAGATGATCCTGATACGCAAAGCCGGATTATGTCGTAAATTTTTGTTTGTTACACTACATATTTATTCTTGGCGTAAGATAAGTAGCATCAGCAGTTTGCTTAGTTATTTTTATGATTTCAGAATAATTGTAGCGTTCTTGAGTGAATTATGAAAATACAGTAATTATATTTCTTAAACGAAGTGGTTTGCGAAGATCAAGAGATTGGTGAGAGAGAGAGAGTAAGAATTTGTTTAGTATCAAATTAGCAGAGGAATTTTCATACCGTTTATGTAAGGTGTTCATCAGCTTTAAAATCATAATAGTAAATTATTGTAACAACACAATAAGAAAACAATAACCGATCAAAATTCGATCAGGCGTACAATTAATGATTCTTACTGGGCAAATCCCAGTTTTATATTGAATATATAGATCAAATAGGCAGTGAGCGAGGTTGTCAAAGCTCCTATCAAGAATGCGCTGCGCTAGCATCAAGAGGAACATTCCCTTAAACTATCGGCGCAGTGAAAACCCTTTAAGGTTTTCAGGGTTTCTATAGGGGTTTCTAAATTAGTTAAACATAAAAATCACCCATCGTTGAGTACACAGATGCAATGTCAAAACTTAACCACAATGCTTTTAGCCAGCTTGTTGCAGCTATCAAAACAGGGGAACCGAACAAAAACAGTTTTTGAATAAATAAAACGAAACGCTAAATATTCATTTGGAGAAACTGTTTGGAAACAAAGTTTGCAACAAAGTTGGCAACAAATTAGTTGCGCTTACAATTTCAACCGTAACGTGCTTAGTTGTGTTGTGTTTGCGCATATTTTTGATCATTTGGTTTTGACTTTGTCTCCTTACTTTGTTATTTGCGGCGTGCAGTCAAATTTTCAGCTAATAGCTTTCTGTGCAGAAATTTCCTAAATCCTTTCTTGGACCTGTCTCATTGACGTAGTGGTCCAAAATGCGACTGCTACACTTGAGGTCTTGGGTTTAATTCCCAGTTCGAGCAGTGCTATCGAGTTTTTCTATGAAATTCTCAGTAGCAGCTCGAAGGTTGAATTAGTGCCCGGTTGGTGGCATGGGACCTAAACACACCAGCAAACTATGGGTGTACATTAGTGCGCCTCTGCTTATCTCTTAAATTAGATTTTGAATAGATAGTAACTGTTATCTATACATATAAAATGCTTTGTTCTGAATGACTGACTGACTGACGGATCAACGCACAGCCTAAACCGCTGATCTCTACGATCAGCGGTTTAGGCTTGAAACTTGGAGGGTACATATAAATAAAAATAAAATATTATTTATTTCGGACAAACAAAGGTATCCATATTTTGTTAGTGAAAACAATAATATAAAGAAGTACTTAAAAGCTATGTTAGTAAAAATATAAAAATAAATAAAAAGTAAAAGTAACATTTTATTGGGCGACTAGCTTAGTGCTTGTAATGCATGTACGAACACAGTGATTAATAATGTGCGAGTCGTACCTTCCTGCTATCACCCTCAGGATGGAGTTGGGGCTAGCCCGCAATCTGCAGAGCAACGAGGCAGTTTTCTTGCGGACGACAGCATAAAAATCGTCCGTATATGCTTCCGCGAACATACCTGATGCACTGCAGAAACGAGGCAACCCCATCAGCATCCTGAAGCCATTATTGTATTGGACCCGCAATGCGCTAATGGCCCTCTGCGTATACCGAGCCCACAGGCTGCACGTGTAGAACACTTGACAATAGGTCTTAAATAGCGTTATTTTTACTTGTTTGCTACAACGTGCAAACCTGCGCACCAGCATATTGCAGCGGACTGCCAGCGCCCTGCGTTCCCGCTCTATATCAACTTGGTCGTCCAGGCTATCGGTGACGTAGTGCCCTAGGTATTTAAATTGATATACTCGTCTTAACTCGTTACCATTTAAAATGACCGGTGGCATATATTCCGGACATCTACCACCAACAGCCTTAAAAACCAAGAGCTCACTTTTTTTAACGTTGTATATCAACCCATGCGTCCGCACGTAGTGCTCACAGGTTGACAACAGACATCTAAGCGCCTTTACCGTTGGGCTCAGCAGCACCATGTCATCCGCGTAACTGAAGTTGTTTACACTAACATCATCGATACGGCAACCTAATTTCTTGCTGCTGAGCTCAACGATAAGGTCGTTCATATATAAAAATTAAAAAGTTTGGGTGACGTTATCCCCCCTTGTCTCACACCGCAATCAAGGCCATACGCCACAGAGAACTGATCGCCCCATCTCACACCATTCACCTGGTTATAGTACCAGTATTGGAAAATACGTAAGAGCTCTGCGGGCACTTTTCTTTCTCGTAACTTATGCCACAGTACCTCATAAGATACAAGATCGAAAGCGCGGGAAAGGTCTAAAAAGCAAGCGTACACTGGTGTTCGACGCTGTGTATAGTATTGCACAGTATGTTTCAGGGCTAGAATTGCACTCCCAGTAGACAAATTCGGTCGAAATCCAAACTGTGCATCATGCAAGTTTAGTAAGCCACTTAGTTGAACATCTAGCAAACTGTCTAGTACCTTTGCAGTAATAGTGGCCAGTGAGATGGGTCGATAGTTACTCCTATCAGTTACATCTCCTGTTTTATTTTTAATTATTGGTACAACAATAGTTCGCATAAGATCTTGAGGGAGGTGACAACGAATGACACAGACATAATGAATAAAACATAGCCAACACTCTCGGCAAATGAGGGCCGGCGTTTTGCAGGTGCTCGATGCTGAGCCCGTCATGGCCCGGTGATTTTCCCCTGGTCATTTTCCTTATTGCCATATCTACTTGCTTGGTGGAGAAACGAACCAAGTCCTCATCACAACAGTGCCCACCATCGACCACCCGCGAGGGTACGCCCAGCGGTGACTCTATTTTAAAATGATCAACAAACATGTTGGCAATGTCATCTGGCTTCTTCGCACCCCCAACGCTCAGAGGAAACGCAGGCTTAATATCCAGTGTCTTAGTAGACTTCCAGAACTTTTTGAAATTATTGGCTTTTCGGAGTGACGCGAGAATATCGAGCTTTATCTGTTCTTGATGCTTCTGGCACCACTGCAATTTACTTCTAAATATCTTACGTGTTAAGCACATATCATCATAAATATTACCAGATGTAGGTTTATTATGCCAAAGCCACACTTGATATTTAAGCCTGGCCGCCGCATGGGCGTCGCGCTCATGTCTATTCCACCCCACCACACGACCGGGATGCTTCTTTGAGCTACATTCTACATATCCTGGGACATTTCCTGGGACATTTTTTTTTTTACACAGCACCATCTTGTCCCAAACTAAGCAGAGCTTGTACTTTGGGTACTAGACAATGGATATAATAATTATATACTTTTTTTTGTAAATACATACTTATAATACATAGGAAACACCCAGACAAACACAAACACTTCATCGCAATAAATGTTTGTGTCCTGTGGGAATCGAACCCACGACCTCATGATCAGCAGTCCGATACTCGAACCACTATACCACAGACGTCGTCATTCGGGTGTGTTCTTTGTATGACGTAGGCACCCGATAAAGAAGGATTTTCCGAAATTTTACCCCTAATTATGTTTTATCAAAATTAATAACGTAAAAAAACAATTAAAAATCTTATTAGAACCATTTTGGACTTCTACGCAGACGAAGTTGCGGGCATAAGCTAGTACAGTAATAAAGAAAATTTTACATATTCTTCACGTCACCAACATCATCCTTCACCCCTTGTTGAGACATAACATATTATCTACAATAAAAATAATGAAATATTCATTGGGTGGTAGGACGATCAACATCTATAATTTATATAAGCAGAAGAGTAGAATTTTTTTACTGCATCAAACCATAGCATTATCCGGCGGACCAAAGCAGAAGGCTCCGAACTGAACCACAGCTGGATACAGCTAAAACAAACGAGTTGTACAGCGACATTATGATAATAAAACAAAGTGTATACAAGCACTTACGGGTTATAAATCAAACGCGGTCGCGCTACGTTAAAAGTTGCCGCGCTCCGTGGATTTTCACTTTGTCCGAGTTTTACTTGACTACCGTATCTGATGTCTGTCGCGAGCGTCGTAAGTAAATGGCGAGGAGCGGTGATTGTGGCGTAAATCAGATAGTAATAGAGTCGAGAGAGATAGAGATTGATTGAATAATCAGTGGGTGTGCACGGGTTTACAACAATGTAAAACATGTCGGTCTCCCGGTGCGACACTGTCACTTATGCAAAACTGTAGTTTTTCAGGAGAAGCATTTAAAACTTTCACACCTCACAAATAAGATCAACAACGTCAACGTGAACTTTTTTTCGTCACGCCCTCATACGGAAACTATGCGTACTACAAAAGTAACGTTATGGCACCAAGTAAAGGGTTGCTTTAGGATCATTTTTAGATATTTAACTCATTGTTGCATTTTTTGCAAAAGTGACAGTGTCGAACCGGGGGTGCGATGTGTTATGATCTTTTTAACCGACCCTTTATACTCACTCAAACCCCTGTGCTTAGGACAATTACGAGCTATCTGCCACTTTCTAGTCTATTTTATTAGTCTCTTAGTCTCCATTCTCCAGTTCAGGACAGTTTTGTACCATGACATTCGCTTTCTAGAAAAAAAGAAGCTTCAAAATAAAGTTAAATATTTTTGAGATAGTCTTGATGAAAGCTTCAAACACAAATTAATATCTCAATTTTAAAGGCTAAATACTAAAAAACTAATAGAGGAATAATTACATAGGTAATTGAAAACAGTAGGTTAAAGCCTATCAAATCGTTACGTAGCATTTTTTGCCCGATAATGATTCATAGAATTTTCTATTTAATTCACCATAATCAGCACACTGATGGGCACTCGCCTCCTCTTCTTTGTCCCATTGCTTAGTAATAGAGACATATAATGGTAATACGTTAGTGCACCTTTATTGCGCTGTAATCAATGTCGAAGGTCCTGTCGGTGTTCTCTTAACTTGCGCCATCGACGTCTGCGCATTGATCTCTTTCCTGAAAGGGTTCACTTCTAAGCCGTCCATAGGAGCCCAAAAGGGCTTTGTCAGATAATACTTGTTTGGGCCAATCTCCTCACAGAAAACACCACGTTATCAATTTAATCATCGGATACCTACTTTTTAGAAAGATTCCTCTTCAATACTTTTTGGTCAAACATTAATCTCAAAGATACCATTCTGAAAGGGACTATTACTCGAGAGGATAAAGAATTAATAATGTTAAGTACATATAAAGCTATAGAGAATGACTCGACCAAATACCATTGAGCCAGTAGTACGATTCCATTAAAGTATTATAACGATGACTCAGAGGCCTCTCAGAGGATCAATGAATAATATGTCTTTCAGTTCATCTTAGTAATTATTTCAGAACATATAAATTATTTTAACCTACATAAATAATGAGAGCAAACTTTTCTATAATATTACTAGAATTGAATATTGGCTTCATAATTTACAAGGCACGGCCTTGAAAAATGCTAGATATATTAAATTGTAGTTTCTACGTAAAACTACATTAGGTATTAATCACTGACCTGATCTACTTATTCATTCTCGTAGGCAGAACAATGTACAATGTACCTATTACGATTTATTAATAACGATAGTAATTGACCGACCTAACAATAAAGGTAAAAAGATTGCTGACCGAATGAATTTTTGTTTGTGTTACTTCGAAAACTAATTTGTTTTTTTTTTATCCATACTATTTGGGATCAATGCAAAATACTAAGATAAACAATATTGAACGTATAAAGACTGATAAAACAAACGTTAATACACTGCGCGTTAAAAATGGTCATTTTTACCAAAAAAAAGTCTCACGAACAAAACTCGGATGGAAATGACGGAATATATCGAGATTCGCGGACGTATCTCTCGCCGGAACGGAATTTAATAATCCAATTATGTGCGCGCGGTGCGTATTGTTGCACCGGTAACTGCGCTTGACAATAAATCTGCTAATGTGTCCGCTAAACCGGCCGTATCGGCCGCCGGACGGTTTCGACGGCCGCTATGTGGCAAACGCGTACTGTTAGAAACTAGTAGACATGAGTTTTGGTTACATTTCCTAGAAACAAAAGAGAACTACAAATATTTTGACGACTTCGACGGAGCTGAAAAGGGCTTATTATGCGCTTCATCCTACAGTGGTTAATCTCGCGTAATGTAAGAACTACGCCGGTAAATAAGTATTTTTATTTGCACAAAAACTTACATTTAATATTATACATATTTCATTAACAGCGGGACCCGGCTTATCTACCCAAAGTTATGCCTAGCCAAATTTGATACCCATTGTAAAAATATTTTACATACCGCCATGTGTTGTACAACGTATCTTTTAAAGCATTATTGTTTTCTCCCGTTTATCTTTTGTCTACTTATAAAGCTATAAAGAGGCAGGTACAACGTTATCAAAATCCGAACATTTAATTGTGTTGTTGATTACAAAGAAAAACGGCGGCCGTTTGTTTGGGACATAATAAACTGCGGGCATAATACCACGATAACGTTATATATAAATTCGAGACGGCATGAAAAACGCCGCGAGACGATTGAGCAGTCGCGTACAGGGCTACCAGCAAGGGGTTTTTATATTGTATATCTCATAGTGTTTAGTTCTTTATAGATTACTATATTAAAGGATTGGTACCCAGCTATTATGTACTATTATGTACTCTACAACGAATGTTTCCTGTAACCTTAACATTCGGTTAAGACTACTTGCTAATTTGATTCTGTGCAATAAAATTCTTCAAATCCCGTACGTACTCGTTGTTGGCTTTTAATAACGATGATTCTTTAGCACTTTTTTATTACACGCGTAAACAAACAGTTGCCCTCTCATCGATACGGCACATCAACTGTATTAAATAAATATCTTTTTATTAAAAGTAGTACTCTTTATTGTATTTGACAATAATTCATGCCAAACATTTTCAATTATTGTACATTTAAGAGAAAAAACCTTCATATTAACCGACGTATTACGTAATAATTTGACAAAAACAATGTTATAGAAACCACCGCTCCCATGGTAACCCTCGCCACACCGCGTAATTTCTCCACTTCTGACTGACACCGGCATGCCTGAATTTAATTTAGACACCTGACTCTATTGCATAAAACATGACACATTTTTTCTGCCATTCATACAGGCGTCGACTTTGGCTTTTGTATTTTAATGAGCTGTGAAATCATAATATTTTCGGGATACATTCATGACTCGTGAGCGTATGAGGGTTGAATAAAGTTTTTATTCTAGTAATTAAAACTTTGTCGAGCTCTATTGCTGGCTGTCAATTTATGCATTCAGATATTGAACCCTTCCTAAATTATTAGATATAATAAATGCCAACGTCGTCAACGAAGCGTGCAGCAAAGTAATTCGTCCACAAGTTCGCCGCAAGTGCGCAAAATTCATTATAGATAGGTACATTAAAAAGAAAGCTTGCTACCCACGCATTCATAAACCTCGCGAAAAACTCCAGGACTGGAAAATTCTTATATGACAAACACATATTTCAATAATCACATCATAAAGTGTGAAACTGTTTGTTTTCATAATATAATAAATATATAAAATTGAAGTAAAAATATTTAAGGACAAGCTTTTGTTTTAATGTTTACTAAAAATATATAAATAATGATAATGTTAACATAAACTGTCACATATTAATAACATTCCTTAGAGAATTATTAAAACTTTATAATATGTAAGCGTGGTACAGACGGGTAGGCAGGCAGAGGCGTACTAATGTACGCAATGGACCTAAACATACTGGCGAAATGTGGGTGTACATTAGTACGCCTCTGCCTACCCGTCTGTACCACGCTTTCATATTATAAAGTTTTAATAATTCTCTAAGGAATGTTATTAATATGTGACAGTTTATGTTAACATGTATGTATTGTATGTAATGTACATGACCGATATAAAGATTAGTAACTTACAGAGATTTTCAGGAAAAGCACCTTTACCAAATTTCATGTAAATCTGATGAGCCGTTTTACCACACTTTGTTTTACCATCCCGTAATTCCCCGCCTTTTCTCCGTGATAAAATATAAATGATTTAGTCGTTTAGATGATCTATTAGGTAACAAAGCTTAAGTTATTGCCAATTAATTTCTGAAGAATATTCCCGGGATTTTTAGGAAAACCCCGCATTTTTCCGGGATTGTAAGTATTGTATTTGGTAATGCCGATCATAAACTATATATGCACCGGATTTCATGCAAATCTGATGAGCCCTTTTATCGCACTCGGAATCCCGGGATTAATAAAAGTACCCCGCATTTTCTCCGTGATAAAAATTACATAATTTCGGTGTTTAACTAATTTATTAGGTAACAAAGATTACATAATTGCCCAAAAAGATTCCCGGGATTTTTAGGAGAACCCCGCACTTTTCCGGGACCGTAAGTCCTCTATACGCTAATTCTGGTCACAAAATATAAATACAGCAAATTTCATGTAATTTGCACAGTTTTATCACAGAGTTCCTATGGCCACCTTCCCGCTCCATCATCAGACCAGCTCAATAGTGTCATATTTTCAAAATGTACCTCGGTCTGCATACGTGTACATTTCAGATCAATTGAACACCGGGAAGTGGGTCAGAACGGGCTCTCAAATTTTGCTCTAAACATACACACAAACTAACTAACAAAGCAAGTTGAATAAAAGCTTGTAACTTGTAATAAAAGCTTGTAACTTGTAATAATAATAATAAAACAAAACACTCTGAAACAAGTTGATACGAGTGATTTGGAAAAAATTGTACAACAACGATTCGCTCGTAAGCAGGACAATGTCGTATTTTCAATTTTGTTGGGATTACACAAAACGGAATTCACGCCGGCTTTGCCCGCGTCATGGTGTGACATGTTCGTAATCCACCGGCGCGAGCTCTGTTATAATGTTATTTGGGATACACGAAAATAAACAACTGATCATACTTTTTGTGTATTAGGGACATGTCCATAAACGTCTTACCGCGAGTGGCGCCCGAAATGCTGAATTGATTGTATCGGACGGATGAATTTATATTCCATAACAGATGCCCAATAATAGTAATTTATACAGATCTTAATAACCCTACGCGATTGCCAGGCCCTCTACCGTATAGAGGGCCTGGGTTTGATTCCCGGGTCGAACAAAGTGTTGTTGAGGGTTTCTCTATGAAATTTTCAGTAGTATTCGGTTGATGCAATAGGCTCGCCTCTTTTACCCGAGACCTAAGTATACCGGCAAACTGTAGTTTGGTGGCTACACTACTGCAACTCTTTGGGGATTAGGCGTGATGGTAAAAAGAATTCTATTTTCGTACTATTCTCATATACACTTCGGTAATTTTGTTCAATTTACCCGTAATTAGTCACGCAGACCCGCTAGGTTCTTATTTTAGCGCGTCTGGCGTTTTAGTGAAGCTATAAATAAATAATGTCGCTTCAGTCGCGTGACGTCATGTGCGTCGCGACGTCCTTTAATAGCGACAACCAATTTATGAGACAAGCAATAATGTATTCAAATATGTCATATTCATACGTAATGGTTTTAACCTGTCTCAGTCGCTTATGAAGATACTATGTTTTTTTTTTTAATTTACCTGATTATAAAAATTGAGCTAGTTCTCAACTTGCCAGTGTGGCCGTGTAATTATCTCTTTTAACAAGCTTTTATTAATCTTGTACCGTTGCGACTGCTTAGTGCGACTGCTACGCTAGAGGTCCTGGATTCGATTCCCAGGTTAAGCTGTGTTGTTGGTGTTTCTGTGAAATTCCCAGTATCAGCCGGAGTCTGGATCTGGATTTGTGCTCGGTTGATAGCAATAACGTCGTCCCGTATAACATGGGACCTAAACATAGCGGTAAACAGTGGGTGTATCGATACGTATAAGTAGTGGTAGTTAGCATTTAAAAAACTCTTGTTAATATAAATTATTATGACTACATTCGTGAGTCCCTTTGTTTTTAACCCCCGACGCAAAAACGACGGGGTGTTATAAGTTTGACGTGTCTGTGTGTGTGTGTGTGTGTGTGTGTCTGTGGCATCGTAGCTCCCGAATGGATGAACCGATTTTGATTTTGTTTTTTTTATTTGAAAGGTGAACTAGTCGGGAGTATTCTTAGCTATGTTTTATGAAAATCGGTCCAAGATGGCCGCCACCACAAAATAGCAACAAAGCAAGTTCAAAAATCTTAAATTAGTACGTAATCGGAATAGCTTTCTAAGGAAAGCTTATTCATAACCGTAATCGCTATCGTTATCGTAAATGCGGAAAATCGAAAATCCGAATAACTTATATCCAAATATCAAGAAAACTGAGAACCCGTAAATCGGTAATCGGAATAACATTCCCTGTCTTATTCGTAACCGTAACCGCTATCGATATCGTAATACCGAAAATCCAAATATCTGATATCCGAATATCTGAAAAATTGAAAACTGGAAAATTCTAAGACCCGAAACCTTGATAACTCCAAACCCCGAAAACTCAAATAATCGAAAATCGAGAACTTGCCAACCTAACGTTTGCATATTCTATGGGCTTTATACTTTCGATTGGTATGGAATTTGTGATAACAATCATATTCTGGACTGAAATTTCTAGACAGCCCATATGCATTATATTTATTGACACATTTAATTGGATATAAAATAATTTTCATCCATTAAACAGCTCGGTGAAGGTCTAAAGTAAAAGGTGAGCGATAAATTGCTGAGCTCTACATCTACTCACGTCGTTCCCGATATTATTGGCGTCGGTATCGATAAACATGGCGTTAGTCACGATATTATAAGCGTCGGTAACTCGGTATCGATAAACATCGCGTTGGTGTCGATATTATTTACGTTGGACTCGATATTTTTGCCGTCGGTATATATATTTTTAATAATATATAAATATTTTAAATTTAATAATGACATCATTTATTATGCTTTCATTTATCGGTGTGTTAACGTAATTCGGTTAATTGATAAAACATTTAAATTTAACAAAGCGAACATTAAAACTTTAAGTTGAAATATAAAGAGAACATTTATTATTAATCCCTAGGTACCCGAACCCCACATTATCATAAACTTGCAAGTCGATACATCATCGAGTCCAATACTTTCATCGACAAGGAAACTTGAATGTTACCATTAGCTGTGGAGAGTGAGACACAGAGGCGCGTGGCGCGGCGCGGGCGAGTAGCCGCGGGCACCTACAACTTACACTGAGTTTCTAACATTTGCGGAAAATATTATGCTGTAATATAACACGTACCATCTCGCCTGTAGTCCTCGAACGGTTAGATAAAATATGCCTATTTTATAACCACAGATCGCCGGTGTGTATAAGTCCCATGTTACAGGGTTAGAAATATTTGCCACATTTGCCACTGAGAATTTCATACCAAAAACTCTATAACCTTTGCTTGACCAAGGAATCGACCCTAGTGCTAAAACTAAAATATCTACTTTATCGGCATGTTTTTATATTGTTCTATAGATATAAAAAATAAGGTATTATTTTAATAATTTTGTTATTTTTGGGAATAATAATGAAAGTGCTGATTAAGATCTCCAAAATTATATATCATAAGGTTCTTACTACTTTTTCTTCAGATTCTTGTTTTTTTATCTATACTAATACTAATAATAATAACCAAAACTGTCAAAAATCTATAATTTTGAAGCCATGCCAAGCCAAAATGACGATTTTGACATAATAAAATAGCAGAATTGACTCGCAGGTTTATCACAGTTTTTTCCTTGGTGTCCGTTTTAAATTATAAAAAAAATATACAATGCCAATTAACAACAAGCGATCAGCAAGTTTCTTGATCTCTTGTCAGTACTAATTTTCACGGCCCATAATTTTTTTTCTGACGCTCCGGCTTTTAAAAACAACTCTAGCTTTTTACGTGACTATAAAAGTCAATGCATTACATTTCATAATATTGGAAATGCCCTCAATCATGCTGTCCCCACAGCTAGTTATACGTCTGTACTATGCATGGTTCTTATGGATTGCAATAAAAATTTGAATTTGAATTTGAATTCTTACATGCATGTCTATTTACCTAGTCCTGCCGGGCTAACATGCACGCCGCGAGAACATTTTGTCTACGTTTATGTTGTGCTTTTGTTTCGTTTTCGCACAAGAAAGAGCGAGACAAAAGAGTAGACAAAATTTTGTCGTGGCGCGCATGTTAGCCTGCCTGGTCCCAACTAAATGATTATGGTTTTCAAACCAAAACGATGTGTCCCGGTGTACCGGGACGTATGGCAATCCTATGCTACGACCGTGTAGCATATTCCTACGAGCGTGTAACATATTGCTATTGCTACCAGTGAGTAGCATATTACTACGAGCGTGTAGCATATTGCTACGAGTGTGTAGCATATTGCTACGAGCGTGTAGCATAATGCTACGAGTGTGTAGCATATTGCTACGAGCGTGTAGCATAATGCTACGAGTGTGTAGCATATTGCTACGAGCGTGTAGCACATTGCTACGTTCGTGTAGCAAATTGCTACGAGCGTAGTTACACTTAACTTGTTGATGTTACCATTGTTTTAAGCATTGATAGTCTTTCTAGTGTATAATCTGCTAACGTCACGGACAATTCTTCAAAATAATAAATAGTTCAATGACATTTTACCCGTTAAAGATAAGAGCGTATACAAATGTTTTACATAAAATATACTCTCACAATTATATTCAAATGTGCGCACAATTTTCACCTCTAAGGCAATTGCTTTACAAAACCTGAGCTCCCAATATTACTTTCTTCGGATTTATATAGAAACGAAACATGAAAATGAAAGTTAAGCAAAAAATAAAAAATCCAAGAATATGTTACGAGTATGTATTCGGCATAACAATGCTATTGGGTGTACGAAATTATTCGTAGTAAGGAATTTTATAAGTTAATTTCAGCTCGAGCTTACCATAGACCTACATTATTCAATAGCTGTGTAGATAAAATGTATTCTCTTAGTCAGAACAGGTAGATATCCCTTATCGGGCCCGCTAGTGCGGAATGTTGGTTCAGGGATTTGAGACATACGTAATGTGCAGTTTTGAGCGGGCGCCGTCGTAAACATGGATTTGTGCTTATCATCTGTTTTATTGCTCACGTTGTTTTTTTTTTTTTTGATATTTTTTAAATAAGTTTACTGTAATAAATACTGAAGTAGGAGACAGTAAATATTTTAGGTAAGTGTATGAGTTTTAGAAAAATAAAACTGATTACAAGCAATTTGTTTGTAAGGAATTGTTCCTTTTTTGCATTCGGTTAGAAAGGTAAAATATCCCAATCAACTGACAGATACACATCTCTTGTCCGGTGTCAGACACAGCGAGCCGATATGTTAGTTGACGGTGGCGAGCGGTCAGCCGCGTGTTGTGACAGCCGCCGCGCACTAAGTTTATTTAACGCCTAAACCGTGCTCCAACCCCCACTCACCGCGACGGCCATGCAAATTAAATATAAGCATCCGCGATCAACTGATTGCATAATAAATTGATTTTAGTTCGGCCCGACCAAGGCATTGTTATAGAGTTTGTCAATTACATTTGTAGATATTAATAATAAAAAAATATATTTCAGACATACACGACACCATCTAAAGTTATACTAAGCCGAACTTGTGCTATGGATACTCGATATTCGAAATAATATTTTTTTTAAATGCATAATTAGAATGCGTGAAAAAATCCCAGACAATTTCGTATTCTGTGAGTTTCGTGATCAGCAATCCGCCATTCAAACCTTTAGATCCCAGATGTCGTTTATGTTGTAATGTCTCATTATGTATTAGGAGCCGACCTATGTATCCATAACATGAAAAATATACATTCTATTTGCCGGAATCTATTGAAAAAAATCCAACACAAGCATCAGTAAGTCTGAGAATTCTACAACTTGAACATCTACACCGGTCAATATAAAATAATAAGTAAGGTTTAGGTACAATATATTTGTGAATTCTATTCACTAGTATTTATGATAATAACCGTCTGCGTGTTTACTGATGGCTTGAACACGTATTACTTGGGCCTACAAAATGTGGGATAATGTATTCTAAATAATAAATGTAACCCAATAACACAGTGTGTTTTGGATTACAGAATTTATAACAAAAAGTGTGGCGTCGACCGCGACCGCAGCTGTAATGTTAGAACAGTGTGTTGTGTTACTGAACTGTACCGCTTTTGTGTTTTGAAATAAAATATTCTATAAAATTAGTATACATTTTGCTAACCCTACTCAGAGCTACTTTTATATGCTATCGGTATCCAGTATTTGTGTACCGAAATACAGGAATCGAACCCAGGTGTCCGTAGCTGTCGCGCTGAGGACCGCTAGGCTAATGGGTTTGTTAGTTTTAATTGTCTCTAGTAAATGTATCTCGTCTCGTTTAAAAAGATAGTGGATATTGACACCATGACTGTTAACGCACGATAGTGCAACTAGCAAGTAACGAATAAGGACCAACAAGCCGGACTACAAGTTTACAAGTACATTAAGCTTACAACAAAGTTGTTCACTGTAGCTGAGCCAAGTCCAGAATATAGGATGAACGGACATCTGTGCCTGTCCCGCGTCTATCGAGAGAGCTGCGACTAATTGCTGTGTTTCCATTAACTAGACCGTATATACGTACTATCTAGTAACTACGGAGTTTATCCATTAACTGTGGGAAGGCGCGTTGAACGGTCTGCTTGGAATAGTTTTAGACCATTTTAACCCGCAGCTTTATTCGTATCCCAAAAGCTACTTTTTGAGACAAAATTGGTACAGCCTATACCTTTTTCGGGATGCAATCTATCTCGTTAACAAATCTTATCGAAACCTGTTTAGTGGTTTTGACGTACAAAGGGCACGCATAGAGAAAGTTACTATAGTATCATCACATGTTAGCCAAAAAGTTCCACAGCTAATCGTCACTGTACCGATCATATGCCACCTGTATCTGCATTATTGGCTTTCATAATACTACTTAGCTGACGTTCACAAAGTGTCACACACGGCACGCTCCGCTAATTTGGTTCAATTTTATGTTGAAATTTACAACACGGACAATAGTCTTATCAATAAGGGGGCTATGCCAAATATTTACCAAGTGCAATGTAATGTTCCATCCGCAAATATTAAATGTAACAAAGAAGCATCTAAATCAAGTGACAGGCATTCTCATCCAGCCCAACATTGGACATAATCTATTCAATTAATTTGCAGTAGCGTTCGTAGTAGTTTCAGCTTTGTTAAAAAACCGGCGTCGGCAGATATAAATAGCCGCTCTCCGGCAAGTGACGGAGAATACGAACAGTACTCGATATTGCACTTATTTTTTAATGTAGATCGTTTTAGGACCCTATTGATACTGAGTTTATTGGCTCGTCGGGGTCAATAGCGTGGAGGAACGAAGTGTGATGCCACTGCAACCAAAGGGAGGATCCTCCGATCAGGCGGATATTTTCCCTGACTGGCATTGGACAGTTGGGCTTTTTATATAATTTTTTTATTTTTATTTATTTATTTATTAAACTTTATGCACGGATGGTACAAAGGCGGTCTTAATGCCATTCGGCATTTTCTGCCAGACAACCTTAGGGTGATGCAGAGATAATAAAACACAGTAGATGCACTAGTAAAATTAGTTAGGAAAAATAACCTAAAAGAATTATACATATAATACAAATTAGGGACTAACTACATACATACTATACACATATAATATATATAATATAATATATACAATACATATTTATATAAATATATACATAAATATGAGGAGAAAGTAGATAGGTCAATGTAGAGATAATGAATCTGCCGAGGAGGTACCTTGGAGGTGTCTTCGTAGATTATATTTAAAGCCGAGCCGAGTGTTAGCCATCCTGATCTCAGGTGGGAGAGCATTCCATAATAGGATGGATTGGACGAAGAATGTAGAGTGGACAAAGTCAGAGCGGTGAGAGGGACATTGAAGCAGGCGATTATTTGTAGATCGCAAATATTTAGTATGATTAGTACATAGAAATTGGAAGTGAGAAGTTAAGTAAGAAGGTGAGTTAGAAGAAAAGAGTATAGAATACAATGTAGTCAATGCCCGCATGTGTCTACGTTGCCGAATAGTTAACCATTTGAGCAATGAACGACACTCAGACACATGATCATACTTGCGAAGGTTGAAGACAAATCGAATGCAGTTATTGAGAAGCCGGTCAAGTTTGTTGAGTAGATCTGCATTCAGGTCAAAGTAGCACACATCACCATAGTCGATTATAGGGAAAATTAGGGCCTGTACAAGCATTACCTTGGTCTTAGGAGGGAGTAGGTTTTTTAGGCGATATAAAAACCGTAACGATCCAGTAACTTTCTGACTGACGCTTGCCACTTGATTTTGCCAGCTAAGGGTAGTGTCTATATACAGTCCAAGATCCTTGACACTAAGACTAAGAGGAATGGCCAAGCCATCAAACATGACTGGGGGAACGGTGATACCACCCAACTTGTAAATATTGCGCTGACTGCCAATGACAATGGCTTGGCATTTGTCAGGGTTTACGGCAACCCCGAACATATCTGACCATTTTTTTATAGAAATCAGGTCGTGATTTATGGCACTGATAGCTTCCGAAATATTTTCGACCCGAGCTTGACAATATAACTGCAAGTCATCGGCATATAGATGATAAGAACACTGAAGCTTTTGAGTGATGAAATTTATAAATATAGAAAATAGAAGAGGAGAGAGTATACCGCCTTGAGGGACACCAGTCTCTAATTCACACCAATTTGACGATAATTCCTCAAGATGGATAGACTGCTGACGCCCCCGAAGATAAGAAGAGAACCATTCCAGCGCTTCATCAGAGACCATAAGATGGGAAAGGAGAGACAGGAGAATTTCGTGACTGACGGTATTGAAAGCGTTGGAAAAATCAAAATAATTATGCAAGTTGCACTGTATTTTACTTTCGCGATTCAGGATTTTCCGTCAAAGTTGTCTATGTAGCATGGTAGACGTCGCTACAATGTTATAAAGCTACAAAGTTATACATGCTCTATCTCAGACCATGTTCTTGGTGTACATCTTGAACCCAACTACAGTCTATAGTAAACCGCTTCAGAAAGTATTGATATAATATTCCTCCATCGTCTGCACTAATGCCTGTCACGCATTATTATTAGTTTTTCGTAGTGAATTAATTGTCATTAATACGTAAGCCAAACGCCTCTAATAAAACATACGGGGCAAAACCCCAGTGCACACTAAAAGCATATAACTAACTTAGAACAGAATAGTTTAGTTTTAGTATTCAGATATATTGCATGTGACGCAACGCCTTAAGGAGTCCTATCGTTCCGCCGTAAGCACCAGACAGATGGACTTATTTATTATAACTGTAGTAGCAGCCGCAGGCTTACACGCTGCTCCTTAATATTCAACTCTACGCAGTTCGGATAGAGTAATATTTTACCAGCATGGTAGAACCATTGACTTACACAGGTAAACAACAGGTGAGTATAAAATAATACGTATTGTTTGATCAGGGATGGCTGCTTGTTTGTTGTATCGGTGGGCAACCCTACTGGGTATTCTGTATACCCCATACTGTTTTGTATAATTTCAGCTAACAAAATAATATTAACACAAAAGATTTCCTGCCTTAAATATGTAATTTTTAGAATACAGGCTTGCATTTTTGAAAATGCACATATTGTTGCAAATCCATGTAATATGGAAAAATATAATCGAAGCCTTTTTCACTCCGTTCCATAACACATGTAGTAAAAATCCTATTGTGATGCAACATTTATAAAAAAACACGCCCGATTTCCCTGCATTGCTACGATCTATGCACGGTAAACAATGGGTACATAAATATTTGGCGCGCATCGCATGCGTCAATCGCCGTCACCTCGTCTGATTTATACCACACAGGTTCGGAATTCTAACGCGATGCCGATGACGCTCCGAGCGCAACACAAAGCCTTGATCTAAATTAATTCACGTCTAATATTTGTTATAGAACGAAACCGTGAAAGAGATCAGTACCCGCTAATATGCATATCGTAACTCAATCCAGTTAGTATTTGCTTTGAGTCCGCCGATAATTGAAACTCAAATAACTCGATCCGCGGCTGTCTTCGTAGGCACGTTCCAATTCAAAAGTAATCCCACTCCAAACATTTGTACGTCTCAATCGGTCCTCCCGTACTGTGGAATTGCTAACAATTTTGCGGTGGCAGCTCTATCGCCTCTACCAGATACATTGCTGGCGAAACAAGAAGTTGGCGATTTACAATGGACGTCAAACGGTAATGTATTCGCTTATATTTAACGTTATTAAAATATTGTATTACGTTCTGTTTAGCATAGTATTTCAGTGGTTATGAAAGGAAACAACGGGTCGTCTGTTCTATATAATTATAGGGCGGTGTCAATATTTGTTAGGCACTATAAAATGCGAATGAAGTTCTATTGTAATAACGCTTCAATGGTAATTTTATATTCAATGTGAATATCGGTTATATCTGTGAAGCGCAGCGCTGTTTGCGTTTAAGATTAACAAGTCGTATATTTTATGTGAACGATACTAAACTTACTGTTTAATGCGTATTTACAATCACATCACACTTTCTCAAACGAATAACTATTGGAACTTCTGGTGTTTTTTTCTTTACAGCTATTTTGTAAACTTAAGTGTATGGTTATGTAAGCAGAAAACGATATTTTTCTAATCACTGTGATCCAATTGCTAAGCAAAGACGCTTTATTTACTAAATAAACTAAACACGTTCCATAATAAATAAAACTTAAACTATTCCCCAACACAACGTAAACTCTTGTCAAATGCACTAATCCTGCTATACGTACAAACATATTTTTATACTCGAGTTTATACTTTTCGACATTTGCGAAATATTAAAAGCGAAGCATCGCGTTTAACAGAGAGATGGACGTCAATTTGAGACCCACTTCAGTCGCCCGCTGCGAGACATTCGGCCTCTCTATGTGAGCGGAGCAAGTTATGAGCACAAGCGACAAGAGGAACTATAATGACAAAAGGAACAAAAAAAATTGAAGCGTGTACGAAAAGTAATAAAGGTAGGGAATGACAAACGCGAGCAAGCGATCTGGGTAATGCCAATATCTTAAGAATAAACTGGTTGTCAGGCTGACATCTGACGGTCGTTTGACAATTGGGTTTGACACTGTGACGTATGGAGGCTTCTTGATAAGAATGGTTACGCATCAGTAGATTAACTGCGGCAGGCGTAGCTTGAAACTACCTTCAAACTATGCTGACAACTTACGTCTATTCAATGACGTGTCTTATCGCTTAACACTTGTGGTATATAAAAATAAAAACAATATAAGTAGATAGAGGCTAATAGGAGCTGATCAGAAGTGACGCGGGTGAAGTGCACGCCGCCGCCGCGAGGGTGCCTAGGCCTACATACCTTCATACTTAGTGTATATGTATCAGTAGAATAGCGGTACTATTCTTTGCAAAAAAGTTTTGTATTAAAAGGAAATAACGAAAATAATAAAATTGAAAAAAAAGAAAACAACAACATAATGATATTTAAAATTTTATTTAAAAACATGTATTGTTCTTTTTAGTAACCAATGAAACGAAGATACAGTGAATCTTTTATTTCTTACAAAAATATCTAATATAATAAACGAAATGCAAATTGATGTGCTGGAGTTTCTCAGTACTGATCATGATGTCATCACTTTTTAAAATAATGATCATGTCATACGTTAGGTACATCGAAATTAACATACACGTTACATAATTAGCGTTGAGTTCCGGCTGATTAATGGGCGACGCCGCGCGGCGGGACCTTGCGAGTGACCCGCTGGGCCTAATAAACATTGCCGGCTCTCTTCTACATAATTATATAAGTGTGTAGCGACATCTAACGCGCTACATAAGAACTTGTACGAAGCTACAAATCCTGAATCGCGCAAGTGAAATTTACCGTGCAACTTGCATAAATACAACCGCCCGACATCAACCGTCGGGCAGTGGCCCGCCAGGCATAACACCCGCCTGGTCGGAGGATCCTCCCTTTGGTGCGAGGGACAACACACCTCGTCCCTCCACAAGTGTATTCCATATGTTTTGCACACAGAAACATGTGGGAACAAAGTAGCATTGGTAATAGAGACCTGGACATGCTTATGTCGTTTATAAATTACATTGACACAGGATATTACTTTTTAAAGACAAATTATTAAGAAAAAATAAAAGATTTTTATATTATATATAATTTTTTAACTTTTAAAAATCTTATATATACTTAATATTTTGCGTCTCCTATTCTAGTTAGGCAATTAATAGCAATAAAAACAGTGTATATGAATTAACGAAAACGAACAACGAAAAACGACGGACAATTGCGTCAGTTGTCAGAAAATTTCCCGGTCCTTTATAAAGTAGACAGCGGCGTCGCCTGGGACTACACAATTTGATTGCGCCTGATTGCAACCGGCGCGCGTACACGCATGGTGTATTAAACCAGTATTGAAGATACGATATTTATAGCATTGAAGATAGGGAATTGCCTTAATAGCCTAGTGTCGTGCAACAAAGGTATTTCTAGTATGGTCTCTGTAAAAGCGCATGATAATGAATGAATAATTATCACTACACTATCACTACATTAATATTCACATGTTATTATTGCAGTCATATAGATATTATCACTCGTCAATTATACATCACTCCTGCGTATAACGTGAAATCTTGTCCATGTCACCGTTATTTTGTTAATTAGCTTATCAAATTTATGATTATACTATGTTAGTTTCCACCTCGAACTAGTACAGGCACGCACGAGCTACGGTGAATCAAATAATATATTAAATATTAACTCGTAAATGTAATAAATTTAATTGCAAACGTGGATACAGTCACTGTAGGTATTTGAGTATTCTTTTAAATAATATTTAATCTAAAAATCTGAACGTGTCGACTAGTTATAAACGCGCGTTTTTACCAACATTGTCTTCTTTTAAAGACAACATCCGAAATAAGATACAAGCCCGGTCACGGGGGTTTTACAAACATACAAAAATTAACGGGCATAAAGTACTCTAAAAGTCTCGGATGGGAACTGCACCCACACGACGCTTCGTGCAATTAGTAGTGGCGAAGTGACCACCTTCACCGCTACGTATAGAGTTAATCTTTCTTAACCGTAACGTGACCCTACTTACCCCTATCACCGTAACCCCCTCAGCCTCATATGTCCTCACTACCCTCTTCGCAGCGAGTATCTAATCAGTTGACAGATTCAATTTAAGCGTGTAATGAGGCGTAGGCACAAGTTAGCGGCGTGTTTGCTTCTTGGCGGGTCGCCGGTTCATTTCCGTGTCCGTCGGGAAATTAATACCTGTGCAAACTTCGTCGGTACTACGTATAGATTATGTGTGACTGCTGTAAGTAGGGAGGGTCTCGTGGTTTTGTTGATGAGAACTTAGCACTAATAGTCGCTTTAACGATAGTGTCGTTTTGTATTTATACTATGCCAATGAAATACCTAGGAGGAAACAGTCAAGAAAAATAGTTAAAGATTTTTTAAAGTTCGCGATATATATATAATAGAAAGGTTACCTGCATGAATTTCCTACCTTTAACTACGCGAAATAGACATTGAAATAAAACTACTTTTTACCTGACTGCCGAAGGAGGGTTATGTTTGGTACGGATTTTATCGCGTTACGTGATTATTATTTAAACTCCGACGACGTGTCAGAATCTTTACAGCGTCTATGGTCAACAAGTTTATGATGGTTTATGAGTATGATACTCTCACCGTTTTCAGGTGTCTTATTCACCTTACAAAAGATCTGCAATAGCCATAGATTATAACAAACGTAATTTCACACTTGCTTGTTGCTTGATGAACCCATAATTAAAATTTGTAGCAAGTCCCCAGTTACCGCGCTCGCACTGACACAGAGGGCGTGTGCCGGGCGTATTAAACCTAATTGGTGTTATTTTATACAACGCGAACATAACGCGTCGGTTTATTAGCCGCCTCTCGATTGCGTCGCGAAGCCCCGCGCGCACGCAATTACCATGCTCGCGAATATACTTGTATTAAGTTAAATACAGAAAGTCCAGTTCAAACGAAATTGCGTTGACAGATTTTTGGTTTTGAAGGTTAACCAAGTTAGCAATCCAACTGTAATAGGAAAAACCGTTAGATAGTTTCAAGAGTTATTTTGAAGCAAATAATGTAGGGATAGTCACGTAAACTCTGCGTAACAGTAAAGACTACCACGACTATAAAACGCGTTGCAGCTTCAATGTATGCTACGATGTTCGCTAAGCTACAGATCTGCAGTATCTTCTGCGGGTAAATTTGTCAAAAATGTTGTATTATTGCATCACGCAATCTATGTCAAAGTTCAAATGTCTTAATAGTCTTTAGTGGAGTCAAACACTTTAGTGGATAATTATTTATTACACAACCTATGTCAAGATACAGAAGTCATTCGCTGCCTTCGAATGTACCAATGTCGATGTATGCATTCCTCAACTAAACATTTGAACATCACTAATTTAATGTTGGATGGAATGAAACTTCGGCCTCATATTTTGTGATGAGCCGAATTAACTTAGCTATGTTGTGCCAAATAGTTCGTAATGCGAGATAGTTCAGTGTTTAATGAAGCCCATTTTGTAAGCTTGTGAATGCGGACTAACATATTATTTGTGTTCACTACCTATGAATTTCACATCAACAAATGCTCAATGGGGCAGTGAATGATGTATTGGTATCGATATCAATTGATTCTATCACGAGAAATCAATGATGAATATCAGGTACATAATCTGTACTAATATTATAAAGAGGTAGTGTCTGAGTTTGAATGTTCGGGGTAAGTTCCGGTACTACAGATCAAATTTAGAAAATTATTTCACTGTTAGAAAGCTATATTATTCCTGAGTGCTATAGGCTATATTTTATTATGATTTTTTAATGTAAAATGTGCCGCTACTCCTAAATGTATAAAAAGGCATGTAAGAAATATCTTTTCTTTTTTAACCCCCTGTTAATTATTTCAGATTGTATTATTTATTCCTCCGGGATACCTGTTTGTTACACAAATCTCGAAGGAACTCTACAGATAATATCTATATAAAAAATACTTCAAAAATATCAGCAAACAGCTGAGCAATAAAACGATGAGTGGCACCATGCACGGCGCATTCTGTGAGCCTATATTTATAAAAGTTGACAGAAGCGAGAAAAGATGTTCCGCCAATATCGTCAGGCGGCCCGCGATCGCTTTTATAGCGTTTTGAGTCAACCCTCCTAAACGGCCTTACATAAATCAACTTCTCCTACCCTTCACTGTACCTGAGTGCACGGTATTTTGGAAAATTGCTAGTAAACATGCTCTTGTAGATCAATAGACATTCTCCAACTTAATGGACTCAATTTTGCTTAATATAAGGGTTATTTTTCAGTACAAACTCGCGGTTGGCTAATGTAATAAATACAAGGGTTAAGAAATATTATTTGAGTGCTATTTTGCAGACTGATTTTGTCTGTATTGTTATTTGAACCTTCACGAGATACAAAGGTGTAAATAACTAAATTCATACGGGTCACCGCTGAAGCAAGAACTTTCGGCGAAAATGCTTGCGAAAATGCTTGTTTCGGCCCGCCTGCAACACCAGAGGCATAAACGTGAGTTGCCGACCCTATACAAATTCTTTTCTCACCATTTTTGAAGAACCCCATTAAGTCTTTTGGGGAAACCTCGGCAGGAGCTGATTCCCAACCTGAATGTGCACGGAAGGAAATTCCTCTGGAAAGAAATAACCAATTCTGAGTAATATTTTATGAATTTAATATTAAGTATTAAATAAACAACAGCAATATTTACCGAATACTAACTCGTGCCGCAGTCACGAGGGTTGCTCCCCCGCGGATCAAAATTATCAGAACAACTTGTTTAAGTACGTTAAGCGCGCCAAACATAACTTCCTGTGTGCTCGCCGCAGTGCGCGCTGTACACAATAGTGATGTACTCGTCAGTTCGTAACTGTGCCGCGGATAAAAAACATTTTCGGGTATTTTTCTACTTACCTTGTTTTGATAACTGTTCATTGAATTTGGTTCGAAATTTAAATGCACTAATTGATAAAGTCATTCGATCATCAAGGGGATTTCATAAAGAACACTATAGACCTTGCTTTGGGTTAATTTGGGTTTTAGCTTTAAAGCTATACAGTATACACCATTGCCACAGATATTATATAAAGATACTTAAATCAAATGAATAATTCAAAACACTAAATAAAAAATATTTGTAAAACGCGAATTGAGAATAGTGCTACTAAATTTATTTATTTAACGAAAAAAAATTGCAAGTCATGATCCAAACTCCCTAGATACATATACTTTGAAAAAAAGAAGATACAGGCACATTCAAATTTATTATTTACTTTTAAGAGACAGCATACCTATTATATTATATAAAGCCTAACCCCTCTCATTATGAGAGTAGACCCGTGCTCAACAGTGGGACAGTTAATGAGTTGATGATGAAGAGACAACATAAGGTAAATGATGTTTGATTCAAACTGTAAATTTTGTTATATTTCCAATATAAAAGCAGCAACTAAACCTTTTTTATCCGCTCAATATCCGAAACCGACACCTCTACCAAAGTATCAGCAATACTTAACGTTATTATCTCAGTTCATACCACTTTAAATTAGGCATTGTCTGACTTGAAAAGTTTCCGAGCGCTCGGCGCGGCGGCGTCGCTCCGCGGGGCTCCTTACTGGCGTTACAACTCGACGGTGTTACAACTCGCCGGCTAATTAGTTACGATATTATGCATTGTGTCTGCCTCGCCGTATTGTTCGCTGAGACCGTGCGGACGCTAAATGTTACTTATTCAAGGTTTCACTGTAGCGTTTTGTAGTTTTTGAAGATTCTATTTTTTCAGATGTTATGAAAAAATATTGTGACATACTTTTGAAGCTATTGCATAGCTTTTATCGCGGGCCTTGAGCGTGGGGACCGAATCCAGAAATTCCGTAACGAAAAAAACCTAACACGTGTGTGTGTGTGTGTGTGTTTGTAAACTTTTTTTTGTGTAAATTAATAAAATTCATAATATAAATAAATAATTATAATTGCATAAGTTGATAAAAAATGCTATGCAATAGCTTTACCGCGGCATTCTCCGAGTGCCACACGTAACATTTTTTATAATTTGGCCCTCTTATTTTGTGATTTCTAGCTGATGATCACTAATGAATTATGTAGGTATATAACATTTTTATTAAAGAGTATTTCTGGCTATCTTGACAGATTACAATGTACCTAAAAGTCGTCTATTTTGTTATCTAAAAGTTGGAATATTATAGTTTGGTTTTCGCATTTGAAGATTTTCTCTTACAAGAGTCATTCTTCTAGTACCTTATTCAATAGTTTAGATCAAAATTTGATAATTCCATGGCTTAACCCCCTTTCCGAGTGACCCTGTTTAGACAAAGCCCTTGGGGTATGAAAATTATGTAAAGTGTATCTACCTGGGCTACACTCGTACGACATGAAGCCGAGCTAAATAATGAGTGCTCCTGTCCCCTCGGCTGTCTCTTACAATTTCAGACAATGATGAGAAATGTCTGCCGTCTGTACTATTCCCCGCTGGGCTATTCTTAAATAAATTTATGCGCCATACCAGTACAAAAAATAATTCATACAAAGTTTGTAGTACTAAAAGAGAATTAAGGAGAGAATTTTGAGTTTAATTATAAGAATTTTGTAGGATTGTAAAGTTTTTTAATACATACAAACGTCGAGTAAATCCTTGTTCTGACCTTAACCTTTAAACCTACGCTTTTAATCCCATCCCTATTGATAAAGAAGCTTTTAAATCTGGCTGGCAACATTCTGGTGTGCGATAACATAACCATCGACCGCAAAGGCAATAAATAAACAATAAAATTATTTTCGCATAAAATATAACATCAAGCGATTTGCAAACCGATCAATATTTGTTTGCAAATAAAATGCACCACATGAATATCAATATCAATATAATAAATAAAATCGTTAATAAAGCTGTTAAAATTTATAGACACATCAATAAAACTGTGTGTATAAATAAATCAGGGCTGCGACAAACCCAGCTTCAATACGTCAAAGATAACGGAACGTGAATAATCGCGGGTAGTTGGGAACAATGGGCATTTGCATTTATAAATGATTCATGTGCGACGCGCCCTGTTGTAAGAGAAAACGTTCCCGCTGATCGTTGTTGCCGGAATTTTGACGATTGCCAACCCTACGCTAAAAATCTGCACACTTGCTCATGAGCGGAGCGAGGTTCCGTTTGTAGTGATGTAGTGTTGCTGTCTAATAGTCAATATTTCTGTTATTATCTTATTAAAGTAGAAAGGATATTCAGATATATACTTACAGGTTTTAATTACTTCACGAATAATAACTTTTTTCAGTAACAACATTTGGCACGACACTATTAAAATTTGCGGATATTTTTTTATTAGATTTATCAAGGTAACTTATTTTACCACTTTAGCACAAAACAAAACCACACGACCCACCTGCTGGTAAGTGGTACCCATTGACTAAGGACGCTAACAACACTATGCTGCAACCATGAGGTTTTAATTCGTAAGTCCAACTGTTTACCAAATATTTTTACTACATTATAAAATAATTAAATTATTGTTGTATTGTGCATACCCTTTGTATGTCTACCTATTTGTACTAAAAAGTCCTTTAGTTTGAGTTGCCTAAAAGTTATTAATCATAAAAACAATATTCCGCTTCCGCGTCGTCCCTCACCGTGGGCCGCACATGCTAACACAAACACGAAATCCGACTCTATAAATAGATATTGTGTGTGGAAAACCAAATATTTTGGCTGCGATATCGTTTTGATGAAGTTCGCTCCATGTTTTATCTGACACGAGTTTGTTTTTGTCGCACAAACACAATGCACTATTATTATATCACGTGCTACATATATTGATGCTACCACACACACAAATACACATTTTTACATGTTTAATACACATGTATAAGTTTGTTATAAGTGTATAAGTACTATAAAGTTACTATTTCAATAAGATTTTGAAGTTGTAATGCTCTGTTACTGAGGTCGTCTGGGCCTACACTGTATTACCATCCATTCTACCTCTAAACAGTATTGCGCTAACATTGTTGTGATCTGATATAAAAAGTCTTACAGCTGGTAAAATAAGGCCCCGAGTAAAAACTGTTAGTCGGGGTTAAAAAAGGAATAACGCCACAGACTATTGCATTACGATGCAACTTGTGCTGAAAATATATAAAAATATTCTTGGAATCAGTTCCACTGGAAATCTTTTCGAGGGCTTTTGTTTATAATAAGAATAATAATAATAATAATAATAATATTATAAAGAGGAAAGATTTGTTTGTTTGTTTGTAATGAATAGGCTCCGAAAATACTGGTCCGATTTCAAAAATTCTTTCACCTTTGGAAAGCTACATTATCCCCGAGTAACAAAGGATATATATCATCACGCTACGACTAATAGGAGCGGAGTAGTAATGAAAAATGTAGCAAAAACGGGGAAAAAATTATAAGACCACGCGGGCGAAGCCGCTGGCGGGAAGCTAGTAATAAGAATAAAATTCTGTTTTATATACTACAAATACATAAAATATTCTGGCGGCACTAAAGTACACAGAGTTGCTCCATCATAAAACAGGTAACAAAATATCAAAGGGAAAGTCGTGAAGAGCTTGGTGACGTATGGTGCAGTACTCGCGACTTTGACGTAGAATTCGATGGTTGTTTGCGAATGCTACATATTGGCAGGAAAAGTTGCTGCGTATGGATTTTGCAAAACATTTTTTTATAGTTTTTGTTTACTACAAGTAAAAGAAATCTGCAGCGCCATCATTTACGAGTAAGGCATTACTGCTGCCCATTCTCTTCAGCTGGTTTACATCTTAAATTGGTTTCAATGGCTGATATTACGGCTTGCAGTTTGCACCGAGAAACCGCTATCAAGCTTGAAGAGCTCTACTAACAACCAAATAATAAAATGTTTGTAGAAAATGAAGATTGAAAATAGTTCAATGCACTACGTCTTACTTTGTGTATATTGTTGCATCAATGTTCTAGAAACAACTTATTAACTTTTAAAGAAAGTATAAATGTAAAAATGTATTTATGTACATATTTAATGTATTGTCTGAATTATAAAAATCTCATGACTAATCGCTCAGCCAAAACTACTCCATTAAAGAAATCTGTAGAAGGTAAGTTTAGGCATTCGTTAAGAAAGAATTCTAGGGAATTCCCAAGGTATTAGGAAAATCTAAATAAGCGCAGGTTTGGCTGCAGCGTACAGCTACTATCCTACATCGTCATTTGGAGAAACTAGCTACTATAGGATACCATTTATTAAGAACATATTCACTCTACAGATGACATCGCCACCCTTGATTATAACTTATTAATTTGTGCGCACAATATAATATCATGGTTGATATAATTGCATCATCGCTCGTCAGGTAAGCGGAGTGTTGTTTGCATGCCAAATTTAATTTGAAATATTTTCGCCCGCTGTTTAGACGTCGAGTGTACCGTAATGAATAAAACATTTCTTACTCATACGTCGCTTCTAGCCTTTTTGATGTGGCCAGTGCGACAGCGGAAAGTTAAACTAACTTAAATATCATTAAATTCATAGACAGAAGCGAACCTTTAAAAGGAGTATCACAGTTTGCAGAAGAACACATTAATGTTATCAAATTATGGTAGGTATATTCTTTCTTAAATATAATTTTAATTTTTCAGAATTAAATGTCTACTTTTATAGAATACACTTGGTATACTACATTTTTTAAAGTTCAACAATATGATGATTTCTTTACACTACTTATACAGTGTATAGAAAATAATCGATGTCCTTAATTCATACATGACGTGGGTTTATAGTCATATTTCACAAAGGCACAGTAAGGTCAGATTTATCTGAACTGATCCTAGAAACCAGCACTAGTGAGTGAGGTCAGTGAATCATACTATATTATAGAAGAAAACAATAGTTGTCGCTAAGTCTTTCCCGCTGTATTCATAGCCACAAATCGAGCGAGGCAATATAAAGCTTTGACGATTTTCTTTTCAGAATTTCAAGTGATTCTAAAGTCCTCCGGAGTTATACGACAGGTTTGCATACCGCAGTGGCTCACACACACGCGTGCAATGTTACCCACACATGCACATAAACAATATAACATTTACATACGACGTACTCGGCGCGAGGAAATGAAGCTTGTTACCATGTTAACCTAAACAGTCAATTACGGCGCACTTGAAGAATTTATATATAACATAATAGAGGCTTAAGATGTGCAGTCGTAATGGTCTTGCTTGAGCGTAATCTGGCACACTGACAATAATAATTGTGATCTATTAATAACTTGGTTCAAATTACCCAGAGTGGAAGCTAGCCATTCGTTTCAATACTCAACACTTGCATTCCATAATGTTTTATTAACGTGGACTATAGATAATTTATCATGTCGGGCACAGCAAAATTAGCAAATTCCGTTTCATTAGATTTGCGGCAGCTACCTTTTCTCTATAATAAGATCGGATTTCTTAATATTCTCTTTCGATCATATTTTTACCCGACTGCCGAAGGAGGAGGGTTATGTGTTTATTTATCTTTATCACAATTCTATTTCTCACACAATTTTATCACAAGAATTAATTAACTTCAAAGGAACTAAAACCAATTTAAAATGATTACAACATGCTTTTTACGCACAATATGCTCGTAGCGTCGTCAAAGCGCCGTTGCACAGAAGGCGGAGCGGATACAAACGGAGGTAATTGAATCCTCCGACGGATCCAATCCCTCTGAGATGAGACAACACATTTGCATGTGAGATGCAGCGCTAAGCATGCACGCAAATACTTTGAACATAACCGACGTGCGACGAGGACACTGTACATGTAGACGACGCTCGACTTTGTGTTGGAACAATGACTGCTCTTCTTGTTAATCTTATACTGCTGTCCGTATCTCTAGGTGTTGTATGACAACCGTACACCTAAACGCTTTGTTTAACTCTTCAGTCGATACAGTCATTATTTTATATGCTATGGAAATTGCTTTTAGTCGAGTCGGCAAAGCCTGCCACAATAATTAACACCGAAAAACGTTTAGAAGAATTTGGGACTTACCAAAACTGCTACTGCTGCTGGCCGACCTTAAACAAACAAAAGAATATTATGTTCTAACAGTGTAATAAACTATAGCGGATGTGTGATGATCATGTGGTGAAGTCTTTTTAAGCATAACAATTTGAAATGGCCGAATGAAATGTAAACAGCCGGTCTTAACGCTAAACTTAAAAGGTCGCAATGACCATTAAAGTAAATTCTTAAGCCAGAACGTTTAAGGGCCTGATTTACAGGCTCGCAAATTGCGTGGCACGCGACCGCGGCCGGCGGCGGCGGCAGGCGGGCGGCGGCGGATAGTTTATATAATTTATACAAATTTCACGGCAGTTAACCCCGGCGTTATGGGGGATTTGGGCCGGACGAGCGCGTAATGAGTCTCATGTTTTAGTTCTGTTTGCTTCTGTACCTTGATGGTACAGCGGGGAAAGGGACATTTTTGATAAGCGTGTCGCCTACGTAGTGTCTACGGCGTAGGCGTCTACGGCGTAGGCAGCTACGTCGTAACCCTTTCTAGTCAAAAAGACTGAGTTCAAAGACTATTTCAAACGAAGAGAGATTGGACTGTCAACACGCTGGATTTATGCGTATATAGACCTATAGAGTTCTTTTAAAATGTATATTCCATGAAAACAAGACATTATTATTATTTCCTTTATTCATTTTTTTTTACATATTATTTGTATTTTTAAATATTTTTATAAAAAACAAAAAAAATAAAAATTAATAATAATTTATTATTATTATTATTATCAATTTGTACAAATTACTCAAAAAGTCTGAAATGCTCCGTCCCTTTGTACCGAGTCATAGTAACTTTTTCCACTAGATACGTACACTAGAAGTCTCTTATCTTCTCTTCAAGTGTGTCGCGAGCGCGGGCATCATCGTGCCTCAGTCCTATTTATGGTGCGTCATAACGCGCGTTTTCATTAGCGCAGGATAATAGTTGACGCGCACATACCTCGGTGACGATCATTGTAACTTACCGTTGCATAATGTGACACTATCATTATCACTTATATGGGTTTGTTTTGGACCTATTTTGTACACACAAAAGGGTAAGGGCCTGTTGCACCCCCCTCTGGATAGCTGCTAATCGCAGAAAAAAATGGTGCAAATATAAACTTATCTACTAGATAACTTAACGGGATTTCACTAGGAGGTGGAGAAACAGGTCTGCACTCTTCTATTTGATAACGGTAACTATTCAACATGGCTGTGGTAATTCTTTGACCCAAGAATAATCAGTCCTGTGGTCATGTAAGGTGGTGCATTCGCATTCCTGGGCCCAAACGTTTCCATGCCAAGACCAGTCAGAGCTAGCTCCTATTTAGGTAACCATATTATGGTGATGTTGTTTTATTTACAAAATAGAAGCAACCAGTTTAAAAGTAAACTATGCTGACCTCATTCTGAACTACATCACAAGTATGCGACTCACTTGAAGCACTTTTCCACTTAGCAGCGAGTGTTGGCGTCGATTGGAGGACAAATCGCCTACAAGTGGGCGGTGCCGGCTAAAAGCATTGTCTTGTTCCCGCCGCCGCCACTGCCGCCAGCCGAGTCGCGCCGATATAACTTACTGCCTATTAACGTTTCTACGTGCGGTAACGTAACGAGCTGATGGGGAAATCTTTTTAGATTCAGATTTTTTATATCAACCTACTTCTAAGAAAAGTCTTCTTTATTTTTCTTTTATTTTATTTTTATTTTTATCACCAGCCAGACTTTATTCAAATGTGGCTGATGAGGAAATATTTTTTATTTCCATAGAGAATAATATAAAAATATCATTTTCTAATTGCTTCGCTATATAAAATACGGTTGCCGATTCAGTTGTCCGGACCATAGTTTATACGACGCCGCCAACTAGTAATCATAACGATTTCTTTACGACATTACGTAAAGGTAAGTCTATCGCGATTTAATTTAAGTAACCAACTTCCGTGATTTTGATGTTGGTTAAATTAAGATATACTTGAAAACACGTAATACAATAAATAAACAATCTTAATGTCACACACTAAAAATATCAAGAGATACCACAGCCCCCTCGATGGCATATACCTATAAAATATTCGCATAAATCCAAACCTGTGCGGAGGTTTTGACCGGGGGCTAGCAATTACATGTCGGACTTGCCCGCCGGAAAAAACTTGAATGTCGAAACAAACAAGTTATTTTGGGGAGCACAAAGAGTCCATGAATTTATAATGTGAAGGGAAATTAGCTTTTTCCTCTCACTTGCGGCGCGGGCCGAGAGAGGGCGCGCGCCGCGGACTCGACTGCTGAAATGTGCTCTTCGCAATTGCCAGCTATTTAGTGTACCATAACTATGTTATAAAATAGTAGATTCTATACTAATTAACTAAATTCCAGATAATGTTATTAAAGTGCTTACGTAAATAGATTAATTAAATCTTACATTCTGAAATATGGGTTTACCTGAAACAACATTAAATATTTATTAGAAACCAAATTGTGTCAGAATATTAAAATAAAATATAAGCGCCGCAGACTGTAACTTTAAATAATTTAAAATACCCGTGAAATTGGCTTCTCAGCTAAAACGATTCAGTGTTAATGTTTATTACATAGGAGAATAAATTGAGAATCAGTTGCATGATTATATTGATTTAAATGTTCCATTAAAACTAATTATCCTGATTTGGTTCACGTTCAGAAAATGAACGTTTATGAAATTCAAAAAAATCGTTTTGAGTTTTTTGTTTACTTACAAAGTGCCTACAGTAGAATTCCTTTACACATTAATTCTGTACACAATAATATTTATTTTATCAATTTATAGCAAGGCAATATTACTTTTAATTTAAAGAACATCAGAATTCAATACAAGATGAACAACATTTTAAAGTAAACATTTTAATTGTAGAAAAGATTAAAAAACATTGTATGGTTTAGCGAAAATAGGGAATTCTAATCCTAATTAAACAAACTCTGAGGCTACCTAAAAATAAAAATACAAAATAAACAGTTTGTTACCAGACAAAGGCATTCAAAACAATTTAAAAGAAGCGTCAATTTGCTCTTAAGAGTTGAGTCGGAAAGTCAGCGGGTGTTTTTCTGGAGCCGAGCGTGCGAACGCGTTCATATTTAACCGGTTTTTTAGGGCGAGCCCCCTCCGCCCCGCACCGCGCACCCCGCACACACCCCACGAAAAAGGAATTGTTAATGTGGCTACATTTTTAATACAACTCCAAAGATATTATTTCCGAGAAGACAACAATCGCATTCAGGCACAATAAAGTAGTCGCGGTACTTATCTCTCAAATATTCATCGCTCGCTGTTACCAAATTAGATTCTAAAGGGATTTTTAATGAAATCTAAGCAACGTCTGCATTTATACTAGGCCAGCTCAGCATCTGAAAAAAAATTGGACATCGTAGGCAGTGGCCTCGGTAGCTTGGTTGGCTAAGCATCGGGTGTAGGTACTTAACTGCAGGTTCGAACCCTTCCTGAGATCATATCTATTAATAAAACTCGCAAAAACTTGATATGTTCAACTAATATCTTTTTTTTTCTTTTAACTGATTAAAATGGAGGAGTGATTAGTGATAGATACCTATTCATTCATCATAAAAACAAAGAAAACTAACTTTGTAAGAATTCTTCTCAACGGAAACCGTTATAATTTACGTTCTCAAATTTCAGCAGTATAAACAAGCAATTTATTATGTGGCGAATAAAATGAGTAAAATAAAAAGTTTCCTTTCATTGAGTCGTTCCGTTTCATTTCCGGTGTCTCGGTATTATAGACACCTTATTTTCACCGAGAAATTATAAAGCAAAGCAAAGACAGGGCATTTATTAAACCCCGGTAAGCTCCCGTGTAGCGGCGGGCCACGAGACTAGCGGGTGAAGTGAAGAGAGATCATTACTTCGATTCGAATTTATTTAACTTTCCTACATACCAGCAAGCGTAGTATGAACGTTTTTGGCACTTCAACTTTATTCAAGACTCACGAGATCTATGAGTTCTCTGTTCAGGATATAGAAGACACCTGCGTTATTTTGTCACCAGTTTTGCCAATTCAAACATGAGAAAGTCGCGTAAATGATGACGTATGAAGAAAACTTCAAAAACTTTTTTGTATGAGTTGCACGCAAGCATAATTATCCAATTTAATCAAACACATTTTTTGCCAATCGCTCTAATACAGTCAAACTTCAAGCCAAGGAAAAATCTGCCTGCCCCTGTCAGTAAAAAAGTTCGTGGTTTGAACCTATGAACTTTTTTTATTTACCTAATTCCGCTTGCACCCAGTAGCCCGCTGTTTGTGCGGCCTCGTGGTTCTCCCGCTAGTGATAGATCACCCGCCACCGGCAGCCGGTGTAGAATCTGCATCTACTTAGAGCGGAGCCTGGATTTGCACTACACTTTATTTAGACTGCTCTTATAAATCGCCACCACCATACTCTCACGCCACCCAATTATGTGAGCCGGGGATTATTAGCGTGTTTTTGTAGCGCTTGCAGTTTTTTTTTGTGAACACTTCTTATTTGCTCTGTTTTAAAACTACCTACTTCTTTAAAAAAATGTGTAAGATGTTTTCTCAGTATAACTAGGTTTTACAGAAATGAGAACTGTGAATAGGCTTATATCCTGTAAATACGAAGATTATATAACGGTATAAATATTTAGGTAAAAAAATGATGTTTCTGGTATCTTACAAGAGTTGTGTTTGGTCAGGGCTCGGGATAAAATATAGAAAATCTCCGGGTTTCAGGCTATCATTTTACCAAACTTTACCAAAATTAGTTTAATAGTTTATACGTTAAGTAACAAAAGAAAACAACAAGCTCACTTTCGAATTGAGAATATAAATGTATCCCTCGGGTAAGAATGTAATATACGAGTAACAGATGGCAGCACTTTTGTAATGCACTATTCATGCCTCCATTATTTATCTTCATAACTTTCCATACTCATTTTATAATTGCGAAAGTATGTGTATGCGAAAATATGTCTGTTTGTTTGTTGATGCCATGGAGATAGGCTATCTTTTGTCTTAAAAAGTCCTTTTGAATGCGAGTGAAATCGCGGTAACAGCTAGTATTATAAATAAACATTGCCTCATTTTATGAAAGTAACATTCAAATATAACGGTTGACCTCAAATACGAAGTCAGCATAAATACGAGACAACAATCTCGGCAACCACGTGAACATCGATATAGTATTTGTTATGCACCCATCATATTGCGATCTCGAACGTTAGGCTCGATGATTACAACCGCTCGACCAGAGACGCTACCAGTGGACACTCGCCGGCTGTTCCACGAATAAATCAATAATATTCATGACGTTTTCTAACATAGTAATCTTTGTTAAAAGAACGCCTAAAGAATAAAATATCTTAGTATAATTCACATTACACACATAATAATTAAAGTTGGGAACGAATTGAAATGATAGTTTGAGCGAATCGACAGATTTAGAACACGTTGCTCTCATAACGCATGCAGGTTCAACATGGAATCTTCCTTAACTTTAGTTTTGTATTTGTCATGTGTAAATGCGTATTACAATTTATTTTACCTACATTAAAAGAAATACCAATTCCGACGAAAGGATCGACGACAATCATGACAACAATCATGTGGTAGGGCCCGAGCACTCGTATTGTAGAGTTACTTTTTTAGATGTGAAAACTCCATGGTGTAAATACAGTGCGCACAATTTATTCAGAAGTTACAACTTTTACAAATATATGTAAATAAAAACCTTTAATAAAATGGGCAAGCATCTTCCCAGCTCGATCTACTTATAAGTTTCTAGAAATTAGAACTAATGAGAAACTTATTTGGTTTTAAAAATCCAACAAGGCTGTTTGGGCATCGTTCCTTTGCCTCTCCACTGACATGGACTGAAGTGACCGAACCAACATTTTGGCGCCGACAAAAAAGTATTGACAAATATGTACTTAATATAAAATTGAAAATATCTGTTCTCGGTTTGTCTTAGTTCCTTCGTTTGTTTACTTCTGAGTTCTATCCTCATTTGTTTGTTATTTTTATTTCTGGTGGTTAGTTAAATTCTCCTGATTTAGCTGCATTTAAAGCTGTATATATTTGATCACTCTCAGGTAGAGCGATTAGTTTGCTAGATCCTAGAAAGATATCTCCTGTGCCATCAAGCCTATTTGATGACACAGGTAACACATAACGTGTTTAAACTCGCCTGTATTCCACAATGCGTCGCTCAGCCAGACACCTAATTACCTTTCGCCTATACAGTATAAATTGTTCAATACTCTAATCAATCATTCATAGAACCTCGTTACTTCACCGCACCTCATTAAACCCTATCAATCGCTGCATCCCTTTTCACCGCACATTATTGGAATAGGACGGGTAATCGAAGCGTGTATCGGGTTAGCGGTCCAGTAGTGAATTAAACGGTGCATTTGGGAGATAAATGCTCGGCTGCATTTGTGCGGCAGTGCGGCGCGCTGAGTTGCGCGGAAAACGCTCAGAGATGGCGCTGATTCCACTCATTAATCATTACGCGAGCGTGTGACGTCACCGGGTAATGCAGAGACCAGTTGATCACATAAAGTTATAAAAAGAAGGTTCATTTATAACAGCACTTGAAGAATCGATAAAATGAAGAAGAATCACAGTCAGTTACTGAAGAGAAAATAACAATATAGATACAATAGAAAAGTAAGTATTTGAACGAACGAGTTCGATTTCGCATGTAATAGTGATCATATATAAGGCTACTACTACTAACACTACTAAGGCTGACGCCTCCAGATTAGTAGCCTAATATATGATTCTTCTTCTCCCATCTCCTCCACC
This sequence comes from Acronicta psi, assembly GCA_946251955.1. Taxonomy (NCBI): domain Eukaryota; kingdom Metazoa; phylum Arthropoda; class Insecta; order Lepidoptera; family Noctuidae; genus Acronicta; species Acronicta psi. Next base: position 273,293 of record OX276473.1, on the reverse strand, counting down.
TTACTGCATCGCTCATAACATTGGCAGTGAACCTTCTTCATCGTCATTGTGACGCGCACGTACAGTATTCACGTATAAGCGTAATAACGTAACGTCATATCGCTGATATAAAATGAGATTCGATTTCAGGTCAGTCGAAATTAACGAGAGAAAATTAATGATCCGAATAAATGTAGGACAAAGAGTGCATCCAATAACTGTTTCCAACATTTTGTTTAACGCGTAAAATTATTTTTAACGATCGTCAGGTTACCTATAGTACCGACGTGTACAATGTATGATTTTTTTATTTGATATTACTGAGCGTTATTATTATATCCTTGCACTACGCAGAATTACTGGATGCGGAAGGCAGAGTACCGGGAGAAATGGCGCGCCATGAAGGAGGCTTATGTCCAGCAGTGGACAACAGTAGGCTGAAGTGACTACGCAGGCAATTTCTGGCATCATTCTACTTATTCTATCTTTCAATATACCTAAAACACATCAAAAAGATATAGAAAAACTTTTTAGTAAAAATCCACCGCACATATCTCGGTTTAATTTCGCCGACGAGGTCAATACATCATTGCATTAATCAGTGCTCGTAAACGTGACTACTACGCTAGAGGTCCTGTTAAAGGTTTGCTTTCGACCTTCTCAGTTATAACAGCTCGGAGTCTAGATTTGTGCCCGGTTGATGGCAAAGGCTCGCCCCCTACTACATGGCACCTAAACATACCCGGCGAACTATTGGTGTACATTAGTACGCCTCTGCCTAACCCTTCGGGGAACATAGGCGTGATGGTAAGTTATATTATATAACTCATCAATAATTAAGACCTTTACAGAAACTTGACTGCACGTTTGGCGTAATAGTGTAAATAGTTTATTCACTTCGTCACTAACATTAAAGTCACGCCGAGTGTCGTGGATTCGATTCCCATTAAAAGCAAATATTTTTCTAATCAACAGATATATTTTTTTTAAACGGGATAGTTTGAGTTCATTAGTATACATGTTTGCAAAGTCACGTTCATCACGCACTCCCACACTTTTACCTATTTCATCTCAAGTTACCAATTCGGGTAATACACCCACGCTTTTTGTTTATTCCTATCCCAGAATTTCATATTGAACTTACACTATACACCCCCAAGGGTGAAGACAGAGGTGCTTTATCATTTCGTATAACGTTTCCAAGAAAAGTTTAAAGGTTCTTCACAATTTCATAACAACACACAACTATTTATTACTTTACTATGAGCAATGGACCTTTCAAAACGAGCAAGCCACATTCATGCTGTTATTTTGATGCCAATAAAATGAGACAAGCACTCACTTATGCTATCTCTTAGCTACATACCATCAAGCCTGTATTCACTGAAGGGTTGGGCAGAGGTGTACTACTCTGTAAGCCCACAGTTCACCGGTATGTTAAGGTCCCATGTAATAGGGGCCAGCTACCTAGCATAAATCCACACTCCGAGCTGCCATTAAGAATTTCACAAAAAAGCCAACAACAGTTTGCTTGACCCGGGAATCGAACCCAGGACCTATAGCATAGCAGTCGCGTTTGGGACCACTAGACCAACGAGACAGTCTCCTAGCGAATAAGTGTATAATTATCTAAAACGATACTATGGGCTAGAATTTTTTTAAGTAAATGGATAGCGGATAGGCACACAGTGTGACAAATTTCTTATCAGCATAACGACTGCCTAACTGCCTATTTTCGATTACAATGATAGCCAACTAATCTAGAATTCCAAGCACTTACATTGCAACCCTCAGGATTGATCGATCGATCTCTGATTGATCCCTAAAGCATGTAATAAAATTCTGATTACGATATATATTTACTGATAACGTAGTGTTTCTTACGGTACATGGGAAATAATGTGCTGTGACCATTTTCTACATGCCAGGGTGATAGGAGTCATAGATTAAGTCCAGTCTCTGCTATCTGGAACATTAAGGGTGAGTTGTAGCGTCGAAGAGACGAGGGCTCCCCGCATTACAGCCGCTTTAGGCACTAACCGACAATAAATGGACAACGGATGAATGTCGCAAGTGCACGATAAATATCTACACGATATTCCGAGTGATGGGCGCACAGGGTGAAATATTGTTAAGGTTGGTAGAGTTACTGAAATTTTTTAATAAAATTGCGTGAAAAATTTATGTTATTATAAAACAATAGTTATACATTTACAACGTGTGATAAGTTGTTGTAACATTGAAGTTTTAGATATAAACATTACGTCTTCGTCTCTAACGTCTTTATTTTGTCTCACTCGTCGACTAACTGTCTAAATTCTATAGTGAAACATTCATCGGAAAGATCGATATAAAAAATTAAACAAACTTTTACAAAGAAAACAAAAGAACAAACATACACAGTAAACAAACGAACATCTACAATAATCTTAGAGATAAGAAATTATCTAATTCATCTTCTGAACTCTGTATAGAAATAATCCGTAATGCAAAAGAAACACATATAGGAGTAGCGTAATGTTATTAGTGGGACTCCTTAGCGTAGGAAGTTAATCATGTGCCGGTATGCGGAGTCAAATGTGCCGCCATTTGTCCCGGGATGAGGCGGCCGATACCGGCACTACGTTATACGGTATTGTTGCCGCTAGTGTGAGACGACTGGTAAGCTTTGTATCTTCACACTAACTGAACTGGTTTCTACGCAACAAGTCACGGCTTCAATTCTCGCAATGAGACATTTCAGTCGTCAAAGTCCTCTAGCGGATATGTTCGGTTGAACATGCTATGCATGATCGCATATTCAAAGCTAAGCAGAAGGTGTAGGCAGGTTTTCCCCGTATCGGGCGTCCCTAAATGGGTACTAGGCGGTTCAAATAGGTACAAGTCCTTACTGCTATTTAGATGGGCATCTCGGTAAGAGACGAGAAATGGTTGGTTTGCTCAGTGGTAGGAGTTTTTTGGGTTTGACCACCCTTACGTCGGAATCCGTCGTGAAGTGTTCCGGCTGTTGCACGGGAGAGCCAGCGTGATCAGTTGGTCACACTTTTACGTCACTCACAATTGTTTTAATATTTAGTCACAACTGTCACAAGTAGCCACAACTTGACGTACGGAAACGCAACTAGAGCGCAACCGACAAACGCTTAATTAAAAAAGAGAAACCCTGGAATGAAGATGTTTTAAATCCAGTCACACAAATCTTACTCGTAGCTCCGTAACCAGTAGCCCTACCAAAGTTTAATGCATGCGATAATCTCTAGCGTCCATCACGTAGCCTTTACATACACTATAGTTTTAGTTACTTGCGTTGCGTGACATACTTCAATCGCCGTGAGTCGTTGACTATCGAGCATTAATTCGTGATAAAAATATATATCGCAGGCAGCAGGATTATGTTCGTACAGACTCATAAGAAGTGACATACAATTTCGAAGTACTGATGAGCCAAAGCGTTCGTCTACACAATTCTGTTACGTATATTCGTGTAAGCGCGGAAGGCGTCGCGACATTTATGTTCAACAATCAAGCGACGCGAAACATCCGAGACGGGACGCGACAAGACGCGACAGCGGAACGACTCTGGCACGGTGCCGGCCCATTTGTAACCACACACAGTTCTATTAACTTTCCGCTGTTCCTTCGTATTTTTGTGTCATTACTTTGTGTTATCTGGAGGCTGCTTCTCAAACGGGGACAGGAAACTGCTCTTAAAATGATTGGTCGTTGCCGTTCAAAGCTATTTATAGCGACGGTACCAAAGTATGGCCTGTTAGTGAAAATTTTTGGTTTTCCGGAACTTCTCCATTTCATTAGAACAGTACGCGTTCATTTTAAATGAGTCAGAAATTGGTAGATACATAATTAGCAAGTAAATCTATCAAAAAATTACCCGTAAGCAATACAAATATTTCTTCCGTACTTTGATCGAAACCGCAAGACATAGATATGCAGCAGCCGAACCATTGACCACTGCGTCAATCAAACAAGTTAAGACAACTACGTTTGACAATATTGAAAACAACTAAACTGCGGTGGTTGGTTTATTGATTATATAGTCAAAAGTACTTACTATCGGATCTTGAAAGCTACTCGAATGTTCCTTCAGAGGGAACTCTCAACGAGATACAGGTATATTAAAGAGCAGAGTACAGAACAATACAAAACTGCTAGCTAAACGCCTGAAACATTCACGTACGTACGCCGACTGAGAAAAACTGGCGTTCACCTTACGAATACCACCTTCAAACATATCTGTTCATTCAAAAAACCTTTAACTCGATGAAGTAGTGTCTAGTATTGCTTATAGCGGGTGTGTTTAAAGTTTGTCAAGTATTTAGAGTGCATTACACATTCGCGAAGTTAAGTTGGAGTTGTGTGACGGGATCGGAATGCTAAAACATCGAGTAAAGAGCAGTAAGGAGTCAAATGTATGTGCACTTTTGTACCTGACAGTACTATGCAAAATATATTGCGAGTTCATGGGATCGAGAAGGGTGACCGCGGTACATCATGTGTGCAGCACATTTTTTATTAAGCCCTTCGTCATTAACAACCAATTAGCTGACCCACTATAGGGCACGGGTCTCCCCCTCAGAATGTGAGGGATTAGACTACAGTCCACCACGCTAGCCAAGTGCGAGTTGGCAGACTTCACACGCCATCGAGTAAATATCTCAAGCATGTAGGCTTCTTCACGATCTTTTCATTCACCGTTTTAAGCGAACAATAATTAATTAGTTAATACACACATGATTACAAAAAATCAGAGGTGCGGGACTTGAATTGGAACTCAAGACCTACGATTTGGCAGTTCAGTGGTCATAATATACTGATACTATCACTACTTACTTACGAGCTCGATGTGAGACCACCGAAAGAGTATTACGTGAGCCAACTAGAAGTGCTTTTAGGCACCAGTAACACAATACTAAGATATAATAACGTAATACTGATATTTCAATTCAATAAACTTGGTCAAAACTTTATATAGCTACGTACAACCGCACCTGCGGTGAACACAAGTGCTCAGTGTTGCGACAGGTTGACGTCAGCAGGCCGGGACGCGGGACCCGGGACGCGGGACGCGGGATCAACCTCTATATTAAATATTGCAAACTAATATCTTTCCGCCGCTGTCAAACCTGCTCGCCCTTACCGACGCAACGTAATATATCTCCAGACGCCGCCGCCGCCGCCGCCGGTCACACACACGTTACAAAAAATACACGATGTAGACTTTTGGGTGGTTTGGGGTTCGTATCGGATTACTCGGTTTTTTTCTTTACAAATATCTATTTGTTAATATCTTTACAATACCTACTTATAATCATGATAATTATATAATTATATACCTACTTTGATATTTTTATGTTGTAAAAAGTTGTTATCGTAACTGTTACACTAGAGGTCTTGGGTTCGATCCCCAGGTTTAGCGACAATTATTTGTTATTTTATTAAATTCTTAGCAATATATTTCTCAGCAGCAAATTAGTAGTATACCAGTAAGTTATTTATTTATTTAGTAAACAATAGCCGGTTCTGTGAATATACACACATATGCCTCAAATGTCGGACAGGTACAGGTGGTGTAGTATTCTATGTCATAATACAGTGGAATCAATCATTTAATTACCAGAAATTAATCAGTGATTTTACATTTAGGGAATACAGATTTGTAACATGTTATTGTTGAGTATTTATTTGTACGTCATATCATCGCTACAAACTGCAAAATTAAACCAATTAACTGTACGTTATCGGATATTGGTACACTACCAAATAAATTATTATACCATATTAACCTAACACCACAAGCTATCACTATAGCCTAGTATTTGGAGCGTCCTGTCCTGCCGTGCACGGTGAATCTAGTTCGAATAATGCATACAAATATAGAAATACCCAATAATGAATTTCATAACATTAAGAAAATGATACCCCGTTAGTCTAATGGTCCTAAGCGCGACTGCTACGCGAAATTGTCTTGGGTTGGAATCCCGGGTCTAGCAAAGTGTTATTGGGTTTTTCTGTGAAATTCCCAGTAGCAGCTCTGAGCCTCGATTTGTGTCATGTTGAACATGGGACCTAAACATACCGGCGAACTGTCGGTGTACATTAATACACCTCTGTCTAACCCTTCGGGGAATACAGGCGCGATGATATGTATGTATGAATAAAATTCAAGAAAATGATACCGTTCAATGTTAGATTCAACCGAAGTTGGTAAGTGGTTAATAAACCGCTAAATGCAGTAAGAACACAATCAACAATTCACTGGGTGTATTGCAGCGCTGGGTGCGGCGCGCCAGGAATCCCGGGCTGCCCGGGATTGCGACGGGATCTCGATGTATTTTACCGGCGCGTTTGCTATTGTGGAATCCGAAGCGCGCGCCCGCGGATTTTGACTTGTGCCTGTACAGTAAGTACATACTACAGCATTTGTAAAAGATGTTTAGTTTTTAAAAAGGAATGGCTGTCTTCGTCAACCTTTAGACCAGCTAATCCTGTTCTCGCTATGTCTCTTTTAAAAGTTAGACGTAAGAGCGCGCTATATCGGTGCACTTATTATTAGATTCACAGTTCATATTACCTATATGACCATAAATTATGTTTATTTGGCACAAATGAGGAGATTATAATGGCTTGGACTGACATTTTAACCACAACTAACAACTCTGGGTGTTGAAGAAAGAAAAATCTAATTATTTTGAAAGTTTGCGAACAAGACCTAAGCGCCTATTTTAAAAACAAAAAATTACAAGGTAATTTCACACGACAACCACAAATTGTAACTATTTTACATGCGAGTAACATGCTTTTTTAGTTCGTCATACAAAACTAGTTCAAATTATACTATACTATTAATCATTTTTCTTTGGGCTTTATAAAAACTCTTCTATGTAGATACGAGTTTAAATTTAATTATATAAATTAATAACAAATTAGTGTTGAAGTTATTTCGACTCCGATACAGTGAGTCGCGTGCCGGGCCTTAGGTCGGCTACACGCGAGACATTCATTAGCTCGTGATAAATTTGTCGGTGAATGTAATGATAGTACTTATTGCTAGTCTTTTTACATCACCTTCAAGTGTAGCAGCGCATCATGTACAACTTCTTAGTTACATACAAGCAGTTATAAGACTACAACTGAAAGGTATTAGCCCTTCTTCCAGCTTCTCCTTATATTCTACCTGGTCATAATAAATAACGGAACAAAGAATTTTCTTTTAAACCAATTTAAAGACTAGTCAGCCTACTCATATTACAATTAATATTTAATCGTCCCACGATATTGCAAGTCGTGTCGCAACACTAGGTGCGCTCTGTATACTAATCTTAGTATAAAGAAACTAATATAATAATAATAATTTGAGACAATAATTAGACCTTACTCAAAAACTATAGTAACCCCAATATCTATCGGTACTAATTATGGCCAAACAACCAACTCGCGCGGGCGTGGGTCCCGGTTACCACGGCGCGGCGCGGCGGCGGTGACGGTGGCGGGACCGCGCGCGCCTCTAATTTCCCGCGTGGCCCATAAATTACGTGCACTTTGTCCTCACTACTCCGCGCCTCTGCGACTTCCACCAAGGGTCAATTTGGGCGTTTGTAAAATACTATCTGCAATATTTTTGTGGCTAAAAACTTATGAAGATATTTTGTCAAGGACGTATACTTTTCACATCAAGGATTATTACCTGTTTTGCCCTTGTTTTATCTCCTCCTTAAAAATTTAATACTCAATCACATAAACCAATTAAATTATAACAGCATCATATCTGCAGCGTTAGTAATTAGTCGATTCATATGTTTGTTCTGTCATAGTCGGTCCACTGGAGGCGGAAACATTTGCTATTGCGCTATTGTGCCGCGCGCCGTGGCTGGCAGTGCAGGGCCCGGAGCGGTGCGCTCGCGCCCGGATGTCACCGCGGATGTGGCCCGCGATCCACGCGCATACGGGGTTTACTCGTACCGACAACAAATCATAAATTACAGAAAATCTACTTTATAAAATACTGAATGTATGTCGCAGCTTGCCAATGCCAATAAACACTATGATTACGATGTTGTTGGAACATCAAAAAATTATTGTCATGACACAACTTGGCTTTTCAGCCTAAAATACTCTGCGTTGTTTTTTAGTGTTAGCCTTTTGTATTACATCTTCCTAATGGCAACACTCCGCGAACAAATGTTTTTACAAAAACTCAGTTTCCCCCGTGCTAGTTTATTTCGTTTGGCGTTAAAAGCGCAGCCCCAAATGTATGAAAACGCAATGAATGTACATTAACAGGACGGACGGTAAGTTGCACTTCCAGATATTTATTGCGTCGCTAATTAAACATTTTGTGTACTAGCTTTAGCGAAGTAACAGTTACAAATTTACAATGTTGTTTTTCTCAAATGTTTAAACGTACTTATGAGAAAAATAACGATAAAGAGGAACGAGTACTGTAATATGAATGTTTTGCGCTTCGCGGGTAACGACTATGTCCAACAGTGAACGCTGTGGACGTCGAAAGGCAGGATTGAACGACTACTGGTATTCTGGATCGTGTACAAACGGGCCATGAACATATTAACTACGATTTTAACGACGACGTAAACTAAGTATTGTCGTATTTACGCCCAATTGCTTGTTAGAACATCAAGTTGTACCATAAAAGGCACGGCACCAACACTCCGCTTCATTTAATGTAGTGCTAAAGCATGTCCCAGGTCCGGGCTCAAGATTTAATAAACTGCGGCTCGTATCTCTGGCGATGCATCGGCCGCTTGTTTCCACCGGGCCACTACACACGATACGGCATCCGTCTCTGTCGGGCGCCGGCCGCAGCGGCAGTCGCTTGCAGCGCTGCAGCGGATTAGAGGTGTAATTGATGATGGGAGATGTCGCTGGGTGCAAGCGCTGCATCACTCGTATACGCGCTGATATCTACTTGACAACGGTATTAAAATGGACAGAAATATTGTTTAGTTATCATTGGGCGCTCAATACCCCCTGGTATGCTGTAGTACTGCCGCTGTGGCTTTGAGATATTTATTGTTAAGCCTCATTCTCTAAACTCAAAGTGGCAACGTATAAGGAGGTCCAGGAGTTGGCTCTCAACAGAGAGCGGTGAAAGACGCTGAACCGACAAGAGCGTATACTCAAATAGAAGAAGTCCCATTCGACCAATAACTTAAGCCAAACTATGTGGCCTTTGTTAGTAATGATCTAATGTAATATCCGGAAAAAATTCTTGACACTAATCAGCATAAATTTAAGTTTAAGCATTTAAGTTAAAAAAGCCTTTTTTAACTTAAAAATATTTTTGATGCTTGCGTTTGACTTCTATCTCACTTGACGTTAGGTGATGATTTACATAATTTTAGCATCATACTTGTGTAAAGAAATTGCGACTAGACGACATGAATGCTGTGGCACTCGTCCGCCACTACACTCTACGACACTACATACGCACGCACCAAAAAAAAAACACCGCAAAATAAACGCACATCACAAACATTGACACTAATTGGACCCCGGCGAGGCCGTCAGTTATACACAAGAGTAGGAAAGATATTTTTTGTAATGTTAACTTTGTATGTGAGTACTCACACACGCACAGCACGCTGATTTTTAACCTTATATGTCATTATTTTAATCAGACCTATTCAACAAGTCAGTTGTTGTTCAAGTGTAATACCTAAATAAGTCGCCTGCATAAATTAAAATTCAGTATAAAGATAATATCAGGATATCAATTTAAAAAAAAAACATAAATGCTGCGACAGAGGAGCGGTTATAATAATATTTAAAAGAAAAATAATATTATTAAAACATCGCACGATCTGTTATTTCCATTCCCCACGTCTCTAATACACTGCATTTTCATATATTACACACATATATGAGGGAAGCGTATTTTAAAATATGAATTCACAAATGCATACAATAGCAACAAATGGCTCGACTCCGGTCGGATCGCGACCTCTGCCTCGTAGCGGCGTAGCGGTGTAGCTGTGTAGCGCCGTAGCGGCGTAGCACCGTAGCAACAAAACGTCGCCTCTCGCGAGACACGCCACTCACACACCTGGCTTGCTTGGATGGATAAATAATGTGGATAGGGCTTCTGAATATATTATTTTTAAATCTTTCAATGATTTGTCTATAATATTTCTTCTTAATGTAATTTGATGAATTAACATATAATATACATTATTAATATGGTATTTTTGTGTATTTTCTATGACCAGAACGGATCTTAGGTTAGATTAATAGAAAGCGATACATCATTTTAAAAATATAGAGTTTCAAGGTTTGTTGCATCTTAACAATGGTTATGCAATTATCCTGATCCGATTGATTTGAAATATTACTAGTTGTGTGAATTTTACAATAAACGTAGTAACCAACAAATTGTTTTAATTTGTGTAATACGACTAAAGGCTTGTTTCACCGCCACTTAATAGCTGCTAGCCACCAATTAACTTAAAAAAAATTGAACATAAGATGAACAGAATTTCATAAAAATTGAAATTGAGGTGGCCTAACTACGATTACTTGGCGACTATAATATTTCCGAACTGCAATTTAAGTGAAATTAAAGCTTTCTCTTTACTTAAGTAGCACCTAGCGCCTTGCATAACTGAGGCATATTCAAGCGGCTCATCTCGTGAGATGCACATTTGCAACCCCCCCCCCCCCCCGCGCCTCGCCACCACGCCGCACCTCCGCGCCCCGCGACCTGTCACGCGGCGCCCTCTACCGACGACCTCTTTGTGAAACCTTTTAGGATATCATCCCGTTGCCGAGCAAATAGCACGGCAGTCACCATGAAATATTATTCAATTTTATAGTCAATGTGAAATATTGTGTGTTTTTTGCAAATGCCTGCTCTTTGTTGTGTCAGTTTCGGGATTAATATATTGCCGTTCTCTTTTTATATTAAGTCAATGTTTTATCTTATGATGACGAAACAACACTGGGTGTTAGCTGTTTGGTTAGACAAACTTAAAAAGGAAGCAACAATTATTAAAAACTTATAATTAATTACTATCTTTAAAATGAAAAACGTAACTAATGACATGGTGAACCAATAATTGCAACACGCTGAGCTAATAATTCAAAAGTTCGGATTCAATGTACTTAGTCACACACAGGCTTAAATCCCTCCTCATGCACTAGTGCTACAAATGAACTCTGGCAAGAAGCACAAACAGTGCGTGTGCGTATGGTGTGTGTATAGTCCCCAACTGTGTGACGTCACAGCGGGCACCGCTGGCCGGTGCGTCTCGTGATAGAGAGCCACAATCCCGCTAACGACTGCCGCCCGTCAATCGCACGTCGAGTTAGCGCGACCGCGACACACGCAACACGTCGCAAATGTTATTGATACACTACTGAATCTTTGACACTTTATCTTGGAAAAATAAAGTAAGTTTTGTGTAGCCTATGAGGCAGAGACTGTATATATTATAACAAATACGTTTTTAGGTATTGCAGCAAAAATTTTTTTATTTTACAAATTACAGTTAAATGGTTATTTATAATATAACACTAAAATACTAAGAATTCATTAATGCTGTGATCAGTCGTGCAGTAAAAGATTTAAAATGCCAAAAATTTTATCGCATAAAGATAATCAAGTCCTTTTTAATCTACAAAATTGCGTACTTAATCAGTTGAGTTAACGAACAAAAGTATAGTTGAGACTTTGAGGCTCGTTTTTCGAGACGTCACTCGTAAGCCCTAAGTAACTAGGTACTTAAGTACAAGTGACATGTCAGCTATGACCTTTGGTGTCGCACAATACGTGTAACAGCCCGCGGTGAACAAATGAACGTCGCGGCGCGTCGCCCTCGCCGCCGCCCGCGCCGCCATTAGCCGAATTAAACGTCCCTCTATGTGGCCAATATACACTCGCCGTCACCGCGCAGGGCTGGCGCCTGACTACTGACACAATTACCATGAGACTACCACAAATCACAATCATGTAGAACATTAATGGTTCACATTCACACATTGAAACCTTGAACTCAGGAAATAACGATTCATATTCATAAATATATATAACACTTACTAACGAGTTACGAGGACACGTAGGGCATGTCCCTGCTGGACGGTGCTAGACTTGTAAGGATAAACACCACCCTTGCTTTCTAGTGCATGTTATGGCGAACATGAAAATTGTAAACAAATTAATTAGCACAACCATGATAGCCATTTACGTTTCAAATGTTTTTTTTTTCAATTAATTAAAAACCTATCCACAAAATTGTTTATTAAAAAAAAGGCCATATTCAATACTAAACACAAATCCGATACAAGTACAAAGCATCGCTTTACTAACTACTGAGTAATATGTTCATTGTTAACGATGCGGAGCAGCCCTGCGCGGGATGTGAGCAATATACTCGTGTGATATGAATTGTGGAGGTACATCACTGTGTCGCGAGTAAACGCTCAGGAGTGCTGCCATTTATTTTTTAATCTAGCGGGACGCGCCGACGTCATTAGTCACAAGAAACAGACGCCCGCGAGGAGCGGCCACGAGTAATGTATTGCTGCTAGTAACACGTGACGTAGTAAGTCATTGTGGGAATTAGTCGGCTAGTACTACACGACACATGCCTTTGTTGTGCCCTGCGGTATACTCGTAAGCTGCCGTCGTCTGCTGATCATTTCGATTTGTGTTTATTGACACAACATTATTATGAAGTATGCCTTGAAAGCTAAATGCTATGACGTTTGTAGAAACACAACACAAGTTTTAGTCACAAATTAAACAAAAACAACAATTAATTAAAAACTAACCAGACGTATGTATAAGTATACCTACGTACCTACATAATATACTCTTTTTCCTACAGAGAGCAAATACTAAGAACACTTACTACCACTCTTGTGTACTTTTTTCGATATTGACTAAACCCTGTTGCAGAGTTCCACCGGCTTAATGGTATTTTTCCGAAAATTTAATTGGTTATCGAGACTGCCATTAGTCGTCTTTACTTTTATAAATGAGAAAATACTTGAAAGAGGTATAGAACAGTATAGGATACTCCTCCCCTTTCAACAAAAGGAAACGTCCCTCACAATGTGATTTTCCGACTGGGTCTCGGGATTCAAGTTTGCGTTTGCACCGTTATTCTAACAGATGGCGTGCAATTAAACAGTAAATTACCCCCCGCCCCCCACTTTGCCACCGCCCCGTCCGGCGTCGTGTCGGACGGTATTTACGCCGTCGTTACGTCCCCGCACCAGATTTACAGCTATGAGCCAACACCGCACCACTGCCGTCTGCTGCATGATCTTGTAAGAGTTTATGTTAAAGAAAACTATGAATATGATCGTTATTGACTTTTAAAACTAAACAGCACCGACAGCCACCTATGATAACCCATGACGATATAAATGAAAATAGATAAAGCGAAAGTGGTGTGCCACGATCATAGCAAGTGGAAATCTATAGGGTTACCCGAATAGGAGACAGGTGTCAAATATAATAAATAACTGCATCACTATTTGTTAGCAAAAGGATAGTAGATAGCTTGCTATGTCAACTTAACAACATGATCATTTCACCCATATTTACCCATTCGATGTCAAACAGTGTCTGTACCTTAAGCAGTGGGGACACTATCTCACGGCACAGTGGCGCCCCCCGCGCCAGTAATTGGTAACGGACACCGGCGCGCGGTGTCGCGTGACTGCCGCCGGCGACGGCTTTGTGCGCACACTACCTGCAGTGCCCCGCGAAATAAATACAAAGGTAGGCTAGATAGTTTTATTAGAATATGAAAAAGGTAATAATTATCTAAGAAAACATTAAAGGCTGAGATATACTTAATATACGAATAGCTTACACAGTCTTCTGCTAACTCTCCTACAGTTAGCTGCAGGTTTTGTGAGCTATTGTAAATACTTACCTACACAATACACATTCAAAGTCAAAATCATTTATTGATGTAGGTATATTCATACATTTAAAGGCGCCCCAATATTTATTTTCAATACTAGATATAGTTTCTTGTATCATGTAACGGTAGGAAAGTAAGCTGCAGTTTTGTATGCTATTTGTATAATATTTTTGCGGGTCCGTGACTACCACGCAACAGATATACATAATAACAGCTTGTAAATATTGTGTTACCAGAAAAAGAACTTCCTATGGTACTTTACTTATATTATTACTGACCTATTTAACGACATGATAATATTAAATTACTAGAACTAATTAATAATGAGTATCATAATGGTCGTGACTAGAGGTAACCATTGCGCTTGTGGGAGGCTCAGCGTGTTGCGTTGAACTCTTTTCCTCGGCCGGCGGCCGCCCGCCATGCAGCCCTCTATCAACGTGCCTCGTTGAATGGTATAATTAATTTTATTGATCTCGTTCTATTTAAACGAATCCAATTTTATGATCTACTCGTATCTAAATCAAAGTCAAAATAATATCAGTACCTATATTCATACATTTTAGGGCGCCCCAATATTTATTTTTAATACTGGATATCGTTTCTTTAATCATTTAGGATCTCGTTGATAAATACTTTATTACCTGATGAGACGACAAAAAGCCGAAGGAAGGGCATTTATTTATATTAGGCAGTCTATGTATCTTCCTATTTACGTATGTTCCACTACAGCCAGCGCCTAGAGTACTCATCTGATTTTGACGAATGAGATGTCAATCGATTCGTTATTATGGTCCCGGTAACAATGGCTACTTTTTATATTATGTCTTACTTACAGGTATTTATTATGTAAAAAAGTTTACACATTCATTATATTGTGCTACCATCCCGCACCCGGCAAGCCTCGCTGCCTACCTGCTTACTAGCGAACCTTTTTGGTAATTCATGAACTTTTTTTGTGTTGCTCAAGCCGACAAGATCAAATAAGACCTTACACCTGTATGTGGGTGTAATGTATTGGTGTATAAACAGTTTGTGTGGAGTATCACACGGACATTAATCATTGGCGCGGGGCCGCGGCAGGCGCGAGGTTAACTGCTCGTTTCGACGCTCAAACAGACAATTAACAAGGAATAAAAGTTAATACCGGTCGTTATTTAGTGAAACACATTTCTATAGTTACAGTGTTGTATTCAATTTCGTCATTTTGATCCGACGAGTAAAGCAGAGACGTGAGATTTTGAAAAAGTAGCCTACTTGGGACATGTTATACGACATGAAAGATACGAGTTGCTGCAACTTATTATGATGGGCAAAATCTCAGGCAAAAGACGTGTCGGTCGGAGGAAGAAGTCGTGGCTACGAAACATGAGACAACAGTGGACGGGGATAGCGGGTGCTGCCGAACTGTTTCGCCTCGCTAGAGACAGGCATGAATATGCTAAATTGACTGCCAACCTTCGCTAGTCGGAGAGGCACTATGAAAGAGACAGAGAGAGAAATTCAATTTACGGTTAAATAAAAAAACAGTGGATAGATAATGGCAGGGTTATGATTATACAAACAATAATAATAATAATAATAAATTCTTTATTGACAAACTTTGTTCACAATTAAATGAAATCCCTGGCCCCTACGCTAGTATGAACTGTATTGCAGGAGCCAGTGCTTCCGCCCAGTCTAGGTATGCAAGACATGCCAACAAACAAAAAAAAAAAAAAAAAAAAAAAAAAAGTGACTGAAAACAATGGCTGTCCTTCAGTCAGTGTGTAAACAATATAGGCTTTTTTCCAGCTATAACTATATCTTTATGTAGCTTATAAATCGAGCATTTAAAGTGTACCTAATTATACCTACATACCCTACACCTATCGCAACAATAAAATATTCATAGTAGAAGTGAACTCGTTCCCTTTTCGTAGCAGTTCGTAGGCGAGCTGCTACGACCGCGTAGCACCGTAGCCAACAGTCGTCGTACTGCAGTTTCCGTTCAGTACAGACAAAAACATTCATATTTTTGACGACGTCTGTGGTCTAGTGGTTCGAGTACCGGACTGCTGATCACGAGGTCGTGGGTTTGATTCCCGCCCTGTGGGAATCAAACCCACGACCTCGTGATCAGCAGCAGCACAAACATTTATTGTGATGAATTTAAGTGTTTGTGTTTGTGTGGGTGTTTCTTATGTATTATAGGTAAAAGTTAGTATAAGTATTATATCCATTGTCTAGTTCGGATCATGCTCTGCTTAGTTTGGGACTAGATGGTGCTGTGTAAAAATGTCCCAGGATATTTGTTTATTCATTTGTTTATTTATATTCGAACAATTGTAACTCCATACTCGCTTAATATTTTATGTACGTAAAGTAAACATTCATTCCTGTGAAGTGTGGGTGTACCTACCCTTTGCATAAACATGCGTATAATAATATATGTGTAAAGCGTATCATGTAGTATGTATATTTACAGATACAACTCGCATGTAATATGTAATGTAAGCGTGCCCCGGCTGTGTGGGCGCGTGCAATTGTGCGTGCCGGTTAATCCTACGCGAACAATGGATAATGCAGCCGTGGAACATTACACACGTTGTTTAACCCTGCGCCCCGCACACACGTGCTGAATTCCATACTTTCGTCGTTTGACAGAACGAATAGTACAGTTATTATTTTTAAACAAAAATCAAACCGCCTCCAAAAAAACTACAAAGCAAAAAATAATATATTTACATTATGATTTCTAACTAATTTGGAGTCGGTGTCAATAAAAAAAGAATCATCAAAATCGGTTCACCCAGTCGAAAGTTCTGAGGTAACAAACATAAAAAAACAGTCGAATTGAAAACCTCCTCCTTTTTTGAAGTCGGTTAAAAATTTTAAGTTGGATTTGACCACGTAGCATACGTACCAGTACCAGTAGTAACTATTGCTACTATTAGTACATCAAAATGAACTAGGGTATATTATAACCATAGATTTTGTATAATCTATACTCTATTTATTATTTATTTTATTTATGTTACACACACACTGCATAACATAGGTATGCTGAAATTTCGTTTCTCTATCTTGTACTGTGTGTATTATTATTTTTATGTATCAACAAATGACTATTTTTATGGTGCCATCAACTGTTCCTAGGGAACAGTGACTATTATACAAACGGACCCTCTGTATATAGCTTTTCAATAACGGTGGGTTAGCTACTGCTATTTAAATTATTTTTATGTTGACTGAAATATCGCTTCAAAGGTATGTATTCTGCCAAAAAGATATTGTATATACAGTGTATTTTTAATTAATGACAAAATAAATATTCCGACGCCGGTCTGCTCCGGTGATATAAAGCGCTCATACGGTCGCGGTGGCGCGGCGGCCGCACGTCGTCGCGGCAATTCGCACAAGTGTGAATTAGTGCGCTTTATCCCGGATTAGCGCGGTTATAATGCCGCGGGACCGCGCCGCGCTAAGCCGCTTATCGCGCTAATGTTTAATGCGCTACTTAGTTCCTAGTTTGCCGGACGGAGCGTTTCCACCAATTATTCGTGATACCGCATTGTAGCAAGTCTCGTGATCCAGTTACCACGAATTCAAGGCGTTCCTAATTAATACACGAACCGACCACCGAAGTACAATGTGTTAATTAAATGAAACGTAAGCAAGCTCATAACGTATCAGCCTTTCATCTGCGGCGAGTTGTTCAGCAAATAATGACGGCGAGCAATAATGGCTCACTGGAGCAGCGCGAACAACCGACTGTGTCGAGTACGCATTGTGTTAAGACGTTCACACATTTGCACGAACTAATTAAACATTTACTTAATACGAAATGTTATGTTACACTGAATTATAGAACTGCTACTATCATGTAGTGAGTGTATTTATGTTCTTCCTTTTAGGTTTAACAAGAAGAATTAATAGCCGTATTTTTGTAAACACCGCAAGTGTTTCCGCCCTACGTGAAGGAGCACTAACAGGTGCTGGTGCCAATCAATCTATTTATGTACAAATAATATTGGTTTGCAAAACAGAATAATAGAGGTTATTTCTTGGTATAGGTACGTTTTTGAAAACACATCAGTATTCCACCGATATCCTCTCAAGAAAAAAGGGTGTTTTATATTTAGTTGTGGTCATCGTATATTGTAAAGCAACAATATAGAGGGTGTGGGCAGCGGCGCGGGCGCGGGCGCGGGCCGATCCAATGATAATAAAATGTGTCAGTGTCAATAAGCAGACGCGCGGCGCAGGGCTACCGCACGTGGACCGGGGTTGGTCATCGGTCAGTGGTTTCTTACTGTGAGATAATTGCGAACAGTATAATGGAAAAAAGTATAAGCTTGACTTTTCCTACGTTAATAACACATTCCTTAAAAAGTTTCAGAAAATGTGTTGCAAATAAAATGCGTGATCTACATAAACTACATGAATAAAATATGTTGTTTTCAAGAATCTACGAATAAAAACAAATAAATAAACCCCAATTTGTTACAACTCCATAAAATATCCACCAATGACTATACAAACTTGTCGTCCACAAAACACTTGGTGTTCAACCCTGGGGTGTCCCGTCCCGCGGCCACGGTCGACCGCCGCCATATTTCATCGTGTGACGTAGCGCGCGTGACGTCACACCACCGCGGCCCGCACCAGATATTTATGGCACCCACTTTATTTATATCGCTTATCGACCAGCCTTAGATAAACATATGTTTTTGTCACGCATCGCCCGCACGTGATTGAGAACCAGCAGTGGATAGCCCGACTAGCTGCGTGCTCTGAACTATGTAGCATAGCAGTCATATTCATAAATAGAAACTGGGACAAATTGTAAACGTTAAGATTTTATAAGTAAAGTTTTTTTTTGAGGAAAGGCCACCTCTATTAAGCCACTGTTGCTGATCTTCTGCGAGTCGCACCTACAGATTTCCCATTTCCCGAATATTCATATAAACAAATAAATAAGCTCATACTGCAGCATAGTGCAAGACTGCAACATACGTAACAGACTATTGTATAGTGTAACACACGTCACGCGTCAGCCCGCGGCTGAAGGGTATCCGTTACAATACTCTAGTAGTCTAGTCACATTGTTATTATTAGTGAATGACGCGGACGTTATATTAAATACACGGCTACTTAATTATTAAATATTTAGTGTTTATACATAATTAGCATTAGTCGCATTACCGTACATTATGAGAAAATAAATAAGTTATTTTCAATAAGTTATACCCAATTATTGACACTTTAAGGGCTGTCGTATCAAAATGGTTTGATATCTGACATTTTACGGTATTGCCTGTTGGATATCAGTTTCAAAATAATAGAGCAATTAATGTAGTTTCTTGCCAATAAACAAAATTTTTATATAAATGATATTTGGTGTTATTTTTTCAAGTTTTATTGATTTAGTATGATTTACCCAAAAATTGACACATTTTGTCCTATTATCGTCAGGTGTTGTGCCAATTTATTGACACCTTTTTATTATACCAATTTTCTTAGTACCTATTAAATTATGAAATGAAACAAAAAACCTAACTGCGTAAAAAGTTAATAATTGATTTTATTTCCTACTTTTTAGTTTATAAATCATCATAGAATCACTAGATAGATCCTAAATAATAATTTAAAATGAAAATTGATACAACTAAAGGTCATTTTGAAAATTAGTTCGCACATTAAAGCGTATGAAAGACTTCATTTTGTTTTTTTTTTTAATTCATGTGTCCTGTGGGAATCAAACCCACAACCTCGTGATCAGCAGTCCGGTACTCGAACCACTAGACCACAGACGTCGTCAAAATACTCTGATTAGTAGTAGTAGAATGTCTTAATTTTATTCCAATTATTGACATAGCCTTGCCCAATTACCAACACTGATGTTTATAAGTAGTTATATTAATTTGACACCCATGTCAGAATTTGGAATAAAGGTGTATTTTGACTTAAATCTAATTAGTAATTTTATACTAAGTCATAAACTAAGTACTGATCATTGAATGAACCTCCTCAAAAACTAAAATTTTTACACTATTTTCGAGATACCAAAAATCGACACCTTGTAAAAATTCAACGAACACAGTTAATGGAGAAATAACCATTGAAATCTGTTATTTTAACCTTCAATATTAGTTTAACACAACATTCAAAAAAAGGTATTCGATTTTTTTTATATTTTAACATGATTAAAATTAACGCTTCCCTTATCGAAACTCTAAGAAAACCAACTTTCTCTCCCTGACACACCGATTTCACTGTTTGTATCTGCTGTTTTGGCGGCATTTTAGTTCTTTTGACTGATTGGTGTTAACAATGGCATAAAAAAATGAACTACCTAAAGTAATTTTAATAAATATCACTCTTGGGTTGCCAAAATTCCTTATATTTTAAAAATAACAAAAGGATGTCAATAAATTGGGGGGGGTGTCAGCAATAGGGTTCTTTACCCTATATAATTTATATACTAACAAATGAATATTAAAAGTAATTGCTCTGAAGTATTTGTTATAACAAATACATTATTATTTTGCCTTGACTAGGTGCTAATACGCTGCATAAACATCCTTAAGAATAGATCGCTCTAAAAATACTCTTTCACTTCACTTACTCTTTCAACTACAAACATACAAAAATGCAGCTGTTTGAAATAGAAAATGAACAATCATACTTTTATTAGATTATTCAATATAACATTGTGTTGTAAGAAGGTTTTTAATACGAAGCGCCTCGGTAAGGCCTCTAGCTTACCGTCTTCACAACCTTTATTGTATCGTTCTCAAAGTCTGGAACCCAACATAAAGGCTATTATAATAAACGATCCGATGTTGTTCCACTACAGTAACAGTACAGTACCGACGTGATAGCGTACACCGTTATCCCTTACGAGACAAACAGAGCCTTCACGAGTATTAACTACACTACAGTATGAAATTACAGAACACGTCGGAGCGACTCGATCCTCTCCACATTTGATTCCCGAGCGGGCGAACTTACTGTTAGGTACTACAATTGATACACACCACGGCGCGGCGGTGTCGTGTGTGTCGCGACACATGTGTCAGCGTCCCCGTCTTGACATCACTCCCTCCCAACACAAATTTCTCAAAGCACAAACTTTGTAACAACATTTAATGTTATGATTGTATTAAATGTATTCTGCGAAAATGTACCACAAATATTAGCTGAGAAACTTTACTTAAGAAATTTCTTTGCCGCTTTGTTCACCGTTAAGTACCACACATCACCCTTATTGCTGCATTGTTAAGGTTTAAAATGTTAATGTGATGATTAGGGCGCGCGCAAATCGCATTGTAAAGTTTACAATGAGCTCCGCCAGATGATTTTGTTCCCATACGTAGGTATTTCGTGGATACTGTGTACATAAAATAATATTTTTCTTGTGGGCGCCAGTTCTAAGAATTTCTTCTTCTTATAAAAGATGACATAAAATTTATTAAGAGTGTGTAAAATTGTTTGTTTTCTTTACAATGCTAATGCAGGTACATGTATGAGGTTTTTTTTCAATAGTAATGTTAACACCTGTGTTTCTTTTCTTGCCTTACATTAATGTAATATGACAGAAATGTTAAAATAACCATCTAGATAATCAATTACACACAACTCCCTAGATAGCTTGGTGAGCTAGGCCCTGAGTTAAATTCCCACGTTGTGAGAAGTTACCACTAAGACGTACAAATAGTGTCCCAGGGTTGCCACACGTCAATGATATGCACTGCACGCAAAATGCAGTACAAACTCACGCAGGCCGATGTCATAGGTACTGAAATCGTGTAAGTAGGTACCTACTATTCGACTCTGATGCAAATAATGCACTCATTAGAATAACTATTAATAAAAACAAAAAGCAATACAAATATGTCAATTCAATACAATGCCGATGCATTGTAAGTCCCATATACTGAGACAATTACAGGTTGATATTATTACTGAAAAAATATACGCAGCGTACGGAACCATTTCCTCTCCTATGTGGGAGAAATAAAAATACCAATGTATTATCTCATAAAAGCTCATTGCGTGCCATAAATTGTGAGGGAAATGAGTTCGTAAGCGTTGAGCCAACAATCTTTTACGGGCTCGGGAACGCTTTAAACACGTTTTTGGTGCGCGGTCTCAAAGGAGGTCTTATGAAATTTTATTTCCTGTGATCAGTAAAACGCATACGGTGACATTTTTTTTATAATATTATGATATTATGTGGATCATTGATTATTTTGTGGATCTAACCATTATGCTAATTTAAATGAGTAGGAGGTTCATTCATAAGGTCACACGCAGAATGCACATTCATGGTACCATTACCTAGTTCAGGCACATGTTATATTAATACCTAATGTATACTTTGTATTATCTACTTGCTATCTTAAGACAAAAGGTTTTTTGAATAAATTTTTATTATTATTATTATTTCACAAAATCTAGAATTCTCTTTTATTATGGAAATCAAAATATTTCCTGTTTTACCAAATATTATTCAAATATTGTACTTTTGATTTTCAGTGTTAGCGGGTGTGGCGCATAATTCGAGCTCGAGCGATAGTCACACGAGCAGCTCAAATTTGGGATGTATTTCTATGTCTATTTCTTGATATTTTTTTTGTTATAAAAATTGTTTTATTAGTTCGCGTATTGAAATAACTTTGAAAATGTGTTAGCTGGCATCCCTGTCTAATCAGGGCCTTCTTCAAACACAGCACTGAAATCACGATTAGATTGCGCCGCTGCGTACGAGCCGCCGCGCCGCGCGCCGCCCGGGAAGCAAACGCGACAGGAGAAGTGCCACAGCACAAAAATATAGTGAAAGGTCTGCTGCACTGCCAACCATTAGCGTCACTCGTGCGTTCGTTTAATTGAGTTTGGCAAATATAATAAGTGTTCTAAGATAAAAATCTATCAATATCATTTGGTATATTATTATGTTACTTTTGACCAAGTCCAATTTCTAACTGCAGTATTACGAAACATGTTCACATCAAGCAATGTTCCGAGTAGACCTTCTGTATTATATTTACTGTGTATAGGAAGTCAAACACCGCGCTTACTTTGTTTGCGTTAGATAATTAATACGTCGACAAACGCCGCTAGAGATATCTACTGATCCTTGCCAATTTTAACTAGAGAGTACATAGCGTGACGTCATGCGGCAAGATTGCCACGTGTTGTTTGGGTATGCAGATGAATATGATAATATTTAATATTGTAAATGTTAATTAGATATGTGTAACTTATAGTATGAAATGCTTCCTGCTCCAAACTGTGCCGTAGGGTGTCATCAACACGGTCGAAAGAATCGCGACGATGTTTTCAACATGATTTTATTCTCAATCTCTATGGTCTAATCGCCCTGCGCCAGAGACTCACCACGCGCCTCTCATTCGTGGATATACGCCTAATTTCCAGAACAAACTTACCCCATCTCTTGGCACACTGAAGCAGCTTTTGCGTGTAAATGCGACGTTCGTTATAGACTTTTTGTAAAGTCTCTTGGGGTCCAAATTGTGTCCACACACAATGACATATCAAGTTTGTTCTGACACAATCGGACTCCCTCTTGATCAATAACACTTTGAAGGAGAGTGGAACTGTACCATGCACGTACACATCACACACACATCGGCGCGCCATGGCACTGCGTCTGATCATCTGATCTGCAATATTGGTCTTCATTTGGCAAACGTTCCAAGATGGCTGCTCATCCCCTGCCTATTGAAGTGGAGCCTAAGCTAAACAAAAATCGAACAGACCTCTATAAACAAATCATTGTCATCGTCCCATTATCATCATTGTCCCTTTTCTGGTGTATAAAAACAAACTTTTCACTTGGTATATACCTATATACTGTGTAGTTATAAATCTAGCGGCATGACAATGAGTGTGTTTTTTTTTTTTTTTTTTTTTTTTTTTTTTATGACGGATGTAGATTCTAGCTCAGGAGCTTTAGAATCTTAACCGGGCTTGGTGGCGAGGCACCTTTTGTGCCTCCAGCCATGGACACTTATAAACTAAGCAACCGCAGCTAAGGGCGTCCCCTAACGGGACTCGGACCTCGGCTTAGGGCGTTGCTGGGGGGACAGCTAGGGACAGCTGGATCTGGGTTAAAATTATTTAGGGACGAATTTAAAACTACTGGCTCGGCGCGGGCCGGCTCGAGCAAGGGACGGGGAGGGGTACCGTTTCGGGGTCTTCGCGACGGGCCTCGCCGGCGAGGACGGTAAATCGGATGGCGTCGAGCCTGTTTGAGTGCTTCTTGTGCTACGGTAATCGGGTCGTCAGGGTAAGTGAGTGCGTGCCTTGGGCGGCGCACTCTACTTATCAGAGAGGGTTTGTAGTCTACGCTACTGACTACTAGGCGGTTTGGGTGGAGGGGGGCCTGATCGAAATAACGCTTGGAGGCGCGTTTCATGTACTGCTTGATGGTAGGCAGTTTTAGGTCGAGGTGGAGGTCCCTATTGCGCACGAACCACGGGGCGCCCGTGGCTTTGCGCATAAAACGGTTTTGGAGGGTCTGCATCCTATGGATTGCGGGACTTTCAATGTGAGCGAATACGACGCTCGCATAGGTCATGATGGGGCGAATACACATCAAGTAAATTCTCACCTTGTAATTAAGGGAGAGTTTACTGCGCGCATTGAGTATGCCGTGTAGGCGGCCGAGAGCGAAAGCGGCGCGCGAGCGCACCGTCTTTATGTGCTCTCGGAACGAGAGTCGGTGATCGAGAATCACGCCCAGGTATTTGGCTTTTGGTTCCCAAGGGATCCGTTGGCCGAATAGGGAGATGGGTTGAACTTGAGTGGAAAGATTGGAACTCTTGTGGAAGAGAACCGCTGCACTCTTGGAGGGATTCACCTCAATTCTCCATTTCCTGAACCACTTTCCGAGGGCAGTGACCGAGGCTTGGAGGACTTTGGTGATATTTGTTAGGCTAATGCCGGAATAATAGATGGCCGTATCGTCAGCGAATAGGGCCAGCTGTGACTTTGAGCTCTTGGGAATATCGCTGGTGTACAGCGTGAAAAGGAGCGGAGAGAGCACGGAGCCCTGAGGGACCCCGGCTCGGATAGGATGAGGGGACGATAGCGTACCACCCTCAATGCGATAGCGAAAGGTGCGGTTTGACAAGAAGTCTCGGATGATGAGCACGAGACGATCCGGCACATTGAATAAGAATAAGAATAAGAATAAGAAAATTTTATTTGTTAAAACATGAGTATACACACTTAAGCATAGGATGTTACAAAACATAATTTTTGAGATCGTCATGTTTAGCCTTTGCGGCGTACAAACTATTCAATTTACATATATATATTTTTTTATATCATTAATATTAATTACGGTATTTATGACAATTTTTATAACAATTTTTATTAAATTACATTGTTTTAAATCCATCAATCATCATCATCATCAATTTTAATCATTCAGTACATAAAATAAACAAAACAAATAAAAATAAAAAAATCAACCTTCATCAACTTTATTAATCAGGAACTCGTTAATATTGTAATAAGCTTTGTCTGCTAGGAATTTAATTAATTTTTTTTTTTAATATATCAATGTTTTGTTCCTTCCAGAGCTTGGGAATTTTATTGTAGATTTTTGGCGCCATGCAAAATATGCTTTTGTGCATTAGAGTGGTATTTGATGTGTGTAGGCAAAGTTTATTATTTTCCCGTCTGTTGCGAGAGACTACTTCGGACATGCTTGCAAATAAATGTGGATTACTTTTTACAAATATGGCACTTTCTAAAATGTAAAGACAAGGGAGTGTTAGGATTTTATATTTCCTAAAATACGGTTTACAACTATCAGTTACTTTTAGTTTAAACATTGTCCTAACACATCGTTTCTGAGCTTTGAATACGAGTTCCCTATTGGTCGAATTACCCCAGAAGATAACACCATATCTAAGGCTGGAAGAGACTAATCCATGATAGGCTGTAAGAAGGGCATCGACGTTAAGTACTGGAACCAATTTATGAATTGCGTAGGAAGAATTACTAATTTTTTTTGTTAATGTCTCTGTATGTGCTTTCCAATTTAATTTTTTGTCTATTATAATACCTAGAAATTTTGCAGTATCAACTTCATTAATATTTTTGTTATTATAGTGTGTTTTTATGTTGGACATAGTAGTTCCTCTTTGCATAAAGTGTATAATATTTGTTTTGTCCAGATTTATGTTTAAATTGTTATTTTGGAGCCATTGTATCATTGATCCAAGCGATTCGTTAATGTCCTCGTTATATGTTTCTTTGTTTCTGCATGGTATGGTGATGGTGCTGTCATCGGCAAATAACGTCATATACTGTTTAGTGCTTTTTGGTAAGTCATTAATGTATAAAATAAATAACGAAGGAATAATTGAAGGAATACAGCTTGTATATCAAGCCATTGTGCCAGACTTTGTCAAAGGCTTTCGCCACGTCGAAGAAAAGCATGCCAGTCGTCATACCGCGTTGGAAACCAGCGCTGATATGTTCGACTATGCGATGCACTTGGTGGATGCAAGAGTGTTTGGTTCGAAAGCCAAACTGCTCGTCGGGAATGAGATTGTGGGATTCGGCAAAGTCCTTTAGTCGGGGACAATGAGTGTGACTAATTTTATGATTAAAATATCACAGACAGATACGACCCGCACTATTGTGTTACAATTTATATGAAACAATGTGAAACAACACTGCGATGAAGTGAAGATCTTTTCTTAAAGAGAACAGTAAAATTATAGCAGTTGCTGCTGACATCAATAGATGTTATTTAAGTGAACAGTATGTTACCACTGGCTGAGAACAGACGACCCCACTTTTGTGCTTGCTTTTAAGCTTGCCTATTTATTTATTTATTTAATTAATTACTACGGATCCACCAATTACAGTAACTAAAAATGTAAAATGTAAAATTGTTAATGTAAACTTCGCTATTGTTAATACGCAAAATTTTTATTCATGGTAATAAATATTTAATATATACAAACCGCGAACAAAGGCGGTCTTACTTAATGCTTTAGACATTCCACCAGACAACCTTCGGGTGCTACAAAGACAATCACGGTAGATGCACAGTTTAATGTGTAGGTCACAGTTGATAGCAATGAAAATGAAGGAATTTCAAAGTAACCGTAACCTGGTGAAGGTATGGGTGAAGGCACGGGTGCAATCTTTACCTTAGTAGTACCTTAGTACCTTTACATCCACGAGGGCAGAAACAATAGCTTTTGTTTTAGACCAAACCAATTACACACACAGCTCACAAAATCAGCGCTGTAATTCGCTCAATTACAAAATCAATATGCATACTTAATCACAGAAATAGTGCGCTGCAAACAACACGCCGGTGTTATTGTAGTGACGTAACGATGACGTCACCCAGCCATGCGTTCGAACGAGTCCACAACCTGCTCACTTGTTGTGTTAGCGTTATCAGGGGATACGGGAGACATACGGTAACTGTCGCCGGTGACGTCACGGGGAATTAAAGTGGGAATGTATTGCTAGGATTATTAGGCTCAACCATTGTTCCTGCACGACACTACACTGCATCGACCATCGAATATAATTATTTCATGTGTCATCATGCAATCAGTCCAGTGACTATGAGCGGATGTAAGATTATTATGCTGAAAAAAATATGTTGCCCATGCTCTAGTGACATGTAGGTAATTTGTCTCTGGTTATAGGTCCCTCTCTCTTAGCTGTTAGGGCGACAAAGACTAAGATGAAGACATCTCATGGAGGATGGATATATAATTATATGGAACACAACTTAGCAATACCGTGTTACCCGGATCAACACTACGATTTAGCATGTTCATAAAATTTTGTGTTTTTCAATTATATATATATATAATTTTATATATATTATATAATGTATATATAATTTTTGTATGTATTATATGTAATGTACTTAATATGTTTTTAAAGTATTTACTACTTTATAATTGTTATTAATTGTTGTTTTTTTTATTTTTTCGTACCGCATTTCGTGATGCTCTTTTTAACCCAAAGGTTGACTGGGAGAGAATGCCTTACGGCATTAAGTCCGCCTTATGTACCATAAATGTGCATTAAAGATTAAATAAATAAATAAATAAATATAATTACGTTTATTTTGGCTTAAGACAATGACAAAGTTGCAACACTGCGCTACTCAATATTGCACAACGGAGATACACACTATTTCAGTTCAGGTAATCAACTAGTCCGAGACGAAGTTCCCTTTCAATAAACATGACTGCGCAGTCTGAATATTTTAGAACCGAACACTTTGGACTGCAGCGACGTGGCCGTGGGGGAGGGCAGAGGAAGGGAGGTCAAGCGAATAAAACGTCGCCGTAAGTGCGGATAAATTCCGGTGAATTTATTCCACTGTGATGTATGGCCGAGACCGCGAGTCGAGGAGCATTGCGATAGAACGCAGCAAAAACTACAAATAAACCATATGCGATGAATAATGTGCTGTAAAGAAAAGCATACAATAATAAAATCCTTTAAAGCCGGACCCCACCAGCCAACCGACTGGAATTTAGGTGTTAGGATTTGAAATCGCCGACTTGTTAAAATTAACGTAGGTATGTAAAAATAGGCATGTGCTTGGGGATCAAGGATAAGGTTACTTTATGGCTTAAGACTACATGCCTGGAAAAATAGTTAACTAAATAACAACTAAATCGATCGAACGATTCCCGACAGTTGTGTATTGCCGGGGTCAGTCCATTCGTAACCGTCTGTACTCTGGGGAGCATTTTGATTTGTACTCGGCTATACGCTCGCCCCCTAATGCATGGGATCTAAACACGTGCCGGTGTACTAACGACATGGTGGTAGACTTACATACATACATACATAGCTTCACGCCTGTTTCCCATAGGGGTAGGCAGAGACTATAGACACTTAGATAGGTATATTGTGTTTAGAATGGCCCACATTGGAGTTATTCCACTAAAATAATTTTTACAATACAATAAATTACAATATCACTAATTTCGAAGCTACATATCAATGTAGCTGCGAAATTAGTATTGTCATTCTAGAACATATACGTAAGTACAACTGTTAAAACCATAAAGCGTAATGGATTGTTGTTGACTTCATTATAATAATGACAATTATAAAGTCCAGCGTGATAAAACTGTGACTTTATATCCCGACGCAGGCCTGTTCCTGCGTCCCTTTGTAGTGCGTCGCCCCGCGGCCGCGGCCCGCTGTCACGTGGCGCAAAGCCACCGGGACGAGTTGACGACATGAAGTAACAAGGTTGACAAGGCTGTACCCTCACGACCTTCCTTACACTTGTGAAATAAATACTAACAATATTAAAATGACGACGGCATTGGCGGAGACTCGGTTGGCGATCGTAATTATACGAGTTAGTGAACAATAATCTAGACTGCGTCATCGGTCTAATGATAGCAAACGAAATTTCTAAGCGTGAGGCCCTGGGTTCGATTGCCGGTTCAGTCAATTTAAGTGTTTTGGGTCCATTAGGAAAATCATAGTACCAGTAAGCAGCAATAGCACTATTACAATAAGTGAACTATTATTCTGGCTAACTTTTCAAGGTATTGGTATTATATTTAAAAAAACAGAAAAAATTGTTACATAACATGGTAACTAGATACAATATTAAACGTAACTACTCCTATCTGTGTATTGTCACCGTCGCCGGCGTGAGTCCGTTAATTAATTAAAGTATTAGCAGCGCCACGGCTCGGTTCGGCTAGGCTCGGCTCGACTCGGCTCGGCTCGGCCGGACCGGTACATCCTCACTAAGCCACGTCCCGATAATGATATATGTGTTTTAATTTAACTCGCACACAAATTAGGGACGGCACCGGAACTCCACCTCTCCGGGCGCAAATGTTTTAAGTGTAAATTACATTTTTATTGATGAAGGTCGAGGTGTCGACCCGGTGTACCACCTGATGTCACAGTAATTAATTAAACTGTTTAACTGTTAATTTATATGTCTGCTAAGACTGAGTAGTTATGTGTTTCACTACACAATTGTGTTGTGAACAGAACAGCTTGTCCCGCCTGCAATACATTTTCCAACATCACAAAGCTTGTTTTTAGATTTTTAGTTAGTACTTTTTACGCAGTCGGGTTTTTTGTTTCTTTTAATAATTGATTTTATTTCCTTCTTTTTAGTTTATAAATCATCATAGAATCACTTATCAGATTTAAAATATAAATTAATACAACTAAAGATCATTTTCAAAATCAGTTCGCACATTAAAGCGTATAAAATCCGCCATATTGTTTTTTTTTTTAATTTCATGTACCCAGTGACAGTCGTGCTATCAAGACGAATCTAATGAGGTGTCATTTATCTAAATCGGTTGAGCCGTTCAGTAGTTACGACCGGACATAGGAACGGACATACATACATACATACATACGCGTCAAACATATAACCCTCCTCCTTCGGCAGTCGGGTAAAAAGATCAGTAGGTATTACCATACCTACTTGACAAATGGGCGGGTATAATAGTAAGGACATACAAGTAATTACTATTTACTAAACATACCATCACGCCTGTATTCTCTGAAGAGTTGGGCAGAGGTCCACTGATATACCCATAGATCGCCGGTATTGTTACACAACCCATGGCGCAGACGCCACTAGAGCGCTGAATTAGTAATGAATTATTTGATATATGAACAACACAACATACCGCCATTCGAAGGAAATATAAATAACATGACACACTCGGCAAGTATACCGTGTCGTTACCGTACGTGCGCCGTATCGCGTCGCAAGTAAAACGAAGTCATACATCAAGCTGCCGAGCGGCGCCCATCGGTTACTTGCTGCTACTCTCAAATGATGAGAGCGCCGCTGACTCTGACCGTACATAAGTTATAGTAGGTAGCTACCAATGTAACAATAGAAATCAGAATGTACATTTTGTATTTAAGTATTGGGTCTATATTTTTGCGAAAAGAAATCGATCGCCGACAGTGTTGAAACCTGCGTCCGCTCACTGACAAAACACTGGTAATCTTGTACCAGCAACCAAAAGTTGAGCAACTAATAATGCGAGATATCATCGTTCTACTGAATGGCTACAAAATGAACGCAGGCAGTACCGAATAGCAAATTAATCTTGATTAATATTATCCTAATTTCTCAGTATTGGCCTCTTAAAATCCCCTGCTAAACGCAGAAAGCAAGAATGCAAACCCTCTGCATCTTCAATCCGACGTCTTGTTGTGTGTGTGGGTGCAATGGTTACTGAAACTATTCTGCTTTTATTGCTCTGCTTATATTTGCTAAATAGTTTACAAGCAAACAATAGCGTTCGAGTTACGTCCCACCCTCGAGTCACCGCTACATTTAACATAATTAACTAAACGGCATAAAGTTCATTCAAGCAACACCAGCAAGTTTTTGTTCTGTATTTCACATAACCTTGAGAAAGAATGAGACATGAACTCTGATGTGAATCACTATGAATCAAGTTATCTTTAATGTATGCGAGTAGTAAAGCCTGTCTGCAGTTAAATCTAACTTAAGATATCTTACGCCTGGTATTTACTTTTGACTTCAACGTTAGACTATTATTATCTAAATGGAAATTTAATAAACGAATTTAAGAGACGCTTCGCTTGATTTATTAAGCTTAAAAATATATAATAAACCTTTGTAAAAATAACAGACTTTAATAACTATTGTAGTAGGTACTTACGTGCATTCATTTATTATTTAAATGCTGGTAATTTAAAGTTGATATATATCTGAAGGAATGACGTTGACTAAATCATCGAAATATAGATAATGTATATGTCGATTGCATGTATCATTTTTGTAAGTATTTCAACTTTATAATAATGTATATTTCATTATTGCTTATTTTATAAACATTCTTTGTCATCATTTATTTGTATAAGAGAGGCGTACCTCTCTTGAACGCGCCTGAATTAGACTCGTCACTCGTAAGTGACGAGTCTAATTCAGGCGCGTTCAGGCTAGCGGTGTTTTGTGAAAACTATCGCTTGTAGGTTCTTACCTACAAGCGATAGTTTTCACAAAACACCGCAGCATCGCTTATCTCTAACCTGACAATTAAAAATGCAATAAATAAATTAATTGAACAATAAATAACACAGATAATTCTTTCTGGTCACGCGGCGGTACCGTTTATTTGTTTAATCTAAATGCTAATTGTCCGCGCCGAGGACGTGCGGGGCCCACCCAGCCGTGCCGGGGGGCGGGGGCGGGGGTCATGGAGCCGGGGGCCACACAGACACGATGAATGGGTGCATCCAACAGACACCGAGCAGGTACCTACTGTAAACAATTTCACGTTGTTTAGACAGACATGGAGAACTACAGGTAACCTGTACTACACTAGTACGTGAGTACATAACGAAGAGGTGTACCGTATTGCCTCGTGGATAATCGTATTGCACTCTTGCTAACGTTTAGGTTTATTGACATTGAATAATACTTGAACTCGCAGCGTACTGTGCATAGAATTGAGCTAATGCCTTTTACAATCTGTGTAACCATATCCTTTTAATCTCTGAAAATTAATACCAACACGAGCAACACTAATGCCACAATAGCGATAGAAAACAAAGTGTCGTCATTTAGGTCATTAATCGTTCATTTAGTTCATTATTATCATATAAATATTATTCTAAATATAATAAATATAGATAGTCAGTATTTTATATTATCATATAAAATACTGACTATCTCCTATTTCCAGTGACATAAATTAGGTATTTCTTAATTAATAATTTACGTAATTGTATGTTATCTCTACAATTCAAATAATTTAAATTATATTTTTATAAGAATTTTATTGTATTTCCTTATAAAATGTATAAATAAATAGTCAATAGTATAAATGTTAATATTAAATAGTGTATAATAAGTTCCACACAAGCACAAATTTCATAGCAAATGTAATAATGTTGTATTATTTGACAATAATAGTTGTAGTTCTACTCAAATAATTTTATGTAAGTACTTAGTTGCTTTAATTTTGCATGCCCACAATGAGGGTGAAATATGTCCTGTACTATATCGTAACTTAACATCTTGTATACCTACCATGTTTCAAGCAATAAATGATTTGATTTGATTTGATTTGATATCATATAATATTTTAATACAGTATAATTATCAAGAAAACACAAATAGATACTACAAAATTTAAATTTTAATGATAATTTCGTAATTGCCACATAGTTATTGAAAAGTTCAAAGAACAGCTTTAGACTAGACAATGCTTAAAATTATCACCGTCAAATACCTAGACTGAATCTAAGTAAGCGTTTAAATATTCACAAAGCTGGAGGGCAATCTATCAAATTGCACAAAATTAAATGATGGCACTCTTTAATTCTTTATTCACCCGACTTGAATTAAAATAAATCACGTTAACAGTGAACTTGAGCAAAAACCGTTTAATGTCTTTTCTATTGTAAAGATTTTAATCGATACTGGTTGAAATTCTTCACATTTGAAAATATAAGTCCATATTCAAATTTGTTTTTGGTAATTCCTTTTCGTGACAGTTTTAGAATAATGCTGCACTTAACTTATTTTGACCTCCGGAGAACACAATACCTACTTATTTAGTTAGTTAACACAATATCTAAGGTCTAAGAAAATAGACCCTTATTTGCGTGTAGGTATTTTCATACGGATACGTTTCGGAGAAAATATTTGAATAAAAAAATCATCTAAAGCGCACAGTGTATGTAGTATAACTAGCATTTAAGAATCAGTGGGTGTATACATACATTTTGGAGCCGGCGTCGCTCGTCGATCGGCGGCGTTTAACAGTTTAGCGGTATGACGACTCAATCGCACGCCTTCCAATTAACAGGATTACTTCACAAATTCGGCAACAAACGACTATGGAGGTACGAACACAGAGTGGAACTGGTTGTAGAAGGTCCACAGGTGGTCACACTCCCATTGTCATGGTATAGCTTTGACGCAATAATTACTCAGTCTCCTAACTAAACCAACGAAGAAATAATATGTAGTCACGAGCAAAGATATATAAGCACTTACAAAAGTGCTAAAGCGATTTTTTCATGAATGAACGATTGCAACTTTGAGAGGGGCTCGTGGCCAAGTTGTAACTACGCTGATCAAACGATCTGCAAGGTTAAGCTACACTTGCCGCGGTCAGTCTGTGGATGGGTGACCTATGACAATCGTTAGTGGCAGTCAGAAGCCTAAAAAGCCTGACAACCAGTCTTTTCTTCGAATATCGGTATTACCTAGAAATTGAGTTGCGGAGGTCTGATGGCAGTCGCTCCCGTGTAAAATACTGATATTTAGCCGCATCCTGGTTAGACTGGAAGCCGACCACAACATGGTTGGGGAAAAAGGCTAGGAGGAAGAACGATTGCACCTCTGAAATATACCAATGTCACTATAGTATTGGTTCCTTAATACTCTATTCGTAATACTACAAAATTTCTATCTATCAGTACTTTAGGAGAAAATCGCTTGCATAGTGTATACATGTTTTGCTCGCGCCTGTACCTACCCGGTCAAGTCCAGTCAAACGCGTGCGGTGTGTCGTGTCATGTCTACCTCAGCATAGAGTTCAAGATACAAGTATGAGACAAATACGTTGGCCTAATTTAGCTTTAATTGTAATTTACAAAAAAAAACTGACGGCCATAGAATGAACGGACGATAGAAGCTCTACAGCTACACGTAACGCAACAATATACCTACTACATGTCACCGATATTACGTAATTTCTATACCGCAACTGCATTTCTTAATGTCACAGCAATGTAAACCTACTTGTTGTAAATACTTGAACAATATGAACCAGTGTCGCGTTGCTGGGAGTAAGCCTGCTGTTCTTGAGCTGTGCAGGTGACTG
Organism: Acronicta psi; assembly: GCA_946251955.1. Lineage (NCBI taxonomy): Eukaryota > Metazoa > Arthropoda > Insecta > Lepidoptera > Noctuidae > Acronicta > Acronicta psi. Next base: position 238,519 of record OX276473.1, on the reverse strand, counting down.
CATTCAGCTCACATTTAATGGAAACGAAACTTGTCGACGGTTTCAGTCCGCACGTAGCGTTGTTTACCGCCGCCATTGAGAACTGATTTGTTAACCTATTGTTTGAAAACTAATCGTTTTATTTTAGCTTGGATTGATATCTCAAGACTAAATACATTTGAGTTTAGTATCAACATTTCAAGTACCTAAATCTTTATTATCATATTGATAGGAGCTAATAGCTCAATGGCGTCGGAGGTAGCCTGTCATGTGAGATATACTGTATTGTTGTCAATTCCGTCAAAAACTGTAACAAAAACAAACTGTAAAAAAGTTCACTGTAATGAATAGCAAAACTGAAAACGTTTATTTTTAAATATGCACACCTGTCACTGCGGCGCGGAGAGGTCCCTCATTATAGTGGGAAAACAATATCAGATAGGGTTATAAGTTTACAGAGGCGGTAGTCGTGAGCGAATAAACGTAATACGATAAGGCGTCCCGCGTATGTAAACTAGGTTCCCGACTAGTTGAATAACACAAAGCGTGTATATTTATGACGATATCGCAACGATATCGCATCACACTCGCCCCGAGCGCCGCGCGCCGGCCACTCGTCACACCGACACATATGTATATGGTATCGTGAAAGATTAAAACAATAGTTACATTGAAAAGTATGAAAACACAACTCTATCCAAACCAATTATAATTATATGGTTTTATAAGCTAATGGGAAAAAGTCTACAGCCTGAAAACACAAATATTTTTAATTTAATCACCAGAAGGGATAGATAGAATATTTTTTATTGCACACCAAAAAACAATGTAAGGAACAATCTTATAAGTTATAAATGGTACAATGGGCGGTCTTATCGCGGTCTAATAGCGATCTCTTTACAGACAATCTTTGGATGGACTCAAGTGTAAAAGGAAAAACGATATATATACCTACATATTTAAATTACTAAATGCATGGAAATTCCAACTACCTTAAAATACATCAAAGAAAGTTCTTGTAAAAATCTATGTAATATTCGTGGCGAGACTCGTCTCGCACTTAAGTCAGCTTTCATGTTCGCGTACGTGCAAGAGGTGTGAGCGCGGCCCACGATCCTTCCCTTTATTCAATTCCTCGTTTTGCATAAACTGTTTACTCGGGGCGAGGCGGCCTCGTCGAGTGACAGCGCGCCTTTTGACGGGACGCGCCTCGCCACGCCACGCTTCGAGAAGAGGAATTTATAAATCGCTGGCTTTACGTCAGCGCTAGTTTCGCTCGCGAGTTTCTAGAGCACACTGCTAATGTACTTCAGCAGTTTTCTATTGGTGTGCACTGTGTGCAGTAAAATCTTTGAGAGCTAAACAAACAGCAGGACTTTTGAAAGAAGCTACCTATTTTAGGAATTTTTAGTTTTACAGATTTTACACTGTTGTGTCTTTTAGCAACCCTATGAAAATCTTTTCACGCCCTTTTTGAAGAACCCTATGCTGTTAACGTAGTCCCTTGGCAAAACCTCGGCGGGGATCGACTAACTATTGCTTGTCATGATAGCAGTAAATAAACGGGTACTCAAACAACGCTTAGCTAAACGGCAACCACACTGTAAACTCGGAAATAAATGCACAAAAAAGCCTAAAACAAAACACGATGAGGTTTGACCCTTCATCCCTTCCCGGAGTGATACAAAGTTAAGCAATAAGCGTTACAAAGCGCGAGTGTTTGCTGCGGCACACAGGGCGAGCGCACATCACGCGAGCAGCGGCTAAACAAATTAGTTGCGGTAAAGTTGGACCAGCACGACGGCCGAGCCCGCGTGTTCGCGTGCCGCTGCCGTCACGCCGCTGTCGGTCTGGTGTGACTGAACCTTTATACCCGCAAATATTTTGCCTATCAACATGTTGTATAAGTGCAATACATTACTGATGAATTGAATGATTTCAGAACAATGTCAATATTGAGGGTTGGTGGTGGTTTTAGGTTGCCGGACTAGGGCTGGTTTTAATTCGTTTATCTATTTATAATATATTAGTTATTTAACACTTTATGGTCGCTCTACAGTCACTATTGTAATTAGTAGTTATTTCTCACAAGTTGGCTATGCATAAATAAAATAATAGTGCATTGTTTTACTTTTATTTATATTTTTCAACTCATCATTAACAGATTTGAATTAAATTAACGATGACTATGAACTGTAGTCTAAAACTTTCTATAAAAGTAGAAAGTCATGAAAATTTACCGTCATTGCTTTGTTGTAGACACTATCATTTGTTAAAAATGCTATTAAATACAAATCAACGTATGCGCACACAATACATCAGCCCGATGCGCGGTGATTGATCTAATGACCGCGTGTCGATGTGCGCTCAAATGTGCCGCGATTGTTGTACTCCGCGCGAGTGTCACGCATTGCGCTCAGCTTATTTACTGTAATACGCCACAGTGGACGCAGAGCACAACGATGATGCACGACGAGAAAATTTTGTTTTTCTCTCTAAACTATTTATAAAATGATTGTCGATGACTGAAAGCTGAAAGTCCCCCTTGCGGCCTTGGTGCGTACCAACTACAAGGGAAAACTTTATCAGCGAGTTTAGTAGTAACTGCATTTGTACGTTGCGTTCATACGTACCCAAGAATATACAATTCAAACCAAAAAACTTCTACGTTAACTTTCAGTAACCCTTAACCCTACTAATTAGAAAGTAAATTCGGAAACCACCAGGCTATAAAAACTTTTGACTGTGTGTTGGAAACATGATGTTAGAATGATACCACATGATGGCACAAGCCGCAGTTATGATGAACGGCGCACAACAACCGCACTCGGAGTTGTGATCCGACGCGACCGCGCACCGAACAGTTCAGCCACGAGTCGCTCACTTCTGACTGTTTGTTATTATGTGTCGGGGAGGCACAAGTTTCACGAGTTCGCGTATTAGTTCTTATGCTTACGTTTTATTTAAGGTTGAAATGAAGTCAATGAATACTTGGGTTACATTTTTTAAATCGAGCTAATGTTTATAAAAAAATTGGCAATGACTTTGAATACATAAAAAGAAGAGACTAAAAACGTAAAAGATACATTTAAAAATTAAGTAAGTTTACAACGGACGGTTCAGGGCAAAATTACTACTAATAATAAATACACCGTAGGAGACTGTACTTCGTGGTACAAGGCTGCGCTTCTTTGTAAATCGACGCTACTAATTATGCGGAAGGATAGAAGGTAAGTACTTACCTGCAGGCCGCCTCGGGCCGGCGTCGTCGTCGGGAGCGACGGCGCACGCCCCGTGTCGATCGTATCGGCTGTTGTACTGGGGGGCTAGACAAGTTGCATTTTGACATTCGAATCGACAAACAAAATGTATGAAAATGACATTAGTGACAGCCCGATTTGTCGAAAGCTTGTCATTTTCATAAATTTGTCGATTCGTATGTCAAAATGCAACTTGTCTAGCCCCCCTGGTCGCTTTGTTTCATTGTCAAGAGGCTAAAATTTTAATTAGCTTACAAACGGAAGCTAATTATTTTGTTTTTTTTTTGCTTGTTTATAATAGACAGTAAAGCTGTACGTAAATAAGTTTACATTATAAGTAGTTAAAGTAAGTAAGACGTAGTTCACCCTAGGATATGACGTAGTTTATACTAAGACGTAGCTCACACTACGACGTAGCTCATACTACGACGTAGCTCACACTATGATGTAGCTCATACTACGACGTAGCTCACACTACGACGTAGCTCATACTACGACGTAGCTCACACTACGACGTAGCTCACACTACGACGTAGCTCATACTACGACGTAGCTCACACTATGACGTAGCTCAAACTAAGACGTAGTTCATACTACGACGTAGCTCACACTACGATGTAGCTCACACTATGACGTAGCTCATACTACGACGTAGCTCACACTATGACGTAGCTCATACTACGACGTAGCTCACACTATGACGTAGCTCATACTACGACGTAGCTCACACTATGACGTAGCTCATACTACGACGTAGCTCACACTACGACGTAGCTCATACTACGACGTAGCTCACACTATGACGTAGCTCACACTACGACGTAGTTCATACTACGACGTAGCTCACACTACGATGTAGCTCACACTATGACGTAGCTCATACTACGACGTAGCTCACACTACGACGTAGTTCACACTATGACGTAGCTCACACTACGACACAGTTTATACTAGCAATTAAGTAGTTCGCAACCTTTTGCAACAGTCTGTTAATATTCAATATTGCAATAGTATTATATAATGTTCTAATAATTAATTAATCTAATTTGTATATTTTTGCGAGGAATTAAGCTTTGTCTTATCACAGAGGGGCTAGAGTCCCCAGCCCACATGTTACTTCAATGTCCGCGTTAACTTAGCTGTAAAGTAATACTTTTACGCCACATGTGTGTGTAATCTGTGTAGTGTAGTGATTAGCGCGCACTTCGCGTTGATCTGCGCAAACATAGCGTCTGGGCTGTGTTGACATCACAACCCTTGTTTGTTTGTAGATTACGTGCCGCTCGCGTCGGCCGCCACTGTACATACGCGCTGTGTGTACAACTTTTGACCGCATGAATCTTTAAATGTATTATTATAAGTTATATTGTTGTTGTGTCCAATGTGAATACAATGCTAGTGTTAATTTGTATACCGAAGTGTTTAAATTAATAAATAAATGAAATAAAATTTGGTGCATATTATGTTTGAGTCTATCAGTTTTTGTGTTCTAATAGGTTCAGTTTCAATTTAATGTCCTTCAACTAATTGGGAATTCGTCCCTGTGGTTGAAATTAACGCGAAATATAAATTCATTGTAATCATTAACTAGATAGATACGTTACAAAATTACCTTCATAATTTTCAATCAGGTTACCTTGAATGTCGTACATAACAGCATCACTAGTGTCGGAGCAGGATTTACCTCGTGTCGACTCCTTAGGAGATTACAGCCAAATGAGAGGTGCGACGTAATTTACTTAATCCTAATCAGAGCCGCCGCGACGTGCCCACGAGGCGCTGATACTATCGTGTGGCCTTTCATCACGCAAACTAATTAACAAACAATCGTACATACATAGACGACACGTTTGGCGTTACATTTGGCTTCTGCGCCGGGATTATATGGGTTCGATGGACGACGAACAAACGACAAACACGACGAACAAACACTTGTACGACCCATTCAAAGACCCTACGACATAGAACTGCATACGTATTATAACAGTGATTTCACCATAATACTACATGAACCGAAAACAAATGAGGTGTCCCAAGACACGTACTTTTATAATGCTGTAAAGGTGAACAGCAGCGGCTTGGAAGGAAGGAAGGGAGGCCTTTGCCTAGCGGTGGGACAAAGTGGGCTAGTAAAAAAAATATGAACAGCATTGCTCGAGTACTAAGTATCCTAGAACGAAAATACATTGCGAGGAGGGCACGGCGCATGATGGATTAGAGCTTAGCTCCTAGGCCCTAGCTCGTATCCCAAGAAACATCTCTCCCAGACTCCCGTAAACACATAAAACTATACAAAGGAGCAGTTTTGACCAAGGACGACGCACGCGGTGTTCTTAATAAGTATTTTACAAATGAATAATTTACTCTCAATGGTTTACTAATCGTAAGAAGGACTGCTATGCTAGAGGTCCTTGGGTTCGATTCTCGGTACAAGCAGTGTTGTTGGGAGATTTCGCGAAATTACCTAATTGCAGCCGGTGACTGGATTTATGACCAGCGAAATGTGGGTGTGCCGCAGTACACCTCTGTCCAAACCTTCGTGGAATATAGGCGTGATGGTATGCTAAATCATTTAAAAATCATAACAGTACGTATTTACACACTCAAATGGATGTCACTTAAAAATACATTACCGAGCAAGCGAGCGCATTCACACGTGCGCGTGACGAGAAACAATAGCGCCGTCGTATCGCCACAGTTTACACAACAGTGCACTTCATAGTGCTTGACTTATCCGAGATACTTGACCGAGCGCCGACTCTAACTCGGAGCCCAGAGGATCTGTTATACGTCGCCCCGACAGGCAATCATATTTATCAACAACCCAAAACGCACAGGGACTTAAACAAAGGAGGTAGAGAGAGAAGGTGGGGGCGGGGAACGCAGGAAATAGAAAAACTTGGCTCGTTTACAATGAGCGCGACTCGAAGGTATTATTTTTACGAGCTCATCCCAGTAACGACTGTATTTGTCGCAAACTTTATTGTATGGGCTCCGCGAAACGGGTCAAGCGGGAGTTACGCCGCGCCCTCTCTTATAATCAAAACAAGTTGAACACATAAGTATAAGTTTTAATGGTTTCTTGAGACACATATCGTATTTAGTATCAATGTTCAAATATGCTAATAAAAACCAACTGGTTTTATTTCACAATACAAGATATTAAAACTGCTCTGAATGGACCTACCTACATCTTGTAGAATAATACCTAACAGCTAATAGATCCTGCCGTAACACCTTGATGTAGGTCACTAATGGGTCACTAGCGCATTCACTAAGTAGGTATTATCGGACATTGCATATATTTAGTTGTCGCCAACCATTTGTCTATTGGTTTCTCTATCTACGACAATATTATGGGCAAGTCGGTAGGGGCGTGAATGTGCATATTGTGAATACATTGTAGGTAATATAGTTAATAGGTAATATAGTATAGGCAGTAGCAGTGATTGATCGTATTAGGAAAAAGGCAAACCCTAGAGATTGTCCACTCAATTATATTTTATAATTTTTCGTTTACTTACTTAGTGCCTTCACCGCCTATTAAACCAGTGATTGTACGTAATCCCGCTACAAGCTAGGCTTGACGTCCGATATTTGTGGGGGTATGTTTAAAAATGATATTTTTATTTATAAACCTATTGAATTTAACACATGCAGAAAACAAGAGATATATAAGGAACTTATGAGGCAAAGTACTCACAAGGCTGCAGGTCACCACAATCATCATCGGCCCGCATTCGTCCACGGATACCTATCACACTCACTCACCACTAACACTATATAGGTCTGTTTCAGTTTCACCACCTCCTAGCAAGTTATCGTTAGATAATTAGGCTATAATTTAGAAAACGAACGATACGACACAACCAAGACGCACCCAGAACAGTTATTTTCTAAAATTTATTTTCAGATGAATAAAAAGAGGTGTCGGCGCCATGTCGGCGCCAAAAACTTTAGTTCGGTCCACGTCACTGGTGAGGCAAAGGAACGATGCCCAAACAGCCTTGTCTAATTTGTAAAACCAAATATTATGTTTGTCATCAGTTCTAATTATTAATTAAATATTTTAATAAAGATTTTAATTTATTGATAAAAGTTTATATTAAACGATTTATAAAGCAAGGAAGTTTCACTTCATAATTCATAAAAGGATTTGCTGTACGATACAAACCTCTTTGGTAACAATGACATCGTGTTTGTGTCTTATCTTAAGTCTGCTATAAAATTCTCAAAAACAATTTATGTAATATTCGTAATAAAATTAAAAAATATTAGTTATATAAAACATATCCCTTCGGTCAGCCCGGCTTTTTTTTGGCGGATAGAGTTGTCCATAGATGGTCAAACTATGGTAATTTAAAAAGGATCCATATTATTACACGAGTCAAACAGGCCCTGTATTTAGTTTATCACCACATTTTGTGTTCTGTTACTTCTATTAGCTCGTGAGCGCGTGAGCGGCCGCTTGGTTTTTGGATTCGTTGACAGCTTATTGACATTGATCCGTGTGGTACACACAGTCGCCGTAAGAGGGCGTTACTATTGCTTGCGTTTGGTTTGGGCGACTATGGCGCTTTATTTACCTACTTGCAAAGACTACAATATAGGTAATGGGTGGATAAAGGAAGGAGTTAGGAGTAGGATGGGTTCTGAAGCCTATTTAGGTGAACAGAGTTTGATTGCCAGGTAAAAATAGTGTTATTAGGTTTTTCTATGCAATTCTAAACAGCAGCTCGAGGTCTGCATTTGACATTAACATACCATCACCCTCTATCCCCGAAGGGTTAGGAAATGTGATGAATATAAATAAATGGAAACAACTTGATTTTAGCAATACATCTTTAATAATGAACGAGTCCCTCACTACATGGTAGGGCTACATATATGGAAAGATACATGATAGCATAACAATAAGGTGCATTATACACAGGCTTATAGGAGTAAAGTAGTATACACACTTCAGCCGTACTAACATAGAACCACATCGTACCGCTTCTTGGGACCTATCCCATGAAGGTGAGACCCGGGAAACGAACCCTAGGGCGTAATAGTCGCGCAGAGTCGGCCAACAAAGCAGTTACGGGTTGGCATATTTTGTGTCCAGTTAATGGCAATAGGCTCGCCCGCTTTTACAAGGAGCCTGTTTTAAATAAGCAAAATAAATAAAAAACCTGTCATCAGTACCTACATAACTTTTACCTACAAATACTTGGGTTAAACTTAAAACATTGGCAGCTAATGCGTGCCAAGTCACTCAGTAGTAAGTCACTTCAGGAACATCACAATAGCGCACTGTTCTTAATTACCTAGATACTCTCATTTCACTGTTTTCTTTGTAACGATTTACTCGGCGAACGTCGAGCTGTAGGAAAATAGCTGTCCAACAGGCTAGAACCGTTACACTAGTTATGTAACTGTACAAACACTAAGTGTTTTTGTAGAATTACATTATTACTAGCTCTAGTTTTCAACTCGAGACAGAAAACGCCAATTAGGTACTGTTGGTGTTACAGCTGGGCTGGATTCTCGCAGTGCTAGTCGATAGCTGCTAGTAGGTACTCGTAGCTAAATGCATCCGATCTTGACTTAAAATGCATTCGGTTAATTTATTTATTTATTTATTGCACTATGTAGTTTACAGGAAATACAGAGTTAACTTAAACATACATAGACATTAGACCCTGTAAGGGTGTTGCAAAGCATTCCTTAATAGTATTTATACAACTTTGGTTTGCACTGTTAAGTTTATACATAAATTAGTAAATACTTATATGATATTAAAATCCGTTAGTGCATAAATAAATTCGAACACTACAAAATAAAATTAACTACAGTCTAGACGAACATGGAAAAGAGCTGAACGTCTCAGATTTAAATTCGGGATATCTCGCACCTCACCTGTGCCAACGTATTCCATTGTTGAATATGCTTTGTTACAAAACATAGGCCTTTGTACGTAAATGATAGTAGGTACGTGCGTAGGTACCTATGATTGTATAGATGTGTATGCACACAATAAAATAGTACATAATGAAGACTAGCCAGCTTACACGCAGACCTAGGTAGGTACGTAGTTAGGTACGCTACGTACGTGTGTGCACACATCACGGTCCCCGCTCACAGGACAACAGTCGTGGGACCCAAGGCATCCGTGGGGAAGTTATACGAATGCGTTGTTTCCGTCCCAATACAAGAACATCCAGTGAATATTATTACAAGGCAAAATTTATTAGTACTAGCCTTTCAGAATTAACTGTACCTTTTTTTATTCTGAAGGTATATCTTCGCTAGATATTTTTTTTAAATCGGGCTTAAGTAGGTAACTATCTATGTAAGTATATAAGTATTTATATAAATATAGAAGTATTTATATTATAACACTCATTCATAAAAATGTTCAATTGACATTTATCTACAATTTAAATAAAAATATGTAAACACATTATTTAATTTAAAGCAAACCTTATTCAACTAAGATGCATATTACCTATATTGTTTCATTGGTATTGATAGTTGTATAATACTATGTTAATGTTATTATCCCGCAAACACCCTGACGCTTCGGCCATGTAGCGACATCTAGCGAATAGCAAGACACGACACGCGTAGAGCTGTGAACCGGTTGTTGTACGTACACGCGTTGTGTGTGTAGTGACTGCATGTATGAGTGTGTGTGTGCGTATGTGGTGCATCTCTCCGCAAACACCGGCTTGTGACGCATCGACAGTTCGAGCTGAATCAACACGATACCGCCTTCCCCGGCAGCACTCAAACAACAGATACGTGAAGAAGCCCCACTCGATTGATTAAGAAGATAGATTACCTAACTTTATTTAAACCGCTATATATATTGGCTATAGGCTAAATTCAGTGAGTTAGGAGTACTTAACTCACTGAATTTAGCATATAACCAAGAGTACTCGTCACTCATGGTCAGGTGTGAGTCTGTCATTACCTACTAGGGGTGTGCGCCGCGCCGCCACGCCGCCGCCGCCGGCGGACCTGAAGCACGCCGCCGCCGCCGGTCGCGGGACCGGCGTGAAATCGGCGTGTCTTTTTAGTTTATTTAATTGACAAATAAACACCTAATAAAGTCGTTCAGAAACTTTTTAACTCTGTCATACTTGAGGGCACAGCGCCGGAGACTTAGAACAAAAGCGTGGTGGTGTTTTTCTTCAAAAAGGCGATAACACCTTATTGAGGAACTATAGACCTATCTCGCTTCTGGAGTCATGTTGTTGTCTCGAGCGCAGGTTTGATGACTTCTAGCCTTCGGAACAAGCCGGTTTCCAAAAGGATTAGGACCATAGACCACTTCCACACGCTTATTATACAGAAGACCAAGGAGTGTAATCAGCCACTTTGCTTAGCGTTTGTGGACTATGAGAAAGCCTTCGATTGAAACTTGGGCGGTGCTGCAATCTCTGTAACGGGGCCACACTGACTATCGGTATATCGAAGCGTTCCTCTTCATCATGTTGATGGTATACCGTACGACTTTAAAAAAAAATGGTACAGTATGGGAGGTACACCATTGTTTGCGGCACAGTTCCACTACCACACCCTGCAGCCGTTTCATCGAAATATCCCAACTTCACCAGATTTGAACTACACCTTCCCACTTGGGTTTGGTTGGTCGGTTTAGTGACTTCCAAAAGTACCAAGGAAGGTTACATCCGGGGGAGGTGTTCGCTTGGTGGTAGGTAGTAAGTAGGCGGGGGAGATATCTCAAACCACAGTTTGAAGCGTTGAGGTGCTTATACAAAAACGCCATTATGTCGGTCCGAGTACAGGAACAGTGTACGGGGGTAATTCCATTGCAAAAGGGTATTAGCCAGGAAGATATCATTTCCCCGAAACTATTCACCACCGCAATGGAAGATGCCTTTAAGTTACTGAAGTGGAAAGGATTCGGCATCCACATCAGTGGCGAGTATATCACTCATCTTCATCTTGCCGCCGATATCAATATCGCAAAATCGCTTCAAGAGCTCAGCACAATGCTCAATGACCTCAACAGTTTCCTAGCAGGTGGATCTCAAAAGAACTGGGCAAGACGAAACGTTTGAAACGTCAAGACGCCTACCACCTTAGTCACCCGTGACCATGGACGCTGTAAAGGGTCCGAAACGTCGGGATTAAAATAATATCAATATAACGCGATAAAATCCGTAAAAAGTAGTTTTATTTCAATGTCAAGTATTCGCGTAAGTGTCAGAAATCAGTAAGATGAAAGTTATGTCAAACGCTCATGTCGTGCCCATCTCAATATTCGTTGTGAGCTCTGCTCTCGAAGTTGTTGACAAGTATGTCTATCTAATCTAGGACAAACCGTCCAGCTAGGTAGGTCCAACTTCGAGAAAGAGGTCACTCTTCGAATCCGACTCGGCTGGGCAGTGTTCGCGAAACTTTCTTCCACCAGTGTGTGTAACCAGTGATGACATATGGCACAGAGACGTGGTCACTCGCTATGGGCCAAAGCTAAAGGTCAATCAGCGAGCTATGCTTGGTATTTCTCTGGCTACCAAATCAGAAATGAGGAGATCCATAGAAGAACCAAATGACCGATATAGCCGAAAGGATTAGCAAGTTGAAGTGGCAGTGGGCGGGGGACATAGCTCGTAGAACTGATGACCGCTGGGCCAGAATGGTTCTCGAACGGAGACCACGCGCCGGAAAGCGCAGCGTGACGCGAGCGTGCAGCGGTCCAACGAGATGGACCGGAGACCTGGTAAAGGTCGCTGGGAGTCGTTGGATGCAGACAACCTAAGACCAGTCCCTGTGGAAGTCAATGGGGGAAGTTTTTGTTCAGCAGTAGACCTCTTTTGGTTGATATGATGACGATTATGTTGTAATATGTAGTTTTTCCGAAAACTACAAGGTAATAAAACCTGAATTGTCTTTCGTCTCTTTAAAGTCTAAATCAAAAGTACTGACGCCGATTTCACGCCGGTTACGCCGCCGCCGCCGGCAAAATTTTGCCATCACGCCGCCGCCGACGAAAATTAAATCGGCGCACACCTCTATTACCTACATGACTATGGTCGGTCAGTAAGCCAGTAAGCATTAGTGGTTTTAGTTAGTAAGCACGAGACCGTAAAGATTTTCCACACTGGAAAAAACTCAATCGAATCTATATAGGTAGGCTACAAAGCTCTAAAGTACAATTGGACACCACAAAATGTTTTCTATACTCGCGTCATTAGAAGTGTTTATTCGTTGTTATAAAGTTTTCGTTGCGCCTTCTAAATGTTGCTTGTGGAGCGCCGCAAACTCAGCAGTCAGCTTACATAGTTAATATCTTTGAGGAACAGTTTCGCTTTGGACGGATTGCAAGTTACTACCTATCTACTGAAGCCGCGATTGCAGTAGGTACCTAAGTTGATGAGGTATTAGCGCAGTTAATGAAAAAAAAACGGTTTAAGTAAACATAATTTCGGATTATCAGTCTTGCTAATAAGAACATAACTATTACCTAAGTACCTCATTTACCTAATCGTCTTCAACCCGTATTTTTGTCTCTAGCCCTCTTTTAATGAACGCCACAGAGACCGTTTTCAGCAATTTTCGACTAGCAGCAACATACCTATTTGATTAGAAAAACATTCCGAAATATGTACTTATTCTACGTTATTATTTTTAACAATATCCTCTTTTATTATTAATCATAGCGGTTATAATAACAAATTCCGTTCTAAATAGGTAGGTACTCTTACCAGTCAATTAGAGGTCTAAATTCAGCAAATAAATACAGCACGAATTGTAATCCTTTACACTACACAGATATGTGGAAACAATAGCTATCGATCAATAAGTAATCATACTTATTGCATTATGTAGCTAACTCAATAATTTAAACAATTTACCTCATTATATAAAAAGCCCCGGGAATAGCCCCGGTGTTTGATTCCAGTCATAAGTCACAGCCGCAAATGATAAGTGCGTTTTTTATCCGCCGTAAGAAATCTGATATGAGAGGTAATCGGCGAGAGTGCTCCGATCTGACGTGTGGGTATTTAACGGAGGTAGTACGTCGATCGGCGCCCGGTGTATGGCACTTGTATTATTACGATAATTGAAGCCTCATGGGGAGCTGTAGTGATTATGACGAGCTAGTATTCGTCGTGAAATATTGTCATTGGAATATCGACACTTCGCTACATCACCCGACATTCGCTCACATCTATACATTCGATACTTCTTTGTTGTCCAGTCTGTAACAAAAACATTGAGAGGAACATCATTATAGTAACAGGGATCACATTTAGTGTAGGTAGGTATCGTTGTAGCGTCCTCTTTGAGCTGATGACCTCGACGAGAGCAGCTTGGGACGACATCGACGAGCCGGGCAGATACCGGCATTAGCATTAAACAACAAACGCGTATTCAAATGAGTCACCGTTATGTCGCCGCCCGCGAATTAAAGCGGCTGAAGCCTCACACACGAGAAATGGAACTAGCGATAGATTTATTGATTAACCTATCGTGTATAAAGTTGTCTCTAGTGTACTCTTTTACTATACCACTAAGGTGGCAAACAAGCCTCCCGCCTGATGGTAAGCGGTTACCACAGCCTACTGACGCCTGCAACACATGGGTTATAAGTCGCGCGATGGCGACCCTGTAAAAAAAACTTCACACTTTTTTTGAAGAACCCCATGCTGTAGTCGCTTGGGAAAATTTCGACAGGAAGCTAATAAGACCCTACTCTACTAAATTGTCAAATTACTCTACTATCATCATCATCATTTTCTTGCTCTTGTCCCAATTTATTTGGGGTCAGTGCAGCTTATCCTGTTCTTCCATTTATCGCTACTGCCGTGACTTGCTCATTCAATCCCTTTTCCATCATATTGACCTTAACACAATCCATCCATCTTTTCTTTGGCTTTTCTCTATCCCTCCGTCCTTCAATGTTCAACTCTTTTAGTCACATGCGTTTCATCCCTCCTCACCACGTGTCCATACCAAGACAAACGATTCCCCTTCAACTTACCTGTGACTGGCGCCAGTTTCATTTACTATTTACTTGTTCCTTATTTTGTCCATTCTAGTCCACACATCCATCTCAACATTCTCATCTCCGCTGCATGTAGTCTCCTTTCATCCTTCTTAACGGCCTAGCACTCTGATCCATACAACACGACAAGTCTTATAAATTAGATACTCTACCATGAATTGTCAAATCAACATAAACCAACAAACGGCTTGAATGTTTAGTTTTTCCAGACTATTGCATCAATCTGAAATATTTATTTATTTATTTATTGGATCTCCAACAGAGGTTACACAGTTACATACAAAAGATCAATTCATGGACAGTACAATACAGGTCTGCTCCTCTAATCATAGGTGACCACATCATTCACATATCGTCGGTTAAATAGAAAAATGACGTTATTCAAAAAGACCAAATTTTACAGGACGGCCATTTGAAGTTTTTAATTTTATTAAAATTCATTTTTCTTTCTAATTATAATATTTACATATGAGTGTCTTATATCATTTTAAAGGTATTTACATGAGGATTAATGTGGTGGTGTGTTAAATATATATTTTTTTAAATGGAAGCAATTCTAGCAACAAGTGTCTGTTTTCTACATAAATAAATAAACATTACAAGCATGAATTTTCTAAAAAAATAAAATCAATAATGGAAAAGGAATGGTTTTATTAAGTAGGTTTTAATTATAACTTGAGGTATTTAAAGAACGGCACACCCACTTATAATTATTCTGAAATAACAATCATTAACAAACCTCTATCTTAAAATTAAGTCTTACATTATTTAGCATTTTAAAAGACATGCTCAGTATGCATCGTTTCTACCAATTAATATAGAACAAAATGTTAGTCTTTTCTTAATTAAAATTTTAATATCTAAGAATGTATCTAACAATCAAATAGTACCTCTTCTAAAAATAAAAATATTATTACCAATCATTAAAGAATTAAAATATTACTAGTCTCTTCTTATTGAAAGTTTTCTGAAAAACAAATAGGAATTCTTCTAGAAATCACAATATTATTACTCAAAATTATAAACTTAGTAGACGTAAAGAAATAGTACTTATTTCTAAGTGATATTACATTTTAAACAAAAAATTTTACTGACGAAAAAGTAAGCGAAAATAAATATTATTTATTCTTAATTAGCTTGCCGCCAGTGTCTTCGCCGGTGTGGTTGGGTATTTCTTGTAAATTATAGCTTATATTGCTCAGTAAAGATGTAGCTTTCTAATGGTAAAAGAATATTTCGAAAATCAGTCAAGTAGTTTTTGAATTAAATCGTAACAAACAAACAGTCACATCTTTCCTCTTTATAATATTATTATTACCTATTATGTTCTTAATAATTTATTTTGAGTCGGTGGCAGCCAAGCAATCTAGAAGATCATAAATTGAATTGGTTTGGCACCTACTCAAAACTAGTTATTATGACTGAAAAAGTTTTATTTTTCGCTTTTCAGTTACTTTTTCGTCAGTTGATTTTTTTGTTAAAAAGTAATTATTTAATATTTTTTCGTGTCTAATATCCAAGTAGTTCTTTAGAAACCTTACTTTAATTAAGTTAGGTCTAATGTTCTCATGAAGTTTAATAAAATAAGCCCAAACATGAAGTAGCTGCTGTAAACCGTTGAGGGTTTCCTTTTACAGTCTTCCGTCTCCATCATCAGGTCAACGTTAGGTGTCCATTATGTTGTAGCATGAAGTTAAATAAGCTCAAACACGAGGTAGCTGCTGTAAACCATTGAGGGTTTACTTCGACTGTCTTTCGACTCCATCATCAGGTCAACTCTCGGTGTCCATTGTGTTCTAGGATCTTCAGAACTACATAAGTGTGCCAAGTTTCACCACAATCGATTCACAAGTGAACATTTTAAAATTCAGAAATCAATCATCCCCTATTTTACTACCCTGAGGGCCTATTTCATCACATCGTGATAAGTTTCCCGTTAAATTACTTGGTAGATAATTTCATACTTTAGTCTCATTTTTAAATATATCTGGCGGTTAGCAGCTATCCAGAGGTGGAGAAACAGGCCCTTAGTCCGATAATTTTGTACTTTTAACTTTAAGATGCGTTTATTTTTAGTAATTGTCGTATTTTCTGATGAACTTCATGCTACAAAATGTATAAAAACTATAAAGTAAAATGACATTTGTACGAATATGTCATGTCTTATTAACTTCCATTTCAAAAAACGGAGTCACTTTTTTTGTAATGTCATTTTTCTATATAGGGTACACTCATACTTACAGTTAAATTTTAAAGGACATACGTAATTTCTTATGAAAATGCGTTTTTCTATAACATTTTCTTACCTTTTACAGTCATATCCAAGCACTATTTTGGGATATGGCACTTTTATTTAAAAACGCACAAGCACTCAGTATCGTGGCCGGGTTGCAAAAGACAGAGGGTCATTTTTCTACAATCAAGAAGGCGGATGACGACAAAGTATCGAAATGACACTTGCGACATCTAATGAACTTAACGTGTACTTTATTAAAGTGTCATTTGTTCATATAAAATAATGTTCATATTAGACTCGTTTTATGAAATAATCTCATTTTCCGAAAATTTTGAGAAATAACATTTTTCTATTTAACCGACGATATAATCTAGGCAATTAATTAGTTTGACAGAAAAAAAATAAGTAGGCAAATAAAAATAATTAAAAATAAACAATAATTAGTTAGCGGAACAATAAAATTCAAGGATCGGAACAAGAATATTGTGGGTTTGACAGTATCATTTTAACTTCCCTTTTATAGGTATTTGGTTTTGCATGATGTTATGTCCAAATTGTTGCGCTTAGAGAAGTTATTGTAATACCTATAGAGCCTTGAGAAATATTAAAAATAGTGTGTAGTAGGTACCTAAAATCAAGAAATTGTTTTAGTAGGTAAACTCTTTGTTTATTTACCTATAATTATGTAATTTTTACATTCGCTGAAGTCTACCAATATACCTACCTAACTACTTACAAAGTGGTATCACGTCATACTCTTTGATTTGTAGATAATCCCCCGATTTATGGTAAATCCACCCGCGTCCGGTGTCGTCTCAGCGTGGGCAAAGCCGGGGCGCGCGGCTAGTGTGGTCTGCGTTTCTACATAAATCGAGCACGGGAACGTACCAATATTTTAAGGTGAATGTCTTCACCGTAATTCAAGTCCCCGCGGAGCCGGAGCAATCGCTTCTCGATCCAATTTATACGATGTATACATTATATATTATTTATTTGGATTGGGAGGGCGGGCGCGCGGGGGCGAGGGGCTGGCTGTCCGTCACGTATCTCGTACAAAACGAGTACATGCTCGAGGTGAAACCTCCCGCTTCGGGGATCGTATCTGCATACCGTATTATTACATGCGATACTCTTCTAAAATATTTATAAATAAACTGCTAGCACTCATCATCATAGTACCATGTGGTGTGGACATGATCTAAAACGTAGCTATCCAAGTCTCGCACCGTAGAGTAGATTACAGAAGCCCAAGACATCTCGTTTGAGGTTGTCAAATCGTCATCTGTCGGTGAGAATTCCTCCAGAACCTCTCCAGGGATTAAAGCATCGACGTTCAAGTCGAATACTACTTATATGTAGGTACGTCCGTTCTATCTGTAACTGCTAACTCATCACAGTCATACCTACAGCTACTATACAGCTACACCTAAATGTTAAAATACACATACCTAAATAGTATCTACTACTATCTACTATACCAACAATTCACAACGGAAGCGTCCTCCTATTATCTGCGAACATATTAGGTAGCGAAAGTTACTTACAAAAGGTTAGATAAGGAAAGAGTGCGGCCTCTCAGTCAACGGTAGGTATCTGAAATTATATAACATTATAAATTATAAATAATTATCAAAATAATTATGTTCTTTCTATGATATTCCTGTACAACCTAATGCACCTATTGCTATAGCAGTAGTTATATACATAGTTTTTAAAAGACGTACAACTAATTTATAATACATATAGTTGTGTAATTTTCTCTGCATGTTTTCTAACTTAAATACATTAGGCACTGCAACACTCATCCAACTCGCATTAGTAATTTTCTAATTGCAGTCAAATTAGAGTTTAAAGTGGTACCGTGAATTTATTTGACATGCACTAAATATGATACAATAGCTACATTAGGCTAACACGTATACAAGGTAGAAAGGACATCGACGCACAAACGTCATGACAGTTTCACTCAAGGTCAAAAATAAAAAGACCTAGGTCATTCATGTAGAAAATTATCAGTTATTACAGGTATTGTCATTTTTGAGCGCGCAGTGTATTGCTAAAAACGCGATTATAACGCTCCGCGGTGAATGTTATCGCGCGCAATGATTTTTTAATTATAAATCTAATTTGGGTAGATAGAAATAATGTCTTTTTACACATTCAAGTAAAAAAAAAAAATTTTGCTGAAAAATTGGTAAAAAAAAGTTACAGAAATGTTCAACGCAGGGGAGTCCAGAATGATGTACCTAGGTACTGAACTCATGGTATTCGGATGTGCGTCGATGTCCCTTCCACCTTGTATTATCAAAACAAACAAATCTGTTAAGAATTTCACATGATTCTCGTACTACGGGAGACTACACCGGACACCGGACCACCCTAGTACTTATATTAAAATGAAATAATGTATAAAGTTTTGTATAAAATATATTTATTGATCGTTCACAATATGCATTGTAGGTACGTATCACGTATACATGCGCCATACGAACAAGTATGAACATGGTCATTTCGTAAAATTATAATTTATACTTACAGTGAAATTATTTATCTTATCACATCTAAATTAAAATTCCTTAAAACAGTCGACGGCTTCATAAAAGCGTTGCTTCAAAATAGTACAGCAATTTATTTATCTAATCTAAGTATAATATTTTGTATACCTAATTGATATAATGCCGGGTCGTCACTTCGATGCAATCGCTAGAATGACCAATATACATTGACAATTCCATGAAGTATTTTAGGGATAGTGTGTTAAACTGACAATGAACCGTCAAACTGCATAATATACATCAAAGTGGCGAGGCAACTTAGTGAAACAAAACGTAATAATTCTCTACGACGGGTTGACATTACCCTGCACGAGTCGTAACTCAGTCGAGCATGACGTCATAATCACCGACATGCACATTGCACCACCACTGTATTGTGCAAATTATTATAATAGACGGCCTCATTCAGCTGTATATATAAATATGCTATAATAATATAAACACCCAGTCTCTTCCTTAAATGATTACATCGAATATTAAAAATCGATGCGGTGAACAAATATAAGAAATATAAGTTGGAAGCCATGTTTTTTTGCAGCATTGGTGTATTAATTATAAAGCGTAATTTCTCATAAATAATATGTGTATTTAGTCGGTAAGCACTACTAGCGCCCTCTGTGTGGCGAGCACCGCATTACTGTACAGAGTGTACAGCTCCCTCGCGGCTGCAGCCGAACTTTGATTACGAAGTAATTGCTTGTTGCCAGCGAAAACATTTCCACTACTTCACTTCCCATCCAGTGATAATTGGCCAGAAGTAATTTGGAGTCAGGACTCCAAATTATTTCATTATATAATTACATTATTCTCAGCATCAGGAGCTGTTTTGGAATCACACCTCATGGCTCAAACACAGCACAAATGACGTCCACTCTCACGAAAGCGCTAGTAGTAATAATGTTATCGCTGACAAAATAATACTCATAGTAAAATGATCAATATTCAAATGAAAACATCTACATAGTTAAGTATAATGTACTACAACTTTTACAACATCGACCTACTGTTTTGTCAAAATTTGGGGCGTGAATACAAATTGTAAAGAACTTCAGTTTTGTAATCAGATTATTAATACTAGCTATCCCGGCGAACTTCGTAACGCCAATAAAACTTGTTATATTTTCCTCACTTCTACAAATATTTCAAAACCAAAATTAGGCAAATCAGTCATTTCAATCAATTAGGTTCAGCCGTTCTCGAGTTTATGTGAGACTAAGAAACGAATTAGGTATATAATATTATTACATAACCTTATATGATGATGATCATAATTATATTTATATATATATACAGATTACACCTTACGAGAAATATTGTTACCTTTGGGGCTTAAATTATTAAGCTTAATGACTGAGGTTACTAATAACGATCGTTAAATAGCAATGCGACCTTCAGACAACACATTTATGTCAAATTATACTGAGCAGTGACCGATAGTCGGATGTATAAAGTAATAGTTCGCTGCTGCTTTATGTACAAAATACACATTCTTAAAAAATACACGGTACGCTATATATAACGCGGTATATAGGAACGAAACTGATAAAAGTATACCTCAAGTTTTATTGACATGTATCGATAAGCGAGAGGTAAATAATAAGCGCCAGCAGCGCGGCACCAGAACGCACGATTTAAAGTCATGCGCTTCTGTGCTCGTCTTTGTAAAAGGTTTACATACAATATTAATAGTACAATATAAAGATTCGATACGATATTACTGTTTTTCCAAGTTATTCGTTTCGAATTTTAAATAAAATAAGGCAAGCCCTTATTCTTAATAATACAGCATTCAATTTCAGTAGCAAACAAATTTATCCAAGGGAAGCACTCATTTAGTTAACTAATATAGATATTTATACAATTCATATTTATAAAATGATATATTCTATATTATTAAAATTACCAATTTATTTATCTATTTATTTAATTTAATAATTAGTTTTTACTATAAATTGTACCTATATTTCTTCATAATTTTATACTTTTTTGATAAAACTTTTTTGAATGTATTAACATAATTGAGCGTAGTATTTTGTGATGTTATAGAATAAAAAAAAAAATTAGATGAAGATAAAATATGGAAATAGGATAACACTAAAACATTATTGAATATAAATATATTATTTATGGATTATTATGTAAATGAATGGTAGTAGTGATTTTTTTAGATTAAAAAGTTTGTCCGTAGTCTGTCAAATTTAAATATGTGTAATATGATCGGTGTTATATGCATTAGTGATCAGTAGTTATCTGTGCGTATAGTTGGCTCGGAATGCGTCGGACAGCTCGAAGAGGCGCGGGGCGGCCGGGGGCGGACGCGGGGCGGCCGGGGTCGGGCGCGGGGCAGAGCAGGGGGCGGGGGCGGGTCGGGGGGCTAGGCGTCACGAGGCGGCAGGCGCGACAGCGAATATGTCTCCGGCTGGAACGTCGGCGGGCACTGCAGGTGCGGGTAGTGCGCGCCGCGCCGGGCCCCCGCTCCCACCCCCACCGGGCCCGCCCCCGCCCCCGCCCCTGCTGGGCTCGTGACCGTCACCCCAGCGCCGGCGCTAGGCCCTCGCCGCCGCGTCAGCTCGGCCGGACTGCCCCCAGGACTACTGCGACTGTGTACCACACCACCAGTACAATGACAGCCCGGCTGCACTTTCTCAATAAAAATAGCGTAAGTGTGCCTTACTTGTGAGGCGGCGGCGCGGCGTGCAGCTGCAGCGCGGGCGCCGCCGGCCGCGCGCCCTCCGCGCTCGCCGTGTGCACCTGCCGAACGGTCCAGTTATTAATATAATATTTAGGGCCAACAATAAGTACACAAAATCGTCAAATAGATTTAAATATAGCAGCATAGAGTAAAAAATAAAGGCGCCAAAGCGCCGAGCGGCGGATAGTGGCGATGTACCGCATCCCGCCCGTCACGTGTCGGTAAACATATAAGTGCGTGGTGCGGCGGTCGCAGTGTTGGTGTCGGCGGGGGCGCACCTTGTCGTTGCGCCGCAGCGAGTCCCGCCAGCGCTCGGGCGGGGCAGGCCCGGGGCCGGGGCCGGGGGCGGGGGCGTATCGGCTTGGCGTGCTCGCACTCGATGCTGTGTCGTCACGGTACACAATCTTTTCGTATCTGTAATATACATTCAATAGTGAATACATGTGTTAAATATTTCTCTTGATTTTTTCACGCGATTAAGATACACATAATAAATATCGCATGGTTAGCATCCGTCGAGTCACATTACGATCACTAGTACCGATCACAAGAAGCTTAAAATTCAGACTATAATATATATAAAATACGTGAAAGCGTGTTCAACAATAAATAAATAATAATAAAACAACTGACCCATCTTTGCCCCTGACAGAGACAGGTTTGCCGCCGCCGGTAGAGCTGCCGGTGCTGCTGGACTGCTCGGCGGAGCCTACCTCCCCGTAAATCACGTCTGGAACTAAAGCGCACGTGAGTGGGAAAGTACTTCCGCAAGGTACTCGAGTTATAGGTATGTTATGAATATCTTGAGCGCTGCAACACCACAAATACGTGTATAATGAAGTAGTGTGTGTGTGTGTGTGTGTGTGTGTGTGTGTACCGATGTTGTCGAGGCGCTGCAGCAGCTCGTGCTGCGCGGCGCGGTGCTGGTGCTCCACGCCCATCAGCACGCGGTTGGTGTACACCTGGCGCCGCTCCTCCGCCTGCTTCTTCAGCATGAACTGCTCCAGGGTTACGAAACCCACTAGGTTCTCTGTCTGCTGACAACGTGATGGCTACGTTTTAGTTTACGCACGTATTACACGACGTTGATACAACGTCATCCACACAAAAAAAAAAGAGAAACAAATCTAAGCGGAATACAAAAATACATACCTTGGGTTTAGGTTTCGGCACGTGCAGCGTGGGCTTAGTGACGAAATTGCTGTTGTCGAAATCGAGCAGATTGGGATTAGATGCGTGGATATAGTTGATAGGCTTGGGCAGGCGCCGCCGTCCCCCGCTCTCCTCCCCACTATCACCCCCGCCCCCGCCCCCCGCTCCGGCCCCTGCCCCCGCACCGAGCTCGGCCCCCGCCCCGCGGGGCCCAGCCACGGTGACGTCAGGCGGCGCCACGCGGCGGTAGCTGCGGTAATGCTCCGTGGGCACTGGCACGCCAGACTGTTTGTTCTGCGGTAAACGATCCTTATGTGAACGAGTTGAATTTGTTTGTAATTAATTTATTATGTGGGTGTGCGTGTACCTTGAGCTTGGCGTCGTCCTTGGTCTTGTTCCGGTAGAAGAAGCGCAGGTACTTGCGGTCGAGGCTGGTGGAGGAGTGCGGCACGCTCTCGTGCGAGTCGCTGCGCTGCATGCGGTGCGTCAGCTTCTTCAGCGAGCCGAACTTGGACTTGTCCTTGTCGCGGTCGCCGCCGCGCTCGCGCTCCTTGTGCGGGCTCTCCGCGTCCGACTCGGTCTCGGAATAGTCCGTTTCCGAGAATTGTTTCGATACGTCCATCTGATTTAAAAGGGATATCTTTCTAGTAAGTGCCCGTTAAATGATATCATTATAAATAAATGAATATCGGTGTAGCCTGGTGGTATACTGACATTGTTGGCGAGCGAGGGCAGCAGCGTGGCGCGGTGGATGAGCTGTATCCAGGCGAGCTGCGCCTCGCGCGAGTCGCAGGCGAAGTAGAAGGCCGTGCCCGTGTGGTACACCTTGAACGCGTGCGCGCGCGACTTCACCTCCGCCGCCGCGCTCACCGTGAAGCCCTCCAGGTAGATCATGCAGTCCGCCTTGGCGCAGTCGGGCGAGCGGTACGCGTACAGCAGGTTGTGCGCCAGCAGCAGGTGGCGCCGGGCCCAGCGCGGCGCCCGCGCGCCCGGCGGCCGCACGCGCTGCCACACGCCGCCCGCCGCCGCCCGCGCCGCCAGCGCGCGCGCCGCCACGCCGCGCCGCTCTGCGCACACACACACACGTCACACACACACACGCGCTGCCACACGCCGCCCGCCGCCGCCCGCGCCGCCAGCGCGCGCGCCGCCACGCCGCGCCGCTCTGCGCACACACACACACGTCACACACACACACGCGCTGCCACACGCCGCCCGCCGCCGCCCGCGCCGCCAGCGCGCGCGCCGCCACGCCGCGCCGCTCTGCGCACACACACACACGTCACACACACACACGCGCTGCCACACGCCGCCCGCCGCCGCCCGCGCCGCCAGCGCGCGCGCCGCCACGCCGCGCCGCTCTGCGCACACACACACACGTCACACACACACACGCGCTGCCACACGCCGCCCGCCGCCGCCCGCGCCGCCAGCGCGCGCGCCGCCACGCCGCGCCGCTCTGCGCACACACACACACGTCACACACACACACGCGCTGCCACACGCCGCCCGCCGCCGCCCGCGCCGCCAGCGCGCGCGCCGCCACGCCGCGCCGCTCTGCGCACACACACACACGTCACACACACACACGCGCTGCCACACGCCGCCCGCCGCCGCCCGCGCCGCCAGCGCGCGCGCCGCCACGCCGCGCCGCTCTGCGCACACACACACACGTCACACACACACACGCGCTGCCACACGCCACACACACACGCGCTGCCACACGTCACACACACACACACGCGCTGCAGTGCTGCGCCGGCACACCTTCGCAACTCGCCGCACCGGGACAATACTCACTCGCCAGGATAGAACTCTTCTTCTTCAGGCTCCTCGACTTGGACGTCGGGAAGATACCCCGCACCGCACTGGTGGGGGACAACGCCAGTCCCCTTGTGGGCGCGCCTTCAGTGTTGGCCTGCGCCCCCATGACGATGTCGCCAGGGGCGGGGGCGGGGGCGGGGCCAGGCGCGCCGGGGGACTCGCGGCGCCGCAGCGAGGCGGGCGGCGCGGCCGGCTCGTTGGCAGAACTGTTGATAGCGGGCATCTCGCGCCGCTCACTCGGAACCACGCGGATGTCATGTTTCGTTATGTGTCGTAATGGCACCGATATCTAAAGTGAAGTCTTTGTTCTTGAAACTCAATATTTAAATAAACAAACCCTTAGTAATAAACTTTTCTCATACTTAAGCCATTAAATTATTTGAAGTAGCACTCACATGCGTAGTATCTACAAGTCTGATAGGTTTGAGTGGCGAGGCGGGCGGAGCCTCCGTCCGCGGCACTGCACGCAGCACGGCGTAAGGGCCCGGCGGGGGCGGGGCGGCCCCACCCGGCGGGGGCGGGGCGGCCCCACACGGCGGGGGCGGGGCGGCCCCACCCGGTCGGGGCGCCGGCGTGGGCCGCGGGGGCGGCTCGGGGGCACGCGCGGACCTGCTGCGGGGGAACCTGTACGCAAGTGCCAGTGACAATACTTACAACAGTAATGAGATATACCGGGCATATGTGGGCGGTGCGCACTGACCGTGGGGCGTCGGGCGGGGCGGGGGCGGAGGGGGGCGCGGGGCCGGCGGGGGGCGCGGGCAAGCCGGAGCGGCGCCGGTGCTCCATCATGGCGATGTTGATAGTCTCCAGTATCCGCTCCGTGGCGGCGTCGTCCCGCTGGGGCGCCAGAGCTTGGCTGTCGCTGCGCTCGTCGGCGTCCGCGGGGAGTGCTCGCTCGTCGGCGTTGCTGCGACGTCCACGTTGTAGGATTGCTTCACCGATCTGAGAACTTGACTTCTTAAAATCCAAAATTCGATCGGCCTTATCCGTTAAATGCAAAGCGAGCGGACTATCAGTGGGTGTCGTCGGCGATTCTGGAATCGTTTGAGCGGCCAATGGGCCAGGCTCGTCGATGCTCGCGTCGAAGTCGTAGGCCGGTGTGGAGTGACTCTTGTCGAGTTTCCCGCGATTGCGGTCGACGGAGTGCGGCTCGTCAGGCGGGGCGGGGGCGGGGGCGGGGGCGACGGGGGCGGTTGCTGGGGCGGGGCGCGCCGGGACCACGCCCAGGCACGTGCGCGGGCGCGGGGACAGCTCCAGGCCGGTGCTGCATGACACCGCCTATAAGTAAATTGTCATGGTTTTAAATTAAATATTATTCTCTGACCCATCAATCTTATATCAACTGACAGCAAAAATTTTACCTTATCTCTAGCATAAAGAGCAATGTCGTCTGGCGCCGGGCTCATGCTGGTACTACCTCCTTCATGTCCCCACCTTTGCTGCTTCAACTCTTGCCAGAACTGTAACGCAATAAAAATTATAATTAATGTTTGCGACCAAAAGTTCTATTTTCAATAACTCGGACAAGAAAGTAACCTGTTCAATAGTGTGGCTCGGTCGCTTGTACAAAGCAGTGTCCCCGCTGATAGTGTGTCGTCTTTGTACTGCACTCCTTGGTTTAGGCGGGTACATCCTGGAAACAACAACACGTAGGTAACTTTTAAATGTTATACACATCACTTTTTATCACATAAACGTACATGAGTAGGGTTCATATGATATTAGGCGGTTGTTCCTTACAATGACTCCGCTATATACAACTGCGCTGTGGTGGATAGGTTAGGTACACAACAGAAGGTTGTCGACAGGCGAGAATCTTCTTAAAGTCATATGATGAAAGGAAATCCCAAAACTACTCAAAATGAGTAGGGATAACATAAGGCTAGGCTGTAGGAATTGCAACAGGACACTGTGGCCTCAACAGATACCTGAGAATTACGAAAATAAGTAGAAGAATATCAAATCTTATTAATGTGGGATGTAGGCAAGAAATAAAATGCGATTTCACAGTAAACTTGTGTATTCACTTTTTTCTCTTCCGAGCAAAAAATATCGAGCCGACCTCTCTAACAGTCTTTTTCCCCTCTCTCCTGTCAAAGTCCATTTGACGTTTCCTTTCATTCGCACATCTTCACTCTCTTTCCTTCATCTGATGTTCCGTTCCCACATTCGGCCTTCCTGATCCCATGTCTGTCCTCAGACATTCACATCTCATTCATGATTTCCCTTACCAGTAATAGATGACATGATTGATAAGTTGTGTGGTGCAAAGGTGTTCAGTGTGTTAGACCTAAAAAATGGGTTTTTTCACCTTAAAGTGTCTGAGGAGTCTATTCAATATACAGCATTTGTAACACATCACGGAAATTTCGCCCTGCGACCCAACTCTTTCATGACCAGCATGTATTGGTAACAAGATTCTTCTCTTCGTCTCTTACGTGCCGTCATGATTTCGTGCATCTCCTTAACGTTTATCGAGTCAGGAAATTCTTTATGAACAGCTGTCTTAAGATCTTCGTACGTCCTAAATGCCTTCTCGCCTTTGAGCCACAGCGCCGCCGTGCCAACTAGCGACCTACGTGCAAATATCAACTTCTGCTGGGCCGACCACTGGAATATCTCGGCATTATCCTCCAGGTCCTGCGCCCATTTGGATGATGACACCGTCTTGTCATCGCCGCTGAACTTAGGAATGCCCTCGAGGAACAGCGCCGCCATGGCCAGCTCTGATCCGCCGACACCCGTCACACTTTTATCCAAGCTTTCTTCGGACATCGTCTTTTCTTTTCTTCTTGTTTACTCTTATTTCAACCGTCTTCGTCTTATGGAGAGTAATCCTCGCGATATTTTGAAAAATATTAGCACCACGCGGCCATCAACATGTACGGTGCCGGCCGCCGTCTTGCCAATCGTCGTTCGCCTTGAAGATCCGTCGTAAACTTTACTTCATTTCTTGCCTATCCCGGACGAGCCCCCATTTGTGGGATGTAGGCAAGAAATAAAATGCGATTTCACAGTAAACTTGTGTATTCACTTTTTTCTCTTCCGAGCAAAAAATATCGAGCCGACCTCTCTAACAGTCTTTTTCCCCTCTCTCCTGTCAAAGTCCATTTGACGTTTCCTTTCATTCGCACATCTTCACTCTCTTTCCTTCATCTGACGTTCCGTTCCCACATTAATTTATTTATTTGATTATGTACTTAAGGATGTCTGACAAAAGATATACACAAAAACATATTGGTAATAAGTCACATACATTATATAGCCAGTGTACTCCTTAAATTATGAGAGACCACAGCATGCAAAAATTATACAAAGCAAACTATTAAACTCATATTATGTAACTGCCGGAGCAATAAAAATTAAGGTATTTGAGAAGTGAAACGACTAATCATTCAATTATATAAAGTTAATATTTTTTAAATAAAATTTAATGGTGCATAGGGCCTCATAGACCCTTTTATTGAACTTGGTCAATGAGAAAGTGATATCAATATCTCTAGACTTAGCCAAGATATTATAGCATCTACACATTCTAGGCACAGCAGCGTTGTATCTAAAATTTGTTTGAGAGTAAGGAATATGAAATAGTTTGTATGCATTTTTTCGAGGTAAGTGAGAGGGGATATTTAGTTGCAAAGTATTCAAAAGGTCACCACAATCATGAGTTCGATCGAAAAGTTTGTGAAGGAACACTAAGTCGGACATTTTTCTTTTTGCTTGCTAGTCTTCTTTTGATTTGCTAGTGTGTATAATAATATGTGGTAATGTTTTAATCTATCACTATAACTAGTAAGTTTTTTGGCTAGATGGTCATTATAACTAAGATGATAAAGGAATCTTCTTTGAACACTCGTCACTCTGTATATATGGTATCTACAACAGTACGATTATCTACTTATTCAGTAAGGACCGATGGACAGAGATTATCTTTTTGTATTTTTTAACCATTTTCCATGCTAAGATACATCTTTATAATTCAACATCTCTGTAACGGTTAAGTTTCAGACACCATATCTCAGAACCAAATTCATCAGAAATGTCCTGAATAATAACGTCCTTCAACATTCAGTACGACTTTCCCTGTAACCCTGTATATAAATCATTAGACAAAGAAACCTGGTGTGGTCAAGGTGCAGGTGCGTGGGCGAGGCGGGCGGCGACAGCGGCTCGCTCTCATCCGACGAAGCCGCCTCGTCCGGCGCCGGCGCCACCGGGCTGGCGGGCGGCGGGCTCAGCGTGCCGCGACTGCAAGGGAACGGACATCCGTCAGCGTGTGAGTGCGGCGGGCGGTAGTGGTGCAGGCGCAGCGCGCGGCGGTGCATCTGCGGCGTGTGAGTGTGAGTGCGAGTGTGGGTGTGGCGTACCTGTGCAGCGAGAGGTCGGCGTAGAGGTGCGGCGGGCGGTAGTGGTGCAGGCGCAGCGCGCGGCGGTGCAGCTGCGGCGTGTGAGTGTGAGTGCGAGTGTGGGTGTGGCGTACCTGTGCAGCGAGAGGTCGGCGTAGAGGTGCGGCGGGCGGTAGTGGTGCAGGCGCAGCGCGCGGCGGTGCAGCTGCGGCGTGTGAGTGTGAGTGCGAGTGTGGGTGTGGCGTACCTGTGCAGCGAGAGGTCGGCGTAGAGGTGCGGCGGGCGGTAGTGGTGCAGGCGCAGCGCGCGGCGGTGCAGCTGCGGCGTGTGAGTGTGAGTGCGAGTGTGGGTGTGGCGTACCTGTGCAGCGAGAGGTCGGCGTAGAGGTGCGGCGGGCGGTAGTGGTGCAGGCGCAGCGCGCGGCGGTGCAGCTGCGGCGTGTGAGTGTGAGTGCGAGTGTGGGTGTGGCGTACCTGTGCAGCGAGAGGTCGGCGTAGAGGTGCGGCGGGCGGTAGTGGTGCAGGCGCAGCGCGCGGCGGTGCAGCTGCGGCGTGTGAGTGTGAGTGCGTGTGGGTGTGGCGTACCTGTGCAGCGAGAGGTCGGCGTAGAGGTGCGGCGGGCGGTAGTGGTGCAGGCGCAGCGCGCGGCGGTGCAGCTGCGGCGTGTGAGTGTGAGTGCGAGTGTGGGTGTGGCGTACCTGTGCAGCGAGAGGTCGGCGTAGAGGTGCGGCGGGCGGTAGTGGTGCAGGCGCAGCGCGCGGCGGTGCAGCTGCGGCGTGTGAGTGTGAGTGCGTGTGGGTGTGGCGTACCTGTGCAGCGAGAGGTCGGCGTAGAGGTGCGGCGGGCGGTAGTGGTGCAGGCGCAGCGCGCGGCGGTGCAGCTGCGGCGTGTGAGTGTGAGTGCGTGTGGGTGTGGCGTACCTGTGCAGCGAGAGGTCGGCGTAGAGGTGCGGCGGGCGGTAGTGGTGCAGGCGCAGCGCGCGGCGGTGCAGCTGCGGCGTGGCGAGCGCGGGCGGCGCGCGGGCGGCGCGGCGCCGCAGCCGCAGCGCGAGCTCTGCGCCCGCGCCGCCGCACGCGCGCACTACGGCCTCTCCGCTCCAGCCTATCACGCACTGGTTCCCCACCTGCGCCGGATCATTCCGACCGATAATTGGTTACTGACAATGCTTGGCGAACCACGAATTCAATATACAAAAATCCTACTAATTTATACCAAATGAAATCAACCAACAATTACTACCAAAAAATTTGTTTCGCATAAACTTTATTCAAAAAAAATCCCTACCTGCACGATCTCGTCACCGATGTGAACAGCTCCCGAAGCGTGAGCGGGCGATCCGAAGCGAATATCTGCGAGTTGATGATGACCACAGAACGAAGGTACTACGTCAAAGCCCAACGGTTTGCCCGCCTGCCGGAGGGTCACCGTGTCCAATGATGCAGGTTGTAGAATCATCGGATCCGACACATCCTACGTTGAGAAAATGTTGATAATAATAATAAAAACGTTTATTTTCCTTACACAAATGGAACTTAAATCTATATAACAAATTAAGTGAGTAAATACTACATTCATTTGTGAAGGACTGGTGCCTGAAATAGGTTCAGTGAACCTGTGCCACAGGTCACCAGGCCTCCCCTTATGGCAATAGTAGGTACAAAGTAATGTTATATTCTAGATACTTAATATAGGTATAGGACGAGTTCCAGTCCAGTTCCATTCAGTTGATGAATATAAAAGCAAATATACTTTTATAATTTTAAAGTTTAATGCGCCATGAAGTAGGTATAAGGGCAATATTGCACCTGTATAATGTAGTCGGCCGTGGCGGCGGTGGTGGCGGCGGCGGCGGCCACGGCGCGCGCCGGCTGCTCGGCGAAGCGGTCCCGCTGCGCGCACGTGGCGGCCTCTAGCGACAGCTTCAGCAGCGCCGCCTTGCGCTCCGCCAGCGACGCCGCCGCGCTGCCGCTCGGGCACAGCGGCCATCTGACGTCCCATTATTATTATGTGCTTCATTTATTAATCTAACGTACTAGATCGCATTAAAGAGGGCGCTAGGGGGTTCCAAAGCTTTCAATAGCCTAACACATTCCACAATATTTAGTTCATTAGGTACACAATCAAAACTTTTCATTGAAATCGTTTACAACAATAGTACCGCAAAAATATAAAGTTTAACTCATCAAGGCCCCATAAAACCTGAATTATCTTTTCTCCTACCGACAATAAGACTAGTCATAACTTAAGTCAAGTCATAACTAATCGCAAGCAAATTATCGAGGTAGATGGGCAGATACAATAGACAATGTCCAACAGGTCCGTCATCAAAAGAGGCAAGGCAAAGAAATCGATCGTTGCTGCGAGAACGGCTGGTAGTGCTACTAGTCCATAAAAGATTTAATTAAATGCAGTCTTCTTTAAAGCGAAAATTAGTTGACATGTATCTTTCCCGGTACTAAGGCTCCCGACTCGTTCAATGACTGAACAGCAGAAGAACGAACTCAAGGTTTGTCAGCGAACAATGGCGCTAAGTATTTTGGAGGTCAACAGAACCACGTCCGAAATACAGCCCTTCGTTCTAAAACACGCATAGGTGTGGGCGTCCAAACTGCGAGACTTGTCACCGAGTGTGTACGAGGACGAGACGTTGGCGAGATTACTAATCGCTTCGTAGAAGTGTGGTATGTAAACCCCAGGATAGAAAAACCTGGACTAAGTTAGGGGAGACCTATAGACAATACAAACAGAAAACAAGAAAAGTGCATAAAAAATCTACACAAAAAAAATAACAATTTTATAGTGTGACGTTAATAGGCAAGAAACCCCGGTACTTGTTTCCCCGGCGGGCGGCCGACTAGAGTGCGCGGCAGTATGGTGTGTGTGTGTGGTGTGCACAATAACCAGTGGGTCCAGTGCGGACCGAAACGCGCTGCGCGGTGCCACGGTTCTCGCTTCCCGCGTTTGCGCCGATTGTAATTAAAGTATTTTCAATATATATTATGATGATAGGCCTGACAGTTCATAACTGATAATAAAAGTAATTTAACCCAGCAAAGTTAAATCGATTGTTAATAATAAAAATAACAACTATCAATGACTTGGTTATTTACGATAGGACAATATTTTTTGATGATTTTATTCAAGTTTAAAGTAGTATGCGTAGCACAGAAAAATGAGAACTGTCAGGCATAACATCTTACAATGAAAATACTATAGTCAGCCTGAGCCTAAGTTCTATTCTATGTAGACTCATTGTGTTTGTCCTTTCGTTGTTTCATTAGAACCAACCCCTAAATAGCCTAACCAGTGCTATAATTTCTTAATAGAAAAAATGGATTCAAATTCAAAGTATTTTTATTTGTATAAATGTGGTTACATAGATACTCAGTTAAGTCATATTTATATGATATTATGTATGATGTTTTTTTTATTTATTTATCACTCATACCATCACATGGTTGAGTCAAACGGCGCCGATACACACGTCATACTCGTGAACGGGTGCTGTCTGTCGGGGCTGGTCGGCTCTCACTGCCTATGGCCATCTTTTTAATTTTAATCTTAATACTCTTTGAATCACACACATCAAACTGCACTATCCTCAAAACCATTCACAGCAAAATTGTTACGATTTCTATTTTAAACATGAATTTAAATGTAAATGTGAGTACTATGTAGGCTAGTTTAAACGCGTTCCATATTTCAACGAATTCTGTCTGTTTTGGGTATTTCATATGACCTACGCAAATGTCTTGCTGATCTGGTATCGTCGTGCGACGGGTCGTTGAGCTCCTTAATAATGGTTGAGCTACACGATGACTGTTGCATGCGTGCCGTCAGTTAGGACTGGTCAACTCAAAACTGTTTCAGATTTTGCCCTATATTGTTTAACTCGCATATCCGATATTTACTACGTTTGTCTGGACTTTAAAAGAGACCATGATTCTCTGAGTTTGTTTCGGCGTTTCTTCTCAGAGGTCGTCAGTTAGGAAATGCCGGCGACATCTAGCATTAAAAAAAAAATGACTTGTAAAAGTGTCTTTAAGGGATCTACTTACAGAAATAAATATCATTTCATTTCATAAACCTAATAAGACAGTACAGCCAATAAGAAAAATATTACAAAGAACTTTACACATTGACATTATTTTGATTTACTTAATAATTATATGTACATAATGTTGTCTAGTACACTTGTCATGTAATTGTTATGACATAAAAATGTTAAAATACAAGAAGACAGGGCATTATCTAAGTACTAAACAATATAGTTTAGTACACTAAACAATATAGTTTAGTACTTAGATACACAACAATGTGAAGTCTGCCAACCCGCATTAGGCCAGCATGGTGGACTATGGCCTAATCCCTCTCATAATGAGAGGAGACCCGTGCCCAGCAGTGGGACAGTTAATGGGTTGATGATGATGAGACAATATAGTCATTTTATACACCATTTTACAGTTTATACCTGTATTTTAGATATTCCTCTGCGGAGTAGCATTAACATTCATAACCAACTGAAAATTAGTCTTTTAAATTTATTAAAGGTAGATTTCTAACGGCCTGAGGTAGATGATAAAC
This sequence comes from Acronicta psi, assembly GCA_946251955.1. Classification (NCBI taxonomy): domain Eukaryota; kingdom Metazoa; phylum Arthropoda; class Insecta; order Lepidoptera; family Noctuidae; genus Acronicta; species Acronicta psi. The sequence goes on along the minus strand of OX276473.1, from coordinate 204,869 downwards.
ACAATTCAGTCCTTAAAGATTGTTAAATAAACTAGCCTGTCAGAATAGCGCGTTTAACTTATGGGAGAGCTGAGGTTGTGGTACGAGTGGCACTAGATAGATTCCAATGAAGACAGTTGGAGGAGACCTTTGCCAAAAGGCATACAGAAATCAAAGATATTATGTACATTTTAATATAACTTACGACTCCTGTAACTAAGCTTATTTTATTTTAATAGAAAATCCCAGGTATGTCCCCTGGACCACACAACCGGCTGCTGTCCTTGCTATCACTAGACTGTAAGAGTGGTTAAATTGTACTTTGTGACATTACTATTAGAAGACCAAACCATTGGAGTCACATCAGAGTCCTTTAGGACTCCTGCAGGCAACTGAGCTTCTTCTGAGCTTCTCCAACAGTTAAAAAAGTTTTATAACAATTGTTATGCTGAACAGGCTAGCTAGAATTTTCCCAACAGGTAGATTGCTACAGCAGCGCATTCCCTGACATCTAAAGATTTATCATATCTATACAGGGTGTTTGGTAGAACGTTGAACATACGAAAATGGTGGTTAGTTGGGGTCATCTGCTACCCACTTGGCCCAAATTATTTGACCTTGGCCGCACCGTTTTTTTTTTACTTTTTTTTATTTCACAGAAAATTACCAGTTTTTTTTAACTTTAAATTCGAATATCTTTACTTGTGACGAGTAAAACAGGCAGGATGTTGTTTTGTATTAATGTCTAATTGTAGCAGACTCTCATAAAATTATTGTTTGGTACAGATTTTAATGGGAAAAGAAGATATTAGTCTTTTGAAGGTACAAAAAGATGTAAAAAAATACATTTACCCGTCACAAGTAAAGATATTCGAATTTAGAGTTAAAAAAAACTGGTAATTTTCTGTGAAATTAAAAAAAAAACAGTGCGGCCAAGGTCAAATAATTTGGGCCAAGTGGGTAGCAGATGACCCCAACTAACCACCATTTTCGTATGTTCAACGTTCTACCAAACACCCTGTATAATATACTTTGTTTTCTGATTACAAATATCACAAGTATGTTACAGAATTCTTAATTCATGCACTTTCATTGTAACAAACCATGATATATGTGAACACAATGACAAGATAACAACTAAATTTTTAAGTAAGTAGGTACTTGTTAATTTCCACAAATTGTGACATAGAATACATAACTTCCTTTTAATGTAACATTATCCTCATATAGTGTTATATTATTAATTAAATAAATAAATAAGAATTGTTTATTTGCAAAAAAAAACACATTATAAACAGATAAAACTGAAGAACAGCTGCTGCAACAAATGTTAAAAGAAACTGTGCTGTAGCTATCATTATGGTAATCTGGATATAATCTAAATATATAGCTATCTGAAGGGGATATTACATCAATAGGACAGTCTGTATGTTATATTACCTGTCGAGCCAGCACACAAGTGGTTTGACAGCGTGCACAGTGCGGGCTACATCAGCCAATGTCTGTGTCTCAAGCCGGGCATCAGTGTGGTGGCGCAGCGCCCGCGCCAGTGTTGTTGCCACCACTGACACACGCAATGCTAGTTGCTGCACACACTCCCGTGACACCTCATATTGCTAAACACATCCACATCAGTGATATTATGCACACAATTACAGTGTAATACAATAATTCACAAAACTACTGATAACTCTAGTGAAATCATTAATCATAATACAAATTGCTACTATAGCACTACTATAAATAAAGCAGCAGAGACATTAGAAGCATTAAATAGTTCTGTAGTGGCGCTCACTGACAGATAACACCGTTGTGATAAGTTAAACATAATAACATTCTGCTCTCCTGTGACTCATCCTCACACAAACTGGCAAAATCTCTAAATAGTCTTTACTTAAGTGAATAACATTATTTTTAAAAGAATATACTTTAGAGGAGGGTAGTCATTTTAACTTACAAAGTTCCTTAGATGTTCGACAGCTTCAAGTAAAAGTTCCTGATGTCCAATGATGTGCATGCCGAGGTACTCGAGGTCGTCACAGCGCAGCGTCAGCAGCTTGGCGCCGTCCAGGCCACGCTCGCGCAGCGCCGGCACGTAGCGCGCCACCGTCGGACCCAACCCTGCGGGACCAACAACCGTGACTCACTAACTGGACTCGCTGCACAACACAACAGTATCGTCAAGCCCCGCACGCACCTGACAGCCAGTCTGCCACCTGGTCCGCCGACCACTCCGCAACATTGAGGCTAGCCATCGGCATGAGTATTGCTCATCTTCCAGTGACCGGTGTTTATCGTTTTAGCTAGCAGAAATCTATGAACAAACAACAGTCAACACTCAACAATACATAACAGCCGGAGCCCGGACCGGACGATGCAACTCCTGACATTAGTGACATTGTCATTTGACATTGACGTTCACATTCCTGAATGACATTTCCAAGGTTTTTTTTTAAGGTTATGGGTCCATCCAAGCTTTCCTTCTCGGTATAATATGGACATGGACAGACTACAGAGGATGTCAAACTTCGTTATTGATGACAAGATGGCAGCATTGGTACGTTAAAAAAAAATCTTTACTACTATTATAATCTAACTATTTGTATTGTTGTTATTGTAGTAGGTAGTATAGATAAGATACGACTATCGAGCGGCAACACGAGATGGCGCTAATAGTATCGTAGCGGTAGTGACGCTGGAGTTATCGTATCTTATATCTCTTATCCGGTGTTTGGTGGATTTAACTTGGTACACCTACAAAAATTACTCTGAATATACAAACAATATGTGTAACTAAGACCTGGGCCTGGGGCGGCCAGATATTAGGCGCGGCCATTGGCCAATCGTGACCAAAATTCGCTGATGATACCGACCTTTTTAATTAAAGTTTTTATTTTATAGAGGAGCGAGAATCGTTTTGATATGGTAGATGATATATCTGGTAAAGATGATTGAGAAAGGTAGGTAGTTATGTTAAGATCAGAGCCGGATTAAAGGGAGGAAAAAAATACTTTCAAATTCAGACTAGTAAACAACTTTTCCTTTGATATATTTTTTTTTGCTGTTCTACCTTTACCTCTGCCTTTGTACAAATGAGTTATACATATAACTAGCTTTTTGCCCGCGACTTCGTCCGCGTGGAATAGTTACTTTGTTCCCTATGAACTTTCATCCCCTATTTCACCCCTACATAGGTCGAAATTTATAAATTATTTTGCCCGCGGCTTCGCTTGCGTTAAGAAGTATTATTATTAAATAAGGTATATTTTTGCGGCTTTAGTTTTGTATAGCGTGTGTAAAAAACTCAAACAAACTAATACATTTACATCCTCCATCATCCCTTTTATCCCCATGAGGGTTGAATTTATCAAAAGCCTATTTAAGCGGACGTCTTCATCATGGTAGCTCCAATCTTTAATTTCAGTTCAATCAGTCGAATATCTAAGAAGATTTATACAAACTTTCATCCCCTATTTTATCCCCTAGGGGTGGAATTTATCAAAATACTTTCTCTTATCTTATCATATACTTTCTTAGGGGATGCCTACGTCATAGTAGCTTTATGCATGCAAAGTCTCAGCCCGATCGGTTTAAAATTGACAAAGTTTCATACAAACTTTCATCCCCTATTTTATCACCTTGGGGGTAGAATTTATCAAAATCCTTTCTTAGCGGATGCCTACGTCATAACATCTACCTGCCTGCCAAACAGATCCCTCCAGTGGTTTGGACTGTGCGTTGATAGAACACTATGTCAGTCAGTCACCTTTGAGTTTTATATATTTAGATTTAGATATAATATATATATATATATGTAGGTATGGATGGATTCAACGCCGGACATAACTTGGTACCTACAATAAAATTTAATTCAAACGCATTTCCCTTATATTTCGAGTCGTGTGAGGTCTTCGATTTTCCCCCTTCCAATCCTTCCAAAACCTCTAGAAATCGAATATATTATGGCTATCTATGCAGATGCTATGCCCAAACTAATTTTATTCAGACACCTAAATAGTTACTTGGCACATAATGTTACACAGCTGCACTTTGGTAATAAAATACTAATTATTATTACATTTACATTACATCTATCACCACACCATGGATTATTCATCCGTGCTATAACGGCGGGACCTACCTACAGTCAAAAAGTAAGTACGTGAACTAAAATGTCTACATCCATTAGGTATGCCATAACATCGTAATTCATCCATAGCTGTGTACTGTGGTTTAGTCATAATATACTATAGGTATAGATAGGTAATGCACTTTAACTTGCCAATTCTATGTAACAAAATGTTTAGGTACTCAAGTACCTACGCCTATTCATCATGATGAAAATGATGTGTACCTACCTAACTACCTACATCTATTGTTCAAAAGTTATAAGGTAACCAAATCCTGTTCGCTCCAATTGACTTCTTGGCTTACGTCGCTTGGGATAGAATGTTGGGTATCCCGAGAATATTTAAAGTAAAACGTAACTTTAATAATGGCGGCCCAACATACCGGCGAAATGTAGGCAAGTACTTATACCATTTTAAGTTTGTACACTTTGAATAGAGGCACATGATATATGTATGTAAGTTATACAGTACATAGGTACCTAATTAATTTACACTGATTTACGCGAGTGATACCCCTGGTGTTGCAAGCGTCCATAGGCTACGGTAACCGCTTTCCATCAGGCGGGCCGTATGCTTTTTTGCAACCTTCTCATAATACTCACCTACAGCAGATATACCCGCCGCGTGTAAGTACACTGTGTGATAAATGAAGGTTTACTAACGAGCAGGCATGAAAACGAAAAAGGTTTTTTAAGCATACAACTAGGCCCTACAGCACACATATCAAAGGACATGTGTACAAAATTTTAAGGCATCTTATCAATTTTGATTAGATAATACTTAATTAAATACCAATTAAGAAACATTTAAAAATAATGTTTGAATATCACAACGATGTAGGTCGGGTGACATTTACAATTATAAGAAAAAATACCTGACTGAAGGACCCTGCCCTGCCTGCCCACGCTGCGCGCCGCCGGCGGCGGCGGGTCATAAAACACCCATCGAGAAAAAAATGTTTACTTAATCTGCCATAAAATACTCATTTAATCTGTCCACCTGCGAGATTGGCACCTTCGTTATCAGAGCACATTCTAGACGCGCGGGCGCAGGCGCGGCCTGCCGTTGTGTCGTGCTCATGTTATTAGCATTTTAAGGCTTTGTCCACGACATTCCTCGGCGTGGCTTTCATTAAGAGCGGTTGAATTGACGGCGGCTCCATTCACCTGTTATCTGATGGGATCTTTTGGATATTTATTGGGGCATCAAAGCGAGGGCTCGGGCCGCGGAGCGAGGCGGCGGTGTAGCTCGGTAGCGCTCTTAAATTCAACAATTTAATACCTCTCATAAAGCGGCCACTAACCACCGGGCCGCTACCAATAATTTCTCTTATTGTCCCGATAAATTAGCTTAATTAGGGTGTAAAAAACGCGCCGGGCGTGGAATCTAGTACGGCCGAGGTGGGTGGGCCGCGCCACCGCGGCTCGGGCTCCCGGCTCCCAGCGGCGACGCGCTCGCTGCTTGCTGCTCGCTGCTCGCTCACCTCATTAATGACCGCGCTCGCGCACTGCTCGGCCTGCTCGCTGAGCGTAAAGTGCCGCTCCCGCTACATATAATACCTACCAGCCTGCACTTGCAGCATAATCTATGTATGACAGGGCTGCGTATTGTTCAGTTCTTAGCTGCGTATTCATAGTGGACGTCAGTTACAACTGACACTTGTGTTTTATAACATTTTAAATGATAAATAATAAATTATAGGAATTTATTTCTGCAAACAGATCTTTTAAAGACATTATTTTTCACAAATAATTTAAAAAAATCTAACTATAAAGCGTGGTATTTACTTACTAACTGTGAAGAAACACCAAAACAAACATCTCCTTTTAGAATAAAATATGAATGACACATTGTAGAGTAATCAAACTGTCTAAGGTCTCTTCAGGAAAAACACCATACCATAGTACACATTAACCTAACCGAGCTAGAAAAGATTAGGCTGATGATAGTGTAGGTATTTACCTAACCTGTAGGCACTAGAACAAAGCACGCATGTTAGCCAGCGCGTACTGTACGCCTTGAACAACCAGGTAGTGCAAAATATAAATGTAAGTGGAACGAATAATACAATAATAGCTGCATATGGCTCATTAATGTCAAGGCTGTAGTGCCGCGAGCGCCCGCGCACCGACGAGGCGCAGCTATGTGCCATACATACTTGACGATGCGTTTGTGTGTCATTTTTATTGCTTCCATAACTCGCCAGCATTCCCGGTGGGACCTAATGCCTGTAGATAATGCGGCAATGCGCTATCAATCAAACTAGTCGTCACCGTCGCCGTCGCCGCGTACATTATCTCGCTCGCGGCAGTAACTCGAGACGCTCGCTGCACCACGCGCACTATCTGCCACTGATAACATGATTTAAGCGAAACACTATCTGCCTACCTGCGTACCGCAACGGTTTTATTACTGACAAATTGTATAAATTATGAGAACTAGGTGTCAAATTTTACGGCCATAAACAATGGTGAAATGATCACTGAACGAGGCCAAGAGAACGTTCTGGTATTCTTTATGCTCAATAAAGATATCTGAGGTATTTTAATGCGTGTTTCTTCATAGACAGTGTGAAAACAAAGCCACATATAGGTACCAAAGTTCTTTTGGTATAAGTGCGCTGTAGCTGTAGATATGTGAAGGTAATCTAAAATCTACGACTACTTACTTATTACACAATGAGCATACTTATTTCATGAATTGAGCAATTAAATTTAATGAATTAGGTAGGTACTTTTGATAAATGATATGCTTATTTACGCTGTAATAGTCATTTATTGTTTTTTTTAAAGTCTTTTGTTGTGTTTGTATCCCAACGTGAAGAGAAGTGCTGAAGCTAGTAGGTACATTTTCTTTCCAGGAACTGTGTGAATATTGGAAGTGACGCCATTAGGTGCTAACAGCCCTAAAACAAATAGCTTGCTTTACCTACTCCTGTGTAGGTACCTATATGCTATATGAAGATTGGAATTTCCTAGTTTTCAGAAACACATAAGTACTTAGTAGTACCTCGGTATGTAATAACCTGTTTAATTCTGGACCTACAGACTATACTTAGGTAACTTAGGTACTTAGTACATAGTTTTTGCCTACATATTTTTACATCGCATCTAGTGCATTCACCAACAATGATAGTGACAAATTAAGTGGTCATCGGGACCACTCGTGCATTCTATAATAATTATAAATGCGTAGGTATAATATTGTCAAGCGAATACGATACTTTTTATAATAGGTATAGGTAAGTAGAGTACCATACTCATTGTCACTGTTGTCACCGTCGAATTTTCAATTAAAGTGTTGCAAAAACCCGAGGTCACACTTTCAACTTACTGCTGTAATGGATAGCGTGCGTGGGTGTGCCGCAAGTGTTAACACATTCAGTAACCACTTCATTATAGTTCGATGCACAGCGACATGTCACTGAGCAGACGTCTTGCTGCCGTGCTCGCCGTCACACGCTGCAACGTGCAGAAGGTCCGCGCCTGCGCACCGGCCAGAACCAAGTTCCTACCTACTTACTTATTATATCGTCTATCTAAGTACCTATTTTAAAGCCAGTTTATTAGTCGTTAGCGCATCTGTCAAATATTTTTACGCTAGCGACTTTGGAGTAGGTACATTTACAATCAACTCTGCTGAATTTCAGAATGATTATGTTAAGTAGGTATGTTATTTCAATATAGTTTTCTTTGTTTTCAGAGTTTCATGCTTTCAGTTACCTACTTAGGCTAATATTCAGAGACGATGCTCAGCGTAAAGTAAGGCTTCCGTATGTCAAATTTGTATTACAATTTGACATACGGAAGCGTAAGTTCATGCTGAGTCTCTTCTCTGAATCTCAACCTTAGTTACTTACAAAGTACACAAAGTACTTATCTTATCACGAAATGAGACAAATTTCGCCGATCTGTTCTGCTGCTCATGATTTCCCCATGTTACTCTGTTTTCATTATGATCGGCGGACTTATGAAGTGGGTCTTCTGTGGGTCTGTATGGAGCGGCGCGGGTGCGGCGCGACAACGCAGGTGCGGGCACCCGGCAGGGCGCGCGCAGCCCTGCACGACTCATTAGCCGGCGCGGTGGCGGCGAGGGACCCGCTCATTAGCTATCGAAACTAAATTATGTTAGATCTGCGATAGTCCGATATGGAACTGCAACTTCATATTCATGTCATTTAGGAGAAAGACGTTTATAAGTAGTTTTTATTGTTTGCTATTTATTTCGCGCTTAATTAACGTTTATTTGCATAGTTACGTATAATAGGTGAACTACCCGCGGATACATACTTACATACATGATTACCTATATGAAGCAGCAAAAAAACCAACTGCTCGTATAAACCATGATGGGTGGGTATACAGGTGACTAGGTACCTACTAAGTACCTACCTAACAATGTGCTGCTCGCAACCTATCCACGCTAATGTGACGATGTAAGTATCGATTGCACACTGTGTAAAAGACACAACCAGTGAGATGCCTAATATAGGTACCTAATATTCTAGATAATTTCAAGATATTTATAAAACAGACACATACTTAGTAAAAATATGAACTTGAAAAGCGAGGGCTGATCTTGATAGATTGTACTTATGTTTAAGTATATCTCAACTTATTCCCGCGACCTAGGGCAGTCTTAATCCAATGCGTTATTTAAATATAGCTGAATCCGTGCGTAGGTATCCAACGTTTCGGAAGGCGTTTGTGTTCAAAGTTTAAATATAACTGAACTAGTCCTCTTTCCGACGTGTCGCTATAGGAATGCACGTAAACGCGGCACAGTTAAACACTGCACGTTTAAACCGCTGTAAATCTAACACAAATGTCGCCGTTTCAAAGATAACTGAACGAATTTTTGAGATAAAAGCGAACAGAATAATGTTGCTGTGTCACAATGGATCTATTATATCACACTAAACACGAAATGGATTTAATACCATTACAGGTCGCAGTAGATTTGCTGACTCATTAATTTTATTAGGTATGTTATTAAAATAGTGCAAGTGTAATTATTGCAAACAGTATCTAGTACCTAACAAATGTTCCGGACTCGATTGGGTGAACCAATTTTAGCGCAATTTTACTTTTTGAATACCTATCAACTAAGTACTTACTAAACCTTCATACAATTGCTTATTTTGAAATAGTTCAATAGGTACAATATCTAAGTGTCAAAAAGAAACAAAACTATAAGTACGTACCAATCTATAAAACAAATCACTCCTAAAATATCTTTAATGGTGAGAAATCTATAACGATGCATTAATTAGGAGTAAGTACCTATCTCTATAATCAACGCAAATGAACCGAATCGGATACTTAACGGTCTGTGTTCACGACGACGCGGCGCGGGAAGCGCGCGGAGTGTACCAACTAATGGAGCACAATTAAACCGGCACTTGTGTTAGAAGACGCTTGTCATTTTCATTTACAGTAAGAATAGTTTAATTCACTGCATCCCTGTAATGGCGATAGAATTAATTCAAGCTGAATTAAGTAGAATGGATGGACCGACGACCTGGTAAAGTTCGCTGGGAGTGGTTGGATGCAGGCGGCATACGAGCGGTCCCGGTGGAAGTCTATGGGGAGGCCTTTGTTTGAATAAAGTAGTAGATAGAGATGTGCCCACTCCTTGTGTTGACCTGTAGTGTACTGTAGTATTGTTAGTTAGTAGGTACCTATAAGTACCTATCTAAAAAACCAATGCAATAAATAACATTAAAGTAGACAAACATCAACAACTTAAAACTACTTGAAATGAAATGAAATGATATTTATTTCTGTAAGTAGATCCTTTAAAGACACTTTTACAAGTCATTTTTTTTTTAATAGATGTCGCCGGCATTTCCTAACTGACGACCTCTAAGAAGAAACGCCAAAACAAACTCAGAGAATCATGGTCTCTTTTAAAGTCCAGACAAACGTAGTACTTATTAATCGGATATATTATATGCGAGTTAAACAATGTACCTAGGGCAAAATCTGAAACAGTTTTGAGTTGACCAGTCTGAACTGACGGCACGCATGCAACTGATGAACTGATGCACGAACGCAAAAACTGATGTTCCTAATTAAATAGGTGCCTCAGTAGTAGGTAGTAGTAGGTGTAGGTATTGGGCGATAGGCATCGATATTTTAACTAAATGTGTTACTAACCTCGAATGTAACTAAAGCTTAAAAGTCGTGTAAAATCTAATATTATCTGTATAGTCTGTTTTTTAATCTCAGAGACTAAAGCGACATTACGTGGGATACCAGATTTTTGCATTTCTTAAATAGTAATGTGCCTCTATCGAAAATTATCACTAATAAATTAAATTGTCGGTTTTTTTTACCCAACTGCCGAAGGAGGAGGGTCATGTGTTTGACGCGTATGTATGTATGTATGTCCGTTCCTATGTCCGGTCGTAACTACTCAACGGCTCAACCGATTTAGATAAATGACACCTCATTAGATTTGTCTTGATGGCACGAGTGTCACTGGGTACATGAAATTAAAAAAAAACCAATATGGCGGATTTTATACGCTTTAATGTGCGAATTGATTTTAAAAATGATCTTTAGTTGTATTAGTTTACATTTTAAATGATCATTACGGATCTATCTAGTGATTCTATGATGATTTATAAACTAAAAAGAAGGAAATAAAATCAATTATTAAATGAAACAAAAAACCCGACTGCGTAAAAATTCCTAACTAAAAATTTAACTAAATTTCCTAACTAAATTGATTTTTATATTAAGTTACACTGAAAAAAATAGTAGGTCTTATTTAAAACGTAATACCTAATCATGGGTTGGATTAGGTAGTTTTTAGGACTAAATAAGGACAGCGATATCAAGATAGTCTTCTAAAACTTTTTTACCTCGCTGGAACATAGAACTAAATTTATTAGAACTTTTTCTTATACTTTTTTTGGAGATAATTTTACGTCATTTGGTACTTAAAAAACCTACGACGACTTACCTTTCATAGACTTTATTGTGCATTCGGACAATTTTAATTAATTTGGGCTACGATTTGGAATAGAAATCTTTTAAGCTAATCGTATTAAAGTTACGATTCAAGAAACCGGTATCGTAGGTACAACACTACAGAAAAAAGCTGGTATCATTATTAATATTTGTACATTTTGACAGTTGCATGTGTCAATCTAGTCTCTGAGATTAAAAAACGGACTATAGGTACCTACCCTGCTTATTATTTGCACATCACGCATTTTCAATGTAAGTACCTGTCTGGAAAAATTACTGTTAGGTATAACTTAAATAACACTACTTTTTACGGATTTTATCGCGTTTTATAATTTAGTTTTATTTACCTCCATTGTAGGTATGCAAATAAACATTTTAATTTCATTTCATCGGAAAAATCGAATCATTTAGTAGCGTACTTATTAATTACTTACTTATTGTTTTTTTCCTAAGTAGGTTGGCAATTGTTAATCTAACTACCTATAGGCGCTATGAATGATATACTTACTTAGGTACGACAGGTCATAATATTCTACGTACCTTACCTACTAACATTTTGATAAGTACCTACAACTATTAACTACTACGGAGGGTTACAGTTTTGTGGTTTGGCCGCACGGCGCACAGTGCACACCAACCCTTGCTTAGAGGGTGTAACATCAGACAACATTAAACTGAGGCACCGAGCCGGCGGCGGCGGCGGCACAATACCAGTATATCTTGTACTTTCGCCACTAAATGACTTATCGGAACAAATAATGATGTGTGCACGACCATTGTTCTGGGAAGCTGCTCCGTACTATACACGCGTAGCTACGTAGCGCGCTGCTCGGGGGCGTGGCGCGGCGAGATCACACGCGCCGCCCCGCCCGCGCCCGGCCCCGCGCGCCCCGCGCCCCGCGCCCCGTGCCCCGCGCCGCCCCCGCCCCGACACGCTCGCCGACAAAGGGCCCGCATAACCAGCGACGGCCAGTCGCGGCCAAATACAACTGTGGGAAATACCGACAACACAATGTTAATGGACGGTATCACTTTTAACTACGTCACCGATGCGCCGAGAATGAGAAGTTATCCACCCGTGATGACCTTAAAGTCCTCATTATAAGTAGGTACACTGGAACAGCCAGACAGACATTTTTGATCTTAGAAGTTATAACAACATGAATGTACTACGCGCTGCTACGGTAAGCGTAGCAATAAATTATTTGGCATAATAAGCTCTCTAGCTAGGTCAACCTCAACATAGGAATATATACCTATAGGTATCTATACTGTCCTAATCTTAATGATTAGTCGGGAACAAGATTATGTTCCACCTTTAACTTCTAACAATTCTTGATTAAATCTGCTACGTCGTGCTACGTGCGGCTACGTGCGGCTACGGCGGCCGTAGCAAATAATTACTTTAATAAATTTGAGTACATACATACTTTATTATTTTAATTTTATACTATTAGGTATGCAAACAGCTAAAATAAAATAACATGACGGCACTGTTAGTTTATTATAACCTATTATGTAAATTATTACGTACCTACATTAATCAGCGTACATCATACAATTTTGAGGTTTTCGTAGAGCCTCTCCGTGTCATTGTATGAGATGACTACATCATATTTAATTTGATTTATTTTTATTTCTACGCGTTTGTTTTGTTAATTATTTAAATGCCTACCTATTAGATGTACTGTGGGAGGTCCGGAACAGGTTAAACATTCATTGTTATTTTTTAAATCAGGAGTAACCTGGCAGGTTCGCCCGCGCCGGTAACAATGATACACGACACTATAATTCAGTAAAAATGTTAACAGATACGTAAGTAGGTGTGTTAAAGGCCGTCATATTGTAGTTTTGCAAACCAATGGCCATCACGCGGTTTTCAGTTTATCGCTTCAGAGCTTTCATTACTCTATGTCTGGTTAAAACCGATAGGTATCCTAACTACTTGGACTGGTTATCAAGTTTTTTGGCCTTCTGTCTTCCACTAACTATTGTCTATCACTACATGGGTGAATTTCAACAAGAGATTTTTATGTGTCATTTCAGTGGGATTTTTTTATTTCAATGTTATCTACATATTTTTAGTGACAAATAAAACTTTAGCCTATTTTGTAACATTGTGCGTGAGTGGACATTAAATATCATCAAAACTTACATAAATATTTAAGGATGAATTTTTAAGAGTCCACTGAAATGAAAAGTGTCTACCGTAATGATAAAAATTACCACCGAAATGATAGACTGTGCACCGGAATGAAATAAATCCACCGAAATGATACAGTTAAGAACAACTGTGCCGGGCAGCCAGGGTTCCGTACTTTGTTAGGTTTGATTGTCACAAATTTTAGATAAACACAGACAGTTATTTTAATATCATAATTAATATACAGAATTACAGTTAGTATTACATATGATATTATGTAATGTTTATTATGATATTAATGAATTGTTCCTTTACTTATATAATCTTTGGTAATTCAGTACTCATAATAAATTATATAAAAATAAAGGTAAGGCACTTATAATGAAGGTACACCCTCGAAGTAATTATTTTGTTGACAATTAGTATCTAGAAATAATAATCTACACTGTGGTGACTTACACACGCATCACATCATCGTTGAGCCGAACAAATGTGTATCTAAAATATATACATGTACTAACTAGATAGATATATGTATATATTTTATATATTTAAATACAAATACACCCGAATAATCTAATCTACACTCTAGGTAAAAGTACCGACATTACAAAACTATGACTTTGTATCTGACATAAGTATCTCTAAAACTTTATATATATCAGCCACCGAAATGAAACTATTTTTGTCCCCTTATTACTGAAATGATAAAATTACTTTTTTGGCGGGAAACGGCAAGACGTTGGGACCGGTGCGTTTGCGCCGAGAGCTTGAGCCGGATTGATCCGAAGTGAGGAAAGGTGAGAGGGGCGTAACAACGCAATGTTGACGTGGCTATTCTACTAAAACTTACTGTCCTCTGAAATGATAACTTTTTTCCAGACAAAAGATAACTGCCTGTCAAATCCATGAGAAAGAAGATAAAGAAACAAAAATAGTTTTATTTGATCGAATATGTAATAATTTAATGATATCAAAATCGATTTAAATCCATATTACGAATGTATTTGCAGGGGAAGGTATTTTATGAACGGAATTGGGTTCAGGACAGGCCACCGTGATGATAAAATAACACTTTATAATTTTTTTTTTGGTATATTAAAGGGTAGAAATCAATGAATTTTTTTGTCAAGGTAGAGGAGTACTTAAACTATTGAGGAAAAATTTATAAAATTAAAAATCAGCACATTGCACTACCGTTCTCAGGTTTGCCGTGTATTTTTTTTGCTTGCGCAATTCACCCACATAATATAAAACAAAGTCGCTATCCGCCGTCTGTCTGTCCCTATGTATGCTTAGATCTTTAAAACTACGCAATGGATTTTCATGCGGTTTTTTTTAATAGACAGAGTGATTCTTAAGGAAGGTTTATATTATGTATTATACATGACCACGCGGGCGAAGCCGCTGGCGGAAAGCTAGTAGATAACAATATATTAAGGAGCCTACAGACATCGGCCTGTTACAATTAATTATAATTAAGAACCTACAATCATTTCTTTAATAAAAAAAGCCTGTGAAATCTTGACATCAGAAATGATGCAAAAGATTTTCAAGACTTATGTAAGATCAATATTAGAGAATGCATTTCAAGTTTGGAGTCCATATTGCACTATAGATATAGAAATGTTAGAAAAGGTGCAACGCAGCCTCACCAAAATACCAAGACAACTAAAGAGACAGCCATATATGAAGAACTGCTAAAACAGTTAAAACTTGAAATATCGAAGCGAGCGTGGAGATCTCATAGAAACCTACTTATAAGATTTTGAATAGGAATTACGACTTAGGTACATGATTTCGATCAAAAGATACTGAAGCGAGATACTAATACCCGTCTTAGAGGACGTTAACAACAAGCTTCTCCAACAATAATCCCCACAATTATTTGTTCAGGGTTTTTTTCAGTTGTTAGGGAGTGGAATAAATTTCCTGAAGAAGTAGTCTCAGCGCCAGACATCAACATTTTTTTTGTAGAATAGATTCGACAAACACATGTTCAATACAAGAACACAAAGACTAATTGATGTTGTACAGCTGGATACAGGCATTTATCAGTTATTTTTAACTGCCTGCCTAATAATTAATAATAATACACTTAGGTATGTTTTATAAGTTACATAATGAGCTGAAAGCCATATGTTTCCCTAAAATAGGTATAATTATAAATAAATATTTATAAATTATAAGTAATATAAAACAACCGTCAGTAAGTAAGTAGGTGGGTAGCCATCACTCATACAAGTTTATTATAATAAGACAGCCGCAGTGGCGAGCGACGCCGTCCGACGGCGGCGCGGGCGGCGCGCGGCGCGCGGCGGCGTGATTAACGTAACTCCGCCTAACTACCGCCGCCGTATGGTAATACTTCACATTAAAGCCTAATAATTAATTTACATAATCTGATTAGGTACTACTACATTAAGTTATAATAAAGTAGCCATAATGTGTCATTTTTGAGATATTTGAACAAGTCATTAAGTCTGAAAACAACGCAAAGTAGGTGCGAGCCTGGCCGGCGGCGCGGCGCGGTGCGGTGCGGCGGCCACGGTCGCGGCTTATTAGCATAATATACTGCCTGTTCGTTACTTTGAAAATACTGTTAACTTACAATTATTGTGTATGTGTGTGTCCTACACTCGTGCAAGCTTAGGTACTTAGGTAAGTTAAGAACTTGACGGCTCGTTCCCTTACGGGAAGTACGGGAACGAGCTGTCAAGTTCACCACACATCTATCCTTCAGTTCTCCACACAGCTATCCTTATTCAGCATTTCTGTGAAATTATGATAAACACATCAACACTCGCTTACCTATACAATAGGTACTCTACAATAATTCCCTGCTGCGTCTATCTCTATCCGTTCGCGATAATCTCAATAACTAAAGTAGGTAAGTACTAAAGGCATTTTCATGCGGTTTTCACCAAAAGACGCAGTGATTCATGAGGAAGGTTTAGGTGTATAATTTCTTGTTATAATTTTGTGTAAATTGACTGAAATTAAAGGAGATAGAAGATGAAGGTGAAAAATATGGCTCCGTGCGAAGCCGGGTTCCTTCGGGCTGCCAGTAGAATAATCAATTAAAATTCCAGAATAAATGTTTAAAAAAAACATTTGAAATCGTAATTTAACTTCCATTATAGGTAACATAACAACCACGCCTCTATTCTCCCGTTCTCCGCGGGAATGCAGAAGAGTACATTGCATACATCGGTACATATGTTTCTGATGCCAATCCAAACCCCGGGCTGCTAAGTAAGTACTAAGAATTTAATAGAGAACTCAACACTGCTTGCCAGTTCTCGGCCTACCAGCCGTACTTGTAACAAGTCTTTTTACTTACCCTCGTAAGTCCTGTGTTTTTTCAACAGCAGTGTTCATATCTGCCGGATGTACTATACCGAGTACAAACTAAGAATAGTGCTTCAGACCGGCATAAAAAATGTCGGTTTTACGTAGTTTTTGCAGTGTTCCCTCGTTTTCTGTATTTTTTACTGTAAGTTTAGCATCTGTATTACCTCTTTTTAAAGGAAAATATTGAAAATAATTTGTACTCCTGTAAGAACGTTAGGCCTTTATATAGTATAACAAAAACGACATAAAAATGTTAAAAGTTTTATTGAAGTATCAATAAATCATATTATTCCTCTAAACGTCATTAAAGTGAAACAATAATCATACAACTCAGTCTTTAAGACTATTTAAGCTTTATCAACTTTTATAAATCCGTAAGTAACGGTATCAAATGTACTTATTAAAAAGAAACACTTAAAAAATCAAATGTACTTATTAAAAAGAAAACACTTAAAAAACAGTACAGTTACTACGTTACGTTACAGTACGCTTCTGCTTAGCCCACGCCCACCTTGCTGGCCACGTACACTTTGAGCTCTACTACTAGACCCATATGCACGTCCTGCTTTTTCTATTTCTTCATCTTCCGATTCCGAAGACGAAGAAGAGTCGCTACGGGATACTTCGTTGTGTTCAGGTGTAAACACATCTTCATCATCCGAGTCCTCAAAGTCGGAGTTATCGAGAAGTTGTGCGATTTGCTCTTCGTTGAACGCTAGAATATAAAAAAGTAATACAGACCGAACGTACTCCCACAAGTACAAATTATTATGTAACAAAGGCCTAACGTACCATGTCAAGTACATATTATTTTGACCGATCAGGAAATTCCTTAAATACTTAGTTTTCTTTCCAATTTTGTATAATTTACAATAATTATAATTTATATTTACTGATTAATATAAAGTAAAAGACAAAAAACAAAAGATTACTTTGATAAAAACAGATTAACTTACGTCGTGCCGGCCGGCGACCTGACCGCGTGGCTATCTTGGCAAAAAGTGGAACTGACACTGACAGTTGACGTTACTTGTCTAACATGACGGAATTGATCATAGAATATAGAATTAGAAGGGCCGTGTTAGTATTGCAATTGTAAAAAATCTACGTGGTAAATGGGGAATGAAAAATTTGTACTTGGGAAAGTACATTAGGCAGTTACACTTGCTATGTAGTTTAAATGTCAGGTCTGAACTATTATGCTTAGTTTGTACTTGTACAAGTACGCGGGGACTTACGAGGTTACACATATAGACCTAATAAATAAATTAAAAGAAACAAAAAACCCGACTGCGTAAAAACTACTAACTAAAAATCTTAAAACAAGCTCTGTGATGTTGGAAAATGTATTGCAGGCGGGACAAGCAAAGAAACAATTTTGTTTATGAACGAACAGCTTGTCCCGCCTGCAATACATTTTCCAACATCACAGAGCTTGTTTTAAGATTTTTAGTTAGTAGTTTTTACGCAGTCGGGTTTTTTGTTTCTTTTAATAATTGATTTTATTTCCTTCTTTTTAGTTTATAAATCATCATAGAATCACTAGATAGATCCTAAATGATGATTTAAAATATAAATTGATACAACTCAAGATCATTTTCAAAATCAGTTCGCACATTAAAGCGTATAAAATCCGCCATATTGATTTTTTTTAAATTTCATGTACCCAGTGACAGTCGTGCCATCAAGACGAATCTAATGAGGTGTCATTTATCTAAATCGGTTGAGCCGTTGAGTAGTTACGACCGGACATAGGAACGAACATACATACATACATACATACATACATACATACATACGCGTCAAACACATAACCCTCCTCCTTCGGCAGTCGGGTAATAACACAATAATGATTACAGAACTAATAATAATAAACTCGTAATATTTTATAAAACTCCACACCGATCATGTGCAAACCTGTTGTGTCTACACGGCAAAACTTCAAAGCGACAATTAGCGATTACACGTAACCATTACACTAAACACTCAGCAGCGCCAGCGCCCTGCACGGCGATGCCGTCACGGTGAGCAGCGCTGCCAGTGCTGGCACCAGCCCAGTAGTCCGCACTCAGTTACCTACCTGTATGTAAGTACCGGGTACTCGCGTCGCGTGTGATACTCGCTGAAGCGCTGTGCTTTTTACTTCATTCTTCAATCGCGTGCAAAAATCGTGTAGCATAACTACTGACAAGAAGAAATATGCGCAGGAAGATAATCATTATCAATGGATATCTATCTCCTTCTAATCCCTGCCGACTTAGTCAATTAAATAGGATGTGAATATAATAAATTCACAGCTTTTATGGTAAGTACCCTAGGTACATGAGTTTTTCAGGACGAATACAGGCTAGATGGTCTAGGTAGGTAATTCTTAGGTAGGTAGGTCTAGGTAATTAATAGTCCTTAACTCCTTGTTCTTGTGTTGTTGTCCTTGTTGTATAGAAGAAAGTAGATTTCATGTAGCCTTTAGCTATAGTATACAATAGGCAACAGCTTCTCAACCTGCAGGATCGGGCAGCTTCGCCGCCTGTGCCACAAAGTTAAGTAACGAAAGCATTTAAATAAAGACCACGAACCGTCCGCCTCATTAAGTGCGTACAGTTCGACAAACAATTGTAAGGTAACCTCTTCCGAACAATTCCCGCGAGTGAACAATAAAGAGGGAAGGTAATTGTCGCCGAGGGAGTCGCACAATGAGCTGTTTGTATGATAATAACAGACGAAATCCGCGAGTTCATCCGTGGAGAGGCGCGCCACCGTGTACCGCCGCCGCCGCGCCGCGCCGCGCCGTCACGCGGTGACGCGGTGAAATCGCGGCAAGTGAGCCGAGCGCGCTGAGCCGCGATTAAGATCGCATTAGCAAGTATTTTAATGAACAGTAATTAGTCATAGGTGGAATGTCGCGTTGCGCAACTGCAACCGCCCCGTGTCCGCAGGTACCCACGCCGAACTGGAGGAAATCACATAATTCAACACAAACATCAAAGGAATTTTAATGACCTGATTTAACAATACAATAATTAGATTTAGCTGAAATAATATATTGCTACATGGCCGCATATTTCAGACTTTTTGGTGATTGTTGACGCCAACAATGCGAAGGTCGAACGAACTATGTGATGATAAAACGTTACGTAAATGAAAACCTAGTAAAATCTCATTATATACAATGTTTCTTTAGAAGTAAAAGGTACCTACAAGATTTTGAAAAATAGCTGACTTATTAACACATGTGTACCTACCTAGGTACCTATCTCTCTAGGTATATCGTCGGCATTTTCATTTAATTTGAAACACGTAGGTAATGTGATGTTCTCACACGGTGCGCGGGGCGCTGACTCGGTCTCAACTTTTCCTCTCGTCATCCCCTTCACGTTAATATAAAGTTGAACGTTTTAAGTGGAACATCTCAAGTGAGACTCATGTTAAAAACGTTCGCAGTGCGTAATTAACACGACTCTTGAAGCTCCTCGGTTCATCTCGCACTCCATTAGCGAAGTTCAGACTCTCGCTGTAGCTGTAGCTGTAGCTGTAGGAGTGTAGGTGCGGCATAGGATGTGATGTGCCACACACCCATCCGTATGGTTCCACGTAGCGTTGCTATCCTATTCTTATGTAACTATACATAATACATAGAATACATAAGTTTGTCAAGAATAATACCTAGGTACATTTATTTATATTTGGTCCAAATTAGTATTCCGAATACTTTTAAGGTATAAATTCATATTTAAGTTAGATCACTGAATCTATATTTAATAACTAGCTGTTCCCTGCGGTGTTACTCGCGTTTCTCCATTTTTCCCAAACTCCGTGGGAATTTCCCAAAATCCTTTCTTAGTGGATGCATGATAGATATTATGACGGATCGGGGCGAAATTAGAGCGGATTTCAGCCCAATCCGTTCAGTGGTTTGCGTTCAGTGCGTTGATACATCACTCAATCACCTTTTCCTTTTACAAAATATAAGATACGTTAAGTACCTACATACTTAAAACAAAAGTTGTTTCCGAGATAATAAACTCGATTTTATGCATTCATGCGAGTATGGGGTTATTAAACTATGCGATATTGTTATTACTGCAACCGCCGACGTTTGCACAGGCACGGTGCGTTGTCCACATGTGTCCAGTGACGTCACTCAGCTGTTGCGGGCGCCGCGTGGTCTGCGCGCGCCGGAACCGGAACTCTATTGTTTTAACCCAGTAAATGTAGTTTGCACACCATATGTGCAAAAAAATTGGCGATTTTTTTTATCATGGAAATTCGTAGAACTATATTTTTCCTACTCTAATTTGCAAAAACTGTAGGGAAACGAAAAGGATGGCAATAATAGTCATATATGCACCTGCATACTGCACATTTTTGCATAGGTTGCATTCTAATCGTGGGAGAGGTTAAATGGAGCGACAACAGCCGCCTCGCTGCTGCCCCGAAACCGTCCCGCAGCAGCGCCGCACTGCCGCAAAATGACAAGTACAGAAAGGCAAATCCATATAATTCGAGATAACAAGTTCATGTTGCATTGTATAACACTAGTAACAATATTAGCACAGTATGTAGAGGTAATATTAGCGACTGCAACGAACGAACATAACGTCCTGATCATCTAAGATTGAATCTCCTGTGTCACTCTGCATGGGTGTGCTGCGTGCCGCGTTGGGCCGCGTCGTGCCGCGTGGTGCCGCGTCGTGCCGCGCTGCTAGCCAGCGTGTCACGCACATCGCCTGCATCCCCGTTCGCGATATTTATGCGCGTCACCCACCTGCCGCCGCACAACCGCCGCGGCCGCCGCCGTACTTCGCGACCTGATATGTGGCACACTTATAAAATATTACTTATACTTCCTGTACGGTTTCGTTGGATCGACGTATTTACAAATCAAAGTAACATTATTGTCTCCGTTCCTGTATAATCCAACATCTCAACTCCACGCTAGGCATTTCAAAAATTGCTAATTTAATTTTCATGCGGAGTTCCTCGCGTGCCATTGTGCGGCAACTGTCGCGGCTGTCAGCACGACGCACCTAGGCATTGAGTTAATTCGCAGCGGGCGAGTAGGTATTGTTGGTATTTTTGTCAAGCGATGACAGATTTTTATCCTGAAGGTCGACATTTATTAAGAGCTTTAACGATGAAAAGAATGGATGAAGAAATGGTGGATGGTTAATGGTGGCACCCGCGCCGCGCCGACCGCTGAGCCACTAAATAAGCACGTGGGATCTATGTAGAACAGCTCGCCACTAGCTCGTAGCTGACACAAGCAGAGCCCGGCCCGCGGCACCGCTGCGACGACGGTTGTGTACTACACACAACACGTGCTACTTTTTGCTCGTTTCAAATCTTGGGTCGGTGTTAGGTGTGTTCGCAGTTTGGTTGCATTAGCATACAATAGCGGCCGACAGCTGGCCCTTAGTTATCAGATCAGTAGCCGGCGTGACCGGCGCGACCGGCGCGGCCTGCGCAGCGCCCCGCGCCCGCGCGCCGCACACGTATTCATTTACGATTCGACAAACTTTACTTATTCGACGCTTATTTATTGTACGCATAACTTATAAATAACATTAATGACCCGCGCTGTTAACAAATCAAAACTACTTAGTAGAGTAGCGTAACATGCAGTTACGCTACTCTACTAAGTAGTTTTGATTAGCGCGTAGATACTGGCGACTGTACGTACTTATTTAGTTATTTGCACATAACCTGTTAGACAACTAAGTAGGTAAACGCATGTAGCTAGCTTCACTTCGTTGGTATGTATCAACGAAGCTCAATCAAGTCATAATGAGACAATGCATTTCATAGTGATCTATGAAAATACATGAACGTGTACTGGGTGTATGTTAAATCATTTTGTCTGCATGTTAATCATCCTGCAATACACATCCAGTCGCGTGCCGTTCTCGGTCAATTAGCAATTATTTTTAGAATCAGTTATGCGTATCTACTGGTTGTAACTATGGTCTATGTGGGTGTAATGATACGATATCGATGCTTAACGTCAGCAGCAACATTTTTGCACGAAACCGATTCACACAGTGGCGGTGCAGTGAGGCGAGCGGGGCGAGCGGGGCGAGCGGTGACCACACGGAGCACGCGGCGACCGCGGCGTCTTTCCGGCAGCGGACAGTTTTTGTGCGTCTCGCCTCGTGCTACTTGCGAATCCATGAATATATGAATTTCTATAACGTTTAACGTCACCCTTCGATCCACGATGTCACTCAAGTGGCGGACAATTTTAAACTTGTTTAACTTGCTAGTTGCAGTTGTCGATTATAATATTATTATCATTATGTTAACTTGGTGCTTACCTTCATTACCTATGTACATAGTTAACATTGTGTTTGTGCCTATGCGGTATGTACCTAGTAGTTGCACAAGCGCTAAGCGGTAAGGGTAACAGACAAGTGGAGGCTATCTGTATGTAGCGCCGCGCTGTCGATGTCGGTCGGGCGCGCGCCGCAGTGAGGCGCGACGCGCCGCAGCTCGCGTGAGCTCCCGTCTCCCACCAATGATTATGAAGTATGAACCGATCAATTTCACAGCCGCCGCTCAAAGCTGCCGCCCTCGGCCTGCCCTCCCCCGCCCCTCGATATAACACCGCGCAACGCCACTTTCTCACCACAGTCACCACAGACTATATAACTACGTTCCGCGTACTTACTGTCTCATCCAGCAGGTCCAACTTATATGTTATAAAAAAACAGACTGTGGTAAAATATGGTTGGACGGCACCTAGACATATATACCTAATAGCGGGTATCGCTTCACTCATCGACGTGGCATTTCATATTCCCCTCCTGCTTTATTATCGCTAGTTGAGCGTAGCTTGGAGGTTACTTCACTCAATTTGCGCCGTTAGCGGCGCGGCCTCAATTTTTCACAGTTATCGAACAATTTCGCTGAGCGCCGCCAAACAACGTTAAATAAGAGTTTGTTCAGTTTTCCTTTTTCCTCTTCGTACCATTTCACCTGGAGTCATTTTAATCAATGAGAGTCAGATTATGAGCTCGTCAAACTGTATTTATTGTTCGTTTTTTATTGGATCAATGTTTCCAGCAGTGGCGGCAAGCTGGCAGGCGCGAGGTGCTTTCTATGACAAGCGGCACTCGGCCACCTCGCGGCATGTAAATAAGATATCGAGCGTGCGGGGCCGCGGCCGGCCGCCCGTCGCCGCGCCGCGCGCCGCTCAATAATTACCCTAACTAATGACACGCGTATATGGTGTTTATGCGAGCAACATCGCTAACATGGCAAAGCGACATGTTGTTATGACTTACTGGCTCTCCTCAGCATCGCCTAGTAGGGCGCTGGCATGCGGCCGCGAGCGCGAGCCCAGCCCGCACTATCTGTTACGTTGCGCGGCATATGTTAATGACCTGCCGCGTTACAAACTTGTAGTACCTACCTAGGGACCTACTAGTAAAACCTTCCACCAGATTCAATAATTATGATGGCGTGGTGCGACCGTGCGACTCATCACGAGCGCTCCGCTCTCGCGGACGGCGAGTGAGTCATCAGTCTGAAAAGAGTAATCCACGTATAGTTTAACAGAGGCGGCGTACAACAACGACTCTTCCGGCTGCTGGTACTTTAATTAAACGTGCATAAATTACATCGTGGTCGTAAATCAATCGGCGGTGTTCGGGCGCGGCATGCGGCGCGGCGGCGCGGCGCGGCGCGAGCGAGCGCGGGGCGACGCGGCTATAATTACGCTCGCTGCTCAATGGACACGACGCACCGACAGACGACTTCAAACGCACGTCGCTGAGATTCTAGTGCGCGGCGCTGTCGACTATTGACTGTTGTGCTGTGCTGGTGCATTGCCTCCGCAGCACATGCCGCCGCAGCACGCCGTCGCTCGCCTGATCGATGTGACTCACTCGACAACGTTGTGGCGCTGGTGGGCGAGGTAGCGGGGTGCACTGACACCCTGCTGTACGTGCCACTGCCTAGCTATACCTAAGTATATAAATAATAATATAATATCTGTTCAAGATCGACGGTCAAACCTTGGTCAGACACATTAGAGTCATTGTATAAAAAGCATTGTAGCTATTGTAGCAAATTCCTTCTGTGGTTATCGGACAGGATCTACATCCTGTCTAAATAAATTTGTAGATGCCAGGGGGATACAAAATGGCGATAATTTTCTAACTTTATGACAAAACCATTTGGAGCAAATAAAAGATTTAGATGGTCCTAACGTAGGTGTACATGATCTACATACCTATGTAGTCATCTAGAAGTTAGTTCATTCTTCTTTTATATTTGGCGACAATAGCTGTTGTTCTAAACTTCAACAGTCATGTTTCGGCTGACATGACTGTCATGACCTTAGGTGTTGGCGGCATGTGATGTCATGTAGTGCCATCACAATCTACATATAACAATAAGTAGGTATCAATGCTACACTCCGTCAGTCACCTGATTTAGATACAAATAGAATTTGGCAAATTTATTACAACTGCGCCGTGTCGCTCAAAGTTCAACGTTTATATTCTGTAACTAGCTGTTCCCCGCGGTGGTACGCGCGCTCATACAATATAAATAAATAAAATTTCTAAAATTCAGCAAGTCCAGCAATCGGTCCACAGATTTTTTGATGTACCTATCCATAAGTATATTATACAGGGTGTTTGGTGCATGGACCGACACAATTATTTGGGAGGAAAGGGGGGTCATTTACTATGTTTCAGCCCAAGATGCTAAATCCTAAGAGTCACGGTACTCACGGTTATTGAGATATCATTTATGTTTTAATTTCGTTTGTTAGTCACCCGAAATTTCACCTTTAGGTCATCATAACTTTTTTGTTTTTAGCAATAACGACACCAAAGAAATGTTGTTTTACTCAGCAATTTTTATTTAATCGATATGAATCATGACAGAGAGAGATGATAATATTGACTTCTATAATATGACATATGAGTTTCTTGTCTTGGAAATTGTTTAAGTGTAGGATAAATTTCAACTAAGTAGGTAAGGTAGGTAGGTAATTAAAAAGAATAAGAGGAGTTATGTGAGCGAGTACAGAGTAACTTCACATGTATAATTAATTATAATGTTAATACAAATTTATATATCCGCTAATACGTATGAACTGTTGGACACAGAAAGAAAGAAGAAAAGAAAGAAAAAACATTTATTTACAGTACAGTACGGTACACTATCCAATAGATTATTATCAATTCCAGCGCTGGTAAGAGGTAAAACTGGCTCAAAGTAGCGCCGCGTACAACGACTAACTATCTGAATAAGAAGACTTTCTGTTAACATGGCGTTTCCCTGTTGCAAATAATGTGGCCTTACAGATGAATTAGATGTAGGTAGGTACTTAGTTAAGTAATGAACTAATGACACAGTATATTAACAGTGGTAATGAGCGGTGATCGTGTGCCCAGTGCGCCTGCTTTGTGACAATGTGCGGCGCAGGCGCGACAAAGAGGTGCATCGCGCGGCGGCGCGGCGCGTCACGCTGCGCGGGCGACGCGCGCCGATTAAGTGGACGTGTGTCGTCCTCGACGAGCCGTTACAGCATTAGTTGCCAACACGTTATGTGCGCGTACCGCCGCCGCCACTGACATATTGATGTACTGCGCACTTCATTTACAATAACGCATTGCCAATTATTTATAGATCCACAACACAGTGCTTACCTACTGTTCTGACGGGCCCTACGTGAGTACGTCGCCATCTTATTCTACTTCTATGCATTGTTAGCTTGGTAGGTAGGTACCATTACCTTTGCCGTTCCGAGAACGACTTCAAAATCGATAATAAGTATCTAAAAGCTTCCAATAAACTAGATAGAACAAAGCTCGGCTCCCGGGGCAACGAACTGTGATTTTATTTTGTGACAGATTTATCGAGGGACTAACTGATGCTAACTGCTATCGAAGCGGTAGTATTTTATGCTTTTCGCGGAACTACAGTCGGAGCTTGAGCGACCGGTCCGTTAGTATCTATAACTAATATATACCTACCAGTGAATACGTTAACCAATCACGTATCGGGGTAGCTAGATCTTTCGATGGAATTGGACACTAGGTAGAACTGTGTCCCGTCGGTTTTAAACACGATGAATGAGTGACTATACATTATAAGATACAGCAGCGGCGGTGACAGGCGACGCGTTCCTGGAAGCGGGCCGGCCGCGGCCGCCGTCTATCCACTAACTATTTTAATTTCCAATCGTCGGGTTCCCACGCCGCCCACGACTCATTAATTGTGCATCACGAATTGTGAATGCAGTCGTATCAGGCACTCTAAAGTACGTGGAGAATTTTTCAGTATCTATCTAGTAGGTGGATGTCCAGTGCGGCGCGCGCCGCGCGAGCTGGCGCCGCGCCAACAATGCCGTCCATTGTGCGGCGACGCCGTCCGCCGCACTACATCACGTGACGTCACACACTAACCGTCTCAAATATTCGCCGTTTCAATTAGAAATTTGCCAAACAGCCGAATAACAACGTTAATTGAGAGCATTCGTCGGATGCCATTTCCGACATTCCGCTATCGACTGTAACGCATTAAACTCGTGCGGGGATAAGTCGGTGTTAGCTCGTTTGTAGTTTAATTTGTAACGTAAAGAATATAATAGGAGCTCGGAGGGAAAGGGATACGCACCCAGGAGGAAGATGAATGACAACAAAGCGAGCGATTGTCTCCGCGGCACGAGGGCGCGCTGCTCGCTGCCGCCGCGCGCCATCAAAGCAAATATGCGGCTCGTCGGCGGATCGCTGTCCCCGCGAAAAAACTAATAAAAGGCAATATTACACGCGCAAATATATTGCTCAAGACGAGTGAGGGTCGCATCCCCCCCCCCACACCCCGCGGCCGTGGCCCCACATACCACGCGTGTTGCGCGGATCCCGCGCGCGCGCCACTTTGATGCTCCGCTGAATTTCAGCAGCCACTATATCGCCCACATACTATTAGAGACTAGAGTATAAATACTTGTAGAAGTACCAGTGAAAAATTGTAACAATACTTATTCTAAAAGAGTGTCCGTGAAACCGAAAAGAGTGTCCATAGAGTTTCTTGTCGGAATCTTCTCTATAGTATCAACTTTTTGGAACAGAGCATCTAGAATCATTTAACGTTTCATAAATGATTGTAAAAGCTTATTTGAAATAAAGATATTTGAATTTGTAATAGTATTTAGGTATATTTTTTGAATTATTTTCTGTAATTACACGTCATGGATAGTATAATTTCATATTAAGTTTCGCCGGTACACAGGCAATCTTCCGGAGGGTGATTCGCACTCGAGTGAGTCAATAAGCGCATTCCACTTGCACCGCGCCGAATTAAAAATCAAATAATGTTGTGTATAGCGAATTAGGAGTTTAGGAGAGAAGCACTCGCCGACTGCACACGTAGGGTTGAACACTTGATTTTTATCTTATTATTAAAATATTACTTTATTGTAATGTAACCTGAAACCTACAATTTTATTACACAAATCATTTACCTTCTCTACTCATTGGGTATTAATTATTAAATGAAATATTTATACGTGCATTGAATATGAAGATAAATGAACTATTAGCAATGGAAAAAGGCTACCTAAGCATTCCATGAATGTGGTTGGAATGTAAGTAGGTATCACAAACAAAGTAGGTATTTCTTACCAGGTAGGTAGGTTAAATTAAGCGGTTTCGCCGTTATAAGGCACGGTAGTAGGTAGATGTAAGTATCTAACATCAAAACAATAGCAGGTAGCGAACCCGACCGGCGGCGGGCGACCCGGAATGAAAAGACGCTTGGGTCGCATCGCAGCCCTAATTCATAGTTGAACAAGTGCAAGGGTCAGGTCCCGGTCGCCGGTCGCCGAGAATATGTCCGCGCGGCTATGTAATGAAAAGTTTAATAACGTGGAGCACGTGTGCCGCCCCACGCTCCCTCTCGACGTTATCTCTCAATGCACAATTTATTGAGAGCAATTTCGCATGTCATAAAACCGAATTAATACTGTCCCGGGGACGGGGGTGCTCGGTGCTCGGTGCTCGGCGGAGCGTCTCTGCGCGACTATTTGTCAAGTGCGGTGCGGCTGGTGCAATGCGGGGTGTTCCGGTGCCGGCGCCGCATGCCGCATGCCGCCCGGCTGGTGCCATTGTGTACGCTCCTGATAATTGATTCGCGACGACCGAACACGTGGACACTCGCGCTCATGACATGACAGACACACAAAGAGATCAGCTACTTGTCAACCTAGCGCGATATACGGCACTACAGGAAATGCATAACGTAATAATCTAATGAATAATACAAACATAACTTTGTAATTTTAATGAATCATTATAAATGTGTGTTTATTGTGCAATATGTAATACTTATTAGATACCTACTTTACGTAGAGAATACTAAGTATTTTTCCAAGATCACTAAAGGGCAAATCGCCTCTATCATTCACTCTTAGATACCTGTCATAAACAATTAGATTTAAACAAGTCAATAATGCAGAAAAAAGTTGGTCATACATTCCTACTTGCGATTGAGCATCACACATCATTGACAGTACTTATAAATAAGGTTATGAGCAATGCAACAATGTGAGCATCGGGTGTGTGCACACAGCACACAGCACACAGCACAGCGCACAGTGAGCTAGCGCCGCGCGCCGCTAGCTCACTGAGCGTGAAATGGAGCGCGCCCCTACGATTGTATTAATGAAAAGCGTCTTGAGGACATTATCAAGACTCAAGGCGCGGGTCGCCATGATTTCACATCTTTAGGGAGTGAGCAAGAGAAATATAAACTATTTCTTATGTGTTTAAAAAATATAATCTTTACATATATGATATACGTAATTAAGAAACATGGGACAATCCAATACCTACGCATGTTTCTCCGAATATTAGGCAGACAAGTAGTTTCAGGTCCAATGTAATGCCAACTCATTACTTACTCTGTAGTTGAAAAATCACACAGACACAGTCAATCTTCCCACCGCCAATGTACCAAGTTTGTAATCGCAAAAAATAATGTAGCTTAGCTAGCAAGCTAGCAGCAATTGGTATGAGACGTGAAGGTTTTAAAATTCACCGATTTTCAATTTCGTGAGTCCTTGATTCTTGCCAGATTTTGTGCTTATAGGACAACGGGAATTAATTAAGTACTTACTCGCTTACACATAGTGTATCTATGTGTTTTGGATTACTTACTTGCGTACTTAGTTGAGAACTTGACAGTTTCAAATGTGCGGTATATGGCAAATTGGCAAATATGGCAATGTAAGACTTCTTCTGTTATAACAAATACCTACCTATTAAAAGTATCTAAATTCTATAATACTAGCTTTCCGCCAGCGGCTCCGCCGCTTCACCCGCTTGGTCTGGGTATTTCTTATAATGTTCATCCTCTATTCTTTACAGCCTTTTTTTCGCATTATAAAGTAGCCTAAGTATGTCCTTTCTCAGGCTCTAGACTAAGTATCTGTGTACCAAATTTCATTTAAATCAGTTCAATAGTTTTGGCGTGAAAACGCGTCAGTTTCGCATTTATAATAAGTAAGGATAAGGATTTATAATAAAGCCAGCCAGTTGTTCCATACTTAGGTACCTATAGGTAAATAGAGAATAACTGACTGTTTTTTTTATTATTAAAGATGATGTTTTAAATATTACGATGTGAAAAGATAAGTATTGTATGTAACTTAAATTATGATCTAAGATTTGTAGTAGGTAACTACTTATAAGTACCTATTGTATATATACAATGTTTAGTGTATGACATAAAAGAGCGATGACACGCGCCAGATAATCAGCGGCGAGTGCGCGGCCGACAGCCGACTGAGGGTGACTGGCAGGTGGCGAGTGGTGACCCTGTCGAAGTGCCGACAACTATTATTGGAGAAAGTTAATAAGCTTCGGAATATTACGTGCAATATTACAGTATATTATGAAGATTGCGTAATGTTGCGTACGATACGACGCCAGTGATCCTGGATGGCACCATTTGGATGACAGGAACAATGTTAGACGACTATGTTACGACTAGATTACAGACGACATCTGTGGTCTAGTGGTTTAAGTACCGGACTGCTGATCACGAGGTCGTGGGGTACACCTACAGTTCGCCGGTATGTTAAGGTTCCATGTTATAGGAGGCGAGCCTATTGCCATCAACCGGACACAAACCCAGACTCCGAGATGCTAAGTACTTACTAGTAATTTCACAGAAAAACCCAACAACACGAATATTGTATTGTATTTTTAACCCCCGACGCAAAAACGACGGGGTGTTATAAGTTTGACGTGTCTGTGTGTGTGTGTGTGTGTGTGTGTGTGTGTGTGTGTGTCTGTCTGTGGCATCGTAGCTCTCGAACAGATGGACCGATTTTGATTTTGATTTTTTTATTTGAAAGGTGAATTAGTCGGGAGTGTTCTTAGCTATGTTTGATGAAAATCGGTCCAAGATAGCCGCCGCCACAAAATAGCGAATTTCATATTTTTTCAGAACTCCCTCAATATGGGTATCAAATGAAAGGGCTTGACTAGTAGAATACTATGCACTATGGTAAATTTCAAATCAAAGATGCCCGCCACCACAAAATGGCAAATAACATTTCGTGTCGGGGGATTTCTAAATTTTTAATTTAGGTTAGGTTATGTATTGAACTAACTACTTACTTACTAAGGCCATGGATACAGCTTTCCTTGTCAGCCTTCTTGTTGTATTTTAAGATAAATGGGAATTGTCTATTAATGATAATGATCATGATGATGAGCTAACCTATAAAAAAAATTTTTTTTGTTAAATCGCTTAGAACCTTAATACTTTCATACCCGACTTTTTAACTATTGTGCAAATACAATATGGTAATTGTTCGGTAAGCTCAGCACGTGGTGATGCACCAACTAATTGTAGTGCAAACAGCTAGGGGTCCGCCGGCCGCGCCCGTGCGGGCCCCGGCCCCGGCCCCAGCCCCGGCCTCAGCCCCGGCCAAGGCGCCGGCTGCAAGGCGCGGGCGCATCCCCTCGACATTCATTAGATTCACCACTCATTGAAACGTATTAATATCATAGCTGGATTTATTGCTAGCGCGTGACGCACGGTGTAATGCCGACATTATTGAATTTTATTAACTTTCGGACAAAGGGGTTTAGTAGAACACAAAGCGTTGTAAGGTGCCCTTTGAACATTGTAAGTACCTACTTAGTACTTTACAAGTGACTATATATTACCAATGCACATAATTTTGCAATAAATTTTCTTACGCCTCGCAAATTATTATCGACTACATAATAAGTAATCTATTTTAGTAATCATCTCGACCTTCCGCTCTAAAGCACCCAGTACGTAGTCAGTAAGTACTTACTTATTCTAACTTGGATCTCTTGAATTAAAAAACTAACAACATCTGTGCGACATTTTCTGCCGAGTATTTTAACAGAAATTACTAGGAGGTGGTGTAACAGGCCCGTAGTGTTGTTTCGTGTGTTTTCGAACACCCAAATATTACCTGATAAGCCGAATGCGCCCTCAATAATGTATATAATTTTATAAAGAACATACTTACCTAACCAATGAGTGAATGCTGTTTAAGTGATATGTAATAATGAGTCGTCAGAGTCAACGAAGTAGTTGATGTGGGAGCGGGACTATTGGGAGACATTTATTTATTTTTCTCTTGGTTTACTTGATTTCGGTGAACGTGGTGACAGTGTAAGACGAATGCCGTGTGCGCGACGCCCCGCGGCGCGGCCGGCGCGCGCGCAGCCTGGGAACCAGCCGCGCACAAAAAACACCTAGATCTGTATCTACCAGCTACACATCAATCTTCAGTTGTACAGCCGCCCCGCCACCCCCCACCTCACCCCACCTCACCCCATGTACCAGACAAGACAAGCGATCGTTTGTCACTAGCGCATATAAATAATGATTGAATAATGACAACAAACACGACTGGTCTCCCAAACAGCGGATTGCTTCATCATGCTCGACAGGACGGCTGCTGGCATCCGACTACTCTATAGATTAATTCACGTCCTCCAAACACCAACAGACGGACACTCAAAGAAATGATTAAACACAATACAATCCAGTCACAGTCCAGTGAGGTATAAGTAGATATGAGTTAAGCAGTATCCGCCCGTAACGTGAACGTGATGCAGTTCATAATCCATTTACCTATGAATTTGTGAAAACAAGTAAGTAGGTAGCAACACTACCAACACAGAAGTTGGTAAACACCACCATCTCTGGATACTTAGCTGCTAACAGTCGGATAAATTCCAAAATGGAAAAATGTATGAAGTTATTAGGTTAGGTAGTTATGAGGTAACTTACTAGGAAGTAGTGAATCACGTCCTTAGCCTACTGGCGACGACCACTTCTATGGCACAGAGACCAAAACGACAATTAAATATAACATCTACCTATAGGTAGGTCGTAGGAATATTATTCAGAAAATAATAGTTTAATCTAACATTCATTTATCCTTATCCTTACTTCCTTACTCTTTACTCATATTATAAACTAGCTTCCCGCCAGCGGCTTCGCCCGCGTGGTATGTTATTATACATATAAACCTTCCTTGAGAATCACTATCTATTAAAAAAAACCGCATCAAAATCCGTTGCGTAGTTTTAAAGATCTAAGCATATATAGGGACAGACAGACGGCGGATAGCGACTTTGTTTTATACTATGTAGTGATGCGAAAGTAACTTTGTCTATCTGACGCGCTTTCAAGCCAAAACTATAGAACTATAGAACCGATTTAAACGAAATTTGTAGTCACAGATAGTCTAGAGCCTGGGAAAGGACATAAGCTACTTTTTCATGCGAAAAAGAGCTGTAAGGGTTGAAATAGGGGATGAAAGTTATAAGAAATACCCAGAGCACGCGGGCGAAGCCGCTGGTGGAAAGCTAGTAAGTATGTAATAAAGCTGAAGATTGAGTCGGAGTCGCGGAAGTGTGCTAGTTTGTTACGCGGCCGCGGCCAGGAGGTGACTCGTCGGAGAACAAACGAGTGTCACCGATTGAAATTGAAACGCATGACGTCACTCGTTTTTGTTGCAATTTGTTCAATTGTTCACCTGTCCACACTGTATCGCTTTATTTCGCACGCATTATCTCTCCATGTAACTCAAGCGGTCGCGCGTCGCAACGGTAAGTTCTCACAGAAATCCACAATTTTAAAAATGTCCTCGAGCGAGCTTTCGCATTCGATTCCCATCGGGTTGTGTGAGATGTCCACAGATAAGCTCGATAAATTTAATTAAATGTCTCCGAGTGGTCTCACGGCTGAGGGCGGCGGGGGGGCGGGGGCGGTGCGCGGGGCGGGGGGCTCGAACGTGGGTCGGACAGGAGTGCCGAGGGCAGGCAAATTTGTTTGGTTCTGAGTTCGGTCCACTTGTATTAATTAAGTGCGGCGGCTAGGCGGCTCCACAAAGACGTCGCTTGAACACAAGTTGCACGCTTGAGTCGTGCCGGACACTGCGCGCACCACTCACGGCTACCGATATTTTATAAACGACTGCTACGCTCGGACCAACCGTGTAAGTTCCTACAGTCCTACTCCTACAACGTTCCTGTCAAGTTCACCTTAAGTAGAATGTAGGTATTTCGAATTGCTTCGATTCAGCAAATTCCTTCAATGGTTTTGTGATTGACATTACAAAATGTTGTACGCTGACTTCAAAAAAATAGTTTCTTCCGTTACTTCTCAGATTCAAATAGCCAAGTACTTCTTATAATAAGTAATAAGTAGGTAACCTACTGCATGCCTACTGTTAGTAACCAGGACTTCGATGCGATATATTTTTGCTCTAGGCATACAGTTAATGAATTTGTCTTGTAAATAGGTGGGACATGTCAAATTGGCATTAATCTCTTTCTGACGAAGATATTTACAGCTATAAATAGTATTGAGTGAGGTATTTGCATAAAAGTGACAGCTCGATTAGCTACATGGTGTTCTGGTATCCGGATGACCCAGTGACGGGCAGCAACGGTCGTTCACTACGGTAAGAGCGACGGCACTGTCGTGTACGAGCGAGGTCCCCCGGCGCGAGCGCCGCGCCGCGTCCCACAAGCACAACTCACTCCCGCATTCATTTATCAAAGCCATATTTTAAGGATATCATCTAATCCTTATAATGACAAAAGTACAGCAAATCTTTGTAAACTGACAACCAATTACCCCGAATCCCAACCAAAAAGACTGTTGAAAAATATTCTTTCCTACCATTACTTATAAGAAAGGATATTTCAACAGTTTTTTTATAAGGAATAGCATATAAATTCCTTCAAACGGTGGAGGTAGCAATGATATGAGTATTATGCTAATCAGCAGTAACTCGCGGCAGATGACACATCCATTGTGCGCACTCAGGCACAGCCGGGAATGCGGCGCGGGCGCAGCGGACCGGCCGCGGTGACGGACAGTACGTAGGTATTTAGACACAGTAGCCCCACTTCGTACAGCACGCCTTAAGGATTGAAAACATTGTGACTGCTTTACGCGGTATAATATTAATGATACTAACAAGCTGCAATAAAGATTTCACGCAATTTTTACAGTTTAGTATAATGTATTGTTAAGTAGGTACTTCTGCGCGCTGCGCGCGCGCCCTCCGCCACTGATATGTTTATTAGCGCACGCCGCCGCCCGCGCCGCCGGGAGCCGGCAGATGTCCCACCAACACTTCCCCATATCTGGCATATCTGAATAGATAGCTCTCTAATTTTATTACTACCCACTTGTAAACATTTTGGACGTTTCCGAGAACCTTCGTTTGGTCGACAACTGAAGCTCATTAGTTAAGTACGGTATGTGTATTGATTCGACGAACGAATTCCATTTCCAATACGAGATAATAATCTAAGTGTCGTAATAAACATGTATGAGAACTGCTCGCTAGATATAACCGGGGAAAATGTTTGTGGCAGAGCCGACAATCTCTAAGTAGGTATTTGGAAGCTAAACGAACTTTACTTTAGTTACCGAATTATATAATAACAGTTATAACAATTCAGGGTTCAGGTCTTGTCCAATGAGTCTAGCAGACTCAGCGGAATACATTGCATTGAAAATTGTCTGCGGGGTAATTAATTATGGTTTGTTGGTGTCAGCCGACAGGGGCTAGTCGCGGTCCCGTATGAGCGCCAGTTGACCACCACAATAAAACGAAGTAGAATGCAGCCTACTGGGAATGCTTTAAACGATACAAACCAATAATAAACGTTAATCGCGTCTCCGATCAGCGCCAGCGGCCCGAAAACAAGCAGTATTTATTGATATCAAAGTCATGATTAATTTAAATTGTATTTAGGAGCCATCGCAAAGTGACCTTAATCGTTTCCCGACTTCTGGAAACAGTCACGTATTAATATTCGGAAGTAAATTATGTCTCTATCAGTATCGGTCGATCGCTGGACATTTATCTAGGATTTATGTCCAGTGTGAGCAGTGGGAGCGCTGGGAACGGTGCGCGCGCGCAGGGGTGGCGCCCCGGGAGCCGCCCCGACATAAATAATGACGTTTAATAATTGATTAATCGCGGTGCTCCCGTCGCCGGCGATAGTATCGCACATACCTGCCCGCACCGCTATAAAGATGAGTCGCTAATTAATTTAAATGAGTGGAGACCGCCTGGCGGACACAAAAAGTGGCGGCGGGTTGCGGCACTATCGCGACATCGCCGCCGCACCGCGCAGCACTGCCGCAGCACGCACGAATTATACTTGATTTAGATGATATCGACCGAGGAGCGATCTGTCCGCCCCGCGCCGCGTCGCCGACGCATACAACAAACAAACCTTCTTGATCGTAAACAAGAAGACGTGTTAAGTTATCTATGCAGCCGTTGTGGTACAGGATCCTACCAACAGCATCATAACACCATCGACACCATCAGCATCTTGCAAGATTTAAGAAGGTACACACACACATACAGAACTTTTGTAAATAATAGCTGTGAAAAAAGGAGTGGAACTTTGGTGTACCTACTTACCATTAACATACCTATTACTTACCTAAAACTGAATAGTTTTAGGCCTTACAGACTAATATAGTAATTGGATATTATCTAAGTATTAGTGCCTTCTAGTGCCTTCCTATTTAGTACAACAAAGTACAAAGTTCTCTAGAACCAATTCTCTATAAAAATACTTCAAGTATCAAATACCATCGGTCGTGGTAGATCGACTAAACATAGGTAATACACGAGATTTGAGATGAGATGAGAAAAAACAACAGAACCCTTTATTGATTTACAGCTATCGATGACGGTCGATAACCGAGTGATCCGGCGCGCGGCGGCGGCGGCGCGGAGGCGTGCGCAGTGTGCACCGCTGTACATGATGCTATTACATAATTGCTCATCAAAGTGTTATACGATTGTAATGTTAATCCATTAAGTTTGTACCAGCGACACTCCGCGTGTCGTGCTGTACGTGTCCACACTTCCACAGGTCCCATGTACGGCGCCGTAGGACGCGAGAAGGCAACACATACTCCGGCACATAATAGGTACTGACTGAGTCGCGCCAGCCACGTCCCCACGTGCAAGTGGTGCAGATCCAGTCGCAGTCGGAGCAGGGGCCCGACCACCGTGCGCCGTGCGCCGCGCACCGCCACGCGCACAGCTCGACCGGTCTTCGAGTATAAGTCTAACACTAATTGCAATCTACTTTACATATTTACGAATCATAATTGCATTCATAGCTCGTTTACGACCGGACGCTTACTAACAGTTACTGAAATTATATTAAAATAGGTACCTAATAAAGCGACCGCTATTAGCACATTCTGCGCGTGACTTAAGAATACAATTAAAAAGTTAACTACCGCGGGCGCTATAAATTCATCTCAAATATTTGGCGGATGCATAATTAGGTGCGCTGGCTCACATAGGTAAGCCAATTATTATGTGTTTACCTGTAAGGGAAGTCACGTCACTTCCCTAATGACTGCTAATTGATAACTCGTAGATGAGCGCGGGCGCAGCCGGGAACACTACCAATAAATCTGCTATCTCTAGCTCGCACCTAGTTTTCATATATTTTTCGCCCCTTTAGAAAGCCATTATAGTTCATTATACGTGACGCTGAGGTCGCTAATGGCCGCCTGTCACCTACTACAAGCTGCGCGCTGATGGGTTCATTACTAATCGATCATTTGTGATCGAGATGTGCCGTTCAGAGCCATTCATATAATTATTATGATATACCTTATAACGTAAACAAGTTTGATTTCACTGAAAAAAAAACTGTGTCTTTCCCCCACTGTTACGACGGGTTATAATGGATACAATTCCTCACTACCACTACCACTCAGATCGGCATCTCGTCAGACGCGAGAAAAGATCTCGTTTCGCTCGGTGGTATGGACGTCTTTGAGGTTTGCTGGCAGGCAACTATCCTTACATCTGAGTCTTCGTAAAGCACTTTTGTTAGAGCCAGTTAAGTACCACTCTGGGTGGTTTTGCAATCAGTAAGGGCTTTTAAGGATCGGCTACGCATCAGCAACGTCTCCGGTGTTGCAGGTGTGCATGGGCGGCTATGAACACTTACCACCAGGTGGCTCGCCGGCTCGCCGGCTCGCCGTCGTAAGCCATAAAAGATACGTTGCAGGGTTAGTTGATGACCGGCAGCAGCGACGGGCGGCGGTGATGCAGCGCGACGAGCAAATCAAACCAGAAAATTTGACGATCACTTACAGTAAGATACGTAGGTACTACACTACTCAGTTACACAGTACGATAAGAACACTAATAACACATTGAAATCATTAGGCCTAGGCTACTAGACAAGTACGGGACCATGCATTCAGTAAGTAGTACATGCAATCATGGTGCACAGTTATGACCACCATAACCTGAAAATATTACGTACCGCCAGGCAACAGCACACGAGGGTAACGTGTTACATGCAGGCGATGCACTCGATAACAAAGCGTGCGACATGCGATTGGTTTGGTT
Source organism: Acronicta psi (assembly GCA_946251955.1). Lineage (NCBI taxonomy): Eukaryota > Metazoa > Arthropoda > Insecta > Lepidoptera > Noctuidae > Acronicta > Acronicta psi. Next base: position 166,352 of record OX276473.1, on the reverse strand, counting down.
GAGCATAGACAGTGAATAAATATCAGCATATCACATAATGATATGCACGTTACCCGGGAGGCCGCTGCGCGCTGGTCAGCGTCCGGTCGCCGGCCGCTGCGTGATCGCCGGCAATGTTTTACGGTAGCCTAATTAGTGCTAATTTATTATACTCAGTTGGGACATCGTTATACAAAGAATTAGGAATGCATCTTTATATATATACATCAAATAGGTAAGTACATGAATTCGAAATAAAAATTATTTAAGATTTCTTGTTTGAATGTAGATCGTCGGATCCGGACAAACTAGGTACACCAACATTCGAATCGACAAACAAAATGTATGGAATTGACATTTGTGACAGCCCGATTTGTCGAAAGCTTGTGTCATTTCCATACATTTTGTTTGTCGATTCGAATGTCAAAATACAACTTGTCTAGCCCCCCTGTTAGTTTGATGTACGACCTGAAATAATAATAATTGTACCATCTACCACTCTATGATTTACAAAAGTGTTCATTGCATTGGTTGTTGGTGCACGCACATATCACAATAAAGAAAAATTATATCTCTATCTAGGTATCTGGCCCGACCGCCCGACCTTGAAACTTGATTATTTCATGAAGTGTTTCATAAAATGAACTGATCATAAAATTCGAATCCGGTGCTCTGGTACCATAATTCAAACATCGAGTTAAAATTAATTACATAACTTTGTAGACACTGAGAGATCTTTGCGGTTGTAGTTGCGCCAGTGCAGGTAAGTCGGATATCGCAAAAATTAGTGAGTGATAAGGATAACTGTGTCAATTTACATACAACTCATACAAGTGCATGTAAACGGAGACGATGTGTATCGCGCGGCTGCGGGCGGCGCGGGCGCAGCTACCGCGCGACACTCAGCACCTCGCCTTATCTTATCTACGACACTAAAGGTAGCTCTTTAATGTCCACACGGTCACCACAACACGTAACTACATACGTTCACACTTGAATCTATGTTGATGACATAAGGTTGGTTTTTGAGTGGCACAACATCAAGATTATGCATCCTCCCGTGCACCTCATAAAAACAAACGGTGGGTATCGACGGGCTCCTCGAAACCATTAAGCGTTATCGAAGTGTCCACTTAATAACGAGTCCTAACTAATTAGGCGGCGAGTCGTCTGACGAGGGACCGGCCGCGGCTCGACAGACACACTCTACAAATGCCTTATTTCTTCAGCCGATATCTAATACGCGCTAAGGAATAGCTAAATTAAAATTTGTACAGTACCTAGTTACCTTTGCTATTGTGTATCCTCGTGAAGGCAAATGACTTGACTGCAATGCCGAAGCATGTCCTGGAGCAGGCGAATTCTTATTTGTTATGTTTGAGCAGGTACCGACTGCTGCAGCGTGGACACTTACCTTGTAAGTAGTAGGTACCTACGTATGCAGCCATTAGGTACCGAAACACATCATGAGCTATTAGCTAATTCACCGTCGGCCGCTGGTCGGCTAATTGTGGTGTCGGCGGCTTGATGCAGCGTGAATGGGTCGCTGCGGTTTATGTTAATTGCCGATAATTGTCCGGCGGGCTCGTAAGTCAGCGGAGGGCGCGGCGCGGCGCTCTGGTGTCCACACAAGATGGCCGCAACGGATGCGGTAATTGCTTTCGTGGAAACCGCTGCGGGCCGCATACAGATTGAAGCGCGGCGCCCGCAAAAACAACGGCGCGGTGCAATTAGACGCCCCCCCCCCCCCCCTGCCGCGCCGCCGCGGCCACCGTCCGCCCCGCTGGTAATAGCCGCGGCCCGCCTCCTGTCCCCCGCGATTAGCTCCTAACCTTGTGATGGATGGATGATGTATAGCGAACACACGTCGTATAACTACGTGTTTAGTTACAACAACTATCACGACTCCCATGTCACTATTAATATTAACACACAAATCACTGATAATTAATAGTCAGGTTAGGTAAATCAAAAAAAAACAAAAGCACTTTATTTTGCAAGCGGACAGGGCACATATTTTTCATATAACATTGATTTTATAGAAGTTGCACGACAAATAAACAAGACTCGCTACCTATCTCCAAACAAAACTATCGCCCGCTGGGTAGGTACCATTACTTACTTAAGTTTACTCTGTCACTCGGGAGACTCACTTTACACAAACGGGATGAATCTGTCATTGTTACTCCATGTTCTTGTTATACTTTCCGCCCCTCTCTACGTCATAACTTCTCGACTCTGTTCAAGTAACTACGATACCTCATGAATAAACAATGAACTAATGACCTGATGAACTTGTGGTCTACACTTCCAGAATTGATCTGAGTAGTACAGTCTACAAAAGAGTTGTTATATGTAAAATGTGTCAAAAAACATGAACTGAACTCTCTGGTCGCAGAAACTTGTTAACTGAAGAGCAGAACATGAGCAGGAATACGTTACGCTATATGACAGCGTAGGACATTGCAGTTGTACGGAAACATAATTATAATAGGTACTCTAAGATGTTTCTCGCACGTGGAACTCGCCGTACGCATGTCGCCCCGCTCGTGGTAGCCGGACGGCTATGTCGGGCTCAGCTCCGGCAGGTGGCGACTGCGGCCAGCACACCGACTGACGCCACCACCACGAGCAGCACTCCGCCTGGTGGCGCGATCACGGGAACCGCTCTCGCATGAACCGCCCTCGCCGCGGAACTTCGTTTCCTGGTTCACAAGGAAACCACTACATCACAATGTATTTAGGTGGATATCATTTTTAAAGAAATACAGTGCGTGTGAGTGGACACCAAACAGACTTTAAGGCATACCTGGGTACTTACCTACACTGGATAATAACGAAGGCATAGGTAGTAAGGGGAGCTAATATATGTTATATTCTTCTAGAATTCTATAAACATTAGTTGTAGAAGGTACTACATTTTCAGTCGACTTGAACGTAGAAGGTAAATAGATTATAGATACCCAATAATGGTGCGGGCTCGGCGCAATTCGGCCTGTGCCGTGTGCGGCTTAGCCCGGCCTGTTCGCGGAACACGCGCCCGCCAGTTCCTAGAACTATCGTCGCTTGGTTTACCAGCACATTATCACATACTTATGTACGACCACTAATGAACGTGGTTGCGACACCCTGCACTCGTGGACAGCCACTGTGCAATAACGAACGGTGTTGGACATATCACATTGTTCCACCTAATGTAACCTACCTTATTAAACATTGTGTGTGTACTGATTTCTGACACTTACGCGAATACTAGACATTGAAATAAAACTACTTTTTACGGATTTTATCGCGTTATATTGATATTTTTGCAATAATTTGCAATGTGGAAGAGTGCCTGCGTAATAATAATGTAAATAAACAAGATTCGGAGGCGATACGTCAGGACATATCGTCGGTGTTACGTCGTAGCAAACCGCCCAAACTAAATCTGACCAAAAATCAATTACACTCGCTAAAAAACCTTCGCGACAGGCCGGAATTAACTATTCTACGTGCAGATAAAGGCAATGCCACGGTGGTAATGGATACGTCAGATTACAATGACAAAATACAAGAGCTTTTATCGGATGTAAGTACATACAAACTAGTGAAGACCGATCCGACAACAAAAACACTAAAATTAACTAGTGATTTGATCAAAAAGCACTCCGACACATTGGAACTCGACGTAAAATACCTAATTCCTAGTTGTGCAAAACCACCAAAATTGTATGGGCTACCTAAGATACACAAACCCAATGCTCCGCTGCGACCAATAGTAAGCCAAATCGACTCCCCAACCTACAGATTGGCACAATGTCTAGGTAAAGTACTCTCACCACTAAGAGGAAATACAGCAGCATATGTGAAGGACTCATACCATTTTGTCAGTGAAATTAAACACCTACAACTCACTGATGATGAAACTATGGTCAGTTTTGATGTTCAGTCATTATTTACATGCTTACCTGTGGAAGACTGCATCAGAATTGTGTCTAAGAAATTATTAGAGAACAACATGCCTATTGAGTATGCTGAACTACTAAAACATTGCCTAACATCCGGCTATCTGTTGTGGAACAATCAATTCTACACGCAAGTAGATGGAGTAGCAATGGGCTCTCCTGTATCTCCCATAATTGCTGATATCTTCATGGAAGATTTTGAGGAGATGGCCCTACAATCTGCTCCTGTAACACCAAAGTTCTACAAGCGGTACGTAGATGATACTTTCACTATACTACCATCTAACAAAGTGACAGCATTCCTAGACCATCTCAACTCCTTACATTCTAAAATTCAATTTACTATGGAGTCGGAGGCAAATAACTCTTTAGCTTTCTTAGATGTTTTGGTTATTCGTAATCATAATAACACCTTGAGTCACACTGTGTATCGAAAGAAAACCCATACAGACAAATACCTAAATGGTGAATCACACCACCACCCAACACAGTTATCTACCGTCGGTAAATCATTGTTTCAGAGAGCACGTGGGATCTGTGACGAGCAACACCTGGCTGCAGAGCTTCAACATGTCAAGCAAGTACTGCACGACAACAAGCTCCGAATACCGCGCCTTCGTCACAGAAACCGCGTGAAACGTGCCACAGTCGAGCGCTTACCTGCAGTACTACCATATGTGAGAGGAGTCACTGACAAGATTGGCTACATCTTGAAGCGTGCTTCAATTAAAACTTACTTCAAGCCGCTGAAGAAGATCAGTCAGTTTTTACCACCTGTAAAGTGTCATATACCTCTACAAGATGCGGGAGTATACAAGCTTGATTGTGACTGTGGTCTCTCTTACATAGGCCAAACTAAACGAAGCATAGGGACCCGCGTAAAAGAACACATCGCTGATGTCAAACACCGCCGTTCCGGAAAGTCTGCAATTTTTGAACACACCCTTGACAAGGCCCGCCATTACATCAGATTTGATCAACCACAAGTCCTCGCAAAAGAAAACCGATTCCTACCCAGGATGATTCGTGAGGCCATTGAAATTAAAAAACATCCAAATTTCAATAGAGAAGATGGCTGGGTCTTACCACCTCCTTGGAACCGTATTATAGATTCGATTAAATCTAAATCCAAGCCTAAAAATGCAAGACCGAAGGATACGGTGAGCTCGTTCTGCGTGAATCGGATTGCCAACAATTAACAAAAATGTAGGGTAGCTGTTAGTAATTGAAACGTCAAGACGCCTACCACCTTAGTCACCCGTGACCATGGACGCTGTAAAGGGTCCGAAACGTCGGGATTAAAATAATATCAATATAACGCAATAAAATCCGTAAAAAGTAGTTTTATTTCAATTGTTTGTGTAATTTTGGAAAAATTTAATTATTATCATTAACATCACCATCGTATCAGATGGCTACATAACAGTTGCAGCCGTATCTAATATTTCTTGGAAGGTGCCCCAATGTGTTCTTATTAGGAGAGTTTAACCAACATTAAGTAAGTCACAGCGCGGCACTTACATGACATAATTTAAAGGAAGTATAATTAATGTAGCACACTTGTAATAAATATCAAAGAGGTATGCGTGGCGCGCGGGGCGGGGGCGGAGGCGGGGCCGACATGGCTCGGCCACTGATTCATTTGCTCGTAAAACATTAAAATATGTTTAATTGCTGATATAGGTAGCATACCCCAAACTAATAAGTCCCCACATCTGGACAGATCAAAACTAACTCTATCGTTTGTGGCAAAAAGCTATACCTACGATGGCGACACAATTTATTAAACTTTTGATATGAAACTAGCATCAATCTCATTCTTTACAAAACGATAACATTTTTATGAGTGAATCCCACTACTTAACTGTCACTTGTTTCCATTAAGTACGATAGCCAAGTCGTTAAGCTAAGCGTTCACCTAAATATAGAGTGTTAACCGAAGACTTTGACGCAGGAACTCCTAAGCTATGACTCGCGCGTTGTCACACTGAAACCACAATTAAAAGTGAAATGTTCCGTTATTTCAGTTGGTATTTCTAGATAGGTACATTACCCTCCAAACCCGAACACATTAGCGACAGGATATTTTACAACGCGGTCAAATGGTGCCCACCCAGACCAACTCGTGCACCTCAAGTAACCACTAGTGAAAGCATTGTCTAATTAACGCTGTCAGTAGTTGCATTATTGTGGAGCCTACTGATTCCCGTTCGTAGAAAATTATCACATGTTTCCCGACGCTGAAGCTTTCTTAAGTTTTATGTATGGTGTAAATGAAACAAGAATGCTCTCCCTTGTAGTCAAGTCAACAGTGAACACTGTGATTGTTATATACAGATATAAAAGGGCAACACTGGATTGAGAGGAAGTACGGAAGGGGATCACCGGAAGAGAATGATAGGACAGACATAGTGTAATAAGTGTTGTGTGAAATGTAAAATGATAAATGGCGATTAACTACATAGTTTGCAAGTGCGTAATTAAGAGATGATTGTGAACCTAAATAAATAAATATAATAAGAAATAGTAAGAGTTTCATTACGGACGTCACAACAGTGATCAAATATAAGTAACCTATAAGTAGATCAGTTTGGGATATTCAACAATCACTTTTTTTAACAAAAAATTAAACCGAAGAAAAATGTAAATGAAAAGTGGAACGGTTTTGTTAAATTAAACGTTTTTGTGACGAGTGTCTAAGTAATTAGTTATTTAGTTACCTACCTCACTTTAACTAAGTCAGGTCTAAAGTTGTCATGAAATAAGCCCAAACACGAGGTAGAAACTGTAAACCGTTGAGGGTTTCGATTGTCTTCCGTCTCCATCATCAGATCAACTCTAGGTGTCCATTATGTTGTAGGGTCATTAGAACTACATATTGTGTATGCATAATATGATTACAATCAGTTCACATTCAGTACATAAAAATCAATCATTCCCTATTTTTCTACCCTTGGGGTGGAATGTTTTATTTTAAACGTCAATGGGACCATTTTGAGTGTCCCATTCAAACAAATAATGTTTCGAATTTTCAAAATCGGTCCATAATAATTGACAGAGAAATCGGCGGACAAACAAAAAAATATAAACATCCGAAGTGAGAATCTACTCTGGTTTTTCGTTCGTCGGTAAAAAATCAACTACAGCACAATATCTGCATATATTTATTTATGTACTCGTATGTAATTGGTGTTTAAGATTTTTACAATTGTCAGTAAATAAAACATGATCAGGGCAGCTCCCAATGTGAGTGTATGCCTAGCCTAGGCAAGCCAATAAGCCTCACAGGCTGTTAACTATGGTCGTGGCTAGACTACATTTCAGATGTGACTATATTTAGGTATCTAAATAAGCCAATCAGTTTAAAGCATTAGGAAAGTGTTGCGAAGTGGACGCGGCGCCCGTAACGCTGGCCCCTACTAGGCGCTGTGTCGCAATGTGCGCGCTCCACTGTGGCGATGGCGTCCACATTACATACGATAATAGGCCGCAGAGCATGTTGTGTCAACACACTCAAATGGATCTCGTACAAATGGTTTCAAAGTTCCGTGAAACAGCGCCCGTGCGATAGAGACAGTAACCACAATGTACTAATGGACACCAACTAAGTAGACATCACTTATTACTTCATTGTATGATGTACATCAACTTGTATGAGCTGACCTCCCGCATGACCGCATGACTGCATGACCAGCCCGGTCGCGGTCGGCGCGGTACCTGGCCGCTCACGTAGCTAGGTTAGCTCTCTAAATAAACGAACTCATTATTTTGCTTAATATTTCGCTTCATAAAATAAAGCACAGTAATGGCGCAGGCGCGTCTTGCTACTGCAAGCCTACCTACCTGACGATGGTAAGGTACTACTATTTTCTTAAAAGATAAAACTGGTTGACTTTTAATTATGTTGTACTTTAGGATACACGAGCTGAGTATTATGATACATGTTAGTTTGCGCGAGTCGCCAGTTGGTGGCGGTGGGCGTGGCGCGTGCGTGGCCGCCCACTCGGCGCAGGCACACATGCACGCGTGCGCGCACCGACACGCTGTGTGCAAACGTGTGTGTAAGTGTTTAAAACTTAAAAAACCCATGCAAATCAACTGTTGTTTGATGCGAGATAAGTAACGCTACGCTGCTACGACCAAAGTGCCGCGCTTCACGGAACCCGCTACGGCGTAGCACCGTAGACCCTTTCATATCGTAGCAACGAATCATAACCATATATTGATAAATTTTTCAGGCGAAAGGCTAATACGTCTGCATTTTGGGCGGGACAAGCTTACCTCGCCTTATTATTTCGGCCTGAGTAAGCCTTAATCTATTGTTAGAAAACGTGGAGCGCTGTGCGCGGCGCATTAGTGCGATGATAACTATTGATACTTACGTCTACTGTTATCTGTACCTAATTCATGCATACGGCACAGTTTCATCATTAGTATTCCAGTAATTTGGTTGCACATGTGGTGGCTGCCCCGGCGGCGCGGGCGGATGCGGGCGGATTGCAAATACTAGTCGCGATATGCAGATGAGTCGCACTCGCGCGTCATCGTCGCAAGTGTTCTCATTCAACTAAACTTTCATATTAGCTACTTACATTTTCTTTTGTCTTTCTCATCTTTCCAAATCTTTGGCTTTAAGGTTCTTTAACAAAGAGCTTAGATTAGCTTAGACAGCTTAGATTTTATTATGCAGTAAGTATTCCAGTTCCTCAATCTGTAACAGATAGGTACCTGCCTACTGAGCATTCGGGAGTTGCGACCGAGCTCATTGTGTTATTCTGACTTCGACATCGAGTTGACAGGACTAATGTGTAGTACGAGTAGCTAAACGTTTTCACATTAGTCTACACTGACGCTCTCCGCGAAGACTAATGACGTACACAGCGCCCGCGCCCGCGCCTTTCCGCGACGCGAGCGAGTGAGCGCCACCGATAGCGCAGCAGCGGCAGCTCCGCCCCCACACACCACCAAATTAATTACACTATTAAGCGTTTCATACATTTGAATAGGTATAATTAAATTTAAATAATACACGCCACCTAGTTAGTGTCTGTATACCTAATCATACTAAACTGATTATAAAAGTACGTATAAATATTTATGTGCGGTTTTAGGCGAGGCTATTTAATTTTTATGAGCTATTCATAATGAAAACTCATTAGGTACAAATATTTTTATTGTTGCATGTGTATGACTGGCATGCGCGGCCTGCGGGTGAAACGCGGCCGCATTGTGTGCCCCGCGCTGCGCGGGCGCGGGCGCTGCCACGACGACATCGGCGCTGCCACGTAATTAGGAGCTGCTTGTGTAAATGAGCGGGCTAATTGTATCGGCCTGCTAATTAGCGGAGTGCGGAGTCAGTGGAGCGCGCCGGCGCCGGTCTAATCACTAGCCACCCTTACAAGACAGGGGCTTAGGACAGCCATGACGATTCTGTCAATTAAACAAGCCTAAAGAGCGTAAAACAATCTATGGAAATTGGAATTAAATAAAACAACGAGTCCGACATTATATACTTATAAAGGCACTTACATCATACCTACTAGTGATGAAACGAATATTCGCATTCGCATTCGCGGATATTAGCATATTTTTTGATATTCGTATTTGCATTCGCATCCGCAAAATTTCTGCGAATGTTTTGCGTCTTCAGTCTTCACTTTATCATTTGGTCATCAGTTCTTCAAATGGTCTTAGTACACCGATAATCATCCACTCTTCAGACGTTAAGAGGGGAATTTTATTATTTGTCGATGCATAAATACATAAAGACTCCTTGACTTGTAAAATACGTTCCAGCATATAAAGTGCTATTCCACCTAGTTGCACATTCTTGTTTAATCTTAAGGGATTTTTGATTTAGCCTTTTCTGTATATTATTAGCAAGCTCGTCTTGAGCAGAAGTCGAATGATGAAAATAAGTTGCCATCTTCTTGCATTTAGTTATGGCAACCATGACAGTATTTTGAGCTTTCATTGCATTTTCCATTCAATTCCTTCTGCAATCCCATGACAAGTTAAACTCAGCAGTGAAACTCCAGAACAAGTAGAACCAGACCAAATATCGTTAGTAAATGACAATTTTTCGAAGGATATCGAACGATTGGCGCCGAACACTTCTACATTCGCATTCGCATTCGCATCCGCGAATGTCAGTAGCAGACATTTGCATTCGCATTCGCATTCGCGAATGTTTAAAAAATGACATTCGTTACATCACTAATACCTACTACCGTTACCTGCGGTTTCACCCGCGCCCGGATGGAATACTCAATACATAGATTTCTAAATTATAACATACTTACCTAGGTTATATTTTTATTCTACCTACTCGTCATAAGCTCTACAAAACTCATCTTTGTAATCTCTAGTGTAGATAATTGAAAATACCAAACTCCAAACAAAACTACAAAAGTGCAAATGATTTTGATGGAGATTATACGGCGATACCCTGTAAGTATCTTCTTAGGATTGGGTGCCAGAAAATGTTGGTAGGTACCTACGCCCGGAGAGGGTCGCCACTTGCAACCGTGACTTCCCATGATTACACAGCGCGGATCTGAAGTGATGTTGCGGCGGCATCCGTAGGTGTCAGTGTCGGTGCTGCGAGGGTGCGCATGACTAATGTCCGCGCGCGGCGCCGCTTCCCGCCGACACTTTGTTTGACATCTTTTTAACAGCACCCATTACTTACTGTCATAACTCTCCCCCGCCCCGCGGCCCGCGCCCCCGCCCGCCCCGCGGCCGCCCTGCACAGCGCGCACTAATTAATGAGCCCAGTAGAACAACATCACTAACTTATTACTCGCTCTTCTTAACCTTTTGATATACACCATTATATATTTCTGTGTGACATCTCTTTATTCCCTAAAACTTACATATTAATTAGTCACTTTGATCCCCCTTTTGGAGGAATAATATAAATACTTAACAGTTAGGAGTGTGCGTGCAGTTGTGATTGTGAGCAGTTGCGCTGATTTGATTTATATTTCGTTAGTATCATAAAATACGTACGAACAACCAAAAGTCACTTGACCATTAGGATGGAATTAGATGGATAGGCACGTACCTATCGGTATGTTGCCTGTCGTTGTAATATTACAAACGTACACGGTTGGTTCCAAGCGTGTGTTACACGAGTACTTATAGGTAACTGTGAAAGAAATCATTGTTCACTCCGCGCTAAATAATCCATTGATGGGGAAAATCAATGGGCACCGTGACCACTCGCGCAGCCTCGCCTCTGACGAGTGACGCTGACGAGTGACGACGGAGAGCGAAGCATGTTGTGTAACGTTACTCTCACACGCGTCGCGTCGCCTCGCTTTTGATCGCACTGTGGCGGCCGCTTGATTAAACTGCCGTCAGATCAAACGCTTAATTGTGTATATAATCTAATTAATGTAACTTGGTGTGGAGCTACATTGTCTGGATATACTGATTTCCTATAAACTCGTTAACGTTATCAACGTAGCGTCCGTCGTAGGGTTTCTGCTCGAGAATTCTCGAGTCGGGAAATCTCGAGAAATTTGTCTTTAGTCGAGACGGGAAAAAAATCTTAGCGACTCGGGAATTCCCGAGTCGTTGTGAGGAAAATGTTTTGTTTAATTAACCTACTGAAAATCGAATATTATCATTTCGAAGGTTTATCTAGAGGCATTGGCAGCAAAAGGTTTAGTTTAATTAACCGATGAAAAATCAAAGGTTAACATTTCGGAGGTTTATATATAGTTTTTCACGTAATTATATTCTCCGATATTTCAGTCAAATGTGGACCGATTTCAAAAATTATACCAAAAAATTCCAAAGTAGTGGTCCCATCTAAAGCTATCCCTGATGGTAGAAAAATAGGGTATAATTGATTTTTATCTACTGAATTTTCACATGTGAATCGATTGTACTGAAACTTGGCACATTCTTATATATAGTTTTGATGATCCTAAGAAGACAATCGAAGGAAACTCTCAACGGTTTACAGCGACTATCTCGTGTTTGGGTTTATTTTATTTAACTTTATGAGAACTAAGCAACAACTTAGATATTAGCTACAAAAATAGAAAATAAATAACTTCTTGACATGAAATAAAAACCGACGAAAAATGTAACTGACAAGCGAGAACTAAAATTAAATGAAAGTTTAATGCAATGTTATATGTTTTTATTCTTAGTTATCTAATGATAGAAATTATGTTAAAATAATTTTACTAAATTTTTTTGTTCGATTAATGACTATTTGCACATTTGGGAACTGGTAGGGACCTAATAATTACGAAAAAGTTAAGTAACACCCTACTTACTACTACTACTTTTTTCAAGAATATCGACCAGATGGTTATAATTTGTATAATTTATGTTAGGGTAGGCACCTAAGTTAGTTGTTAATTAATAAGTGCTAATTATAGTAACCAAAAATTTACCATTTCATTTAATTGATCTCATCTATAGTCTAAGTTGTATTAAAGTAAATATTTTAAAATAACATCGTGTTTTATAATAAAATACAAAATTTCTCGAGAGACTCGAGAAACTCGAGAAATCCTTGTCGAGAATTCTCGTGCCTCGGGAAATAAAAAAGGTCGAGAAATCAGAAACCCTAGTCCGTCGTAATGATAGGTGCCATTCCATATATTTGAAAGTCCATAAAGGTTGGGAGTCTGGATGCGGACCCGCCGGCGCCGCCCAATTGATGGCAATAGGATCGCCCTCTAATACATAGGACTTTCATACCGGTGCACTGCCGACACGATGTGATCAACTTAGAAAGAGCTGACCCGCTCAACGGCTCAAAGTTTTGGAAAGTAGGTAGTACAGACTCCACAAATCATTTATTATCTAACTCAGGGCCTTAGGTAGTACCTATTATTGAGCCACTAGCTGACCGATTGATGTCATTGAGGCTGACATCAACAGCTGATAAAAAGACATTTAAAAAAACCCTATTGTTTTAATTGATTATACTTAGGTACTTATATTAAAATGAGGTACTCTATCGCAGTACGAAGAGGAGACGAAGACGGAGGGTTGTCTTTGTACTGTGACTATTCTTTTTGTTCCGTTTACCATTTCTATGATAGAGAAACTGATAACATCTTTTTAATATTCGCGCTACCTACTTGCCTATAGGTGTTTTAGATACAAATAAATTGATTCCTTAGCGCACTAAATTATAAATGGATTCGTACCGACATTAGACGTTGATGTTACGACGTGCTAAACAGGCATTCACGTGTCATTAATTGTGACGTGACGACGTCTGTGGTCTAGTGGTTCGAGTACCGGACTGCTGATCACGAGGTCGTGGGTTCGATTCCCACAAGACACAAACATTTATGTGATGAACTTAGGTGTTTGTCTGGCTGTTTCTTATATATTATAAGTATGTATTTACAAAAAAAAGTATAAAGTATTATATCCATTGTCTAGTACCCATAGTACAAGCTTTACTTAGTTTGGGACTAGATGGTGCTGTGTAAATGTCCCGAGATATTTATTATTTATTTATTATTAATTATAACAGCTACGCACAGAGCGGTGTGATGCGGCCCGGCGCGGCGTGGTGCGGCGCGGCCCGGCGCGGCGCGGCGCGGCGGTAACAATACTGACAATGCTCAACATAGTTATATTTACGCGGCGGATGGATTTATGCGACGCTCAAGATTTATCACGCGCCGCCTGCGCACGTGCGCGGCACCCCACACCCACACGCACTCGCTGTGCAGTTGTGCACATTTCACAGCACAACAAATAGTTCAAATAGAATATTTACGTGTTTTCAGATCCTTCGCTACATTTCACAATCACGTCATAGCCAGCCCAACAGCTGTCAACCTATTTAGATATCGGCATTTCCTAAGCATTTAGTTAGCACCCTATATGTTTATAAATGTACTTAACGAGGTAGTCAGGTAGCGATTAGATGAGCGGCCTCCGCTTCCGCTCCGGTCACACTGCATGGCGACTGTACGGAAATGTTGTGACACTCAGGTAACACCAGTAAGTACCTACGTGACCCCCGGCCTACGGTAGGTAGGAATAGCTGCGAACAAATTAAGAAACTGGGTGAGTCTCATAATTGTTCGGCAGCAATCAAAATAACTGCCAGGGAAACAGCGCAGCACACGCCGACGCCGGGTCGAGGGTTTCTTAAATTTGGTTATAGTTGAAAAGCTTTTAATCAAGTAAGTACTTACTTACATCAACTGTCGTGCGTAATGGAGATAGAATCTTGACATTATTTGTATGGACGACAGTTAATGTCAAAATCCTATTGCAGTTGGTAAACAAATCTATCGACAGATAGTTATAGGAACCGGCCGCAAATCAAACATTTTTATTAATTTGACAAGAGAGCAGGTCTAATGTACTTCGGCTCTAAGTGTAACTCTAAAACGCGAGATAAACACTTGGCCAAGTTTCCGTGCCGGTGAGTGTATACTAGGCATAGATACCTCTATAAAATTTAATTACCTATTTACAAAATCTATGTACCTGAGAATGAGATTGATTAAAGAAATAACTTTAGGTATGTGTCACCGTAAAATCCGTTAAAGATCCGTTAAATATATCTCGCGAAATTGTAAACTGTCGAGAGATTTTGAACTGGAGCTGCTAACAATTTACTTACCGCATTGTTTTTCGGTTCTGGTTAATTGTTTGGTCACAGTTATAACCTAACCTAACCGACACAAAGATGATTAATGTATGTAAGTGCGGTGCAGTTCACAATTTATCGATACTTTACTATCTCGCGAGATTGATTTATAATCTGACGGTGTTCACAATCTTACGCTATTATCTTTATGTTCCGAAAATTAAGTGTTATGAAACACATTGATAGTATTTGTTGGGTAAGTAAGTACATGATATGTGTTCGTATAGCGCACAACTACAAGGCATACGCATTGCTTGCGGCGGCGGCGCGCGCAGATGGGTTACTGTGCGATTGCCTTCCGCACTTAGTGACGCAATGACGACGAAGTGCACGCGCCGCAGCCCACCAACAGATTTACAACGGTGATTATTAGCCACGATAAATCTATAGCGAGCAGCTTCTTGTTTGAAGTGTCTGTCCAGCAGTTATAGTATAATAAACATATCAGCGGGTCAGTCCGCGCCGCGAGCTGGACGCGCCGCGCCCGTGCGCCTGCGCCGGGGCGGGGGCAGCCAGCCGCGCTCACTTTGTGTCGCACTCCGACGTTTCCTCCATTTAAATTAATTTATTTGTTCACGAACGGCGCCCGCGCAATGCAATAAGAAGCCGCGGGACGCGGGGCCGCGGGTGTGAGGCACAGGCGGCGGGGCGCGGGCGGGGAAGGGCAGCTCGTAAACATGTCAGCGGCGAGATGTATCGGCGGCCGGCACGCCCGCCACCAGCCCGCGCCGCGACGCGCCCGCGCCGCGCCAGCACCGCTCAGTGCTCACCACGACACCACTCCAGCTCCAGCACCGCTCCGCACACAACACCGCGGCATTGCATGCAACTGATGCGACATGCACATCACAATAACAACGACGACAACTTTGAGGAACTTTGTAGTTTTCATTGTAAGTATTTAACTAATTCATTCGTTATGAGTTTAACTGAGTTCGAACTGCAGTAGCAGCAGACTAGCAGCAGACTAGCAGCAGACTAGTCGTTAGTCGTTACTAGATTTTATAGGTAGTGGTATACGACGTTGCACCAAGCCTGTGACATGAAGACGTATAGCTAACAATACTTACTTATAGGTATGTAACATCGAATCCTATTGAACGGAGAGTTCGACTCGCAACAAAACCGACTAAGTACGACCGACACCGACAAAATTAGGTGCATAGTGAATAATGTGTGCGAGTGGGCGTTTAACGATCGACGCATATCTCAATACGCGCAGCGGATAGCCAAATCTGTAGAACGGTCTCGGGAGATTGAGGCGACAACGCACGCCGCAACAAAACGCGCATTCTTCGGGGATTTATTGTGCGTTATTTGTAGGCGGGCGCTGCGAGCCGCTCGATTTAGTCCCGGATTAAAACACAAAGGTAAATGTCGCGCGGGATATTTTTAGTGTTGCACTTACGTTGCGCGGCTAATGTGCGCCGTGACGTGACACCGGCCGCGGTAAATCACCGCCGATGTTCCGCCGCGCGCCGCGAAACATTATGGAAATGGGTTCGATTGTTAGTATCATAAATGGTAATGCGTAATAGGTATGATGCGCGCTACTTATTATGTTTATGGTTATATTGTTATAGGTGACAGTGTTCCGCTGCAACACAACAGGGAAGCTGTAAATAAGTGGCGCGCCGCACCGTGCCGCACCGTGCCGCCTGTTACTGCTATGACTAATGTCGGCGCGGGGCGGTGCAGCAGTCCCGAGCGGGTCCCGACACCACCGCCGCCGCCGACGCTGCTGCCTGCGTAGGGACTTCCGAAGACACGCGACATTATATGCATTGAAATTGTAATACAACATATTCCATAATTATAATAATAATTCTATTTTATTGCTATGTTTGCAACGCCACAAAGTCATCTCGAACAGATAATAAACAAATGGATTGGGATAACTTATTAAATATGTTTTAAAATAATTATTGTAATTATATTACCTGATAGATAATATAATGTATAAGCGTTGTTACCGTCTGCGCACTGTGGCACGGAGCGCCTGGCGGCGGTATCGTTAACAAGTGGAGAGCTAAGTATACAGTGGAGTGACGTGATCACACGGCCGCGGGCCGCGACGGGCTTAACCCTCGGCTTAACACCTCCGACTTAATCCGACAACGACGTGCGCGGGCGCCGCGAGCTGCTCCCGGCCAGCGACACATCTGCGCACTAATCCTTCACGGGATTATCGCACAGCTACTGCTCCAGTGCGCACGCGCCGCCATCTGTTCACTGAATAAACACGACAGTTAATGAGTGTTTATGTTGCCACTCGAACTCGGATTAGTCGATGTAATCCTACGGGACAATGTTCATAGTTAAAGTGTCCGGAAGTAGCTACGAGATACGCGCGCGCGCCGACAGGTGGCTCAGGGCAGGGAGCTGCTCGCGTGAGTGTAGCTATACCTAGCTACCGTGCTGACACGTTGCTGATACGACCAATAAAGTCTAGTTAGGTGCTTAATCGACTGTGAGTAAGGAGTTGTTCTTAGTGAATGGAAACTTGTTCACCGTCGTGGTCATGCGTCGTGCGTTAGAGTGACGAAACGATAAATTGTCACGTCGCAGACGTGCGCCCTTGTGCGAGGATGCGAACGTTCCATAATCCATTAGAATTTAGATTCTGTTATTCGCCCTTCACGTATTGGTGTGCGGGCGAGGGAGTTGGGAGACTGCCGCGCAAAGTGTTACGCACCGAGCGCTGCGAGATCCACCGCCGCCTTACCTATAGGTATCCACAAGTAAACACACAACCTCCTCCCGAACTGGGAAGGCTGTTTCATAAGGACTACTTCCAAGGATTTACCATTAAAAATACCTAAAAGTATGTATAGGTGCCTACCTATATGTTGCATGTACATTAAAGACTGCTTGAAATAGTTACATTTACATACAAATACAAATAGATACTTACCTACTTGTTTTATAAATATTTACAGCCGGTAAATAATTAGAGGATTATATCCAAGTGCCTAGGTAAATGCTCATTTGTGACCGACTGTAACCTATTATGAAAGCGAACGTGTGTGTGTGTGTGTGCGTGTAGGGTAATCGTGAAATGTTACAGAGCGTCGCTCACGGCGCGCGTGATGAATTTATTCGCGAAATGAAGTGAGAGGGCGCCGCGGTACGCCATGCGGCCTTTCGGCGGGGCGTGTGGGTGGGGGGGCGCCGGGGCGGTGGGGCGGTGGGGGCGAGCACAGGGGTCCATGTCGCCTTTACAGTTTCATTAACCGTGAAAATGACATTTCTCGTATCACTGAATACATTGGTGACTCGCTTTATACCAATTTGCTAGCGCGAGTCTGACTTGTGATAATGACAGTCGATGCAGACTCGGCTTTATACTATTCAGATAGGTAGGTACGTACTATTGTTGCATGAAGAGGTCTTATTTGAGCAACGTGGCCTGATACTAGGATGTCGTTCATCAGCGTGACACGGGTTTAGAGTAAACAACAACAAATAAGATGATCTCTTCTTTCTATGGTTCGGTATACTAACAACAGAGAGGCAAAGCTCTAGGTATCCTTGGATCTACTGAAAGAATGGAAAAAAATCTATTCTATCAGCTGGACTCAGAAAGTCACCAATGTCGAGGTCTTAAGGCGAATTGGCCAGGACCGCAAGCTCATGCAGACCGTCAAACAAACAAAAGTTGCCTACCTCGGACACGGTTTTCGTAACGAGAGATATAACTTATTGCAACTAATAATGATGGGCAAAGTAGCCGGAAAACGCGGTGAGGGACGAAGAAAAAAAACCCTGGTTGAGGAACATTCGCGAATGAACCGGAGTCACGAGTGCTGAGCTGTTCCACCTCGCCAAAGACAGGGAGAAATATACAAAGTTGTAGCCAACCTTCAGTAATTGGAGAGGCGCCCGAAGAAGAACACTAGCTTTCCGACAGCTGCTTTGCCCGCGTGGTCGGGGTATTTCTTATAACTTTCATCCCCTATTTCAACTCCTTACAGGCCTATTTTCGCATTAAAAAGTACCCTATGTCCTTTCTCAGGCTCTAGACTATCTGTGTCCCAAATTTAATTAAATTGGGTTCAGTAGGCAGACAGAGTTACTTTCGCATTTATAATATTAGTAAGGATTTAAGATCACAATGATTTACGGCGCGACTGTACTTAAATTTAAGTAATTATCATATCAATATTATGTATCATAATATATATTATCATGGATGACTTTAGCAGTTAAAAGTTTTTAAACTGACTAAAACCACAGCTAAAACTTTGACGATCACTTCACAGAATCAAACAATTAATATTTCCGTAATTTTTGCCATTAGGTACTTCATAAAAAATATTGTCAAGTGCAAAAAATAAATAATGAAGTTATATAATACCTACGTAGGTATACCAGGAGGCTAGGTACCAGTGACATTAGCTGGTAGTTTTTCTGCGATACTTAGATATAAACAAGGCGAGCTCATCGCGCTCGCTTCAAGGAATCGTGTCGATATCATTAGAGCATGATATTTCTTGCGGCGTATCAATACACCATCATGCCTTATACGCGCGCGGTAAGAAACCTAATTATATCGTGGAGATAGCATCTGTGCAGCGTGCAGCCTCCGGCGCGCGAGCGGGCCCCGCCCCTCCGCCCCATCGCCCCCCGCCCCCGCGACCGCGCCGACCAAGCGCCGCCGCTGCCGCCGCCGCCCTGGTACTGCATGCAGGTTGCTCGTGCTGTATCAGACTGTACCAAAAACCCTGATACCTATTGCTACAAGGTTTTCTATTATTTGGGTTTCACTCAACATATTTCATCAAATCTCCAAGATAAACAGACAGAGGAGCAGAGGTGTACTAGTGCACTGAGTTTCATAGAAAAATCCAACACCGCCGTAGCACGGGCCTCCTTTTCCGTAGGTAGTACATACCGTGTACATTTCGTGACGATTTATCCTTCATCCATACCTATAAGTACCTATCCTACATAAATGGGAAAATACTGAAGATTATCATTCCCAAAAGACCCCGTAGGAGTCGTACCCATATTAAAGTAAACTTAGATGTTACTTTCTTATCATCACAATCACGTAGCGTGACATGCCGTTAGATAGGTCATGTTTAATAGCTTAAGTGTGCGAGACATTGCACAGACAACATCAACATATTGAGCAGCAATGAGGACATGATTGTGATGAGGAGGCGGCCACGCCGCGCTCGCACACATGTCGCTAGTGTCGCTAGTGCCGAGCGCAGCGTCAGCACACATCAGGGCGTCATGAGTGCCGCGCGCGTGCAATTACCGGCCCGGCGTGAAATGTGCGGCGTGCCGGCCGCGCCCGCGCCGCATAAATAAACGATAGTGGCCGAGTGAGACAAAGCCGATGGGCCGATAGCGAACAAAGCGCGACTCGTTTTGGTCGCGTTGCGGCGCGACGTGTTAATTCCGCGCGCCCGCCGATACAATCGCGCGGCGCACCGACATAGATATATTATCGCTGTGACAATTATTCCGATAACGCACGCCGCCGCCGCCGCGCCGCGTCCCGCCCGCGCCGCTGCCGCACCGGGAGGCTGTTGTTTCTAACACCCTGACCATTTTAATTGCCGAGCCGATAGCTGAGTGCTCAGCTGCGCGTACACACCACCTTCTTTCCAAATGTCACATGTGGTCATTACCACCTATTGTAGGTAGCTCGTTGTTAATCAGTCGAGTAGGTCACGCCTCTCACATGCATACATCAATGGTACACTTTTCAGCAAAAATGTATTTTCCACCGTGTTATTCACCTCTAATGTCCGGGATGCCTACACGTGGCTAGTTTTTCAAGCCGGGGACAGCAAGATAGTGATTGTAAGCTAGCCTAATTTTATTAGGATAGAAAAAAGCTAGTTCTGTTTACACGAAGCCTCAGAGCTGCTAGCTTCCTAGCTTACAATCACTATCTTGAAAAACTAGCCTCGTGTGTACCGGACATAACACACTTATCGCCTTGTCGCGTTCACGAGGTTAAACATATTTAGCCATTCAATTGGTGTACAGTGGATGTTGTCGGCGGCCCGTGCGTCTCCCGCGCGCGGCTGTGCGCAGTACGGCTGTGCTGTGCCCTGCATGTGGTCGTTCCACGCCTGGCTGTAAGTGTATGCGAATCAAATGTTCCAATGAACCGTGCAATATTGGATGGTTCACTTATGTACTCTGCAATGCAAGCTCTGAGTAACTAACTGTAACACGCGCAGTACCCGTAGCCTAGTGGAGCAGAGATCGTAAGCACGACAGCTACCTTACGGTCCTAAGTTAAGTTCCCCTAAATCTAAACATCAGCCCACAACAACAACGTCTGCCAACCCAATCCTGGTACAACATGGCACTACATACCTAATACGCCATCACGATTATACAAACGTATATAATAAACGTATAAACGCATATAATATCCGGCCGGTATGTTTGACGTGATTATTGAAGACAAACGTATTACAATATTTACACAGTAAGTGTACTTGAACTACAATGAAACAAACCATGTCACCAAACAAATACGTACAGAGTACATAGTGTTAAGTACCTATTCGTAGCCGTAGCATTGTGCTACGCGGTTGCCTCCGGGCGTAGCGACTGCCTCCGGCTCCAGAACGCTCGCCCTTTGCAACCGAGTCGGATTTAGCAAACAAATAGGTTCGGCTATCGTGTACAGCTGTACAGCATGACTCGATTGTATAAGAGTTTGAAGAAAGCACCCGAACTAGCAAAACTCAAATAACAACCCCAAATGTGTTACTACGGCTACGGCTACGGCGTAGCAGCAGCATGTGACATGTAATCTATCCTGCAATTCACTATAACATAGTCACGCTTACCAAATTTCCAAAGGTTAGGCAGAGCTATTATAAAAAGCGGCTAATTTGGAGCCATGCACTTAGATGGACCATATGGTTTATATGAAAATTAAATTATTTTGATTTTGAGTAAATTGCTACGAATTCAAACTTTGAGCTGCTATTGAGATTGTCATATGAAACCCCAGTCACATTTTACTATTATATTATATATATATTATTACTCACGAAGTTGCTATGTTTCTTTTATCGGGCCGTCGCGTCGTCCTTGAAAGCGATTCGTGAACACATGCGCGGCTAATTTGCTTTCTAACTTCTTTATACGTCTATAAATACAGTGTTGAAGCGTTGAACTTCTTAATCAAATGGAAAAGTTTAGTAGTTTTAGTCGTTATAGTACCTATCGTGATACTTACGAAGTTTCTTATATTATTCCAATAACCCGGATAATAATGTTATGCGCTGAAGCACAGAAAATAAATCTCGCGTGCATTCCAATTAAAAATTAGAGTAATGTCACACGACAATCCGACATGTCACGCAAGTTGGCATTCGGCGAGGTTTGATAGAACAGCGACGCGACGTGCGTGTGATGCGAGGCGCACGCCGCGCCGCTGACGTGTCCACAACACTTCATCTCGCGACGGATTGACATTGATGTAATCGCGCGAGCCAAACACGTTGGCGGCGTCAAATATCTTTCAAATTCATATTTGGTTCCTTGGGCCGCATTCTGCGCGTGACGTCGGGATGACATGTATATAGGTATAATGGATCCCTGGTGGTGCATCACGGGCGTCACGGCCGTCACGGCAGCGCGGTGGTGGCGGATGAAACGCAACGTTAGTCACCTGCGACTAACTACGTATACAATTAAAATTCCGCTAGACAATGCCTAAAGCCGAAGTTACAACAGGAGAGTTTCTCGCATGCTAGCGGCAGTTTTTTTGCTATGCATAGTCTCGATCATCTACCTTAGTACGACCTGAACTAATAGGCGTCTCACAATAAAATAAAAGCGAACATGTTGTATCTCATTATCATAGTGTGTTGTGTGTGTGCGCAGGCGCGGGTGCGTCTGTAACACGAGATCGGTGACGTTTTTACATCAGTGACGCGACAAAAAGTGCGTAATGTTTCGTGGGGTAGGGCGGCGCGCGGTGCGGCGGCGGCAACAAACAAACCGTTAACGTCAACGAGGCGGCACCGGCGCGCCATGTGCCGCGCAGCCGCACCGCCGCACTGCCGGGTGATCGATGGCTGTTCCGGCAACTCGCAACACTATGTCCAATTATCTTTCTCATACCATCGACACTAATCAGTGGTGCCGCACTCATTTACACACACTTTATCATTAGCTGTGTTTAAGCAAACCGGCAAAAACTCACGGAAATGAGATTTCAGGATTTGACATTTATTAGAACACCGCAGAATGAATACAAGTTACAACACGTTACTAAGTATACCGAAGTGAATTATAATATAATTAGCATCATATCTAGCACATGTGCATTAGTCCCTAAAATTGCGTAGCATTACTAGTTGGACACTAACTGTAGCTACTGGTGACTGTAGCGGGCTACGCTACTGTCACTGTTGGTTCGATAAACGTAAAACATAATGTATCTAGTACTTCTTATTAAGACTTATGAATATATGAGGTTACTTATATAAAAAAGCGTGCGAGCATGCTCACTGCGATTCCAGCCTGGTTTGTGACGAAATCACGAAACCAATATTTAGTTTAAGTACCTAACTATATTATTTGTAGCACAGAAGTAACTCGTCATAACTCTCATAAATAAATAAATATCCTGGGACATTTTTACTCAGCACCATCTAGTCCCAAACTAAGCAGAGCTTGTACTATGGTTACTAGACAATGGATATAATACTTAAATACTTATATACTATTTATATAATAGGTACTTATATACTTTTTTTTGCAAATACATACTTATAAACACCCAGACAAACACAAATACTTATATTAATCACATAAATTATGTGCCCTGTGGGAATCGAACCCGACCCGAATCGACCTCGTGATCAGCAGTCCGGTAGTCGAACCACTAGGCCACAGACGTCGTCTCATAAGCTCTTTTCCTCTAGGACTACAAAGATGCACAACTACGTCCACGTTCCGCGGTATGTATAATATGTATGTCCACCCGCACGGTGACCTTAGCTTGATACATGATAAGTAGCTTGTTAGGTAGGTAGGTTCAGTCGTTGCGAAGATTTCATTTCCAATTTCCTGAGCCTTCAGTAGGTACCTACGTCTAAGTATGTAGGTAAGTACATTATGACGTTTATGAGAATGTACGTGAGGCATGTGTGGCCGGGTCACATAATGGCATTAGAGTATGCATACGCCATACTCTAATGAGGGGTGGCCGGGCTTCCGCGCGGCCGCGGCTGCAGCACCACGTGTGCCGCGCGGGGTAGGTACCAAAAGACAAAAGTCTAACCAAAATAAAAAATAAAAATACTTAAGCATCAAAATGTTGTGATTTATGTTAGATCGCGTCTGATCGGATGTGCACTGTGCAGTCTGCAGACTACAGACTGCAGGGTGCAGGCAGCGTTTGTGCGCACACTGCGCAGACGCGCCGCCGCCGCCGCCGCCGGTTCCCACGCATCGCGCACACATTCCAACTCACCTTCGCGGACCTTTTGCTCTTCTTTTATATCTTCCAATGCGGAATGCTTATAGTATAGCTATAAATCTATACCTACTTAGGTACTTTTGTATGGATGCAATAATTTGCTCAAATTTATCTGAACCTACTACGAAGTATTTCTCTACCGTATAAACGCGTGATAAATTATTAATGATATCGAAGACTCAAAAGTTTGGATTCGAACTCGATACCTTTGACTCATCTCATATCACAGAGCAGTGCAGTAATAGCCTAGGGGCTAGGCTCTGCTCTAATCTACTAAATCTAAATATGTATTTGCACCATCTAAAGATAAAAGATAATAGAGATTATAGAGATCTAGGTAAAGATAGATGATGCCGCTATTTCCTAACTGTTAACTTCAGAGACGACACCGAAACAAACTCATCGAGAATCATGGTCTCAGAACCCAGATGTATTACCTAATACATCTGGGTTCTGAGATGCTATGCTTCTTTCCTCGATAGGATAAACTTTACCTATAGGTACCTACCTATAGGTAAAGTTTATCCTATCGAGGAAAGAAGCATAGCGGCTTCAAACTGATCAGTTTCAATTCCACTTGCATCAGTCATTGTGTGGGGGGAGCTAAGTATTACACATTTACATGTTCAACTCACTGTATGTACGCGGCTCGTTGCCGGCGCGGCCGCTGTGTCGGGCACCGGCTGTTCATTAGTTAGCGATACATTCCCATACTTAACTCATAATTTATATCATTTACTAACATCTGAATCCGAATTGTCTCATCTGTAATTCAATAAGTACATTCCAGCAGAGTTACGACTGCGTGATGTGATCGCATTTCAGTTAATTTATTTCAATCGTCTGGGCGACTAAACGTTGGGGCGCTTGTAAAAATGTCTTCAGTTAATGGGGAGGCCCGTTGGGATACATAATTGTTGGAAGCACAATCTGTATTCTCTGGTGGCACTTATTTATTGCTCAATACTTAGCGGATTCGCCGCAGCGTGTGCTGTGCATACTAACTGAGCGAGGGCGGCGCGGCGCGGCCGAGTGGTCCCGCGGGAGTCGCCGGCTCTTGTATCGTGAAGCTGCGGGAACAGCAACGCACGACGACTCGGATTACGTTTGAGTGATGCTACGTAAGTACTGACGCGCCAACCACTCCTGTAGCGAGGAGCGTAACCGATACTAATTATAATATTTATGAAGCCATTAACGATCCATTAGCATAAATAAAGTGTCGCGACAAATTTCATGGAGTCGCGAGTCGTTCCGGAGTTTTATTTCAGTTGACATTGTTTAGTTAGGCGCTTTCGCCGTGAAACCATGGAATTCGTATAATGTGTCCAAAAGCGTCCGCGGCGTACTAGTTATTAGTTCGGCGCGTTATTTGTGTGATCGGCGGCGCTCGCTGTCTCGATCTCGAAGTGACAATGCTCGTCTATTTCAGCAGAGTAATGTGTTGCGTGTTTACAAACATCGTCCGCAGCTAATGGCGCTATTTCCGTGCGTCGCGCGCGTGCCTCCGTGTTGTGTCGCGCCGCGTCGCGCCGCGTCCTCTACACTGACACGCGTCCATGACGCCGAGACGCGCCACCGCGACGCCACTACAATCGCACTTATATCCCGGATTTATTATCAGACGTTTTACGAGCGCCTCTCAAAACGAATGCCCAACAGAATGTTCAACACAATGGTTCCGATTTAGAACACATTAAGCGATTGGAGAACAAAACATTCTCCACGCTGACATCTGTCCGCTTATTTATTCAATGCTAAAGTCTTGAAGATTTATATAGACTTTTAAGTATATGTTGCATCATGAGAATTGAAACTGAAAGTTTTAGAAATAGCGTGAACAAAAAAGCCAAACAACTTACATAACAATAAAGAGAATTTAAAAACCCACTGTGAGTACGCTACTTATCGGTTTTCTATTAGGCTTCGGCGAACAAACAGCACAATGTAGTACATAAGTAGTAGTATAAATCTTAAATCATAATATCCATACCTAAGACAAATAGGCCAAAACAGTTTCCACAACAAATAAGTATGCAAACAACGGTAAAACAGAATGGAGTCTCAGAAATACAATTGGGACATATGAGAACATACATTACTAATCTAGACCAGCTGCTTAATAAACTACATAAAATGTAAATGGCAGCAAACCTTTTATATCTTAGGTAACTTTCATGAAGTGACGTCGATGTGATCACATGTAGTTTTTATTATATTTATCGCAAGCTCTTACCATACACTTAACGATTTTTGAGTAAAGAAGTTTTTTCTCCCAAAAGCAAACCTCACCTTAACATTACTACCCTGCATAATTATTAGGATATTGTATCAGTCAGTTCTGACACCGTATTTAATCATCACAATCGAGAACACCGTTTTTTATTATTATTTGTTTGGTGGCTCCCTAAACCTATAGGTATCAGCTATTACTGTGACCATAGTCGGTCGATTGTAATCGCCACTTTACTATTTAGAATTCACAGCTAAACTCTGCGGCTGTAGTTTTTTTGGTTTATTGGAATTTGAGCAGAATTGCGTCTGTCGGGTCAGCTTGCTATTAATTGCTTGTTGGTATGATAGTTCCGTCGCTGTTATAATGACCTATAATTGTACCTAGGTATTATTATCGGAAAGCATTAAATCTACGTTGTCGGCTCGCTATTCGTGTCAACTGCAATAAACATTATTCAGAATGTTCGATACGATACACTCAGACCAATTCTTTGATTAATAACACTCTAAATATTATCTTGTAGGATGGATAGGTGCTGCACTTACATAGATAATAGATAGGTACTCACCTGTGAAACAGAAAATGATACAAATGATGGCATGCCCTGTCCGCAGTGACAGTGTCACAAGTGACAGTAAGTATCACAAACTTTCGTTGTAACAACACTATGAAGCAGTAAATTATTGTTCGAATCGCATCGGATCCGTGGAGATATCAAGTTGAAAATAATACCAAATACGTAGGGCTACTGTTTTTTGGTGCTTCAAAAAATATCAAGCCTGTAAGTCAATGCCATAAAAAACGAAATGTAAATTTTTGCCGCATAACGTGAAAGACTAATCAAAACTAATAGAGTACTTATTATACTTATATGAATAAAATAAAATGAAGTGTCAGTTTGTAATTTCAAATTAACTGCTCTTCTCTATAATACGTTAGTTGGTAGTTTATACGGTACTTACATCAAACATTTTTTTTTAAATTTTTGTCTACCTGGCTGTGTGTTTGTTCCGGCTGATCTCTGAAACGGCTGAAACGATTTTGACGGAACTTTCACTCACAGATAGCTAATGTTATAATAAGTAGCAGTAGCAGTATTTTTTATTACATAATATTATAATACCTAATAGGTAGTTGGACCCGAAGCGAAGTGAGGGCGGATCGGTAGTCAAAAATAAATTGTAAAACTTTTTCGCAAAGGTCGTAGGTATGACGTGTGACATAACTCTGTTATATGTATAGTATACCTTCACCTTTTACTAGGAGATCCAAGTCATTGCGCTGTTTTTCTTTCACACATTTGTTAGATATTATTTGCATTCAATTTTTAAGATAAGTGTAAATATCTTTTTAAAGATATTATTTTGTATTGTTGCATGTCAGTAGGTAGTAGGTACAATAAATAAAACAACAGAATTGAAACAATCACAGTAGATAATGGAATTTATATTTAAAGTTCATTTATCTATGAATGTGGAGGTCGTACATCTCCCGTGACGTGAGCCGCAGCAGTTACGTCATTAGTGTACCATGATACTACATGCGCACATTATTTCGTAGGTACGTTCTTGGTTCAGTTGTGCCCTGTTGGTGACGTCAGAACACGGAGCACTAAACTTATGGACTGACAGGCATAAGAACAGTGTTTTTTCCTGGATCAAAATAATACTTATTATTCAATAAATTGGTTGCGCACCTTGGCTAATTAGTTGTCGTAGTAAGTATAGGAAAGGTACGCTCGCGCTCATTAATGCTCATTATCATGACGTCACAAGGCAGACACATACCACCAATTTTAATACCATGATTTATACAAATATGCGCCAACACACGTGAAGCCTAAATATTTGAAACCGAATTTATGTAAATTCTAAATGATTCTATTCGTCTGGTCTCGTACATACGTACTTCATACTTAAACGAACTTATAATTAAAAATATATCTATGTACAATATCTGCGTGCCGACTGGCGGCTCTGTCTCGCAGCACCTGCGACTGTGACGAGCTCGACTCGGCGATTGCTCCTCTATAGTCTGTTTTTTAATCTCAGAGACTAAAGTGACATTTCATGGGATACCAGTTTTTTGCAATTCTTAAATAGTAATGTACCCCTATCGAAAATTATCGCTAATAAATTGAAGTGTCGGTTTTTTTATATTAAGTTATCCTGAAAAATAATAGTAGGTCTTATTTAAAACGTAATAATCATGGGTGGGATTAGTTAGAGTTTTTAAGGACTAAATAACGGCAGCGAAATCAACATAATCTTCTAAAACATTTTTACAGCTATTGATATAGTTTTCTAATACTTATTACCTCGTTGGAACATAAGATTAAATTTATTAAAGCACTTTCTTAGTTTTTTTTGTTATGTAATTTTACGTCATTTGGTACTTAAAAACTCTACGACGACTTACCTTTCATAGACTGTATTGTGCATTCGGACAATTTTAATTAGTTTGGGCTTTAATAATACGATTTATGATAAAAAACTTTTAATTTAATCGTCTAAAAGTTACGATTCAACAAACCGGTATCGTAGGTACAACACTACACAAAAAAGCTGGTATCATTATTTGTAATTTTGACAGTTGCATGTGTCAATCTAGTCTCTGAGATTAAAAAACGGACTATACGTGTTCATTATCTACAATGTCTGTTACAATGTCACCATAAGCTATTCAATCTAGAGTTAACTAGCTATGTACAATATGTGATACATCTACTTACTAGCTACGTACGTACGCAGTAACATATATTCGCGCGTGTGGCACCACCTACCACAGTACTGTGCCCCTAGCCCCCTACACTGAATGATCTCTCTGGAGTTGTGTGCAGGGCACGCGTCTGCCGCTGTCG
Organism: Acronicta psi; assembly: GCA_946251955.1. Lineage (NCBI taxonomy): Eukaryota > Metazoa > Arthropoda > Insecta > Lepidoptera > Noctuidae > Acronicta > Acronicta psi. Next base: position 137,210 of record OX276473.1, on the reverse strand, counting down.
CATGTCGCTAACTCTGTACTCCGTACGCATAGGTAAGTTATATGAAGGAACGACGAAGTCAACACCGACTGTTGTTTTTAATTTATATCACAGCCAGGATCTAGGAAAAACAAACACATTTATGTACGAAAACGGTAGATAAGGTGGGCTTATTTAATGCCATATAGTATTTTCTAGCAGTCGACCCTCGCTCAAAATGGGCAAACATGTATAAAAGAGGTATGTTACGTTACACACCTCGTACAACCAAAACCTCTGCTAAATCAATATCTTTAAATATTACCAATTATGTGGGTAGATCAAATACTTAATTGGTTTGTATTTTAATTTCGTAAATATTCGTCCAATGATTTTCCCAGTAATTATTTTACCAAGTGAAAGACTACGCTAAGCTAAATGTTAAGCTAAATGTTAAGTCGCACGTAGCACCTACCTAATAGCAATTTCTGACCTCACTGACCCGCGGCAGTCTCTGCGGTGATACAAGTAACAAATCGGAATATGCCACGCTGTGTGCGCGTGCGCCACTGCACGGCTCCTCGCAGAGCGACAGCGGTAGCGACGCAGACGCACCTGCTTATATTTTATTCAGTAGTGAACGTGTTGCCCACTGGCACATTGTGACGCATTATTCATTTCTTTAGGAGACAACTGTCCAACACAATTAGGGCACACGCACACGCGTACCGGGAGCACAGCGACAAACGGCCCGGAGTGGCGACGGTTCGCGAGCGCGGCACACACGCGGAACTACTCGTCCGCTGCACACAACTTTTATAACGTGTCTTTCTAACTCAAACATGTACTGAACCAAAAATTTCACATTACATAAGTATTCGTTGTTCATTCCATAATTAAATATTTCACAAAACAGTTCGATTGGTTCATCCATCTTGACGTAACAGAAGGTTGGTAATAGTCAATCATCACTGGTATCTAATAGTCATAACACAAGTCACAACAGTCAAGCAATGTGTTCGTTCACCACGTACTTATTGTCTACCGAGGAACTTGAACGTGAGTCAACAACAGGTAGGTACTTCCACAAGGAAAGTGAGTGAGTGTCCGCGGCGTCACACCGGCGCCGGCGGCGGCGCGGCGCGGCGCGTGCGCTGCCGGCCCGCCTCTCAGAACCAATACAAGTCCTTGGACGTGTCCTGCACCTGCGCCTCCAGACCTGTATCACGCAACATATTTGTACGTTAGCTTGTACATGTAGTAGGTATACTGCCTGCTTGTACAGTGAACCACAATATAGGTACATATTTATTAATAATCAGAGGCCACCAAAAGTATTTAAAAAGGTTATAGAGTGGCCATTGTAAGGTACGTCATGAATCAATAGTTACAATTACATATTTAAATGTGTTAAAAACAACATAAAACCAATAAACAAGGAACCTGAAACTAAACTACGTCACGGGTTTACGTTCTATGACTATATTTTTGAACTCGGAAGTGAACGCATCTGTTTTCATCGTTATCAGTCACTCATCTGTTCGATATTTTTGTAACACCAATTCCCGAATACCGTCCAGCAGGAGGGATGGCAAGGGATGGCAAGCAGTGCAGGTACTACGTCGCCGACCTTACATACTCAATAGATGAATAATAATAATTTGTGTTTTATGTATTAGTTTATTAATTATGGTTTATATAATATGTGTATTGTTTTTCTATGGGTCTTAGTTAACTGATAATAAAGAATAAAAAATAAAATAAATAAATTGCTATTTAATACTTATTTTGAGTGCTACGCTCATGTGTAGCATATTACATTTACATTACATTTCTTTTTCATATTGAGATTTGTAGAGATAGGTACCTACAACCAATTTCGAGCATTTTATTAAGCCATTGCAACTAAATACAAATTATAGTCTACTTCTATATTATTCAAAATAGTATAATTTTAATTGGCCCCGTTGGCTACGCTTTCGTAGGGCGAGTCGTAGCATTTCGTAGCACCGTCTACGAAGTTGTTTCATTATTAAGTAGTTGTTATTTGCTGCTTATTTAGTAAACATTTCTTTCTCTAGAAATTATTTCTTTGAAATTTGGATATGTGGCACCTTAATTTAAAAGTTAAATCAAATTTACAAGTTTTACAAGTTAAATCAAATTGTAACACAAGTTTCAGTAGCAGCTCGGAGTTTGTTTTTTTTAAGATTGTATGTACCGATGTTTTTTTTTCTTTTATTATGTGATGTAAACATAATCCTTGAAAATGATGATCCTGAAATAAAAAAAACTTCTTTTGTTTGGAAGAATATACCTCCGAAGTGGTCTCATTTAAATTTAAAAGATGAATTCCATCAAGGGTAGTACAATAAGGGGGGATTGGTTTCTGAATTTTGCCCTGTAGACCAATTGTGGTGAAACTTGGCACTCGTGTGTAGTTTTAATGATCCTACAACATAATGGAGACATGATAGACACGGAACACAGATTATGCACATTATCGTACAAAGGTGAACTTAATGCATTCTCTACCAGTCAATCGTACGGTAATACAGGGAAAAACGTGTTAGATGCATCCAGAACTAAACAATATAAGTATCTTACATATCTACCGAATAGGTACTTGGTAATTTAGGTACCTAATTAGTTGCGAGTTTTGACATTTATGAATTTGACTGCATGTTTTATGTATTTTATGTTTAAGTATGTTGTTTTGTCTCGGGCACAATGAGACTATTTTTATGTTTTATCAAATCTGGTCAGGCGGCAGATTGTTATAGATGAAGGCGCGGTGCGGCGACGACCGGTGCTGTAGTAGGTACAAGTACCTATTCGTTGTGATCTGTGATAGCATCGCGAGGTAATGAGGAGCAGATGACCGCAGCAGCTCTCCGCGTCGCGTCTACATGAAGGCACTCGGTGCCCCGGCGCGCGGCGGCCACCACCGTCCACCATTACTGCGCGCGATTTCATCAACGTTAACTAACTTTAATGACAATTGCTAGTGACACTATCTGCTCCGAGCGATCCCGGCGGCGGCGGCGCGGCGGCGGCACAAAGCCCTGTCATCAACGTCACGTAGCCTTTACTCATCTATGTTAGCGAACCTTCCAGTAGACAAGTTGTTGCAGTACCTTGCAGTAGTCAAAAACACCAAACATTTAAAAGACAGTTGTGGTCGTGCTATTTTTTTTCGCATTCGTGATCATTGTCCCTACTGATTTCTTTTGACGGAGGTGGCGTGACGAACTAGACTCTCGCGAGAGAGATTGGATCCTTATGTCAACAGACACAGCGGCTTGGAAAGAGGAAACGGAATCCTTTGCCCAACCGTGGAATTCTAATTCATTAAGTACGAACAAAAACACAAATCTTTTGTCTTTATAATAGGTACCTTAGTACTGTGTATATTTAATACGACCCGACGTGCCGTGACGTGTAATTAAGTAGGTAGGTATCTACGTAGAAATATTATGATGATAACGAGGTTATAAATCATTACAATTAATTAGTTTGTGTCACTAAACGAGAGAAGTAGCCGCCTACCAACACAAAGTTGCGTGGTGTACCTATGTGTGTGTGGTACAGCGGGTCGGATAATTGACATGGGGCTGGTGATTTAGTGGCGATGGCGGCGGGGCTGGCGCGGCGACGGGGGCGGGGGCGGGGGGCAGCGCCGAGGGTGGCGTGGGCGGGGGTGGCGCGCGCCCATCGGTCAGCGCCACGCGATTGGTGAGCGCGCGGCGTCCGACACAACCCCTCCCTCTACTCTCCTCCGCCGCCACGTTGCGCTGCCCCGCACCGCTCTGTTTTATTTTATGAGAATACAGTCATGTCCTATTACGATGACCGGAGTAGGTACCTACCTACATTCTGAGAACTGATTCACTGTAGTTATTGTAGTGAATCAGTGTTGGTCTTAAAAAGACTAACCGGTTACCTATAGTAAACTAGTTCCAGTCGCAATCTACATACATAGGTAATAGGTACAGATGCATAAACTCTGAATTATAATAAATGCAACCCGTCTTTATGTACATTACTTAATCGACGTGACGCAAATAAATGTTTTCATTTTATGCTTAGAATATGAAAAAAATGCCGAATTCTTGTAATTTAAATGTGGCACATCATTTAAATGTGACAACCAAGCGCGGATCCACCGTTATGGGCATGATGGGCATGCCCATCACCTAAATCGAAGCCGAAAGAAAAAAAAACAATGATTAAAAAAAAGCTACGCGTCTGAACACTGAACTGATACTTTTCAGGAAGGAAGCTTACAAACCTCTTATCGTTTAAAAATTATCATGACCAAAATAATTATTATTTCAGAAGTCGTCAGTCAGTAAAAAAATGTATGAAGTACTTTGTAGAATTTTTTAACCCCCGACCAAAAAAGGGTGTTGTTATAACTGTCACTCGCGTCTGTCTGTATGTATACTTTTCAGTGCCATCGGGTTTGGAGCTATCCTAAGTGAATAGACTGATTTTGATGCGGGTTTTCAAGTTATTAACTTGTCCTACGTACATCAATAAAATTATGCCAAAAACTGTTTTACGGTTGGCGTACAAATTGCTTCTTAAATAACTATAATTTCACGAGTTGAAACTCGTGAAATTATTCTATTATATCTTACTTTCAGAACCATTCTAAAATTGAAAACCAAACTTACCAAATTTTAGGCGCTACGCTCGCTCTTACAAGAGGGGTAGGGCACGGCCATTTTTGGCTCAAATCTGGAGCAGCCCATCTGGGGAAGTACCTCCACTTTACAGAAAACTGCAGCCAAATAACACACTTTATTGTGTGTTTTGTTCCTGCAGTGAATAAAGTTGCCAGAGCTCCTAAGGATGCGCTAAACTGGCAGCAGGAGTCTGGTTACAAACTAATTGTAATTACCCTTCTAACCTAACCTGTCCGAGGTAAGCCACCTCTGACAATCCAATTTTCCAACAAAAGGCTCCAATTTTCGAGCTCGCTTCGCTCGCTCTTACATGACATTGCTGGTAGTAAACAAACTTATTGTAGTTATACTCTTCTAACCCAGCCTGACTGGGGTGGGTGGCCCGAATTTTCAAGCTCGCTTCACTCGCTTTTAGGTGAGACACCTGAATGTAGTAAACAAACTAATTGTAGTTATACTCTTCTAACCCAGCCTGTCCGGGGTGGGTGGCCTGAATTTTCGAGCTCGCTTCGCTCGCCCTTACATGAGGCACCTGGAGGTAGTAAACAAACTAATTGTAGTTAATCTTCTAACCCAGCCTGTCCAAGGTGGGTGGCCAAATTTTCGAGAATGTAGCTACTCTTTTAAACCCAGCCTGTCCTGGGTGGGCGGCCCGAATTTTCGAGCTCGCTTCACTCGCTCTTAGGTGAGACACCTGCCTGGAGGTAGTAACAGACTAATTGTAATTACCCTTCTAACCTAACCTGCCCGAGGTAACACTCCTCTGATAATCCAATTTTCCAACAAATGGCTCCAATTTTCGAGCTCGCTTCGCTCGCTCTTACATGAGATAACTGGAAGTAATAACAAGCTAATTGTAATTACCCTTCTAACCTAACCTGCCCGAGGTAACCCACCTCTGACAATACGATTTTTCAACAAAAGGCTCCAATTTTCGAGCTCGCTTTGTTCGCTCTTACATGACTTAACTAGAAGTAGTAACAGACTAATTGTAATTACCCTTCTAACCTTACCTGCCCGAGGTAACCCACCTCTGACAATCCAATTTTCCAACAAAAGGCTCCAATATTCGAGCTCGCTTTGTTCGCTCTTACATGCCTTAACTGGAAGTAGTAACAGACTAATTGTAATTACCCTTCTAACCTTACCTGCCCGAGGTAACCCACCTCTGACAATCCAATTTTCCAACAAAAGGCTCAAATTTTCGAGCTCGCTTCGCTCGCTCTGACATAACATAACTGGTGGTAAACAAACTTATTGTAGTTATACTCTTCTAACCCAGCCTGACCGGGGTGGGTGGACCGAATTGTTAAATACCAACGCCTATAATATCGACGACTATAATGTCGACGCTTATAATATGGACGCCTATAAATGATGTGCAAACAAACGCATAATTTATCTACTTTACTATGTCTTGCTCTTACAAATATTAGACATTGAAATATAAAATATTCATAAATATAACGCGATTTTTATAAAAAGTAATTTTATCAGAACAAATATACTTTTTAAATTTCGTGAAGCAAATGGACTAACATTATACAGGTCTCCTTTCCCTCAAAATACCTACTTATATACATAAGTAGATGTGAGCGACTCGCACTTGACCGATTTTCTGGTGGCCGTGCCCATCACCTAAATTTGGGGCTGGATCCGCGCCTGGTGACAACAATACTAAGGTATCACCTGCGATGGTAGGTAAGTATATTTGGCACCTGTGACAAATGCCCAGATGTGGTAGAATTTATGTAAGTAGGTAAGTATCTTTATCCTATCTGTAAACTCAGGTGGCCAGGTTTTTTGGTCTTCTGACTACCACTATCCATTGTCATCGGTGTTCGTACAACAACTGGGATCGATTGCATTATCGATTGCATCGCTATGCTATCATAAAGCACATAAGGTGTCGATGTCTTAAGGGTCATTTTCGTCAACCTTTTTTACCGACTTCAATAATCTGCCCTTGCAAGTCAGTCGCCAGAGTTCTTTCTGTTCACTTCATTTCAGGGTTGCCTTAAAACCTTGTAGGTGTTAATATAAGTAGTGTTTACGAGTTCGAAGTGAGGGCCGCGTGACAAAGTTATAACGACGCGCTCAAACGATCTTCAACGTTAGATAAGCTGCGCTTGTCGCAATCAGTCTGTGTATGGGTGACCATTGCTAATCTATGGAGACCTTCCCGTGCCTGGTAGGTACTTAGGTATAGCCCTTAGTATATAATTATATTATATTTATTTATTTCAGAGCACATTTGTTTATGTACATCATAGTATGTTAATAGTGCTTAAAAACTGTGTTAGTAAGAAATATTTATTTTATTTTATATTAAATATTGCTGGCCTGGAGCCATGCACACAATTCCAGTGCCTTACAACTGGGCATTCCAATTTTTTCAGTATGGTGTTAAGAAGGCAGTCGCTTCGTCAAAATACTGTTATTCCGCCACATCTGGTTAGACCGGAAGCTCACTCCAAAAACAGTGAAAAAAGCGAGAAGGAGGCATTAGACATACCGCTGACCTTGCGTCCAGAACTAAGTGGATGAAGATGAGTCTTCATGAATACCCAGACCCACATGACATATAGCTCAATAAAATAAGGTACAGTTCTTTAAAATCAGTTTGAATGTTTGTCTGATCTAATCAGACATTAATAGCCACGATGTAGGTACCTACTCACATTTACAATTCTGTTGTGGTAGGTAAACAATACAAACTAGGTGGGAAGTACCTATATGAAGACTTTTGCAGGTTACAATTAATTTCCTTGTTAAAACGTGTCTACAAATGAAACTCAATTGGAATTGGATCGAATTTTTGCATCCCGCATAAAAGATGCGTGACAGTTAGGTATATAACGACTTCAGGTTGCCACAAACTGAGGTTAATTTGAGGTCCCTAAGTACTTAACTACTTAGGTACATGTCTAATTCTTCTTCTTCTAATTGTATGCTCCTAGACATTAATGCAGTATTTGACATAAGTAGGTAGTACGAGTATTTAATTGTAAGGTAAAGGTGGGCAACCTTTACCTTACAATAATATCCCCGGTGTACCTAACCAATAAAAAATTTAGGTTCTCTCCATCTAAGTTAAGATCTTATAAAAACAATAACCGGTATTGGTGGTTATTGTTGTGCAATAGCATTTGAATTTTACAATTGCTGCGTTTTTCATGACGGGGCAGTATAATATGGACCCCTGAAGTGTAAACATCAAGCTTCTAAGTCATAATGTACTCCTATAGTACCTACATGAACAAGATTGTGTGTAACGGTCGCAACAGGGCTCGCGTCGCGGCGCCGGTATTTGTCAATATAAACCACCACGTCACTCCCGCGCCCGCGCCCCACGCCCCCACCCCGCGCCCCACGCCCCCGCTGTCTCCCCGTTGTGGAATGCGTCGCCAGAGGGACACGCCGCCTTCACCGGCTCGTGATGCAACCCGGCACTGTTCCGTAAAGTCCCAAACTAAGCAGGGCTTGTACTATGTGTAGGTACTTGCGTAGGTACTGGACAATGTAAGTATATAAAACTATACCTAGGTACCTAATGCTTTTTTTGTAAATGCATACTTAGTATAGATATAACTACTAGCCACCCGTGCACAGCTTCGCCTGCGTTTCCCTGTTTTTACATATTCCTCGATTTTTTTTACTTTTATTCCCTCCATAAGAACCTTCCTCAGATTCATCCAACACAACAAAAAATAAATCAGCCAAATCGGTTCAGCCGTTCTCGAGTTTTGATCTTAGTAACACATTCAGTGATTGATTTTAACCACATACTCGTACCTATAAAGAAGATAGCAGCACCTGTATGATCAGCAGTCTGGTCCTCAACCACTATAATTTACATGTATTTCAATTAAAATGTATCTATGTAATTTGTGATCGATATAAATACCACTAATTTTGTTCAAACTATTGTATGCCTAACATGGTGGAGCAGTGCAGAAGCACACCAAAATAACAACCTTGTAACCACTGTCTCACAATAAAGAACTTTGACTTAGACTAGACCACATGACATGCGTCGTCAACTCGATGCGTCCAAATATATACTTACTCGTATAGTACCTATCTATAGCTGTCGGAAGCACATCAATACCAAACGTAACTACGGTGTTTAGGTTGAGTATATACTTAATGACAAGTTATTTTGTAGTTTATTTTGATCAGTAACTAATGGTGTTTACTAGTGATTAGGAAATATTGGAAACCTATTATTTTCAAGGACTTCTGTTGCTGACTGTACCTAGGTAGTGGTACATTGGCGAGAACAAAACGCACATTTCGTTTTGTACATCGGAAGGGGTTCCCCTAACCTTCAAGCAAAACATTATCAGTCAAGAGGACGGGTGCGATCATGAAGACAAAAGGGAGCCATGCATTCCGCGGGCGCGAGGGGCGGGGGGCGCGGGGGCGGGGGCAACTCGATCGCGACTCAAGAATTTAATTTGGTCGAGTGAGGGGCGCGGGCCCCGCGCGGCGCGCAAATTAATTTTAATCGTCGTCATTAGAGCCTCCCCCCTCGCCCCGCACCTCCTGAACATTACCTACGCACATTAGAAAGCCTTTCAACTCACCGCCTCTGTCCGCCGTTTTTTAACGCATCAACCGTCTTATATTTTAATGTTTCTTATCTGCGGCTTCGTAATTGTGCCCATCCTTAGAGGCAAATCTCCGGTTTGCGGACAATAGGGAATGTGCGTCTGACTTAAAAAAAGGTTATTTTTTTTTTTTATGAACTTTATCGTTTTAGTATTATGTCTATGTAGATATTTTTTTATATTATTTCTTTTTTGATGAGAAAATAATTATTAAAAAGTTCAAAAAAACTGTTGGAAATTCAAATCATTTGAAACGCAACACTATCGGTCAAATGGAATATGACGTCAAAGTCTACTAAAACAGTGTACTATGTTGTACGTGGTTGTTTGGTTGAGAGAACGTAGACTTTGACGTCACGGCAAGCGCGCCAAAATCGCGGGTGTTTAAAATGCCAATATCTGTCTCATAATTTAATAAAATTTTTTTGTTACTTAATTTTAGTTTTAAGGCGCTGGAATTTTTTTTACGGCTACATAACGACATAAAGTATCGTTTAAAAATATAAAAAAAATGTGCATATTCCCTATTACGAATCACGCAAAGTGTTTCCCACGTCGACGTTGTGAACGGTTCGCAGATCTAAAGTTTGCAGCTGACAACGCAATCGCCGAGTGGAGCAGGCTCCATGGATTTTTTAGCAGGCACCTGTTAATAATAGCTAACTTGCAGACAGACGATGTCGCGGAGCTAGGTAGATGCTCTGCCATGCACCGTGCCTGGCCCCGCCTGCCGCCGCATGGCTCTGGTCCCGGCCGGGGCCGCGACCCGTTGGGGTTACAAAGCGGGAATGCTTTGTTTTGTCATTCGGATAAAACGTTTAAATCATCGCAATTAAAATATCTGCGAGAGTGGAATCTCTTTGATAATTTAAATGCATAAGAAGGTACGCGAAGCGAGCGCGTCGCCATAAAGGTTACAACCATTTGAAAAACATTTTGTCGTTAAAATATGTTCGGTTATTTATCGCGGCGTTTGATCGTTTACTCTGCGACCGGAATAAAGAAATTCCTTTATATCAAAGGCACCACGCGCCACAATTGTCACCAACACATGTCGGCACTCGGCGATCTACGAGCAGCTCTCCGGGCAGAACACTCGTGCCACAGGATATACGAGTATCTTGTGCCTACACGATAGCTAGCCTTAGGTATAAACATGGCCTTATGAAGCTCGACAAAGATGACGGACACTTAGGCCCAAGGCAGATCGAGAGGAGCGCAGTGGAGACACTCCCGGAAGAGAAGAAAGCAAGAGTCTGCAAAAGCTGCAGTGACGATGGTAACTATGTATTTAGACCCGAAGACGACGGCGGCCGGGGAGCGCCGCCCAAACCCAATGTATATACGAGTGCAGTTAGAGAGTGTACAGAGTAGGTAACATTTAGATACTTACAAAAACAAATTCTATTCTGTGTTGCAACTTGCTGCTTGCAACACAGAATACCCGGCTAAAGAATATTTGTACCCGGCTAAAGATTTTGGAAAACTGGTTTAGTCCCATCTCTGCCCCTATGCATTTGTAACTACAAAAATTTCCCTTGTAGATTGTAGATATAAAATAAATGGGAAAGATGGGATTAAACCGGAAAACTATAGATAGTCAACGAGTCCACATCCGTCTGACTTTGAAGTAAGTAATGATGTACTTAATATTAAACAAAAATATAAAGTTAAGTAGTGTACGCACTGGGCACGGCGGGGTAGGAGTAGGGCGAGCAGGCGGCGGGGTCGAGGTGGTGCGAGGCGTGGTGCTGCGCCGGCCAGTCCACGGGCTTGTACTGGTGGTGCAGGCCGCCGCGGCCCAGCAGCAGGCCGCCGTAGCCCGCGGCCGCCGCCATGTTGTGGTGCGCCGCCGCCGCGTGGTACTCGGCCGCGTGCCGGTGCGCCGCGTGCCCGTACCTGCGGACGTGCACGTGCTCTCATATTCGCACCACTAGCTGCCACCTCCAGTGTCGCGGAGACTCACCCTGTGTAGTGCTGGTGCCAGGGGTCGTAGTCGTAGATGTCCACGCCGGCGCAGGCGCCGCCGGGCGGCACGCCGGCCACGCCCGCCGCCGCCGCCGCGTTGAAGAAAGACGCGGGAAGGTTCCGCGACACCATCGGTACGCTCTCTGCACACACAATATACAACTTCACTTCACTTAGCTCTTAGCAACTAGCTCTACTGACATCTAACTTATGCATTTATCAAGTAGGTTATCTGCACGCAATGTAGTGGGATCTATATTTTATTATACTATGTACTTAGGTATTTTCATCTCGGGAAAATTGGCGACTAACACTACTCATTTGGATTAGCTGCATTACTAGATGTGTCGCTAGGTCACTTTAACCAGTGTACCTACCTACCTAAGTACCTACATACATAGATAACATAGGTCTGGTCTGAACAGAAGGCATCTGTGGGGCAGTTACAACTCGGCAAGCGTGCTGTATGAGCGCGTGAGTATTCCTTCCCTACTCGTGCGGTATGGGGCTGGTGCTGGCGAGGGCGGCGCGTTGCGTTGGCTTAGAAGTGGTCGCGCGTGGTTTTTGCGCGCGCGGCGTGGTATGCGCGGCGCGTCGCCCGCGGCACGCCGCACAAAGCCCGGGCCTCGCCCGCGACTATGCCAACGTTATACGTTTTTGTCGCGCGGCTCCTTTCGGCCATCTTTTAAGTAATGGACTGTGTTTTTCCGATCTAATCACGGCCGCTTAACTATGTTCCGACGATCGTCGCTTGGTCTCGCATCGAATTGAAGATTTGCCCCATTTTTTGGTCGGTAGTGGTAGCGGCCCTCGGCCGGAACCGGTCTGGAGTTGCGTCACCGCGCCTCGGTCGTGCGATCCTCTCTATGCGGACTGTGCTGCGCAGTTTAATGGGTAATTTATTCTACTACCTAAATAGTACTTCAGCCATTGAGCTCTGAGGCTCTAACCATCGAGTGGCGAATACAATAGACCGACTACGGTCGCAATAATATTGAAACCGAAAATAAAACATTAGTGCCTACTCCAGCTGGGCTCGGGCACGGGCTGGCGGGTCTTTAACTTTAGAGCATGTTAGCCTCCATCATCATCATTATTAGCTAAAAGAGTTCACTGCTGAACAAAGGCCTCCCCCATAGACTAGCACCGGTCGTATGCCGCCTGCACCCTACAACTCCCAGCGACCTTTACCAGTTCGCTGGTTGGAGGCCGTCCGTTGCTGCGTTTTGCGGTGCGTGGTCTCCACTCAAGTACATTTCTGCCGCAGCGGCCATAAGTTCTACGAGCTATATGTGCCCCGCCTACTGCTACTTCAGCTTGCTAATCCTTTAGGCTATGTCGGTCATATTAGCCTACCGTAGGTACCGTAAATACAGTAGTGGCGGTAGAACTGAAAAAGCAACCAGCCAAAAAGATTGTGTAGTAATTCGACTACGATAGTCCTTATATCACTCCTCTAAAAACTTTTCAATTAACTCCTCCAATAGGTACACAAAGGCAGGCAGTAAATGAGGCAGACCGAGGCTGAACCGGGAAGTCAAGAGGTAGCGGAAAGTAATGAGATGAGACTGGTAGCCGCAGGGGTCCCGCGGGGCGGGGGGCCGGGGGCGGGGCGGACACGGGCGCCGAGGGAGCACCGAGACGGGATCTAGTTTATAATTAAATGTCGGGTTTAATTAAGGCGGCTCTCTGAATCAGTTCAGTGATTTATCCAGTACCTAAGCCGGGACTGCCGGGAGGAGCGGTCACCGGTTCTGACTGGCTCCTGCCACATTGTTCTGCGAGCGACTATCACTGAGCTCTTCTGTGAATCGAATGCGCGGTTTTTACGCGAGATTCTCGGTATTAGACTGTCGTATAGTGCGACCTGCATCCCGACTGAGACAACGTCGAATGGAAACCACAATCAAAAATGCTACTGAAACTTTTTATTTAAATTTAGTAATTTATCTTTTAAAATGGTAAGAAAATATATGTCATGTATTAAGTTGTTTCGTAGAAACTAAATAAATGTATATAAATAAGTATTTAAGCTTTTTAGTTTGCTTTTCAGTAACTTTTGCAAGTTTTGTCTACATATACCTTATCAGTCCCGCCAAATCGAACAAAACGCGGGCCGGCCGACAGTGTGTTATTTTGCCTTAGTTGCGGACATGTTCGCTGTAAGTAATGTGTTTTTGGAAAGTTAACAATCAAACAAAACTCTTAATAAAACTCTGCCGGCTCTAACTATGTAGTTAGTTAATAAATAAAATCGAGAAAAATCCTTAAAAATCATAAAAACGCAATAGGTACCTCGTTTTTGGATTAGATTTTTTCACTAAATGCTTTATGGACTTCAATAAAGAAACCATTATTTCTTGAAACCACACAGGTGGGAATATTTTTTTGTAAGTACTAAGTATGATTTCGTAAAAATAACGCGACGATGAAGAGAACCCTCTTCATCGTCTTTCGTCAAATCCAAAAAACCCGTTTTTACAAGCTTTGCAATTGAATAACTTTTGCGAATGCGGGATCGAACATCAACATTTATTTAAATTATAAACAGTTATTTTATATTAATTATTATGTATTTATAAGAAGAATCAAACCAAGATTCAGCTTCATTGAATAAATCTAAATTTACAAAAAACCAATCATTTTTTATTTAAATAGATTTTCAAAGGAATGTGCCCCTTTTACGAAGTGCTCATTTTGAGATGTGCGTCAAATGCGATGTGTCCTTTATGAGAAGTGCCCCAAATGCGACGTGCACCAAATGCGAAGTGCACTAAATGTGAAAACCGCGTTTTTTGGCAAGTGCCCCAAATGCGAAGTGCACATTTTGAGCGTGAGCCGTTGACCGGTGTATTTGTTGCGAGTTGTGGGTAACTTAAAGACAAAGACACTCACCTTTGGGCTTGTCGAGCGACAGTGCCCGCGCGAAGTGCTCGTCCACGACAGCGGCCACGTCCCCTGAGTAGTGCGTGAACACGACACAGTTGGCGCTGACGTACTGCGCACGCGCACGGGCCGCGCCCGCGCCGCTGCACTCGCCCTCCGACTCGGAGGACCCACCGCCTGCACACACACGCAAACCCCCTAACCATCAAACCCTTTGTACCTACACAGTACTCACTTTAAAAAGGAAAAGGACGCTCATCACGCGACTGCGTTTTAATTTAACCATTCGGTGGTACGCGGGCAGAAAGTACTTGAAAAATGCCAAGTGTGATTTTCTAAGGTAGCATTTCTAAGATGCATTAAAATTGGGTGGTCCTTATTAGGTGCAAGTACCTCAGCAATCAACATATCAGTACCTATTAGAGGTGTGCGCCGATTTAATTTTCGTCGGCGGCGGCGTGATGGCAAAATTTTGCCGGCGGCGGCGGCGTAACCGGCGTGAAATCGGCGTCAGTACTTTTGAGTTAGACTTCAAAGAGAAGAAAGAAAATTCAGGTTTTATTACCTTCTAGTTTTAGAAAAAACAACATGTTACAACATCATCATCATCATATCAACCAAAAGAGGTTTACTGTTGAACAAAGACCTCCCCCACTGAGTTTTACAGGGACCGGTCGTATGTTGTCTGCATCCAACGACTCCCAGCTACCTTTACCAGGTCTCCGGTCTATCTCGTTGGAGGCCGTCCCATGTTGCGCTTTCCGGCGCGTGCTCTCCATTTCAGAACCATTCTGCCCCAGCAGCCATCAGTTCTACGAGCTATGTGCCCCGCCCACTGCCACTTCAACTTGCTAGTCCTTTCGGCTTTATCGGTCATTTGGTTCTTCTACGGATCTCTTCATTCTGATTTCGTAGCGTAGAGAAATATCAAGCATCGCTCGCTGAGTGACCTTGAGCTTTGGCCCATAGTGAGTGATCACGTCTCTGTGCCATATGTCATCACTGGTAACAGACAATGGTTGAAGACTTTTGTCTTATGGCATTGTGGTATAGTTGACGAAAAGACGTTGCGAAGTTTCGCGAACGGTGCCCAGCCGAGTCGGATTCGAACAGTGACCTCATTCTCAAAATTGGACCTGCCTAGCTGGACTATTTGTCCTAGATAGACATACTCGTCAAGTCGTCAACTTTGAGAGCAGAGAGCTCCCAACGGATATTGGGATGGGCACGACATGAGCGTTTGACATAACTTTCGTCTTGCCCATGTTCTTTTAAGACCCATCTGATAGGAAACTGTTGAGGTCATTGAGCATTGTGCTGAGCTCATGAAGCGATTTTGCGATATCGATATCGTCGGTAAATTGAGAGATGAGTGACATACTCGCCATTGATGTTGACGCCAAATCCTTTCCACTTCAGTAACTTGAAGGCATCTTCCATTGCGGTGGTGAATAGTTTCGGGTATATGACATCTTCCTGGCTAACACCCTTTTGTAATGGAATTGCCCCGTACACTGTTTGTGTACTCGGACCGACATAATGGCGTTTTTGTATAAGCACATAATATCTCTTCAAACTGTGGTTGGATATATCTTCCTCGCCTACTTCTTACCTACCACCAAGTGAGCACCTCTCCCCAGGATTTAACCTTCCTTAACACATTTGGAAGTCACTAAACCAACTCCGAACCCAAGTGGGGAGGTGTAATTCAAATCTGGTGAAGTGGGGACGTGACGATGACGTCTTTTCGTCAAGTATACCACAATGCCTCAAGACAAAAGTCTTTAACCAGTGTGTATTACCAGTGATGACATATGGCACAGAAACGTGGCCGCTTGACGCTTACTATGGGCCTCATAAGAAAGCTCAAGGTCACTCAGCGAGCTATGCTTAGTATTTCTCTACGCGATCGAATCAGAAATGATGAGATCCGTAGAAAAACCAAAGTTGCCGACATAGCTCAAAGGATAAGCAAACTGAAGTGGCAGTGGGCGGAGCTCATAGCTTGTAGAACTGATGGCCGCTGGGGCAGAAAGGTTCTCGAGTGGAGACCACGCACCGGAAAGCGCAGCGTAGGACGGCCTCCAACGAGATGGACGGATGACCTGATAAAGGTCGCTGGAAGGTATTGGATGCAACATTGGATGACTGTAAATATGGCGAAGCGTATGGAAGTGGTCTATGGTACTAAAACCTTTTCGGAAACCGGCTTGTTCCGAAGGTTAGAAGGCATCAAACCTGCGCTCGAGACGATTCTTGATGACCCTTGAAAACAACTTGTAGACATGACTTAGAAGCGAGATAGGTTTCTCAATAAGGTGTTATCGCCTTTTTTGAAGAAAAGCACCACCACGTGTCTGTTCTATGCCTCCGGCGTTGTGCCTTCGAGTATGACAGAGTTAAATAGCTTCTGAAGGACTTGATTAGGCGTTTATTTGTCAATGAAATAAACTTAAAAAGACACGCCGATTTCACGCCGGTCTCACGACCGGCGGCGGCGGCGTGCTTCAGGTCCGCCGGCGGCGGCGGCGTGGCGGCGCGGCGCACACCTCTAGTACCTATATAAGCGACGCGGGCAAAGTAGTAAGTACTTAATGATTGTAAATAAATAGTGCATACCTATCTTTATTATGTGAATTGGGACAATAATGCCAAATATGTTTAAACAAATAAATTATCTTTATACTTTAAAGGTATAACGCCGACAGGGAGTTGATCGGCTCCCTGTCAACGCCGCCTCAGGGACCTACGCAGCTTCGTAGTAGACACTAATACTAGCAATGCCCCTTCCAATAATACGTGCATGGAAATGTGAAGTGTATAGTGTTACCGTCGGCGCTGGCGCGACCATGCGCGGACAGGTCCTCCTCTTTGGCGCGCAGGCGCGGCGCGTGGTGCGCGAGGTGCGCGTGCGGCGGGCTGCCGGGCGACTGCGCGCCCGACGACGCCGAGCCCGAGCTGAGCGCCGCCGCGCCGCCGCCGCCGCCGCCGCCGCTGTACGCCTCGCTACCTGCATTGCCGCCCTGCACGTTGAACTGAAAACAACTACATATTTAAGAAGAATTTATCGAAAATTTGTTAGGTCCTAACTCATAATCCTATGTTAAAAATTAACAAAATACAATGAAATATTGCAAGTTGCAATCATAATCTTAAGCCAAATAAAAATATACGATAAAGAATACCTATACGTGCATATATGATTCATCTTTTGAAAATATACAAGACCAGAACACAAGTTGGAACTTACTGATTTCTAACACTTACGCGAGTACTAGACATTGAAATAAAACTACTTTTTACGGATTTTATCGCGTTATATTGATATTATTTTAGTCCCGCGTTTCGGACCCTTTCCAGCGTCCATCATCACGGCTGACTAAGGTGGTAGGCGTCTTGACGTTTCAATTACTAACAGCTACCCTACATTTTTGTTAATTGTTGGCAATCCGATTCACGCAGAACGAGCTCACCGTATCCTTCGGTCTTGCAGTTTTTGGCTTGGATTTATATTTAATTGAATCTATAATAGGGTTCCAAGCAGGTGGTAAGACCCAGCCATCTTCTCTGTTGGATTCTAATTTGGATGTTTTTTAATTTCAATGGCCTCACGAATCATCCTGGGTAGGAATCGGTTTTCTTTTGCGAGGACTTGTGGTTGATCAAATCTGATGTAGTGGCGGGCCTTGTCCAGGGTGTGTTCACAAATTGCAGACTTTCCGGAACGGCGGTGTTTGACATCAGCGATGTGTTTTTTCACGCGGGTCCCTATGCTTCGTTTAGTTTGGCCTATGTAAGAGAGACCACAGTCACAATCAAGCTTGTATACTCCCGCATTTTCTAGAGGTATATGACACTTTACAGGTAGGTACCTACGTCGATTTTTTATAAAATATATTGATTATTACTTACACACTTATCGCGTGTAAGTTAATTCCAATACGCTTACATTATATTTTTTTTGCAAAGAATATACGTAATTATCGTTTAGGTAGGTTAAGTTAGAACTGTGACTAAGTAACGAACAGACGCCATTGTGCTTTGTGCATAAGAAATAAATTTACTGATCATATTACTGCACTCTGACCTTGTATACTTTTCGAAATAATTCACTAAGGTTGTTATTAGAGAAAGTATACGCAATTAGTACGCACAAATCGTGTAAGTATATATAAAACCCAATACACTATACTTTATCTACACTACTATGGTCCGCCCGATAGATACTGCCGTATAGCAGCATCGTGTGGTGGCCGAGGACAGAACTGACAATATGTGTTGGAGAACTAGCCAAACTGCAAAAGATAGCCCCTATGGCAATCACAGGAGCGTCCAAAACTACGCCAAACAAGGCGCTAGACATGTCACTAAACCCGAACCATCATCACCACATCTTCATTAAAACAGAAGCAATGAAGGCATTACACAGGCGCAAGGTAGCAGGCATATGGCATAGCAATATGCCGATCACAAAGCATACAAGCATGGAGCTTGATAAAGAGCTCCTAAAGAAGATGAATAGGACATCAATATTTTTTTTATCAATATTTTTTTATTATACCTTATACAATTTGACATGCTTAAATTATACACATGTTTATTATTATTATTTTTATCTGATGACATTTATTATAATTATTATTTGACATGATGTTTTGTATGACATCTAATAATATAGGTACATAATTTTATAAATCGAATTAATATATTAGTTGCATTAAAATAGTGAATTTATAAACTGTGAAGTACGAGTATTCTGCAGTCTGATATTACTTTATGTTTAATATTTATCTAGCTCGGCGGTCTGAGTATGTCATGCTCACTCAAATGTCCTGCTGATGGTGGCGTTGTGTGTCGGGTCGTTTTATTCCCTGCAACATGGTTGAGTCAAACGGCGCCGATACACACGTCATGCTCGTGAACGGGTGCTGTCTCTCGGGACTGGTCGGCTCTTACTGCTAAATAGCTATCCTTTTTTTTTTTTAATAAGGAAGTACTTAATTTTACGTTTCGTGTCTTAATTTTACGTATCGAACTGCACTATCCTCAAAACTAAATTATTACTGTAACTGTTGCGTGTATGAGGGTTGCTGGCGGGTTCTTAATAAAAGATGCACTGTTGAAGTATGTTCCTTTATTTTCTTCCAATTCCTTTCTTCCTTATTGTAATACTGCTGGTTTCGGAATGCCTAACCGCAGAAACTGCCCTTGCTTATATAATTTCCTAGAGCCAATCAGAACGCTTCAATTTTGCACACGGCACTAATCGCGATAGGCTGGACCAATCAGAACGCTTCAAGTGTGCACACGGCACTAATGTTTACTTTGTATGGGAATGTAATTTTGGCAGTTTTCTGTGGTTAAGAACACCTTACATACATTAAGTGACTTTTATAACATAGTATTTAACTTATTCTATATAATTACATAAACTTCTTATTATTTATTCTTAACTAAAACCTTAAAAAATGCAAAAATGTGTTAGCGGTTCTCGTTACGGTAAAGAAGTGTCGTACCTTAGTGTTTTGTAATGATTATGGTACAAGTGGTGCCACCTGGTGTGTAAACGAGACAACTTAACTAAAAATTTCTACTTGACTTAGCTTAGCTATTTAGTATATTTATTAGGGTTTAATAAAAAACAAACGAAATAATTATTTATTTAAACTTAGTAACTAGTATTTACATAATCACTTAATAGTTTTATTTGAACAATAATTTCAACTTATCACGAAGCATCATGTATCGTCGCTAACATTCTCCCCCACGGTGCGTAGCACATCATCCTGTCGGAGCGACGATGCCGCTGGAACCAGGATGACCACTCGTCGAGTTGGGCGACGAAGCACTCCTCCCGATGTTCGTACGTCTAGTACTCTGGTCCTCCCGTCTGGACCAGGATATGTCTTGATAACTTCTCCTCGAGGCCATGAGTTTCGAGGTAGCGTCGCGTCTACTATTAACACGATATCTCCTTCTGTTGGGTCGGTGGTTTCTCGTCCACTAATTTTCCTTGGTATTAGAAGGGGCAAGTACTCTTTGACCCATCTTCTCCAGAAATGGTCTGCAAGTCGTTGGGTGGTTCTCCAGTTCGCCTTTCCAATCAATTCTGAGTCGCTGAACTCTCCCGGTGCCATCGCTCCGCATGATCTTCCCAGCAGGAAGTGGTTTGGGGTTAAGCTTTCTTCGTCTTCTGAGTCCATACTGACTGGAGTGAGGGGTCTGGAGTTTACTATGTGTTCCACCTCAGTCATCAAGGTGTGGAGTACTTCTTCTGGTGGACTTCTTTCGTTGAGAACCACTTTCAGCGCCGTTTTGACTGTCCGCACGAGCCTCTCCCAAGCGCCTCCCATGTTCGGGCTTCCTGGTGGTATGAACTTCCATCTTATGCCTCTATCTTGCGCTGCTTCTTCCAGCTCTTTGTTGGCTCCGACAAAATTCGTCCCATTGTCACTGAAGATAGTCTTCGGAGTTCCTCTTCTGGCAGCCATTCGACGAAGTGCCATAATCATGGAGCTAGTACTGAGAGAAGGTACCAACTCCAAATGAACGGCCCTTGTTGTGAGACATGTAAACAATGCTACCCAGCGCTTCTCGACTCTTCTTCCAATTGTCACTTGCATCGGCCCAAAATAGTCTACGGCCGCGCATGAGAATGGGAATTGGTGATGCTGCAGTCTCTCGCTTGGCAAGTCTCCTGTGGGTGGTATCTCTGGTAAATTCTTCCTTGTCTTGCACCATTGACAGTTGTGTGCAATTGCCTTCAATGTTGCCCGTAATCCCAGGACCCAATATTTTTGTCGAATCTCGTTCATGACTGTAGCAACATTTCCATGGAGAAACTTCTTGTGGTAATATTGAAAGATGAGACGTGTGATACTCTGTTT
This sequence comes from Acronicta psi, assembly GCA_946251955.1. Taxonomy (NCBI): domain Eukaryota; kingdom Metazoa; phylum Arthropoda; class Insecta; order Lepidoptera; family Noctuidae; genus Acronicta; species Acronicta psi. The sequence continues at coordinate 116,207 of OX276473.1, read as the reverse complement.
TCCTTCTAAGACGATAGGGTTCATTTTTCTTCTTTCTTCGTCGCGAAACTTCATGGTTCTGCTTCTTAACTTCATAATCCCGTTGTCGTCTATATAAACATCGATCTTCTTAAGCCGACTAGCGTTTTCCAAAGGTTTTCCACTCTTTAAACTTGTTATCTCTGCTGGAAAACTGTCATTTTGACTCATTTTGACTAGTAATTCTTCAGCCTTCCTTAAATGTTCCTCTTCCAAGGGCAGGTACTGCCGTTTCTTAACTTCATTCGATGTAGTTATGGTTCGTGCCTTCCTTTTCTGTGATCTCCTGTGAGGTCTCCAAGGCTCTTCCTTCCGGCAGACCGCGGTGGTGGTTGCTTTACGGGTCTTCTTCAACAAGAGGCATGCGAAAGCAACCACTCTGCCTATGGTGCGCAGCAGTCGCTTCCAGTCGGAAAACTTCTCAGGGTGTAGTAAAGCTCCTTGGTTCGCCTTTATCGTCATAACCTTCTGTTTGTTCTTTTCTTCTAACATGACACTTTCTGGCTTGAAGTCTTGGAACGGCCATTCTTCTTCTGGTTGGTAGAGGAACTTTGGACCTTGGAACCATCTTGCGTTGTGGTCGAATTCAATTGGGCTTCCCCTTGTAGCATCATCCGCAGGATTTTCTTTGGTGGGTACCCATCTCCAGTCTTCAGGTTTCGATTTTCTTCGATCTCTGCTAGTCGGTTAGCCACGAAGGTCTTGAATTTTCTTGGCTCCGACTGGATCCACTGCAGTACTGTACTTGAATCGGTCCAATAGGTCTTTTTCTCTATTTCAAGTTCCATTTCTTCTTCTATTGTGGCAGTCAGTCTGCTGCCCAGCAAGGCTGCTTGTAACTCCAGTCTTGGGATTGACACTGGCTTCGTTGGCGTTACTCTTGCTTTGCCGGCAATCATAGAGACATGAACTTTTCCTTTAGGTTGTTCTGTTCTCCAGTAGACTACTGCTGCGTAAGCTTCTTCGCTCGCATCAGAGAACATATGCAGCTGTCCTTTTTTGATGTGGGGTGAGACGCATCTAGGAATCTTTACACTGGTCAGCGTCGAAACCTTTTCTAAATATTTAGTCCAGGCTTCTCTCTGGTCTTCGTTGATTGCTTCATCCCAGTCTATCTTCTTACGCCAAATGTCTTGAATTAGTTTCTTCCCTTGTATTAGGACTGGTGCCGCGAAGCCCATCGGGTCAAACGTAGACATCACAGCGCTTGTAACTTCTCTCTTGGTAGGAGTCCTTCTTCCTTCTAGCACGTCCTTTGGTGTATTGCGCAGACCAATGTTGAAGGCTAGTGCATCTTCCTTCACCAACCATCTTAGCCCCAGAGTTTTTTCTTCTTTTGTAAGTTGTAAGGATTCTTCATTATTGATGTCTTCCACTTCTGCCAGTATTCTTGCATCATTACTGGCCCAACCCTTTAGATGGAAGCTTGCTTTTGCGTGAATTTCCTTTACTTCCCTCGATACCTTCTCGGCTTCTTCTTTGGAGTCGAAACTCTGCAGGTAGTCATCCATGTAATGGTTTCTATTAATTGCTTTTACTGCTTCAGGATGTGTCTCCTTGAAGTCTTGAGCGTTCTTATTCATTACGTATATCGCCGTAGCTGGTGACGATACCGCTCCAAAGATGATTGAAGACATCCTGTACTCTTCAGGCTTGTTCGTTCTTTGACTTCCTCGCCACAGGAATCTCAGACTGTCCCGGTCTTCTTCCTTAACTTTGATCCGAAGAAACATGTCTTGGATGTCAGCCATGACAGCCACTGGGCCTTCCCTGAAGCGCAGTAGTACCCCGAACAATGATTGTAATAGGTCCGGACCTGGTAACAGGGCGTCGTTGAGGCTTTTTCCTCCAAACTTGGCAGCCGCGTCAAAAACTATTCTTGGCTTCCTTTTGACTGGATGCACAACAGCGAAGTGGGGTAAGTAAAATATTCTTCCCTCGTTCGCAGTTTCTTGAGCTTTCTCTGCGTATCCTTTTTCAAGTAGATTCTGAATTTGTTTTTCATATGAATCCTTAATTTCTTCATTTCGATCTAGCTTCCTTTCGATGTTGACTAGGCGTTGAAGTGCTTGTTTGTAATTGTTGGGTAGGGTTTCATTTTCCTTTTTCCATAAAAGTCCTGTCTCGAATTGACCGCTTGGTAACCTTCTTGTATTCTTCTCAAGAACTTCTAATGCTCTTCTATCGCTATCATTTCTTGGTAGCCGATCTTGAATCCCAATGGACTCTAACTGAAAGTGATGCCGGACTACTTCTTCTATGTCTTCTTTGTCAGCTTGAGCTTCATTATAGTTAATGAAGTTCACCACGACGTTTGTTCCGGTTTCACACCCATGCATCACCCATCCTAAGTTGGTAAGGGAAGCCACAGGTTCAGCCGGCTTGCCTTTTTTCAGTCTTCTCGTAACTATGAGACCCCAGTTGTCCTGACCTATCAATAGCTTGGGTCTATCTCCTGCATAGAGAAGTTGCTCTTCGATCGCTTCCAGGTGCTGATAATTCTTCAGGGTTTCTCTGCTTATGCTTTGTTCTGATAGTTGCAGGTCGTCAATTGTTCTTGCTTCGATAGTCTTTTTGTCTCTTCTATGAGCTCCCTTTATCTTCAATTGATCTTCTGTGAGCTATCTTTCTTTATCACCTTCCCTCCAACTGTTTCGATGGTAAGTGTTTCACTTTGACCTTCAGCTCCAATCTTCTTAGCTACTGATGCATCCAGGAGTGTGACTGTTGATCCTTCATCCAGTAGTGCTAGTACACGAACCTGACATTTAGGTCCGTAAAGATCTACTGGAATAATCTTCAAATATGCTCTCTCTTCTCCTTTAGCTTTATGAATTGAAGCAACCGTTTCTTCTGTCTTCTCTTCGTTATGTTCTTTTTTCTTTTCAACAGGCACTGGTGGTTTGTCGGAATGCAATGTAGTATGGTGCCATCGTTTACATTGTTTGCAGACCGGGGCCTTACAGTTGATTCTTGAGTGCTTGAATCGAAGACACTTGAAGCAGACTCTGGCTTTCTTGATCATATCCCATTTTTCATCTATGTTGGCTTCTTTGAACGCCTTGCATTCTATCGCATAGTGTTCTTCTTGACAAATAGGACATGTCTTCTTGTATCTTTCTTGTGAGACCTCTTGAATGGTATGTACTGGCTTTTTCGTGCCCTTTCTGGGTTCTGAAGTTGCTTCAGGTGGGGCGAAATCACCACACATGTCGGCTTCTATTTCCAGAAATGCTTCTATGAGTATTAACTCTTGGAGGTCTTCATCTCTTCTATCTCTATGGTAAGCGAACCATCGGAATTTCATAGATGGTGGCATTTTGTCCACTATTGCCTTCATGGTTTCGGGCGAACTGAGGTACTGTGGTTTCTTCAGAGCCTTGATTGTTGCGACAGCATTCTTCACTCTGCTGGCAAATACGCAAATGTCACTGGGGTTCTCGCCGACCTTTGACATGTTCTTCATCTTCTCTAATTCAGCCAATGCCAATGCTCCGGGTCTTTCGAATCTTGCTTCCAGTCCCTTCATCACTTCACGTGGGTCTTCAGCGGTGAACAGCAGGCTCTGGACGGCTTCCCTGGCTTTCCCTTGGATCGCTCTTCTGAGGCGCGCTAAGTTTTGCGTTTTGCTGAAGGAAGTGGCCATGTCTTCGTATGATCTCTTGAATGCCAACCATTCTTCACAAGCCCCGTTGAAGTGAGGGAGCTCGAAGTGCTTCGGTGTGATTACATCGTGTGATTTTTCGGATAACTTGTGTATGGCTTGGGCTAACTGCTCGATTTCACTTTTCTTCTGTTCTGTCTCGATCGGCCTTCGTTCCTTGTTTGACCTGGCTCCAGTTTGGATAAACCATTTCTCGACCTCTTGTGTACGCTCGAACAACTCTTCTCCAGCACCATCTTCCTCTTCTGATTCGGCAGCTGCTAGTTCCAGTTCAGCTTGAGCTACCCTTGATCGTGCCTCCGCTATTTCCAATTCCCTTAGTGCCAGGGTCATCCTTGCTTGTGCTTCTGCTCTCTTCCTTTGCGACGAGCGGGCGGACTGGTTGTCCGTTTCACAGGTCGGCTTCTTAGGTTGAGGTCGCTGCAAACTCTATTCTCTTGACGCCGGCGCGCTTACTAGTGTTCGGCGTGTTTGAACCTTCTCCGTAGGATGGCTTCCTTCCTGACATGCGATTTCCGCGGCGATACGATCATCTTCTGCGGTGCGGGTCGGGGGGGCGGCGCTTGCTTTCTCCCCCTGTGATGATTCCCCAGCAGTTCGACTTGAGTGTGGCGCGGGCGACTGTCTTCCCTGTACGCGGGTCGGCGTTCTCTTTGTTAGGGTTGACCGACTTGTTGCCGACGCACTCGTGGATTCACTTGGTGTGTTCATACTCCAATCTGTCGTCGTAGCACTCTCTTCCGTAGTCTTGGAGCGTACTGACCCTGATCTTGTAGTTGGCATCTTCGATTTCTTGCTCCCTATCCGGCTCGAAGGACCAAATTTGTTGCGTGTATGAGGGTTGCTGGCGGGTTCTTAATAAAAGATGCACTGTTGAAGTATGTTCCTTTATTTTCTTCTTTTATTTTCTTCCAGTTCCTTTCTTCCTTATTGTAATACTGCTGGTTTCGGAATGCCTAACCGCAGAAACTGCCCTTGCTTATATAATTTCCTAGAGCCAATCAGAACGCTTCAATTTTGCACACGGCACTAATCGCGATAGGCTGGACCAATCAGAACGCTTCAAGTGTGCACACGGCACTAATGTTTACTTTGTATGGGAATGTAATTTTGGCAGTTTTCTGTGGTTAAGAACACCTTACATACATTAAGTGAATTTTATAACATAGTATTTAACTTATTCTATATAATTACATAAACTTCTTATTATTTATTCTTAACTAAAACCTTAAAAAATTCAAAAATGTGTTAGCGGTTCTCGTTACGGTAAAGAAGTGTCGTACCTTAGTGTTTTGTAATGATTATGGTACAAGTGGTGCCACCTGGTGTGTAAACGAGACAACTTAACTAATAATTTCTACTTGACTTAGCTTAGCTATTTAGTATATTTATTAGGGTTTAATAAAAAAACAAACGAAATAATTATTTATTTAAACTTAGTAACTAGTATTTACATAATCACTTAATAGTTTTATTTGAACAATAATTTCAACTTATCACGAAGCATCATGTATCGTCGCTAACAGTAACCATTTATATATATTTTTTTTTAAAAGAGTGACTATGGAGTTTCTTGCCGGCTCTTCTTCATAAGTCCAACTTTTTGGAACCGTGCAACTAGTTTGACTTTTCGAAAGTACCTATTGATATGGTCTAATTGAAATAAAATATTTGAATTTGAATTTGAATTTGAATAAAAGTTTTTAAAAGATATTTCAAAACGCATGTCTCACTCCCAACAACGGAAGAATGGAATATTTTTAAGCAGTTTCCATGCTAAGGTTATTTATTCGATTAGGTTATTTTAATAAAGAAATAATTAATCGATAGGCAGGCAGGACTCGCCTGCGTCTTCTAGTTGAGTACACCGGACGCTATGACCTCTAAGCCACCACGAGTCCTACTCGCCAAGTCAAAATCTTCCTACATATTCTAAAGAACAATGGCGAAAAATTATTATATATTTATATACGATATTTTTATATATATAAGAAAAATAATAATAATTATAAAATCAATAAAATGAAATCGTAATAATTCCATGAATGTAGTAATCTGGCAACGAAAGCGACAAAAGATAAAAAAATACATCAGCGGTCAGTCGGCTTCTGCACTTGACTGTTGTCTTGTCTGTTTTTCGTATTTTGCATTTCTAGTGTAATAAATATCTTTGATTTCTCTGGAAGTGATGACCATTTCTGTATTATGTAATTAAAAATGACATTTCTGTATTATGTTGTATGTATTAATGTAATTAAAAAGAGATACGTAATGTGAATACCATGTAAGCTATATCCATCCCAATCATCCTCTAAGTAGTCCAAGTATACTCTTCCAAACAAAACAAAAAAAAAACAAAATCGGTCCACATTTGACGAAGCGATCGGCTAACATACTGCATTAAAAAACATACATACAGTCGAACATAGCACTACATCCGGTTTTGGTCGGTTTAAAAAATTCCTTCGAATCATATACCAATTTTGACCTAAGTATAATACCTTGTATATTTATACCTAAGTATGGTCAAACTCGACTCTCACAAGAGAGATTGCATTTTCAAGTCAAGACAGAGCAGCTTGGAAAGAGAGAAGGGAGGCCCTTTCCCAGCAGGGGGACAAAGTAAGTAGGCAACTAACAAACGCACGGTAGATAGATACTTGACATTTATGTTTCGAAATTTTGTAAACCGTACCTTATTTCCGAGGTTCACGTTTACTTTTGTCAAAAGTTCGAACCTTCAGTGAAAGTACAACATCGCGGTGCGCGGTGGCAGGAGATATACTCGGGCCACGGGTGCACAGGACCGCGACGGTCAGCTCAGCTGGTTTATCCGCTTCGATTCTCATAGTTTTTGTGTTCTGGTGTCAACGGATCCTTGTGAGATCTTAAAAGTAATAGGTAATGGTCAGCCGCATGTGAAGCAGAAGCGGTCCATAGAGTTGAATTAGTTTTTTGTGAGCAGGCGCGCTGCAGCGGCGGCGGCGGCGCAGCCGGTCTGACCGGCCCATATATCACACACGCAAAAACCTTGCGCCGACCGCGACCATCCGATCTATGTACCTAAACTCAACGCGTTCGATTTCATAGCTATCTTACATCTCTACGAATCTCGGAACTATTTATTATTAAATTACAAAGTAATAAGCACGTACCTACTTATAGGAAGTAATTCTGAACAACACACTCCTGGCATGCTTCTAAGCTAATGAAATTACCTTCTAACTTCTAAGTGACCAGTATTACGGCTTCCTTCAAAACCGGTCTACTGGAGACCTGCTTGTGGTATAAAGCCGCTCACAGTAGGAAGCGGTTATCCGTGGACACCTCCATGGTGTTCTACAGGGAGTGGTCTGACCGCCTACGGCAGGACTATGGAATTTGGATATCAGACTTCTTGGTCTGGCTCTTCCGACCAATTTGCTATGAATCCCCAGCATTCATGTGTTCAATGTTTCGCAGATACCTACTGTCTCTCAGATAGGCAAGGTCAACTTGTCCCTGAAATATGTCTGCGAATTGGGTGATGCCAACTTGGTCAGGTTTAACGCTGTTAAGACCCAGGCGTGTCTCTTCTCCGGAAAACGGAGTCTTACTCCGACTTTCCTTAATCCGTATCCGTATCCGCTTCTTGGTCTGACTCATCGTATCTAAGGCTTAATTTGTGTCAAGCACAAAGAACGGACTACCTAATGCTCTTATCTTTAGGATTGATCGGCAACATACGAGCACGAAATGGTTGTTGCTTGCTAGCTGCGGTCTGTAATGTCTGTATTGCCGCATCATGCCAAAGAGCTTGTCGAGTTCTAGGTACTTATTACGTGAAATGTTTAAGTGCCAACGCTATTTTCGGCCAATTAATAAATTTATAACAGTTTATTTTCGGCCAATTTACTTAACCCTTTACTATACGCACAGACGACGCAAACATCCTGCAAACCTCGGAGACTAGTCACCATCAAGTATCCCACATACATTTTAGTTTTGCAGTCTCGCTACTGGTACCCTACGTGTCCGCGACTAATATCGCGTGACTCGCCGCCGCCGTGTCGGTCGCTTCCGCCGCGTGTCGATAAGATGGCGGCGGAGCAAGAAATGAATATTGAATTAGTACAAGAAGTTGAAAAAATGCTTATTTATATAACTATAAATTATCAGAATACATGCGAATGTACACAGGACTTGGGCAAAAACCCCATATTTTTGCCTGTCAACAAATTCAATAACTATAATTTATGTTCCTTTGAATATATGGATGAAGCCAGTATTATCTACTCTTGCGGTGACGTCTTCTGTTTCTATACAACCAATGATATAATATTTAAACTATACTACACATATATAATCATTGTATACAACAGAAAAACCGAAAATAGGTACTTCTTCGTCACTGGAATGGCTTGACATAACGTGCGTCCCCAAAAAAACGAGAACAAATGATGAATTTAGTTATTTTTCAGTACCTAGCATAATATAATAATAATTATTATTATTTATTTTAAAATTTGATTACATGTAGGTTTCCTGTATCGTGGGAATCTTAATGTATGTATTGTTCGGTCTAGATATGGCAGTACCTACAACGACATTGACATTTTGAATGACCAAAGAGTTTACCTTATTTAGTTTAACATTTTTTAAGTATTTGTATCATATGCTGGTTATTCTCTGTACAAAATGTTATATTACTTACTACTGTTCCATATCTGTCAAAAGGAATAATACATGCTAGAGAATTTCTGAGTTTTTAGTGATTTGCTATTCTGTGCTGATTTGCTTTAATGTGCTATTTTATACATACTAATGTGTCCTCCGAGTCACGATAGTTCCAGTTCGGTAGTTTGCTTTTAGCTTCTTGTGTGCTCAGATTTAAGATATTACAGGATCTATTTATCTTGTTATATATATATATATATATATATATATGTATACGGCTTTCTGTAGGTGTTAAAACGCGAGGGGAATGTGGTGTTTGTTTTAGGGATTGGGAGTCTTACATATATATGCGGGCGTCGAGTATCCAACCAGTATTCTACTCGAGTATCGTATCCTAAAAGTATTGTAATGGGAGAAGAGCTGAAGAACTTGTTGGCCCCATGTACCATGTAGTGCGTATAAATATATAAGACATTGTGTAGAAGTGTTTCCTGTGCGCAATGTGTACTGACCCGATCGTACTGGAAGTGCGGCGCGTGGTGGAAGGAGCGCGCCGCCCCGCGCCCGTACAGGTAGGGGTAGTACGCGCCGTACATCACCTCAGGACAGCTCACCGCCATGCCGCCGGCCGGCCGCGCGCGCGCGCCATGCCGCCGCGCCGCCCGCCGCCGCCCCGCGCCGCCGCCGCACTACTGCGCCTGCACACAAACACAGTTCACATCATTACCAACATCTACGATTAGGGTTGCCAGGTCGCCAAACCTTGTAGCCGGACAAACTGGCTTCGGCCGGACATTTGGGAAAAATGCCGGACACCCACGGGTGGGAGGGACTGCGGGAGCGACCCACAATCGACTCGCCTTCGCCCGGCCACGCTCTGTTCTCGCTCGCTCGTTTGCGATATGTAAAAAGCCTAACATTCGTCAGTAAAATTGCTCGAAATCTACCATTCTACGTCTATAATATATTATGTTTTAAACAATTAGGTATACGTAATATTATTTAAGTTCACCCATGTATATTTTGTTTGTTTCTGTTTGGTTCAGTGTGTATATAAATAAATAAAGAAAGAAATATTTTTATGATTAAATATTTGATAAATACGTAATTGATGCATACATTATTTGCATACTTCGGTACGAGAGAATACTTGTAAGAAGGTTTTTAGCTTCTTCCGTGGTATGAAATTACTGAAACGCCTGTAGTACCTACCTAGTAAACTTCTTCTTCCTTCTTCTTCCTAGCCTTTTTCCCAACCATGATGGGGTCGGCTTCCAGTCTAACCAGATGCGGCCGAATATCAGTATTTTGCACGGAGCGACTGCCATCAGACCTCCGCAACCTAATTTCTAGGCAATACCGATATCCGAAGGAAAGACTGGTTGTCAGGCTTTTTAGGCTTCTGACTACCACTAACGATTGTCATAGGTGTTCTCAACGGTAAACAAACACGTGACACGTCCCATGCCGACATCCAAAGCCCGCGAAATTAGCGGCGTTTGAACGGCTCCAACTTATTCGAAGTTTCAAATATTATTTAAAAAAAAAATTAAGTATATGTTTTCCTTTTCCTTATAACCTTTTTAGAATTTTAGGAAATTTCCCTGAACTTAATGCACACGTATTTGCTGAAATACTGTCCCATCCCACAGCGGCATCCTTTCGAAGACCTAAATGATCCCTGCACCTCATGTTCCTCAGTGGGTAGTAGAATAAGAGAGTTGAAAGATGAGCTAATTATTTTGTATAAATAAATTATATACTTTATTAATTGATGACATCATGCTTTGTTCTAATTTTACATTTTTAATCACGTAACCTTAGGATTATTTATGATGTTATTCCAGGAATAGCAATGATTTGAATAGCAATGATCCGAATAGCAATTGACGTATTCCACAAATGGCAATTATCAATATTTTCGTCTATTTTTCCTATTCGTGGACTATATTTTTATATTCAATTTTATTCCACCAATGGCAATTTCGTCATAGTATCGACTAGTGATGTGGTGTAATATGTTATTTAGTAGTCATTAAATGAAAAATATCGATAAAAATCACCATAGCGTTTATTATTTTATTTTAATTTTATTTATTTTTTAAATATGAGGGTCAGTGAGCTTGTACTAAATCAGCCTTTATAATATCGCATTCCTTTTAACAAGCTTTTATTCAACTTGCTTTGTTAGTATGTTACAAGCTTTTATTCAACTTGCTTTGTTAGTATGTTTAGATCAAAATTTAAGAGCCCATTCTGACCCACTTCCCGGGGTCCCATTGATCTGTAATTTGGTACACATATGTAGATCGCGGTACATTTTGATAATATGATATTTTTGAGCTGGTCTGATGATGGAGCCGGAAGGTGGCCATAGGAACTCTCTAATAAAACTGTGCAAATTTCACGAAATTTGCTGTATTTATATTTTGTGATCAGGATTAACATATACAGTACGTACGGTCCCGGAAAAGTGCGGGGTTTTCCTGAAAATCCCGGGAATCTAATTTGGCAATCATCAAAGCTTTATTATCTAATAAATTAGCTAAACGCCTAAATTATGTAATTTTTATCACAGAGAAAATGCGGGAATGTTCTATTAATCCCGGGATTCAGAGTGCGGTAAAAGGGCTCATCAGATTTGCATTAAATTTGGTGCTTATATAGTATATGACCTGCATTACCATATAGAATACTTATGGTCCCAGAAAAGGGCGGGGATTTCCTGAAAATCCCGGAAATCTTATTTGGCATTTATCTAAGTTTTGTTACCTAATAAATCAAATTAAACCCCTTAATTATGTAAAATTTATCACGAAGAAAATGCGGAAATCTTCTACAACCCCGGGATTTCGAGTGTGGTGTAACGGCTCATCAGATTTGCACGAAATCTGGTGCATATATAGTTTATGACCGGTATTATCACATACAATACTTACAGTCTCGGAAAAATACGGGGTTTTCCTAAAAATCCCGGGAATCTTTTTCAGTAATTAGTTGGCAATTACTTAAGCTTTGTTACCTAATAGATCAGCTTGAAAGAAAGAAAGAAAAGAAGAGAAAATGCGAGAATCTTATATGAATCCCGGGATTTAGTGTGGTAAACCGGAATTCAGAGTGGGGTGAAATGACTTAACGTGAAATTGACATTTGCATGAAATTTTGTGCACTTATAGTTAGTGATCAGCATTAACATGTTACGATCCCGGAAAAATGCGGAGTTTTCCTAAAAATCCTGGGAACCTTATTCGCCAAAAACCGTCTTAACAAATTTTATGAAATTCGATGCACATAATAAGTTCAGCACTAACATGTTAAGTACCACTCTATACCAGTAATGTGAATCCCAGAAATCGTATGAAGACCCTTTAACTAAAAAGTATAAAATAAAACTGAAGTAAAAAATGTTTAAGGACAAGCTTTTGTTTTGATATTTACTAAAAATACATAAATAATGATATTAACATAAACTGTCACATATTAATAATATTAATTTGAGAAATATTAAAACTTGAAAAAAAATGAAAGCGTGGCGCTTAGGCCTACGCTAAAGAAGTTAGGTTCACTTATACGAAATCTCTCCCACTCAGCACAGGCATACTCGTAGTTTCGAATGCACGTAAATAGTCGGTCTCTGTTGTTATACAAATGCCTATGACCACCGTTAGTGGAAGTCAGAAGCCCAAACATCTTGACATCATCAGCCTGATGATATCGGTTTTGCCCAGAAATTGAATATAAAATACTGATATTCAGCATCTGGTCGGACTGGATGTCGACGCAAATAAGGTTGGAATAAGGCTAGGAAGATCTGATTGAAGATTACTACTAGAACTTTACTACCAGTAACAGTGTTGTTAAAATCGACTTATTCCTCTGGCGGGCGCCACGCTTACATTTTTTCAAGTTTTAATATTTCTCAAATTAATATTATTAATATGTGACAGTTTATGTTAATATCATTATTTATGTATTTTTAGTAAATATCAAAACAAAAGCTTGTCCTTAAATATTTTTTACTTCAGTTTTATTATATAAGTATAGGTAATTACTAGCGGCCCGTCCCGGTTCCACACGGGTAGATATTCCAGACATGTATTACCGAAACCAACATACATCGCCATGTTTTATGTTTTATGCGACCCTAGTACTGTAGACTGTAGCCTGGTATTCCGAAATCTTCCAAAACGTCAACAACATTATACACAACGCCCCACGCAACGAAAACCAGTACTATCTTCGTACAGCTTATGCTACCCTAGTACTTTCCGTCGGATTGCCAAAGTTTATATTCAACTATCATGCCACATTTTTAAAAAGACAACTAACATTTAAAATTTGACACCACATAACTAGTAGCTACTATGATAAAATTGCTATTCGTGTATTAAAATTTAATATAAAAATATAGTCCACGAATCGCAATTGACCAAAATAGACAAAAATATTGATAATTGCTATTCGTGGAATAGGTACGTCAATATCATTGCTATTCAAATCATTGCTATTATTACTGGAATACATCTTATTTATTAGGATCTCTCTTTAATATGCCTTGTTTAAACGATATCTAAATATTACGGAAATTAGTAACTGATGTCAGGATAATACCTATACTTCAACAGTTTCCAAGAATAACTCAGTTTTGAATTCAAACTCAATTTTAAATTTAAATTAATTAACGGGACCTAATTTAACGGGAACTTATCAGTAAGCTGTAAAACAGGCCCTAGGTATATATATATTTATATATAAAAAACTAAATTTATTAAAATCTACAAAACAAAGCAAAGTAAATAAAAGAAGGTAAAAACACTTTCATACCTTCCTCTCACAGTACTTACATCTGACATACCAATATAATCTTCTTGATAACAACAAATGGTATGTTTCGTTCTTCAATTCTTCTTATATATATATACATACCTATATATATCTCAGTATTAAATCCATTGTCTAGTGCCCATAGTACTAGCTCTGCTTAGTTTGGGACTAGATGGTGAGTAAAATGTCCCAGAATATTTGTTGAAATTAGTCTGACTCGAACCCACTCTTCATACATTTTGGACCGTGTGCACTTGAAAACTACGAGTAGTGTTTTATAACCGACGAAAAACCGGGGGGGTTCTACATATATTCGTCTGTACCTAACTATCTATGTAAGTATGTTTTTATTTGACGTGTTAGCCGATTGAATTGCTCCATCAATCAAAGGTACATTTTATAGACTCCCCCGATGTGGTCCCATTTAAGTTTGAAAAATAAATATCCCTAGGGGTAGTTAAATAGGAGATGATTGGTTTCTGAATTTTTTAAATTTTTAGTTGTGATCCCATTGTAGTGAAGCTTGGCACACATAAATGTAGTTCTGATGTCCCTACAACATGATGGGCACCTAGAGTTGACCTGATGATGAAGACGGAAGACACTCGAAGGAAACCCTCAACGGTTTACCCACGCATCTACCCATTCTAACTAGGTAGGAGTTCTGCCTACAAGTACAGTTGGCTGCAAGAGTATTTAAAAGATTTGGTTTTCTCAGCAATGCAGAAGGAATGCGAAGGCCAATTTTATGCATCAAGACATTCACACATTAGAAATGCCATTTAGCATTTATTTAGCCATAAAAGGTCTTCTACCTACTGAAATATTTTAATGAAAACCTGAAAAGACGGTTCCATTCAGTAGACAGGTATGTTTTATGTTGGATTAAATAAGTCCTCCTTACAATTTAACTGTTTCGGATTTTACTCTTAACGAAGACCACCCGCCGCTACACTTGTTAAGTTTTACTCACATTAGTAACTTATGATAAATGTTAGTAAACTAAAATTTAAATGTAAACACTCTTTTTAACTAGCTTATCGTAATGTCTGTAAAGATTTAAATACAGCAGTAAGTTTCTTACGAAGCAGGGCCGACTATAGGGTAGGGCGACCCGGGTGGTGGCCGGGACACCCTGTCGGCCCACAACCAACGCCTCGGAAGTCCCTACTAGTCCCTGAACTGCTCGGGACGCGGGGACGCGGCGCAGCACACGCTGGAGGTTTGCTCGGACGGAGCAGCGCCATGATCTAGTCGCGGCATTAACTGATAGAATAGAATAGAATCTTTATTTGTACCGAACCTGTTAATCCACGTAGACTACATTTCTAGAGCCTTAGATGGCGGGGGCAAGCTGATGCCCTCTATTTTGAAAAGCGAAAATTTTCCAAAAATCGTTCGACAGAGTTGACAATGATGTGCTCCTGAAAAACGTAGGGTCAATTGGTTTCTCATCGAAATTTCTCTACTTTCTTGCAGACTACCTGCGAGATCGTAAGCAGTTTGTCAGACATGGCTCTTTCGAGTCAAAACCTTATGATACTCGTTCTGGCGTGAGTCAGGGATCTGTGCTGGGTTCACTACTGTTCCTAATTATGATTAATGATCTCACAAACCAGGTCAACTTTGCAAAGTGCTTGCTTTACGCTGACGATCTGAAACTAGTTGCGCAAATCAAAACGGATGAGGATTGCAAACTCTTACAAAGGGATATTGACGCCATTTATGAGTAAAGCATCACGAACAACCTGTTTTTCAATCAAAACAAATGTTACGTTATGACGTACGGACGCGGCTCACGACCTATCCACTATAACTACCGACTAGGTGGTCAAACTATTACTCGTGTCACTAATATAAAATACCTGGGTGTGATGTTCGACCGTGGGCTAACATTTCGAGATCATATTTCAGCTCACGCTAAAGAATCTCTCAGGCGTTTAGGATTTGTTTTAAGAAATGCTCGCGACTTTCACAACCCCAATGTTATCCGACTTCTTTATAACACCTTGGTTCGAAGCAAACTCGAGTCCAGCGCCTGCGTCTGGCACCCTTTCACAGCGACACAAACATTAACTATCGAAAAAGTACAAAAAACTTTCCTAAGGTTTCTGTTCAAAAGGTTATATAATTTATTTTCTTATATGTACCCCACTAACTATCTCTTACGGATGTTAGGCTATAACTCGTTAGAGGTAAGGAGAGGCTTTGATCAGCTCGCGGTAGCCTGCAAAACCCTTAGAGGACGTATCGACAGTCCTGAGCTTCATGGCCTCTTTTGTTGACTATTTGTACCCGACAAGTACATCGCACATCGCCAGAGCCGCCGGCCACATTTATTCGCGCCGCCGTCATCCAAAACTGTCGCCAGAGCAGAGTTTCCGGTGTGTCGTACCCTAAAGATGCTCAATGCCCTTCTCGCTGCCAATCCTGAATGTGATGTGTTTGCGGGTGAATGGAAAATAATAATGCGTGTATGTTTAGTGTTCTGTGAGGAAATGTACCTACGCAAGGGTGTCTACTGTTCCATGTTAGATCTTAACTTGTATATGTCTAATTTTTAAATTTTTATGTTAATTAATGTAATTGGTCTTTTGCCGTTTTAATTAACTACACTCGCGAGCAACCAAATCGACTCAACCTGTAAGCACGCATACATATACGAATACTTTTTTTAATACGATACTTGTATATAAAATTCATATATGATTAAAAAGCTTAAGGAATCAGCTTTAAATTGGTACCAGCATTGTCAACATCCATTCAGTACTTTATAAAATAATGGTACCTGGATGGAAATGTAGCGAAAATAAGAATTTAGAAATATGATTTGTGATTAGGTATTTAACAAATTAAATAAAATCTGTAAAAATATCATGAAAAAAATTATTGTAACAATACTTGGTATGAACTGCTCTAGCTGATATTATGGATCGCAGTCGGTTCTTCATGATCTCATGATTTTTTGACGGTTTCCTGAGAAACACTATCCCGCTCCTCTAATAACGCCGCCTTCAATTCGTTAAAAGTCTTACGAACTTGATTCTAAGCTCAAAAAAAAAGCTGGTTCTCGGTGTCCGATTAAAGGCAGCAGTCTCTTGAAACCTTCTGTATACCAAATGATACAGCAGATTGGTTCAAGTGAAGCTGGGCATCTAATGTTCACTAACTAAGTCCCTTTTGCAACAGGGTCCCATATTAGTAGCTTCTTCAGGCATAGTATTCATAAATTCGTCTAAAAAATTAGTATAATTTCTTTTTGATAGTATTGTCTTACAGCTGGAGCTTAATTTCAGTAGATAAACTGATTGTGGCAGTTTTTATAGGGGTAATTCAGAGCGCAACTCGTAGGTACGGTAGAGTCAATTTTCCTCTGCGTGCATTAAAGTCCGGTAATTAAAAGGTTACTGAATATTTACTAAATGATATTGGTACTAATGTAAAGCTAATTAATCAAGCTTTCAATAAACATATGGTTCTTGTGAACAAAATATACAATTTTTAAAAAAATCACAAATGTTTACGTGGTTGTAGGTTGAGTCGATTTAGTTGCTCGCGAGTGTATAAATAAATAAATATATAAAAAACAAAAAAAAATTCAATTTTGATCTAAACATACCTACTAACAAAGCAAGTTGAATAAAAGCTTGTAAACAAAAACTCAAGTCGTAGGCTGTCGTTTTAAATCATTTTAATATTTTTTTTTGTTTTCTCCTATTTTTACGACCGGGTTAAAGGTACTTAGCTCGTGGCAACTTCAACCCGGACAATAAGTTTGGCGAGAACTGTAGTTGCTGACGCCATACAAAGTAGTCTGAGGATAGACATTGCCTCTCTGTGTGTATTGTACCGTTTGTATAACGGGCAGTGTTCTGAACAATTGTTTGAAATGAATAGGTGCCTATAATAGTAAACTTAGAAAAATATGTATTTTGATAGTGCCATCCTTACTGACCGAACCTTCATTTTTACCCGACGACACGGCAAAAAGCCGAAGGAAGGGTTTTATATTAGGCAGTCTATGTATCTTCCTATTTCGGTATGTTCCACTACATATAGCGCCTAAAGTACTCAGTTGATTTTGATGAATGAGGTGTCAATCGATTCGTTAATATGGTCCCGATAAAAACAAAGTCGGGTTTGTTACAACACTTATAACTCGAGAACTGCTGGACCGATTTTCATGATTTTTGTTGGATTTGTCTCCGCCCCGAATAACAGAATAACAAAACAACGGGGTTCAAACTTGGAGCGAGTGAAGCTGCGGCAAAGAGCCAGTATTACATAAACAGAGTCAATACGACGAATGGAGGACGACGAGCTCTGTTGGAAAATGTATTGCAGGCGGGACCAGCTATTCATTCAGTCTGAATTATAAACATTATTGAAATATAAACATAATTGTTTCTTTGCTGGTCCCGGCTGCAATATTTTCTAACATTCAGCAGCGACAGGATCGATTTTTCCAAATTACCGCCGGAAGACAACCCAATATCACAGCGATGCTACTTGCATCGCTGTGATATTGGGTTGTAAAGCGTGTGAAAAGGTTGCATGAAGTTGGTCTTCGTGCTCAAAGAGTCACTTTATGCATTGCGACGTGGCTAATCGCGCTTGGCGGCAATCGCGGGCTCACCACGGAGTGATGGACAATGCTCTTTGGTGCTGTTCACCGATGAATCCCGGTTTGGGTTTCATCCGGATTCACGTAGGTAGAACACGCGTTTGGAGAACACCAGGGAGATTTAGCCGTCTAAGGCACCCTCAGGAGGTCAGCACCAAAGCGGGACAATCATGGTACTTATGGGCAAGAATACATCTTCGCGGACGAATCCAGTTCATTTGTATCTAAGGCAACATGGCTGCACAAAAATACCACGAGGAGGTAGTAGAGCCTGTTATTGTCGCACGCAGAATAATTTGTCAGGAATTTCTAGTCATGCACGAGCATACGTGCTCCTTCGCATAAGTACGTCGCGGCTGGTGTCGGCCGCTCTCCAAGACCATGATATGATATTCAAGTTTTAGATGTGTCTGCACAGTGCAGTCGTGTCGAGCATGCCTGGGACAAGTTACAACGAAAAGCTCTCAGAGATTTCCCGCCAAATTTGACGACGGAACTTTACCTAATAGATCAGCTTAAAAGAAAGAGAGCAAAAGAAGAGAATATGAATTTAAAACTTATATGAATCCCGGGATTCAGAGTGTTGTAAACCGGGATTTAGAGTGTGGTGAAACGACTTAACAGATTTACATAAAATTTTGTGCACCTATAGTTTATGATTAGCACTAACATGTACAATAATTACAATCCCGGAAAATGCGGAGTTTTCTTAAAAATCCTGGGAATCTTATTCGGCTATAATTTTGCAATTACCAAAGACACGACGCACGTACAGAAAGAAACGACTAAGCGCCTGCTTCACAGCTTACTGATAAGTTCCTGTTAAATTTTTTGGCAGATAATTTCATAGAAATTATGTTGCATTTTCTAATTTATCTGGCGGTTAGCGGCTATCCAGTGGTGATGAAACAGGAACTAAATCATGTACTTACCTAATATTTTATCACGGAACAAATACGAGATTCTCTCATAAATACCAGGGTTCAGAGTGCGGCAAAACGGCTTTTCTTTTTGTGCACTTACAGTATGTTGGTCACATACTACTTATAAGTATATAAATACATACCTAAATACATAAACATATCGAGTACGTACAACCGCCGAGGAAGGTGTTTTTTCAAAAAAAAGGTGAATCTGCATTCATTGGATTGTTTTTCTAAGCTTTGATACTTAATAGATCAGCTGGAACACTAAATTAGTTACTTTCACCACGGAGTACAAAATCTTGGAATTCAAGTTTACTAAAAGATTTTTATGAAATTCAATGGACATAATTTGTTTGTGACCAGCACTAACATGTTAAGTACCACTCTTTATACTCGTAGGATGTTAATCCCAGAAATCGTATTAAGACCCTTTAACTAAAAAGTTTATAATACAATTGAAGTAAAAAATATTTAAGGACAAGCTTTAGTTTAAATATTTACAAAAAAAAGTATATATTATATAATGATATTAACATAAAATGTCACATATTAATAACATTAATTAGAGAAATATTAAAACTTGAAAAAATGAAAGCGTGGTGCTTAGGCCTACGCTAAATAAGTTAGGATCACTTATACCTCTCCCATTCAGCACTGGCATGGCTACCATTCTTAACACATCGAATGCACGTAAATCGTGGGTCCCAGTTGTCATACGAATGCCTATGACAATCGCCAGTGATAGTCAGAAGCCCAAAAAATCCTGAAATCATCAGCCTAACACTATAGTCTATCCTTCGGCAATATCGGTATTGCCCATAAATTGGCTTGCGGAGGTCGGTTGACAGTCGCTTCGTATAAAATACTGATATTCAACATCTGGTGGGAAAATGCTAGAACAATTAGATATTACTAATAGTAACAATGTTGTTAAAATCTACTTATTTCTCTAGCAGCCGTCACGCTTTCATTTTTTGAAGTTTTAATATTTCTCTAATTAGTGTGTGTGTATCAATATTTATATATTTTTAGTAAATATAAATATTAAAATGAAAGCTTGTCCCTAAATAATTACATTAGTTAACTAAGACTAAGCGGCAAATAATACCTCCTATAGTCAGAAGTAAGAATAGGGTTACCATGATTTCGGGTTTCACCGGATTGCCTCCTTATCTAAGTTGACATTGTGGAATGCAAATAAAAAATATTATGAATACGAATATGATTTGTTCTAATTCACTTCCATTGACACTAGATTATAACTATAGATAGTTATTGTGTTTTAGTTAAGTATATGATTTTAATAAAATTTTAAAAAGTTAACATAATTTGTTATTTAACGTACGTACTTTGTTTGATGCCTATTATGTTTGGCTTTTTATTACATTATTCTTTTTTCTTGTTATGTGTGTTTAAGGTGTTGGCCCATTCTTCATAATAATTATTCTAGTAGGTATAGCGGGTATCCGGAGGGGTATTCTATTTATGCCAGGAAGTTCCAATAAACATTATAGGAGTGTCCGGTAAAAACGCTATTTCAATGTTTTTGTCCGGCGCGAGGCGTCGGCAGCGATTAAGGCAATGGCAGCCTTAAATAAGAGCGACAGATTTAGTTACGTACATACCTAGTTAACTAATCCATTGGATAAGTACCTAATATAAACAATTAAAATTATTGTAAGTATTTGGTGTAGCTAGTAGCTAATATCTTGTTAAGCTCATGTGGAATGCTGTGCAATCTGTGCATAATGCTTGATCACAGTTTACAACAACAATCACAACTTTTTAAGAAGCATGCATATTACATTTTTTTACCGCGCTTGTCTTCCTGATTTCTAACACTTACCTACGCTTATATTAGACATTGAAATAAAACTACTTTTTACGGATTTTATCGCGTTATATTATAATTTAGGTCCCGACTCCCGACGTTTCGGATGATTTACAGCGTCCGTGGTCATGAGTCTACCCGTGACCATAGACGCTACATGGCATAATTATGATTCGTAACATTCACTTAACCTACATATAGGTATCCCATTATCCACTAAATCATCCATACCTCACTAGCTTAGGTAAAGATGTTTGACGTGTTTGTGAATTTTGTGATACCGATGATAAACATGATTCAGGTGTTTTGTTTGATTGATTAGATTGTGTGTTGGAATTTGTAATTATGTTTCTTATTCTAGACTGCAATCCAACTGATTAGGTAACTCATACCTCAACAATAATAGGTACCTAGAGATATATAGGTACCAATGAGGGTCACTGTCTGTACGCAGCTGCCACTTTTGTCCACTTCAATATCACTGTTTATTGAACTAAAAACCTTACAGAATCAACTTTGTCAGTACACGATAAAAACTTTGTGGAAATTATCACTGGTATCAGTTGCGGTATCCTTATCCAGGCGAGGTTAACAGGTGGCAGGATGCAATAGTGACGTAATGGTGCACTACTCGCGGAACGCGGTGGGTCACACACAACACTAGCAAGTATCACAGCGGGTCACAGCACTCGCGGCGAGGTGGCGGCGCGCGATGCTTGCGCGGCTGTACGTGCGGGACAGCGCGGCGCGCATCACTGGTGGCGAAGCGCCCGCGCCCGCGCCGCGCTCCGCCCCAGCGCCGCCTCCGATCGCGGGCGCTACTGGGTGCCGCCCCAGACCGCCTCGTTACGCCGCGCCCGCCTGCCCCAACTGCCCCGCCTTCCGCGTGTTTTTACGACGCGCGCCGTCGCGTTGTCGGACAGAATCAAGTCAATCTATCTAAGTAGGTACTCTAGTGTAGGTACTGTGACTTGTGACTCCTGATTTTAGGAAGTGTAGGGTAGGGTAAATGTGTACCATGTACCGGCCCGCAACAATGTCCGGCCACGCGACATCGTCTAGGTATACCTAGGGTTACCATCCGTCCGAGTTTTCCCGGATTTGTCCAACTGCGTTCAAGGAGCGTCCGGAAGGGGTTCACAAAGTGACCGGGAGAAACCCGACACTACTTGTGTCGGGAAATTCGAATAAATTTAACCTATAGGTACTAAAGAATTAAAATAATTTAACCAATGTATTCGAGAATTCAAATCTTTGTTAATGATTTGAATAGCAATGATCCGAATAGCAATTGACGTATTTCACGAATGGCAATTAGGTATCAATATTTTGGTCTAAATTAGTCAATTGCTATTCGTGGACTATATTTTACAAGCTTTTATTCATCTTGCTTTATTAGTAAGTTTGTGGGTGTGTATGTTTAGAGCAAAATTTGAGGGCCTTAATAGCACATAGGCTACTAACCTATGTTGTGGTTGTGTTATTGGGGATAGATGTCATCAATGGGTCCCGGTGAATTAGTGCAGGTTTTGTGCTAGAATATGGTTGCTAGCATGAGGACACGTTGGCAACAAGTAATAGTCGCAATACCAGTCAAGGTTACTTGGATGTTTTACAAAATAGATAGTGATGGCGCACCAATCGGCTATTAAAAATATCAGGGGGTAATTTGTATTACATGATTGATGTTATTGTTAGTGAGATTACAATTTACAATTTAGGATCGCCAGTATCTTATTATCTAACTTACTAACAGGTTTATTCATATCATTAATAAATAAATTACCCTCTTGAATATGAAAAACAAAGTGAATTCTTGTCCCACTTAGAATATTTGTCATGAACCCTACTTTATAATTTGTATTTATAATTTAAAAAAACCATGTCAATAAATATTGTTGTTATCATATTACACATTGTTTAATATTTTCTTCCATATATCATTTTTTCTGGAATAATGTTCTTATTATCAGGTTAAATAACAAAAATAAAAATTCCAGCCTGTCCTGTGGCCCGAATTTTCGAGCTCGCTTCGCTCGCTCTTAGGTGAGAAACCTGTAGGTAGTAACGGACTAATTGTAAATACCCTTCTAACCTAACCTGTCCGAGGTAACCCACCTCTGACAATCAAATTTTCCAACAAATGGCTCCAATTTTCGAGCTCGCTTCGTTCGCTCTTACATGACTAAACTGGAAGTAGTAACAGGCTAATTGTAATTACCCTTCTAACCTTACCTGCCCGAGGTAACCCACCTCTGACAATCCAGATTTCCAACAAAAGGCTCAAAGTTTCGAGCTCGCTTCGATCGCTCTTACATAACAAAACTGGTGGTAAACAAACTTATTCTAGTTATACTCTTCTAACCCAGCCTGACCGGGGGGGTGGACCGAATTGTTAAATACCAACGCCTATAATATCGACGACTATAATGTCGACGCTTATAATATGGACGCCTATAAATGATGTGCAAACAAACGCATAATTTATCTACTTTACTATGTCTTGCTCTTACAAATATTAGACATTGAAATATAAAATATTCATAAATATAACGCGATTTTTATAAAAAGTAATTTTATCAGAACAAATATACTTTTTAAATTTCGTGAAGCAAATGGACTAACATTATACAGGTCTCCTTTCCCTCAAAATACCTACTTATCATATCTATCTATCTTATCATATCATACATAAGTAGATGTGAGCGACTCGCACTTGACCGATTTTCTGGTGGCCGTGCCCATCACCTAAATTTGGGGCTGGATCCGCGCCTGCTATCCTATCCTATCCTACTTCCTACTAATATTATTTGGATGGATGGATGTTTGTTACTCTTTCACGCAAAAACTACTGAACGGATTTGGATGAAAATTGGCACAGAGATAGATTATAGTCTGGCACTAGCACATAGGCTACTTTTTATCCCGGTAAAATGTATAGTTCCCGTGGGATAGCGGGCAAAGTCGCTGGCGGAAAGCTAGTATTCAAATAAAAGCTTGTCCTTGCCTCCAGCGTAGTTGAAGGAAAACATCGTGAGGAAACCTGCACGCCTGAGAGACATTTCCGACGGCATGTGAAGTCTGCCAACCCGTATTAGGCCAGCGTGGTGGACTCAGTGCCGGTCCTAGGGCGGTGCGAGCGGTGCGACCGCACCGGGCGCCGTTAAGGGGGCCAAAATATGAGACAAACGAAGCTCAACCAAGCGGGCGAGCCGGAATTTCAAAATATATTTGAAGTTGACAGCAAGCGCGGATCCACCGTTATGGGCATGGTGGGCATGCCCATCACCTAAATCGAAGCCGAATGAAAAAAAAACGATGATTTAAAAAAAAATACGCGTCTGTACACTGAACTGATACTTTTACTGTCACTCGTGTCTGTCTGTCTATATACCTTTCAGTGCCATCGGGTTTGGAGCTATCCTAAGCGAGTGGACTACCTACCTACGTATATCAATAAAATTACTCCAAAAACTGTTTTACGGTTGGCGTAAAAATTGCTTCCTAAATAATTATAATTTCATGAGCTTCAATCTTACTTTCAGAACCATCCTACAATTGAAAACCAAACCTACCAAATTTTTGAGAGGCTTACATGAGTCTCGGCTAGGCGCTACGCTCGCACTTACAAGAGAGGTAGGGCACGGCCATTTTTGGCTCAAATCTGCAGCGGCCCATCTGGGGAAGTACCCCACCTTACAGAAAACTGCAGCCAAATAACACACTTTATTGTGTGTTGTATTTCTGCAGTGAGTAAGTTTTTCAGAGCTCCTAAGGATGCGCTACGCTGGTAGCAGGAGGAATATCTCAAACTGTCAGCACAGTAAATCCTCCTTAAACCTCTAATAGGTTTATATGGAAGGCAACGCGACAGTGATACCTCTGGTGTTGCAAGCGTCCATAGGCTACGGTAAAGGCTTACCATCAGGCGGGCCGTATGCTTGTTTGCCACCCTAGTGGTATAAAAAAAGGCACCTAGTAAACAAACTAATTGCAGTTACTCTTCTAACCCAGCCTGTCCGGGGTGGATTGCCCGAATTTTGGAGTTCGCTTCGCTCGCTCTTACTGTATGAGATAATTGGAGGTGGAGTAACAAACTAATTGTAGTAACTCTTCTAACCCAGCCGGTGCGGTGTGGGTCGTCCGAATTTTCTAACTCGCTTCGCTCGCTTTTAGATGAGACACCTGGAGGTAGTAAACAAACTAATTGTAGTTACTCTTCTAACCCAGCCTGTCCAAGGTGGGTGGCCCAAATTACCGAGCTCGCTGCGCTCGCTCTTACATAAGACAACTGGAGGTAGTAACAAAGTAATTGTAATCACCCTTCTAATAACTTACTGTTGTAGTAGTAAGAAATGAGATCACATTAACAGTATTAGGTACTACGGGTAGGTAATCTGTCCATTGGCAAAAAAAAAGGTTTTCCGAGCTATGGGGCGGCAAACCCTACAGGCCCGGGGCTTTTCTGGTGGCCGTGCCCATCACCTAAATATGGGGCTGGATCCGCGCCTGGCTGCCATATCGCCGCCAGGCGCATAGGGAATTTTACGGGTTATTTTATTCGATTAGGGGTTTTATTAGCTTTAATTGGCAATTTTAATGTGAATAAAGCTATTCTAGTTGTTCAATAGTAAGTAATTATGACGCGAGTGCGGCGGCGCGGTCGCGGCTCGGACATTTCGCGCGGTATCGGCCGCGAGCGCTGGACAGTTGAGTGGCCTGATATCATGTATGTAATAAGTGATAGTTAAATATACAAGGTGGAAGGGACATCGAGGCACATCCGAATACCATGAGTTCAGTACATGATTCTGAACCCCCCTGCGTTGAATTTTCCGTAACTTTTTTCATAATTTTTAAATTTTTCTGCAGTACTTATTTTTATTTATATCTACCCAAATTAGATTTATAATTAAAAAAACATTATTTCATTTATTTCGGGTCGCACGCGTGATAACATTCACCGCGCAGCGTTATAATAGCGTTTTTAGCAATCCACTGCGCGCTCAAAAATGTCAATAAGTATCTGTAATAACCGATCATTTTCTACATGAATGACCTAGGTCATTTTATTTCTGACCTTGAGTGAAACCTTGTCGCGACGTTTGTGCGTCGATGTCCCTTCCACCTTGTACATATTCATTTACTTTTATTAATGTTTGCATTGAACACAGAATAAATAAAAGGTGTCAATCAACATTTGTGACAGCAGAATAATCGGAGGCAAGAGGCAACCTGAAGCAACTGATTTTTTTAGGTTGTTAACTTTTTTTATTTAGAAGGGCGCCACTTTTGGTTTCCGCACCACCTGAAAATTTTATTAGGACCGGCACTGTGGACTATGGCCTAATAATGTCATTATTATGATACAAGAAACATGGATATGAAAGCACATAATTTGAGTTTTATTGGATATGGAGACTCCTCTGTGTTTGCCAACTTGAAAGAGAATGTGCCATATGGGAACTATTGGGAACACAATAAAAAAATAATGCAAGAATCATGCATCGTGCAAGAGTGCACTCTACAAGGTATATAAATAAATCAAATTTGTTTATTCATCTCAAAATCAGTGAAGCACATTCTGTACCAGTGACCCACATTCCCTTCGCTCTGGGATCTATTATTGTATTTTATATAAAAAGTAGTATATACGACTCAGGGGTGACACATAGTGAAAGACATTTTCAAGATTTTTGAGGTGATCACCTACTTTACCAGTTTATTTTTATTTCTATTTTTTAGATCTTGACCAACACTAAGCTCCCGGTTTATGGATGAAATATTTTGAAGCTAAAGTTGATGAGGCCTACACAAGCAACATGAAAAATTATAATGTGTAGCAGTGAGAGTTCTGCAGTGCTATGGCAGCAGATTTGAGAAATGGCCCACATCATGTATTTAGAGTACATGAAAACTGCAACGATTATTACTGCAATGTCAGTGAAACAGCTGCTAATGGTGAAAAGAACAAAGAAAATCTCATAGAATTTCTATAGATTTGAATGGTATGTATAGGCTATATATCAAGTTATACATTTCCAGTATAAGCTCACCTATCATTGTACAAAAAATCTATGTAATGCAAGATCAGCTTATACTGGAAATGTATATAGCTTTATAATTTTGTATGTATCTGTGCATACCAGTACATCTTGGTACATCCAGCTACATAATTACAAAAGTCACAAGGCCTTTACTTTTTTTAATTCATATCAACTTCAAATCTAGTGAAACATTGTCCATCAACAACAACATCAATTGTAAATTTGAGCATGTACTAAAGTTGCAGTTTATAGCAGCTTTGGAGATTGATGCTAACTAACATTTTGAAATGAATGGGAAATTTATATTCAAGAAAAAGTAAGAAATATAGTACCTATGTAATGTTATTTTTCTTTTCAGCAGCTGTGAATTGGTGGTGGTGGACAAGAAGACTCATAGTCATGGCAGATGGTGAAATCAACAAGTCGAATTATGTTTGTTTTTACTAGTTTAGAAAGTACCTTATCATTGTATATTACATTTAATTTGTATACTATACTATACAATTAAAAGGTGTATTTTGCAGTGGTTTGTTTAGAATATACATTATCATTCTTCCTTTGAGATCATTGTATATTAATTTTACACATTAGTATTCATTATAAAATCAAAAGGTGAAAATATAATACTTTGTTAGGTAGGTCTAGGTATAACCACCTGATGAACTCGATAAGCTGCCCTTTAGATTTTTATTTTACTAAAAAAACTTTTGTAATTATTTGCTGACATTATAAAATATTTTTTCGCCTACTTGGTTATAATCGCATCGCAGATTGATTTTATATTTGTTGATATATCTCTTGTTTATGAATTACAGTTACTTATGTCTATAATTTAATCATGTATCAGGCATCATGTGTCACTTCAAATTCTTTTGTTTTGATGATTAATAAAATTGAAGTAAAAATATTTAAGGACAAGCTTTTGTTTTAATATTTACTAAAAATATATAAATACCTAATGATATTAACATAAACTGTCACATACTAATAACATTCAATAGAGAAATACTAAAACTTTAAAAATGAAAGCGTGGCGCCCGCCACAGAAATAATGTTTTTGTAACTTTGTTACTAGTAGTAATGTCGCATCTTCCTAGCATTTTTCCATCCATGTTGGGGTCAGCTTCCAGCCCGACCAGATTTTATACGCAGCGTAGATGTATGATGGCAGTCATCAGACTCCGCAACCCATTTTTTCGGCAATACCGATATTGCCGAAGGATAGAATATATTGTCAGGCTGATGATGTCAGGATTTTTGGGATTCCGACTACCACTTACGATTGTCATAGGCATTCGTATGACAAGGACAACCAGGACTGACGATTTAAGTCCTTTTCCATGACAGGTCTCGATGTATTAAGAATGGAAGCCATGCCTGTGCTGAGCGGCAGAGGTTCAACTTCTGGCGCCACGCTTTTAATTTTTTAAGTTTTAGTATTTCTCTATTGAATGTTATTAGTATGTGACAGTTTATGTTAATATCATTATTTATATATTTTTAGTAAATATTAAAACAAAAGCTTGTCCTTAAATATTTTTACTTCAATTTTATTGTATACTTTTTAGTTAAAGGGTTTTAATTCTTGGAGTCTGGTTTTGTGCCCGATTGATGGCAATAGACTCGCCCCCTATTACACATACCGACGAAATATGGGTGTACATTAGTACGCCTCTGCCTACCCTTCGGGGAATACAGGCGTGATGGTATGTACATGAGCAGTATAAAGATTAGTAGTGAACATGTTAGTGCTGGTCGTAAACCAGGTTTAACTTTCAGAGATTTTCAAGAATAGCATCTCTTTTGTCAGAGTTTGTAAAATGTTTATGTTGGTCACATACTATAGGTGCAAAAAAATTCATTTAAATCTGATGAGCCGTTTTACCGCACTTTGAATCCTGAAATTCCCCGGCTATTCTCCGTGATAAAATATACATGATTTAGTCGTTTTGCTGATCTATTAGGTAACAAAGCTTAAGTAATTGCCAATTAATTACTGAAGAAGGTTCCCGGAATTTTTAGGCAAACTCCGATTTTTTCCGGAATTATGAGTATTGTATATAGTAATGCTGGTCATAAACTATATATGCACAAAATTTCATGTAAATCTGTCGAGTCGTTTCACGACACGCTGAATCCCGGGATTCATCTAAGATTCCCGCCTTTTCTTCCTGATAAAATATACATGATTTAGTCGTTTTGCTGATCTATTAGGTAACAAAGCTTAAGTAATTGCCAATTAATTACTGAAGAAGATTCCCGGGATTTTTAGGAAAACCTCGCATTTTTCCGGGATTGTGAGTATTGTATATAGTAATGCCGGTTATAAACTATATATGTACCAGATTTTATACAAATCTGATCAGCCCTTTTACCGAACTCGGAATCCCGGGATTGATAGAATAATCCCACATTTTCTCCGTGATAAAAATTACATAATTTCGGCGCTTAGCTGATCTATTAAGTAACAAAACTTAGATAAATATGCCCAGTAAGA
Organism: Acronicta psi; assembly: GCA_946251955.1. Taxonomy (NCBI): domain Eukaryota; kingdom Metazoa; phylum Arthropoda; class Insecta; order Lepidoptera; family Noctuidae; genus Acronicta; species Acronicta psi. The sequence continues at coordinate 87,120 of OX276473.1, read as the reverse complement.
TTACCGGGATTTCAAGGAACACCCCGCACTTTTCCAGGACTTTAAGTACTCTATATGTTAAAGCTGGTCACAAAATATAAATACAGCAAATTTCATGTAATTTGCACAGTTTTATCACAGAGTTCCTATGGTCACCTTCCCGCTCCATCATCAAACCAGCTCAATAGTATTATATTTTCAAAATGTACCTCGGTTTACATATGTGTACCAAATTACAGATCAATTGGACACCGGGAAGTGGGTCAGAATAGGCTCTCAAATTTTACTCTAAACATACACACATACTAACAAAGCAAGTTAAATAAAAGCTTGTAATAAATAGTGTAAGGCAATAAAATAAAACAATATCTATAAACTGGACAGTCAAGTTTTTATATCATGAACAGACAGCTGTGCTGCTGGGGGAGTTTGTTGCGCCATTTTTTCTTCCCAGCGAAAGCATTAGGAAGTGGTGAAGGGTTTTGGGTGACTGATTCTCAGCCTAATTTGAATAAAAGACTTTCAGAGTTTAAAACGAGTTTAAAGAGTTTAGACGTTTTAAAGATATTTCATATGAGTATACGTTTTATTTTCCTATCATACATACATATAACTCACGCCTTCTTCCCATTGAGGTAGGCAGTAACGACAGAACACCACCTGCTTCGATCATTACATATACTCCTCTTTTACGTTCATACAGATAAGTCAATGATAATACACGCATGCCGGTCGCGAGTACTACGAACAGTATTCACACCACACATGCTTCGCAAGGAACGCATTTCATTTGTTTCCTATCCTAATCGTTTTTAATATAATTAATTATCGTAGCTGGCGGCGAATTTTTGAAATACACGCCATCTAGTGGTCAAGTTCGTAAACGTAGGAAATTCCTCGTTCTCGTCTGTGTGCGTGTGTAAAGTGTGTAAACGACCTATATTCAACGGAATATACGTTATGTGTCGATTTGGGTGGATTTTGAGGCAATGTTATGAACAAGTTCAATAAAGTGTTATGTTTGAGATCAGCAAAAACGAATTCTACGACTTATTAATGTTCTAATTAGACATAAAAAAAATAAACTATAAAATGTTGACTACAGCGCCATCTAGCGGGAAAATGGCCGGGAGCAGACCGTATGTTCCGCCTTAACGAGGAAGGGAAGAGTATATAATCACGTTACGACCAATAAAAGCTGAGTATAAAAAAAATGTTGCAAACCGGAGCAAAAAATTCAAATTCTACGGTAACGAAGTCACGGGTAAAGGCTATCGTTAAATAAAAATGAAACTGCAAATTGAATCGGTACTTTGTTTAATGGCCCATTTCGTAAATAAAAATATACTAAGTTACATTTTTCCTTCCTTTTACAACAATTTTCCGTGGTAAAACGGGTATAACTGTTGATTTTAAGTTCAGTAGTTTGCTTCATATTATTTTCAACCCTGTCTAGCTGCTAAAGTACTGCTGACATTTTCTTACTGCATAAAGTAAGAATTCAAAGAAAGGCAAGTCATTGATATAGCAGCAGCCAGACAGCCATAGGTACTTAGCTTTAAGCTTAGAGATTTATACGCTTTAATGTCTCTCACTGCTCACGGCTCACATGAAAATCATCTTTAGGTGTATAAAGAACAATGGTCAAATTTCTATAGAAACTGGGCCGGACTTTAATTTTCAGTGTCCCAAAACAAGTTAAATAATGCTTAGGCAAAAAAATAAACAAACCGCCTCCAAAAAACACATAGGAACTAAAAAGCAATAAATAACATATTTACATTATGATTTCTAACTAATTTTGAGTCGGTGCCAAACAGACAATCAACGAAAGTCAGCGAAACAGAAGTTGCTAGTGGATTATTATCCACCAGCAACTTGCTTTGAAATACAAACTTGTGGAATCGGAGGTACTTTACTATAGGTATGTGCCCGACCCAGTTCTCGAAAATGGTCATGCCACATTGTACTGGGATCGCTCTATTACATCTAACTCATCTAAGGAGGCTCTCATTGGGTGACTGGATCAAGGATCAGGGTTCCTTACCCTGGAGTCCTGACCACTGGTAGCTTGGACACTGTTCCCGATACGGGTGGGCTACTATTTTTTTATATTTTTAAATATTATTTTTTAGTAAAACATTTAAAAATGTAAAAAACTATGAGAAAATATGAATAAATAAATAAATATCCTGGGACATTTTTTACACAGCACCATCTAGTCCCAAACTAAGCAGAGCTTGTACTATGGGTACTAGACAATAGATATAACTTATATACTTCTTTTTTGTAAATACATACTTATAATACATAGGAAACACCCAGACAAACACAAACACTTAATTTCATCACAATAAATGTTTGTGTCCTGTGGGAATCGAACCCACAACCAGCAGTCCAGTACTCAAACCACTAGACCACAGACGTCGTCGAAATTGAATAATAATAATAATAAATCTGAAAGCCGAGAAAGATAAAGAAATAAAGTATCTTGATTTGGCATGTGAGGTTGTCGACATGTGGGAGGTGAGTTCGGCGATCATTGTACCGATCGTTGTGTCTGCCAATGGCTTAATAGCCAAGAGCCTCGACCAACATCTAAGGAGGCTCTCGTTGAGTGGCTGGATCAAGGGCTTGATACAGAAAGCGGTACTCCTAGATACGGCACGTATTGTTAGGAGGTTCCTTTCCCTGGAGCCCTGACCACCGGTAGCTTGGACTCTGTTCCCGATACCGGTGGGCTACTATTTTTTATATTTTTATATGTTTTTATTTTTTTTGTTTTTTATAAAAATATTTAAAAATACAAATAATATGTAAAAAAATGAATAAAGGAAATAATAAATATTTTGTGTTATGTTTTTTTAATACTTTTTAGATTATAAATCATCATAGATGCACTGGATAGATCCTAAATGATCATTTTGAAAAGAAAAGCTATACACTTAACTAGATGATTTTCGGCCAGCACATTACAAGCCACCTTTTTTTAATAATTTTGATGTACCCAGTGACACTTGTGCTATCAAGACAAATCTAATGAGGTATCATTTATTAAATTGGTTGAGCCGTCAAGTAGTTACAAGTGGACATAGATACAGACATACATACATCAAACATATAACCCTGCTTTGGCTCTTGGGTAAAAAGGAGAAAGAAAGCATTCAAATTCTACGAGCCTAACTCCTGCTCTAATAAACGTAACACATGTGAACAAATATTAGAAGCACTGTGGTCTACTCTTAATTTCTGCAATGAGTCCTCGCTCGACAAGGGGCATTGTGAAGCGATCGAACACGAGTCCGCTACACACATACACGGGGCGCATGAGGGCTGTGGCCAGCCGCCGAGCCAGCGCCGCCGACGCACCCACAGTTCCCAGCAGTGTGGTGGCAAGCGCGGTGCGGCCGCCCTCGGCGTCACTGTCCACCGGTGGCACGCCCAGCGCTATCTCACTAAGTTCTGCGGCTCCGCCGCCGCCCAGCCACAGCAGCAAGGCACCGTCCACACGCAACGCTGCCGCCTTACATATCAGCTCACCACTCCATATTTCAAACTGATGAAGATGCCATCCACTGGGCTTGTACACAATCCGTTTTCGGGAACTTGTGACACGAGGAGATGTAGGGGTCTCCATTCATAAATCTAGAAAAAAAAACGTGTAGCTTTTTATCGACCGACAACTAAATCCACAGTATAATACATTGAAACAATTAAACAATACCTAGATTCTTGAAACTCTTTATTAGATTTTGGTTTCGCATTAATTGACATTGACTTGCTTCAATTGACAGCCGAATGCGATTGCCGATCAATTTTATTAGCGCAAGTCACCTGTCACAGTGACATTACGTGGGATGCCAGTTTTTTGCATTTCTTAAATAGAGAGATGTGCCACTATCGAAAATTATCGCTAATAAATTGAAGTATCGGTGTTTTTATATTGAGTTATCCTGAAAAAAAAATAACGTCTTATTTTAAACGTAATAATCATGGGTCGGAATAGGTAGAGTTATTAAAGACTAAATGACGACAACGAAATCGACATGTCTTCAAAAAATTGTCTTTAAGGCCACTCAGAGTCTAAGGTGCATTTAGTGAAGGTAAACCAATTTACATAAGCAATTTAGACCATAGTCGCAAATTCAGATTTCGCAAGTTCATGCACTGACAAAATCTCATAGGTAGATAGATACCTACTTTGGATTGAATTTATGAGATTAAGTTATTATTTGCAGATTTCCCATAAATCCAGTAAAAAGTGATTGCGCATGTTAAATAGACAAAATTGGAATCCGTACAAACATTCAACAATAAGCAGTTAACACTACCATGAGCACTGCTTATCAACAGGAGGTAACTAAACTTTAACTATTTGTCGTAAGAAAATAAGAAATATACATTTTCATATTTACATAAATATATTGAAAAATGAGTGTTTCATTGTACAGCCAAGATTATAAAATTATTGATAGATATTTTACTGTACACGAAAGTTACCTGTACATATTTTTTAGTAATAATTGTATGAATAGTAATTTTTTTTGAAATCTGTGTTTTATTTAAGGATTTTTTTGGCCTTCTCCAAGATTTCTGATTACATACTAGATACTTGGCAGTTTTGTGTATTCTCACTTGACCAGTGGGATGCCACTGGTCTCCCCCATATTTTAGTCTCAGAAAAAATACAAATGAGAAAAAATATTGTTGATTAGTGCTATTCCCCACACTTAAATATTGTATGCAGCAGTAAAACAGATATCGTCCACCGTTATAGATATCGATAATAATCCTATTTACTTCAGGCGCAGCACTTTTAACGCACATTAACATGTCACACACACATAAACAATTGGTTTTCAGTCTCATTTTTTTACTGACATTGCCAATCTATGGAATTATATATCTATGGGTAACTGCTAAATGCGCAAACGGTTTCAAAAAAAAATCAGCAAAAGTTTCTTTAAAAAATACTCATTCACTAAGCTATGGCGAGCGGGGCTCGCGATAGCTTAGCGGTCGAAGCGTCTGGTGTACCGAACCAGAAGACGCAGATTTGAATCCTGCTCACCAGCCAATATTTTCTTTCATTAAAAATAACTTGTAATCTTAGCATGGAAAATGCTTAAAAAAATACAATAACCCTCCTCCTTCGGAAGTCGGGTAAAAAGATAGTACTCATTCACATTTAAAATTTGTACCTGAGGTACACATCATTTGGGCATATTTTGGTGACATCTTTTATTTGGAAAATAATTAAACTGAGATTTTATTCTCAATATCTGTACGGTTTCGCGATTTTGAAACTTTGTGAAAGTATATTGATTGATTTGAGCAAGAGTTAGGAAGAAAATTAACAATTATGATAATGCAAAAAGTGATAATTGGTTACAGCTTTCCCAAAAATCATGAATTTCGACCCTTAGCTTCAATCCATTGTATCCGTACAATGGATTGAAGAATTTATTTATATTGAAATTACTTACTTTACTTACTTCAAAATTCAGTTGCAAGATTCGACACAAACATACATACATAGTCATACACACATTGCAAGTTAAATAACAGCTTGTAAAAATATTGGCGGACAGGGGCGGCATTTTTAAGGTTTCGGGGCAGGTATTTTCCATGTATTTTCAGGCTTACAGTTTGTCTTATATGTAGGCACAGACCAAACTGTCAATCTTTGTTAGGCATGGTCACTCAGATTAATAAAGGAAAATATGAGTTACAGGTCAATGATGTCAGTGATACAACAGCGGAGCGAAGAAAAGAGGACTTATGTCCTCCTTTTTTTTCGAACTAAACAGAACTGCGCAACACTGTGGCATGATCGTTATGCTTACACTACGGTACTATTGTATTAAATATGATTTAAATGTAAACTTTGTTTTCACGCGCGTATTAAAAAATGTTGAGTAATAATAGGCCATACTTTAGGAATCAGCACCTCACTCAACAGTTGCGCCATCTGGTGAGACAAAAAATGATAGCCCGCACTGTTGCATGCAAAATGAAACAAAAGATCATATCATGCTATCTCGTTTTTCACAGTACGTGTGCATAAGTTGTTTTCTTTCTTGTGTGAATGTGATGCAAGCTATCTAGTTGTCTATTGGTTTGTCTACGCTGTGAACGGAGGCAAACGGACATTATCTTTGTTTCAGTCGCGGCTACAGGCCTTCAAGGTGCCTTTGTCTATATTAGTTGCTCTGTCTACGGTTGAAGGGTTGAAGTTTATGAATTTTGAAATATTTATTATATACCTTTAATTACCAGTGCGAATTCGGTGCGGATCGGATAAATTTTATAAATGCATTTTATAAATATACATAAGTTACCCTTTCCACGCCATAATATGTCTATACCCTTCATCTCACTACTGCTCATCTTTTTCAACTATCAAAATTCTGTGTCGAATTATTAATTATCTATGCTTCATCGTCGCTTTGCCACCTGACAGCAGTGGTTGGCTGAGGTTGGACCAATGAAACAACGACATTTGTATTTCAATAATCTACTATTTGCTGATAACGCGGCGTGTGTTTACGCTATTTGGCATTTATCACGGTTGGCAAATATCTTATCACCAATAAGAAGCCACGTAGGAAAAATAAAACGTCAAATCACTTGTCTAAAAATGTTTCATGTTCATGCAACCAAATATTTGTAGCGTAGCGTTCAAGTGTCACGGACGCGTACTTATTCCTTGCATTTTAAAAGGACAGCGTGGAGCGCTGTAATTTTTCATACTTTTCTCAGTGTCTGTCTCTAAAATAACTTCCTAGGAAGACAATTAAAAACAAGATAGATCGCGGGTATCCCACGATGAAGTATTTTCTGTTGATAGGAGTTTGCGTTCTGTTATTTGCAGGTGAGTTGGCTACTTAGGGCGTCTGTATTTGCTACAAGTTTAAATAAGTTTAGTTCAGGTGCATAATTTATGACAGAAAATATATAAGTTTACCGTTGAGACATTTTATTCAACTTTAAAGGCATTAAAAATGTTCATACTTTCTTAGAAAATGGCTTTGTTCAGCTTCGGCGCGGCGACTACTAGAAGTTTCTGTTATCCGTAGGTAGTAGGTGTAGGCCTAAAGGCTAACTGACATAAATGTTGACATGATCTGATTGCAGCATATACCTTCTGAAACGTTTCAGGATGCTCTCGGGCGCAGGAAGATGGCATGGGCGTGGGTACTGTGGAGGAGGTGCACGTAGATACCGATCTTGGTTCGTCGCGTGAGGGCTCCCGCACTGGTAAGTTATTTATTGCTTTCTTTAATTATGGTCTCCTTCCACTGTCAACTATGGTCCTGATCATAAGACCCTAAAGATGGGTGAATATGAATCTACATAATATTATATAAAAACGCTAAGGCTGAGATTCAAAGAAGAGACTCAGCATGAACTTACGCTTCCGTGTGTCAAATTGTAATATAAATTTGACATACGGAAGCCTTACTATACGCTGAGCATTGTCTCTGAATGTTAGCCTAAGTGATGCTAAGTGCTAAACTTACATTTTGTTATAATATGTAAGAATAAAAACTATTAAAGCAATGCTAAAGGTTTCAAAATAATAGTAGACACATGGTAAAAGGGTTTGTGAACATTCCCACAGGATTGACAAATAGGTATGTGTGAGATTATTACAGGTAGCCCAGCCGTGAATAGCTAATCAGAGATAATAATAACATAGTATTTATTCTGATAAGAAACTGTTTCAGGTGCTCAACAATTCAGACAAATTATATTATTGAATATATTTATTTTAAAAAAATGATATGATTTCAAAAGCTGCCTAAATCAGAAGCTTTTATTGCAACTTGCATTTTGTGTGCTTCAGTGGTAAATGTTGTGTATACTTGTAATTGACATAATTATGTGTCAGACCTTTTCTATGTACCTTTTATATTGATTGTAAAAATATATGATATTGGTGTACCTAATTAAATAAATAAATAAACATGGTTTTCTCTTATCAATTTAGGTGTATGTTTGCATCTAAATTTCAAATCATGTTTATTTTTTTGTGGCAATAGCAACTATTTCAGTTTTTTGTAGCTACCAACTGCCTGACAATGTCTTTGGCCTGCATGCAGGATTAGTCTGGCCACACCCAATCTTGTTATCATCTTGGCATGTTAAGTAATCATTAGTAATGTTGAGATTTCATTTCATGACAATTCTATTAATGCCCTTTGAAAGTTAAGAGTTGTTGAACGGCTAGTCTAACAAGTGTGCAAAAATATTGAAAGTTTTCAGGATATAATAATAATTTTGTAAACTTATAAAATAATTATTTTTCTGGGACATTTTACATAGCATCATCTACATAGTTATTAGTTATCTAGACCCAAAGTAAGCACAGCTTGCAAGCCATCTGGGAGCTTTCAACGAAAATGCTGCCTAAACACTTTGAGATAAAACAAAATGATGTAGTGTGGAATTGTTTATCTTAAATGTACGGTATAGGTCTATGGAAATGTCTGTGATGGCATATGTCTATCTCTTAAGGATCTCTCAGTAACCATTTTTATATATTACAAATTACAAAAAAATGTGGGTTATTTACCAAGCTATTTTAATCAATACAGTGTTATTCCTTATCCAATTATATGCATTAGATATGTTGTGCATTTTTTGTAGATCAAAATTGCCCTTTATAGCATATCATTAAAATGATAATTATTATCTTAGAATATTATACATAATATATCAGAGAAATAAAAAGCGGGGGCAATGCGGCTGGCGGTCCGTACGCGTGTCCGTCCCGGTCGGCAGCGGTTGGCGGGCGCGGGGTGGGCCTGTACTGTATAGTTAAACTATTCATAATCTTAATATTACTAATCACTCCACACTGGACACTCACACCCACATTAGTATTTATTTACATTGCACCCGTGCGAAACCGAGGCGGATCAGCTAGTACATAAATAAGAAAGACTCAGATGAACACAAACATCTTTATTTATCCTATGGGAATCGAACTTACGAGCTCGTGATCAATAGACCATTCAGACCAATCGGACCACTAGACCACACGTCAAATCATCTAAGAATATTGATCTGCAGTTGCAATTTGATAAGTGAACTCGAATAACCACCAGCTAACCAATTAGGGACTAGGTTATCATAAATTATTATAATATGCTTGTGTGGAACCATATTTTTATCTTACAGGATTAGAATAACCCATTTAATACCTTATCTTAATACCGATTGATATAACGGAATAGTAATTGAGCTCTTATCAAAAATATGGTATTTTATATATTGAATATGGTTGATTAGGTTTTAAACTTTTAAATATTGCTTGGGAAAAGGATAGAGTGACGAAATGTTAGTTAACTATCGTTGTTTGAGCTTGTCGTCTGCGGCAAGCACGCACAAGCGCGCCTTGAGCCACGCGGAGTCGCGGATGTGGTGCGCGAGGCGCCGGTCGGCCCGAGCCTCCGCCGCCGCCGCCTCCGCCTCCGCCTCCGCCTCGCGCGCGTGCCACCCGATTCTGATACAACAGTAGTAAAACCATGGTACGTGCCATGCGTTTGCAAATAGGTACACTTCGCGCCAAACTTATTGTCCGGGTTGAAGTTGGCGCTAGCTAACTAACCCGGCCGTAAAAATCAGAGAAAGAAAAATATTGGATTAGAATAATTTAAAACGACAGATTATATCTTGAGCTTTCGTTTTCAATCTGTAAGCACCAGCTTTCGAATAAAAAAAGAATTATCAAAATTGGTTCACCCAGTCGAAAGTTCTGAGGTAACAAACATAAAAAAAAAACAGTCGAATTGAGAACCTCCTCCTTTTTTGAAGTCAGTTGAAAAAAACATTTAATTTGAGAATAATCACGCCAATTTGTCTGTTTCGTAGTGATTTCATAGTAAAAAAAACTATCAGTGTCAGTTTCGGAATGTCAAACACGCCATTACGGCAGATTAATATCAGTCTCATGGTAAAAACCATCAACTTGACAGCTGTCATGCCTGTCATGTACCTCCGGTACAAATTTGGGCTGAGTTGTATTGTTTGCCTATGCTGGCTTTTGATAAACTCCTTTTGAGCATGCATTATGTAAGCCAGACGATAAGAGCTGATTTAGTTTTTAGGGTTCCGTACTCGAAAGGCGCCAACAGGACCCTATTACTAAGCTTTGCTGCCCGTCCGTCCCTCCGAGACTGTCTGCCAGTGGGCTGTATCTCATGAACCGTACTTAATAGGTAGAGAGTTAGATCGAGACATTTTCACTGAGTTCTATTTCTAGTGCCACAATAACCAACTTTATTCATAGGCCTGTACTAATAAAAAATGGTACGGAACCCTTTATGTGCGGATCCGACTCGCACTTGACCGGTTTTTTTTTGTACGTGAAACCTAGCTATGGCAAGTAAATTAGCGTCATATCGGACGGACTCTGGTCCGCGGGCTACGTACACTTGCGAGCTGGTGAGCGGCGCGGCGTGGCGGTCGCGCGGCCCGCGGCCAAACATGTCGCGGATGCGGCCCAGCGCGCGCCGCTCGGCCGCAGCCTGCTCCGCGCCGCCCCCGCCGCCCCCGCCGCCGCCCTCCTCGCGCGCGTAGAACTTTCCCGTCACCGTAGCGGCTGTGGACACGTCAGGCGATACGCGAGGCATTAACACCGACTCCGAAGCGATCACGCGTTACGTTACGGAATCCGACGACACTTACGCAGACCGAGCGGCCTGACCAGCGACACGTAGGAGCGGCCCGCCTCGCGTTGCGCCGCGAACCGCAGCTTGAAGGAGCGCGCGTGCAGCGAGCGAGGCGCCTCGGCCGCCGCCGGGGCCGCGCCCGCCCCGGCCGGGGCCGCCCGCGCCGTCAGCGAGCTTTCCGTATCCTCCGTCGCCATCGCAGTGTGTTCTATATCACCGCTTCAGGGTCGACCACTGAACTTAAATCGATAATGACGGGTTGCTAGGAAAATGTATTATTATTGACGGTCCCTTCCCTTGCGCAAATGCGCACAGAGCAAGTGTAGAAACACATATGTGTTTCTACATTACATAAACTAAATGTTTGCATTCCCCAAAGGGTTACGCAGAGGTGTACAGTGACGAGCAAAAACATTTATACACTAACAAAGTTCAAATATTTTTATTTCAATTAGACCATATAAATAGGTACTCTTGAAACCTTAAACTAGTTGCACGGTACCATAAAAAGTGTGTCTTATGGAGAAGAGCCGGCAAGAAACTTCATAGATACTCTTTTAAAAAATATGTGTGGTAACAGTAACAATTGTTGTGAATAGTTATGAGGATGATGCAGCTTGATGTGTAGATGCAGAGATTAAAGAGTAGGTAAGTATTGAATTGAAAAGATAGCCATAGTAGTAAGAGCCGACCCGCCCCGACAGACAGCACTCGTTCACGATCATGACATGTGTATAGGCGCCGTTTGACTCAACCATGTTGTAGGGAATAAAACGACCCGACACACAACGCCACCATCAGCAGGACATTTAAGTGAGAATGACAAGCTCAGACTGCGGGGCTAGTTATATTTAAGTAACATCTAAGCCTGTAGAATACTCATACTTTACAGTTCATAATGTTAATTTTCTTAATAATAAAAGATGTTACGGTAATATATATAATAATATAATATTCAACCCATATACTGTCCCAAGATGTTTTCCTTTTCACCGTTAAAGCGAGTGATAATTACGCACATGATTTCGAAAAGTCAGAGGTGCGTGTCTTGGATTGGAACTCGAGAACTTTGACTTGGCAGTCCAGTGGTCGTACCCCTAGGCTATCACTACTAATATATATACTATATCAATTTAAAAGTTCGCAGATATTTTTTTTATGTCACAATATAATTATTGCAATGTCAAATAGTAATAATAAAATAAAAAATATGTCAGCCTAAAATGTTGTAATTATGGACTCAGTCAAAAGCCGAAAATAGTAACAAAATTGCTAAATCGATTTTCTCCTATAGTACCAATAGAACTTTTGCGATATTAGGAACGAAAGTATTAACGAACCAATACTATAGCGACATTAGTGTTAAAACAATGTTGCAATCGTTTATTCATAACAAAATCGCTTTAACACTTATGTTAGTAGTGTATGGTTGATGAGCGTACGGTTAGAAGACGAATGGAGGAAGTTAATTTTAAAGCCAGTAGAAAGCTCGCGGTTCGCAACTTGTCAGACAGCACCGAGTAGCTCGCACTTTGCCTGCGACTTCGTTCCCGTAGAAGTTGAATTTCTCCCCCCTTTTTTTTGCATATTTTTTTTATTGATACTCTCCAATTTTTTTTAAATCAGTCCAGTAAGCTAGTAAACTCTTCAGCTTTATAATATTAGTATAGATTTGTTTCGTAAAAAAACATACGAACAATCCGATACTTAAATTATATGTATTTATAACTAGAAATTAACAATTTTTCTCTTTAATTGCTGTGTTTCCTTGCTTCTTGCCAAATTTCATGATTCTAGATCAACGGAAGTACCCCTAAAAGTTTGATTTACTTGGGTCTTTCACAATATGCGGCAAAAATGGCAATTTATTGTACGTATTTTTTTATTGCATTGACTTAGAAGCTTGATTTTTTTATGTATAGTATTTGGTATTAGTTTCAACTTGATATCTCCACGCATTCCTGAGTCAAAAGGTTCTGACAGACAGACAGACGGACAACAAAGTGGATTATAGTGGTTATAGGATTATAAGGGTTCCTTTTGAGGTACGGAACCCTAAAAAGGTTTTATTTAAAAAAATAAATGACTGCCAAGCAACAACAAAAATAACTCAACAAAATTACACAGATGCTGAAGCGGTATTGCGCGAAGAGGAGGCAATTTCACCAGATGAACTGAGCGTAGCCCAGATGCGCGAGATGAAGGAGCACGCGAAGAACTACACGTTCCAGACCGAAGTGAATCGCATGATGAAGCTCATCATCAACTCGCTGTACAGGAACAAAGAGGTGATGCGCTGTCTGCTTTGTCTTGCTTCGTACAACCAACGTATCAGTAGCATAGCGGATTACAGTAGCCACTTGAATGTTCTAGATTTTCCTTCGAGAATTGATCTCGAACGGTTCTGACGCTCTCGATAAGATTCGGCTGCTGTCGTTGACGGACCGCGACGTCCTGGAGACCAACCCGGACCTAAGTATTCGCATAAAGGCCGAGCCCGACAAGCGCCTGCTGCACATCATCGACTCCGGCATCGGCATGTCCCGCCACGAGCTCATCAACAACCTCGGCACCATCGCCAAGTCGGGCACGGCAGAGTTCCTGTCGAAGATGCAGGACGCGGACAAGGTATGCATCGGTGCTACAATGTACTACCTAAACAGAATTGCTTAGGCGTACTATGTCACTAAAAACGAGTACAGCGAGAGATGTTGTTCCCAAAGGAAGTTTATCTCTGTCTATATTAGGGTGTCCAAATAATACTTTTAAATTATGTGGTGTATTTCGTGCGTTCTTGGGGAGCAGATTTATGCAAATGGCATTAACGATAAAATCTAACGGCGCGCCCTTATTATACATTTATTATTAAATATGTCCGTCGTCGTAGATTGAAAATAAATGCCATTTTCGTAAACAGCATCCAAGAAACCTTGAAATTGATACCCATGATTATGAATAGGAAAAAAATCACTATCACTAGATCAAAGTCCTAAATCAAAGTCCTCCGCCGCGTATGCCTGTCTGTTTGCGATAAACTCAAAAACTACTTTGGTTTTCGAGGAAGGTTTTAGTACCTATACATTTGCTAAAATATAAATAGCCGCGCGGGCGAAGCAGCTGGCGGAAAGCTAGTGTTGGGAGTATTCCCATCTGTCCCCAAGAGATTTTTTTTTAATTTTGATTGCCTGCCTCGGAATAGAGAAGTTGGGAATATGCCTGTCATCATCTTCCCTTTTTTACTCAGGGTTTGTTGCAACACCTAACTTGAGAACTGCCGAACCGATTGTCGTGGTTTATGGTTTGTTGGATTTGTCTCCGCTCCGAATAGCGAATAACTATTAAAACATCAGAAAAACACGGGGCAGCGCCAATTTTGACGTCGGGGTCCATGACAGCTTATGACAAACTTTAGTAATACGATGGAAAGTACTAGGGTAGCATAAGCTGTACGAAGATATTAGGTAGGTAGGTCTTCATCACGGGGCCGCTGTATATGACGTCGTTGTCTGAGAGACTTCGGAATACTAGGGTTGCATAAAACATGAAGCGTGGCCTTGTATGCTGGTTCCGGTAATGTCTATCCGTAGGAAGACGGGACGGGCCGCTAGGATATTATAATTTACAAGATCTCGGGTCTTCAAAAATACAATTATGTTACCTTTTGATACTATTTTATAAAAAATTATATTCTGTGAATTTGCATGCTGAGATAAAAAATATTATTAAGTTACTGATTTCTGACACTTACGCGAATACTAGACATTGAAATAAAACTACTTTTTACGGATTTTATCGCGATATTATTTTAATCCCGACGTTTCGGACCCTTTACAGCGTCCATTGTCACGGGTGACTAAGGTGGTAGGCATCTTGACGTTTCAATTACTAACAGCTACCCTACATTTTTGTTAATTGTTGGCAATCCGATTCACGCAGAACGAGCTCACCGTATCCTTCGGTCTTGCAGTTTTTGGCTTGGATTTATATTTAATTGAATCTATGATAGGGTTCCAAGCAGGTGGTAAGACCCAGCCATCTTCTCTGTTGGATTCTAATTTGGATGTTTTTTAATTTCAATGGCCTCACGAATCATCCTGGGTAGGAATCGGTTTTCTTTTGCGAGGACTTGTGGTTGATCAAATCTGATGTAGTGGCGGGCCTTGTCTAGGGTGTGTTCACAAATTGCAGACTTTTCGGAACGGCGTTGTTTTACATCAGCGATGTGTTCTTTCACGCGGGTCCCTATTCTTCGTTTAGTTTGGCCTATGTAAGAGAGACCACAGTCACAATCATTAATTGTTGGCAATCCGATTCACGCAGAAATGCCCCTCAAACCGTGGTAGTAGAGAGCAGAAAGCGACTCTTGTCCGAAATCGAGACCTCCGTAGAGCAAGTCTCTGAATGGGATCAACGTAACCTCGTTCGATTTAATCCTGCTAAGACAAGTCTGCGTGTTCTCTGCAAAAAAAAACCATTCGTTATAGCGCCTAAGTTCCAGGACACTTCCCTTACAATCTCCCAGAGCATCAGGATCTTTGGCGTCGAAATTACGAACGATGTCCAATACCGTGGTCATTTGGAAGGCAAAGCCAAGCTGGATTCTAAATAGAGCGAGATGGTATTTCACTTCCAGTCATAGGCTTTTGCTTTACGAAGTCAAATCCGGCCTCATATGGAGTACTGCTCTCATATCTGGGTTGGTGCACCCCAACTCCAAGTCCTTCCTTTTTTTCCTCCTTCCAACGCCGGGCGGTTCGTATCATCGACGATCCATAGGCGCATAGGGAAATCAAAACACTTTTGTACCCTCCAACTAGTGCTGCCTTTAGCAGATATTTTTTGAATCTTCAGAGAAAAAAGGCTCTGACATGGGGTTGTTCAAATAGCGCGTATACAGGGCTCTTTATGGGCTTTATAAAGATCAGCGGCTCCTCCGGTGTTGCAGGTGTGCATGGGCGGCGATGAACACTTACTATCAGGTGGCTCGCCGGCTCGACTTTCAAACACAAAAAAACCGCCATTAAATACGTTTCTCGAGCTCCTAAAGCTTGGGACCACCCCAAATGTATACGCAACAGTGTTAGCAGCTCGCGAGTAGTATGTGGCTTTTATTTAAATATATTATCCAATACCCAGCGATAAATATGTATATACACTAGGTTTTCACTGCTTCAAAAATTATGAAAAGTTCAAATTGAAATTCAAATATATTATTTCTAATAGACCATATAAGTAGGTACTTTTTGTAAATTTCTGTGAATCATTAAATAAACAGTACGCGATCTTGTTTAGAAATGTCCGCATCCGACTCGCCTACAGTCACCGCTTGACGTTCGCAGGGCGCGCAGCAGAGCGGCGCGCAGGAGATGAACGACATGATCGGACAGTTCGGCGTGGGCTTCTACTCCGCCTTCCTCGTGGCCGACAAGGTCACCGTGGCGTCCAAGAGCAACCACGACAAGCAGCACGTGTGGCAGTCCGACGCCAGCGCCTTCAGCGTGGCCGAGGACCCGCGCGGGGACACGCTGCGCCGCGGCACGCACATCACGTGAGTGGCCCCACCGCCCCACCGCCCCACCGCCCCACCGCCCCACCGCCCCATAGCCCCACCGCCCCGCCGCCCCGCCCCACCTCACGCCCCACGCCTGTTGCAGGCTGCACATCAAGGAGGAGGCGGCCGACTACCTGCAGCCAGACACCATCCGCAACCTCGTCAAGAAGTACTCGCAGTTCATCAACTTCCCCATCTACCTGTGGGCCTCGCGCACCGAGACCGTGGAGGAGGCCGAGGCCGAGGCCGAGGACAAGGCGGAGGGCGACGACGACGCGCAGGTAATACTACCCAAATCTCTTACTAAATACCTAGTATTTATCTATCCAAAGATAGCGAATACATAAAAAGCGCGCATCCGCTGCCGCGTAAGTAAAGGTACGGTGGTGCTGCATACCATTTTGTGAAAATGTAAGTTAAATATTCAGGACTGCATAAAGACACGCATCATAACTGATGTCTAACATGTTATATGTTACCCAATACTACATCCCGATAAAGCAGTGCAGGTAATTAAATCGCCATCCTTCTGTATAATCATTATAATAATTACAATTATCCGTTATTTTAATGAAGGAAACAATCGCCTGGCGGGCAGGGCTCTAACCTGCGTCTTCTGGTTGAGTACACCGGACGCTATGACCTCTAAGCCACCAGGAGTCCTACTCGCCAAGTAGAAATTTTCCTTCACATTCTAAAGGAGGTCATCAAAATCTGCAAATTATGTACTGAAAGCACACTTATTGGAAAAAATACCTGGTGTTACGTTGGTTAAGACTCGTCGTACTTTTTTATGCTTACTAGGGGATGAGAAAAAAATACTTTTAATTTGAAAAACGAACGCCAAAGAAGGTCACCAAAAGCCCATACAGGCTTTTGGTGACATCCTTTACGTCCCAAGGTGACGTTAGCGTTAGTTCAGACTTCATTAAAATAACTGGTAATCTAAGCATGGAAAATGCTTAAAAAATACAAAAAGAAATCACAATATTATACTTACAGTAAATCACGGTTCCATTTGAGTCAAACAATCCGTCAATCAAAGCAGAATCATGTTATATTTAAATGGTTTGTCACTAACTCAATTTATTTTTCGCTTTTCAGTTACTTTTTCTTTGGTTAATTTTTTTATTATAAAGTATTTTTTTGTGACTAATATCTAAAGAGGTCCTCATTAGTAATGTTACTTTATCTTAGTCAGGTCCAAGGTTATCATGAAGTTTAATGAAATAAACCCAAACACGACGTGGCAGCTGTAACATACATAAAAAAAAACACATACAGTCGAATCGGGAAGCTCCTCCGGTTTTTGGTCAGATGAAAATATGAATCCGAGAGAGAGTTAGTTTCTTAGTATCACAGTTTTTTATGATTTCGGTTTAAATACTAAAAATATCCATTCTGATGCTTGCCAACGTGCCACCTAAGCCAGGTCGTCCACCATCCTCCTCGAAAACAGGAGCCAGACCCAGGAAAGAACACCGGTGTTGGTTTCGTAAGTAAGTCAGTAAGTCTGACAGATGCCTCCACCATGGATGGGGGACATCCATGAGGATTACCAACTTCGTGAACAAAAAAAAACTTATTGAATAAATAAATACCTAAAATTATTTTCTTTAGGTAGAAGATGCTGCTGAAGAAAAACAAGAGACCAAAAAGACGGAGAAAACCGTGTGGGACTGGGAGCTGATGAACGACAACAAGCCCATCTGGACCCGTAAGCCCAACGAAGTCAACGACGACGAGTACACGCAGTTCTACAAGAGCCTCACCAAGGACACGTCGCCGCAGCTGGCCAAGTGCGTACTCTGTCGGCTCAGCTCAGCCGGGCCCGCTCGGGCTCGGCCGGGCCCGCTCGGGCTCGGCCGCGCTCGGCCGGTCGCTAACGTCTCTCCCCGCAGGGCGCACTTCCTAGCGGAGGGCGAGGTGACGTTCCGCGCGCTGCTGTTCGTGCCGGTCGCTGACCGCGTTGTGTTACTGTCGCAGGGCGCACTTCCTAGCGGAGGGCGAGGTGACGTTCCGCGCGCTGCTGTTCGTGCCGGTCGCTGACCGCGTTGTGTTACTGTCGCAGGGCGCACTTCGTGGCGGAGGGCGAGGTGACGTTCCGCGCGCTGCTGTTCGTGCCGGTCGCTGACCGCGATGTGTTACTGTCGCAGGGTCACTTCCTAGCGGAGGGCGAGGTGACGTTCCGCGCGCTGCTGTTCGTGCCGGTCGCTGACCGCGTTGTGTTACTGTCGCAGGGCGCACTTCGTGGCGGAGGGCGAGGTGACGTTCCGCGCGCTGCTGTTCGTGCCGGTCGCTGACCGCGATGTGTTACTGTCGCAGGGTCACTTCCTAGCGGAGGGCGAGGTGACGTTCCGCGCGCTGCTGTTCGTGCCGGTCGCTGACCGCGTTGTGTTACTGTCGCAGGGCGCACTTCCTAGCGGAGGGCGAGGTGACGTTCCGCGCGCTGCTGTTCGTGCCGGTCGCTGACCGCGTTGTGTTACTGTCGCAGGGCGCACTTCGTGGCGGAGGGCGAGGTGACGTTCCGCGCGCTGCTGTTCGTGCCGGTCGCTGACCGCGATGTGTTACTGTCGCAGGGTCACTTCCTAGCGGAGGGCGAGGTGACGTTCCGCGCGCTGCTGTTCGTGCCGGTCGCTGACCGCGTTGTGTTACTGTCGCAGGGCGCACTTCGTGGCGGAGGGCGAGGTGACGTTCCGCGCGCTGCTGTTCGTGCCGGTCGCTGACCGCGATGTGTTACTGTCGCAGGGTCACTTCCTAGCGGAGGGCGAGGTGACGTTCCGCGCGCTGCTGTTCGTGCCGGTCGCTGACCGCGTTGTGTTACTGTCGCAGGGCGCACTTCGTGGCGGAGGGCGAGGTGACGTTCCGCGCGCTGCTGTTCGTGCCGGTCGCTGACCGCGTTGTGTTACTGTCGCAGGGCGCACTTCGTGGCGGAGGGCGAGGTGACGTTCCGCGCGCTGCTGTTCGTGCCGGTCGCTGACCGCGTTGTGTTACTGTCGCAGGGCGCACTTCGTGGCGGAGGGCGAGGTGACGTTCCGCGCGCTGCTGTTCGTGCCGGTCGCTGACCGCGTTGTGTTACTGTCGCAGGGCGCACTTCGTGGCGGAGGGCGAGGTGACGTTCCGCGCGCTGCTGTTCGTGCCGCGCCTGCAGCCGGCCGACTCGTTCAACCGCTACGGCACCAAGACCGACCACATCAAGCTCTACGTGCGCCGCGTCTTCATCACGGACGAGTTCAACGACCTCATGCCCAACTACCTGAGCTTCATCCAGGGCATCGTGGACAGCGACGACCTGCCGCTCAACGTCAGCCGCGAGACGCTGCAGCAGCACAAGCTCATCAAGATCATCAAGAAGAAGCTCGTGCGCAAGGTGCTCGACATGCTCAAGAAGATCCCCGACGACGAGTACGACGCCTTCTGGAAGGAGTACTCCACCAAGTGAGTCGCCCGCCGCCTACGAGTGCCGACCGGGCTTAGCATTTGTATTTCGATGCTTTCTACTTAGCTAGTATACGTGACACATAATGTTTCCGCCGCAGCATCAAGCTGGGCGTGATCGAGGACCCCAGCAACCGCTCGCGGCTGGCCAAGCTGCTGCGCTTCCAGTCGTCCCGCGCCGCCGGCAGCACGTTCCTGGCCGACTACGTGGCCAGGATGAAGCCCAACCAGAACCACATCTACTACATCGCCGGCTCCAGCCGCGAAGAGGTAATATTTTAAATGCAAATGTAACTGTTTCTTATCCTTTCAGGACTAAACTGCTTAACTTATTTAGGTAATTTGATACAGAGATAGATAATTATAATAATAACACATCTACACATTACATAATTTAAAGTTATCTATTTAATGTTTTTCTTGAATAAAATACTAGACGTAGGTCTCATTTCAAACTCCAGAAGTAATCTGCCATCATATATGCACGTCCCATGGTACTAATTTCTTAGTGGAATCTTTCTCCTTGTTCATCACTAAAGTGATCGAAATTATCTGGAAAATGGTCCAAATGAGACCCTCCTTTACTAGCCTTTTCACGCGTGCGCTATATCGTAATTTTAGAATGGAATGCAAGACATTTTTTTGTTTTAGTATAATTCTGACTGTTCTTTGGCAAAAAAGGTCTCTTATTAAGTCATTTAACTGGTTTTGATCAAAAAATTATTTTATCATGACTTCAGTTATACAGTGTTATAGGAAATACCTTAGCTATTTTCGATCTTATGAATCAGAATCGGTAACCGAACAAATTGGTGAAGAAAAAAAAAATTTTTTTTTTCGTTATTTTGTCTTTGTAATGTCCGAAATATTCTAAAACGATAGAGCGCCTAAAAAGTGAATGACCTTAAGGTAAGTGCCCCCGTCGGCCATACACTCGTAGGCATCTTTACTTAGATAAGTGTGCGAAAACGTTTCACTATCACGCACACACACACACACTACCCAGCGCAGGCCACGCGGGCGCACGGGGTAGAAATACTAGGAGCGGCGGGCGGGTGGCAGGGGGCGGGCCACGGGCATGCCGGAACTCCGGAAGTAAACAGTTTCCGAAAACCTGTGACGCGAGCGCGCGTGTGTCGGTAATTGCGCTCGAGACAATTTTTTACGTAATCCGCGCTCGGGTGTTATTTAAAATGTACAGTAACCGCGAATATTACGAGATGGTGCGAGTGTATGTACATTCAAAGTGGTGAGAGTCTCTACGCAGCACGTAGACTTTACGAAGCCGAGAGAAGCCCTCTTCTTTGTGCGGACGCTAAATGCCGACAATCGTCTAGTCTAGACACTGAAAATAGCTTAGGGTTGTCACAAAAAACATTTGCAAGTACTTACTTTCCTACAGGTGATATGTTTTTAAGTTCAAATTAATCTATGTGTTAGTTGTAGTAGTATTGATTTTTAGCAAGATGTTACCTTCTCGATTTAATGTTTACTTTTCGCGACAGGCCGAAGTGAATAAAATGTTGTTAAATTAATTTAATTTGAGAAAAATCACGCCATTTTGGCACACTATTATCTGTTTCATAGTGATTTCATAGTAAAAACTGTCACCTTGACAGCTGTCAGTGTCAACGAGCAGAATGACATATAACAACAAAACTTGTCTTTTGCGTTTTGATACATACATTTGATTAGTAGAGTTTCTTATTAGATTCAAAGAACCAGTGTCATTTAGGCTTATTTGATATTTCGTTTTTATAATCTTAATTTATCATAACGTTATGTTGTTATAATAATGATTTTTTAATTAAATAATTGAAAATGAAACATTTAAATAAAACTAAACGCAATTGCACACTCGATGTTGCTACGTGATTTAATTGTACTACGGTTATTTAAAACTTTGAAACTGTTTTTCATATAAAAACATTTTTTTTTTCGAATTCCTCTTATTTTCTGTACAATTTGGTATGTATGTACACAAAACAAAACGGATCAGTTTACAGGGCACACCAACGTAGACGTACTTCGCCTATTTACTAGTGTTAGCTTTACAATAACCCGTTGTCCACTCACACACTTGCAATTTCTTGTTGCTTCACAGTATATATGAAACAAAGAATATGAAGCATAAATTCAAAGGTATTATCAACTGATACCGTGGCATTGGTGTATATGCCTTAACCTGATAATAAGAACATTATTCCAGAAAAAATGATATTATTATATGGAAGAAAATATTAAACAATGTGTAATATATGATAACAACAATATTTATTGACATGGTTTTTTTTAAATTATAAATACAAATTATAAAGTATGGTTCATGACAAATATTCTAAGTGGGACAAGAATTCACTTTGTTTTTCATATTCAAGAGGGTAATTTGTTTATTAATGATATGAATAAACATGTTAGTAAGTTAGATAATAAGATACTGGCGATCCTAAATTGTTAATTGTAATCTCACTAACAATAACATCAATCATGTAATACAAATTACCCCCTGATATTTTTAATAGCCGATTGGTGCGCCATCACTATCTATTCTGTAAAACATCCAAGTAACCTTGACTGGTATTGCGACTATTACTTGTTGCAAACGTGTCCTCATGCTAGCAACCATATTCCAGCACAAAACCTGCACTAATTCACCGGTACCCATTGATGACATCCATCCCCAATAACCCAACGTAATGCGGCCACTAGACCTGCATGGAGTAATATTTTTTTTGTTATAGCGTTCACCATCTTTCCGCCATAATATTTTACGACCGTCCTTGTCCGACTTAAAACATTTTTCATCGCTAAATATAACTATATTATTGCACCAATCAAAATCCAAATATTCTCTTGCGAAGCGAACCCGGTTTTGCATGTGAATATCAGACAGTAATATTTTCTTGGCTGGCCTACGACATTTCACACCAGCTGCACGCAAGTGGTTCCGCACAGTTTGTCACGTCACGTCATGTTTAGTCGCCGTGGAACGAGTAGTGAGGAAGGGCTCAGCCAAATGCGTAGCAACTATATCACGGTGCCATGCATTGGTATCTGTATATGCAAATCCAGCCTTTGGTCCCGGTCGGCAAGGATCAATGCTTCCCGAATCTGCATAACGATGGACCCACAATTGCACAGTTCTTCTCTGTGAACAATAATTAAATATTGTTACATAAAACATCAATAAACAAGATGTGTATTATTGAAACATAATAAACTGCTAAACGTAATAATAATATTTTGTTACTCACCGATATCTTTAAACGCCTCGCAAATTCACTAATTGAAACGTTTTGCTCATGCAAAATAATTATCTCAGCTCTTAAAAGTGTAGTTAAGTGATTCATATTGATTCACAAATAATAGCACTTCTCAAAATACGCAGGGTATAATGTCTAAAAACGTAACAGAAGCGCGATAGTCAATAGCATTATGACGATGAAATTAAACTACTAACATATTATGATTTGTCATTTTTAGAAGGTAGACCATTAATATAATCCAAACCAAATATAAAGAAGACTTGCTAATACTATACAATGAATTGAACAAACAAATGTAAAATATTTTTTAAAACATACAAAAAGTTGAACCGTTGATAGTAAGATTCCATCTTACGGTGCCGGCGACAAGAAGCGCACGCTAAACTAATGCGCCACAGTGGAGTCTGATTCATTAGCTAAATTTATGCATCATATTTCCTGCAACTTTAAAATGTAGTAACTAACACTAGTAAATAGGCGAAGTAATGAACGCATTGAGTTTACGCACACCAACATCTACGTTGGTGTGCCCTGTAAACCGATCTATTTTGTTTTGTGTACCTCTGGTACTAATTTGGGCTGAGTTGTATGGGCTTTCGATGACCTCCTTTACGATATAATTGATTCTCATCCTCACATACAAACGAATTAAAAATCTCTAGTTTCCATTTTCCATTTTTATTGCTGTACGATGCCGAATAACAACCGTAAACTCCACATGTAGAACGCATTATTAAAATAATTGTCTCATTGGCATAAATAGATAATATTAGCGATAGCCACACTTGAAACTCCGTACCGACGCGCAGTGTAGGTCGAGCGGACGCCGCCCTGCCGCCTGCGAACAAGCGCTGCGGGGGCGCCGCTCTGCCCCGCACCGCATCACATCGTTGACCTGTCTAGACGACCGAGTCGAATCACTGTTTACACTGTGACTGTGTCGTCAAATTAAATCTTATAAAGGAAGTAGACAACTATATGGTATAGCTATGTAAGCGGTATAAAAGACGTATTTAGGTACTTGATAAGAAATAAATAAACATCTGTTTAACAGTTTTTAAAATGTCTTACGGGGTGAAATACGCAATGAATGTTAATATGGAACACAGTAACTACTTGACGTGGACGTAGTGGCAGGCATAATACATTACACTTTATTTATTTATTTATTTCATACAGGAAAACCAACAGCTATACAAAATTATTTATAATATATAATATAATTATAACTACGTCATTACAGCCCGGATTCCAGAGGGAATATTATAACGCGTCACTCTACATTTCTTAATTACTTTTAGAGGATTCTTCACATTTTGAGCATCACCCGGACGAAACGACCTTAAAACCTTTCCGATAGTTCTGTAGGTACAGTCAAAATCAGATATCGGAGCAGCAAGAGTATTCGCCTTCAAGAGACTTGACGTATGCCTAGTGGTTCGAGTGGACTGCTGGCGTGGGTTAGATTTCCACAGGACACAAATATTTATTTGATAAAAATATAAGGTGTTACAAAATTAACTCATAGAATTTCATGTGGTGACTCAGTATCGAAAAACTAACATATTCCAAAAAAAATATATATTTTTTTTTCGATATACTCAATGGCTCAACCGATTTAGATAAATGATACCTTATTAGATTCGTCTTGATGGCACGAGTGTTACTGGGTACATGAAATTTAAAAAAAAAACAAAGGCGTATTTTATTTGCTTTAATGTGCGAGCTGATTTCTACAATGATCTTTGGATGTTTAAATATTCATTTTAAATTATCATTTAGGATCTATCTAGAGATTCTATGATGATTTATAAACTAAAAAGTAGGGAATATAATCAATTAAATAAAATTTAAAAAACCGACTGCGTAAAAGGTACTAACAGTATTAAAAACAAGCTGTGTGTGTGTTTCCAACATCACACAGCTTGTTTTTAGTACTGTTAGTACTTTTTTCAAATAAGTATAATAAGTATGTATTTGAAAAATATATATAAATATTATATTCATTGTCCTTCATCTATAGTGCAAGCTCTGCTTAGTTTGGAACTAGATGGTACTGTGAAAATGTCCAAAAATATTTATTTATTCAAATAATTCTACACACCCAAAAAAATAATATCAATATCTACACTAGAAAGTGTTCAAATTATAATTATAATCCCATGCATCAATATGATCTAGACACTGCTCTTTAATCTCTGCATCTATAGTCCGCACCACCACTGAAGTCCTATAGACGCAGCGCTGCTGTCGCAGAACTAAATGTTGCCAGTATGAAGATACATTTATACTTATGCAAGTTTTCATGTTCGTTCATTCTACACACCAGAACGACTGTATTTCTGAACTTCGAAGTTCAAAATGTCGATGTACGGTATTCATAAAGTTCTTAAGTGCGAATTACGTGAGTTAGAAAGTACGTTATGCCGAATTACTGAATGTCGAATGTTGACAATCTCGATGTACGTTACTTCGAAAGTTTACTACTCCGAATTACTTTATTGCGAATGTTCACAATCTCGATGTACGGAACTTCGAAAGTTAACTACTCCGAATTACTTTATTGCGAATGTTCACAATCTCGATGTACGGAACTTCCAAAGTTTACTATTCCGAATTACTTTATTGCGAATGTTCTCACAGTGGTGGCGCGGACTCTACACATCAAGCTGCATCGTCCTCATTTTACTATTCCCAATATAAAATACTGTTACTGTCACTATACATTTAAATATATGACTGATTGCTGTAACCATTTATATATATTTTTTAAAAGAGTGACTATTGAGTTTCTTGCCGGCTCTTCTCCATAAGTCCAACTTTTTGGAACCGTGCAACTAGTTTGACTTTTCGAAAGTACCTATTTATATGGTCTAATTGAAATAAAATATTTGAATTTGAAAAATTTGAATTTATAAATATATATAATAATATGGAGTTTCTTGACGGCTCTTCTCCATAAGACCCTTTTTTTTAAACCGTGCAATGAGTTGGACTTTTTAAAGGAAAAAGTATTTGAATTTCATGATGGTGTATATTTTGTGTGTAGGTTGAGAAGTCTCCATTCGCCGAGCGTCTGGTGCGTCGGGGCTACGAGGTGTTGTATCTCACGGAGGCCGTGGACGAGTACTGCCTGTCGTCGCTGCCCGAATACGACGGCAAGAAGTTCCAGAATATCGCCAAGGAGATTTTCGATTTGGAAGAGAGTCAGCATTCTTTCGTTACCTCGTTTTTATCAGATGTCAACCGTGTGAAATTGTTTCATTGATATTAAACGTTACGTTCGGCAGGCGAACAAGAAAAGGAGCGGTTGGAAGCCTACAAGCGGCAGTTCGAACCGCTGACGCAGTGGCTGAGCAACAAGCTCGGCACCTGGATCACGCGCTGCGTGGTCTCGCGCCGCCTCGACCGCTCGCCCGCCGCGCTGGCCGCCACCGCCTTCGGCTGGACCGGCAACATGGAGCGCCTCGCGCTCTCCAACGCGCACCAGAAGGTGAGCACCCGTGCGCGCCCGGCCGCACCCGCGCGCATCCGGCCGCGCCCGTGC
This sequence comes from Acronicta psi, assembly GCA_946251955.1. Taxonomy (NCBI): domain Eukaryota; kingdom Metazoa; phylum Arthropoda; class Insecta; order Lepidoptera; family Noctuidae; genus Acronicta; species Acronicta psi. Next base: position 60,660 of record OX276473.1, on the reverse strand, counting down.
GCATCCGCGCCCGCTCACCGCACCCTCGCTGTTGCAGGCTGACGACGCCCAGCGCAAGCACCACCTGACGCAGAAGAAGATGCTGGAGATCAACCCGCGGCACCCGCTCGTGGTGGAGCTGCTGCGGCGCGTGCGCGAGGCGCCGGACGCCGCCGCCACCGCGGCCGCCGCCGACACGCTGTACCGCACGGCCGCGCTGCGCTCCGGCTACATGCTGCAGGAGGGGCAGGCCGTCGCCTTCGCCGAGAGCGTGGAGCGCATGCTGCAGGCCTCGCTGGGCCTGCCGCCCGACGCCGCGCCCGAGGACGAGCCCGACGCCGACGCCGAGGCCGACGCCGACGCCGAGGCCGAGCTGCCAGCCGAGGACCACGACGAGCTGTAGGCGCTCCCTCGCCGACGCGACGCATTCCGTACTCGTGCACGACTGAATATTGTGTGAATGTCTCGTGTTACATTGATGACTAGACTTTTTATACGTGAGATTATGAATTGATAGTTTAATGTAAATAAATTATATATTTATTATTAAATTTTACTTTTTATTATTCACTGACTGAATGGTACTAGTAGTACTAGTACAAAAATCCATAAATATTTAAGTGCTAATCACCTCCAGAAAAGCATTCAGTAAAAATACCTACAACACTAATATGACCGATATTGTGTGATTGACACCGGCATGGCCACCATAGGAGATTTAAATTTTGATTACATAAAAAAATACTAATTATTCGCCAAAATAACAACGTCTGTGATCTTCTAGTGGTTAGTACGCGAGTGTATCGAACTGCTGATGTGGTCGTGGGTTCGAATCCCACAGGACACAAATGTTTATATGATGAAGTGTTTCTGATTGTCTGGGTGTGTTTATTATATAGTGTGGCTGACCCTGGCCTGGCCACAATCGGGGATTTAATTTTGATGACGTCAAAATTTAGTCGCTATTTAGTCGAAATTAGTCGCCAAATATCAGATTTAGTAGGTCACCGGTTCAAAAGTTATAAGGGTTTATAGGTGGCCGTGCCAGAGTCAGCCTCCCCAGCTCGGCCACATTTATATCTCGGAAACTAGGGCACCTAGCGAAGATCTGTTTTCTTTCAGATTTAGTCGCTATTTGGTCGAAATTAGTCGCCAAATATCAGATTTACTCGGTCACCGGTTCAAAAGTTATAATGGTACATTGGTGGCCGTGCCAGAGTCAGCCTCCCCAGCTTGGCCACATTTATATCTCAAAAACTAAGGCACCTAGCGAAGATCTGTTTTCTTTCAGATTTAGTCGCTATTTGGTCGAAATTAGTCGTCAAATCTCAGATTTGGTCGGGTCTTAGTTTAGAAGATATTTTGAATTTCATTTTGAAGGTGTAGTCTAAGAGCTAGATCGAATTAATATGTATAATATATCTAGGTACTTCTACTAGAAAAGCCAGAGAGAGATAAATTCTCATTTAAATATTTGTTTTTATGTTATTACAAGTTATATGTGTAGGTATATTACAAGTTTACGAGTGGCTTAAATTCTTTGAAAATAATAAACATGATGTCAAGATTAGGGCATCGCCTTTTTTTGGAACCGGTTCTTTGGGTTCCGTTCCTAATTCAGAATTTAATTGGGTATCGATTGGTGAAGAATTTGTCCATTGTAATTTTTATTAAGAGATATTATAATACATACTATTACATAATAGGTATGTAGGTAGGTACCTGCATCTTTGATTAAGTAAGTACCTAGTTTTAAGAATTCTATGTCATGCCAATGTGCCTAATAGTATCTAGGTACCTGCATCTTTGATTAACTGTTACTGTAAGTAGGTATAGTAATTTTGAATATATCATTTTTATTTTTATAATTCGACAGCAGAAGTTTTCTTATTCTAACCTTACCTAATCAGAGCACATAATATGTATAGTAGGTACATACAACTGCCCGTTTATTTTTTTCTTACATGTTTCAGGTCCATCCAAAGGTTTTCTGTAAGAAATTGCTATTAGCAATAAGACCGCCAATTGTACTACTATTAGTTTATATATTTCCTATTATAATTTATGTTGGTGTACAATAAAGAATATTCTATCTATCTATCTATATACATATTTGATTAAATATTATAAGATATGTATTTTTTGTAACATAGGTATTGTAGTAGTTTTTAAAGTTTAATTGTTTTAAACAGTTTACTAAAAGTACGACAATTATAACGTAAAAAGTACATAAATCATATATTCTTATTTCGGCATCAGAAGTTTTATTATTTTAACGAAAATTAGAGCCTAACGTCATAGCCTCTAATTTTCGTTATTTGGTAAAACAGTTGCATGCGAGTGTAGATCTTGACACCATTTTTAATATTTTAAAGAAGTAACGTTTTATTATAAAACATAAAAACAAGTATTTAATTGAGAAGTTATCTCTCTCTGAAGTACCTACTTATATTACACATTAAAATAGGTTGTCCTTTAGATATTTTTCGTAAACTTCGATCTAGCTCTTGGACTATATCCCTTCAAAATGAAATTCAAAATATCTTCTAAACTAAGACCCGACCAAATCTGAGATTTGACGACTAATTTCGACCAAATAGCGACTAAATCTGGAAGAAAACAGATCTTCGCTAGGTGCCTTAGTTTCCGAGATATAAATGTGGCCAAGCTGGGGAGGCTGACTCTGGCACGGCCACCAATGAACCCTTATAACTTTTGAACCGGTGACCGAGTAAATCTGATATTTGGCGACTAATTTCGACCAAATAGCGACTAAATCTGGAAGAAAACAGATCTTCGCTAGGTGCCCTAGTTTCCGAGATATAAATGTGGCCGAGCTGGGGAGGCTGACTCTGGCACGGCCACCTATAAACCCTTATAACTTTTTAACCGGTGACCGACTAAATCTGATATTTGTCGACTAATTTCGACTAAATAGCGACTAAATTTTGACGTCATCAAAATTAAAATCCCCGATTGTGGCCAAGCCAGGGTCAGCCACACTATTATATAATATATACGAAAAAAGTATATAAGTGATATGTAATATCGTACCATACCCACAAGCTAGGTACCTATGCTTAGTTTGTGGGATATTAAGATAACTTATTGCTGTTGTAATATGTCCCAACAACATAATTATATTAAATATCGATTATAAGGGTGGTCGATCTGTAGAACGCTTGCCCAGCTTGCCGAATTAGTCTCAAAAAGCTATGGCACCTAGCGCGAAAAGATCTGTTTTCTCCCGAATTTAGTGGGAATCGGTCGCCAAATATCAGAATCTGTGAGGTCTCTGTATCAAAAATTACAAGCGTTTCTTTCTAGTGTGGCTGACCCTGGCTTGGCAACAATAAGGGATTTTAATTTTGATGACGTAAAAATTTAGTCGAAATTAGTCGTCAAATATCACCGGTTCAAAAGTTATAAGGGTTTATAGGTGGCCGTGCTGGGGTCAGTCTCCCCAGCTTGGCCACATTTATATCTCGGAAACTAAGACCTAGCGAAGATCTGATTTCTGCCAGATTTAGTTGCTATTACGTCGAAATTATTCGCCAAATATCAGATTTAGTCGGATCTTAGTTTAGAAAATATTGTGATTTTAATTTTGATGGGATATAGTCCAAGAGCTAGATCGAATTAATGTTTATTATAAGTAGGTACTTCTGCTAGAAAAGTCCGCCTATGCCTACCCCTTCGGGGAATGCAGGCGTGATGGTATGTGTTATTAAAGTATAATAATAATTTATAAAAAATATTTTTATAAAGAAGGATTCGTATGATCGTGTCAATTCCTGTCTATTCTTGAAATGATCCAATTCTACGTACAGTACCTACGTCCGATATAACTTGGCGAGTCTGAACACAGGCACTGCGAACTTCCGCGCAAGTACACTCGTGAAGAACACGGTTATTACCAGATAAACAAACTTCCGAACAGAACATATCTAATAAATAATAAGGACTGCCGCAAATAACAAAATAAACTCAAAAACTCCTAACAAAAACGCACACAACAACAAATAAGTGAAATAAGACAATAATTACATTTAACAACGAACAAAGTACAAAGATAACAACAAACAAAACACACAACGAAATAAAACGACGAAAACTTTTGTCACCGACTGTGGTCGAGACAGGGATAGCGACACGAACACCAAAAGTGTGACTGAGATATAATACCTCGTACCCGAGTATTGCTGAAAAAGCACAATGCCTTCGATTCGAAGCATAGATTGTATTATAAATCTATGCTTCGAAGTTAACAAAAAGGGATGTGCAATGTGCATTCTTGTAGGTGTTGTTTGATCGATTTTGATTCAAATCGATTGAAATTAAGTAATAAAAATATGTTTCTATTCAATTGTAAAACAAGGGTTTAAATTTTTACTCAAGTAGTCGTTAATAGATCACTGTAATTTAAGTATATATATTTTTTTTAATAAAGGCAAAAGCTAAATTATTAACGATAAAGTTCACTATTAGTCAATATATTTCTTTAAATCACTACACATTATAAAACAAACGCTTTCTCTGTCCCTATATGCCTATGTATGCTTAAATCTTTAAAACTACGCAACGGATTTTGATGCAGTTTTTTTAATAGATAGAGTGATTAAAGAGGAAGGTTTATATGTATATTACATACATATTATAGTACAGAAAATACAAGAAATTCAAACCCATGCGAAGCCGGGGCGGGTCGCTAGTATGTTATTTACTACACTAAAATGCATCGATTATAAGTGAAACTAATCGATACCATATTTAATCGTTTCGAGGATTGATTGTGTTTACGTCTATGGTTTAGGCACAGTGTATAAATCCGTTGTTACATTATGGTTTAGGTAAGCCTTCCCAGCCTCCAGCCTTCTGCGCGAACTTCGGACCCGCCAAGTTATATCGGACTAGGGATGTGACATCCAACAAAAAAAACGATTATTTTTGTTTGAAATAAAATCGATTACTAAATAATCGATTTTTATAATAAAAATAATCGTTTTTTTCCTAATTTTATTGAGATATCAAATTAAACGTATGAAATATCCGTAATAATGACTTTACTTATTAAAAAATCAAAAGTAATGCCAGTACTAATCAGCCAGAGTAATGTAATAGTGGTAATATTAGTTGTTATTAATATTAATTATAAACTAAAACAAAAAAAAATATACGTAAAAAGAAATCTTTCAAAGACGAAGAAAACTGATTATATTATTACAAGTATTTTATACGTATAAGGTCAGAATAATAAATAAAAATAAAAACCAAAATTTCCGCACCTAGGCGTCAAAGTACTCCTCATCGCTGTCATCTGGTAACGTGCCCAGAAGACTGGCAGCATTGCCACGTTGAATGGCAATGCTGATTCTTTGGCCCAAAAATAATCCAGCCCTCTGGTCACGAGTAGCGTCGATAAGTCTTTTTGCAAGGTCTTTAAATAGGAGGCGAGCACTCGGACCCCACGGCCCGAGCGTTTCGACCCCAAACGGCTCAAAACTATAGTTCCCATTAAGGTTACTATATTTGCGCCGCTTGAGGGTCTCCGCCGCCGCGGCCGCAGCGCCAGCACAGCCCGCCGAACTTGGAAGATGAGATGGAGCAAGGGTGTCGACGCAAGTTGCATCCCACACCAAAGGCCTACCCAACTTCCAAGGTAATAGTGACATACCGTCTGGTCTCTTCCCATCGTCACGTGCCAAGCCATTAGGTTCTAAAACAGCTGGCACGCCGACGGTGGCAAGAGCACGACGAATAATGTCATTAATATTGGCATGCCGTGCTATGCGCCCTGCGCTCTTGCAGCAAGACAAGCCATGGTGTCCGAGGCTATCGACAACTGATTTAATCCGTTATGCAAGTTGGTAAAACAATCCTTGCCGTAAAACAGTTCAGTTACACTGACAATATGTAGTTTGATTGGTGAATCAATCATTAGAAGAAAATAAAACTTTACATAGCCTTTTTATTGAAATATGGGAGTTAATATTCTCAAATATTCAGAAAGAGCACAAAGAGCCCTTATTAAAGTAATGCTCTTTAAGCCGTACAGATTCCCTACAAACACCCTATATGAAATCAGTGGTTTAATGTCTGTAAGGAAACTATATATATTAAACACAATATTAAAATGTCACCAAACCCTTTATCTTGACAAAAACAAATTGAAGAGAAGACGTAACGACATTGTTGCCCCTAGAATGAGCATACGTTCTAATTATGCTAAACGACAATATAGCTTTCAATCTGCTACCTTGTATAATAAAATAAATCGAATATTACAAATATATCCCATGCAAAAATACTCGTGCAAGAAAACTGTGACAGAATGGATAATGAGGCTCTCGTATGACGACATAGAAAGTTTATTGTAACGCTTCCATCGCACATACGAATAATGCAATCTAAAATATAGGTATTTAGTTAAAACAATGCACATACAACAAGATTAATTATGGGTAAATAGAAACATGCACATAAGAATCAGCCAGATGCACTTACTCACCCACTCACACCCACACGCACACACACACACACACATACACACACACATACACACACACATACTTACGGGCCCTTTGTTATAAGTCTTACTAAGATTTCATTTTTGTTTGCCTAATAGTTTTCTTCATATTTTTAATTATTGTTGCATTTCCCTTGGTTTAATTGTTATTGTTATGGAAATATAGTGTCAAATGAAGAAGCGAGTTATTCCCAACACAAGTATCCACGATTACTTACTGGGAAAACTCGGCGGAGTTATTGTAACATTTTTTCATGAATAAATTTACTAATTTACTTACTTAAATAATTGATATTAGAACGATTTTCGAAATAAAAACCTAATAAAATATTAGTATTGCTTTTTAAAACTTGTACGAATACTTCCACGAAACTAATAACTTCATAAACAGATGTTGCAGTTAAAAATCACAAGTCAAAATAAATCGATTTTTTATTAATCGCTTTTTTTAAATATATAAATCGATTATTTTAATCGATTTTTCCGCCAATAAAATCGATTAAAAATCGATTTTTTCCATAATCGATTATTTTTTCACATCCCTATATCGGACGTACTGTAGCTTAGGTAGGATACTGTGGATGTGTTACAAGTATTAAAAATTTATTTAGCAGAAATATTGAAATTAAAAAATTTAACAAGGTAAAACAAAATAACAATTATTTATTTTTAATTTAATTTACTTATAAAACAGCGGCTATGCCGTGCGGTTTAGTTTTAGTGCTTGCAACAAACAATACTGTTACTTACATAATACTACACTTGATATTAAGTCAATGATCACAAATACACAAGTTAGCAGAGGGCGCTTTTTTAGACTACTTACGACGTACAGTAAACAATTAAACATTACAATAAAATTATTGCACCACGCAGGAACCTTTAGTAAATACAAGTAGGTACTAACTAAAAATCTAAAAACAAGCTCTACGTATGAAATTGATTATTTTTTTAAATAAAAAAATATTATTCAAGGCATATCAATCGGTAAGCACGAATATCTTAAATTTATGTATAAAAAATAATGTAGGTAGGGAAGAACACAACTCGACGTGAAGGACAAACATACTGTTTGAGCCAAACCAGCTAACAAAACAGCATACATAGTGCGACAGGTTCCATAGATTTTGACTAAAATACAACTTATACATTAATACGGGTGTATTAATGTATAAGTTGTATTTTAGTCATATATATTTATTGATCTGAAGATATAGCTTTGTTCTATTTTCATCTGGTATCATTGGGTAATGTAATCTGTTTTTCGCTGAGGCCTTATCATACAATACATAAAACAATGTATAAAATGTACAATAACTTTTCGGGTTAAACCCGTAATGGATAAATATAATAATGAATAGTAAAATAAAAGGGATAAATATAATAATGAATAGTAAAATAAAAGAAGTAAACTGATAGTAGCTTGTTACAGTACATAAATCTTTAAAAGTAGAAGTAATGTTAATTTATCAACCCAATTTAAATATTTGTTGCAAAAATGGTTTGTATTCTTTGCACGTAATGAAAATCAGATGTAGCACGTAGTGTACGTCTAAGTATTGATTTTTTGTCGAATCATGGGTCGCACCCGGCCGGGCGGCGTCACACCGGCAGCGCCGGCGCCCGCCGCGCCCGCAGCTTGGCGCGGTTGTAGGCCAGCACGCCCAGCGCCGCCAGCGCCATGCCCGCCACGTTGAGCGGCGGCGCCGGGTTGCCCAGCAGCAGCAGCGACGCGCCCACCACGGCCGCGCGCTTGGCGGCCGACGCCACGGCGTAGGCCAGCGGCGACACGCGCGACAGCACGCTGAAGGCCGCCACGGCCTGCAGCCACGCCAGCGCGCCGTCGGCGGCCAGCAGCGCGCCGCCCCGCGCCCAGCCGCGGCCCGGCGCCGCGCCCGCCAGCAGCGCGCGCGCGTCCGCCGCGGCCCACAGCGGCGCGAACAGCGCCAGCGCCACGCGGCCCAGCGCCTGCAGCAGGCGCAGGTGGTGCACGCCCGTGTCGCGCAGCACGCGCTTGGAGAACAGGTGCTGCAGGCTCAGCAGCGCCGCGGCCGCCAGCGCCGCGCCCAGCCCCAGCGCGTCGAACTGCAGCTCCGTGGCCGACGCCACGCCCACGCCCAGCGCGATGAGCACGAGCGCCGCCTGCACGCCGCGCGGCTGCCGCTCGCCGAACAGCAGCCACGCCAGCCCCGCCGTCCACAGCGGCGTCGTCGCCTTCACTGTCCACACCCACCACAACTTAGCACCTCCTCGGCTTCGACTATTCTCGATTGCAACGTACCACAAATAAACAACACTAATAACTTAAGTAGTTTTATTTCTCAGATAGGGTTCATTTCAAGTGATCATAATGTTGGCAACCAAACATTGCAGGTTTTTTAGTTTTTTGCAGTTAAGTGTTATACAATTAACAAATTCAAATATTATTATTTCAGTTAACCATATAAATAGGTAGTAGATACCTACTTTTGGAAGGTCAAACTTGTTGCATGGTTCCAAGAAAAATTGTCTTAGAGAGTCAAAAAAGTTCATTTAAATAGAAGCCATTATATTGTTTATTGAAATTGAAACATTTTTGGGTTCCTAATCTACATTAAAAGGCGAAAATTATTATATGTAGATAGATTGATAAATTTTTTTGGAGATAAAAATATTTGATGATGTACCCAAAGTTAAAATATACTTGCTTTAACATTATTGTGAACCTTTGAACTAATACTAACCTGTGTGTGCATACGATATAGGCACTTTCCAAATGGAGACCTGTGAGCATATGGTTGTGAGGAACTTAGCAAAAGCTAAGGGCACCAGTGTGCGCCAGTAGTAGCGGCGCGGAAAGTCTGTGGCGCGTCGTACACCGCATACCGCGAATGCTGGTGCACTGCACACTACAATGCTCAGCAGCTGCACCATGGTAACCGTGATAGGGTATGGGAAGTCTGTCAGTACCAGCTTGCCAACCACATTGCTGGCCGAGCTTGTGCCGTACCATGCAAGGCACAGCGCCACCACCACCAACGCCTCTCGACGCGACCCCTCCAACGCCATCAGGATACTTCACATGCGTACAGTAGAACTACAATACTCACATCCCCACTGTGACAAACTTGGTCTTATTGCATTTTAGTGTAAAAATAGTAGATGAGAATTTTGATATCATCTGGTAACATCCAACAGGTGTGTGATGTAGATTCAAACCAAATTTTGGTATGGTCTTACTTTTGAACTGATGTCTAAAGCATTAATATGATTTATTTTATAATTACTATAATGAAATCGCCACTACGTTAAAATGTCGTAAATATATAGCTTTGTACGAGAACATGGTCTAAACCACTGAAAACTAAAAAAATAACTCAAGCTCACTTAACACTGAAACAACACTCATCACCATGAAACACCATCCTGCTCCAGCTCTCCTTGTAGTACCAAGCAGGTATATTCATCTATGGTGATTGGTGCCAAGACCAACAGCTGATACTTAGGCAACATAATTATATTACACTTTCATAAACATAGTCATTCAATATGTTTGTTAATTGGACAGCTATACAGTTCAGTTCCACCATTTGCTTATGTTTTTCAGTTTTGTTTGTGTAGTTACAAGTTCTGCTGCTAGTTCAATTACTGAATCACTCTCAACTCTGAATTCCCGAAGCTTAAATCACAGATTACTATATTGTAGCAAGCTAGCTTAAATGAAGTGTGCTGAAGTGTCAGTGAACTGTGAACACCATAGATATATAATATACCCATGGAACTAATATGTCAAACTTCGTTACACTTCGTTACACTTCGTTTACATCCGGAATGCGTACTCGGCACAACAACTCAACGTAAAACCGACCTTATTGCAATCTGTTAAACTTTATATTTAAACCGAAATACGTTACGATCAGATAGAGAGGTTAGGGTAGAGCATTGTGTCTCGTTTTAATAAATTGCCATACAAGAATTTTTAGATCGTCTAGTAGATTTGGCACGAGGGTAGGGTATCTGATCCAAAAAATATTATAGAGGTATACATTGCTAGATAAACTACTGCGTAAAATATCTTTTTATGAAATAAAGATACGAAAAGTCGAAAGTATTTTTTTTTTAGTAAATTCTTAAAATATAATAGAACTTTATAGGTTTATGGTTAGTTTTGAAATTTTGATATGACAACTTCAAAACAATGGCAATGACATCGCGTCATTTTCGTTCCGTGATTTTTTGTTGTGATTTTATTTGTGAAGAATGTATAAAATAGTGAAAAGATGTTGCGTAAAAGGATGTGGAAATTAATCATATACCGGCTCTAACAAATCCACTCACAGGTTACAAACTTAACCCGCCAATGGTAACATAAATGTCTATGAGACCGGACGTATCGAAAAATTCCAACTATTGTACTGTTTAACTCTTTAACTGTTGTTTTGTATTATTTTGTTTTTTTATTATTTAAGTGAAATCATATAAACACTAATAAACGAGCTTTGTTATTAATAAGATGCCTTTGTTTTATTATCAATGTATTTTAATAACCAAACTAACAACCTACTTATACTTTAAATAATCATGATTATTCATTTGCTGAAAATGTTAGTAGTAGGTATATGTTTAAAGTAAATTATTGCAAAATCTAAGACTGAAAATTCCGGTACGCGGGACCGAGTCTACCAATAATATAATTAAAATTTACGTCACAAATGGTGGGTTGAGGGGCCTTTCGGGTGACAATGTTTTCAAATTATGTCAGACTTTAAAAGGACATGTATGTTTTGACGACAATAAAAAATATTATATTAATATTAGTTATGTCGACTATAATTATTTATTGATGATTACGAACGGCCAGTTGACTTTTTGAGACGACAGTGGACGTCCGGCCGCCATCGCCATCGCGCACTACACTTCGGTGGCGCCCTCTTTAGTGCATTAGACATGGTATAATGCATATTTTTTGGTACATACATAAGAAACTCCTAAACTTGGGCACTTACCGTAGCGCAAAACAAGAAATTAGAAACATGCCAAACAGCAATGGGGAGAAGCATGTTGAATATAAAGAAATTGGAAAAAATCAACAATAAAACCATTAGGAAACGGACAAAAATAGAAAACATTACATCTAGAATAAGAAAACACAGACAAGACAGGTCACATATTAAGAGGCACTGAAAAAGTTACAAAAATATTGTATTTTGGTATCCTAGAAATAGAAAGAGGAAACGAGGTAGACAGTTTTGAAGGAGGGAAGACGAAATAAAGGCAATAGCCGGGAAAACATGGACTAGAAAAGCGGTAAACCGGAGAGAGTGGAAAGAATTGGAGGACTCCTTTGCTAAAGCTGGGCAAACAGACCAAGTTGTCGGTGTCATCGACTCACCAGAGTCGTCAATGTTAAATTGATGTAATAGTTGTCTGAATAAAGGCTTATATTATTATTATAAGAAACTCCCAGAACAACACAAACACGTTGTGCTTATCACATAAATATATTTGTCTCATGATCAACAGTTCAACGCTTTTACCAATTTTTATGCGACATACGGCAAGATGCAATTACAACAACAGTGCCTATGTTTACCGCAAATATTTTTCTTTAGTAGAAAGAAAAATTAACTAATTTCACAAATCCTGTCTTATACCATAAAACTGACATGGTCTCTCTTGACGACAAAAATCATGGTCACTCTAATAGAGCCAGAAGATTGGCTCCACTCTAACTATCTCGCTTAGACTGTTTTTCGTCAGAAGTGCACATTCCTATTGTATACTATATACTTACTACTTCCATGGTACATACACACCAAGCATCTGGTCGGACTGGAAACTGACCAACATGGTTGGAAAAAACTAGGAAGATGAGACATTAGTACTTGTAACAACGTTGTTAAAACATTATTACTCTGGCGGGCGCCACGCTTTCATTTTTTAAAGTTTTAATATTTCTCTAATGAATGTTATTAATATGTGACAGTTTATGTTAATATCATTATTTATATAATTATTTTTAGTAAATATCAAAACAAAAGCTTGTCCTTAAATATTTTTTACCTCAATTTTATTTTATACTTTTTAGTTAAAGGGTTTTAATTATCGGAGTCTAGATTTGTGCCCGGTTCATGGCAATAGGCTCGCCCCCTATTACATGGGACCTAAACATACCAGTGAAATGTGGGTGTGCAGTACGCCTCTGCCTACCCCTTCCTAATGGTATGTACATGACTGGTCATGTACATACCATTAGGAAGGGGTATATGGGGTGATACTGGTATCAAGATTACTGAACATGTTAGTGCTGGTCGTAAACCAGGTTTAACATTCAGAGATATTTAAGAAAAGCACCGCTTTCGTCAGTTTGTAAGGTGTTTATGTTGGTCACATACTATAGGTGCAAGAAATTTCATGTAAATCTGATGAGCCGTTTTACTACTGTTTCGTTTACATTTACGTTTCTCCGTGATAAAATATACATGATTTAGTCGTTTATCTGATCTATTAGGTAACAAAGTTTAAGTAATTGCGAATTAATTATTGAAGAAGATTCCCGGGATTTTTAGGAAAACTCCGCATTTTTCCGGGATTATAAGTATTGTATATAGTAATGCCGGTTATAAACTATATATGTACCAGATTTCATGCAAATCTGATGAGCCCTTTTACTGCACTTGGAATCCCGGGATTAATAGAAGAATCCCACATTTTCTCCGTGATAAAAATTACATAATTGTATACTAAGTATACTTATTACTTCCATGAAACTAAATTATAAAACAGCCAAAAAAAAAAAAAGGTCATTTGTAATCTTTTAACTTAAATTTTTAAAAGATTACAAATAAAAATATCGATTTTGATATCTTTTCGATACTTGGAATTTTATATCGATACATCGATATATCGAAATATTAAATATCGCTCAAAAATATCGATATATTGAAAAAATAATATCGATATATCGATATTTTTTCAACATCCCTAGGCTACATTATAGTAATCTGTGCTTACGTCTGTCTGTCATATCGAAAACAAGAAAGTTTTTATTTTCTTAGAATAGTTTTAATATATTAATTTGATGAAATTAAGAATTTCTTCATCGTAATTGAATGTCAAGTGTTTCATATTTAATACGTGCACCTTTAAGTCTGTGTTCATATTAACATTTTAGGCTTTAGCAAGTTCTGAACTTTATCTAGTCTAGACATTTTTAAAAGGACAGCAGGACCAGCACTGCCCTGGTCATCTGTAAATTTATTTGGGGTAAGCCAGCTGAATGACCTTTCCTAACCGACGTAGGTGTGTAACGCGGCAATAATTTCGTTTTTACCATGTTTGACAGAATCACTAGCTCACTTATTTGATCATAATTTCACGAAAATGCTTTATAATTCATGCTACAGAACCTAATATTTATATTTTCATGAAGTGACCCTGTCAGTGTAATAAAACTGATAATGTGTTTCCTCTATTCCTTATTGTTTGTGTAAATTGTCAATGCAAATTCCCCACCCCTGGAAAACTGTGATCCAATGAGTTCCTGTATTTTATTCCTGCAAGCATATATGTAAGTGAAAACTAGAATAATTAAGGGGTTTGGATTATTTTAAATTGCCACTTGTGCCACTCATATTATTCTGATAGCTGGCATTAAACTTAAACAAAAAATGTCAGATAATAATACTTGTAGTTTCATATTTTTAAGATAAACAATATCAAAATTACCTGGTAAATCAAGGATAGATAGAAAAAATCATGAATTGACTTAAAATATTGTTTGAATGACATACAGACAGTGAAGTTAGTTGTACATGGTTTCTTTTAACAAAAAAACAATAATAGTTTTGGCTTAATAATCTGTTACTACTTTTTAGGACAGTGTTCCATTCAGTTAACCTTAACTTTAAAATGTTGTGTTTAGATAGTCTGTTTATTGAGGAAGGCTATATATCATCACACTACGACCAATGTAAGGAGCGGAGTAATAATTAAAAATGTTGCAAAACGGGGGAAAAAAACAGCTTTAACGGGAACAAAGTCGCGGGCAAAGGCTAGTGTGTAATAAGGATAGAATTATTATGTGATGATCAACATAGATACAGAATAAGCAAGACCATTGACTTTCTTTTATTTATTATTTATTTGGAAGACCAACAGCATAAATAGTTATTATTTATGCTGTTGGTCTTCAAGCATCAGCATAGCATCAAGAATAAGAAACATTTAGCCATTAATAGGTCTGTGCCTATAGACACTGAATACAATTAAGTAGTGGATATAAAATTAAAAAACGACACTAAGTAATAAAAGTACTTACTAACACGGTATTATTATTTACTAGCTTTTGCCCGCCGCTGCGCTCACATGGATGTAGAAGAAAAATTAGGATAAGGAATTTATCCCAAAGAAGATAAAAAACTCAGTATAACAGTTTCATCATTTTACCCTATGCCGAAAATATGTTGAAGTGGGGTTTCAATCAAAACAAATGTGATTAAATATTCAAACATCTTACACACCTTCAGACCTTTGTAACTCAATAATCTAGTTAAAACCAGTAGGTACCCTAACTAAATTAATTATTTGTCAGGTTTTTTGGCCTTCTGACTAACACTAACAATTATCATAGGTTTTTGTATGGAGTCTACTGTGTCACATCAATTACCATTTCTTAACGTGGTCTCAATGTGTTAAGAATGGTCACCCATCTATAGTCTAACTGCAGAAACCGCTACTTAACCTATCGCTCACCATAATTATTACTTAGCCATCGTTAGCTCACCTTGAGCAATTGTTGGGCTATCTTATCTTATCTTACTATAGGGGTTGGTACAACCAGCAACACTTCGACCCAATGGGATCTTTTGTGTTGTCCCCATTACCGTATATTCCTTACTCTTTGAAGACGTGGTTCACGAAGGCAGCTAACCCACTGAGAGGAAGGAACCTAAAATCTTCCTTCCGGCTTCGGGTAGAGAAGACTCATCCGTTTCGTCGCCAGGAATTCACCACAGACTGTGGTGAATTCTCTTTTCACGGCACTGTCAGTTGTTATAGGGGCCTCAAATCTTTTTAATCTTTTTCGTGAGAGTAGATCTTGCCGTGTCAGCTCCGTTTGGGATGACCACAGTGTCACCACACTCGTTTTAACTATTTTTGTTAACTTTTGCCCCCAATTTGTTTCGTTTTGCTTCGGTCTTCGAGCATTGTTGCTTGTGCGGTTCCTTGGCTAATAAATCTTCTTCTTCTTCTATTTAAGAGCTACGCTCTTGTCGGTGCAGCGTCTTCCACCACTCTCTGTTGAGAGCCAACTCCTGGACCTCTTTATACGTCGCGACTTTCGTTTCTCTTTCATTTGTGTTGTGTAGCTCATTCTTAGCCTATCCCTTCCTCTCCTTCCCTCTAGTCTAGCTATTCTTATTTGATTTTTTATGATTTCGTCGTGGTGTATAAGGTGGCTTATCATCCTAATGAATAAAATCACCTAATATCGTTAGTGAAGTGAGCATGTGTCAACCTTTTGTGCCGACTTTCTATCTGCCCTTCCAACTCAGTCGCCACTTCGCCAGATTTCTAAACACTTATTTCAGGATTTCCTTTAAAACTTATATTTCGGAGTAGTGTTTTAGAGGTTTGCAAACAGGACCTCGAGACTAAGTAAAAACGGCGTTGGGCAAACGAGGTTAAGGTTAAGCTTCGATTGGCTTCGAATCAACATTAAAGTCGCCAAGTGTCATCATCGACTCAAACTAAATGATAAGCACTGACAGAACTTTGGACATTAGGTACTTATTTCTTAAGATTGGCGTCCCACATTGATGAGCCGCATTCGCACTTTTTACACTCTTTGGGGAACACAGGCGTGATGGTATGTTTTGTTATGACGTTTCTCTTTTGGCGCAACGGCTGAGGGATTACTTTAAACTCAATGAATTTCATGGATTTGATTCCGGTCGATGATTATTTTTTGTACTTGATGTACTCTATGAGGTACTGAGGTACTGATGCTGTTTGTAAAAATGTGTTTTCAGAATTACTCCAGTGGTCTTCACGATTGTGATAGGTGTTCGTATGACAACTGATATCGATTGCTTTACATGCTAGGTATATAAAGCACAGAGAATCTTGGTGTCGTATGTTCACCCATCCATTGTGTAATCGCAAAAAGCGTAAGATTAGATCTTGGCATGCCAGCTCCGCTTGGACCTTTACTTTGCTTACTCTTTCGGGAATACAGTCGCGATCATATGTTTTGTTATGAGATTTCTTTAGATTTCTTCTTCTAGATGTTTTGAATTGATGTGTGGGTTCGATTCCTTACAACTCGAACAAATATTTCAATGGTCGACGGACAATTCCGGGTACTGAGGTACTCTATAAGGTACTGAGGTGATGTTGTTTGTGAAAATGTGTTGTTGAACATCACTCCAAAAGAAAACGGAAACATCAGTTAGTCGTAATAACTCGTAATTCAAACTAAACCGTACAACTATTGTTTAATTTAAGTCTATACTACTTTAAACGTTTATAACTAATAACAATCACGATTTCTGCGCATATGACAACTTACTGCATTCCATAAGCACCTGCTGTGGCGTTTCTTCTCCCTCCATACATCCTCTGCATAGGGGGCTGTATGTCACACTTATATTGAAAAGGTGATTGTTTAGCGGACAGTGACCCGTTATAATACCTATAACCTTGCGGATTTTGTCCCTTTTTAATCTGGGGAGGTTGCGAGCAAGCTTTGTTGTCGTCTCCGAAACAGCGTTCTTTGTTTGCCTACATCCTTCACTGTTTCTCCATTCTTCTAAGTGGGTTGATTTGCAGACTTTATTCAAATATGTCAAACTTAAATTGTTTAGATTTCTTGTTAACGGTACTGCTTGCTTGCCACATGAATGCATTTTGCCGATAGTTAGAAGACCAGAGGCAAATGAATGGGAGTATAAAATCTTGCCACACTTGCCACAATGCAATTTTAGACAGAAGGTCTGGACAATCTACAGTCTCCAATATAATATTTAATATAAAAGTTATGTATTCAATAAAACAATAACACTTTTATATTATGTATTTTATATATTCAATGGGAGAATATGTATTTTGATGCAGAAGTGTCCTGGGGCCCGCAAATTGTCAAACAAAGTTGTAGTCACTTACTCACACTATCTAGGAGGCATATCATTTAGTGCTGGTCAATAAAATGCGAAGCAGTGTGCTACCAGTTACGACGAGTGAACATGGGTGCAGTGATTATAAGTTGTCTCCTATTTAGTGGCGTGCGCGGCAACGATCGCGGCGGGCAGCGCGGCGGGCAGCGCGGCGGGCAGCGCGGTGGGGAACGCGGCGGGGAACGCGGCGGGCAGCGCGGCGGGGAACGCGAGGGGGTGATGCGGCGATGGCTTCGCGGCGCGTGACGCGCAAGTGGGAGGTGTTCGCGGGGCGCAATCGGTTCTGGTGCGACGGGCGACTGATGACGGCGCCGCACCCCGGCGTGTTCGTGCTGACGCTGGCGCTCATCTGCGGCACGTGCGCGCTGCACTTCGCGTTCGACTGCCCGTTCCTGGCGGCGCGCGTGTCGGGTGCCGTGCCGGCGGCGGGCGCGGCGCTGTGCGCGCTGACGCTGGCGGCGCTGCTGCGCACGGCGCTGTCGGACCCCGGCATCATCCCGCGCGCCGCGCCGCACGAGGCCGCGCTGGACGCGCCCGACGCCGGCCGCCCGCCGCCGCGCGCGCGCGAGGTGCTGGTGCGCGGCCGCCCCGTCAAGCTCAAGTACTGCTTCACCTGCAAGATGTTCCGCCCGCCGCGCGCCTCGCACTGCTCGCTGTGCGACAACTGCGTGGACCGCTTCGACCACCACTGCCCGTGGGTGGGCAACTGTGTAGGCAAGCGCAACTACCGCTACTTCTACACGTTCGTGGTGTCGCTGTCGTTCCTGGCGGTGTTCGTGTTCGCGTGCGCGGTGACGCACGTGGCGCTGCTGGCGCGCGGCGCGGGGCTGGCCGCGGCGCTGCGGGCCACGCCCGCCTCGGCCGTGGTGGCCGCCGTCTGCTTCTTGTCCGTGTGGTCCGTGCTGGGGCTGGCCGGCTTCCACACCTACCTCGCCTCCACCGACCAGACCACCAACGAGGACGTGAGTCCGACCCCACTCACTGTGACGATTTTATTACTAATAACCTCAATGGCAATCATTATTCAGAACTTGCTTTCGTTTTCAGATCAAGGGCTCGTTTTCTACACGTCGCGGCGTGTCCAATCCGAACCCGTACTCTCGCGGCAACGCTTGCGCCAACTGCTGGCATGTACTGTGCGGCCCGCTGGCGCCCAGCCTCATCGACCGGTGCGTGCGATACACACCCACCCACACACACACACACACACACACACACACACAGGCACAGGACCGCGGTGCTCAACGACATTGACGTTGCTTTCTCTGTTCACAGACGCGGCGTGTTCACGATCGACGTCAAGGACGAGCTCCCGCCGAACTTCGCGCGTGCGCTGAGTGCCGCGGCGCCGGCGCCTGCGGCCGCGCCGGTGGCCGCGCCGCTGGCCGCGCCGGTGGCTGCGCAGCCGCCGCTGGGCGGCAGCTACACCAATCTGTTCGAGGGTGGCGAGCCGGTGCGGCACGCGTACATGAACCGCTCGCTGGAGCTGGAGCCGGTGGCGGGCGCGGCGCCGGGCGGCCTGAGCGCGTCGCGCCTGCGCCTGCTGCACGACACCACCATGATCGACGCGGCGCTGGACCTGGACGAGCCCGAGCCGCCGCCGCACCTGCCGCCGCTGGCGCCGCACCTGCCGCCGCTGGCGCCGCACCTGCCGCCGCTGGCGCCGCACCTGCCGCAGCTGGCGCCCGTCCACGCGCCGCGCGCTCGCGCTCTGCACGCGCTGTGACGGCCGCCGCCCGCCCGCACCGACCACCCTGTACATAAATATAAATACATTATAATAAATAGCTTGTATTGTAGAGTTTACCTGGCCTATTATTTCAGTTAGTCCCGCTATCATCGACTCGAAAAATACCTACAAAAAAGTTCCGTTACGCACAAAATCGGTCTCGGTATTGGTATGCACGAAAACGACCTCAGTGGTTCTAGCACCTACCGGTCTGGTGATCACGAGATCGTGGGTTCGATTCCCACAGGACAGGTATTTATGTGATGAACTTAAGTGTTTGGTTTGTCTGGGTGTTTCTTACTTATTTATTCTTTACTAGCTTTCCGCCATACCGACGCTAATAATATCGATACCGACGCCCACAAAAATATCAATACCGACGCCGATAATATCGATACCGACGCTCATAAACATATCGATACCGACGCCAATAATATCGATATCGACGCCATCAATATCGATACCGAAGCCAATAATATCCATACCGACGCCGGTTATATCGATACCGACGCCCATAAAAATATCGATACCGACGCCGATAATATCGATACCGACGCCGATAATATCGATACCGACGCCGATAATATCGATACCGACGCCGGTTATGTCGATACTGACGCCCATTAGAATATCGATACCGACGCCGATAATATCGGTATCGACGCCACTAAAAATATCGACACCGATGCCAATATCATCGTTACCGACGCCAATAATATCGATACCGACGCCCATAAAAATATCGATACAAACGCCGATAATATGGATACCGACGCCGATAATATCGATATCGACGCCAATAATATGATACCGACGCCCATAAAAATATCGATACCGACGCCAATAATATCGATACCGACGCCCATAAAAATATCGATACCGACGCCGATAATATCGATATCGACGCCAATAATATCGATACCGACGCCCATAAAAATATCGATACCGACGCCGATAATATTGATACCGACGCCGATAATATCGATACCGACGCCAATAATATCGATACCGACGCCCATAAAAATATCGATACCGACGCCGATAATATCGATACCGACGCCAATAATATCGATACCGACGCCCATAAAAATATCGATACCGACGCCGATAATATCGATACCGACGACCATAAAAATATCGATACCGACGCCCATAATATCGATACTGACGCCGGTAATACCGATACCGACGCCGATAATTTCTATACCGACGTCAATAATATCGATATCGACGCCATTAATATCAATACCGAAACCGATAATATCCATACCGACACCGGTTATATCGATACCGACGCCCATAAAAATATCGATACCGACGCCGATAATATCGATACCGACGCCAATAATATCGATACCGACGCCCATAATAATAATAATAATGTATTTATTCTCTCTTCACAAAAGTAAGCTTACAATTAAATAATCTAATAGAAGACTTAATTTGTGTGAGACTGATGCCTGAGATAGGTATTCAGAGAATACCTGTGTTACAGGTCATCAGGCCCCCCGAGCTACTTATACAGCTTTTATTAGATTAAGTGACTTCAGAGATTGTACTGAGGAGATATACAAGAAAGAGCAATTACTAGTAGGTAAAGAAAAATTGTGAACGTGTGGTGAGGAGTGTTTGTGAGCGCACGCGCATGTTTCTGTGTGCGTGTGTGTGTGTGTGTGTGTGTGAGTGTGAGTGTTTGTGTGTGTGCGTGGATGTTGTGTGGATGTGAGTTTCAGTTTAAATTACATGGGTTCTTGTTGGGAGTATGTCTGGTCATTATATGGGCTAGGATGATCCTGAAAGCGTGTGGGAAAAATTAAATAAAGAATTCATTAAAGTTGATGTTTACTGTGAGCAGTTTTTCCGTTCTATGATAATCTAGCGTTTTTAGCCATTTGGTTATTGTCAGTTTGCAAGCTGCCTTACGAAGTGGGTATATTGACAAGTGAGTGTTAACTTTATTGTAAAGATATGCACCCAGAAAGCAGTAGAATTTGTGAGAGAGACTTGTGTGGAAGATGCTTGTAGTACAGACACAGCTCTTTTTGCGCTTGTCTTTATTTAGGTTAGGGTCATATATTAGTTGGCTATGTTGCTTCATTAGGATAGCTAATATAAAGGACTGCCTTACCGTTAGAATATCCCATACCTTATAGAGATCGGTAGTAGGGTATCGAAACGGCAAGCCAGCTCCAACCTTTAAAACAGCTCTTTGAGCCCTTTCCACCTCAAGTAGGTGCACTTTACCTGCACCACCCCATGAGCCAATGCAGTATGTCATTGTAGAATGGCAGAGTGCGTAATAGACCATTTTTATGATACGTAGTTCGGCCACATGTCTTATGGTTTTAAATATATAGATCAACTTGCGCAGCCTGGAGACTAGTAGATTAATGTGTGGCTTAAAAGTGAGCGCGTGATCTATATGCACTCCAAGATATTTAATACTATTAGTTCTTTGGAGGGGTGGACATGGACAATTCGAGTTCACCGAGTCGGTACAGGTGTGTGCAGTAATGTGGAGACTTGTGGAAGGCAGGAGGTTTATTTTGGGTGCGAAGGTGATATACTTCGTTTTGTCTATATTTAGTGTCAATATATTTTGTCTCAGCCATTGACAGACCTTGTCAAACCCAAGTTGAGCGTTATGAAATGTTTCCTCCCAAGTGTTTCCGCTAAAGAAAAGAGCTGTATCATCAGCAAATGAAAGTATTCTTCCCTGTTGGAGCTGTAGTTGACAAAGATCGTCGATGTACACTAAGAACAGTGTGGGTCCGACGACACTGCCCTGAGGGACCCCATACTGAGTGGTGAGCTCATCGCTTATCCACTGACCAATTTTGACACGCTGTTTCCTGCAGCTCAGGTAGTCCGTAAACAGTTTTAGTGGGAGACCTCTGACACCTAGTTTTTCCAACTTCTTAATAAGCAGGGCAGTCGAGACCGTGTCAAAGGCCTTGGCTAAGTCCAGAAAGACCGTCATACACTTCCTTTTCTTGTCTATGTTGGTTACTATAGAGTTGGTGAGTTCATGAACAGCTTCGTCAGTGGACTTGCCAGGGCGAAAACCAAATTGAGCAGGTGATAGTAATGCGTAAGACTCAAGGTAGCCAAGAAGACGCTTGTTCATAAGTCGTTCTAATATTTTAGAAAAGGTGGGAAGGATTGAGATCGGCCTGTAGTTAGTAATGCTTGATTTATCTCCTGCTTTGTAGATAGGTTTGATGAGCGCAGTCTTCCACGCCTGAGGAAAGATACCACTACTAAAGGCAAGATTGCAAATGAAAGCCAAAGGAGATGTAAATTTGTCTTTCTAGCGCTTTACAATAGAAGGAGACAATTGATCGACTCCTGCTGCAGCATCCTCTCTCAAGCCGAGTATTAACAGTTTAATCTCTTTCTCATCAGTGGGTAGAAGTACGAATGAGTTTGCCGGTGATGCATCGGTATTTTGGTGGCCAGAAATTTGGCTGTCACATGCAATCTTATCCGCAAGAGATTTTCCAACGTTAGCGAAAAATTTGTTCGCCTCATCGACGCTATCTTTAGGGTTGCCCGTTGAAATAAGGTTAGAGGAGTGGTCCACTAGCTTTTTTGTTGAACAAATGTTGTTTATAGTATCCCACAATCTTTTACTGTTATGTTTTGTCTTTTCAATTTCCCTTTTTTCATAATTTCTTTTCTGTTTTTTTATTATAGCATTACAGTAATTCCGATAGGGCTTGTATGTCGTTTTAATGACTTCGTCATCCGGATTCCTCTTCAGTTTTTTGTACAAGTTATCCCTGTTTCTCATGCATCGTAATAACCCATCAGTTATCCAAGGCTTATTTATTCTTTTCCGGTTTGGTAGCTTGACTTCTTTTGAGTTATCTTGTATTGCTTTGGTCGTATATGAAATAAGGAGATCGGCGGCCATATTGACATTATTACAGCGAAAAATTGCGTCAAAATCCATTGCATCAATTGCAGTGTCTAGCTTAACAAAGTCAATGCGTCTAATTGTTTTGCTATGTTCGAGAGCTGTTGGTTTAAGTCGGATAGTGACGCCTACACTTTCGTGATCGGTTATGGATGTCTCAATTATAACACATGTTGCTTCTAGTTTGGTTTTGAGCATGATGTGATCCAAACAGGTGTAACCATGAGTTGGGATGTCATGCCCTGGCAGTATAGAATGGCTTGCCAAGACATTAAGATACTCATGGGAGCGCTTGTCTTTGGTATTACAGGTAATGTCAATATTTATGTCACCACAAAGTATAATATTTTATAGTTAGATAACTTACATAGAAGGACATCTAGTGATGTGATAAAATTGTTTGTATTACTTTGTCCCGGTGGGCGGTAAATACCTATGACACACACATCCGTATTTATTTTTAATAGTAGACAGTTAGCGTCAGATATTGAGGGTTCTTCGGCCAATATATTAAGTTCGTTTTTGTAGTACATGACAACTCCTTCATTTTGGGTTTTATGTGAAGTCGTTGCAATGTAGTTGTAGCCATTCAGATCCGGTACATTGTGAGTGGATGGAAGCCAACACTCCGTTAGGATTAATATGTTCCAACTTATTGCTGATCTACTAAGAAGTGTCATGAAGTTCGGCATGTTACACGATACACTACGTATATTTTGACATAGTATATTAAGATTATTTTTGTGGCTAGGTATATTATATTCCAAGCCCTCAACATCACTCTTAATTACCTTGGCTACTGACAAAGAATCCAGACTACGGTTTATTGATTCTATACATAAGTTATCGAATTGTAACAGTTAATGAATCCGCCAGACATATCATGAGGAAATTTGATAGTTTTATAGGTGTGCATATGTGAAGGTAGCTGAAAATTTTGTATGTGGTGAGTATTGTTGTCAAGGTTGTGGGAACATTAGAGAATTGTGTGTGCGTGAGTTGTATTTGTGTAGTGTAAGTTGTTGGGTTTCTAGAATTTTGTAACAAGAATTTAATAAGTATGTATACTATAACTAATGACAGATATTTCAAGTAGGTAAGGTTGGTTACATAAAAACAAGAAAAAAAGACTTTCAAGGGTTTTGGAGTATAAAAAATTTCTAGTCAGAAGCTGAGTTCAGCTTCGTCTTCTATACGTTTTGGCAGCTGTCCCTCTTCTCTTTTAATATATACTTTTCCAAATGCTGTCCATGTTGCTGCAATCTTCTTGCTTTTAACGAGTTGCCTGGCCATGTAATGAAGACGTCCTGCTTTGGTTGTTAGGACTTCAGCGACATATACTGGACGCGAATCGCCAGACAAATTGATGTGTTGCGTGCTCAACTGAGGTTCCTTATTAGTACGTTTAGATTTATTAAATTGTTTATAGGAAGATATGATCAATTCCTTTCTGTTAGAACTGAAGAAGTCGATGATAATAGCTTCAGATTTTGCGCGGTAAATATCTTTCACTTCCTCTTCCAATATAGGAGTTTCAGGGCATATAACTGTGCCAACGTTCTTAATAATATTAATCATTGTGTGTTTCTTTTCGTTGATTTGTTTGGGTACATTGCGTATTTCAATGGACGAACTCCGAGCATTGCTCTCTAGTGAATCCAATCTATTTTCTAATGTAATGACACGGTTTTCATAATCACTATTAGCCTTTTCCAGGATATGTATTTTGTTAAGTAGTTCATCATATTGACTGGAATATCGATACCGACGCCCATAGAAATATCGATACCGACGCCGATAATATCGATACCGACGCCCATAAAAATATCGATACCGACGCCCATAATATCGATACTGACGCCGGTAATACCGATACCGACGCCGATAATTTCGATACCGACGTCAATAATATCGATATCGACGCCATTAATATCAATACCGAAACCGATAATATCCATACCGACGCCGGTTATATCGATACCGACGCCCATAAAATATCGATACCGACGCCTATAATATCAATACCGACGCCTATACAAATATCGATACCGACGCCAATAATATCGATACCGACGCCCATAAAAATATCGATCACGACGCCGATAATATCGATACCGACGCCAATAATATCGATACTAACGCCCATAAAAATATTGATACCGACGCCGATAAAATCGATACCGACGCCAATAATATCGATACAGACGCCCATAAAGATATCGATACCGACGCCCATAATATCGATACCGACGCCGGTAATACCGATACCGACGCCCATAAAAATATCAATATCAACGCCGACAATATCGATACCAACGCCAATAATATCGATACCGACGCCTATAATATCGGTATCGACGCCGGTAATATCGATACCGACGCCGATAATTTCGATACCGACGTCAATAATATCGATATCGACGCCATTAATATTAATACCGAAGCCGATAATATCCATACCGACGCCGATTATATCGATACCGACGCCCATAAAAATATCGATACCGACGCTGATAATATCGGTATCGACGCCACTAAAAATATCGACGCCGATGCCAATAACATCGTAACCGACGCTGATAATATTGATACCGACGCCGATAATATCGATACCGACGCCAATAATATCGATACCGACGCCCATAAAAATATCGATACCGACGCCCATAAAAATATCGATACCGACGCCGATAATATCAATGCCGACGCCAATAATATCGATACCGACGCCCATAAAAATATCGATACCGACGCCCATAATATCGATACCGACGACAACAATATCGATACCGACGCCCATAATAATATCGATACCGACGCCGATAATATCGATACCGACGCCAATAATATCGATACAGACGCCCATAAAGATATCGATACCGACGCCCATAATATCGATACCGACGCCGGTAATACCGATACCGACGCCCATAAAAATATCAATATCAACGCCGACAATATCGATACCAACGCCAATAATATCGATACCGACGCCTATAATATCGGTATCGACGCCGGTAATATCGATACCGACGCCGATAATTTCGATACCGACGTCAATAATATCGATATCGACGCCATTAATATTAATACCGAAGCCGATAATATCCATACCGACGCCGATTATATCGATACCGACGCCCATAAAAATATCGATACCGACGCTGATAATATCGGTATCGACGCCACTAAAAATATCGACGCCGATGCCAATAACATCGTAACCGACGCTGATAATATTGATACCGACGCCGATAATATCGATACCGACGCCAATAATATCGATACCGACGCCCATAAAAATATCGATACCGACGCCCATAAAAATATCGATACCGACGCCGATAATATCAATGCCGACGCCAATAATATCGATACCGACGCCCATAAAAATATCGATACCGACGCCCATAATATCGATACCGACGACAACAATATCGATACCGACGCCCATAATAATATCGATACCGACGCCGATAATATCGATACCGACGCCAATAATATCGATACCGACGCCCATAAAAATATCGATACCGACGCCGGTAATATCGATACCGACGCCGATATTATCGATACCAACGCCCATAATAATATCGATAACGACGCCGATATTATCGATACCGCCGCCAATAATATCGATACCGACGCCGATAATATCGATACCGACGCCAATAATATCGATACCAACGCCCATAATAATCTCGATAACGACGCCGATATTATCGATACCGCCGCCAATAATATCGATACCGACGCCCATAAAAATATCGATACCGACGCCGATAATATCGATACCGACGCCAATAATATCGATACCGACGCCCATAAAAATATCGATACCGACGCCAATAATATCGATACCGACGCCCATAAAAATATCGATACCAACGCCCATAAAAATATCGATACCGACGCCGATAATATCAATGCCGACGCCAATAATATCGATACCGACGCCCATAAAAATATCGATACCGACGCCGATAATATCGATACCGACGACAATAATATCGATACCAACGCCCATAATAATATCGATACCGACGCCGATAATATCGATACCGACGCCCATTAAAATATCGATACCGACGCCCATAAAAATATCGATACCGACGCCGATAATATCAATGCCGACGCCAATAATATCGATACCGACGCCCATAAAAATATCGATACCGACGCCGATAATATCGATACCGACGCCGATAATATCGATACCGACGCCAATAATATCGATACCGACGCCCATAAAAATATCGATACAAACGCCGATAATATCGATACCGACGACAATAATATCGATACCAACGCCCATAATAATATCGATACCGACGCCGATAATATCGATACCGACGCCCATTAAAATATCGATACCGACGCCCATAAAAATATCGATACCGACGCCGATAATATCAATGCCGACGCCAATAATATCGATACCGACGCCGATAATATCGATACCGACGCCAATAATATCGATACCGACGCCCATAAAAATATCGATACCGACGCCCATAAAAATATCAATATCAACGCCGATAATATCGATACCAACGCCAGTAATATCGATACCGACGCACATAAAAATATCGATATCAACGCCGATAATATCGATACCAACGCCAGTAATATTGATACCAACGCACATAAAAATATCGATACTGACGCTAATAATATCGATACCGACGCCTATTAAAATATCGATACCGACGCCCATAAAAATATCTATACCGACGCCGATAATATTGATACCGACGCCAATAATATCGATACCGACGCCAAGAATATCGATACCGACGCACATAAAAATATCGATACCGACGCCAATAATATCGATACCGACGCCTATACAAATATCGATACCGAGGCCCATAAAAATATCTATACCGACGCCGATAATATTGATACCGACGCCAATAATATCGATACCGACGCCAAGAATATCGATACCGACGCACATAAAAATATCGATACCGACGCCAATAATATCGATACCGACGCCCATAAAAATATCGATACCGACGCCAATAATATCGATACCGACGCCCATAAAAATATCGATACCAACGCCCATAAAAATATCGATACCGACGCCGATAATATCAATGCCGACGCCAATAATATCGATACCGACGCCCATAAAAATATCGATACCGACGCCGATAATATCGATACCGACGACAATAATATCGATACCAACGCCCATAATAATATCGATACCGACGCCGATAATATCGATACCGACGCCCATTAAAATATCGATACCGACGCCCATAAAAATATCGATACCAACGCCGATAATATCAATGCCGACGCCAATAATATCGATACCGACGCCCATAAAAATATCGATAC
The DNA here is from genome assembly GCA_946251955.1 of Acronicta psi. Classification (NCBI taxonomy): domain Eukaryota; kingdom Metazoa; phylum Arthropoda; class Insecta; order Lepidoptera; family Noctuidae; genus Acronicta; species Acronicta psi. The sequence continues at coordinate 31,996 of OX276473.1, read as the reverse complement.
CGACGCCGATAATATCGATACCGACGCCGATAATATCGATACCGACGCCAATAATATCGATACCGACGCCCATAAAAATATCGATACAAACGCCGATAATATCGATACCGACGACAATAATATCGATACCAACGCCCATAATAATATCGATACCGACGCCGATAATATCGATACCGACGCCCATTAAAATATCGATACCGACGCCCATAAAAATATCGATACCGACGCCGATAATATCAATGCCGACGCCAATAATATCGATACCGACGCCGATAATATCGATACCGACGCCAATAATATCGATACCGACGCCCATAAAAATATCGATACCGACGCCCATAAAAATATCAATATCAACGCCGATAATATCGATACCAACGCCAGTAATATCGATACCGACGCACATAAAAATATCGATATCAACGCCGATAATATCGATACCAACGCCAGTAATATTGATACCAACGCACATAAAAATATCGATACTGACGCTAATAATATCGATACCGACGCCTATTAAAATATCGATACCGACGCCCATAAAAATATCTATACCGACGCCGATAATATTGATACCGACGCCAATAATATCGATACCGACGCCAAGAATATCGATACCGACGCACATAAAAATATCGATACCGACGCCAATAATATCGATACCGACGCCTATACAAATATCGATACCGACGCCCATAAAAATATCTATACTGACGCCGATAATATCGATACTGACGCCAATAATATTACCGACGCTCATAAAAATATCGATACCGACGTTGATAATATCGATGTCGTGTGTGACGATAACGAAACGGCCAAGCCACATACTTTGACTGAGGTGTAGAGTTTATGAAGTTGGGGCTTGTAGAGTTTGGGCGTGTAGAGTTAGAGATCTGATAACTTTTTGATAAGCCGTAATACTATGGTCTTGTGTTGGCCACATTTTACATGAAAATGTTTTTTGTGGGATTATTCCTTTCTAATTTGTAAATAACTCCACTCCAATGAGTGGAGTGATTCACAATTGCAATAGTTGAATGAAAAAAAAAACCCGACTGCGTAAAAACTACTAACGCAACATCTAATAACCTAACCTAAATTAAAAATTCCCCCAACACGAAATGCATTTTGCCATTTTGTAGTGGCGGCAATCTTGGATTTGAGATTTATCATCATAGTATTCTCCTATTTTTCCCCTTTCATTTGATACCCATATTGAGGGAGTTGTGAAAAAATATGTAAATCGTTATTTTGTGGCGGCGGCCATCTTGGACCGATTTTCATCAAACATAAACACCCCGTCGTTTTCCCGTCGGGGGTTAAAAGCAAGCTTTGTGATGTTGGAAAATGTATTGCAGGCGGGACAAACAAAGAAACAGTTTTGTTTATGAACGAACAGTTTGTTCGTTCATAAACAAATCTGTTTTTATGTTGCTTGCTCTTTACGCAGTCGGGTTTTTTGTTTCATTTAATAGTTGATTTTATTTTCTACTTTTTAGTTTATAAATCATCATAGAATCTTTAGATAGATCCTATATGATAATTCAAAATGAAAATTTATACAATTAAAGATCATTTTAAAAATCAGTTCGCACTAAAGCGTACAAAATCCACCTTTTTTTTTTTTTTTTCACATACATACATACGCGTCAAACACGTAACCCTCCTTCGGCAGTCGGGTAAAAAAAAAAATTTGGAAAGGGAAAGGTAAAAAAAAAAAATTGGGAATTTTGTAAAGAACAGAAATTGTGTCTTATAATTTTTTGGCTCTAGCTAGTCAGTATATAATCATATCATCAATATTTAATACTAGCTTTTGGCCACGGCTTCGCCCGCGTGGTCTTGTCAACTTTGTGCCCCCGTTTTTGCAACATTGTTCATTGCTACTCCGCTCCTATTAGTCGTAGCGCGATAGTATATATCGCCTTAAGCCTTCTCCGATAAATGGGCTATCTAAAACTGAAAGAATTTTTCAAATCGGTGTAATAGTTTCGGAGCCTATTCAATACAAACAAACATTCAAATCTATCCTCTTTATAATATTAGTATAGATTAAATTTGTCACTTAAGGAGGCGTGGACCGTTACCTGACCGATTATTAGCGCTTTATTGACTGAATTGTGATCAAAGAAGGCGCCTATGCCCGAAAGAAACAATAAAATAAAATAAATGTGTTTAGGTATTTGGTCCAATCCACCTAGCCAAGCTCCACCGGGTGGGTGGGCGGGCGATTTTTTTGATTTTTTTCGCGAGAAACGCCCACTTGTGGGGTACCGTTGGATGCGGGCCGCCAAGCACTATACGACTGTGTAGTTTTTAGGGGTAGGTCCTTAAGAAAAAATTTGAAAAATCGCGGAAAAACTGTGAATTTAGTATAACGTTCAAGTGTTTTTAATAAGTTATATATAATATTTTTGTTTTTTTAGGTCTCGATGACCGTGATGCATGCTTGAAGCTCATTTACAGAACCACGTATTTACACCAAACTAGCTTTCCGCCAGCGGCTTTGCCCGCTATCCCACGGGAACCGTTTTAACCATTTTACCAGGATAAAAAGTGGCCTATGTGCTATTCCAGACTATGTTTTATCTCTGTGCCAACATCCAGATACGTTCAGTAGTTTTTGCGTAAAAAAAAAAAAAAAAAACAAACATCCATCCATACAAAGTTTCAAATTTATTATATTAGTAGGCTATAATAAAAAAGTGAAAATTTCAAAAATCTATGTTAAAAATGCATTTTTATTATTTTTGAATATTTTTTGTATAAATTAGCGTGACGTGCCAGATAGATATGTCGCCGAATGAAATGAATATAACTAACTCTGAGCTGACGTTACTATAAGAAACCTAACTGTGAGCTACCTAACTCTGAGTAACCTAACATTATGAAGCCTAACTCTAAGAAACATAACTCTGAGCAACCTAACTATGAAAAACCTAACTCTAGGAAACCTAACTCTGAACAACCTAACTCTGAGTAAGCTATCTTTATGAAACCTTACTCTGAGTAAGCTAGCTTTATGAAACCTAACTCTGAGCAACCTATGAGAAACCTAACTCTGAGGGACCTAACTAAAAAACCTAACTCTGACCAACCTAACTTTGATAAACCTAACTCTGAACAACGTAACTCTGAGCAACCTAACTCTGAGCAACCTAAATCTATGATAACCTGATTCTGAGCAAACTCACTCTGCGCTAACATAATTCCGAGCTAAGCAAGCTAGCTAGGTTAAGTCAGAGTTAGGTTAGGTCAGAGTTAGGTTAGGTCAGAGTTAGGTTAGGTCAGAGTTAGGTGGGGTGACAGGTCGGACAACCTCCTCGTGTGCTCCGTGGCTATCAGTCCTTCTCGGATACGTCCGGTGGGAACGGTAGTCGTGGAGCCTGGTTCACCCTGGGCAACACGGGCAACAACTCTTCCTGCCTTTTGGGGAGTCTTGTTGCTCGTGGCTAATGGTCCGACACCGGGGAAAGGCCCTTTTCAGGGCCATGGGGGGGAGAACCCCCCGCGAAGCCGCGAGGCCTAGCGGGGGAGAAAAGGCCCTTTTCAGGGCCAGGGGGTGGGGCTTCCCGCGAGGCCGCGAGGCTTAGCGGGTGGCCGAGGGGGCGTTTCTCCACGTGTGCCCCTGTTTTCAGGGGACGTAGTGGAGGCGCGAGGGCGGGCCTGGTGTGTACTCACACTACCACTGGGCAGGCAGTGGAAGTTTTCTTTCCTGCCACCGCCGAAAACCGGGGGATGTATGACATCTCCCGTCGGTCTTGGCTTGGTCGCCTGGGCCGGGAGGAAGAAAACCTTCACAAAAATTACTCCAAATCTCAAGTTTCGGCGCCCGGCGAGGGGTGCATGGCCGGGGGGATTGCCTCGGTCGTGAGGGCGCCAACCTCAGCGGACCGGCCGACCCGCTGTTGTATATAGGCTTACCCAGGTACAGGGGGCACTGCCTGGGTGGACCGTCCTTTCCCCCATACTCGTGGGATTTGCTATGGAAAATCTAAAAAACAAAAAACCAAACCAAACAGACGTTGAGGGGGGTGCTGTGTCTGACGGCTCAGCATCGAGCGAGGTGATGATGGTGGAGATCAGCGTGCCTGCGCTGTCTCCGTCACAGTTTTGGAGAGAGGGGCGCAAGCGGTTGCGCTCAAACGATGGGACAAGTCGCTCGACTTCCGAGTCGGGCGACGAAGCGGTACCAGCCAGGAGGGGGAGAGGCCGACCTCCCACCACGGGCGAGTACACAGGATTAGCGAAGGCGAAGGCGGAACTACTAGCTGCCAAGCGAGATGACTTCCGCCGCCACGCCGAAGAGGACGTTTTAGACCTCGTCAAGGAGGCCAAGAATAAGAGAGCGGCACCAGTGCCAGAACCTGGTCCGGCAGGGGATGCTTTGACTGCGACTGCTCTTTTCGAGCAGGTGTCGGCTGGGCTCAAGGTGGTGCAACACGTGGCCACCAAGTCCAGCAACCTCAAAGGCACATTTACCAAGAGCCTTAAAGAGGCTGTGAAAGTTATAGAAGACGCAGCAAGCGAGCTGCGCCAGCTCTCCGCTACGGAGGAAAACAATCGCCTTCAATTGGAGCTGGCCAAATTACAAGCTGACAACCGCCGTCTCCAAGCGGAGAATAAGAAAGTCACGACGGAACAAGAACAGATGCGCCGTGAGTTAGACCAAATCAAGTCTGACGTGGCGAGGATACAGCAGCCACAGCCCTCCACCTCAGAGACGCCACCAGATCTGGTTCAGCTATTTCGTGCAGAGATGGCAAGCCTGGCTGCAAGATTTTCAGTAATCGAGGGGAAAATACTGCGCCCGCCCCTTGCTGGTGACAGAAGGGGTAACCAACCACAGGCGCCGCCGTCATATGCGGCCAAAGCTGCAAAGCCGCAGGCCCCTAACCGACCGGCAGGGAACAAACAGGACAATCCGGCCAGACCCGCGCAGAACTCGGCTTCATCATCTGATACGCCAAGTTCGGCCCAAAAAGAGCAATGTCAAGCTGACGCGACCTCGGTGGCCGCACAGGCTTCTTCACCACAAAGCCAGCCTGAGGCTGGCTCGTCGAAGGCAGCCCCTGGAAAGCCGCAGCCGAAGAAACAAAGGAGTAAAAAGGCAAAGTCGAACGGCGCTAGCAGTGCCCCGACCCCGGCTACGACACAGAAGTCCAGCACAGCTGCCAACCCCAAAGAAGGGGAATGGCAGACTGTGGAAAACAAGAAAAACAAGAAGAAGGCGGCCAAAAAGAGGCAAAAGAAGAAGACACCGAGACTGCGAGCACCCCGTTCGTCTGCGGTGGTGATTACGCTGCAGCCTGAGGCGGAAGAGAAGGGCATTACGTATGCCTCAGTCCTTGCCGAGGCCAAGCAGAAGGTCGACCTGGCTGGCCTCGGAATTCCCTCCCTCCGCTTTAAGCGGGCCGTCACTGGCGCCCGCATACTGGAGATCCCCGGAGCGGCAACGGCTGAAAAAGCGGACTCCCTCGCGAACAAACTGCGGGAGAGCCTCAGCGGTGACCTAATAAGAATCTCCAGACCCACCAAATGTGCGGAGCTACGCATATCGGGTCTGGACGACTCCGTCACCTCACAAGAGGTTTGCGGTGTGGCTGCGCGAGTCGGCGGATGTTCTGCCGAAGACATAAAAGTCGGCCAAATACGGGTTGGGCCTGCTGGCCTGGGTACAGTCTGGCTGCGCTGCCCTGTGGCGGCAGCCAAGACAATATCAAGCGCTGGTCGTTTCCTGGTTGGATGGGTGGCTGCAAGGGTAACACTGCTGGAACCCAGACCCATGCAGTGTTTCCGTTGCCTGCAGTGTGTGTGCCGCTGAAGGCAAGCCAGCGGAGCATCGCATTGGCGCCAAGGCCTGCGTGGCCCGGCAAAAGAAGAGGGGGAAGACCAGCGGGGCCGGATTCCGGACCCCCCCAGCACCTAGCCAGCCATCAGCCACCGAGGCTATGGACGTGTCGGAGCCTGCCCAGTCCCAACAATAATGGCCCTATCCATTCTACAGGGCAATCTCAACCACTCTGCCAGAGCCCAGGACCTTTTGCTCCAGACTATGGCAGAATGGTCGATACACGTGGCGGTGATGGCTGAGCCCTACTTTGTCCCTCCTCGAGACAACTGGGCAGGGGATTCGGCGGGTCTGGTATCCATCATCAGCCAGGCCTCTACGGGTGCACTATTGTCGGTCGTGGAAAGGCGGCCGGGCTGCGTGGCAGCCTTAGTGCGCGGCGTCCTTGTAGTTGGGGTCTATTTCTCGCCCAACAGAGTCCTCACCGAGTTCGAGGTTTTTCTCGGGGAAGTGGGGGCCCTGTTTGGGCGGAACAACACCCACCCTGTCCTACTCCTCGGCGACCTCAACGCCAAATCCACGGCCTGGGGTTGCCCCACCACCGACGCGCGAGGAGACGTGCTCGAGGAGTGGGCTATCACAACAGGGATGGAGGTCCTCAACCGCGGGACGACGCACACATGCGTGCGGTGGAATGGCGGCTCGATCGTGGACGTGACGTTCGCCAGCTCATCTTTGGCGCGCCGCGCTCAGCACTGGAGGGTCCTGGAGGATGTGGAGACCCTCTCAGATCATCGGTATATCCGACTTGAGATTGCCACACCTTCAGCGGTCCCGAACGCCGGCCGGTCGAGTCGAAGCACAACTGAGTCGCCCAGGTGGGTCCTCAGCCGGCTCGACAGAGACGTCCTGGTCGAAGCCGCCATAGTGCAAGCATGGTCCTCCGCTCCTGGGGGGCCTGTAGACGTAAACGCCGAGGCGGCCTGGTTCCGGGACGCAATGTCGCAAATCTGCGATGCGGCCATGCCCCGGGCCAGGTCAGGCCCTCAAAAACGTCAAGTTTTCTGGTGGTCTCAGGAGCTGGCAGACATGCGTGTCGCTTGCGCCGCAGCCCGACGCCCGTACACCAGATACCGACGACGCCGTTTCCGCAGTAGGGAAACTGAGGCCCAGCTGTACGAATCCTACAAACGGGCGAAAGAGGCTCTACAGCTGGGCATCGGTCGGGCCAGGGAGGCTGCTAGTGAGCAGTTCTTGCAGTTACTGGACGGGGACCCATGGGGACGCCCGTACAAGCTGGCCAGGGCCAAACTCCGGCCGTGGGCGCCTCCGCTGACGCAAAGTCTAGAGCCCGCCTTCGTTGAAGACGTCGTTACCGCCCTGTTCCCCGACAGGGCGGCACACACACCACCTTCAATGGCGCCCCGAACCGAGGGGACGCAAGAGAACAATGACGTGCCAGAGGTCACGGAGGCGGAGCTCGGTGCAGCGGAGATGCGCATGCGGGCACGGAACAGGGCCCCTGGTCCAGACGGCGTCCCCGGACGCGCACTCTCGCTTGCCCTTCAAGCGCTGGCCCCCAGGTTGCGGGAGCTGTTCTCGGAGTGCTTCCGACAAGGCCGTTTCCCTGAGCGGTGGAAGGCGGGCAGGATGGTCCTGCTCCGCAAGGACGGTCGTCCTGCAGACTCTCCCTCAGCATACCGTCCGATTGTACTACTCGACGAGGCGTGCAAGCTCCTCGAGCGCATCGCTGCTGCACGCCTCGTAAAGCACATGGTCAGAGTGGGCCCCGATCTATCCGAAAATCAATTCGGGTTCCGAGAGGGTCGGTCGACGGTCGACGCTATCCTACGCGTCAAGGCTCTCTCGGAGCAGGTGGTGGCAAGCGGCGGGGTGCTGCTGGCGGTGTCACTAGACATCGCCAATGCTTTCAACTCCTTGCCGTGGAGCTGCATCAAGGAGGCGCTCCGGTACCACCAAATGCCACTCTACCTGCGTCGGATGATCGGGGACTACCTGTGCAACCGATCCGTCGAGTATCCAGGACGTGACGATATGCGCACGAGGGAGATGTCGTGCGGAGTTCCACAGGGGTCGGTCCTAGGGCCGCTCCTGTGGAACATAGGTTATGATTGGGTCCTGCGTGGATCCAATCTCCCGGGCGTCGGCGTGATCTGTTACGCCGACGACACTCTTGTCCTAGCCCGGGAGAAAACATTCAGAGAGGCGGCTCGTCTCGCCACAGCAGGGGTGGCGCAAGTCATCGCCCGCATTCGTATGCTGGGGCTGGAGGTGGCGCTGGGAAAAACCGAAGCTCTTTGCTTCCACGGGCCTCGGATGGCTCCCCCAGCTGGATCCCATATTACTATCGGTGGGACCCGCATCGACGTGAAGCCATGCATGCGCTATCTGGGGCTCGTGCTAGATGGCAAGTGGTCGTTCAATGCCCACTTCCAGCGCCTTGCGCCGCGGCTGATTGGCGCGGCTGGCGCTCTCGGGCGATTGATGCCAAATCTCGGTGGCCCTAAAAACAGCTGCAGACGGCTATACCTGGGGGTCATAAGATCCATGGCCCTCTACGGTGCCCCTGTCTGGGCCACCGAAGTAACGCGAGAAGGAGCGTCGCTACTACGGCGTCCGCAACGTGCGATATCCGTGCGAGTAATCCGCGGGTATCGCACGATATCTGGGGAAGCAGCTTGCGTCTTGGCAGGTTCCCTACCCTGGGACATTGACGCCAGGGTCCTGGCGACCCTGTATGGCTGGCGCAAGAGCGCGGAAGAGCGTGGGGAGGGTATACCCCCAGGGGAGCTGGCGCACTACAGGGCCAGGCTCCAAATGGCGGCATTAGAGGAATGGAAGGGGCGACTCTCGCAGCCGACGGCAGGCCTCAACACCATCGAGGCAGTCCGGCCAGTCCTCCTGAAGTGGATGACCCGGCGCCACGGCGTGCTGACCTTCCGGCTCACGCAGGTGCTGTCAGGGCACGGGTGCTTTGGTAAGTACCTGTGCCGCGTAGCCGGGAGGGAGCCGGACGCCCGGTGCCATCATTGCCCGGACTGCCCTGAAGACACGGCGCAGCACACACTCGAAGTGTGCGTCGCCTGGGAGGAGCAGCGCCGTGTCCTACGCGCCGCCGTCGGCGGAGACCTCACGCTGCCGGCCATAACTAGCGCCATGGCCGGCAGCGCTGACGCCTGGGAGGCGATGGCCTCTTTCTGCGAGGACGTAATCTCGCAGAAGGAGGCCGCGGAGCGGGAGCGCGAATCCGCTGCCGCAACACTGCAAATCCGCGCCCGACGCACTGGGCGCAGGAACAGGGCATACCGCGCCCTGTTCCAACCACCTTAAAGTGGCCACGGGCGGCAGGCTTGGGGAAGTCTGTCGCCCAGCACTATGGCCCGAGTAGGCGACGCGGTCGGAGTGTGCCGCGTCCCACTCAGTGGATTGGCAGGAGAGGGGGGTGCACGCCACACGCACCCCCCCAACAGAGCCGGGGGCCGCACTGGCGGCCCGTCACCGCCGGGGTCGCGGAAGAGTGTCAACACGTTCCCGCACCCCGGCCGAATGGTGATGAGGCGAACACCCGTCTGTTTTTAGTGGGTAGACGTCCTTTTCAGGGCGGAGTCCCACACACCGCGCCGTCCTCCCCGGGGCGGCGTGACGGTGCATAAAGCATTTTCAGACGATAAAAAAAAAAAAAAAAAGGTCAGAGTTAGGTTAGGTCAGAGTTAGGTTAGGTCAGAGTTAGGTTAGGTCAGAGTTAGGTTAGGTCAGAGTTAGGTTAGGTCAGAGTTAGGTTAGGTCAGAGTTAGGTTAGGTCAGAGTTAGGTTAGGTCAGAGTTAGGTTAGGTCAGAGTTAGGTTAGGTCAGAGTTAGGTTAGGTTAGGTTAGGTTAGGTTAGGTTAGGTTAGGTTGGGGTGTCAGGTCGGACAACCTCCTCGTGTGCTCCGTGGCTATCAGTCCTTCTCGGATACGTCCGGAGGGAACGGTAGTCATGGAGCCTGGTTCACCCCGGGCAACGCGGGCAACAACTCTCCCTGTCTCTTGGGGAGTCTTGTTGCTCGTGGCCAATGGTCCGACACTGGGGAAAGGCCCTTTTCAGGGCCAAGGGGGGGAAACCCCCACGAAGCCGCGAGGCCTAGTGGGGACGAAAAGGCCCTTTTCAGGGCCAGGGGGGGAGCTACCCGCCAGGCTGCGAGGCTAGGCGGGAGGGCTGGGGCCGTTTACCGGCCGGAGGCGTTGCTCCGCATGTGCCTCTGCGCTCAGAGGCCATGGTGGAGGAGCGAGGGCGGGCTCGGCGTGTACTCACACTACCGCCGAGCAGGCAGCGGGAGTTCTCTCTGCTGCCACCGTCGGGAAAACCGGAGGATATCTTACGCTAACCTGAGTGCTGCGGTCTCGCGCCTCGGGGTGAGGTATCCTCCGTCGGTCTTGGCTTCATTGCCCGGACCGGGAGGAAGAAAACCTCCTCAAAAATTACTCTAAATCCCAAGTTGCGGCGCACGGCGAGGGGATGCGTGGCCGGGGGGGGTGCCCCGGTCATTAGTGCGAACCACCTCAGTGGAGCGGCCGACCCACTGTTGTATTAGGCTTACCCAGGTACAGGGGGCACTGCCTGGGTGGACCGTATATTTCCCCCATACTCGTGGGACCAAATATGGATTTAAAATTATTAATAAAAGAAACCGATTTGGAGATGGATGCGGTATCCGACGCCGGATCCGCGTCTAGTGTGGCGGAACCAAGTGCCGGCAACGGCAACAAGAGCCGAGGAGGCTCAAGTCCCTCCGGGGACCGAGGAAAACCGCGCCGACAGAAGCGACCGTATGTCGCCCTGTCGGATTGCGCGAAGGGTCTCTCCTCTAGTGAGGAGAACCTGCCGGCCAAAGTCGGCACGGCGAAGAGAGGGGGTGCGTCCGGCTCCTCGTCTCGTGATGCGCAGGGTCGCTTTACGAAGCGCCCTGCTGCTCCGAGGAGCGCGGACGGAGGTGAGAGCGACTACAGCGCAGTGCAGTCAGAGGCAGAGCGGGATTTTGCGCTCCCTCTGATCAGCACCAAGGCGGATGTAAATGCCGCGAAGCGCGAGGAGCGGCGGATGGCAGCGACCGACGAGGTCGCCGAAATGGCGCGTCAGGCCCGGGAAAGGCGGTCCGCTCTCGCGAGCGCCGCAGAGGGCCTGACAGCGGCGGCCTTGAGCCGCCAGGTGACGGACGGCGTGGACGTCATCCTAAAGGTTGCGACAAAGTCGGGCAACCTGAAGGGTACGTTCACGCGGGCCCTCAAGGAGGCAGCCGACGGCATCAAGGAGGCGATGGAGGTCCTCCTTGAACGCACAACGTCGGAGGAGACGGCAAAGCTTCTGGAGGAGAACGGCCGTCTCCAAAATAGAGTGGGGTCCCTGGAGCGGCAGATCGCTGCACTCAGGGCTGATTTTGATAGGCGGCAAGAGCGGCAGCCCAGTCACGCAGCCGCCGCCACTTCTGCCCCGGCACCTGCTGCCCCGGCACCTGCGTCGAATGACCAGGTCGCCGAAATAGTGCGGGCCGTCATGCTCCAAGCTGGGGGCATGATGAATGCCCGCCTCGAGGCGCTGGAGCCGAGACTCCTCCCAGCAGTAACCCTTCGGCCACCGCTAGCGGCGGATAAACGAAGGGCGGAGGAGTCTGCAAGGACGGGGCCCGCACAGGGCCAAAAACAGGCGGCGGACAGAAGTAAGCTTGCGGCGGCCAAGCCCGCAGCGACTTATTCCGCGGCGGCCAAGTCTGCGGCGGCCAAGCCTGCGGAGGGGGCCAAAAAGCCCGCGGAGGGGGCCCCCCGCAAAGCCGCGCAAGCCGCGAAGGGGACCAAAAAGCCCGCGGAGGGTGCCCCTCGTAATGCCGCGCAGGTCGGGCAGAACGCGGAAGACTCCGAGGGTTGGACCATGGTCCAACACAGGAAGGGCAAGAACCGCCGGGGACGCCGCGGCAAAAAACGCGGCAAGAAGACGTCCCGGGGTGGTACCCCACGTACCGCGGCTGTAGTAATTACGCTGCAGCCTGATGCGGTGGAGAGGGGCGTCACCTACAAGGACGTCCTCTCGGAGGCAAGAGCCAAGGTCAAACTTGATGACCTTGGCATCTCGGAGGGCTTCCGAGTGCGAGCGGCACTAACAGGTGCCCGGCTGCTGGAGCTGCCGGGTGCCGAGAGCGGCGAAAAGGCGGACGCCCTTGCTGCCAAGCTGCGGGAGGCCCTCAAGCCCGAGGACGTCAGGGTGCACCGGCCCATCAAGACCGCAGATGTGCGGATTGATGAGCTGGATGACTCCGTGTCTTCGGAGGAGGTAGCGGCGGCGATCGCACGGGCTGGCGGGTGTCCACCCGAAAGCGTTTTGGTCCGGGAGGTCCGCCGGGGCGCGTCGGGGCTCGGGGGAGTCGTGGCGAGGTGCCCGGAGGATGCGGCGAAAAAGATCGCCGACGCCGGGCATCTGCTAGTGGGCTGGACTTCGGCGAGGGTGAGGCTCCTCAAGGCCAAAGCGCTGCGGTGTTTCCGGTGCCTAGAACCGGGACACGTCCGGGCACAGTGCACCGCCGCAGTCGATCGCGGCGACCTGTGCCACCGCTGCGGCGGACCCGGCCACAAGGCGGCCCAGTGCTCCGCGAAAGAGCCAAACTGCTGTGTCTGCGCAGCAGCTGGCAAACCCGCGGGGCACCGAGTGGGCAATTGCAGCTCGCCTGCCTCTAGCAGCAGGAACAGGAGAGGGAACCGGACCGCTGGGGGACCCGCACCCCCCTCGCAACCCGGTGTCACTTCGGCCGACTCCCGGCCCAGTGCAGAGGGCCCCGAGGAAATGGAGTCCTAATGGCGCCCTACCATTTCCTCCAGGCGAACATCAACCACTCTGCCAGAGCTCAGGATCTCCTCCTTCAGAGCATGGCAGAGTGGTCGATCTATGTGGCCGTGGTCGCTGAGCCATACTTTGTCCCCCCCCGCGACAACTGGGTGGGTGACCTGAGCGGTTCGGTGGCCATCATCGGCGGGACTCTTGTCAACGCGTCCCGAGGTCGCGGCTGGGTGGCCGCCCTCGTGGACGACATAGTCACCATCGGGGCATACTTCTCGCCCAACAAGAGTCTCGCCGACTTCGAGAGCTTCCTTGTCGAGCTGGGGGCCGTCGTGGCCCAGCACCACCCTCGCCCCGTGCTGCTGCTTGGGGACCTCAACGCCAAATCTGCGGCGTGGGGATCCCCGATCACGGATGCTAGGGGGAGGGTGCTAGAGGAGTGGGCAGTCGAGACGGCCCTGGTTGTCCTGAACCGGGGTTCGGTCTACACGTGTGTGCGGCAGCGGGGCGGGTCTATCGTGGACGTTTCGTTCGCGAGCCCCGCTGTAGCGCACCGCGTCCGCGACTGGCGCGTCGCCGTGGAGGTGGAGACGCTGTCGGACCACCGCTATATTCGGTTCGACGTCACCACCCAGACCGCGGGCGACCGCAGCCCGCCAGCCCCGCAGAGGGACGGCCCACGCTGGGCGCTTACGCGAATGGACAGGGAGGCTCTCGAGGAGGCGGCCATAATCCAGGCCTGGATTAGGGAGTCGGTCGACGGGCCCGTCGACGTCGAACGAGAGGCGCAGTGGTTCCGCGGGGCGATGACGCTGATTTGCGACGCGTCCATGCCCCGGGTTCTCTCGCTGCCCTCGATGCGCCAGGTGTACTGGTGGTCTGCCGAGATCGCGCAGCTGCGCGTCACGTGCGTGGCGGTCAGGCGCCAGTACACTCGGTACCGCAGGAGGCGTCGACGGTTCCCAGATGAGGAGGCCGCGCTGTACGAGGCGTACCGCGCGGCGAAGGAGGCTCTGTGGCTGGCCATCGAAGCGGCGAAGGCGCGGTCCAGGGAGGAGATGCTGGAGACTCTCGACAGAGATCCATGGGGGCGCCCATACCGCATGGTGCGGGGCAAGCTCCGCCCCCCGGGCCCCCCACTCATGGAGAGTCTCCAGCCACAGCTGCTGGAGGACGTGGTGGCAGCTCTCTTCCCTGCTAGAGGCGAACACGTTCCGCCGCCGATGGCTCCGCCGTCGGCCACAGAGCCGGAACAGGAGGACGGTGCAAGCGTCCCCGAGGTGACACGACCGGAGATGGGAGCAGCCGTGGCACGGCTCCGGGCCAAAAACACTGCCCCGGGGCCCGACGGAGTGCCAGGCCGTGCTCTCGTCTACGCTCTGGAGGAGCTAGAGCCCCAACTCAGAGGACTCTTCACGGCGTGCCTAGAGCAGGGCCAGTTTCCCAGCCTGTGGAAAACGGGCCGCCTGGTCCTGCTCCGAAAGGCAGGGCGCCCTGCCGACTCGCCGTCCGCATACCGGCCCATAGTGCTGCTTGACGAGGTGGGCAAGCTGTTCGAGCGAATAGTTGCAGACCGCCTCGTCAGCCACTTGTACACAGAGGGGCCGGACTTGGACGACAGCCAGTTCGGCTTTCGGCGTGGGCGCTCGACGATAGACGCCATACTGAGGGTGAGGGTCCTCGCGGAGGAAGCGGTGTCCCGGGGCGGGGTTGCGCTGGCGGTGTCCTTGGACATCACCAACGCCTTCAACACCCTGCCCTGGAGTTGTATTAGGGAGGCCCTGCGCTACCACAGGGTGCCTCCCTACCTCCGCCGCATAGTTGGGGCCTATCTGGCGGATAGGTGTGTCACCTACAGGGGACGCGACGGCACGGGCCGGCGCGAGACGTCGTGCGGTGTTCCACAGGGTTCGGTTCTCGGCCCGCTCCTGTGGAACATCGGGTACGACTGGGTGCTGAGGGGCGAGCTCTCGCCGGGGGTGGACCTGACGTGTTACGCAGACGACACGCTGGTCACCGCCTGGGGGAGCTCGCACAGGGAGGCAGCGTTGTTGGCCACGGGTGCGGTCTCACAGGTGGTGGGCCGCATACGGCGCCTGGGCCTGGAGGTGGCCCTCAACAAGTCGGAGGCCATCGTTTTTCATGGCCCCCGACGGGCGCCGCCGCGGGGATTACACATTGTGGTCGGGGGGGCTCGCATTGCTGTCGAGCCAACCATGAAGTACCTAGGATTGGTGCTCGACAGCCGGTGGGACTTCGGCCCCCACTTCCTGCGGCTGGCGCCAAAGTTGATGGGCGCGGCAGGCGCGCTGTCAACGCTGCTTCCCAACTTGGGAGGCCCGAGCACCGCCTGTAGGCGGTTGTACGTGGGGATCGTGCGATCGATGGCCCTTTACGGGGCGCCGGTGTGGGCGTCTGACCTGACGGCCCGCAGCATCGCTGTGCTGCGGAGGCCGCAGAGGGCAATGGCCGTCAGAGTCATTCGCGGCTATCGCACGATCTCCCACGAGGCGGCTTGTGCACTGGCCGGATCCCCGCCCTGGGACCTGGAGGCGAAGGTGCTCGCGTCACTGCACGTGTGGCGCGAGCAGGAGCGGGCACGAGGTGCGGCGCCGGCGCAGCAGCAACTTATGCAGCGCCGGCAGGAGCTCCATCGGGTCCTAGTGGCGGAATGGCGGGACAGGCTTTCACGCCCTACCGCCGGCCTCGTCACTGTCGAGGCGATCCGGCCAGTGCTCGATCGCTGGCTCGGGAGGAGGCACGGCTCCCTGACGTTTCGGGCGACGCAGGTACTGTCGGGACACGGCTGTTTCGGCAGGTTCCTGTGTCGCATAGGCAGGGAGCCGGACGCTCGGTGTCATCACTGCGTCCAGGGTCGAGAGGACACGGCGCTGCACACGCTCATAGAGTGTGTCGCATGGGAGGAGCCGCGCCGTGCCCTCGTCAATGTTGTGGGCGAGGACCTCTCGCTGCCGACCGTCGTTCGCTCCATGGTCGGCAGCGAAGAGTCGTGGGACGCAGTGCTGTCCTTCTGCGAAAACGTCATGTCGCAGAAGGAGGCTGCGGAGAGGGAAAGGGAAATGCACAGTACCATCCCGCTCCGCAGCAGGCGCACCGGGCGGCGGAGGAGGGCCGATAATGCCCTCTTCCGGCCTCCATAGAGGATCGGTCCGGGGTCGGTGGACGCGGGGAAGTCCGCCGGCCCCTCTCCCAAGGACCATAGGCGGCGGCGCGTAGTGTTCCACGCGCGCCCCTCACAGACGTGGGGGGGAGTGTCTGTATCCCCCCCTACACCAGGCGGGGCCCGCCGAGGAGGCGGGCCAACACTAGTCGGGGGCCGCGGAAGAATGCGTTGTTCCCGTAGCCCCCGACGCAAGTGCGAGTGGGAACACCGGGGTTGGTTTTAGTCAGTAGGAGTCTGACAGACCCCCCCGCCCTCCCCGGGGCGGGGGACATCCATGAGGATTTCCAACCTCGACAAAAAAAAAAAAAAAAAAAAAAAAAAAAAAAAAAAAAAAAAAAAGGTTAGGTTAGGTTAGGTTAGGTTAGGTTAGGTTGGGGTGTCAGGTCGGACAACCTCCTCGTGTGCTCCGTGGCTATCAGTCCTTCTCGGATACGTCCGGAGGGAACGGTAGTCATGGAGCCTGGTTCACCCCGGGCAACGCGGGCAACAACTCTCCCTGCCTCTTGGGGAGTCTTGTTGCTCGTGGCCAATGGTCCGACACTGGGGAAAGGCCCTTTTCAGGGCCAAGGGGGGGAAATCCTCCACGAAGCCGCGAGGCCTAGTGGGGATGAAAAGGCCCTTTTCAGGGCCAGGGGGGGGCTACCCGCCAGGCCGCGAGGCTAGGCGGGAGGGCCGGGGCCGTTTATCGGCCAGAGGCGTTACTCCGCATGTGCCTCTGCGCTCAGAGGCCATGGTGGAGGAGCGAGGGCGGGCTCGGCGTGTACTCACACTACCGCCGAGCAGGCAGCGGGAGTTTTCTCTGCTGCCACCGTCGGGAAAACCGGAGGGTATCTTACGCTAACCTGAGTGCTGCGGTCTCGCGCCTCAGGGTGAGGTATCCTCCGTCGGTCTTGGCTTCATTGCCCGGACCGGGAGGAAGAAAACCTCCTCAAAAATTACTCTTAATCCCAAGTTGCGGCGCACGGCGAGGGGATGCGTGGCCGGGGGGGGTGCCCCGGTCATTAGTGCGAACCACCTCAGTGGAACGGCCGACCCACTGCTGTATTAGGCTTACCCAGGTACAGGGGGCACTGCCTGGGTGGACCGCATATTTCCCCCATACTCGTGGGAACATTCATGGATATAATAAAACTATTAGAAGATCATGATGTCGATGAGATGGATGCAGTATCCGATGCCGGGTCTGCGTCCAGCTCTCTTGTGGTGGACCGACTTGCCGGTGACGGCAACGAGAGCCGAGGAGGCTCACGTCTCTCCGGAGACCTAGTCCTTTCCGACCAGGGGTCGTCGAAAGGACAACAAAGTCGCCGACAGAAACGACCGCGTGTCGTCCTGTCGGACTGCGGGAAGGGCCTCTCCTCTAGCGAGGAGAACTTGCCGGCCAAGGTGGCTACGGCAAAAAGGGGGGGAGCCGCTGGCTCTTCGGTGTCGCGTGATGCGCGGGGCCGCTTTTTGAAGCGCCCTGATGCTCCGAGACAGAGCGGAGACAGCGTCTCTGCGGTGCGGACAGAGGGGGAGCAGGACTCTGCACTCCCCCCGCTGGTCAGCACGAAGGCGGACCTCAACGCCGCCAAGCGTGAGGAGAGGCGTGCGATGGCGACCGACGAAGTCGCCGAGATGGCGCGTCAGGCCCGGGATAGGCGGTCCGCTCTCGCGAGCGCCGCTGAGGGCCTGACTGCGGCGGCCTTAAGTCGCCAGGTGTCGGATGGCGTGGACGTCATCCTGAAGGTTGCGACGAAGTCTGGCAACCTGAAGGGGACGTTCACGCGAGCCCTTAAGGAGGCGGCTGACGGGATCAAGGAGGCGATGGAGGTCCTCCTTGATCGCACTTCGTCAGAGGAGACGTGCAAACTCCGTGAGGAGAACGGGCGTCTCCAAAATAGAGTGGGGGCCCTCGAGCGACAAATTGCCGCTCTAAGGGCCGATTTTAGTCAGCAGCAGGAGCGGCCCAGCAACGCCGCCGCTGCCACTTCTGCCCTGGCTCCCGCTGCCCCGGCACCTGTGTCCACAGACCAGGTTGCCGAAATAGTGCGGGCCGTCATGCTCCAAGCTGGGAGCATGATGAATGCCCGCCTAGAGGCGCTGGAGCCACGACTCCTCCCCGCCACAATCCTTCGGCCGCCGCTTGCGGCGGACAAACGAAGGGCGGAGGAGTCTGCTAAGGCGGGGCCCGCACAGGGCCAAAAGCAAGCGGCGGCCCAGCCTGCAGCTACTTATTCTGCGGCGGCCAAATCGACAGCGGCCAAGCCTGCGGAGGGGGCCAAAAACCCCGCGGAGGGCAAGGGAAAGCCTGCCCCCCGCAAAGCCGCGCAGCTCGTGAAGGGGGCCAAGAAGCCCATGGAGGGTACGGCCAAGCCCGCGGAGGGGGGCCCCCGAAAGACTGCGCGGCCGACCACCGTGGCCGGACAGGACACTGAGGCCTGGACCACGGTGGAAAATAAAAAGAAGAACCGCCGCAGCCGTCGCAGCAAAAGAGGCGGTAAAAAGGGCGGCAAGAAGGCGTCCCGGGGTGGCGCCCAGCGCACCGCGGCTGTAGTGATCACGCTGCAGCCCGAGGCGGTGGAGAGGGGCGTCACCTACAAGGACGTCCTCTCGGAGGCAAGAGCCAAGGTCAAACTTGATGACCTTGGCATCTCGGAGGGCTTTCGAGTGAGGGCGGCACTCACGGGTGCCCGGCTGCTGGAGCTGCCGGGTGCCGGAAGCAGCGAAAAGGCGGACGCCCTTGCCGCCAGGCTGCGTGAGGCCCTCAAGGCCGAGGACGTCAAGGTGCACCGGCCCATAAAGACCACGGACATGCGCATCGACGACCTGGACGACTCCGTGTCGTCAGAGGAGATTGCGGCGGCCATCGCACGTGCCGGCGGGTGTCCGCCAGAGAGCGTGCAGGTCCGGGACGTCCGCCGGAGCGCCTCCGGGCTTGGTGGAGCCGTCGCTAGGTGCCCAGACGACGCGGCGAAAAAGATCGCCGACGCCGGGCACCTGCTGGTGGGCTGGACCTCGGCGAGGGTGAAGCTCCTCAAGGCCAAAGCACTGCGGTGCTTCCGGTGCCTGGAACCTGGACACGTCCGGGCCCAGTGCACCGCCGCAGTGGACCGCGGCGAGCTGTGCCACCGATGTGGTGGTCCTGGCCACAAGGCGGCCCAGTGCTCCGCGAAGGAGCCGAACTGCTGCGTCTGCGCAGCAGCTGGCAAGCCCGCGGGGCACCGAGTGGGCAACTGCAGCTCGCCTCCCACCAGCCAAAGGGGGAAAAGAGGAAACCGGACCGCCGGGGGACCCGCACCCCCCCCAACGCGGCCTGGTAACACTTCGGCCGACTCCCGGCCCAGTGCAGAGGGCCCCGAGGAAATGGAGTCCTAATGGCGCCCTACCATTTCCTCCAGGGGAATATAAACCACTCTGCCAGAGCTCAGGATCTCCTCCTTCAGAGCATGGCAGAGTGGTCGATCCATGTGGCCGTGGTCGCCGAGCCGTACTTTGTCCCCCCCCGCGACAACTGGGTGGGTGACCTGAGCGGTTCGGTGGCCATCATCGGCGGGACTCTTGTGAACGCGTCCCGAGGTCGCGGCTGGGTGGCCGCCCTCGTGGACGACATAGTCACCATCGGGGCATACTTCTCGCCCAACAAGAGTCTCGCCGACTTCGAGAGCTTCCTCGTCGAGCTGGGGGCCGTCGTGGCCCAGCACCACCCTCGCCCCGTGCTGCTGCTCGGGGACCTCAACGCCAAATCTGCGGCGTGGGGATCCCCGATCACGGATGCTAGGGGGAGGGTGCTAGAGGAGTGGGCAGTCGAGACGGCCCTGGTTGTCCTGAACCGGGGTTCGGTCTACACGTGTGTGCGGCAGCGGGGCGGGTCTATCGTGGACGTTTCGTTCGCGAGCCCCGCTGTAGCGCACCGCGTCCGCGACTGGCGCGTCGCCGAGGGGGTGGAGACGCTGTCGGACCATCTCTACATCCGGTTCGACGTCTCCACCCAGACCATGGGCGACCGCAGCCCACCAGCCCCGCAGAGGGACGGCCCACGCTGGGCGCTTACGCGAATGGACAGGGAGGCTCTCGAGGAGGCGGCCATAATCCAGGCCTGGATTAGGGAGTCGGTCGACGGGCCCGTCGACGTCGAACGAGAGGCGCAGTGGTTCCGCGGGGCGATGACGCTGATTTGCGACGCGTCCATGCCCCGGGTTCTCTCGCTGCCCTCGATGCGCCAGGTGTACTGGTGGTCTGCCGAGATCGCGCAGCTGCGCGTCACGTGCGTGGCGGTCAGGCGCCAGTACACTCGGTACCGCAGGAGGCGTCGACGGTTCCCAGATGAGGAGGCCGCGCTGTACGAGGCGTACCGCGCGGCGAAGGAGGCTCTGTGGCTGGCCATCGAAGCGGCGAAGGCGCGGTCCAGGGAGGAGATGCTGGAGACTCTCGACAGGGATCCATGGGGGCGCCCATACCGCATGGTACGGGGCAAGCTCCGCCCCCCGGGCCCCCCACTCATGGAGAGTCTCCAGCCACAGCTGCTGGAGAACGTGGTGGCAGCTCTCTTCCCTGCTAGAGGCGAACACGTTCCGCCGCCGATGGCTCCGCCGTCGGCCACAGAGCCGGAACAGGAGGACGGTGCAAGCGTCCCCGAGGTGACACGACCGGAGATGGGAGCAGCCGTGGCGCGGCTCCGGGCCAAAAACACTGCCCCGGGGCCCGACGGAGTGCCAGGCCGTGCTCTCATCTACGCTCTGGAGGAGCTAGAGCCCCAACTCAGAGGACTCTTCACGGCGTGCCTAGAGCGGGGCCAGTTTCCCAGCCTGTGGAAAACGGGCCGCCTGGTCCTGCTCCGAAAGGCAGGGCGCCCTGCCGACTCGCCGTCCGCATACCGGCCCATAGTGCTGCTGGACGAGGTGGGCAAGCTGTTCGAGCGAATAGTTGCAGACCGCCTCGTCAGCCACTTGTACACAGAGGGGCCGGACTTGGACGACAGCCAGTTCGGCTTTCGGCGTGGGCGCTCGACGATAGACGCCATATTGAGGGTGAGGGTCCTCGCGGAGGAAGCGGTGTCCCGGGGCGGGGTTGCGCTGGCGGTGTCCTTGGACATCACCAACGCCTTCAACACCCTGCCCTGGAGTTGTATTAGGGAGGCCCTGCGCTATCACAGGGTGCCTCCCTACCTCCGCCGCATAGTTGGGGCCTATCTGGCGGATAGGTGTGTCACCTACAGGGGACGCGACGGCACGGGCCGGCGCGAGACGTCGTGCGGTGTTCCACAGGGTTCGGTTCTCGGCCCGCTCCTGTGGAACATCGGGTACGACTGGGTGCTGAGGGGCGAGCTCTCGCCGGGGGTGGACCTGACGTGTTACGCAGACGACACGCTGGTCATCGCCTGGGGGAGCTCGCACAGGGAGGCAGCGTTGTTGGCCACGGGTGCGGTCTCACAGGTGGTGGGCCGCATACGGCGCCTGGGCCTGGAGGTGGCCCTCAACAAGTCGGAGGCCATCGTTTTTCATGGCCCCCGACGGGCGCCGCCGCGGGGACTACACATTGTGGTCGGGGGGGCTCGCATAGCTGTCGAGCCAACCATGAAGTACCTAGGATTGGTGCTCGACAGCCGGTGGGACTTCGGCCCCCACTTCCTGCGGCTGGCGCCAAAGTTGATGAGCGCGGCGGGCGCGCTTTCAACGCTGCTTCCCAACTTGGGAGGCCCGAGCACCGCCTGTAGGCGGTTATACGTGGGGATCGTGCGATCGATGGCCCTTTACGGGGCGCCGGTGTGGGCGTCTGACCTGACGGCCCGCAGCATCGCTGTGCTGCGGAGGCCGCAGAGGGCAATGGCCGTCAGAGTCATTCGCGGCTATCGCACGATCTCCCACGAGGCGGCTTGTGCACTGGCCGGATCCCCGCCCTGGGACCTGGAGGCGAAGGTGCTCGCGTCACTGCACGTGTGGCGCGAGCAGGAGCGGGCACGAGGTGCGGCGCCGGCGCAGCAGCAGCTTATGCAGCGCCGGCAGGAGCTCCATCGGGTCCTAGTGGCGGAATGGCGGGACAGGCTTGCACGCCCTACCGCCGGCCTCGCCACTGTCGAGGCGATCCGGCCAGTGCTCGATCGCTGGCTCGGGAGGAGGCACGGCTCCCTGACGTTTCGGGCGACGCAGGTGCTGTCGGGACACGGTTGTTTCGGCAGGTTCCTGTGTCGCATAGGCAGGGAGCCGGACGCTCGGTGTCATCACTGCGTCCAAGGTCGAGAGGACACGGCGCTGCACACGCTCACAGAGTGTGTCGCATGGGAGGAGCCGCGCCGTGCCCTCGTCAATGTTGTGGGCGAAGACCTCTCGCTGCCGACCGTCGTTCGCTCCATGGTCGGCAGCGAAGAGTCGTGGGACGCAGTGCTGTCCTTCTGCGAAAACGTCATGTCGCAGAAGGAGGCTGCGGAGAGGGAAAGGGAAATGCACAGTACCATCCCGCTCCGCAGCAGGCGCACCGGGCGGCGGAGGAGGGCCGATAATGCCCTCTTCCGGCCTCCATAGAGGATCGGTCCGGGGTCGGTGGACGCGGGGAAGTCCGCCGGCCCCTATCCCAAGGACCATAGGCGGCGGCGCGTAGTGTTCCACGCGCGCCCCTCTCAGACGTGGGGGGGAGTGTCTGTATCCCCCCCTACACCAGGCGGGGCCCGCCGAGTAGGCGGGCCAACACTAGTCGGGGGCCGCGGAAGAATGCGTTGTTCCCGTAGCCCCCGACGCAAGTGCGAGTGGGAACACCGGGGTTGGTTTTAGTCAGTAGGAGTCTGACAGACCCCCCCGCCCTCCCCGGGGCGGGGGACATCCATGAGGATTTCCAACCTCGACAAAAAAAAAAAAAAAAAAAAAAAGGTTAGGTTAGGTTAGGTTAGGTTTTTTTTTTTTTTTTTTTTTTTTTTTTTTTTGTTGAAAACAGGTACCTCTGGCATAACCAGAGCCTTTATATACGGTAAAATTATAACCATATTTAATTTTAAGCTTTATTGGTTTGGTTTTAGCTTGTAGTTGTTGCCCTTTTCTTTTTGTTCTTTCTTTTCTTTATCATTTTTTCTCTTACTCTGAGCTTTCCTTTCTTACTTCTTTGTTAATTTCTGTTTTCTCTCTCCATTAGTCCTGTTTTATTTTATCTGGTCCATTTTATTTCTTCTCATTTTTCTCGGTGCGCGGTGTGACTTGCCTCCTTCAATTACGTGTCCGTTTGAGCACGAACAAGACTCGCAGCCGCTGTTATGCTTACGATATCATATTATCACAATATATTCGAAACATAGGCGCTACTGAGTCTTGTTTCTCAGAATAACTTTGCTGCATATTTTGACACAGTAATTCAGGAACTTCTGACGATCTTTTCCCGATACTAATGCACTTATGCTTCCTGGACTGAGCTTTATTCCTGTTAGGTTTTCCAAATTGAACCTCTCGGCAGCGTAAATTGGACAGTCCAGGAGCAAGTGAGGGATAGACTCGCTTTCGTCGGGGTCGCATATGCACGATGGATTCTCCTTGCACTTGAAGCGATGCAAGTATTCGGAGAATCCACCGTGCCCCGTCATAATCTGAGTTGTCACTGCATCCAGTTTTATTTTTCGGATCGTTCTATACGCCATCACCGCATCCGGGAAGAAAATTTTCGTTACAGAGGCCGTTTGGCCCGACGTATACCTCTGGTTCCACTCATCAAGCGACCCCGTGCGAATGCATCGCTTGATGAATGAAACCGGGCACAAATCGTAGTCGGGCGTCCTCTTGCTATTCGTGGCGGCCTCCTTTGCCAGCTGATCTGCCCTTTCGTTGCCTTCGATCCCTGCGTGGGCCTTGATCCAAAACAAGTTGATCACCTTGTTTTGGTGAGACATGGTTGCTATGTTGTCTCTGGTTTCCACTGCCAGGGGGTGAAGGCAGCTGTAGTTTTTCACTGTTTGGAGGGCCGCCATCGAGTCGCTGAAGATCCCAAAGCTGGTTGCTGGATACCTCTTCATTTCTTTCGCTGCTCTGCATATCGCCAGAAGTTCAGCCTGGTACACTGTGCAGTAGCTCGGCAGCGCCAGCTTGATTGTTCGCTTCTCTGTGTCGCCACTCCATACGGATAGTGCTGCACCGACGCGTTCTCCTATCTTGCTTCCGTCGGTGAAGATTTTCACTTCCAAGCTGGCGCTGGCGCCCATCACCTGCTCTTGGTCGACCAGGCTCGTGAACTCCAGATCGATATGCTTGGCAGGGTGAGGGGATTCTATTGCAGGAGCCATCCGCTCCACCTCCCTATCCCCTATCGCTGGTTGGGGTATCCCCCTTTTGGCTTCATATAATGATGCCGCCTCTCGGATCCGAATATCCAGGGGGAGTATGCCGGCCAGAAGCAGTGCTGAGTTTAGGGAGACGGTCCGGTATGCTCTACACAGCCTCTGGGCGAAGCCTCTCTGGACCACATTCAGGTGTTTCTGGACCCCCAACTTACTTGTTGCCGGGGCCCAGGCGCCGGCCGCATACGAAACTATGGGTTCCACGGTGGCTGTATATATCACCCGAATAACGTCCGGGTTAAGTCCCCAACTCACCTTTGCAGCTCTTGAAAGCTGTTTGTAGATGTTTATCGCTTTCTTGCAGACGGAAGCAATGTGGCTGTTAAAGGTGAGTTTATGATCTATTGTTAGCCCAAGAATTTTTATTTCGTTGACAATGTCAATGTCTACCCCGCCCATGCCCAGTCGTGGGGTGTCGAACTTCAGTTTCCTGGTCAACACCATTGCGTTGGTTTTATGTGGTGCGAATTTCAACTTATTTTTGACACCCCACGCCCGGGCATACTCGAGTGCTGCATTGGCTTGTCTTTCCGTGTCCAGCGCCGTGTCCCCGGCAAACACCATCACTACGTCGTCGGCGAAGGCCTGACAGTAATCTCCCCGCCTCTCAAGTCCCTTTAATAAGGGGTCGAGGAGGAGGTTCCATAGAATTGGTCCTCCAATGGACCCTTGGACGCAACCTTTGCTGGTCTGCCTGCCGTATTCCTGTCCTGCATACCTCACTCTTACCGTCCTTTCCTGTAGATAGCTGTCTATTACCCGTCTCAAGTTCACTGGACACTTTTCCTCTGCCAATCGGACTCTTATAGCTGGCCACCAGGCGCTGTCGAAGGCTCCCTCTATATCCAGAGATATGAGTACTATCAACTTCTTTTCCTTCAATTTCCCATGGATGTGCTGCATGAGATTGTAGAGGGAGTCCTCGGTACTTTTCTGGGGCATGAATCCGTATTGGCGAGTACTAATCCTTGGTAGTAGGTGAAATTTGAGTCGAGCAACCAGCATCTTCTCATAGATCTTTCCGAGCACAGGTAAGAGGCCAATCGGTCTGTATGCTTTTGGTGTGGCGTAACTTTCTTTGTTTGGCTTTCTTAGTACAACCACCGTTGCTTCCTTCCAAGACTTTGGGAAGTGGTGGTGCGCCAAACATTTATTTATTAGCGCTAGGAATAGTTCTGGGTCGTTGCCTATGGCGTGAGCACAGATGTCAGGTGCCAGGCCATCAGAGCCCGGAGCCTTCTTAGGGTTGAAGGACTTACACGCGGTCTCCAGCTCTTTCAAAGTAAATGGAGGGTCATGTTGTTCATCATGACTCCATTTATTGACTCTATCGGCTTTTTCACGCGTTTTCCTATGCTCAAGGCTATCTTCATCATCTCTATCTTCAGGATAGAAGGTTTCTGCTAATAGCCTTACTGATCCCCTTGCATCTAACTCCTGGCCCCCTTTCTCCAGTGGCAAGTCCTCGTCCTTTTTTGCGGTCCTTCTTATGATCCTATATATCCCCTCCCAGACTCCCTCCTTTTCTTGTTTCCCGCAGAATTCCTTCCAACTCCTAGTTTGAGCTCTCTTCACTTCTAATTCATATTTTTCTTTTTGTTCCAGGTACAGGCTGACGACTCCATCTCTCCGGACCGGTGCTGCGTTCCTGATTCTACGCTTCCTTGTGGCGACTTCCCTCTTCATTTCTGCTAGCTCATCGGACCACCATGGTAATGTAAGTATTTCTTTGTTTTTCTTATTTGGTATAGTTTGTGTGCATGTCTGTTTAATTACTTTTGTGTATTTGGTAATGGCTTCCTCTAACTGATCTTTATTTATTATGTTTTTTATCTGTAGTTGGGTTAAGTTGTGTTCTAGTGTATATTGGGCTAGTTTCTCACGAAACTGCGCCCAGTTTGCCTTCCTTGTATTATAGATTCTAGTTGTTCGTTCTATTTGTATTCCTTTTGATTTTTGTAAGAGTAGCCGAAAAGTTATACCATTGTGGTCCGAGCTAGTGAAACCTTCATCTATCTTCCAATCCTCTACAAGGTCCAGTATATCCGTCGAGCAAGCTGTGATGTCTACGTGGCTAGTAAATCGTTGACCTCCTCGAATTGTGTCGAAAGTAGGGGTGTCTCCAACGTTGAGTACGTTTAGACCCAGTTCTTCTAATGTGCTAGACATTTCTTCGCCTCTATGGTCGATCTTTGTACTCCCCCACCATGTGCTTTTCGCGTTAGCATCACCCCCCACAATCCACTTTATAGATCCTATTTCTGTCTCTATCCTTTTGAGATGTTCTAGATAGGGTGTAATAGGCTTATCCGGCTCAAAGTAATAGGAGATGAGAGTGATTTCCCAGGCTTTGGTCATAGCTTTTATCACAACAATATTGCTGGTAGTGAGTTTGGGGTACTGTATAACAGTAAGCTCACGGTCAAATACTGCTATCGCTGCCTTAACCGTATTGTCTCCTGGGTTACTGTTCTGGAAAATCCTCACACCTCGATGGCCTCTCATCTCTTTTATTCCGCCCACGTATGGCTCTTGTAGGAGAGCGATTGCGATTTTCCGCTTCTCTGACTCAATGAGGAGCTCGTCGGTTGCCAGCTTCTTTCTTTGGAGGTTGGCCTGGATCATGCGATACTGTTTAACATTTGTCTCAACCTTAGCAATAAGATGTAGTGCTTCTAGCCAATGCCTCCCATTTTCGCCTTATGGGGCATTCATGGCTAAAAGCATTATGGTCGACCCGATCTATTTTTGCCCGTGTGCAATTGCTACACGCCGGGGCTTTTCCGTCATGCCAGTCTGGGCAGTTAGCCTTCATATGGCTTCCCCCGCAGTGACTACACTTTTCCTGGGTCTCTTGGCAGAAGCGTCTACTATGTCCGTACCCCAGGCAAAGTGAGCACTGTACTAGCGGGGACTGGTCGTCTACCCTTATCCTCTGTAGGTCTATGAGGACCGACCCAGTCTCCGTCATTCTTCTCCATATTATAGGGGACACCCTCAGTACCACGTGATTTGTGTGGGGGTTTCTGGTGCGTCTTTTGTAGGCTATTTCGACCTTATGTTGCCCTCCTAAGTCTTTAAACATATCCTTATTCTGGTTTTTAAGTGCACCCAGAACTTCCTCATCACTGTTGTACGTCAACACGTCTCGCATGATTACCAGCGGGTCTTTGTTTTCTACGTCTTCTACCTTAAGGTGTCCTGGATCTTTGCTCAATCTATATTTCACATTTTCCCTTTCTTCTCTTGTTCTACATCCCAGTATTATTTTCCGATCTTTCGCCTTCCTTATTCTTTCCACCTCTACCCCACCCTCCTTCGCGTTTATTGTCTTCCGAACTCTGTCAAGTACTTCCTCCCCTGTTTCTTGTTCGTCGGTAGCAGTGACGACTATCGAGTGCAGCGCGCTCTGTTCTGGGAACTGTCTCCTAGTAGACGACGCTACACCGGCATAGGTTTGCTTTTCGACTTGTTCTAATTTACTTTGCAGAATTTTCATGTCAGCTGTATTTTGTCTTATTAAGTCCGCATGTTCTGCCATTAGCTTTGTAAAGTCTGCCTTCTCCTTTGCCTCCTCCAATCTCCGGCTCTGATCCTCCTGTGCTTGGTGTTGTAGCACTTCCTGGGGCAGTTGTGGTTTTTTATTCCCCGTGGACTCTGCTTCCTTAACAAGTGTGTAGAGTCTCTCCGCTGCCAAGGTTATTTCTGTCTTAATTTCCGTTTTGGTGTTCCTGGAATTACCAAGTTGGAGTTTTACCTTGGTAAGGCAGGCCTTGGCTTCGGAGGTCCTGTCTTTAAATTTTGGGGATTTGACCAGAGCAGCAGATGGAGCAGACACGGAAGCAGACGCAGGAGTAGGGGCGATGGCCGAGGTGGTAGTTGCAGTAGTCGAGGCAGTTGGAGCTGTTGGAGGGGTCTGGGCCTTAGTTGGCGGCTTCTTTAAAGTTGCCTTCCCGGCTTCCCACTCTCCAATGCTCTTTCTGACTGAAGCTAGAGCCGCTTCATTAGGGCTATGGACAAAGGTCCTGTTTCCTTCCATTTTTTCTGGTGTGACTTCTCCTCCCGCCCTGCTCGGTTTCGCTGGCTTGGCTGGCGTTCTTATACCAAGCATTTTCAGGCTAAAGGGGTTGTCTCACCAGTCGCTGTTAATTATTTAATCAAACTTATAATTCTAAGGTGTATATGCTGACTTAGTCCCAATAGGGAACTGTGTAAAGATAAAATAAAAATAAAATAGAGAAAAACTTAGCCCCAATAGGGGGGCTGTGTTGTGTATGTTGTTTGTTAGTAATAGGTCAAAAGACCATAAGGAAATAAAAAGACAGACGATATTTGTGTATAAAATAATCAAAACCTTGGTCCCCAATAGGCGGGGCTGTGTAAGTATATGATGGATTAAAGGTAATTGTGATGTAAAAACTAAGCCCCAATAGGTGGCTGTGTTAAAGCTGTCGATAAGTGGGTCAATAGACCATAATAAGCGTAGTCCACAATAAGTAGAGTTTATGTACACAGTCAAGTAATATAACAAACAAATAAGAAATCGTCTGTTTCAAAGTGAATGTTTAAGTTGGTTTTGAACGCGTGGACAGGCACCTGACCAGTCTTTGGCGCTTTTTTGACTGTAGAGGGGTCAAAGAAAGCGCCTCCGGCCAAAATAAAAAATAAAATAAAAATGAATGAAAAATATAATTTTAGGTATTACACCCCACAGGGTGGGTGGGTGGGCGATTTTTTCGAATTTTTTCGATTGAAAAGCCCACTTGTGGGGTACCAATAGATGCGGGCCGCCGAGCACTACACGACTGTGTAGTTTTCGGGGGTAGGTTGAGAGGAAAAATCGAGAAAAATCGCGGAAAAACTGTGAATTTTGTAGAATTTAAAGTGTTTTTGCTATGTTTGTTATAATAATAATTTTGTTTTTCAGGTCGCGATCTCCGGGATGCACGGCTGAAGCGGATTTGCAGAATTACAAATGAAATTTTTGTCGAAATTAATAAGGAAAGTGAAAATTTTGGAAAACCTAAGTGAAAATTTAAAAGTGAAAATTTTCGCGTCCAATTGCGTGGAGGGGTGCCTGGTAGGTGTAAGTGACCGAATTGACAATTTTAAGGGTCGAAAACCGCGTCCAAATAGGTTATATAGTTTGAAAATTGTCAATGTTTATCTAAGAATATGGCAGGTATAAGGTAACCTCGGTACCTGATGTAGTAGGGTTTTGGTCGATTTTTCGTATTTTCTCGAGTGAAAACGCCCACTTGTGGGGTACCAATAGATGCGGCCGCCGAGCACTACACGACTGTGTAGTTTTCGGGGGTAGGTTGAGAGGAAAAATCGAGAAAAATCGCGGAAAAACTGTGAATTTTGTAGAATTTAAAGTGTTTTTGCTATGTTTGTTATAATAATAATTTTGTTTTTCAGGTCGCGATCTCCGGGATGCACGGCTGAAGCGGATTTGCAGAATTACAAATGAAATTTTTGTCGAAATTAATAAGGAAAGTGAAAATTTTGGAAAACCTAAGTGAAAATTTAAAAGTGAAAATTTTCGCGTCCAATTGCGTGGAGGGGTGCCTGGTAGGTGTAAGTGACCGAATTGACAATTTTAAGGGTCGAAAACCGCGTCCAAATAGGTTATATAGTTTGAAAATTGTCAATGTTTATCTAAGAATATGGCAGGTATAAGGTAACCTCGGTACCTGATGTAGTAGGGTTTTGGTCGATTTTTCGTATTTTCTCGAGTGAAAACGCCCACTTGTGGGGTACCAATAGATGCGGGCCGCCGAGCACTACACGACTGTGTAGTTTTCGGGGGTAGGTTGAGAGGAAAAATCGAGAAAAATCGCGGAAAAACTGTGAATTTTGTAGAATTTAAAGTGTTTTTGCTATGTTTGTTATAATAATAATTTTGTTTTTCAGGTCGCGATCTCCGGGATGCACGGCTGAAGCGGATTTGCAGAATTACAAATGAAATTTTTGTCGAAATTAATAAGGAAAGTGAAAATTTTGGAAAACCTAAGTGAAAATTTAAAAGTGAAAATTTTCGCGTCCAATTGCGTGGAGGGGTGCCTGGTAGGTGTAAGTGACCGAATTGACAATTTTAAGGGTCGAAAACCGCGTCCAAATAGGTTATATAGTTTGAAAATTGTCAATGTTTATCTAAGAATATGGCAGGTATAAGGTAACCTCGGTACCTGATGTAGTAGGGTTTTGGTCGATTTTTCGTATTTTCTCGAGTGAAAACGCCCACTTGTGGGGTACCAATAGATGCGGGCCGCCGAGCACTACACGACTGTGTAGTTTTCGGGGGTAGGTTGAGAGGAAAAATCGAGAAAAATCGCGGAAAAACTGTGAATTTTGTAGAATTTAAAGTGTTTTTGCTATGTTTGTTATAATAATAATTTTGTTTTTCAGGTCGCGATCTCCGGGATGCACGGCTGAAGCGGATTTGCAGAATTACAAATGAAATTTTTGTCGAAATTAATAAGGAAAGTGAAAATTTTGGAAAACCTAAGTGAAAATTTAAAAGTGAAAATTTTCGCGTCCAATTGCGTGGAGGGGTGCCTGGTAGGTGTAAGTGACCGAATTGACAATTTTAAGGGTCGAAAACCGCGTCCAAATAGGTTATATAGTTTGAAAATTGTCAATGGTTAGGTTAGGTTAGGTTAGGTTGACGGCCCGCAGCATCGCTGTGCTGCGGAGGCCGCAGAGGGCAATGGCCGTCAGGGTCATTCGCGGCTATCGCACGATCTCCCACGAGGCGGCTTGTGCACTGGCCGGATCCCCGCCCTGGGACCTGGAGGCGAAGGTGCTCGCGTCACTGCACGTGTGGCGCGAGCAGGAGCGGGCACGAGGTGCGGCGCCAGCGCAGCAGCAACTTATGCAGCGCCGGCAGGAGCTCCATCGGGTCCTAGTGGCGGAATGGCGGGACAGGCTTTCACGCCCTACCGCCGGCCTCGTCACTGTCGAGGCGATCCGGCCAGTGCTCGATCGCTGGCTCGGGAGGAGGCACGGCTCCCTGACGTTTCGGGCGACGCAGGTACTGTCGGGACACGGCTGTTTCGGCAGGTTCCTGTGTCGCATAGGCAGGGAGCCGGACGCTCGGTGTCATCACTGCGTCCAGGGTCGAGAGGACACGGCGCTGCACACGCTCATAGAGTGTGTCGCATGGGAGGAGCCGCGCCGTGCCCTCGTCAATGTTGTGGGCGAGGACCTCTCGCTGCCGACCGTCGTTCGCTCCATGGTCGGCAGCCGTGAGTCGTGGGACGCAGTGCTGTCCTTCTGCGAAACCGTCATGTCGCAGAAGGAGGCTGCGGAGAGGGAAAGGGAAATCCACAGTACCATCCCGCTCCGCAGCAGGCGCACCGGGCGGCGGAGGAGGGCCGACAATGCCCTCTTCCGGCCTCCATAGAGGATCGGTCCGGGGCCGGTGGACGCGGGGAAGTCCGCCGGCCCCTCTCCCAAGGACCATAGGCGGCGGCGCGTAGTGTTCCACGCGCGCCCCTCTCAGACGTGGGGGGGAGTGTCTGTATCCCCCCCTACACCAGGCGGGGCCCGCCGAGTAGGCGGGCCAACACTAGTCGGGGGCCGCGGAAGAATGCGTTGTTCCCGTAGCCCCCGACGCAAGTGCGAGTGGGAACACCGGGGTTGGTTTTAGTCAGTAGGAGTCTGACAGACCCCCCCGCCCTCCCCGGGGCGGGGGACATCCATGAGGATTTCCAACCTCGACAAAAAAAAAAAAAAAAAAAAGGTTAGGTTAGGTTAGGTTAGGTTAGGTTAGGTTAGGTTAGGTTAGGTTAGGTTGGGGTGACAGGTCGGACAACCTCCTCGTGTGCTCCGTGGCTATCAGTCCTTCTCGGATACGTCCGGTGGGAACGGTAGTCGTGGAGCCTGGTTCACCCTGGGCAA